>CM065803.1:187037500-188287500 GCA_033398695.1 Orobanche coerulescens | reverse complement strand
TCTTGTTGGAGTTACCATATCGTTGGAATTCTTGGTCGTCGTTGATCCTTATTGATCTTGTTTGGAGTTGCCTTACCATTGGTATTCTCAGTCGTCGTTGATCCTTTATTGGTTTGTGGAGTTTACCATATCGTTGGTATTCTCGGTCGTGCTGATCCTTTATTTGATCTTGTTGGAGTTTCCCACATCGATGGCATTCTCGCTCGTAGTTGGTCCTTTGGTGATCTTGTGTGGATTTATCATGTCAATGATATTCTCTTTTGATGCATCGGTTGTTTATTATTATTGCTTGTGTGAGCATTAATACTTTTATCGATATCCGGGGCTTGTTATTGTTTCGGGGCAGTTGGATCTACAGATATATTGTGTATTATCGGTTTCATCAGAATTGGAATTCGATTGTGCGATCCAGCGGGCAGAGTTGGACAGGGTTGGATTATTCCATATTGGGATATACTTATGTTTTGAGAATCTCGGTATCATTTGAATACAGTACAGATGGTTATGTTAGAATTCATTGTCACTTGAGAACGTGAAGTGTGGATTGAGGTAAGGGTTGATTTGATATGAATTATCACCATTTGTAAGGTTACTACGGTAAGATTTCAATGGAAGTATTCTTACTTGTAATTACATTGATATGTAATTGTTTATGTTGATGTGATCGCTATCATTGTTGAGTATTGTGGCTGACCCCGTTGTGGGCTTTATCTTTTAGGTACTCGGAGATCGAGCTAGTAGCGGTTGTGAAGGGATGAGCTACCCGATGATACTGGCTATGGCATGGTTATTTGGGATTTGAGTATTCTTTTCTGGTCATTATGATTCCACTGCAAATGTATTTCCTGCTGTGTTATATCTGCTACGTGTGTATCTTTAAATGGATTTCGGTATTTTGCCTGCTCGTGTACACTTTCAAAATGCCCCTTTTTGTATCCTTGCCTTGAACTTTTAAATGGTATCTTATGATGGTATTTGGGAACTATGTTTTGAAAAATATTTGAGTATTTCAAATATTACCGTCTTCGCCTCTTTAGCATTTGAAACGTTTGCGAAAATGATTCTTAGCCTTGTGGGTTCCAGCGTGGGGCCCACGGCGCTGTAATATCCCTGGTTGGTTTTGGGGGTGTTACAGAAGATGGTATCGGAGCTTGGGTTTCGTAAAACCCGAGCATGTGTTTTATGTGGCTTTACCAGTACGGTAGTAGCGCGGTTTTTGAAAATGATTTTCTGACTTTTGTGTCAAACCGATTTTTGGAGGTTCCAAAATCTTTTAGAAGTTTTCAAATTGCTATAATTACGATGTTCGTGTATGTTGTTATCATGTTGAGGCTTTGTATGGGAGTCATATGCCAGTATCACGGGAGATCATCGACTTCACGGACCTGTAAGTATGTTCTTTCAGTTATTTTATTTTGATGATGATTATTTGAGTATGGTGGCATGATTTTAAGATATTTCGGAATTGAGATATTGGTTATGACAGGATGTTAAGTTTCGAGGACGAAACTTATTTAAGTGGGAAGATATGTAATATCCTAGAATTTCGCTACGAATTTTTTGCATTTCTTTATCTGAGTTGAACTATACAGAGTGGGATAAATCATAATGTATCTGATTTTAAAGATGTCTAGTAGAAACGGAGATGTGAATTATCTTTGGTCTATTGTATGAAATGGTGGATATCGAGGATAGTTTATCGTGCCGACATTGAACTCAAGATGGTGGTTTGGTGATAGTGATGGATTGTACTTCATTTTGGACTATTCGAATAACTGTGTATTCATTCAGGGACGTCGGTCGTGGAAGGGTTATTGTCTCCAGTTTGAGGTAATTTAATATTGCTGAAATATGATAATTACCATGTTACATTGTGCATATGTGTGTGTTGATGTTTCATGTATTGAGTGTGCATTATTGTTTAGTATATTGTGATGTGCTATTTCTTTTGACTGTAATTAGTTCGGCTGATGTGTTGAGGGATAAGACCAGATTATGGCACCCATGTTTTGTAGTATTCCTGTGTAGATGCTTCCGTGACCCTTGGTTGCGACCTTGGGGTATTTTGTGATTGCATGTAATGTGTTGAGGGATTAGTCCATAATATGGCACCCACGATCCGGAGTATTCCCGAGTAGATGCTTCTGTGACCCTTGGCTGCGGTCTTGGGAGTTTATGTGATATTGTCCGGAGTATTCCTGAGTAGATGCTTCCATGACCCTTGGTTGCGACCTTGGGAGTTTATGTGCTAATATTATATGCATTGTTGAGCATTCTGTGAACCATTGTCTGACGGGAATACTACATTGTGGTCGTGTCGGTCTTTCATGATCGAGTTATCGTTGCTCACTTGGGAAGTCTTATGATCTTTTTCGGATATGAGTTTCTTCGAGTTTCGTTGTCATGTTGTGTCGTGACATATCTGGATCGAGATGCGTACCGATCGGTCATGTGTAGGATTTTCAGGGCGGGCACGTGTAACATGTGTTGGTTTCGACCTCATATCGAACCGTGCACATGAGACGTACTTCATGAGGCTGATTAGGTATGAGACCAGACATGTATTTGATCGATACCCGTGGGTGGCTTGTACACGGACACATTTCCGGATCGGGCGTATCGTGACGTCCATCTTTAATCATATTGGTTGGTCGTTCATAGTCGATGTATGGTCGGATATGTTCGATAGTCGAGTTTGTCTTCGAGAACCCATATATGTGATTTGTATATGTTTGACAATTTTATCCTCTCATGTACCTAGCCCTGTGGTCCCTTATTGATCTTATTGATCTTGTTAGAGTTTACCATATCGTTTGTATTCTCGTTCATTATTGATCCTTATTAATCTTGTTGGAGTTCACCATATCGTTGGAATTCTTGGTCGTCGTTGATCCTTATTGATCTTGTTTGGAGTTGCCTTATCATTGGTATTCTCAGTCGTCATTGATCCTTTATTGGTTTGTGGAGTTTACCATATCGTTGGTATTCTCAATCGTGCTGATCCTTTATTTGATCTTGTTGGAGTTTCCCACATCGATGGCATTCTCGCTCGTAGTTGGTCCTTTGGTGATCTTGTGTGGATTTATCATGTAAATGATATTCTCGTTTGATGCATCGGTTGTTTATTATTATTGTTTGTATGGGCATTCATACTTTTATCGATATCCGGGGCTTGTTATTTTTTCGGGGCAGTTGGATCTACAGATGTATTGTGTATTATCGGTTTCATCAGAAATGGAATTCGATTGTGCGATCCAGCGGACAGAGTTGGACAGGATTGGATTATTCCATATTGGGATATACTTATGTTTTGAGAATCTCGGTATCATTTGAATACAGTACAGATGGTTATGTTAGAATTCATTCTCACTTGAGAACGTGAAGTGTGGATTGAGGTAAGGGTTGATTTGATATGAATTATCACCATTGGTAAGGTTACTACGGTAAGATTTCAATGGAAGTATTCTTACTTGTAATTACATTGATATGTAATTGTTTATGTTGATGTGATCGCTATCATTGTTGAGTATTGTGGCTGACCCCATCGTGGGCTTTATCTTTTAGGTACTCGGATATCGAGCTAGTAGCGGTCATGAAGGGATGAGCTTCCCGGTGATACTGGCTATGGCATGGTTATTTGGGATTCGAGTATTCTTTTCTGGTCGTTATGATTCCGCTGCAAATGTATTTCCTACTGTGTTATATCCGCTGCGTGTGTCTCTTTAAATCGCTTTCGGTATTTTGCCAGCTCGTGTACACTTTCAAAATGCCCCTTTTGGTATCCTTGCCTTCAACTTTTAAATGATATCTTATGACGGTATTTGGGAACTATGTTTTGAAAAATATTTGAGTATTTCAAATATTACCGTCTTCGCCTCTTTGGCGTTTGAAACGTTTGCGAAAATGATTCTTAGCCTTGTGGGTTCCAGTGTAGGGCCCACGGCGCTGTAATATCCCTGGTTGGTTTTTGGGGGTGTTATAGAAGATGGTATTGGAGCTTGGGTTTCCTAAAACCCGGGCATGTGTGTTATGTGGCTCTACCAGTACGGTAGTAGCGCGGCTTTTTGAAAATGATTTTCTTACTTTTGGGTCAAACCGATTTTCGGAGGTTCCAAAATTTTTGAGATGTTTTCAAATTGCTATAATTACGATGTTCGTGTATGTTGTTATCATGTTGAGGCTTTGTATGGGAGACGTATGCCAGTATCACGGGAGATCATCGACTTCACAGACCTTTAAGTATGTTCTTTCAGTTCTTTGGTTTTGATGATGATTATTTGAGTATGGTAGCATGATTTTAAGATATTTCGGAATTGAGATATTGGTTATGACAGGATGTTAAGTTATGATCGGCTAGTGGGCCAGGTGTCGGAAACTTTCGGCGCGGGTGTGGACAGTCAATTCAACATCGAGGTTTACGTACGTTAAGGACATCCCATTACACACGTAAACAAGTTTGGCACTATAGCAAGTCAACCCCTACATTACGTACGCTACGACAAGGAAATTACGTACGTAATACATGCCATGAAATAAGACAGTGAACCCTGGATGCCGATTACGTACGCTATGCAGGACATGTAGCGTACGTTAAAGAGTCTTACGTTTGTTAAGATTCGGTCTTAACGTACGTAACGAGCTATGCAGATTATATATTAAGAATCCGTCTTTCATTTCTTCACGAGAGGAAACATATTTTTCTACCCCAGACTCGTCCCTCTTCACTTTCAATCTTATTCCAGACCCTTGTACCTTGGTTGAGGCCTTGATGATTGGATTAGAAGCTTGAAGCTTGGAGTTCTTGATGTTTCTTGAAGTGTTTGATCTTTGTGGTTCTTCTTCAAGAGGTATATGCTGAAAAACTCCTCTCTTTTATTCGGATTTTGATATTGTTATTGATGTTCTTCTTCGTATGATGATGGTTATGGTGTGTTGTTGTGATTCTTGAGGTTATATGAATTGTATATTGAAGCACGAAATGATATATGCCTTGGATTAGGAATTAGATGATGGTTTAGATGTTAGAACACATCGGATTACGTCGTTTTGATGGCTACAAACATGATTATGATTAATTCATGTTCTTGAAGAACTCTTGAGTTATATATGTCGTGATTTTATGGAAATTGGAAGGATTAGGGTTAATCTTCGTATATGATTGTTCGTGATCATAAACGGTAATTGGTTTTCTATGAATTTACGAATATAAACAAGAAAGAACCTTGTTAAAACCGTAATTAAGGTTGAAGTCGGGATCGAGAATGTTAAAATTGATTGATTATCGAATTGCGGCTTGTATTCGTAATGTTTGAGTCATAATGGTTTGGTTTCGTATGATTGAGATATCATTGAACCGTTGAGTTTGATTGGTTGGTTATATCTGTTGATTGTTATCAAACGTATTGTTAATTGATTGTTGCATTAGGTTGCGATAAGTGATCGTTGATGATTAACTGTTGTGCTGCGGTTGAGATTGGAGAATGCATGCATTGCTATACATCATTGCCTTGTAGATGAAGACGACGGGATTGGTAATGGCTTCATCGTATCGGTATCGAGGCAAGTTATGCTTGCTCAGTTCATAATGTTTAATAAATGGTTTTGATTTCATTTCATTTATGATTCGTATAGCAATGATGTTATGAATATGAATTATCGGGATGATGGTATGTATAATATGCTAGGACTGGGATAAATCATAATGTATATGATTTTAAAGACGTCTAGTGGAAACGGAGATGTGAATTATCTTTGGTCTATTGTATTAAATGGTGGATATCGAGGATAGTTTATCGTGCCGACATTGAACTCGAGGTGGTGGTTTGGTAGGCTTGACGCCTCCTAGGTATATTCTGGAGTTATTCTTCTTAGCATCAGCGGATTGTGACAGTCCGCATTTCGTCAGGATATAGTTCAACATCAAACCAAAAGATTTCTTCTGGGTGGCCGGTTTGCACACCTCCTCTTGCAGGCGCTTCAGGATTATCTGGCACCAGTTGACCTTTTCACAGGTCAGAATAGCCACCATCATCCTTAACCTCAGGTTGGTACACATTTCGAACGCACCAGTTCGATTCTCAATAATCCTGCAGCAAAAATCATGAAGATATACATATGGGAGACAAAAAAATTTCTTGTGACATGTAGTCTGAACCATGTCAACAACTTTGGAGCCTGTGAACAATCCATAAAATTTAGTGATTAGCTCTTGAGACCCGAATGTCTCAAGTTGATCCATAGTCAGGCCATCAGCGGGTAGCCTGTAGATGTTCTGGAGCAGATCGTTATCGATACAGATCTCAACTCCTTGGATTGTAGCAGTAATGTCAGCAACATGACCTCCTTGGGCCAATGACAGAAAGCGTACGGTGGCATTGAGGTAAAATTCCTCAACCAGATGAGTATCGTACTTATCAGCGGTCTGACTTCCAAGGCGATAGAGGCCTTGTTGACGAAGCCGAGTTATGATGTACTCCATGGGTTCTGCGTCATTGGTTTCAGACAGAATGCGCTCAATGATAACAGATCTTGAAAAGATCCGGCCATCAATGATGTTAGCAGTTTTCTTCAGAGCAGGAGAAGAAGTTTGTCTAGCCATTTGATGATTTCTTAAGAAAAAGTGCAAGAAAATAACCGAAATATGCAGTAAAATGCAGAAACGTATGTAGGCTGTTTTTGCTTGATAACTCTTGAATTTGCAGAAAGCGTAAAGAGTCTCTAATGGCAGATTCAGTCCTTTTATAGTTGGGCGATGAAATAGGGTTTTGCAGAGTACGAATGGTTAGATTTTAAGGCATGGGAACTGGTTTTTGAAATCAACGGTTAAGATGGACTGAGTGTAACTCGTACGCTAATCCATTAAAATGTTTAAAAAATGAGCGGGTCCCACTTCTGGCATTTGTGTCACCCTAAATGCCTAAAACGGCGGTTTTAAAACAATAAACAATTTAAAACATCGCGGCTTTTGAGATTCAGTTGTCCAGATGTCGTGTAAGGTTTAATGTACATGACGTTTGACATAAAAACAGGGCACGTGGACAAAAATCATTTTAAAAAGAAATAATATTATATTATATATATACTGAATCGAAATCCTATTGTATGTGCTGTTTCCGCATCGATACAGCGTTCCCCCTCAAAAAGGTACATATAGGTTTTAAATTCCATACAGCAACTTAAGGATTAATGCTGTATTCATGGGTCCTACAGTATTCCCCCTTAATTATTGCACACGTCAGCTGTAGGATTCATATGTCTTCGCTCGCTACAGTGCTGTATTGACGATTCTGAGTGTACAAATAATTAACGTTGGATACTGTATTCTTGGGTCTTACAGCGTTCCCCCTCAATTTGTTGAGTAAAAATAGTAAATCACTTACAGGGAGTCTGGCTGTAGCATTCCCAATTCTTATCTGAGCATGTTGAATCTTGCTGTGTCGAGCGGTTTGGTGAAGATGTCGGCCAGCTGAACGTCTGTATGAACTTTTTCAAGGCGAACATCCTTGTTCTCGACATGATTCCTTATAAAGTGCTGCTTCATGTTGATATGCTTAGTGTGCGAGTGCAGGACATGATTGTGCGTGATTGCAATTGCACTCGTGCTATCACACATGATTGGAGTCTCTCTGGCATCGATTCCATAATCTGACAATTGTTGCTGCATCCAAAGGATCTGCATACAGCAACTACCAGTAGCATAGTATTCTGATTCAACCATGGAAAGAGAATTAGCCAATTGCTTCTTACTGAACTAAGAAACGAGTCTAGGTCCAAGAAAGTGACAAGTTCCACTTGTACTCTTCCTATCTAGCTTGCAGCCTCCGAGATCCGAGTCGCTGTATCCAACTAAATCGAATCCGCCTTCCTTAGGATACCATAGTCCTGCATCGACTGTTCCTTTAATATACTTCAGAATTCGTTTAGCTGTATTGAAGTGTGATTCCTTAGGTGCAACTTGATATCTTGCACACACTCCAACAGCGAACTGGATATCGGGCCTGCTAGCCGTTAGGTACAGGAGCGAACTAATGAGCTTCCTGTAGAGTGATTGGTCAAACGGCTTTCCGGCTTCATCAGCACTAATTTGCACGGAAGTGCTCATGGGGGTTGGCGAGGATTTGGAAGTGTTCATTCCAAATTTGTTGAGAAGCTCCTTCTTTGTATTTTCTTGGTTGATGAAAATACCTGTAGGCAACTGCTTTACCTGCAAACCTAGAAAATAACTAAGTTCCCCCATCATACTCATTTCAAATTTACTTTGCATGAGATGAGAGAACCTTTGACATAAAGCAAGGTTAGTTGAACCAAAAATAATATCATCCACATAGATTTTCACCATAAGAAGGTCATCACCTTCCTGTATCTTGAACAAGGTCTTGTCCACAGCACATTTCTCAAATCCGTTGTTGGTTAGATACTGGGACAGGGTTATGTACCAGGCTCTAGGGGCTTGTTTAAGTCTGTACAGCGCTTTCCTTAGCCTGTAAACTAGGTCGATACCGTCTGTGTTAGCAAACCCTGGTGGTTGTTCAACATAAACTTCTTCTGCAAGGTGTCCATTCAGGAAAGCACTTTTGACGTCCATTTGGTATACAATAAAGCTCTTATGGGCGGCAAAGGCTAGAAATATCCTGATAGCTTCTAGTCTCGCTACAGGGGCGAAGGTTTCATCATAGTCTATGCCTTCTTCCTGACTATAGCCTTGTGCGACTAGTCTGGATTTATTCCTTATGATAAGTCCATTTCGATCCTTTTTGTTTCGAAATACCCATTTGGTTCCTATAACCGATTGATGTGTAGGTCTGGGTACAAGATGCCATACATTGTTTCTTTCGAAACCGTTAAGCTCTTCTTCCATAGATGTTATCCAATGAGAATTACTAAGAGCGTCTATGGTCGAAAACAGTTCGATCGGGCTAAGAATACGGCGATAGTGCACATATTGAGTCTTCTAAGCTCGGATTGAGATTTCCATTCGAAGCTGTGATATCTCAAAGATCGATTCTTCTTGTGCACAAAGTACATTTCCTTGTGTACTCTGTATTCTCCTACGAGTAGAAACACCAGCATTTATGGTTCCAATGATCAGCTCTTGCGGGTGATCTCTCAACCATCTTCGGTCGGGTTCTAATTCAGGATCCTGTACTGTATCGAAGATTACGTGGATACGGCTTGACATGCGGCGTCGACTTCATCCACATCGATTCTTACAGCTTCGGGGTTGATTTCTAAATCAACGACAGGTTCTATGGTAGTTGGAGGATCCAAGATAGATAGATGGTGAATGTTCTGAGTGATATCATCTACTCCTGTAGGGTCATGGTGTGGTTCGTCAAACACTACATGAACTGATTCCTCAATCGTCAGCTTCCTTTTGTTAAAGATTCTGAAAGCTTTGCTGACGGAAGAGTATCCTATGAATATTCCTTCATCTGATTTCTCATCAAAGGTTCTAAGTTGGTCTTTCCCATTATTCAATACATAACACCTTCATCCAAAAATATGGAAATACGAAACTAACGGAGTTTTGTTATTCCATACCTCATATGCTGTTTTGTTGTGGTGCTTGTTGACGATACAGCGATTTTGAGTGTAGCATGCTGTATTGGTTGCTTCACCCCAGAAACGCTGTGGCAATTTGCTTGCGGCAATCATTGTCCTTGTTGCTTCTTTCAACGTCCTATTCTTTCTCTCGGCAACACCATTTTGTTGAGGTGTACGGGCAGCTGAGTATTCGTGGTGTATTCTATTCTCCGAACAGTATTGCTCTATAAAGCGGTTAGTAAATTCTGTACCTCTATCGGAACGAATGCACACGATACTCGATGCCTTTTCATTTTGCAACTTTCTCAGGAGCTCGGGCAGCTTTGATGTTGTTTCCTTCTTCTTGCTAAGAAAGATCGTCCAAGCATACCTGGAATAATCATCAACAACAACCATGCAGTATTTCTTACCTCCCAAACTTATTGGGTCTACAGGACCGTATAGATCCATGTGTAGCATTTCCAACACTCTTTGGGTTGAAAGGTAGGATTTGCTCTTCAGGGTTGACTTGATTTGCTTGCCTTTCTGACATGGTCCGCAGACGCTGTC
Source organism: Orobanche coerulescens (assembly GCA_033398695.1). Taxonomy (NCBI): domain Eukaryota; kingdom Viridiplantae; phylum Streptophyta; class Magnoliopsida; order Lamiales; family Orobanchaceae; genus Orobanche; species Orobanche coerulescens. Next base: position 188,277,408 of record CM065803.1, on the reverse strand, counting down.
CTTCTTGAATGACACATTTGGCAAACCTCTAACCATTCCCTGTCTTGAGAGCTTGTTGATTGTCTTGAAGTTGACGTGAGACATCCTCTTGTGCCATAACTAGCTAAGATCTGCAGGGCCTTTGGCAACAAAGCATGGAATTGAGGAGCTCATAGGCTTCCAGTCAGCAATATACATGTTACCTGATCTGCTTCCTGTAAGCACAACTTCCTTGGTTTGGATGTTTTTGACTCTCTGATCTATATAGAACTTCACCGAGAAGCTGTTTATCAGGCGGCTAATACTAAGTAGATTATACTGTAAGCCTTCAACATATGCAACATCGGTGACTTTGAATTTCACGACAAGTAGGTTTCCTTTCCCTCTTGTTCTTCCTTTAGATTTATCACCGAAACGAACTTTTGGACCGCGACCTTCTACAAAATCTGATAGCTTGCTCCTATCTCCGGTCATGTGTCGAGAGCATCCACTATCAAAGTACCAGGTATCCTCCTCTAGAATGTCCTGTAACAAAGAAATTAAGTAGATTTAGGTCCCCTTTGATTTTTGGGTCCATGATTGTTAGTTCCTCTAGGTACCCAAGTTTTCCTGGCAGCAATTGGTTTACTGTAGGGCATACTCGGTACAGTGTTGCGATATCTACGCGGGGAATATCCGTAGTTGTTATAACCATTATAATTATTATGTATGAAAAATTCAGGGTTATTATTATTAATCCAGTACGAGTGCCGTCTTGGAGGTGGAGCCATTTTCTTAGGCCTAACAGCTTGCCTTCTGGGTCTCCAGTTGGATTTCCAATGCTGTTGTTGATACTGAACCGGCATCTGCTGTCTCGAGGGATAACGGGGCTCCTGTATCCAATACCTAGAAGTGCTGTACTGATAGTACTGCCGTGTGGGCCTTTGGTGGTTGGATACAGCCTTCCTTCTCGAGCAGTGTTGGCTGTTGATATACTGGGAGCATCTTTGTTGAGTGCGCCTCACGAGTTAGAACGGCTTATGATTCCGTATGCGGAATAGTATTGCGGGGCGGAATAGCGACCTTCGGTTTTCTCGGTCTGACGAGTTCCTTCACGGGACTAGGGGTTTCTTCCGATTCTGGAATGTGTTCCACACTCTTGACGAACACTGTACTAGTTTTCCCTTTGTTTGAACATGAGTTGTATCCTAAGCCACTTTTGTCATGAGCATTTTGCCCAGTGCTCAGAATTTCTTCCATTCTTTTGGACGATTTCTCGAACGATTTCAGAGTGGTCTCAAGTTCAGTTTCTCGCTTTTCGAGAGTTGTGATTTTGGCTTGAAGTAGAACCAAATCATTTGTCTTGCTCTCGTTGTGAGTTTTAGCCTCACTTAGTTCATGAGCAAGTTGATGATTGTTCTCCATGAGTTTTTCAAAATCGACTTTACTGGTTTCACAATCAAGAGACATATTTTCATAATTTATTTTCAGCAAGTCATTTTCATCTTTCAGCTCTAAATTAGTTAATTGAAGCTGTATATTCTCAGTTTTCAGTGTCTCATGGGACTTTTGAATGTTTTTCAATTCATTCATCATGTTTTCAAAAGTATGAGATGCATTTGATGGAATAGCTGAGGTTAAACTTACCTCATCGTCGCTGTCTTCACCTTCTGGAATATCTTTGGCCATAAAGCACATATATGCTTTATCATCGAACTCATCGTCAGATGAATCACTTTCAGTGACCACCTGAAGACATTCTGCTGATTTGGATGGTGTGGGGGAGGCTTCTGATTCTCCAATCAGGGCCTTGAGCTTGTCTTTCCAAGCACGTCTTCTTTCATCTCTCTCTTGTTGCTCGGCCTCCGGCAACCTTTGGACTTTGTGATGAGGACATTTATTTGCATAATGCCCTGGTTTCCTGCAATTATAGCACAGGTTGCATTATGAACTTTTTGAATTTGTGAATGAGAAGCGCCATTTCATCTTGAGACAGGATGTCGTTGTCACTGTCAGCATTCTTGTGACTAGGCTTCGACGAGCTGGGCATGCTGTGTCGACGGTTCGATACAGCGGCTAGAGCTGTGACCTTTGAAGGAGATTCTTCAGCTTTCTCTCTTCTGTCAATATCATACTCAAAAGCTTTGAGGTCAGAGAAGAGATCAAAAGTAGATATTTCATTAAGATTGCAAGATACACGCATAGCTGTGGTCTTAATGTCCCATCGGGCTGGGAGAGATCTGAAAATTTTTAAATTCTTCTCCTTTTGGGTATAAATTTTGCCCAACGCTTCAAGTTCACCGACAATACCAGTGAATCTGAGGTCAAGTTCCTCAAGTGTCTCAGTTGGTTTCATTTCGAAAGATTCAAATTGCTGAGTCAGTTTCGAAATCTTGTTTTCTTTTGAGAGCTCAGTTCTCTCACAAATCAACTTGAGTTTATCCCAGATTTCTTTGGCTGTTTTGCAGCTCTTTACCTTTGAGAACGTCCCTTTGTCAAGAGTGACAAATAACGCGTTCTTAGCTACGTTGTCAAGGTTTGCTCGCTTTCTTTCATCTGTGGTCCATTGCTCGCGATCCTTCTCGAGCATCTCAGCATGGGCTTGTCCTTCAATCCTTGCGGCCGTGTTTACCTTCATGATCTTGATAGGGCCATCCTGTATAACAAAAATCATCTCTTCGTGCATTGCTGCAAGATGAGCCTCCATCCTAATTCTACAGTCATCAAATTCGTTAATAGAGAACATAGGAACTTTGTTAATCATAGAAGTATCCATGTGATAATACAGAAATGAAAGAGACTGTTTTGAAAATAAGTGATTTTGGATCTGATTCGGTTAAAAATACGACTGATTCTTTTTAGAATCAACCGCTCCGATACCACTTGTTGGCCACTAAGTATACTGGATACAGTTTGGGAAATAGTTTAAACAACAAACTGTACGGATTTTAAATCTGAGTGCGTAGCGGAAGTCTTAGATACAGTAGGTTGCTGTGGATACAGCAACTAAATGTATAGTGTATACTTAATTAATAACAGTAATTAAAACAGTAAAAACTGAAGGTAAATAGCACAGTAATTAAAGTGGTTCGAGGTAAACCCCTCTACGTCCACTGGTCCTCCACACATGAGTAAAAAGTTTATTATAATTACTACGTACACAACTATGTAATTATAACAACACACAATCAATATATCGTTCACACAGATTGATATAAAGATCTTAGCTTCAACCGTTCACACAAATTAGTTTTGAGCTAATGCTTTGACTTGCTTCTTCACACACAGTTCTGAAGCTTTATCTTCTTCAATGCAAATCCTTCACACACAGTTCCGGAGAAGCACAGATTGCTCAGTCCACAGGCTGATGCAGGTTTGTTCAAAGTATAGAACAGATGGTGAACAACAACTTTGACTTTAAGAGCTTTCAGCTGATGAAGTGTTGTTCAGGATGATGAGCACTGTATATCTCTTTTGATCTGAGTTGCAGTAAGCTTTGGAGATATGTTTTGCTCTGATAATAATTTCGATAGCTTGGGTAATTGATCTTCAGCATCTTGATGTGATATATATAGTCTCTGAAATATATATCCGTTGAGATATATCCATTTGAGTGAGATTCCGTTCCAACGGGATTATAACACGATCCGCATTTAGCGGGATTTGAAGATCTGTTGACTGACAGTATTTAAATATTTTATCCTTGAGTATTTAAATACTTCTTTATTCAACGGGACTTGACTTCTGGAGATTCCTTCTTTGTCCTGTTGTGAGCTGTATGGAGGATAGCTGTATTGGAGATTCGAGACAGTTTCCATACTTGGTCTTTTATAAGACTTCTTGCTGTACTGAAGGGCTTCACTATATGTTGATTCAGGCAGGTCTTCGATACAAGATAATGCCTCAATACTTCGATACAGTTTCCTTTACTGTATGCGGATTGGCATGTATGTCAAAACCTCTTTATCAAATACCATTCGATACAGGGATTGGATATCCCGGCTGTTTCGATACAAGGTTCTCGTTTTCCCAACATTTATATTTTTTAAAGTTTAATTTATAGAAAACATATATAAAAAATGTGATTTAATTCACCAGATCTAGAGGGAAAGATCCTCTGTAATGTTTGTTTCAGTGATTTCTTGTATGTCCTCTAATTTCTTGTATAGAAATGAATCAACCTGAGGGAGTGTTCTGTTGCGCTCGATTTGTGAAATTTCATGATTATATTATTTATTTTAATTTAATTTAGCAATGACGCAACAAACTAAATTACGAATAATCCCACCCCTTTATTATTTTAGGTAGGTATTTGCTATCAAGTTTACAAGTTCTTTTCGAATCTTATAATATGGTGATGTGTTTGGCATTTATAAGCTCATATGTTTATGTAATGAACCAGAAGATAGATATAACTTTTCCAATATGTGTCTTAGTACAACAATATTTCAATAGAACTATATATATGGTTTTCGATTTGGTTTGATTGTGAAAGTATCAAACCTAATCGAACCGAACAAACTAAAGCAGATAATATAGTATCATCTGTGAAAACTTAAACGAAATATCAATAGCAGTTATCTTCATATAATTCGGATGGATATCCCTCCCATGAGTGCAACCAGTTCCTGTAAACATCGACAAAGTGGGACAATAAGATTTGACTGATGGGGTTTTCACAAGAATTGCATGTTCACATTATCAAAGATAATACTAACCATTTGACCATCATACTTTATCTAGAAAAGTGAGATCCGCTTTCGTCCAATGGAGCAAAACTTTGAATTTAAAAAAGTTGCTGCAATTCCTTTATAATCCATTCGAGGAGGGTTGTTTTGATGAGCCTGTCTCATCATTTCTTTTATGTATGCTCTCAATTTTCAATTTCTTTTATTAGTTGATTTTCTCTTAGGTGATTTTGCTTTGTTCAATCCTAACTACTACATATCCTGATTCACAGTCATGATCTGCTCTCCCCACACAACTTATGTCACCATGCTTCTATGAGGAATCCATATTATCTGCTGGATATGACTTCATAAATGGAGATTTGAGTTCCAAATATGATCCCAAAGTGAGATTAAAACTATAATAGATTTTTTCGCAATTTCTCATGGATTTCTGAAGAATTCTTCTAAATTGTCTCCCTATTCTTGATTTCCACCTTCTATTTTTTGATCTCTCCTGCCCATTTCTATGACTTGGCTACAATTTATATAAATACAATTAATTTCCTGTGGTTTTTATGTCATTGTGCTTGGCAGGATAAGCGATGGGCTGTAGGAGGTGCTCGAAGAAGGTTTCTAAGATAAGGAGCAGTATTTTCTGAGATCACTAAATATGTGAAGTTTCTTTCGATGTCAAAGAGGTAGTCTGTTTACTCTATCTGATTTACTATCTACTATTATCTTTATGCTTTCTTAATTCTTAATTTTTTTTATTGTTTGTTGTTGGCACATCTGCAAATGTTATACCTAAAGATATTAAAACAACCCTTGTTGGATGAGCGTGAATCTCTAGCAAAGATCATAGAATTGCCCGTCCTTGGAGATGTTTTAATAAGCCTTCGTCTCACACACTTCTTTTATTTCAATAGATAGAGGCAAGATTACCTTAGGCGGACTCCACAACCTCACATAAATCACTAAGAAAAGGTTCCTGAGTTAGAAGCTTTTGAGAAGGGGCTGAAGGAAGAGTATTACCACTAGGATCCTTGCATTCATATTGTCTTTATCTCAAGTTTTAGGTATTTCTATTTGAAGATTAATATGTGTAGTGTTATGTTTTCAAGCATGCGTTATGTTTTAAATGCCTAGAATAAAGTTATAACTTATAAGCAAAAAAGCTAGTGACTTTTGCAATTGTAATTATACTTCCCGTGGTCGATTTTGCATGAAATTCGGATATGTCATGTATAAAATTCAAAATGTTCGAGTTACTAATATGACTAAAAATAGTTGTTATTATGCCAGAAAAACTTGTTCTTGAACTAAAGATATCATCTAGAATGGTGAATAGGTTTCATACTTATCTTGACATTTATGTTTCATGTTATGTATGTTTTGTAGGTGAGATTAACTAGTCCGGCGGCTTTTACGAGAGCGACATTAGTAAGTGCTGTAAAATATTCTATAACTGATTGTTCAGTGAAGATTGATGAGATTATATACCCCGAGATTTCTTCTTTCTTGATGCTTATCAATGATCAGGATTGGGAAAGAATTCAATCCAGATTTCAATCCAAAATTAGGAGAAATCAATCCGGATTTCAAATACCTTGATGTTGAAGAGTTGTGTGCTGGTACTACTACTGGTGACGGAAGTGAGGATAGTGATTAGGAGGACGATGATCGCGAGGATGACGATGATCGCGAGGATGACGATTCACGAGGATGACAATGATCACCAGGATTACGAAAGTGATGATTGATGATCAGTACTTAACTACTTATATTTTCTATGTGCATACTTTTGGTAGTAGGTTGGCATTTTGACATGAAAGACTATGTTTAATGTAGAATTGTGGTGTAAGTTGACATGTACGTTTCGACTTTAGACTTAAGTACTAGATGTAAGATGATATTGTGATTAAAGTTGACTATGTTTGCCCTTTATTGACATATGTTTTGTTGGATTTTCCATTTGGGAAAGTTGAAATGTGATTTTTGGTTTGGTATGCTTTTGTGCATGGTATATTGAAATTCCAAACAGGACCTTGCAATTTGGATTAATAAAAAGTGTTGTAAATAAGTGTTGCCAATAAAGTCTAAAAATATTACAATAGGGATAAAAATTTTGCAGATTAATGTTGCTAAAAAACCAAAAAGCATTGCAACAAGCATCAAAATGTCGCAATAAATTGACTTTGTAACATTTTAACTCAATAAATGTTGCAAACAAGTGTTGCATATATTGCAACATATTAAAGTGTTACTGAAACAGACAAAATTGTTGCAATAAATGCGCTATTGTAATACTTCGAAAATGTTGCAATAAGTACATAAAATTTGCTATATGGGTCATAGGCAATGGCCGCAAATGCAACGCCGAATTTTGGCTAAAATGTTACATAAAACTCTAATGTAACATATATGGGGTCTAACAATACACTTTTTTAGGCTTGCAATAGGCCATATAGCAGTGTTACATGGGTAACTCTGCCCTTCAAAGATTTGTGTAAACCAGACTGAATCAACACATCCTTGACCTGTATTTTCCATAAGCAAAAGTTGATTTTTCCGTCAAATTTCTCTACATCAAATCTGACTGCATTTGAAACTCTACTTCCCGACATACTCTTGTGATACTTTGGTGAATTCTACAGTAGAATTGAATAGTACACACACTAAGTAAGCTCCCATGAAAGAGAGAATCTCAATCTTTCCTAGACATAACTTCAAGATTTCCGGAAAAATTGGTGAGGCCACACTGGTCCCACTTAAAATCCAATTTTCCTTGACATAACCTCCTTAGACTGCACGTATCAACACTGCATACACCACACCAAAGCTCCAATCCACCAAACACTCCACGTTACCAGAACCTTGGCTCCGATACAACTTGTTGGGAATTTGGCCCTCCAAATTCTCTCGCCATAAACTGCTCTCGAGAAAATAGAAAGAAAAATAGAGAAATAATAACACACAATGATTTTAACGTGGAAAACTCCCAAAACGGAGAAAAACCACCAGGACCAAAGAAATACACTACGTAGAAAATTATTACAACTACACAATATTTCTTCTTACCCCTACAACACCCACAAAGCTTTTCCACTAGCCTACTTTCTAGCTCACACTTCTCCCCGTACAAGAAATACCTTTAATAGAATCTTTTATGATATGGAGGCTCAGCCCAAGCTGCAACCACAGAGTATACTAAGAATACTATTAATTTCTAAAACAATAAAGGAATTTTCTAAAGACAAAAGATGCTAGACAAGCTTTTGAATGGTGTACATAAAATAATGGCTCAAGCCTCCTTCTATAACGAAGAGATTCACCCCTCTTTTCTAATTTACTCGATGTGGGACTAAAAGTCCCAACACCAACAATCTCCACCTTGTGACTTTGTGGTCCCAAAACACTCCACCTAGATGAAGATTCTCATAACTTTTGCTATCACTGTATCACAGTCATGCTCCATCATAAAAGCACAATCACTCGGAACTAGCCATCCCAAGCATTTAAACTCGGCACATGTCGAAATATAACCTTGCTGAAAACTATGGTGCAACTCCCATATTGGACTCTCATGGGAGTTAATCAGCCATCGAAATAAATTCCACCACACACCATACATTAACATCAATCAATGCTCATATGCAAAAAGTAGCCCTACTAACATTTAATATCCTATATCATGGCAACTTTGGGACCCATGCCATAAGGATATACATGTTCTTTCAAAATACATCAACATAGGAGATAATGTTAGCCTCATTATCAGCATCTCCACTTGCTGACACAGGCTTTTTTTCGAACCTGCTCCACCTTTACAATTCTTCTTGATGTGGCCATACTGCCCACATCCCCAACAGACATTCTTTATGGAGTTCTTATTTTTCCAATCACGAGCTACCATTACAAAATTTTAATGGGGACCGTTACTCCCACCAAGCCTCATCTCTTCAGCAAGAAGATTACTTGTAACCTCTCAGAATATTATTTTCTCCTTCCCATGAATTAATATCAGGTTCATGTGCTCATATGATCGTGGAAGAGACCAAGAGAGTCTCAAGGCCTGATCCTCATCGTCAATCACAACTCCAATAGATTCAAGCTCAGAATCAATGCCATTAAGAACGCTTGAATGGTCTGAAATAGTTTTACCTTCATTCATTTGCAATGTATGAAACTGCTCTTTTAGATATACCCGGTTTGAGACACCTTTTGGCTAATACAACTCCTCAGGTTTTTCTCAGAGTCCTTTTGCCGCCGTTGATGCTCCATGCACCTGTGCAAGAACTTCTTTGGCCAGGCACAAACGAATCGCACTAGCTTCTCTCAATTCCTGATCTTCCCAGTTATCATTGCTCATTCCAACTTTGTCCGTTCCACTAGCAATTACACCGTCTATGCTAGCATCACCGCTACTTATAGGGGTAACCCTTCCCTTCAAAGCCTTGTGTAAACCAGACTGAATCAACACATCCTTGACCTGTATTTTCCATAATCCAAAGTTGATTTTTTCGTCAAATTTCTCTACATCAAATCAGACTGCATTTGAAACTCTACTTCCTGACATGCTCTTGTGTTACTTTGGTGACTTCTACAGTAGAATTGAATAGTACACACACTAAGTAAGCTCCCAGGAAAGAGAGAATATCAATCTTTCCTAGACAGAACTTCAAGATTTCCCAGAAAATTGGTGAGGTCACACTGGTCTCACTTAAAATCTAATTTTCCTTGACATAACCTCCTTAGACTGTACGTATCAACACTACATACACCACACCAAAGCTCCAACCCACCAAATGCTCCACGTTACCAGAACCTTGGCTCCGATACAACTTGTGGGGAATTTGTCCCTCCAAATTCTCTCGCAATATACTGCACTTGAGGAAATAGAAAGAAAAATAGAGAAATAATAACACCACAAGGATTTTAACGTGGAAAACTCCCAAAATGGAGAAAAACCACCAGGACCAAAGAAAAAATACACTACGTAGAAAATTATTACAACTACATAATATTTCTTCTTACCCCTACAACGCCCACAAAGCTTTTTCCACTAGCCTACTTTCTAGCTCACACTTCTCCCCGTACAAGAAATACCTTTAATAGAATCTTTTATGATATGGAGGCTCGGCCCAAGCTGCAACCATAGAGTATACTAAGAATACTATTAATTTCTAAAACAATAAATGAATTTTCTAAAGACAAAAGATGCTAGACAAGCTTTTGAATGGTGTACATAAAATAATGGCTCTAGCCTCCTTCTATAACGAAGAGATTCACCCCTCTTTTCTAATTTACTCGATGTGGGACTAAAAGTCCCAACACCAATAATCTCCACCTTGTGACTTTGTGGTCTCAAAACACTCCACCTAGATGAAGATTCTCATAACTTTTGCTATCACTGCATCACAGTCATGCTCCATCATAAAAGCACAATCACTCGGAACTAGCCATCCCAAGCATTTAAACTCGGCACATGTCGAAATATATCCTTGCTGAAAACTATGGTGCAACTACCATATTGGACTCTCATGGGAGTTAATCAGCCATCGAAATAAATTCCACCACACACCATACATTAACATCAATCAATGCTCGTATGCAAAAAGTAGCCCTACTAACATTTAATATCCTATATCATGGCAACTTTGGGACCCATGCCATAAGGATATACATGTTCTTTCAAAATACATCAAGATAGGAGATAATGTTAGCCTCATTATCAGCATCTCCACTTGCTGACACAGGCTTTTTGCCGAACCTGCTCCACCTTTACAATTCTTCTTGATGTCGCCATACTGCCCACATCCCCAACAGACATTCTTTATGTAGTTCTTATTTTTCCAATTACGAGCTACCATTACAAAATTTTAATGGGGACCGTTACTCCCACCAAGCCTCATCTCTTCAGAAAGAAGCTTACTAGTAACCTCTCAGAATATTATTTTCTCCTTCCCATGAATTAATATCAGGTTCATGTGCTCATATGATCGTGGAAGAGACCAAAAGAGTCTCAACCCCTGATCCTCATCGTCAATCACAACTCCAATAAATTCAAGCTCAGAATCAATGCCATTAAGAACGCTTGAACGGTCTGAAATTGTTGTACCTTCATTCATTTGCAATGTATGAAACTGCTCTTTCAGATATACCCGGTTTGAGACACCTTTTGGCTGATACAACTCCTCAGGTTTTTCTCAGAGTCCTTTTGCCTCCGTTGATGCTCCATGCACCTGTGCAAGAACTTCTTTGGCCAGGCACAAACGAATTGCACTAGCTTCTCTCAATTCCAGATCTTCCCAGTTATCATTGCTCATTCCAACTTTGTTCGTTCCACTAGCAATTACACCGTCTATGCTATCATCACCGCTACTTACAGAGGTAACCCTGCCCTTCAAATCCTTCTGTAAACCAGACTGAATCAACACATCCTTGACCTGTATTTTCCATAACCCAAAGTTGATTTTTCCGTCAAATTTCTCTACATCAAATCTGACTGCATTTGAAACTCTACTTTCCGACATGCTCTTGTGATACTTTGGTGAATTCTATAGTAGATTAAAAAGTACACACACTAAGTAAGCTCCCAAGAAAGAGAGAATCTCAATATTTCCTAGACAGAACTTCAAGATTTCCGAGAAAATTGGCGAGGTCACACTGGTCCCACTAAAAATCCAATTTCCCTTGACATAACCTCCTTAGACTGTATGTATCAACACTACATACACCACACCAAAGCTCCAATCCACCAAACGCTCCACGTTACCAGAACTTTGGCTCCGATACAACTTGTTGGGAATTTGGCCCTCCAAATTCTCTCGCCATAAACTGCTCTTGAGGAAATAGAAAGAAAAATAGAGAAATAATAACACCACAAGGATTTTAACGTGGAAAACTCCCAAACCGGAGAAAAATCACCAGGACCAAAGAAAAAATACACTACGTAGAAAATTATTAAACTACACAATATTTCTTCTTACCCCTACAACACCCACAAAGCTTTTTCCACTAGCCTACTTTCTAGCTCACACTTCTCCCCATACAAGAAATACCTTTAATAGAATCTTTTATGATATGGAGGCTCAGCCCAAGCTGCAACCACAGAGTATACTAAGAATACTATTAATTTCTAAAACAATAAAGGAATTTTCTAAAGACAAAAGATGCTAGACAAGCTTTTGAATGGTGTACATAAAATCAAGGCTCAATCCTCCTTCTATAATAAAGAGATTCACCCCTCTTTTCTAATTTACCCGATATGGGACTAAAAGTCCCAACACCAACAATCTCCACCTTGTGACTTTGTGGTCCCAAAACACTCCACCTAGATGAAGATTCTCATAACTTTTGCTATCACTGCATCACAGTCATGCTCCACCATAAAAGCACAATCACTCGGAACTAGCCATCCCAAGCATTTAAACTCGGCACCTGTCGAAATATAACCTTGCTGAAAACTATGGTGCAAGTCCCATATTTGACTCTCATGGGGGTTAATCAGCCATCGAAATAAATTCCACCACAGACCCTACATTAACATCAATCAATGCTCGTATGCAAAAAGTAGCCCTACTAACATTTAATATCCTATATCATGGCAACTTTGGACCCATTCCATAAGGATATACATGTTCTTTCAAAATACATCAAGATAGGAGATAATGTTAGCCTCATTATCAGCATCTTCACTTACTGACACAGGCTTTTTGCCGAACCTGCTCCACCTTTACAATTCTTCTTGATGTGTCCATACTGCCCAATCCCCAACAGACATTCTTTATGGAGTTCTTATTTTTCCAATCACGGGCTAACATTACAAAATTTTAATGGGGACCGTTATGTAATATCCGCAATTTTGAATTCCGGTAATTTCTTTTTTTTGGCAGAAGTCCATATTAGCGACTCTATTATAACCATTTCGTCATTACGAGAATTATTAATTCTACACTTTTTGTCATCCGAGTTCGTCTCGGTATCGTTCTGTTGAGTTCCGTGTTCTTAAGCGACTTTTCCACGTATGAGTTCGACTTTGTAAAATCACCATTAATTCTTTGCAACTCCAAAAATTATGAATCTTTTCAATATTATAGAGCATCAAGTTAGATTTCCAATGGTTCAAACAGTGAGTCAATCGGAGTCCGAACGAAGGAGTTATGGTCGAAATAGCTAAGAGTACACCGTGTGCCTTTTTGATGCTGGAGCGGACTGTACCTGTAACACCCCAAACTAGGCGGATATTACAGTACCGTGGACCCCCGACTGGGACCCACTCGGCTAATGAAAATGAATGAATTACACAGGGTAAATGTAGTACCGAACCACATTACAACATTAATTACTCCGATGAGGAGTTTCATACAACACACCCAAGATATTACAGAATACATGTATATTTTATATGGAGATAAAATATACAACACTGGGTAAATGAGTATTCAAACGGAATGTCTGCAGCGGAATAAATGAAGGAAACATAAATGACTGAGAAGACTGGGGTCCCCTACTAGTATCATTGGGACTCCTTGCCGTCAACGTGCTCTCCCCGTGCTTTTGCTTTGCCATGACCTGAAAACAATATTCCCCAACGGGGTCAGTTACACAGAACAACAATCCTCAAGGGTTGAAAATACACAATCATGATATATCTGAAGTTATGAACAATCCTGTCGAAACATACGCAATCAAACATGCTATATGAATCAACTAACAGTACGGCTCAAAGGAATGGCGCCACACTACGTCCGGGATGGAAATGTGTCCGTGCACAAGCCACCAACGAGTATCGATCGAATACACGTGTGGTCTTATACCTAATCAGTCTCACGAAGCCATCAACTCGTGTGCACAGTCCAATGTCAGGCCACCAACCAACACACGACTTAAATGTGCCCGACATGAAAATCCTACACATACCAACCGGCACGCCAGTATGACCCGGAATGCCACGATATAACAAAAGTGACATCAAAAATGAATAATGACTCACCAAAATGAAATGATGGTGAAATGAATGACAGCTCAATGAAATGATTGGAACCGTCGTTCCTCGTGAATGAAGTAATTAAGTGACAATTACAAGTTTTGAAACGGTTAGTACCTTATGAATGAATTATGATTATGAATGAACAACAACGAAAGGAATGAATATCCTTTTAACTGAGTAAGAATTAACTTACACAACACCGATGAAGAATGTCCGTCCACGAACAACGTCCTAAATGAACTGTCGGTCGCTCGAACAACCTTGAATAACACAATTACCAATAATTCGATCATTACACGAATCAAATATGATCATAACCGACTCAAACGTTGATACAACAATATCCAAACTGGAATATATCGAAACCAACTCCAAGATGAGTATTTCAAACCATCAAAACACTTTCAATGATATCAATAATCCCATAGGAATCCACAATTCAAGATTACAACAACGTCAGTCGGAAATCCCCAAATTAACCGAAGTCAACCCCAAGGGTTCTTGATATAAATCCCCAAAATAGCCATTAAATCCGTAGGAATATATTTATACAAGATAGATAATCCATATCTAACATATTCCAACAACAATCCAAGCTTACACGAAGAAAAATCGGAAGGAAAACCCAAAAATCCGAGTTCCTAGATCCAAGAGATTAATACCTTTGATTTGATGTGATGAAGATGATGAAATGATAATTAATCCGAATGATGAGCTTGAAGATGGTGATTGATGATTACACCTCGAAGAATACTCTCCAAATCGCCCGAAATCGCTCAAAACCGCCGAAGGAGTGACGTGAGATGAAGAAATGACGAAATGGACTGCACTGTCCTATTTATAGTCACTCCAGTTTAGCGTGCGCTAGCTCTTGTGCGTAGCGTGCGCTAACGGGTATTTTGGGTAGTCCAGTACCCACTGTCCGTAAACGGTAGCGTGCGCTACGTACCTTTTTGTAGCGTGCGCTACGGCTATGCACTTAGCGTGCGCTAACCCCAAAATGTTAGCGTGCGCTAACGAATTTATCTGATGCCCAGTACTGGAGTCCAGAACCTTCTGTCCTCTGATCTGATCTCAGTAGCGTGCGCTACAACCAACGATTAGCGTGCGCTACTACACCATTCGCGTACGCTAAAAACCACTCATAGCGTGCGCTATGAATAAATTCAATTCAGTCCAGTAGCTACTGGACTCAACCTGATCCGACCTTAGCGTGCACTACACCGACTGCATAGCGTGCGCTACTCCGGATCACTAGCGCGTGCTACTTACCATTCGTAGTGTGCGCTACCTACAATCCCAACTACAGTCCAGTACCTTCTGGACTGCCTGCTCAACTACACTAGCGTGTGCTAGTGTTGAGAGGTGGCGTGCGCTACCCGTACTCAATTAGCGCACGCTAAAGAGAGTACGTATCGTGCGCTACTCCTCACACACAGCACACTATGAAATGACAACGATGGTAAACACCGCACGATTCTCCAACTAGATTGATGATGAATGATGATACAATTACTCTGAACGATGAATACAATGATTGAATATGAGTGACAAATGATCATTAATGAGTGAAAAATACTGAGTGACAATTACTGAATGATAAATACTGAATGATAATGACTGAATTACAACCGGGTATTACATACACCCCCCCTTAAAAGAGTTTCGTCCCCGAAACTAAGGGTCAAACAACTCGGGATAACTCTCCCGCATACTATCCTCGGTTTCCCAAGTAGCCTCTTCGACTCCGTGTCTAGACCACTGAATTTTAACCAAAGGAATCATCTTATTCCTCAACTGTTTGATTCGCCGTTCTAAAACTCGTATAGGACGCTCCTCATATGAATGATCATCGGCGATCTCGATTTCGTCGAACTTAAGTATGTGACTCGGGTCAGCAACATACTTCCGCAACTGAGAGACGTGAAACACATTATGAATTCGGCTCAACGCCGGAGGTAGGGCCAATCGATAAGCTAGCTCGCCTACTCGATCCAAAATCTCAAACGGTCCAATGAATCTCGGACTCAACTTTCCCCTCTTCCCAAAATGGAAGATACCACGACTCGGGGATACCTTGACCAAAACATGGTCACCCGTCTCGAACTCTAACGGTCGACGACGATTATCTGCATATGATTTATGTCGGCTCTGAGCGGTCAACAAACGACTCCTGATCAAAGTTATCTTCTCACGGGTGGCTATAAGCATATCGGGCTCGGTGCCGATTGATTCTGATAAGTCATCCCAACACAAAGGAGATCGACAACGACGACCATACAAGGCCTCGTAAGGTGCCATCTTAATCGAAGAATGCCAACTATTATTGTACGTGAACTCGATCAACGGTAGTTGGGCTTCCCAATCATCTTTCCAATCGAAGACACATGCCCTCAACGTGTCCTCCAAAGTCTGAATAGTCCTCTCTGATTGTCCGTCGGACTGAGGATGAAAAGCTGTACTGAGATTAAGCTGAGTTCCCATAGCACGATGAACTGATTTCCAAAAATGAGACACGAATCGTCCGTCACGATCGGAAACGATACTTTTAGGAGTACCGTGCAATTTCACTATCTCTTTGATAAATAACTGGGCAAGTCTCTCGGGACCCCATGTATCCTTAATCTCAAGGAAATGAGTTGATTTAGTTAAGCGATCCACAATTACCCAGATTGTGTTCATGCCACGACTACTCGTCGGCAAACTCGTGATGAAGTCCATAGAAATATCCTCCCACTTCCACTCTGGAATAGGGAGAGGTTTCAGCATACCCGCCGGTCGGTGATGTTCTATCTTGACTTGTTGACAGGTTAAGCATCTTGAAACAAATTCCGCGACTTCTCGCTTCATATTACTCCACCAGTAATTTTGTTTCAAGTCTTTATACATCTTGCTAGACCCCGGGTGAACGGAATAAGGGGTAGCATGAGCTTCTCTCAAAATAGAGTTTTTCAACTCGTCATTCGCCGGTACACACAACCGATTCTTAAAACGCAAAAGTCCATCCTCGTGGACCACAAACCCGGGGGCTTTCCCCTGAGTCACATCCTCTCGAATGCGTAACAAAAATGGGTCCGAACCCTGATTTTCCCTGATCGCCTCCTCAAGTGGCGATGAAATCTCCAACGTACAAAGTTGCCCTTGTACTCGCTGTAACTAGACCTCGATCTCGGGTCTCAGAAATTCCTGCTGAAGTTCCTTACGAAGCATTGTCGAGCAAGCATCTGCTCCTGAACGGACTTACGACTCAAGGCGTCGGCGACAACATTTGCCTTGCCTGGGTGGTAAAGGATCTCGATATCATAATCTTTGATTAGTTCCAACCACCGTCTCTGTCGCATATTTAACTCCTTCTGAGTAAAGATATACTTTAAACTCTTATGATCGGTGAATATCTGACAGGTAACACCATAAAGATAATGACGCCAAATCTTCAATGCGAACACCACGGCTGCTAGCTCCAGGTCGTGGGTCGGATAATTAACCTCGTAAGGTCTCAATTGCCGTGAAGCATAAGCAATAACTTTCCCGTTCTGTATGAGTACACATCCGAGACCCTGTCCGGATGCATCAGTATAAACCACAAATCCCTCCGTCCCTTGCGGTAAAGAAAGGACAGGTGCTGAAGTTAACCGGCTCTTGAGTTCCTCAAAACTCTGTTGACACGCATCGGACCACATGTATTTCTTATCCTTCCGTAAAAGGTTTGTCATGGGTTGAGCGATTTTAGAAAATCCCTCCACAAATCGCCGATAATAACCCACCAATCCGAGAAAACTTCGGATTTCCTTAATATTCTTCGGAGGTAGCCAATCTCGAATAGCCTCCGTATTCTGAGGATCGACAAGAACTCCGTCTGATGAAATTATGTGTCCGAGAAACGTCACTTCGGACATCCAGAACTCACATTTGGAAAACTTCCCATAAAGTTGTTCTCGTCTCAACACGTCGAGTACTTGATGAAGGTGAAACTCGTGTTCCTCCCGGTTACGAGAATAAATAAAAATGTCATCAATGAAGACAACCATGAACTGATCCAGATAGTCGATGAAAACCCGATTCATTAACTCCATGAATACCGCAGGTGCATTAGTCAACCCAAACGGCATAACCACAAACTCATAATGACCATAGCGTGTTCGAAACGCCGTTCTCGCGATATCCGACTCTCGAATCCGCAACTGATGATATCCAGATCTTAAGTCGATCTTGGAAAATACTGAAGCTCCCTAAAGTTGATCCAAAAGATCATCGATATGGGGTAAAGGATACTTATTCTTGATCGTCACCCGGTTCAATTCCCGGTAATCAATACACAAGCGGAACGAACCATCCTTCTTCTTGACAAATAACACTGGTGCTCCCCACGGGGACGCACTCGGTCGAATATAACCCTTCTCGAACAACTCCTCAAGTTGGTTCTTTAATTCCTGCATTTCGGTCGGGGCCATCTAGTACGGTGCCTTCGATATCGGGGACGTACCGGGCTCCAACTCAATCGTGAATTCCACATCTCGCTGTGGAGGCAAACCAGGTAACTCGTCTGGAAAAACATCGGCATATTCACTCACTACCGGAATATCCGTCAACATTACTGATGATTTCTCAGTTTTGGTCATATAGCACCAATAACCAACACACCCCTGACTGAGTAATCTCACTGCTTTCATCAAGTTACTGACTTTACCCGAACAGCCGGGATTACCTCCCTGAAAAACACATTCAACCCCATCGTCTGAAATGATAATGACCATACGCTTACGGACACTAATGATGGCATCGTGACGATCCATCCAGTCAATACCCAGAATGACGTCGTCTCTCGGTAAATCTACCACGATTAGGTCTGCTAGCCATACACGGCCATGAAGCTGAATCGGACAATTCTGAATCTCGCGATTTCCGATAATTCTTCTACCGTCAGGTAGACCAATGACATAAGGCTCACAACTAGTAGCACTACCCAGACGTAGTCTACTCAAACATGACTCGGAAATGAATGAATGCGATGCACCAGTATCAAAAAGGGTACACACAGGTTGAGATAGAATATTGAGTGTACCTGAGATCATCCGGGCCTCTCGATCGTCGGTCTTCTTCATCTCATAAATTCGGGGCTTGCCGGCCCCCGAACCGGATGCTCCCGTCTGATAGCTCTTGGCTCCGCCTTTATTAGCTCCTGTCGTCTTGAACGACACTGACTGAGTGGCCTGATTCTACACCGCTGAATGTCCTGGGGCCTGAGATGATGCCGGAGTAGGTTTAGAGTCCCTACGGCAAAAACGGGCCTTATGCCCAGCAATCCCACAGTTGTGGCACGTGACAGTCTGCTTCGGACACTTGGTGCTGAAATGACCCTGTTCTTCGCAGTTGAAACAGGTGATGGCCGAACTGGCCGCTCGTGACTGAGATTCCGCGGGTCTAGGCGCCATAGGATGTCTCTCAGAAAAAGTAGAGCCCGCACGTGGTTTCTTGAAAGTGGCCTGACTGCCGTCAGACTGATTACGATTCTTAGACTTCTTGCCAGCAGATGAAGGTTGTTGCTTAGAAATTTCCTTAGCAGTAAGCTCGTAAGTAAGAGCTTTCTCGATGAATTCGGCCAGAGTGGTACAATTATGATTAAGCAACTGTAGCCGCATACGAGGTTTCAGCCTCTTGCTGAAATACTTGATCTTGTCCGCCTCAGAGTGAATGATAGATGAGGCGAACGGAAGAAGTTCCTGAAATTTTTCGGCGATGGCAAGAACATCATCGTCCGCTGAGAGGTCGGGAGTGAGTAATTCCGACAACTTAGCCTCCCTGAGTGGGGCTGGATAATACCTCTCCATCATGAGAGTTTTGAACTGATCCCAAGTACATGATCCGTCGGTGGGCTTCAACGATAACCACCATGAATGAGCACTCTTACCCAGATAGTAAGCCGCAACTGAAACTTTATGCCCTTTAGGGCAATCCACCATAGCAAATAACTTCTCGAAATGCTCAAGCCAATGAACAATATCCTCCGGCTCAGATGAGCCCTCGAAGGTAGGTGGTCGCTGGCGAGATATATCGCCAATGATACTGCTTACACCCCTCTCTTGTCTCTGAGGTGGCGGCGGAGGAGCCTGTTGATTTTGAGTAGTGGAGTTATGCATCGTCTCCATTAGTTGTGCCATCTGAGTCATTTGGGCCATCATGCCCTGCATAAAAGCGAGTGGGTCAACCCGAACACCCTCTGACTGAGTTGTATCCCGGGTACGGCTCCCTGATAGTGAATGATTACATCCACGTGAATGAGTGGCAGCATCACTGCTCGATGAGTTAGCATTATTTCTAGCATTCGCGTGTGTATTCACACGAGCTCTCGGGTTCCGGCCTGCACCACGGCCTCTTCCCCCGCGTCCTCTGCCAGCCCTTTCCATACTGAAGTGGAAAGTCGTATGATGATTATATATCTCGCATGAGTATCACATTGTGATTATATTATGAAATGATGAAAATGAGCATACGCGCTCAAATACAACGATTACATGAATGATCAACTGAAATGACGTGATTATCTGATGAAATTCTTGATATGATTATCTTGTACAATTTAACAAGATTAATGATATGATCCTCAAGATCAATAACTGAACAATGAAATGAAATGAGTGATTAATGAATTAACATGATCGACTTGATCACAATTGAAAATGATGAATGAGGATTGTTAACTGATGAATTATGAATGAATGATTATTGCCAGAAATTATACCATGGCGTTAGAAATCTTACAATTCTTGGTCTGATTGGCTCGGCATTTGCACAGGTCACACGTGATGCGAAAGTTCAATGATACTAGTCCGATGACGATGATTTCAAATGAGACATGACTCGGAAGGTAGTATTCAAAACCACGCTACGATACCAACTCTGTAACACCCCAAACTAGGCGGATATTACAGTGCCGTGGACCCCCGACTGGGACCCACCCGGCTAATGAAAATGAATGAATTACACAGGGTAAATGTAGTACCGAATCACATTACAATATTAATTACTCCGATGAGGAGTTTCATACAACACACCCAAGATATTACAGAATACATGTATATTTTATATGGAGATAAAATATACAACTGAGGAAATGAGTATTCAAACGGAATGTCTGCAGCGGAATAAATGAAGGAAACATAAATGACTGGGGTCCCCTACTAGTATCATTGGGACTCCTCGCCGTCAACGTGCTCTCTCCGTGCTTTTGCTTTGCCATGACCTGAAAACAATATTCCCCAACGGGGTCAGTTACACAGAACAACAATCCTCAAGGGTTGAAAATACACAATCATGATATATCTGAAGTTATGAAAAATCCTGTCGAAACATACGCAATCAAACATGCTATATGAATCAACTAACAGTACGGCTCAAAGGAATGGCGCCACACTACGTCCGGGATGGAAATGTGTCCGTGCACAAGCCACCAACGAGTATCGATCGAATACACGTGTGGTCTTGTACCTAATCAGTCTCACGAAGCCATCAACCAGTGTGCACAGTCCAATGTGAGGCCACCAACCAACACACGACTTAAATGTGCCCGACATGAAAATCCTACACATACCAACCTACGCGCCGAGATGACCCGGAATGCCACGATATAACAAAAGTGACATCGAAAATGAATAATGACTCACCAATATGAAATGATGGTGAAATGAATGACAGCTCAATGAAATGATTGGAACCGTCGTTCCTCGTGAATGAAGTAATTAAGTGACAATTACAAGTTTTGAAACGGTTAGTACCTTCTGAATGAATTATGATTATGAATGAACAACAACGAAAGGAATGAATATCCTTTTAACTGAGTAAGAATTAACTTACACAACACCGATGAAGAATGTCCGTCCACGAACAACGCCCTAAATGAACTGTCGGTCGCTCGAACAATCTTGAATAACACAATTACCAATAATTCGATCATTACACGAATCAAATACGATCATAACCGACTCAAACGTCGATACAACAATATCCAAAATCGAATATATCGAAACCAACTCCAAGATGAGTATTTCAAACCATCAAAACACTTTCAATGATATCAATAATCCCATAGGAATCCACAATTAAAGATTACCACAACATCAATCGGAAATCCCCAAATTAACCGAAGTCAACCCCAAGGGTTCTTGATATAAATCCCCAAAATAGCCATTAAATCCGTAGGAATATATTTATACAATATAGATAATCCATATCTAACATATTCCAACAACAATCCAAGCTTACACGAAGAAAAATCGGAAGGAAAACCCAAAAATCCGAGTTCCTAGATCCAAGAGATTAATACCTTTGATTTGATGTGATGAAGATGATGAAATGATTTAATCCGAATGATGAGCTTGAAGATGGTGATTGATGATTACACCTCGAAGAATACTCTCCAAATCGCCCAAAATCGCTCAAAACCGCCGAAGGAGTGAAGTGAGATGAAGAAATGACGAAATGGACTGCACTGTCCTATTTATAGTCACTCCAGTTTAGCGTGCGCTAGCTCTTGTGCGTAGCGTGCGCTAACGGGTATTTTGGGTAGTCCAGTACCCACTGTCCGGAAATGGTAGCGTGCGCTACGTACCTTTTTGTAGCGTGCGCTACGGATATGCACTTAGCGTGCGCTAACCCCAAAATGTTAGCATGCGCTAACGAATTTATCTGATGCCCAGTACTGGAGTCCAGAACCTTCTGTCCTCTGATCTGATCTCAGTAGCGTGCGCTACAACCAACAATTAGCGTGCGCTACTACACCATTCGCATACGCTAAAAACCACTCATAGCGTGCGCTATGAATAAATTCAATTCAGTCCAGTAGCCACTGGACTCAACCTGATCCGACCTTAGCGCGCGCTACATCGACTGCATAGCGTGCGCTACTCCGGCTCACTAGCGCGCGCTACTTACCATTCGTAGCGTGCACTACCTACAATCCCAACTGTAGTTCAGTGCCTTCTGGACTGCCTGCTCAACTACACTAGCGTGCGCTAGTGTTGAGAGGTGGTGTGTGCTACCCGTACTCAATTAGCGCACGCTAAAGAGAGTACGTAGCGTGCGCTACTCCTCACACATAGCACACTATGAAATGACAACGATAGTAAACACCGCACGATTCTCCAACTAGATTGATGATGAATGACGATACAATTACTCTGAACGATGAATACAATGATTGAATATGAGTGACAAATGATCATTAATGAGTGAAAAATACTGAGTGACAATTACTGAATGTTAAATACTGAATGATAATGACTGAACTACAACCGGGTATTACAGTACCGTGGGCCGCGGCCCCTTCTGGCCGGGCCGCGGTACAAAACAATTTTGCTGGGCGTTTTTGGCCTTGTGCCGCGGCACACAGTGCAGATTCTTCTATAACTGCGTTTTGTTGAGGAGAACAAGCTCATTTCTTCATTTCACTTCTTCCTCTCTTCCTTGGGGCGATTTTGGGCGATCTTGGGGTGTTTTAACATCATCAAAACTCAGAGATTCTCATCTTCTTCAAGTTGTAGTGTGGATCAACAATATATTTGTGGATTCTTCATCCTAATATAAGGTAACTTCTTCAACCCTTGAATTCGATTTTGAGTTGGAGCATGATGTTTTGGATGGTATAATCATGATTTGTGATGGATATACGTATGATTATGAGTTTTTACGAGTTATCATCAGATTGTTGGAAGTTTTTATCAAGAACACTTTGAAGGTTGACTTGGAATTGGGTTTTGCAATTTAATGATATTGTAAACTCGATTTGAGTATTCCTTTTGGATTATCGATTGTATTGATGGTGTTTTGGTGGATTGGATCATTCAATAGAAGTTGGTTTTCGATACAAATGGGATTAGTTGTTTAGAATGGGAGATTGTTTTCAAGGTGTTTGTCGAAATGCCTCAATGAGTTTGGATTTATTGTATCGATATCTTGAATTGGTTATGATCGCTATTGATTCGTATATTAAGCGAGTTGTTGATAATTGTGTTATTCAAGGTTGTTCGAGCGACCGGTAGTTTCCCTTAGGACGTTGTTCGAGAGAGGACGTATCATCACCGGTGTTAAGGTAAGTTGATTCTTACTCGGTTAAAAGGATATTCATTCCTTTCGTTGTTGTTCATTCATAATCATAATTCATTCATAACGTATTAACCGTATTGAGACTTGTAATTGTCAAATAATCACTTCATTCACGAGGAACGACGGTTCCAATCATTCATCGAGCTATCATTCACTTCACTATTATTTCATGTCGGTTAGTCACTCTTGACTTTGTCGTATTGTCATTCATTAATATTTCTTCATGGTCATTCTTGATCATATGACCTTCTGGGTTCATATTGCGTGGCCGGGTGGGGATGTGTGGAATTTTTAGTCGGGCACGTGATGGTCATGTGTTGGGTTCACCGACACATTAGACTGTGCACACGGTAACGTACCTCCATGAGACTAATTAGGTACAAGGACGGGTGTGTTCGGACACTCGTCTTGTGCACTTGCACATGCTATTACGGGCGTACTATGATGCCTCTCTTCAGCGTCATTTCATAATTAAGATATATCATGATTATGTTTATTCAACTCTTGAGGATTGTTGTTCTGTGTAACTGACCCCGTTGGGGGATGTTGTTTTCAGGTCATGGCAAGGTTAAGGCACGGGAAGAGAACGTTGACGGCGAGGAATCCCAGTGATACTAGTAGGGGCCCCCAGTCGTTTCAGTCATTCATGTTTTCTTCATTTTATTCCGCTGCAGATATTCCGTTTGAATACATTTTATTCAGTGTTGTATATTTTATCTTCATATAAAATATACATGTATTTTGTATTATCTTGGGTGTGTTATATGAAACTCCTCATCAGAGTAATTAATGATATAATGTGGTTCGGTACAACAATTATATTATTTAATAAATTAAGTTTCATTTGCCTGGTGGGTCCCAGTTGGGGGTCCACGGCACTGTAATATCCGCCTAGTTTGGGGTGTTACAGAGTTGGTATCGGAGCGTGGTTTTGAATACTACCTTCCGAGTCATGTCTCATTTGAAGTCATCGTTCATCAGACTAGTATCATTGGACTTTCGCGTCACGTGTGACCTGTGCAAGATCCGAGCCCCTCAGACCAAAGAACAGTAAGATTTCTGACGCCATGGTATAATTTCTAGCAATAAGAATCACTCATTCATCATTCAACAGTCAACAATCCTCATTCATCATTTTTATTTTTGATCATGTCGATAATGTTAACTCATTAATCACGCAGTTCATTTCACTGTTCATTTATCGATCTTGAGGATCGTATCATTAATCTTGTTAACTTGTTCAAGATAATCATTTCAAGAATTTCATCAGATAATCATGTCACCTCAGTTAATCATTCATGTAATCACGATGTTAGAGCGCGTATGCTCATTTTTATCATTTCATAACGTAATCATAACGAGGTACTCATGCGAGATCTATAATTATCATTTGGCCTTCCTACTCCAGTATGGAGAGAGCTGTCAAAGGACGCAGGCGGAGAGGCCGTGGTGCGGGACGAAACCCGGGGAATAATCATTCACAGTCAGGAAGTCGTACTCGGGACACAGCTCGATCAGAAGGTGTTCGGGTTGATCCACTCATTTCTATGCAAGGCATGATGGCCCATATGCAATTGCTTAATCACTAATGCGCTACTCTGACCGAATTAATCTAGAAAGCTCTTACTGATGAGCTTACTGCTAAGGAAATTGCTGAGCAACAACCTTCATCTGCTAGCAAGAAATCAACGAAGCGTAATTAGTCCGAAGGCGGTCAGTCAACCTTCAAGAAGTCTCGTATGGGCTCTACTTTATCTGAGCGACCTCCTACGGTGCATAAACCTACAGAACCTCAGTCCCGAGCGGCCAGTTCAGCCATCACCTGTTTCAACTGTGGAGCGCCGGGTCATTTCAACACTAAGTGTCTGAAGCCGACTATCACGTGCAACAACTGTGGAACTGCTGGGCATTCGGCCCGTTTCTGCCGAAGAGGCTCCAAGCATACTCCGGTGGCATCTCAGGCCCCGAAGCAATTAGCGGTTCAGAATCAGGCCACTCAGTCCGTGCTGTTTAAGATGACGGGAACAACTAAAGGCGGAGCTCATACTTATCAGACAGGAGCATCCGGTTCAGGGGCCAGCAAGCCCTGAATTCACGAGATGAAGAAGACCGAAGATCCAGAGGCCCGGATGATCTCAGGTACACTCGATATTCTATCTCAACCTGTGTGTACCCTTTTTGATACTAGTGCATCGCCTTCATTCATTTCCGAGTCATGTTTGAGTAGACTACGTCTGGGTAGTGCTACTAGTTGTGAGCTTTATGTCATTGGTCTACCTGACGGTAGAAAAATTATCGGAAATCGTGAGATTCATAATTGTCCGGTTCAGCTTCATGGCCGTGTATGGCTAGCAAACCTGATCATGGTAGATTTGCCGAGAGACGACGTCATCTTGGGTATTGATTGGATAGATCGTCACGATGCCATCATTAGTGTCCGTAAGCATATGGTCACTATCATTTCAGACGATGGAGTCGAGTGTGTGTTTCAGGGAGGTAATCCCAGTTGTTCCGGAAGAATCATTAATATGATGAAAGCAGTGATTACTCAATCAGGGTTGTACAATCATTCATTATATCATTGTCATCGATTGACCGTTCTAAGGCAATCGAGGTGTTCAATCATTCATTATATCATTGTTGTCGATTGGCCATTCTAAGGCAATCGAGGTGTTCAACCATTCATGGTATCATTGTTATCGATTGACGATGTATTCCCAGACAAGCTACCTAGTTTACCTCCACTAAGGGAGGTAGAATTCACGATAGAGTTGGAGCCTGGTACGTCTCCATTATCGAAGGCACTGTATCGGATGTCCCCCACCGAAATGCTGGAACTAAAGAATCAATTGGAGGATTTGACCGAGAAGGGTTATATCCGACCAAGTGCGTCTCCGTGGGGAGCACCAGTGTTATTTGTCAAGAAGAATGATGGGTCGTTTCGCTTGTGTATTGATTACCGGGAATTGAACTGGGTGACGATCGAGAATAAATATCCTCTACCCCGTATTGATGATCTTTTGGATCAACTTCAGGGAGCTTCAGTATTTTCCAAGATCGACTTAAGATCGGGATATCATCGGTTGCGAATTCGAGAGTCGGATATCGCAAGGACGGCGTTCCGAACCCGCTATGGTCATTATGAGTTTGTGGTAATGTCGTTTGGGTTAACTAATGCACCTGCGGTGTTCATGGAGTTAATGAATCGGGTTTTCATCGACTATTTGGATCAGTTCGTGGTTGTCTTCATTGATGATATTTTAATTTATTCTCGTGACCGAGAAGAGCACGAGTTTCACCTTCATCAGGTTCTCGACGTGTTGAGATGAGAGAAACTTTATGGAAAGTTTTCCAAATGTGAGTTCTGGATGTCCGAAGTGACGTTTCTCGGACATGTAATTTCATCAGACGGAGTTCGTGTCGATCCTCAGAATATGGAGGCTATCCGAGATTGGTAACCTCCGAAGAATGTTAAGGAAATCCGAAGCTTCCTCGGATTAGCTGACTATTATTAGCGATTTGTGGAAGGATTTTCTAAAAGCGCTCAACCTATGACGATCCTTTTGCGAAAGGATAAGAAATACACGTGGTCTGACGCGTGTCAGCGGAGTTTTGCGGAACTCAAGAGTCGTTTAATTTCAGCGCCTGTCCTTTCTTTACCACAAGGGACGGAAGGATTCGTGGCTTATAGTGACGCGTCCGGACAAGGTCTCAGATGTGTATTAGTGCAGAATGGGAAAGTGATTGCCTATGCTTCACGGCAGCTGAGATCTTATGAGGTTAATTATCCGACCCACGACCTGGAGCTAGCAGCCATAGTTTTCGCGTTGAAGATTTGGCGTCATTATATTTATGGCGTTACCTGTCAGATTTTCACTGATCATAAGAGCTTGAAGTATATATTTACTCAGAAGGAGTTAAATATGCGTCAGAGACGGTGGCTAGAACTGATCAAGGACTATGATATCGAGATTCAGTATCACCCGGGTAAGGCGAATGTTGTCATCGATGCCTTGAGCCGTAAGTCCATTCAGGAGCAAATGCTTGCTTGTTAAACAGTTCAGAAGGAGCTTCAACAGGAATTCCTAAGATCCGAGATCGAGTTCTGGTTACAGCGAGTACAAGGGTAACCTTGTATGTTAGAGATTTCATCGCCACTCGAGGAGGCGATCAGAGTGAATCAGGGTTCAGACCCATTTCGTTATGTATCCGAGAGGATGTGGCTCAGGGGAAAGCCCCTGGATTTGTGGTCCACGAGGATGGACTTGTTCGATTTAAGAATCGTTTATGCGTACTGGCTAATGACGAGTTGAAAAACTCAATTTTGAGAGAAACTCATGCTACCCCTTATTCTATTCATCCGGGGTCTAGCAAAATGTACAAGGACATGAAACAAAATTAATGGTGGAGTAATATGAAGCAAGAGGTCGCAGAATTTATTTCGAGGTGTTTAACCTGTCAGCAATTTAAGATAGAATATCAGCGACCGGCGGGTATGCTGAAACCGCTCCCTATTCCAGAATGGAAGTGGGAAGATATTTCAATGGACTTCATCACGAGTTGCCGAAGAGTCGTCGTGGAATTAATACAATATGGGTTGTGGTGGACCATTTAACTAAGTCAGCTCATTTCCTTGAGATTAAGGATACGTGGGGTCCCGAGAGACTTGCCCAGTTGTTCATCAAAGAGATAGTGAGATTGCACGGTACTCCTAAGAGTATCGTTTCTGATCGTGACGGGCGATTCGTGTCTCATTTTTGGAAATCAGTTCATCGTGCTATGGGAACTCAGCTTAATTTCAGCACAACTTTTCATCCTCAGTCCGACGGACAATCAGAGAGAACTATTCAGACATTGGAGGACATGTTGAGGGCATGCGTCCTCGATTGGAAAGACGATTGGGAAGCCCAACTACCATTGATCTAGTTCACGTATAATAATAGTTGGCATGCTTCGATTAAGATGGCACCTTACGAGGCCTTGTACGGTCGTCATTGTCGATCTCCTTTGTTTTGGGACGACTTATCAGAACCAATCGGCACCGAGCCCGATATGCTTATAGCCGCCCGTGAGAAGGTAGCTTTGATCAGGAGTCGTTTGTTGACCCCTCAGAGTCGACAGAAATCTTATGCAGATAATCGTCGCCGACCATTAGAGTTCGAGACAGGTGACCACGTGTTGGTCAAGGTATCCCCGAGTCGAGGTATCTTCCGTTTCAGGAAGCGGGGAAAGTTGAGTCCGATATTCATTGGACCGTTTGAGATTTTGGATCGAGTAGGCGAGCTAACTTATCGATTGGCCTTACCTCCGGCGTTGAGCCGAATTCATAATCTGTTTCATGTCTCTCAGCTACGGAAGTATGTTCCCAGGCCAGTCACATACTTGATTCGGCCAATCGAGATCGCGGATGATCATTCGTATGAGGAGCGTCCCGTACGAGTCTTAGAGCGGCGAATCAAACAGTTGAGGAACAAGACGATTCCTTTCGTTAAAAGTTAGTGTCGAGACACGGAGTCGAAGAGACTACTTGGGAAATAGAGGACGAAACTATTTTTAAGGAGGGAGTATGTAATACCCAATTGTAAATTCATTCATTTTCATTCAGTAATTGTCACTCGGTGGATTTTCACACATTAATAATCATTCATCAATCATGTTCATTCATTCGTGTTTGTCATTCGGACTAATGTTGAGTCGTGTATCAATATCGTTCATTTTTTCAACCTTGCTTGAGAATCGAGACGAGAATATTATCTTGATCGTTATAATTACTTCATTAATCGATGTTAATATTGGAGTTCATGCCATTTCAAATTTCCTTCTTGTTCGAATCATGCTATTGTTGGGTAAATTTGCGGTTCTTATGTATCTCGTTGAGTTTTCCTGGCGGGATATTGCTTCTCCCTACTTGTTTTAAGTTTCTGGACGAAACTTCTTTTAAGGAGGGTAGTATGTAATATCCGCAATTTTGATTTCCGGTAATTTCTTTTTTTTAGCATAAGTCCATCTTAGCGACTCTATTATTACCGTTTCATCATTACGAGAATGATTAATTCTACACTTTTTGTCATCCGAGTTCATCTCGGTGTCGTTCTGTTGAGTTCCGTGTTCGTAAGCGACTTTTCCACGTATGAGTTTGACTTTGTAAAATCACCATTAATTCTTGTAAACTCCAAAAATTCTGAATCTTTTCACTATTATAGAGCATCAAGTTAGCTTTCCAATGGTTTAAACAGTGAGTCAATCGGAGTCCGGACGAAGGAGTTATGGTCGAAATAGCTAAGACGGTACCGTGTACCTTTTTGATGCTGGAGCGGGCTGTACCGCGGGCCGCGGCCCCTTCTGGCCGGGCCGCGGCACAAAACAGTTTTGCTGGGCGTTTTTGGCCTTGTGCCGCGGCACACTCAGCCCGTGCCGCGGCACACAGTGTAGATTCTTCTATAACTGCGTTTTGTTGAGGAGAACAAGCTCATTTCTTCATTTCAGTTCTTCCTCTCTTCCTTGGGGCGATTTTGGCCGATCTTGGGGTGTTTTAACATCATCAAAACTTAGAGATTCTCATCTTCTTCAAGTTGTAGTGTGGATCAACAACATATTTGTGGATTCTTCATCCTAATCTAAGGTAACTTCTTCAACCCTTGAATTCGATTTTGAGTTGGAGCATGATGTTTTGGATGGTATAATCATGATTTGTGATGGATATACATATGATTATGAGTTTTTACGAGTTATCATCGGATTGTTGGAAGTTTTTCTCAAGAACGCTTTGAAGGTTGACTTGGAATTGGGTTTTGCAATTTAATGATATCGTAAACTCGATTTGAGTATTCCTTTTGGATTATCGATTGTATTGATGGTGTTTTGGTGGATTGGATCATTCAATAGAAGTTGGTTTTCGATACAAATGGGATTAGTTGTTTAGAATGGGAGATTGTTTTCAAGGTGTTTGTCGAAATGCCTCAATGAGTTTGGATTTGTTGTATCGACATCTTGAATTGGTTATGATCGCTATTGATTCATATATTAAGTGAGTCGTTGATAATTGTGTTATTCAAGGTTGTTCGAGCGACCGGTAGTTTCCCTTAGGACGTTGTTCGAGAGAGGACGTATCATCACCGGTGTTAAGGTAAGTTGATTCTTACTCGGTTAAAAGGATATTCATTCCTTTCGTTGTTGTTCATTCATAATCATAATTCATTCATAATGTATTAACCGTATTGAGACTTGTAATTGTCAAATAATCACTTCATTCATGAGGAACGATGGTTCCAATCATTCATTGAGCTATCATTCACTTCACTATTATTTCATGTCGGTTAGTCACTATTGACTTTGTCGGATTGTCATTCAATAATATTTCTTCATGGTCATTCTTGATCATATGACCTTCTGGGTTCATATTGCGTGGTCGGGTGGGAATATGTGGAATTTTTAGTCGGGCATGTGATGGTCATGTGTTGGGTTCACCGACACATTGGACTGTGCACATGGTAACGTACCTCCGTGAGACTAATTAGGTACAAGGACGGGTGTGTCCGGACACTCGTCTTGGCACTTGCACATACCATTACGGGCGTACTATGATGCCTCTCTTCAGCGTCATTTCATAATTAAGATATATCATGATTGTGTTTATTCAACTCTTGAGGATTGTTGTTCTGTGTAACTGACCCCGTTGGGGATGTTGTTTTCAGGTCATGCCAAGGTTAAGGCACGGGAAGAGAACGTTGACGGCGAGGAGTCCCAGTGATACTAGTAGGGGCCCCCAGTCCTTTCAGTCATTCATGTTTTCTTCATTTTATTCCGCTGCAGATATTCCGTTTGAATACTCATTTTATTCAGTGTTGTATATTTTATCTTCATATAAAATATACATGTATTCTGTATTATCTTGGGTGTGTTGTATGAAACTCCTCATCGGAGTAATTAATGATATAATGTGGTTCGGTACTACAATTATATTATTTAATTCATTAAGTTTCATTTGCCTGGTGGGTCCCAGTTGGGGGTCCACGGCACTGTAATATCCGCCTAGTTTGGGGTGTTACACGTTACTCCCACCAAGCCTCATCTCTTCAGAAACAAGATTACTAGTAACCTCTCAGAATATTATTTTCTCCTTCCCATGAATTAATATTAGGTTCATGTGCTCATATGATCGTGGAAGAGACCAAAAGAGTCTCAAGGCCTGATCCTCATCGTCAATCACAACTCCAATAGATTCAAGATCAGAAACAATGCCATTAAGAATGCTTGAATGGTCTGAAATAGTAGTACCTTCATTCATTTGCAATGTATGAAACTGCTCTTTTAGATATACCCGGTTTGAGATGCCTTTTGTCTGATACAACTCCTCAGGTTTTTCTCAGAATCCTTTTCCGTCGTTGATGCTCCATGCACCTGTGCAAGAACTTCTTTAGCCAGGCATAAACGAATCGCACTAGCTTCTCTCAATTCCTGATCTTCCCAGTCATCATTGCTCATTCCAACTTTGTCCGTTCCACTAGCAATTTCACCATCTATGCTAGCATCACCGCTATTTACAGTGGTAACTCGGCCCTTCAAAGCCTTGTGTAAACCAGACTTAATCAACACGTCCTTGACCTGTATTTTCCATAAGCCAAAGTTGATTTTTCCGTCAAATTTCTCTACATCAAATCTGATTGGATTTGAAACTCTACTTCCCGACATGCTCTTGTGATACTTTGGTAAATTCTACAGTAGAATTGAATAGTACACACACTAAGTAAGCTCCCAGGAAAGAGAGAATCTCAATCTTTCCTAGACAGAACTTCAAGATTTTCGGGAAAATTGGTGAGGTCACACTGGTCCCACTTAAAATCCAATTTTCCTTGACAGAACCTCCTTAGACTGTACGTATCAACACTACATAAACCACACCAATGCTCCAACCCACCAAATGCTCCATGTTACCAGATCCTTGGCTCCGATATAACTTGTTGGGAATTTGGCCCTCCAAATTCTCTCGCCATAAACTTCTCTTGAGGAAATAAAAAGAAAAATAGATAAATAATAACACCACAAGGATTTTAACGTGGAAAACTCCCAAACCGGAGAAAAACCACCAGGACCAAAGAAAAAATACACTATGTAGAAAATTATTACAACTACACAATATTTCTTCTTACCCCTACAACACCCACAAAGCTTTTTCCACTAGCCTACTTTCTAGCTCACACCTCTCCCCGTACAAGAAATACCTTTAATAGAATCTTTTATAATATGGAGGCTCATCTCAAGCTGCAACCACAGAGTATACTAAGAATACTATTAATTTCTAAAATAATAAAGAAATTTATCTAGAGACAAAAGATGCTAGACAAAATTTTGAATGGTGTACATAAAACTAAGGCCCAAGCCTCCTTTATAACTGCAGGCAGGTGACATTGATTAGATCTTTGTTTTGTTGTTGTCACGACAGATGGCTTTATTTACATGGATGAGACTCCTATCGTCATGTATTTCGGACACGTAGCGTCCTGTCTGTTGTCGGATCGGATCGGTCGGCCCTTCAATCAAGGTTGTTGACTCCCTAATCTATTTGTAAAGCATGTGATCAGATCATCTTGATCGATCTGGATGGATTTGGCGTCTTTATCATTGGGGCTGATTATTCAGGTCGGATAATGTTCGGATCGGCTTCTTGGCCAATCTGAGAGGCTTGCATAATTTGTTGATAATTGGAGACTAAATATTCAGCTCTGGCGGTTCCCAGACCAACTTCTCAAGTATTCATCCACTGGTCAGTTTCGGGACGACATGGCAGTTAGATTGCGCCACGCCAGGTTGGCCACCAATAGCTTCAACAATATTTATGCAACAACCGGTGTGGAAACAATGCAATGTGGGCGCATGTGAGAGACATGTAAAGATAGCTTTGATAATGATTACTAGTTAACGTAAATGAATGCAAGGTGTGGAAGCCATTATCCTTGTCCAGACTGCGGGAAGAAAGACGTTGGGAGCGAGCAATGTTTCTAAACAAGAGTCTAGTTGCTTTTATTTATTTCTTTCTTTCTTTTTTTCTTTTCTTAACACCTAGGAAGCACGGGTACGTCATTTTGCCGGCCGTTCCCATTCTGGGGACATCTTGGGGGCGGGAACGTTACGGAGAAGCCTTAGAATCGTTCCCAGGGCGAATATGAAGTGGTGGGGGTGGCGGACATTTTTGGGTTCGGTTGGAGTTGATTTCGGGGACGGTTCGCGGGCACTTTCTGGAAAAAGAAAAAGTTAATTAAGAATTAATATCAGGCTTCACATGCCTCCCAGTGTTTCTGAGAACGACGGCCTTGCTCACTGAAATTTTCAGGGCCGACTCCCAAGTAATAGTGGACTTCCCAGTGTAACTTCAAATCTATATGTTTTCTTGTAACTTCTCGTGCTGCCCGTCCTCGATTTTTTGTTGTTGTCAATTTAATTAATTTAAGATATAATTTTCTGAAATTGCGATCTGATTTTATGATTTTTTAAATTTATTAAATATAATGTTAATTTTTGAAATTCTTTTAGTCAATTTTCTTTAAAAATGTGCATTGATTTTTAAGATTTTAAATTAAGTTTTTTTTTATGTTATAATAGTGACTTATATATGGATTTTACTTTTGGAATTATGTATGGATCTTAATTTTAGAATTTTAAAATTTTATTCATCGTACCTTTTGCCGTTTTTCATCTCCGTCCCTGTTTACATTTTTTGTTCCCATCCCCATCTTCGTGCTACTTAGCTTAGCACCACCATTTGCGCCCTCACCAGTCCCAACTCTAAATTCATGTTAAAAGAAAGTAAATTGTAGCATATTAATCTCTTGGTTCTATAGGAAGAGCGGATTCTAAAAATATGAATTTGCTCTAATGGAAATAAAAAAAAAAACTTGTTATAAAACTGTATTAAGGTAAAGAGAATACAAAGAGAATAGAGAGAATTAAGAGAAGGTATTTCTCTTGGAATGAATTTTTCATTAAGCACTGAAGCCCTATTTATAGAAAAACTTCAGATGGCACAAACGTAAGTACATAATTTCATCAGGGGCATAATAGTCATTCATATGTTATAATATATTATCTTGTTACGTATTTCGAGAGGTGATATACTTCAAAACTCCCCCTTGAATGACTATGCCTTATAGCTGCCTCATCAAAAACCTTATCAGGAAAACCCTATGGGACAAAATCATGATAAGGGAAAAGAGTACAGCTATATAGCTCCCCCTCGAGTTAATAAGTGTGAGTATCTTCATAAATCTCGGAGATGTCGCATCCCAATATTGTGAATATGTTTTCTGAAAACTGAGGTTGGGAGCTCCTTCGTAAATAAATCTTCAACATTGTCACATGACCGAACATACTGAACGACAATATCTTTCTTCTCTTCACGTTCTTGAGTGTATGCGAAGAACTTTGGGGGAATGTGTTTGGTTCTGTCGTTCCTAATACTTCCTTGGATCTTCAAACAATATTGTTGGATCTTTATTAACTGGTAATCCAGTGGCTTCCTTAATGTGTTGAGTGATAGATCTAAGCAATACATATTCTCTACTTGCTTCGTGAAGAGCAATAACTTTAGCATGGTTTGAAGATGTAGCAACTAGTGTTTGCTTTTAGGAACACCAGGATATTGCAGTACCACTGATTATGAAAATATAACCAGTTTGTGATTTGCCTTTATGGGGATCTGATAAATAACCTGCATCTGCAAAACCAGTTATTTCATCTTTTGAATCTTTGGGGTAAAATAATCCAAAATCAATTGTTCCTTGGAGATAGCGAAGTATGTGTTTAATCCCATTCCAATGTCTCCGTGTTGGACATGAGCTATATTTTGCCAATAGATTCGTAGCAAAATGCTATATCTGGTCGCGTATAATTTGCAAGATACATAAGAGCTCCAATTGTACTCAAATATGGTACTTCATGACCAAGTACTTTTTTGTTATCTTCACAAGGACGAAATGGATCATTTTCAACATTAAGTGTCTTATTTATTATTGGGGTACTAAGCGGATTTTCCAGATTCATATTAAAGCGTTTTAAGACCCTTTTGTATAATTGGATTGATGTACAAATATTCCACTATGGAAGTGTTCAATTTGTAAACCAAGGTAATATTTGGTATGTCCGAGGTCTTTCATTTCAAATTCACTTAACAGCTTCTTGAATTTCATTAGGAGTCCCAATGATGTTTAAATCATCAACATAGACAACAATAATCACAAACCCAGTCGTAGTTTTCTTGA
The DNA here is from genome assembly GCA_033398695.1 of Orobanche coerulescens. Taxonomy (NCBI): domain Eukaryota; kingdom Viridiplantae; phylum Streptophyta; class Magnoliopsida; order Lamiales; family Orobanchaceae; genus Orobanche; species Orobanche coerulescens. Next base: position 188,241,436 of record CM065803.1, on the reverse strand, counting down.
TAAAAAAACATGGACATAGTCGATCATTTACATATCCATTTTTCAAATCTGTTAGGCAATTATACCACATGAGCCCAGATTGTTTTAACCCATATAATGATCGTTGTAGCTTAATTGTACATAACTCCCTCGGTTTTGATTTTAGTGCTTCAGGCACTTTGAATCCTTCAGGAATTCTCATGTAAATATTAGTATCCAATGATCCATATAAATAGGCCGTTACAACATCCATGAGGCGTATTTCTAGATTATTTGAAACTGATAAGCTGATCAAGTATCTAAAGGTAATAGCATCCATGACAGGAGAATATGTCTCATCATAATCAATTCCAGGTCTTTGGGAAAAACCTTGCGAAACAAGACAAGCTTTGTACCTTATAATCTCATCTTTCTCATTTTATTTACGAACGAAAACCCATTTGTATCCAATAGTTTTCACATCTTCAGGTGTGACAACAATAGACTAAAATACCTTTCGCTTATTAAGTGAATCTAATTCAGCTTGTATGGCACCTTTCCAACTGATCCAATCATGCCTCTTCTGACATTCCGATATAGATGTTGGTTCCGGATCTTCATTCATGTTATCAATTTCTCGTGATATGAAATAACAAAACATGTTATTGATATCCTTCATTTCATTTCGGTTCCACATTTTTCCATTGTTGATATAATTAATGAAGATCTCATGATTTTCTTCTTGCTGAAGGTTTTCTTCATCATTATGTGTTCCCTGATTTATTTCTTCGTGTGTTTCTTCTGGAACACATACACCTAATTTGGCTTCATCAGGTTTTCCACATTTATTCTTCTTTCGAGGAATTTTATCTTTGGAACCAATAGGTCTTCCACGCTTCAGGCATCTTTTGGATTCATTTGGTATATTTTCATTGGACTGCTCTTTTGGAACCTCAATCCGAGCAGGAGTATTTGGAGTGGCTATATGTGACTTTGTCACTCTGTTTGTGTCTGTAAATGCATCTGGTAATTGATTCGCTATATTCTGCAAGTGTATGATCTTTTGAACTTCTAGTTCACGTTGTTTTGTGGGAGGATCAAGATGCAATAATGATGATGTACACCACTGAATTTATTTTTCCACTTGTTTCTCCCTTTCACCTAAGAGTGGAAATTCTTCTTCATTAAAATGGCAATCAGCAAACTGAGCGGTGAAAACATCACCTGTTTTTGGTTCAATATATCTAATTATCGAGGGTGAATGATATCCCACATAAATTCCCAATCTTCTTTGTGGTCCCATTTTTGTACGTTGCAGTGGAGCAATTGGTACATATACAGCACAATAAAAAATTCTAATGTGAGAAAGATTTGGTTCTTGACCAAATGCCGGCTGTAATGGGGAATATTCATGATATGCACTTGGTCTATACGAATTAGTGTTGCAGCATGCAAGATAGCATGTCCCTATATATAGATGGGGAGCTTTGTTCTCATTACTATTGGTCTGGCAATAAGTTGGAGACGTTTGATTAACGATTCAGTCAAACCGTTCTGTGTATGAACATAAGCTACTAGATGTTCAACATCGATGCCCACCGCCATACAATAATCATTAAAGGCTTGAGATGTAAATTCCACAGCATTATCCAATCGAACTCTCTTAATCATCTGAGAATTGTGCTCTCAATTTGATTAATTGGGCAAGAAATCAGGCAAATGCCAAATTGCGAGTTGATAAAAGACATACGTGTGACCATCTGCTAGAAGCATCAATTAATACCATAAAGTATCGAAATGGTCTACAAGGTGGATGAATAGGTTCACATATATCACCATAAATTCTTTCCAAAAATGTTGGCGATTTATTCCCAACTTTAGTTGATGATGGTCTTATTATCAATTTACCTCGAGAACAAGTAACACAAGATAGTTCATGAGATTGAAAAATCTTCTGGTTTTTCAATGGATGACCACTGGAATTTCCAATAATTTTCCGCATGATTATTGAACCGGGATGTCCTAACCGACCATGCCAAACTTTGAATATTTCAGCAAACTTCGGGTTTACTGTGTTATATGATTAAAATATTTTTATATTAATATAGCACAACCCAGACGATAGAGCGGGTAGTTTTTCCAACACACACTTACTTCCGGAAGTGTTTGAAGTAATACAAAGATAGTCATCATTATTTTTATCCATGGTTTCAATATGGTATCCATTCATACAAATATCTTTGAAACTTAATAAATTTCTTTGGGACTTGGGAGAAAATAATGCATTTCTTATTTTGAAGTATGTGCCTCGTGGCATCAGAAAATTGGCACTTGTAAATCCCTCAATTATTTGTGCACTACCAGATATGGTTTTAACACTTGCTTTGACAATTCTCAATTGATGAAAATATTTCTTATCTTTCAGTATAGTATGTGTAGTAGCACTGTCTGCAAGACATAAGTCATCATCTTGAATTTTGGATTGAGACATATCTATGATCTATGGAAAAAGAAAGTAACTAAATTGTTGAAAAGGAATTATAAGATATGACATGAAATGCATATTTATATTATTTCAAACAAACTATTACACACATAGAACACTCGTACATAATGAAATTTCACAACATTCTTGCAAACGGAAAACATATAACTAGTTCATTTTTCTGGCAATTTGTTTTCATATTCAGGATTGATCAATCATTTCCATGGTAGCAACATCATCCATGTCCATCATATCATCGAGGCCAATTAGAATCATCGGAATCATTCGTAATGAGATTTGTTTCAATATTTTTCCCTTTATTTTTTCGTGATTCGTGATAGAGGTCAGCAAGATATTTCGGCGTACGACATGTACGCGACCAATGGACATGCAAACCACAACGGTAACAAATTTCTTCCCTTTTTATTTTGTTCAAACCACCGTTATCTTTTTCTTGTTTTTCCTCCTTATCTCCCTTATTATAATAAGGTTGGATCTTATTGTAATAAGGTTGAAAACCTCTCCCTCTTCCTCGTCCACGACCACGACCACGACCACGAATATAACCACAGCCGCGACCGTTATGACCATATGATATTGCATTCACTTCAGGGAATGGGACAGATCCAGTGGGACGAGATTCATGATTTCTCATTAACAACTCGTTATTTTGTTCGGCCAAAAGAAGACACGAAATCAGTTCAGAATATTCTGTAAATCCTCTCTCATGATATTGCTGTTGAAGAATTATATTTGAAGCATGAAATGTGGTGAATGTTCTTTCTAGCATATCACCATCAGTGGTATTTGCGCCACATAATTTTAGTTTTGAACTGATTCGGAACATTGCCGAATTATATTCGCTGACGGATTTAAAATCCTGTAAATGGAGTTTAGTCCAGTCATAACGAGCTTTTAGGAGAATAACTGTTTTCTGATGATCATATCTTTCTTTCAATGATTGCCAAAGATCTGCAGGATCTTTGATAGTGAGGTACTCAATTTTCAGTCCCTCATGGAGGTGGTGACGAATAAAAATCATAGCCTTTGCTTTTTCTTATAATGATGCTTCTTTTGATTTGATTATAGTATCACCGAGTCTTTTAGCATCAAAGTGGATCTCAGCATCCAATATCCATGATAAGTAATTATTGTCAGTGATATCAAGTGCTTCAAATTCGAGCTTGACAAGATTTGACATGTTGAAGAACTATAAGAAAATGGAACATACATGTCATTAATTTCAAGAACCATAACAGATTTTATTCGGAATAAAGGGGTATTATTACATATCAGGAGTCCAAGTATAGGATAAAAGAGAAAAAGACTTGTGATAAAGATCAAAGATTCCTCTTCTGTGTTACACTTTACATAAACAACTAATACAGTATATGCTATGACCAACGTAGTGTAGAATGCCAAAAATAGTTGATGAAACATCTTGAAGAACCCTTTTATTTTTGAAAATTTGTAAGAAGATGAGAGAAAGTGAGTGCATTGTTGAATGAAATGTGATGTATTTATAGAGTGTAAAATAGCCGTTAACTAGCCGTTGGGAGAGGAGAGAAAATAAAATATGATAATTGTGAATGATTTAGTATAACATTATTTTTATTTTATATGCAAGATTTGAATAAAGAATTTTATTAAAAATAATCAACCACAAATAACTTACCCATTTTGGTGCTCAGTAAATATTTCAAATGGCACAATATACACAGTTTATAGCTTGGGGTTATACCGCTTCAAGCATTAATAATAATATATACGGTACATAGCTTGGGATCATACCACTCAAGCGTAATAATAATATATAATATATATATCTTGGGGTCATACAACTCAAGCGTAATAATAGTATATAATATATATAACTTGGGGTCATACCACTTAAAGCATAATAATAGTATTAATATATATAGCTTGAGGTCATACCACTCAAGCATAATAATAGTATATAATATATATAGCTTGGGGTCATACCACTTCAAGCATAATAATAATATTAATATATATAGCTTGGGGTCATATCACTCAAGCATAATAATAGTATATAGAATATATAGCTTGGGGTCATACCACTTCAAGCATAATAATAGTATTAATATATATAGAATAAAACCATAAAGAAGTTCCTGCCATGGAAACTCTTTAGTAAGGATTAGAGCCTTCGTGCTGACAACGTGTTATAAAACTGTAATAAGCCAAAGAGAATAGAAAGAATATAGAGAAGATATTTCTCTTGGAATGAATTTTTCATTAAGCAATGAAGCCCTATTTATAGGAAAACTTCAGAGGGCACAAACGTAATTACATAACTTCATCAGGGGCATAATTGTAATACCCGGTTGTAATTCATTCATTTTCATTCAGTAATTATCAGTCTGTAATTGTCACTCAGTAATTCTCACTCGTTAATAATCACTCATCATTCATTTGCGTTCACTGTTGGCATGTTGTAATCGTATATCAGTTACCGATCGGCATGTCATCTCCGTTTAGAGACCGACGGGAGTATTATCATTTTCATCGTGATTGGTAGTCGTATACTGGTAGCATCATCTTTGGCTTGTGTTAGACTTGTTCATTTTCACATTCGTATGATATGTCAGATCATTCATCAGTCGTAGCGAGGAATCGGAATTATCGGATTTTTCACCTTGGCCAGCATCGAGTTACGGCCGTAAGGACTTTGGGTTACGGCCGTAACAAGGGTTCGTTGTTTTCAGGTTATTTCAGACGAATGAGACTTACGGCCGTAAGGTCTTGTGATACGGCCGTAAGTTGAGCGGGTACGGCCATAAGGCTGGCCGGTTACGGCCGTATGTGGTCCAGCAGGCCGTCCAGGCATTTTTGGCCGAAGGCGAGTTACAGCCGTAAGGAGGGTTAGTTACGGCCGTAAGTGGTGTTCGTAAATTTCGGGTGTTGTCGACCAAGGGTGACTTACGGCCGTAAGTCGAGGAAGGTACGACCGTAAGGCTTGGCCGGTTACGGCCGTACGCGGCAGGCAAGGTGCCTGGTCGTTTTCGACGAAGAGGGCTTACGCCCGTAAGTTTGGCCGGATACGGCCGTATCATCCGGGTTACGGCCGTAAGGTGTGCGGTTACGGCCGTAAGGGTGTCGGCGGATGTTTTTGACGAAGGCGGGTTACGCCCGTAACTCAGGAGCGGTTACGGCCGTAAGTCTGTCGGCAGGCTTTCGGACGAAGCCGAGTTATGGCCGTACGAGTTGGCCGGTTACAGCCGTAAGGCCGTTGACCTGGGATGTTACGGCCGTAAGAGGGCCGAGTTACGGCCGTAACTTCCGGCAGTATTTAAGGACTTGGCCGGGACATTTTTCCTCATTTCTTCATTTTTCCATCTTTATCCGAGAGAGAGGGTTGAGGGAGAGATTTTGCCATCATCAATCATTTGAGTGTGTATTTTTCATCATCTTCATTCATTTGGGAAGCTTGGATACTCGATTTAACTCGTGTTCTTCGGATCGAAGTGGTTGGATCTTCAAGAGGTAATTTCTTCAACATCTTGGATTTCGATTTTGTATTGAGATATGATGTTTTGGACGTTATAATCATGTTATATGAAGGGATATGTATACGATTATGAGTTTGTATAAGGATTCATTGGATTATTGAGGGATTATTCAAGAACACTTTGAATATCGAGTTGGATTTGGGGATTTTCGACTAATTGTTGTTATAATCACGTTTTTGGATATTCATAACGGATTATTGATCGTATTGGAGATGTTTTGTTGGTTTGAAACACTTCTTGGGGATTTGAGGTTGGTATTGTTGAGGTTTAGTTGTAATCAATCGAAGTTGGCCTCAAAGTGTTCGATATAATGCCCCAATGAACTTGGTTTAATCGTATCGACGTTTTGAGTTCGTTATATTCGTGTTTAATTCGTATATTGAACGGATTGTTGGTAATTGTATTGAATTAAGGTTGTTCGAGCGACCGACACTTCATTTAGGACATTTGTTCGTGGAAGGACTTTCTTCATCGGTATTGTGTAAGTTGATTCTTACTCGGTTAAAAGGATATTCATCCCTTTTGTTGTTGATCATTCATAATCATAACTCATTCATCATTGTATTAATCATATTGAGACTTGTAATTGTCGAATAATCACTTCATTAACGAGGAACGGCGGTTCCAATCATTTCACTGAAACCATCAATCATTTCATTATCACTTTTATCTCGGTAAGTCATTCTTGACGTTGTCATATTATTATTATTCATTGATATTCATTATGGTCATTCTCGTTCATATGACCTTCTGGGTTCATATTGCGTGGCCGGGTGCGGATGTGTGGAATTTTTAGTCGGGCACATGATGGCCTTGTATTGGGAGTGATACATTGGACTGTGCACACGGTAACGATTACCTCCGTGAGACTAATTAGGTACAAGGACGGGTGTGTCCGGACATCCGTCTTGTATACTCGCACAGAACACTACGGGCGTACTATGGTACTCCTCTTCAGCGTAATTCATAACTAAGGATATTTCATAACTTCAGATATATCATGATTGTGTAATTTCAACCCTTGAGGATTGTTGTTCTGTGTAACTGACCCCGTTTGGGGAATTTTGTTTTCAGGTCATGGCAAGGCAAAGGCACGGGAAGATCATGCTGACGGCGAGGAGTCCTAGTGATACTAGTAGGGGGGCCCAGTTATTCCGTTTGTTTCAGTCGTTTCAGTCATTTCCGTCATTTGTAATTTCCGCTGCAAATTCCATTTGAGATGTTTAATCGTTCAGGGTGGTGTATTTTATCTCCATATAAAATATACTAGTATTCGGTTTTGTCCTGGTGTGTTTTACTTAAACTACTCGTCGGAGTATTTGGTAATATAATGTGGTTCGGTACTGCAATTATATTATTTAATTTATCATTTTCAATTGCCTGGTGGGTCCGAGTCGGGGATTTACGGCACTGTAATATCCGCCTAGTTGGGGTGTTACAGAGTTGGTATCAGAGCGTGGTTTTGAATACTACCCTCCAAGTCATGTCTCAGTTGAAATCATCGTCATCGGACTAGTATCATTGGACTTTCGCGTCACGTGTGACCTGTGCAAATGCCGAGCCAATCAGACCAAGAACTGTACGATTTCTAACGCCATGGTATAATTTCTGGCAAGAATCATTCATTCATAATTTATCAGTTAACAATCCTCAACCATCATTTTCATTTGACCAGGACGGTCATGTTAACTCGTTAATCACTCAATTCATTTCATTATTCAGTTGTTGATCAGGAAGATCAAATCATTAATTATGTTAACTTGTTCAAGATAATCTTGTCACCTCAGTTAATCATTCATGTAATCACTGTGTTAGAGCGTGTATGCTCATTTTCATCATCTCATGTCATAATCATAACGTGATATTCATGCGGTAAATATAATCATCATGTGACTTTCCTACTTCAGTATGGAAAGGGCTGGCAGAGGACGAGGCCGTGGAGCGGGCCGAATCCCGAGAGCTCGCGTGAACACACGTGCAAACGCGAGAAATAATGTCGATTCATCGAGCAGCGACGCTGCCACTCATTCACCTGGACGCGATCATTCACTAACGGGGAGTCGTACCCGGGACACGGCTCAGTCAGAAGGTGTCCGGGTTGACCCACTCGCTTTTATGCAGGGCATGATGGCCCAAATGACCCAGATGGCACAGCTGATGGAGACGATGCATAACTCCGTCAATCAAAATCAATAGGCTCCTCCGCCGCCACCTCAAAGGCAAGAGAGGAATGTGAGCACAATCATCGGCGACATCTCTCGCCAGAGGCCACCTACTTTCGAGGGCTCGTCTGAGCCAGCAGATATTATTCACTGGCTCGAGCATTTCGAGAAGTTTTTTACTATGGTAGAGTGTCCCGAAGGACACAAAGTTTCTGTTGCAGCTTACTACCTGGGCAAGAGCGCACATTCTTGGTGGTTGTCGTTGAAGCCCACCGAAGGATCATGTAGTTGGGATCAGTTCAAAACTCTCATGATGGAGAGGTACTATCCGGCCCCGCTCAGAGAGGCCAAACTGTCAGAATTACTCACCCCGACCCTCGCCAGACGAGGATGTTCTCGCCATTGCCGAAATTTCAGAACTTTTTCCGTTCGCATCATCTTTCATTCATTCTGTGGCAGTTAAGATTAAGTATTTCAAAGAAGAGGTCAAACCCCGTATGAGACTACGATTGCTTAATCATAATTGCACCACGTTGGTGAATTCATTGAGAAAGCTCTTACCTATGAGCTTATCGCTAAGGAGATTGCTAAGCGAGAACCTTCATCTCGCTAGCAAGAAGTCCAAGAACCGTAATCACCGACGGCAATGCTACTTTTAAGAAACCTCGTGCGGGCTCGCTTTTACGAGCGACCTCCTGTGACGTCTAAACCCGCGGAATCTCGATCACGAGCGGCCGATTCGCCATCACTGTTATAACCGTGGGGATCTTGGTCATGTCGGCACTAAGTGTCCGAGACATGTCACGTGTCATAATCGTGGAATTGTTGGGCATAAGGCCCGTTTTGCCGTAGGGACTCTAAACCTACTCGAGACGTCATCTCAAGCCCCGGCGCCACTGCTCGAATCAGGCCACTCAATCAGCGTCGTTTAAAACGACAGGAGCGACTAAAGGTGGAGCCTATAGCCAGCAGACGGGAGCGTCCGGTGCTGGGACTAGCAAGCCCCGGATTTATGAGATGAAGAAGACCGATGATCCCAAGGCCCGAATGATCTCAGGTACACTCGATATTTTATCTCAACCTGTGTGTACCCTTTTTGATACTGGTGCATCGCATTCATTCATTTCCGAGTCATGTTTGAGTAGACTACGTCTGGGTAGTGCTACTAGTTGTGAGCCTTATGTCATTGGCCTACCTAATGGTAGATGAATTATCGGTAATCGTGAGATTCAGAATTGTCCGATTCAGTTTCATGGTCGTGTATGGCCAGTGGACCTAATCGTAGTAGATTTGCCGAGGGACGACGTCATCTTGGGTATTGATTGGATGGATCGTCATGATGCCATCATTAGTGTCCATAAGCGTATGATCACTATCATTTCAGACGATGGGGTGGAATGTGTGTTTCAGGGAGGTAATACCGGCTGTTCGGGTAAGGTCATTAATTTGATGAAAGCAGTGCGATTACTCAGTCAGGGATGTGTTGGTTATTGGTGCTTCATGACCAAAACCGAGAAGTCATCAGTAATGTTGACGGATATTCCGGTAGTGAGGGAGTATGCCGACGTTTTTCCAGACGAGTTACCTGGTTTGCCTCCACAGAGAGATGTGGAATTCACGATTGAGTTGGAGCCTGGTACGTCTCCGATATCGAAGGCACCGTACCGGATGGCCCCGACCGAAATGCAGGAATTAAAGAACCAACTGGAGGAGTTGTTCGAGAAGGGTTATATCCGACCGAGTGCGTCTCCGTGGGGAGCACCAGTGTTGTTTGTCAAGAAGAAGGATGGTTCATTTCGTTTGTGTATTGATTATCGGGAGTTGAACAGAGTGACAATCAAGAATAAGTATCCCTTACCCCGTATTGATGATCTTTTAGATCAACTTCAGGGAGCTTCAGTATTTTCCAAGATCGACTTAAGATCTGGATATCACCAGTTGCGGATTCGAGAGTCGGATATCGCGAGGACGGCATTTCGAACACGCTATGGCCATTATGAGTTCGTAGTTATGCCGTTCGGGCTAACTAATGCACCTGCGGTATTCATGGAATTAATGAATCGGGTTTTCATCGACTTTTTGGATCAGTTTGTTGTCTTCATCGATGATATTTTGATTTATTCTCGTAGCCGAGAGGATCACGAGGTTCATCTTCATCAGGTTCTCGACGTGTTGAGACGAGAGCAACTTTTTGGAAAGTTTTCCAAATGCGAGTTCTGGATGTCCGAAGTGACTTTTCTCGGACATGTAATTTCGTCAGACGGAGTTCGTGTCGACCCTCAGAAGACGGAGGCTATCCGAGACTGGTTACCTCCGAAGAATGTTAAGGAAATCCGAAGTTTTCTCGGATTAGCGGGCTATTATCGGCGATTTGTGGAGGGGTTTTCTAGGATCGCTCAACCCTTGACGAACCTTTTGCGAAAGGATAAGAAATACACGTGGTCCGACGCGTGTCAGCGGAGTTTTGAGGAACTCAAGAGCCGGTTAATGTCAGCACCTGTACTTTCCTTGCCGCAGGGGACGGAGGGATTCGTGGTTTATAGTGATGCGTCCGGACAGGGTCTCGGATGTGTACTCATGTAGAATGGGAAGGTTATTGCTTATGCTTCACGGCAATTGAGACCTTACGAGGTTAATTATCCGACTCACGACCTGGAGCTAGCAGCCATGGTGTTCGCATTGAAGATTTGGCGTCATTATCTTTATGGTGTTACTTGTCAGATATTCACCGATCATAAGAGTTTAAAGTATATATTTACTAAGAAGGAGTTAAATATGCGACAGAGGCGGTGGTTAGAACTAATCAAAGATTATGATATCGAGATCCTTTACCACCCGGGCAAGGTGAATGTTGTCGCCGACGCCTTGAGTCGTAAGTCCGTTCAGGAGCAGATGCTTGCTCGTCTAACAGTTCAGAAAGAGCTTCAGCAGGAATTCCTTAGACCCGAGATCGAGGTCTGGCTTCAGCGAGTTCAGGGACAGCTTTGTATGTTAGAGATTTCATCGTCACTTGAGGAGGTAATCAGAGAGAATTAGAGTTCAGACCCTTCATTGTTGCGCATCCGTGAGGATGTGGCTCAGGGGAAAGCCCCTGGATTCGTGGTCCACGAGGATGGACTTTTGAGATTTAAGAATCGGTTGTGCGTACCGGCGAATGACGAGTTGAAAAACTCTATTTTGAAAGAAGCTCATGCTACCCCTTATTCTGTTCATCCGGGGTCTATCAAGATGTACAAGGACTTGAAACAAAATTACTGGTGGAGTAATATGAAGCGAGAAGTCGCAGAATTTGTTTCGAGATGCTTAACCTGTCAACAAGTTAAGATTGAGCATCAGCGACCGGCGGGTATGCTGAAACCTCTCCCTATTCCAGAGTGGAAGTGGGAAGACATTTCTATGGATTTCATCACGAGTTTGCCGACGAGTCGTCGTGGCATAAATACGATCTGGGTGATTGTGGACCGCTTAACTAAATCAGCTCATTTCTTTGAGATCAAGGATACGTGGGGTCCCGAGAGACTGGCCCAGTTGTTCATCAAGGAGATAGTGAGACTGCACGGTACTCCTAAGAGTATCGTTTCCGATCGTGACGGACGATTTGTGTCTCATTTTTGGAAATCAGTTCATCTTGCTATGGGGACTCAGCTCAATCTCAGTACCGCCTTTCATCCTCAGTCCGACGGACAATCAGAGAGGACTATTCAGACATTAGAGGACATGTTGAGGGCATGCGTCCTCGATTGGAAGGACGATTGGGAAGCCCAACTACCATTGATCGAGTTCACGTATAATAATAGTTGGCATGCTTCCATTAAGATGGCACCTTACGAGGCCTTGTACGGTCATCGTTGTCGATCTCCTTTGTGTTGGGATGACTTGTCAGAATCAATCGGCACCGAGCCCGATATGCTTATAGCCGCCCGGGAGAAGGTAGCTTTGATCAAGAGTCGTATGTTGATGATTTCGAGTCGATGTAAATCATATGCAGATAATCGTCGTCGACCACTAGAGTTCGAGACGGGTGACCACGTTTTGGTCAAGGTATCCCCGAGTCGAGGTATTTTCCGTTTTGGAAAACGGGGGAAGTTGAGTCCGAGATTTATTGGACCGTTTGAAATTTTGGATCGAGTAGGCGAGTTAGCTTATCGATTGGCTTTACCTCCGGCATTGAGTCGAATTCATAATGTGTTTCACGTCTCTCAGTTGTGGAAGTATGTTGCCGACCCGAGCCACATACTTCAGTTTGACGAAATCAAGAATGCAGATGATCATTCGTACGAGGAGCGTCCTGTACGAGTGTTGGAGCGGCGAATCAAACAGTTGAGGAACAAGACGATCCCTTTGGTCAAGATTCAGTGGTCCAGACACGGAGTCGAAGAGGCCACTTGGGAAACCGAGGAGAGTATGCGGGAGAGTTATCCCGAGTTGTTTGACCCTTAGTTTAGGGGACGAAACTCTTTTTAAGGGGGGAGTATGTAATACCCGGTTGTAATTCATTCATTTTCATTCAGTAATTATCAGTCTGTAATTGTCACTCAGTAATTCTCACTCGTTAATAATCACTCATCATTCATGATTCATTCATTTGCGTTCACTGTTGGCATGTTGTAATCGTATATCAGTTACCGATCGGCATGTCATCTCCGTTTAGAGACCGACGGGAGTATTATCATTTTCATCGTGATTGGTAGTCGTATACTGGGAGCATCATCTTTGGCTTGTGATAGACTTGTTCATTTTCACATTCGTATGATATGTGAGATCATTCATCAGTCGTAGTGAGGAATCGAAATTATCGGATTTTTCACCTTGGCCAGCATCGAGTTACGGACGTAAGGACTTTGGGTTACGGACGTAACAAGGGTTTGTTGTTTTCAGGTTATTTCGGACGAATGAGACTTACGGCCGTAAGGTCTTGTGATACGGCCGTAAGTTGAGCGGGTACGGCCGTAAGGCTGGCCGGTTACGGCCGTATGTGGTCCAGCAGGCCGTCCAGGCATTTTTGGCTGAAGGCGAGTTACAGCCGTAAGGAGGGTTAGTTACGGCCGTAAGTGGTGTTCGTAAATTTCGGGTGTTGTCGACCAAGGGTGACTTACGGCCGTAAGTCGAGGAAGGTACGGACGTAAGGCTTGGCCGGTTACGGCCGTACGCGGCAGGCAAGGTGCCTGGTCGTTTTCGACAAAGAGGGCTTACGCCCGTAAGTTTGGCTGGATACGGCCGTATCATCCGGGTTACGGCCGTAAGGTGTGCGGTTACGGTCGTAAGGGTGTCGGCGGATGTTTTTGACGAAGGCGGGTTACGCCCGTAACTCAGGAGCGGTTACGGCCGTAAGTCTGTCAGCAGGCTTTCGGACGAAGCCGAGTTATGGCCATACGAGTTGGCCGGTTACGGCCGTAAGGCCGTTGACCTGGGATGTTTCGGCCGTAAGAGGGCCGAGTTACGGCCGTAACTTCCGGCAGTATTTAAGGACTTGGCCGGGACATTTTTCCTCATTTCTTCATTTTTCCATCTTTATCCGAGAGAGAGGGTTGAGGGAGAGATTTTGCCATCATCAATCATTTGAGTGTGTATTTTTCATCATCTTCATTCATTTGGGAAGCTTGGATACTCGATTTAACTCGTGTTCTTCGGATCGAAGTGGTTGGATCTTCAAGAGGTAATTTCTTCAACATCTTGGATTTCGATTTTGTGTTGAGATATGATGTTTTGGACATTATAATCATGTTATATGAAGGGATATGTATACGATTATGAGTTTGTATAAGGATTCATTGGATTATTGAGGGATTATTCAAGAACACTTTGAATATCGAGTTGGATTTGGGGATTTTCGACTAATTGTTGTTATAATCACGTTTTTGGATATTCATAATGGATTATTGATCGTATTGGAGATGTTTTGTTGGTTTGAAACACTTCTTGGGGATTTGAGGTTGGTATTGTTGAGGTTTAGTTGTAATCAATCGAAGTTGGCCTCAAAGTGTTCGATATAATGCCCCAATGAACTTGGTTTAATCGTATCGACGTTTTGAGTTCGTTATATTCGTGTTTAATTCGTATATTGAACGGATTGTTGGTAATTGTATTGAATTAAGGTTGTTCGAGCGACCGACACTTCATTTAGGACATTTGTTCGTGGAAGGACTTTATTCATTGGTATTGTGTAAGTTGATTCTTACTCGGTTAAAAGGATATTCATCCCTTTTGTTGTTGATCATTCATAATCATAACTCATTCATCATTGTATTAATCATATTGAGACTTGTAATTGTCGAATAATCACTTCATTAACGAGGAACGGTGGTTCCAATCATTTCACTGAAACCATCAATCACTTCATTATCACTTTTATCTCGGTAAGTCATTCTTGACGTTGTCAGATTATTATTATTCATTGATATTCATTATGGTCATTCTCGTTCATATGACCTTCTGGGTTCATATTGCGTGGCCGGGTGCGGATGTGTGGAATTTTTAGTCGGGCACATGATGGCCATGTATTGGGAGTGATACATTGGACTGTGCACACGGTAACGATTACCTCCGTGAGACTAATTAGGTACAAGGACGGGTGTGTCCGGACATCCGTATTGTACACTCGCACAGAACACTACGGGCGTACTATGGTACTCCTCTTCAGCGTAATTCATAACTAAGGATATTTCATAACTTCAGATATATCATGATTGTGTAATTTCAACCCTTGAGGATTGTTGTTCTGTGTAACTGACCCCGTTTGGGGAATTTTGTTTTCAGGTCATGGCAAGGCAAAGGCACGGGAAGATCATGCTGACGGCGAGGAGTCCTAGTGATACTAGTAGGGGGGCCCAGTTATTCCGTTTGTTTCAGTCGTTTCAGTCATTTCCGTCATTTGTAATTTCCGCTGCAAATTCCATTTGAGATGTTTAATCGTTCAGGGTGGTGTATTTTATCTCCATATAAAATATACTAGTATTCGGTTTTGTCCTGGTGTGTTTTACTTAAACTACTCGTCGGAGTATTTGGTAATATAATGTGGTTCGGTACTGCAATTATATTATTTAATTTATCATTTTCAATTGCCTGGTGGGTCCGAGTCGGGGATTTACGGCACTGTAATATCCGCCTAGTTGGGGTGTTACAGAGTTGGTATCAGAGCGTGGTTTTGAATACTACCCTTACCTTTACCCCGATTCCGGTTTTAAACCAATCTTTTTTTTTTGCAAATAAAACTACGACCTCTCAATTGAACTTAATTGGCACCTTCGATGAGACCCGGCGGCCGATGTGGCTATATGTGTGCCTACGTGTTTAAATATTTGCCCAAATATCCATTAATTTCCTACGTGGCAAGAAGATGTGGCACAAATCCGTTCTCCCTCTTTCTATCTTCTCCCTCTCTCTTCTCCCAAATCCGTTCAGTTCCCCCATCCGTTCAGCTCCCAGTTCCGTTTAGTTTCTTGTGATTATTTTGTTAAACAATTGAAGAAATAGTGGGGTCTTCATCTTCATCCCCCCAATCCCGTTCAATAACTTTATCCTGTTTCAATCCCTGAAACAGGACGAAAGCAACATAAATGGAGGACAGGTAGGTCCCGATTACTTTACAAAGTTTTGGTGCTGCAATTTCTTGAATTTGTAACTGCGCAATTAGGTTTTATAGATTCCTGATATATCATGTGTTTTATTGCTATTTTCAGCTTCTTATTTGCTGCATATGTTCATCATGGTGGCAAGTTTATTGAGTTACAGGGAACAAATGTCTACATTGGAGGGGAAAGTGAGAGAATATTTCACTTAGATGCAGATAGGTTTGGCTATTTTGATGCTGAAGAATTAGCTAAGAAATTAGGGTATGTTAGTTGGGAGAAAATCTGGTTTAAAATTCCTAGGTCTGAGTCTTCCTTTAGGGTGCTGAGAAATGATAGGGATGTTATGCAAATGTTGTCATTTCTTACATCAAGTTGTAGAGTGATTAATTTGTATATAGATGGTTGTAAGAGAGATGAGAATGGGAGAAAGTCTGAGGCTAATGTTGAGGGTGGCAGTGGGGTTAAGGGTGTTATTGATACTGAGATTGAAAATGATGCTAACAATGAGCATGAAGATGAGGTTGATAATGAGTTTGAAGATGAGCAGAGTGAGGATTCAGATTTTGAGCCTATTAGGGCTGAAGAATCTGATGATGAGTTAGATGATCATGAGCTTGCTTCTGATGATGAAGAATATGTGCAATCAAGACAGAAAGTGAAGACAAAACATGATATATTTTCTGTACTTAAGGAGAAGCAGCAGACTGGGATAGGGTTTAATCATGTAGTAGAGCATGCTGAGTCAGAGTATGCAAGTTCTGAAGGTGAGGTGTGCTTAGATTCCACAGATGATGAGATAGAGGGTGTGGTGAGGAACAAGAAGTTTAGGTCAACCTATGATCCAAGGACAAAGCCTAAGAAACTTGAGATTAAACTAGGCATGAGATTTGAGGATGGGTTTCAGTGCCAGAAGGCTGTGAGGGATAATGCCATAGCCCATGGCATTCACCTGAAATTTGAGAAAGTCTCCAAAATTGTTTGCCAAGTGAAGTGCAGAGGGACATGTAAATGGAAACTCTATGCAAGTCTTGTTCAATATGAGGACTATTTCTGTGTGAAGACTTACTGTCCAAAACACACATGTAAAAGGAAGACAAACAACATGCTTATGAGTTCAAGGTGGATAGCACATAACTACATGAATCTTTTTAGAGTACATCCAAACTATCCTATTGCCATATTGGCAGAGAACATCAGAGAGAAGTATCTAACTATACCTGGGAAAGATAGGCTATACAGGGCTAGGGCTATAGCTCAAGAGATCATCAGAGGATCTGTTGAGCATCATTATGCCTTGCTTAGGAGGTATGTGGCTGAGCTCTATAGACTTGACAAAGGATGGGAAATATCTATTGCAGTTGGCTCATGGAGCAATCTTCAAAGGTCTGTATATAGGGCATAGTTCCCTCAAGGTTGGATTCATGAAGAGCTATAGACCAATTATAGGTCTTGATGGTTGCTTTCTCAAAACCTACTTGGGTGGTATTCTTCTTGCTGCAGTTGGAAAGGTAAGCTTGTGAATTTGTTAGTTAATTTGTGCTTATTCTCTTTGCTTCATGAATTTTATTTTCATACATAGGATGGGAACAATCAAATGTTTCCAATTTCATGGGCTATTGTAGAAGTGGAAAATGAGCAATGTTGGACATGATTTCTAGAGATTCTTCTTGAAGATCTAGGAATAACAGATGGGAATGGTTGGTGTTTTATTAGTGATCAACAAAAGGTAACATAGGCAAACCTTATTTTTCAAGCTTCATTTGTGTATAAGATGGTATTTGACTTTGTATTTGTTTTATTTTAGGGCTTGATGAATGCGGTTTCTAAGTTAGCTCCTATGTCTGAGCATAGAATTGTGCTGTATATGTGTACATGAACTGGAAGAAGCAACATAAAGGAACAAATTTCTTGAAAAATATTTTCTGGAGGGTTGTAAGAAGCACCTACGTACAGGAGTACAAGAGCAATTTGGAAGACCTTAAGGCAGAAAATGAGAAGGCTCATGATGATTTTGTTGCAAGGGATGTAAAGCGCTTCTGTAGGTGTTTTCTATCTACAGGTTCATGTAGTGATATGATAGACAATAACATAGCTGAAACATTTAATGGGTACATCCTAGCTGCTAGGGGAATGCATATAATACACATGTGTGAGCAAATTAGGAGAGATCTCATGATTAGGCAGGTAGAGAAGCTCCAACACATTTATGCACAAGAAGAGAGTGTGTGTCCTGCAGTTGTCTCTAAACTAGAAAAACATAGACTTCAGAGTGTTAGGTCTTATGTATTTCATAACATACATGATAAGTTTGAGGTTTGCTTGGATGGGAAAACATTTGTTGTAAGCCTCAAGGAGAAAACTTGTACATGTAGAAGATGGGATTTGACTGGTATTCCATGTACTCATGCTTGTGCTGCAATTGGGTTTAAGGGAGAGGATCCAGTTGACTTTGTACATCCCTATTACACTGTTGACAGGTATCTAGAAGGCTATAAACATGCTATTGAGCCTGTGGTTTCTGAGGAAATATGGCCTGAGGCAGAGGGCTTTGTTGTCAAGCCTCCAAAAATTAGAAAATTGCCAGGTCGGCCAAAGAAGAACAGGAAAAGAGACCCTGAGGAGGATCCAAAAAATACACATAAGCTGAAGAGATTTGGGCTTGTCATGACATGTTCAAATTGCAAACAGAAGGGCCACAACTACAAGACTTGTTCAAATCCAAAGGCACCAGCAATTGGAAAAAGAGGAAGACCAAGAAAGCATCCAGCTCAACCACCTTCTGAAGAACAAGAGCAGACATCAACCTCTATGGCATTGAGTAGTGGAAGGGGAAGGGGACGACCAAGGAAGAAAGCTGCTCAGCTCTCTACACAGAGTACTATGGCCAGAAATGGAGGTCCTTCAACACAAGAAAGCAGGGTTCCATTTGGAGTTAACTAGGCATCAGATTGTCATTTTGGCCTTTATTTTGTAAACCTGAATAGACATGTACGCTTGGCCTTTTTTTGTGACTATGTGAATCCAGTACACTACTCTCTTTAGAAGATTGTGACTGGTGGGAATTAGTTGTGATTTAGTTGTGACTATGTCAATCCAGGTTGCCTTTGATGTTGATGATTCAATGTTAATGAAATCTGCTTTTGGTATACTTGTGTTCTTAGATGGAGTGGGCATCTTCATGATATTTATTTTGTTTATTTTTTTGAAAAAGGAAAAAAATACCAAAAATGTAATGTAAGAATATAAAAGGAATAGAAAAGGATTCCATTTTGTCAATTTTGTCAATTTTCAGACTGACAGTAGCATTCCATGAAACTGAACCAACAAAACATCTAATATTTACTACGAGATGCTAACAAATGCAACATTCAATACCAACAACTTGAGTAGATAACAACAACAACATCATCATCATCATCATCATTCAATACCAACAAACAATCCCAGACACCAAAATCCAACAAACAACAGCAATCTAAAAGCTTAGAAAATAAAACCAACAAACCAACAAACAATCCGAGACACCAAAATCCAACAAACACACAACAGCAATACTAAAGCTTGGAAAATAAAACCAACAAACCAACAGCAGCACCTGTAACACCCCGAGATATTCGGAATAATTACAGCGCCGTAAACCCTTTAAGTAAGGATTTACAAGGCTGATTTAAAAGAAATGTAAATATAAGACATCAATACTGCGGAAATTCAAGTTTACAAAACCATTCAACTGGTTCAACGAGTAATTAATACAACCATATCGAAATGATATTAATACGAAACGCGTAATCGAGTACTGAAATCAAAACAAGAAAACAAATCACCAACAACAACAAACATCACTGAACCCCTTCGTCGTCACGTCGGATCGTGGTCGCTTTCCCTGCTCCTCGGCTACCTGAACATCAAAACAAATGTCCACCCCCGAAGGGGTTAGCAAAACGATGCTAGTACAAGTATCATATTAAACAATTCGAATATGCATCAACAATACATAACAAGATACACCACACGGACTTCCGCTACCGGAATCTGATAACGCGAATCCACAAGATTCCATTAACACAGCAAGAGTATTCCAATGATCCAGCGCCCTCAGCATAGATCCCAAGATGATCCCATCGGACCAACACGAGGTGGAAATAACCCGTCCAATGATCCAGCGCCCTCAGCCTAGATCCCAAGATGATCCCGTCGGACCAACACGAGGTGGACATCCGATCCAGCGCCCTCAGCATAGATCGTACAACGTACACAAACACAACTCATGCATACACATATGCCAAATCATTATGTTCATCAACATGAACATACAAACACTAGATAATGAATATCATGACAATTCAACAAATTAATTTCCATGTTTAACAACATGAATAAACCACAAACATGCTCAAAATATCAATTTTAACACATTACGATACTTGCCTCGAAGATGGCAAGAACGAAATACTTCAATGATCTCAACACACTCGAAGGCCGCCTCCTTCGATCAACGTAGCAAGCTCGAACCTTAACAAAAGAAATGATATACAAATCATCTCAAGTCGAATGATTGCCTAACAATTTGGTCTACGGCCCAAAAGCTCAAAATATGCAGTCTGCCTGAACCACTTAGCGTACGCTACGTACTCTACGTAGCGTGCGCTAAGCCTGCCTGTTAGCGTACGCTATCGTCTAAGCCTAGCATACGCTAGCCATAGGCTGATAGTTCTCTCTGATCAGCCGACTGACTCGGCTGATATCATAACGTACGTTACGTACTAAACGTAGTGTGCGTTAACTTATCCCCGATAGCGCACGTTAACTTACGTATGTTAGCGTGCGCTAACCGTGCATGGCAGATTACTACCGGTAGAAAACTGGATCTAACGGTGATGAACTCATGAATTCTATGGTGATAAAACAAGTCATCCCCGAGCATATCATGCTAATAATGTTTGTGAAAGTTCTTTACGTACTAAATGACTATGAGATACAAAGATACGTATAATCATCACAACACCATAGTTCATCTAGATCTTCAATGGATATCCTGAGTTCAATCCGTTATGAGTCTCAAAACGTATGATCCTTCTATATAAACGCATAAGAACTTGAAAATCTCCATATACTGATCACAAATCGGTTTGAAAATGCTTAGGAGTCCATAAACTAAAAAGGTTCAAAGGTTCATACGATGAATAAGTGCCGAAATGTCGAAAATATCCTTCTAACACATGATGATCAATTTTGAACGAAATAACTGACTATTAAAACATGATCAAACGTCCTTTAGAACACTACTAATATTGGTGAAGAACCACCTACCTCAAAGTAGTGAAGAATAAGGAGAAAATCGAAGAAATCCAACGTCGAAGGCTCGAACACCAATCCTCAATGATCTAAAATCATCAATACAAGCTAGGATGCTGATATGAAGTGTTTAGGATGTAGAAAGTTATACTCTAAGTATAAGAATTCGGATGTGGGAAAAGAAAGGACTAAAAATACGAAAAGGATGTTGTCCTATTTATAGGAAATGGTTATTAGCGCGCGCTAGTCCCTGCTCGTAGCGTGCGCTAACGGCTACTGACTTCACTGTACTCAGCACTTAGCGTGCGCTATGCACATACCTGTAGCGTGCGCTAAGGCGTTGACTTGGCTTTTCCCGAAAGCCATCCAGGTTCATCCCGACACAATCCGACCAAGATCCCCGGCCTGATCTCACCTACCACACGTCTCAATCAAATTGACCACGCATAGCGTGCGCTAATGTTCCTTTGTAGCGTGCGCTATGGATCCATGTTAGCGTACGCTACACATAGCCGATAGCGTGCGCTACATGCGCAGAATTACAATTTTTAAATCACAATCATGAAATCATACGCTCGACAACATCGGATTATGAAATACGGAGAATAATACTCAGATAAAAGTATAATAATTACAATATCACAAGTTCTAAAAACATATCAGAAATCTCGGGTATTACATCCTTCCTCCCTAAAAAGAAGTTTCGTCCCGAAACTTAAGATGAAAACAACTCCGGATATTTAATCTTCATACTGTCCTCCATTTCCCAAGTGGCCTCTTCAAATCCGTGTCGCGACCATTTTACTTTAACCAAGTGTATTGGTTTATTCCTCAATTGTTTGATCCGACTCTCAAGTATCTTGATTGGTCTCTCTTCAAAGGTGTCATCATTAGCTATCTCGATCTCGTCGAATTCAATGACGTGACTGGGGTACGGTACATACTTCCGCAATTGGGATACGTGAAACACATTGTGAACGTGACTCAGCGATGGCGGTAAGGCCAACCTGTATGTGAAATCTCCAACCCTCTCGAGGATCTCGAATGGTCCGATATATCTAGGACTAAGCCTGCCTCTCCTCCCAAAATGGAAAATCCCTCGTGTAGGAGACACCTTCAGTAGTACATGTTCTCCAGCGTCGAACTCTAGAGGGCGACATCGTACGTCTGCATAAGACTTCTGTCGACTCTGGGCAGTCAACAGTCTTTCTCGAATCAAAGTTATCTTCTCTTGAGTCTGAATTATTAATTCCGGTTCCGTCCCGATCAAATCCGAAGAATCATCCCAAACACAGGGGTGATCGACATCTTCTCCCGTACAAAGCTTCAAATGGTGCCATCTTAATAGAAGCATGCCAACTATTATTGTAAGTGAATTCAATCAATGGAAAATGAACTTCCCAATCAGTTGACCAATCAAAAGCACATGCTCTAAGCATGTCCTCTACTGTCTGTATAGTCCTTTCGGACTGACCGTCCGTTTGGGGATGATAAGCCGTGCTAAAGTTGAGCTCAGTCCCCAGAGCCCTGTGAACTGCTTTCCAGAAGTGCGACACGAAACGACCATCTCGATCCGAGATAATGGTCTTCGGCGTCCCATGCAATCTCTCCGCAATAAATACTCGCGCCAATCTCTCGGGTCCCCATGTATCTTTAATCCTTAGGAAATGAGCCGACTTGGTTAGTCGATCAACTACAACCCAAATCATGTTCATTCCCATTCTAGTCCTTGGCATACTGGTGATGAAATCCATCGAGATGTCCTCCCACTTCCATTCAGGGATCGGAAGCGGCTTTAACATTCCGGCGGGTCGCTGATGTTCAATCTTAACTTGCTGACAAGTCAAGCACCTCGAAACGTACTCTGCTACGTCCTTCTTCATATTCCCCCACCAGAAGTTTTGTTTTAAATCCTTATACATCTTACTGCTGCCCGGGTGAATGGAATAGGGCGCGCTGTGAGCTTCCTTCAGAATAGTCCGTCTCAAATCATCATCATCGGGAACGCAAAGTCAACTCTGAAATCTCAGAACTCCATCGTCTTGTATCACGAATCCTGGGGCTTTTCCTTTCTTTACTTTGTCACATAATTGAAGGATCAGAGAATCGTTCAACTGTTTAGACTTGATCTCCTCGACTAGTGATGAAGTCAGTTCCATCACATAAAGTTGCCCTTGGATTCCTGGTGCCCATACTTCAATCCCCTCGCGGATCAGTTCCCGTTGAATACTGGTTTGGGATGTAAGTGCTTCCAACACTCGAAGAGAAACAGGTTTACGGCTCAATGCATCGGCTACTACGTTTGCTTTCCCCGGATGATAGAGAATCTCCAAGTCGTAATCCTTGATCAATTCCACCACCTTCTCTCGCCTCATGTTTAATTCTTTTGACCGAAAATGTACTTGAGGCTCTTATGATCGGTAAAGATCCGACAATGAGTGCCGATAAATAATGTCTCCAAATTTTCAAAGCAAAGACTACACTGCTAGCTCCGGATCATGGGTCGGGTAATTAACCTCGTATGGTTTCAACCGCCGAGAAGCATAGGCAATCACCTTATCTCTTTGCATCAACACACATCCTGCACTCGATTTGAAGTGTCACAGACACCATGAATCCATCGCCCATCCGTAATGCTAATATAGGTGCCGCCGCCTCTTCTTAAGTTCATCAAAACCACCTGGCATTTCTCATCCCACTTGAACTTTTGAGTTTTCTGCAATAAATGAGTGAGCGGACGAGCAATTTTGGAAAATCCCTCTACAAAGCGGCGATAATATCCAGCAAGTCCTAAGAAACTCCGGACTTCTTTCACGTTATTAGGGGCTTCCCATTCCAAGATTGCTTCGACTTTCTTTGGGTCCACCTGAACTCCGTCGGCTGATATCACATGCCCAAGGAAAGTTACCTCCCTGAGCCAGAACTCGCATTTAGAAAGCTTTGCATACAGTTGTTCCTTCCTCAAGGTGCTCAAAACCACACGCAAATGTTCGGCATGCTCCTCTGCGTCTCTCGAATATATCAAGATGTCATCAATGAAGACGACCACAAATTTTTCCAAGTATTCCAAGAATACCCGATTCATCAATTGCATGAATACCGCATGAGCATTAGTAAGTCCAAACGGCATTACTACGAATTCATAATGTCCGTACCGGGACCTGAAAGCAGACTTTGGTATATCCGATTCCTTAATCCTCAACTGATGGTATCCTGATCGCAAGTCAATCTTCGAGAATACCCTTGCCCCTTGTAGTTGACCAAACAAGTCGTCGATCCGAGGTATAGGATACTTATTCTTGATCGTCATCTTATTGAGCTCCCTGTAATCAATACACAGTCGGAGGGATCTGTCTTTCTTCCGGACAAAGAGAACGGGCGCTCCCCAAGGAGAAACGCTAGGTTGAATATAGCCCTTCTGTAACAATTCCTCCAGTTGCTTCTTGAGTTCATACATCTCGGTTGGCGCCATGCGGTATGGTGCTCTGGAAATAGGAGCTGCTCCAGGCTCTAATTCGATAGTGAATTCCACTTCTCTCTCATGAGGTAACCTGTAGTTTGTCAGAAATACATCGAGAACTCATTCACAACTGAAATAGACGAGAGCTCTACTCCTTCCTCTTTCCTCATGGCATAACACCAAAGTCCATGACATCCTTGCTTCAGTAATTTCACGGCTTTCATTGCTTTGATCAATTTTCCCGAGCTTCCCGGTCTCCACCCTCGAAATAAGTGTTCAGATCCGTCATCAGCAATGATAGAAATGACTCTCTCTCGGTAATTCAGAATAGCTCCATAACGGTTGAGCCAATCGTCTCCGAGAATTAAATCGTCACCGTAGATGTCAACTACAATAAGATTCGATGGCCAATCTCTCCCTTCTATAGACACTGGAAAATCTCTAGCCTTTAGGGTTCCCACAATTCTCTCTCCACTCGGCAAACCCACAACATATGGTTCACAATCAAGTAAGCACGAGATTTTTAAACGATTTACACAGTTCAAGGATACAAAAGAATGTGTAGCTCCGGAATCGAATAAAACACTAACTGGTTGCAAAAGGATCTGAATCGTACCTGATGCAACAAAGGTGTTCGATCGTCCGATTTCCTCATCTCGCATGCGCGTAGAACGGACCCGGACTCGATGTCTCTCTCTTCCCAACGCTCGCTGCGAAATCCACTCTGCTTTGTCTGGTTCACACTTATCTCCTTCGGACTGGCGCCGGAGTGCGAGTACCAAAAGACCTAGTAGCAACTCCACGTAAAGCCGCACGGTGTCCTTCTTGTCCACAATCGTAGCAAGTCACGTAAGATGCGGGCGCCACGTCGAATATGCCCTGCTCGACCACAATTGTAGCATTTCTTTGATGCGTCCGGAACTGCTGATGTAGTCCGGAACTTCTTTCCACCTCTGGAAGGATGTGGAGGTTTCCTAGCCGAATAAAAGGAAGACTGGCCCTTGCGGGGCCCACCACTCTTGTTTTCTGAAAAGTTGCCGGTCACCTTCTGCTTCTTTACCTCCACTGATTTCTCCACCGCCGCCTCTTTCATGTCGTAGGCTAGCGCTTTGTCTTGATACTGTCGCAACGTAGTACACTCGAACCCGGACATGTACTGCTGAATCTCCGGCTTCATCCGCATATCGAAATGAAAAATCTTTTCTGGCTCCGTTCTGACCAAGTGTCGCACACAAGTCAGCTGATGATTAAAAGTTTTGATTACATCTGTTACAGATGCTTCAACTCGTGGTGAGAAAACTCTGATCTTTGCCTCTCTAATCGGACGAGGACAATACCGTGCTTCCATCATTAATTTGAATTCCGTCAATCCGCATTATGATCCTCGGGTCGAATAGCTTCCCACCAATCAAAGGCCTCCCAAATGTAAAATACCGGGCAATGGGAACCTTCCGGTCCTGGGACGCTTAAGACCCGCGAATATCTTCTCTAACTCCTTGAGCCGGTGATCCCAAGTAATTGCCTCAGCAGATCCGTCAAATTTTGGCGGGTGCAATTTGACCACCTCAAAGAAGCCATCTGTCTCCTGTTATCCTCGTGGTGCCGCTGTCCCATCGCGTCTGCATGCGGTCGACTACCCGGGCGAATCCGGTTTATCTGCGCCACCACTGTTGAAGCACTCCCGCATGTTAGGATTTGCGTCGTCATTCGCCGACCCTTGCCGCCTCCGTAATGGGAATCGGTTCGACTAGCTGATAATTCCGGGGTAGTTGCGGAATCCTCCTGTCTCATGTTACCCCATCCACGTCCACGACCGCGTCCGCGTCCACGTCCTCCTCTCAACATACTGTAAACACAATTCCTCAATATCCAGGACAAAGTTTACGAAATAAAGCCCGTCAATACTCTCAAAACAGTAATTAAGTAAAACGGTAGTATAAGAGATTAGGAGACTTACAACCACAGTCCACATGACGACTTTTGGTCGAATGGTGATGTTACGAACAACTCGTAAATCAATAACGTAAATGACCCAACTTAAAACCCGATCGCCAAGATATCCATAAATCTTAGCTCCGATACCATATTCTCGTAACACCCCGAGATATTCGAATAATTACAAAGACCGTAAACCCTTTAAGTAAGGATTTACAAGGCTGATTTAAAAGAAATGTAAATATAAGACATCAATACTGCGGAAATTCAAGTTTACAAAACCATTCAACTGGTTCAACGAGTAATTAATACAACCATATCGAAATGATATTAATACGACACGCGTACTCGAGTACTGAAATCAAAACAAGAAAACAAATCACCAACAACAACAAACATCACTGAACCCCTTCGTCGTCACGCAGATCGTGGTCGCTTTCCTGCTCCTCGGCTACCTGAACATCAAAACAAATGTCCACCCCCGAAGGGGTTAGCAAAACGATGCCAGTACAAGTATCATATTAAACAATTCGAATATGCATCAACAATACATAACAAGATACATCACACGGACTTCCGCTACCGGAATCCGATAACGCGAATCCACAAGATTCCATTAACACAGCAAGGGTATTCCAATGATCCAGCGCCCTCAGCATAGATCCCAAGATGATCCCGTCGGACCAACACGAGGTGGACATCCGATCCAGCGCCCTCAGCATAGATCGTACAACGTACACAAACACAACTCATGCATACACATATGCCAAATCATTATGTTCATCAACATGAACATACAAACACTAGATAATGAATATCATGACAATTCAACAAATTAATTTCCATGTTTAACAACATAAATAAACCACAAACATGCTCAAAATATCAATTTTAACACATTACGATACTTGCCTCGAAGATGGCAAGAACGAAATACTTCAATGATCTCAACACACTCGAAGGCCGCCTCCTTCGATCAACGTAGCAAGCTCGAACCTTAACAAAAGAAATGATA
This sequence comes from Orobanche coerulescens, assembly GCA_033398695.1. Lineage (NCBI taxonomy): Eukaryota > Viridiplantae > Streptophyta > Magnoliopsida > Lamiales > Orobanchaceae > Orobanche > Orobanche coerulescens. Next base: position 188,214,022 of record CM065803.1, on the reverse strand, counting down.
TACAAATCATCTCAAGTCGAACGATTGCCTAACAATTTGGTCTACGGCCCAAAAGCTCAAAATATGCAGTCTGCCTGAACCACTTAGCGTACGCTACGTACTCTACGTAGCGTGCGCTAAGCCTGCCTGTTAGCGTATGCTATCGTCTAAGCCTAGCGTACGCTAGCCATAGGCTGACAGTTCTCTCTGATCAGCCGATCGACTGGCCGATATCATAACGCACGTTACGTACTAAACAGAGCGTGCGTTAACTTATCCCCGATAGCGCACGTTAACGTACGTATGTTAGCGTGCGCTAACCGTGCATGGCGACACACGTAGAAAATCGGATCTAACGGTGATGAACTCATGAATTCTCTGGTGATAAAACCAGTCAGCCCCGAGCATATCATGCTAATCAGGTTTGTGAAAGTTCTTTACGTACTAAATGACTATGAGATACAAAGATACGTATAATCATCACAACACCATAGTTCATCTAGATCTTCAAGGGATATTCTGAGTTCAATCCGTTATGAGTCTCAAAACGTATGATCCTTCTATATAAATGCATAAGAACTTGAAAATCTCCATATACTGATCACAAATCGGTTTGAAAATGCTTAGGAGTCCATAAACTAAAAAGGTTCAAAGGTTCATACGATGAATAAGTGCCGAAACGTCGAAAATATCCTTCTAACACATGATGATCGATTTTGAACGAAATAACTGACTATTAAAACATGATCAAACGTCCTTTAGAACACTACTAATATTGGTGAAGAACCACCTACCTCAAAGTAGTGAAGAATAAGGAGAAAATCGAAGAAATCCAACGTCGAAGGCTCGAACACCAATCCTCAATGATCTACAATCTTCAATACAAGCTAGGATGCTGATATGAAGTGTTTAGGATGTAGGAAGTTATACTCTAAGTATAAGAATTCGGATGTGGGAAAAGAAAGGACTGAAAATACGAAAAGGATGTTGTCCTATTTATAGGAAATGGTTATTAGCGCGCGCTAGTCCCTGCTCGTAGCGTGCGCTAACGGATACTGACTTCATTGTACTCAGCACTTAGCGTGCGCTATGCACATACCTGTAGCGTGTGCTAAGGCGTTGACTTGGCTTTTCCCGAAAGCCGTCCAGGTTCATCCCGACACAATCCGACCAAGATCCCCGGCCTGATCTCACCTACCACACGTCTCAATCAAATTGACCACGCATAGCGTGCGCTAATGTTCCTTTGTAGCGTGCGCTATGGATCCATGTTAGCGTACGCTACACATAGCCGATAGCGTGCGCTACATGCGCAGAATTACAATTTTTAAATCACAATCATGAAATCATACGCTCGACAACATCGGATTATGAAATACGGAGAATAATACTCAGACAAAAGTACAATAATTACAATATCACAAGTTCTAAAAACATATCAGAAATCTCGGGTATTACAGCACCGACTACATACAACACCTTGATCTTGAATTCAACACTCTTCATATTATTCACCACTTCCTTCAAGTTTTCAACGGAATAACGTGGTGTGTATTCTTCCTCTTCCACTTCCACTTCTTCATTTTTCTTCTTCATTTTTCTCTGTTGAAGTAGTTGCTCCACAACACATTCCTTTTCAAGCTTTAGTCTTTGGATAACATCCTTGTAATGAGTAGTCAATACCGGATCAATCCAAAGCCAAAAATCACATGAACCTCTCTGCCACATAAAAATCAATCTTTCATTTAAATTTACAGTCTCATTGCCCAGAAATGAAGAAGAAAAATTGAAAAATTCGTACCTGTCCTCTCTTTTGGCAATACCAGTACCGCCTCTCAGGGTTTTGCTCACTTTTTGAAGTCTTCCATATAGCTGGTAGAGGTGGAAGACAATTGCAAAGTTGCTGGCCGGGATTGAAACAAGAGCCCGATTGTGCGGATGAAGAGCTCATTTTTGCCGAAAGTCAGGGATTGCTGAACGGGACTGGAGAAGAAATTAAGTGGGAGAAGAGAAAGGGAGTGCTGAACGGGACTGGAGAAGAAATGTAGTGGGAGAAGAGAGAGGGAGTGCTAAACGGGAGTGGAGAAGAAATGTAGTGGGGGAACTGAACGGATTTGGGAGAAGAGAGAGGGAGAAGATAGAAAGAGGGAGAACGGATTCGTGCCACATCTTCTTGCCACGTAGGAAATTAATGGACATTTGGGCAAATATTTAAACACGTAGGCACAAATCTAGCCACATCGGCCGCCGGGTCTCATCGAAGGTGCCAATTAAGTTCAATTGAGAGGTCGTAGTTTTATTTGCAAAAAAAAAAAGATTGGTTTAAAACCGGAATCGGGGTAAAGGTATGGGTTTTCTATGCAATTTACCCTTTAATTAAAACCCTTTGTTTAGTTCATAAAAATGGAGGGGAGAGGAGATAAAATTTTGACAATTTCTCCTTATTTTCTTCATTTTACTCCCCTCCAATATTAGAGGAATTTAGCGCCGAGGGAAAATTTATTTATATAATTACTTAAATACATGTACTTAACTTTTAAAAATATAAAATAAATATATTGATGATTTAACAGTCTTTTTAGTTTATTTTCCCTCACTATCAAACAAGATGCTTCTACTTTCATCCATTTCCATCCTATTAGGGGGGAGGGAGTGATCACCTAATACCCTAGGTGCCACATCACCTATATCCAATAAAAACCCTCCAACTCAAAACTACCCAATTCTACCCTAACACTACCCTAAGTGGAGGGAGTGGTCACCTATACTACCCGATTTTTTTTTATTCATACATAAAATCACATACAATATTAAAATAAAAACATATCATTTCATTAAAAATAAAAACAGTACATAATACTTAAAAAAAATATTACATAAAAACATATCCGATTTTTTTTCCATACATGAAATCACATACAATATTAAAATAAAAACATACCATTTCATTAAAAATAAAAACATTACATAATACTTAAAAAAAACATTACATAAAAACATACCATTTCATTAAAAATAAAAATATTACATAATACTTAAAAAAAAGAAACATAACATAATACTTAAAAATAACTAGATTAAAATAAAAAACCCACTAATCATCGAGATGCGGCAAGTATTGACGTGCTACGCGCGTCGTAGCCTTCTTGAAAATATGGGTATCTCGCTTCAATGTCGCCCACTATTTGCAGAAACATGCTTTTCTCCATTCGAAATTTTTTTTTAAAGTACTCTTCGTTGTACTTTGGTGTTTCAACGAACCAATCATTCTCCAACGTTTGAAGACCTATTTCTCGTTGACGATTTACGCTAGTTCGGCTAGAGCTTGTCGTGTCTTCAAGGTACTGAGCCGCTTGAAGCATAAGTTGCAACGAGCTACCCGTGGATATCTCGTCGGACGAAGACGGAATAATGCATTCGAATTCGGAAGAATCGGAAGACATTTTAGTGTGTGTTTTTATTTGTGTTTTGTGTATTTTTATTTTGAAAAAATGAGTTGAAAATGTTTGATTTTATAGGGAATTTTTTTTTTTATTTGAATAATGCCGTTCAACGGCATTATTTTTCAAAAAGAACCCCCCCCCCCCCACCGATCGGCTTCAGAAGCCGAATGAGAACACGCCTTACCCGAGGCCCCGGCGGCGGTGTTACCGCTCGGGTAAGGGTACCCGATTCCCTTACCCGAGCCCCACTCCCTCCCCCTTACAATCCTCCCAAACCGTTTCCCTCGTTGACCAATACCCAAAATAAATACCCTTGGTTAATAATGTTATTATATGTTCGATTGAAATCTGCAAGATCTATTTGGGAAGGAGAAAATCTATCTATTCAAAAAATCTATCAGAAGTGGTGAGATAAGATTTCACTAATTATAAAATGATTATAGTTCACCAGCAGCATTAATGAGATACCCGTCCCAGCCGTATCATTGAGAGAACAGATTCGAAGAAAATTCATAATCTAGTCAACTAATTAGCAGATGCCAATACCTTTTTTTTTTTATCCATCGCTGCTTTTCCGTAGAAATATTATTTTACTCCGTCATATGCGGGGTTTGGTGCTATCAATCCGCCAACTTATACCGGATATTTTATAGTGATTATGTCACTAATAAGTATTCAGACAATCATGGAGTCGAGAAGGGAGGTGAACTCGAAGTTGGAACTATGGAAGTTTAAGTTAGAATACCAATGTAATATCCGGTATTCTCGTTTTCCGTTATCTTGAATTGTTTGTGTTTTGACGTCGGACATTTTCTTGTTGATGAGAATCAGAGTGATTTCTAGCGTGATACTCTATTTGTTTTTATCGCATAGCCGTCTTAGTCGGGTGCGACTTGTTTATCGCGGGTGTTTCTTTGATTAAATGTGTGCATGTGATGTGGTATGTGATGTGTCGTTAATTGTTCGTTATTGTTTTGAATCATAGCCGGTGGCGTTGTGTTGGTCGTCGTGGAGCGTGTTTTCACGCCGTATACTCCTTTGCGGTGTTTGTAACCTTTCGCCGTTGGGCGTAAGTTACGCGTTTCTTGTATATCTCGTTGAGTTTTCCTGGCGGGATATTACTTCTCCCTACTTGTTTTAAGTTTCGGGACGAAACTTCTTTTAAGGGGAGTAGTATGTAATATCCGCAATTTCGATTTCCAGTAATATCTTTTTTCGGTGGAAGCCCATTTCGACGACTCGCTCATAACCGTATCGTCATTCTGAGAATGATTAATTCTGCACTATTTGTCATCCGAGTTCGTTTCGGTATCGTTTTGTTGAGTTCCGTGTTCTTAAGCGGCTTTTCCGCACTTGAGTTCGATTCTTGCGAATCTCGTCCGAAACTGTTGTTTCGAGTTTCTCGTAAGTTCATTTAATGATATTATTCATGTTGCGAGCTTTGGTTTGGTGTTTCGATCGTGTATCGTGTATTTCGGACGTTTTGGGCCATTTTCGTAATTTCCCAAAGTTTCGGGTAATTACTTCCGTTGTCGAATTTCGAGCCTTCGGGTGGTCGGAATCGTTTGTCCTCTTAGCGCTTGGATTCGCCTTTGCGAGTACTTCGTAGCCGTATTTTCGATTCATATTCAGGTTCGGGTTTCGGGGTCGTTCGGACCGTCGGAGTGGCCACGGTCGAGCCACGGCCGAGCCACGGCCGCACTTTGTGGAGCAGGTACTGGCCTGGACGAGTTACGGCCGTAAGGTGCCGGTTACGGACGTAAGTGATCGGCAGGGATGGCCTGACGAATGCCGGTTACGGCCGTAAGGGCCGAGAGTTACTGGCCAGACGGCGCGTGCGGCTTCCGGACGAATGCGATTACTGGCCGTAAGGCACCGCTGACATGACCGTAACCCTGTCGGCATATATAGGCCAGGGACTCGGCCAGACCTCATTTTTTTCACTTTTTCTCATTTCTTGCGGCGACTGGCGACGGGGGTTCGGGAACTCGAGTTCTTGGTCGGTTCTAATCATTTCTAAGGCGTTTTGGAAGATTCTTGTTGATTATATCATCATCCAATCCGTGTTCTTCGTCGAATCAAGGTATATTTCTTGATTTTCCTTCAAGCTGACTTTTTTGCGAATTTGTTCTTGATTTCGATTCTATTCCGGATTTTGATACATCGGTTGGTGTAGTATGATGTTATTAATAGTGTTTCATAGATTGTATATCCATATATCGAGTTTGTTTAACTCGATTGACGATTCGAGTGTTCTTGGGAATTATTGAACATTTAGTGTTCGACTAAATGCCCCTATGAGTTTCCTTTCGATAGTTTGATGAGATTTCCGTTGTTTTCGGTTTTGATTCTCGTTGTAATCGTATCTTCGTTGTTTTTATTGTTCCTTCCAGAGGATTATAGGTGCTCGAGGATTCCGAGTTGAATCCCGTTTGGTGATTGATAATTCGTGTGGTGTTATTCTCGTAGTACTCGTGGTGCTATCGCATTCTTGATAGTGTTCGGGGTTCGGGCGCCGACAATCGAGGCAGGTATCTTACTTATACGGCTTATGTCTTGTAAATAGAAATCATGTGTTAGATCTACGATGATTGGTTTGCCTCCTTGATTTTTAATTAGTGTGAATTGACAATGAGATGAACGTATTAAACGTTGGTGGAATTATTGATATTCTTAATGGTTCAACATGATAATATTCCGTTAAGTGATGATAAATGTATTGCATTGATTATATTATACTTGAATGCTCATTGTGAAATATTCGTACTCGATATGCTTATTGTGATGGCTTGATCATATCCTTGAAGGTGTACCGTATGGTGTGCTAATTGTGTAATGTCGATGACGTTATTGATTGTCGAAATTGCCTTGAATACATTAGTCCCGTAAGATGTGGTAATCACTGTGATTGATTGACCGTGGATGTTGTTGATGAATTATGAATATGAATATTTGTGTGACCGCTAAGTTCACTCGTGATGGTTCGACGGGACCTACGAGGACTCGTGGCAGTAGATTACGGGGTCAGAACTTAGCGAGGTACTGAGGTCCAATCGTGCTGGTCTGACGAGGCCTACGATAACACATGGCAGTGGACCATGAGTTTAGGGCACAGTGCGTCCAACCGGGTGAGCTCGATGGGCTTACGGTGACACGTGGCAGTGGACTACGGTGTTGGGACTGTGTGTGTGATTGTTGTGATTGATATAGCCCGTGTGGGTTGTTGAACCTACGGAGACACGTGATAGTGGATCACGGTGTCGGAATTGGTTATGTTTGGTTATTTGTGTGTGGAATAGTCCGTGCGGGTTGTTGAACCTATGGAGACACGTGACAGTGGATCACGGTGTCATGAATATGATTTGACAATCAAAGTTTTGAAAGGATAAAAATTCCCTAGACGATGATCTTATTTTCAAATGCTTCATAACTTCTTTTTCCTTGTGAAAACCTCCCGGGAATATTTTGATACTTGATTATTATATTTGATTCATGGTTAATGTTTGCTCGTTACATTTCGTATGATTTGATACTTGCACTAGTAAAACAGTGGGGTTTTACTAACCCCCGAGTAATCGGGGGTGGATGTCTGTTTTGCGTCCAGGTACATGCAGATTCATGGGAGCAGTCACAGGATTGGCACAGGAAGTGACGAGCTACGATATTAATCAAGAGTTGAGAGTTGGTAGAGTTTAATTGTATTGTCAGAGCTGATTTCATTCTTCCGCTGTATTGTGTTTCGACCCCTGTGTGGGTAATGTTGCATAAGTCAGTTTTGTTGATTGAGTTGTGTGACCTCATCGGTTTGTGTATTCACGTGTAATTGACCTTATCGGTATGTATTATTTTATTGTTTGACCCTGGCCGGGTAAGCATTTGGTCGTTTGTAAGGTCTAGCCTGGTAGATCCTCGTGAAAAGGGGTCTACGGCGTGTAATATTCCCATATGGTTTTGGGGGTGTTACACCCAGGGCTTGCGTGTGAGCCGGTCTAAGACCGAGTATTTCTGGTGTAACTTAGTGGTGAGGCCATCGAGGAAGATGTAGAGGTAATGATTGCGGATCAGATCGTACCCCTTACGGATAAGTTCAAATATTTGGGTTCGATCATTCAGAAGGAAGGTGAGTGTGAAGATAATGTCACTCATCGTATCAAGGCGGGGTGGCTAAGGTGGAGAGAAGCGACAGGGGTCCTGTGCGACAAGAAAGTCCCTCTAAAGTTGAAGGGTAAATTATATAGAGCGGCCATCCGACCTGCAATGTTGTATGGATCCAAATGTTGGGCGATGAAGAAGTCGCTTGAGAGCAAGTTGGAAGCGGCTGAAATGAGAATGTTGCGTTGGTCGTGTGGTCGCACAATGTTGGATAGAATATCGAATGGAGTTTTCAGGAACGCGTTAGAAGTGGCGCCCATTTCAGCGAAAGTTAGGGAAGGGAGATTGAGATGGTTTGGCTACGTCTGCAGGAGGCAGGCATCTGCTCCGGTGAGGAGGGTCGAGAGTTTATTAGTTGTCGGGGAGAGGAGGAGAGGCAGACCGATGAGGACGTGGGAGGAGCAGCTGAGATTAGATTTGAAGGCCTTAAACCTTTCTGAGACCATGACTGTTGATAGGTGCGCTTGGAGGCGCAAGATCAGAGTTGTGGATTCTTTTGTATGGAGCGGTGCTGTAGTTGAGAGCCTCAGGGTTGGGTTGTCTCGGTTAGCTTTGACCTAGAGCATTGCATTTTTTACTTTTATTGTATATTTTATCCTATTGCCTTTTGCGTGTGGTGTATTTTTGACAGGGAGCTGTGCGCAGAGTCAACCTCTCTTCTATTAGAGCAGCGTTCATCTAGAATGCAGTTGCCAAAGTCCCCTTAGGTAAGTCTCGTGTGAATTAAGCCATGAGCTTATGTATGGTTTTGAGCTTTTTCGCATCATATGCTTCTTTATATATATCACTCAATACTTTGCTGTGCACTAAGGGTCTTCACGGAAACAGCCTTCCTACCGTAAAAAGTAGGGGCATGGTCTGCGTACATCTTACTCTCCCCAGACCCTACTATGGGCGGGATATACTGGGTATGCTTGGTTTGGTTTGGTTTACAATCAATTCATAGGTTTGTGCGGGCTGTGCTACCGCACATGCCCATCCAGTATAATTTTTTTAGGGGCCCCATCAAAATTATTATGTATATGTATATACATAATAATAATAATATTCTATATATTTGCTATAAATAAATCACTAAGCACAGTGGTGATCATTCGCTATATAACTCAACTAGGACTCTCAATGCGGGATTTAATTCTTCAAAACCAAACAAACCAAACCAAACATACCCAGTATATCCTGCTCAGAGCAGGGTCTGGGGAGGGTAAGATGTACGCAGACCATGCCCCTACTTATTACGGTAGGGAGGCTGTTTCCGTGAAGACCCCCAGCTTAGTGCACATCAGAATCTTGTGTGATAAATACAAAGGAAAACATATGATTCGAAAAAGCTCGAGACCATACCTGAGCCCATGGCTTAATCCACATGGGACTTACCTAAGCGGAATTTGGCTACTTCACTCCCGAGGAACGCTGCTCTAACAAAAGAGAGGTTGACTCTGCGCACAGCTCCCTGTCAAAAATACACCACACGCAAAGACAATAGGATAAAATATACAATAAAGGTAAAAAATGCAATGCTCTAGGTCAAAGCTAACTGAGACAACCCAACCTTGAGGCTCTCAACTACAGCACCGCTCCATACAAAAGAATCCACAACTCTGATCTTGCGCCTCCAAGCGCACCTATCAACAGTCATGGTCTCGGAAAGGTTTAAGGCCTTCAAATCTAATCTCAGTTGCTCCTCCCATGTCCTCCTCGGTCTGCCTCTCCTCCTCTCCCCGACAACCAATAAACTCTCGACCCTCCTCACCGGAGCAGATGCCTACCTCGTGCGGACGTGGCCAAACCATCTCAATCTCCCTTCCCTAACTTTCGCTGAAACGGGCGCCACTTCCAGCGCGTTCCTGAAAACCCCGTTCGCGATTCTATCTAACATTCTGCGACCACACGACCAACGTAACATTCTCATTTCAGCCACTTCCAACTTGCTCTCAAGCGACTTCTTCATCGCCCAACATTCGGAGCCATACAACATTGCAGGTCGGATTGCCGCTCTATAGAATTTACCCTTCAACTTTAGAGGGACTTTCTTGTCGCACAGGACCCCTGTCGCTGCTCTCCACCTTAGCCACCCCGCCTTGATGCGATGCGTGATATTTTATTGTTTTTAATTAATATTATAAAAATTGTACGAATTTTCTACAAAATATCAACATCAGAATTTGAACCCATTACATGAGCTTTATCATGAATCATTCAATACATGTGTCGCTAGGGCGGACCAGTTCATTTTTGTGAAAAAATAGTCTTGAACCAAAATTTCAAATTTGTTATGTAATTGGGGTTCGGTTCCTGATCTTTTTCTTCAGGAACCGAATTTTTAGGAAGCGAAGTAATTTTCTCAAGAAATCGAAATACCCTAACCGAAGTTTCTATTTTAAATTTCTTAGAAAGAATCGAAAAGAACCGAATTTTTTAGATTACTTCATTTTTCTTTGATTATTTTCAAATTCCTCAGATAAGGGGATAGTAAATTATGGTGTTTTAGTTTATATAAGTATGTAAAAAATTTAGAAATAAAAATAGTTATAAAAAATATATTATGGTTTATATTAATATTATTTTATTATTGACGTTAATTTTGTAATATCCGCAATTTCGATTTTTGGTAATATCTTTTTTCGACAGAAGCCTATTTTAACGACTCGCTCATGACCGTATCGTCATTCTGAGAATGATTAATTCTGCACTTTTTGTCATCCGAGTTCGTTTCGGTATCGTTTTGTTGAGTTCGTGTTCTTAAGCGTCTTTTCCGCACTTCAGTTCGATTCTTGCGAATCTCGTCCGAAATTGTTGTTTCGAGTTTCTCGTAAGTTCATTTAATGATATTATTCATGTTGTGAGCTTTGGTTTGGTGTTTCGATCGTGTATCGTGTACTTCGGACGTTTTGGGCTATTTTCGTAATTTCCCAAAGTTTGGGGTAATTACTCCGTTGTCGAATTTCGAGCCTTCGGGTGGTCGGAATCGTGTGTCCTCTTAGCGCTTGAATTCGTCTTTGTGATCATTTCGTAACCGTATTTTCGATTCATATTCAGGTTCGGGTTTCGGAGTCGTTCGGACCGTCGGAGTGGCCACGGCCGAGCCACGGCCGCACTTTGTGGAGCAGGTACTGGCCTGGCCGAGTTACGGCCGTAAGGTGCCAGTTACGGCCGTAAGTGATCGACAGGCATGGCCTGACGAATGCCGGTTACGGCCGTAAGGGTCGAGAGTTACGGTCGTACGGGCGCCGGCAGCTTCCGGACGAATGCCAGTTACGGCCGTAAGGCACTGCCGGTTACGGCCGTAACTCTGTTGGCATATATAGGCCAGGGACTCGGCCAGACCTCATTTTTTTGCACTTTTTCTCATTTCTTGCGGCGGCTGGCGACGGGGGTTCGGGAACTCGAGTTCTTGGTCGGTTCTAATCATTTCTAAGGCGTTTTGGAAGATTCTTGTTGATTATATCATCATCCAATCCGTGTTCTTCGTCGAATCAAGGTATATTTCTTGATTTTCCTTCAAGTTGACATTTTGGGGGATTTGTTCGTGATTTCGATTCTATTCCGATTTTGATACATCGGTTGGTGTAGTATGATGTTATTAATCGTGTTTCATGGATTGTATATCCATATATCGAGTTTGTTTAACTCGCTTGACGATTCGAGTGTTCTTGGGAATTATTGAACATTTAGTGTTCAATTAAATGCCCCTATGAGTTTCCTTTCGATAGTTTGATGAGGTTTCCGTTGTTTTCGGTTTTGATTCTCGTTGTAATCGTATCTTCGTTGTTTTTATTGTTCCTTCCAGAGGATTATAGGTGCTCGAGGATTCCGAGTTGAATCCCGTTTGGTGATTGATAATTCGTGTGGTGTTATTCTCGTAGTACTGGTGGTGCTACCGCATTCTTGATAGTGTTCGGGGTTCGGGCGCCGACAATCGAGGCAAGTATCTTACTTATACGGCTTATGTCTTGTAAATAGAAATCATGTGTTAGATCTACGATGATTGGTTTGCCTCCTTGATTTTTAATTAGTGTGAATTGACAATGAGATGAACGTATTAAACGTTGGTGGAATTATTGATATTCTTAATGGTTCAACATGATAATATTCCGTTAAGTGATGATAAATGTATTGCACTGATTATATTAGACTTGAATGCTCATTGTGAAATCTTCGTACTCGATATGCTTATTGTGATGGCTTGATCATATCCTTGAAGGTGTACCGTATGGTGTGCTAATTGTGTAATGTCGATGACGTTGTTGATTGTCGAAATTGCCTTGAATACATTAGTCCCGTAAGATGTGGTAATCACTGTGATTGATTGACCGTTGATGTTGTTGATGAATTATGAATATGAATATTTGTGTGACCGCTAAGTTCACTCGTGATGGTTCGACGGGACCTACGAGGACTCGTGGCAGTAGATTACGGGGTCAGAACTTAGCGAGGTACTGAGGTCCAATCGTGCTGGTCTGACGAGACCTACGATAACACATGGCAGTGGACCATGAGTTTAGGGCATAGTGCGTCCAACCGAGTGAGCTCGACGAGGCTTGCGGTGACACGTGGCAGTGGACTACGGTGTTAGGACTGTGTGTGTGATTGTTGTGATTGATATAGCCCGTGTGGGTTGTTGAACCTACGGAGACACGTGACAGTGGATCACGGTGTCGGAATTGGTTATGTTTGGTTATTTGTGTGTGGAATAGTCCGTGCGGGTTGTTGAACCTACGGAGACACGTGACAGCGGATCACGGTGTCATGAATATGATTTGACAATCAATGTTTTGAAAGGAAAAGTTTTATGGAGAACTATTTAGTTATGAAACAAGATTTGGGTAGACCCTAAAGTTTTTCGAAAAGTTTTGTGAATCAGGACTTGAGGTCTTAAAGGTTTTGAAATTCTAAAAATTCCCGAGACGGTGATCTTATTTTCAAATGCTTCATAACTTCTTTTCCCTTGTGAAAATCTCCCGGGAATATTTTAATACTTAATTATTACTCGTTACATTTCGTATGATTTGATACTTGCACTAGTAAAACAGTGGGGTTTTACTAACCCCCGAGTAATTGGGGAGTAGATGTCTGTTTTACATCCAGGTACATGAGGTTCAGGGGAGCAGTCACAGGGTTGGCACAGGAAGTGATGAGCTACGATACTAATCAAGAGTTGAGAGTTGGTAGAGTTTAATTATATTGTCAGAGTTGATTTCATTCTTCCGTTGTATTGTGTTTCGACCCCTGTGTGGGTAATGTTGCATAAGTCAGTTTTGTTGATTGAGTTGTGTGACCTCATCGGTCTGTGGATTCACGTGTATTTTCACCTGAATTTTTTAATAATTTCTTTCTCAAAATCCAAACTGAACCGAATCGAACTGAAATTAATAGTTCTGTTCGGATCTTCGGTTATTCGGGTCCTAAGTACCAGCCCTATATGTCACTAATGAACCTGTTAAATAAAAGTAAAATTATACTAATTTATCTTCTTTGATTTAAATATAGAAACAAATAATTGGACAATTTTTTTAGAAAAGCATTGTACCGATTGTTGGTCCTCTCTTGACCCATTATATTTTTTAATTAAAAATATACTCAAGTTTAAGGTATATTGAGTGTCACTTAAAATTTAAATAAATTTGTTTTAAGGTTTTGGCAATTCATTCGATAAAAGTATGATAAGAGGCCAAACTTTTAAAATTTGAACAGGTCCTCCAAATTATTTGAGACGCCCATGTTGACAATGATAATTTATAACATTTTTTGAAACACAACTTAAACTAGCGTTTGAACTTATAACTTATAGCGTTTTATTTTTTCTCTCAATTTTATTTCCATTACTTTAACTGAATTACTCATTTGTCCTCCATTAAATAAACTTCTCATTTTTTACATTAATTATAAATATCTATTTTACGTTATTTTATTTTATAAGCTACTTCAACCACTGATTTACCAAAAAAAATTAACTTTAATCAACTAACTTATCCGCTATCCGCTACGTCATCCGCTATAAGTTAGTTTATCCACTATAAGCTACCTTATCCGCCCTCCGCTACTTTTGCCAAATAAAGCCTTGAAAAATCAAATAGATATGTTTTTAATTTTTACTATACTTGCATTAGCGATTCTAGTCTAATCTCTTTATGGAATGAGTACTCTTTAGGTATTTCATATACAAGGGATGTGGAGGAGCCTTTACCGTGGCAGTATAGCAGCAACGATAGTCGGTGTTAACACTAGTACTTAATGATTATCGTGTCTTCTGTTATTGCATTTGAATTATTAGTGTGTAGTAAATATACTTGGATTTTATTATTTTGTATTATCGTCACGGGACGTTCTGCAAGCTTTAGCAGCTTGGCTTTTGTAATTTGTATTTTGTATTTTGTTAATGTACTTGCTTTGACCTAATCGGTCATTGTTGTCTTCTTATAGCCTAGTAAGTAGGGTTTATGGTGCTGTAATTATCCCTGTGGTTTTAGGGTGTTACAACTAGAAGCTTGGAGGAATGGTAAATTGGTCCCTACATTCAAGAACAAAGGAGATATTCAAGATTGTGGTAATTAACTCGGATCAAACTAATGAGTCAAGCACTGAAGTTACGGAAAAGAGTTCTGGAAAGGAGGATACACCAGACTACCTACATATCCGAAACCAATTCGGTTTCATGCTGGGTAGATATACGATGGAAGCCATTTTCTACTAAGGATAATGATTGCACATAAGGATAAGCAAAAGGACCTTCATATAGTGTTTATCGACCTGGAAAAGGCGTATGACAGAGTTCCTCGAGGTATTCTTTGGAATATTTAGAGAATAAATGAGTCTATGTCTCTTATATTGAAGCAATCAAGGACATGTCTGATGGAGTGGTGTCGTCGGGTAAGACGAGTGGATGAGAGACTAAAGAGTTCTCCACTGCAATTGGACTACAGCAAGGCTCTGCTTTGAGCCCCATACTTATTTGCTTTTGTTATGGATATATTCTAGATGATGTGCCATGGTATATGTTATTTACAAATAACATCATTTTAGTGGACGAAACGAAGGCAAAACGAAGGCAGGTGTTAATGCAAAGTTTGAGATATTGATAGAAGCACCGGAGAATAAAGGATTTAACTAATTCGTACTAAGATGGAGTATATGCACTGTAGTTTCAGTAAGGACATAGTTATATACTACACAAGTAAGTATTGGATCACATGAATTGTTGAAATGGACATCTTTAAGTATTGGGTTCAACGATTGCAAGCGGTGGGGAATTGAATGCAGGTGTTCGTCATTTGTGTTAGGGTTGTATACTGCAAAGCATACTTTATGCTTGTATTACCTTATTTCGATGTAACTACCTATGAGAATATTAATTATATTTTATCACAAATTTTGCATATTTATGCACATTATGATTATGCAAATGTATTGGCTTCTTATTTTACATTGTAGATAATGTGTAGTATTTAGGGCTGGCAATTTTCGGCACGACACGAAAACACGACACGAACCGACACGAAATTAATGGGTTAGTGTCAAGCCTTATTGGGTTCGGGTTCTTATCAGGTTGACCCAATAAGGACACGATAATTTCGGGTTGGGTTCGGGTTGGGTTCAGGTAACCCGTTATGATTTATTTTTTTTAATAAATATTTATTAAAAAACAAATATTTAATAAATATTTAATAAATAATTTTTTAATAATTTATTTCTTCTAGACTTTTATTTGAGGTTTATAATTCTTATTGTTTTTTATCATTTTTTTTGTTAGTATTTATAGGTTAACAGGTTGTGATCGTGTTGAAACAGGTTTTTAACGTGTCGTGTCGTTATCGTGTTGCTATCGTGTCGGGTCAACACGAATCCAATCGTGTTTTTATCGTGTTCGTATCGTGTTCGGGTTTGACCTTATCAGGTCGGGTTCGTGTTCGGGTTTAGAGAATCCTTATCAGGTCGTGTTCGGGTTTGACCTTAACAGGTCGGGTTGTTATCAGGTCAACCCGATAACGACCCGACCCGCACGATTTGCCACCCCTAGTAGTATTGGTGTCACACGGAAGATCACATTATCAGTGACTTATAAAATAATATAATAGTTCATAATCTATATAATTATTAGACAAATTATATGAAAGGTTGTAATATATGTTTTAGATTAGTTGGTCTTGACTATTTGCATGCATTATCATATTTGAATACGTTGAACTGGATCGCAGTGAGATTGTGTCTTTTGTACTGAATGTAAGAAGAACATAAAACTCGGGTAAGTATTATCTCTTAACTCTAAGTATATAATATTTAATTATGTGTTTATAATAATTATTGCTTTGATTTACCATGGGTGAGGGTCATAGTGATTGACTCAATATGCTTCGTATCTGGAATATATTTTAATTAGAAATCGTGTCTCGACTCATGCGGATTGATGATGTCTCCATGAAGAGCTATAATGATTATTATATTAAACCCTTTAGGTGGATTTAATTCTGATATAATAATAAGGTTCAAGTAGTACTACTCTTGGATAAGCAATTAATTAATTAAAACTGTCAGTAGCTTAAATTAATTAATGGACATTCGATATCTTAAATATGAGAAATAATATAATCAAATAAGGAGCCTGATTTTGTAAATCGAGATTTGGGTATAAAGTGTGATATTAATTTTTTAGTGGATTAAATTGATATTAGTAAACTCAATCGTATTAAGAAGGGCTTAATATGGAAGATTGAATTGTACTAGGAGTCCTAAACCTAATCATCCTTAAGATCCCTAGAGTAGCTCAAAATCTATAAATAGGACTCTTCTTAGGGGAGGGGTCGGCCGATTATTACTTCACAAGGGCAAGAAGTCGATTTTTTCTAAATGTGTTTAATTGTAGATCTTGACTTGTGTCTTTGTTCTACAATTTAGATAACATAATAATTTTTCTAACGTACCAAACATATTCAAAAAAATAGAGAGAAGATTGTGAGACTCTTGACAAGATAAATCGGCCGATCCAAGTTGAAGTTCAAGCAAGATTGGGTAGCTCGTTGCCTACAAAATGCCCGGATTAAGTCGGAGATATACTCTATAAGATTTTGAGGAAGAAATCAAAGTAGCAACCACTACGCTTCAAAAGGTAAATATCCTATGATCTCTTAATCTAGATTAGAATATTTAGTTTACTAACAGTATTACATAATAAATAATAAATAGTATTTAAATTGCTTATTGGTCTTAGTAATTACTTAATTAACACGCCTGAATTTTATGCTCGTGGATGCATAAAATGCTTTATTAAAGTTATTGAAACTTCACTTCCGCTGCATTTTATTTCTAACAATTGGTATTAGATCCAGATTTTTAGGCTTTTGCTATTTTAATTAATTTTAATGATTAATTGCTAGCAATTTAAATATTCATGTAATATGATGCTGGAATATTTTGGTAGATATTTTCTTGTAGGGAATATGATCCAATTATCATGGTTATATGAATGGTTAATTTTTTTTATTATTTATGGAAGTGTTGGTATGGCCCGATTTTGAGGCATTTAATGGGTTTTTCTGTGAGAAAATCCACGGGTTGATCTAGGATTTTATTTTTCAATGTATTTTGCTGTAACTCGACATAGTTTATTTAATTATGAAATTGTAATCGAATTTAAAAAAGTCAAAATCAAGATGAAATAGAGCAGAACCGGGACAGCCGCGGTCGGGCAGCAATGGGCATGCGTTGCCGAGCAGCACATGGATGCCTGACGAGCAGTGCTGAGGGGCTGCGGGTGGGCTGGTTCACCGGTCTGGGTCGCGTTTTCCAGTATTTGGTCCGATCCGTTTTACCTTCGTTCGTTACATCTGCCGGAGAGTCAGGATTTTAAAATTATTTTTTATGTAATTAATTTTGCATAAAAGTGAAAATTTTAGCTTTGAAAATCCACGGCCGATCGGGGAGAAGTGACGAGATGCTTGATCCAGTGGGAGATATCGTAATATCCGTACACTCTATTATTAATGTATTTTATATGGTCGTATTCTGTTGGGATTGGTTTGTGAAATTTCCATGTTATATTATTTGATGCTTGGAATCGTGTGTATATTAGAGTTGGAACTGTATGTTGAACTAACTATTGAGTCTTGTACCATTCGCACTGCCGTGTTGCTGGAAGAGGTGAATTAATGCATGTCAAATCGAGAGCTAGCGCGCGCTAATGCTACATGAGTAGTGCACGTTCTCGACCATCGTAGCGCACGCTAATATGACCGATCATTAGATGCAAAAAGTTTCTGGGGACTAACAGGTAGCGCGCGCTAACCCTCACGGTAGCGCACGCTAACGCAGCCAGTACAGAAGGCTCTGCACCGCCTTTCAAAGGCAGCGCCTTTCAGCCCGATAGCGCACGCTACACTTGCCCGTAGCGCGCGCTAATCACGACCAGTATATATAGACGTGCATGGTTCAGATTTCGTCATTTTCTCATCTCCTCTTTTCTTCTCCAACGGTTGGGCGACCTTGGGCATATGGAAGTGCAGTTTTTGGCCGGATATCACCATCCATCCACGTCTTTGAGTCCCTAGTATGGAGTTAACAACCTCTTAGCATCTTTTGTCGTCCGAATCAAGGTGAATAATTTGAAACCCTAGTTTTGGAATTTTAGGGTTTTGTTGAGGTTTCATCCTTTGAAGTCCATATTTAGTTTTGATTTGTGCTGGATTATGATGTTGTAATTATAATCCCTTATTTTTCGTCGAAGTCTATGGATTAAATTCCGAGTTTTCATCCAATAGTTGAGTATGATCCATGTTGACCCAATATCGTCCGATTGATTGTCCCTAAGGGTAGAACTTAGGGTGATTTTGTAACACCCCTAAGATATTGAGGGTATATTACAGCGTCGTGGATCCCTACATGGGAGCCACCAGACTAACTAATTTATACCGCTCGTCTAACCATCTCGGTTAGCGAGAAAACACACATCACCAAGACGCAAATTAAATAAAATGCCCGGTACAACCGGTAAACTAGAAATCATCGAAAATCACACATGAAATTTAGTATACAATCCATCTTCCAAATTTAAAACGCCTAAGTACTCGCGAGTACTATCTATCAGTTTACAAGTTTGAAAAAAAAAAACATTTTAAAATGGACAACTGAAATAAAGGGACTGATTTGCACACGTCAACAACCCTGGCAAGCATCCTCGTACTAGTCCAGTGCCCGCTCGACCGGCTGAACGCAACTTGAAATTCATAACACAAATTTCCCCAAACGGGTCCCCAAAGGGGTTAGCAATTATGCTAGTACAAGTAATCAAGGCAAACCATTCGCTTACACATCTCATAGTACATGCATCAAATTGTTTCAAAATAAAATCAAGATATGTCTTTTCCAGAAAACAAACAGCCAATAATCACAGTTGAAAATTGCCTAGGACTGGGGCTAAACCACTGATCCCATCCGAGACCTCTATGGACCCTTCCAGACTGGCCATAGTTAAAAATCACGCACATGACTCGTCTAGGACTGGGGCTAAACCACTGGTCCGATCCGAGGCCTCTATGGACCCTCCCGACTGGCTATCCAAACAAGCTCGTGAATCAGGAGCGAAATCACAGTTTCCTCCGAGGCCCGTCGGACCCTCCTGGAGTGAGTAAATCACACACATATACATTACCATTCCATGTTAAGCATAAGGGCTTCACAAGAATACTTGCCTTAAGAAATTGACGACGAAATGAATGGAAGATCAACCACGCTCACTAGGAACCAACAACCCCGAACCTAACGATTCGAAGAATACCATCACAACCAGTTCTACATGAGTTCGAAAACGGAAGACACCCGAAAACCCACCTACGATTTATGTAAATCCGTACAAAAACAACAACGAGGGCGGGTCGCAAACGAACCCTCTCGATTTCACAAATTCCATGAAATTTACCATGAACTCGTAGGGAAAACATGAATACCACTAAGATTAATCACATACATCATGGATTAATCAACAACACATAACAAATCGAACATTAAATCGAAAACCCCCAAATTCCCTAAAAATAGGGTTCTAAGAGATTACCTTGTATCGAAGACGAAGAACACAAGTAGATGTTGTTACTCTACACCAAGGATTCAAGGAAGATGATAGCCGAGATGATTGGAAGAAGAAATTGCCCCAAAATCGCCTCTAGATCGCACAAGCCACGGGGAAGAAGGATAAAATGAGAAATAGATGCGTCTAAGGTCAACTCTCGGGTATTTATAACCAAACAATTTAGCGTGCGCTAAGGAGTGCCTTAGCGTGCGCTAATCGCTTATTCTAGACTGCCCTCGACTGATTAAAACATACTGCCGGGCTCCATTAGCGTGTGCTACTCAAAAATTAACGTTCCCTATCAGTACTAGTTAGCGCGCGCTACCTGTTCAATCCAGTCCGTAGTCCAGAACCTCAAAAACATTATGCCCTTACTGGGGTACCGGATTAGCGCGCGCTGCCAACATATCTAGCGTGCGCTAATTTCCACCGCTGTGTGCGCTAAGAATGGTCTTAGCGTGTGCTAACGAGCTACAATAGAAAACTGGAGGGTCTCTGCAAAGTCCCGTTACCGTGCGCTAAGGACATCCTTTGCGTGCGTTAACGAGTGCAGACAGCAGAACAGACAACACTCAAAGTTGGAAAACGACGAATTCTACCCCGGATGAAAAACAACGCGCACCTGACACTAAACAACGAACTGAAGAAGACACACGCACGATGAGTTCGAGTCAGAACTAAAGAACTAAAAGAAAACACGATTCCGACTACCCAAAGGTTCGGAAAACGACAATGATAGTAATTACCCCATAACTTTAGAAAATTACAAAACGGCCCAAAACATCCAAAATACACGATACACGATCGAAACACCAAATAAAAGCTCACAACTTCCATAATGACATAAGATTGATTTACAGCAACCCTGAAACGGCGGTTCCGAATAACGATTATGAGAATCGAACCAAAAAGCGACGGAAATGACAATAAACGCATAATTGGGTAAAACAAGTCCGAAACAAGCTCGGATGACAAAAATTCCAGTATTAAATATTCTCGAAATACCCCTACGGTTACAAGAGAGTTACTAAAAATGAAAAATAAACCAAAATGAAAATACCAGAAAAAGAAAAAAAATGCGGATAGCACAGTCTCCTTCTCTAGAAACAAGTTTCGTCCCGAAACTTAAGAAACAAACAACTCGGGGTACCTAGACCGCATGCTATCCTCGGTTTCCCAAGTTGCCTTCTTGACACCATGTCTTGACCACTGCACCTTGACCAACGGTGCTCCAAAATCTTCAAGGGACGCTCCTCGAAGGTAATATCCTCATCGATATCGGTCTCACCATAGTCGATGACATGACTAGGGCCCGGAACATATTTTCTCAGCTGGGAAACATGGAAAATGCTATGGACATGACTCTAAGCTGGAGGCAACGCCAAATGGTATGCCAACTCGCCGACCCTCTCTAGAATCTCAAAGGGCCCAATAAATCTCGGACTCAACTTTCCCTTCTCCCCGAAGCGGAAAACTCCCCTCATCGGCGACACCTTTAGCAAAGCATGGTCTCCCACCTCGAATTCCAAAGGTCGACGAAGAACATCATCATAGGATTTCTGTCGACTCTGAGCAGTCAACATCGTCTCCCGAATCAATTCCACCTTCCTTCTCGTCTCCAAATCAATATCTTGTTCGGTCCCGACCAAATCGGATGCCTCGTTCCAACAAATCGACGATCGACATCGCCACCCATAAAGCGCCTCATATGGTGCCATCCTGATCGACACGTACCAACTATTGTTGTACGTGAAATCGATCAAAGGCAACTGCTCCTCCCAATCACTACTCTAATCGAGAGCACAAGCACACAACATATCCTCAAATGTCTGGATAGTGCACTCCGACTGCCTATTCGTCTAAGGATGAAAAGAAGTACTCAAGCGCAAATGAGTACCCAACGCCTTATGTACCACCTGCAAAAATTGCGATACAAAATGGCCATCACGATCCGAAACAATAGACTTCGGAGTACCGTGAAGCCTCATAATTTGCGCGATAAATACACGAGCCAACTTTTCCGGACCCCAAGTATCCTTGATGCTCAGAAAGTATGCCGACTTGGTCATACGATCCACAATCACCCAAACCATATTCATACCAGACTTCGACCTCGGCAATCTCGTGATGAAGTCCATCGAAATATCTTCCTGTTTCCATTCTGAAACGGGAAGCGACTGCAACAACCCGGCTGGTCGCTGATGTTTGATTTTGACTTGCTGACAAGACAAACATCTCGCTACAAATTGTGCGACCTCCTCCTTCATATCATTCCACCAAAAGTTCCTCCTTAGGTCCTTGTACATCTTACTCGAACCAGGATGAACCGAGTAAGGCGTAGCATGGGCCTCACGTAAAATACTCTGCCTCAATTCCAAGTCGTTCGGTACACAAAGCCGACTCTGGAATCTCAATACACCATCCTCGTGAATCACAAACGTAGGAGGCTTTACCTTAAGAACATTCTCTCGGATTTGAGCAATCATCGGATCCTCCAACTGCTTCAGTTTAATTTCATCGATCAGCGACGACGGAATTTCCAAAGCACAAAGTTGCCCGACAACTCCTGGCAACAAAATCTCAACACCCAACTCGGTCAAATCACGCTGAAGCTCAGATTGAAATGTAAGTATCTCGAGCGTCCGCAACGTAATCGATTTCCGACTCAAGGCGTCTGCCGCGACATTCGCCTTAACCGGATGATACAGGATTTTGAAGTCATAATCCTTAATCAATTCCAACCACCTCTTCTGCCTCATATTCAACTCCCGCTGAGTGAATATGTACTTCAGGCTTTTAAGATCGGTAAAAATCTGATATGCGGAGCCAAAGAGATAATGATGCTAAATCTTGAACGCAAAAACAACGGTCGCTAACTACAGGTCGTGATTAGGGTAGTTGAGCTCATACGACCTCAACTGTCTCGACGCATACGCAATAGTCTTGTCGTGCTGCATCAACACACACCCAAGACCCTGACCCAAAGCATCACGATAAATAGCAAAACCCTCGTTGCCACATGGCAACGTTAGAGTCATTCCAGACGAACTTCTCAGATTTCTGAAGCAACTGTGTAAGTGGCCGAGCCAGTTTCGAAAACCCCTCGACGAACCTACGATAATAGCCAGCCAAACCCAAGAAACTATGGACCGCTTTCACATTCTTAGGCGGTGTCCAATCCAGTACTGCCTCAATCTTCTGTGGATCTACACGGACCCCCTCGACTGAAATCATGTGACCCAGAAACATCATTTCATTCAGCCAGAACTCACATTTCGAGAACTTCCCATAGAGTCGCTCGGTCATCAAAACGTCCAACACCACACGCAAATGATATACATGCTCTTCCTCACTCTTCGAATGGATAAGGATATCGTCAAAGAAGACGACAACACACTTATCCAAATACTCAATGAAAACCTTGTTCATCAACTGCATGAACATTTCCGGTGCATTGGTTAGACCTAAAGGCATAACCACAAACTTGTAATGTCCGTATCTCGTCCGAAAAGCTATTTTCGGGACATCGGACTCCTTCCCCCGAAGCTGATAGTACCCCAATCTCAAGTCGATCTTCGAGAATACCGCAGCTCCCTGCAACTGATCAAACAAGTCATCAATCACCGGTAAAGGATACTTGTTCTTGATGGTTACTTTGTTTAACTCGCGGTAGTCGATACATAAACGCAGTGAACCATCCTTCTTCCGCACAAACAGGACCGATGCGCCCCAAGGCGAAGCGCTCGGTTGAATATACCCCGACTCAAGAAGCTCACTAAACTGCTTCTTCAACTCAGCCATCTCTGAAGGTGCCATGCGATACGGCTCCTTCGAAATCAAAGCTGCACCCGGCTCTAACTCGATAGCGAACTCAACCTCATGGTCCGGTGGTAACTCCGGCAACTCGTCAGGAAGGACATCTGGGAACTCACTAGTGACTGGGATCGATGAAAACTCGACCCCACCATCCTCCGCCTTCAAGGCGTAACACCAATAACCAGTACACTCCTTCCGCAGGAGTCTCATCGCCTTCAAGGCGTTAATTACGAAGTTCTGGTTTCCACTGTTTTGCCCTGCGAAAGAGTGCTCGGTGCCGTCCTCGGCTAACATGGTGATGATCCTCGTGCGGTATTTCATGATCGCACCATGCCGCTCGAGCCAATCATCCCCGAGAATCAAATCCTCACCCTCAATACCTACAAAAATAAGATTAGAGAGCCAAGCCCTCTCACAAATAACTACAGAACAGTCTCGGATCTCCCGATCACCAACGATCCTATCACCGCTTGGAAGTTTAAGGATGAAAGGCTCACAAGACGACAAACAGTCAAGACTCAAACGGCACACACACTCCAGAGAGATGAACGAATGCATAGCACCAAATCGAAAAGCACACTGACAGGATGAGAATGAATATGAACGTTACATGTAGCCACGGTAGCCGCTGGATCATGGGCCCTCATCATCTCATATACACGCAGATGAGCGGAGCCGACACTGGAAGCTCCCCCTCTAGTGGGCTGGCCCCGACCTCTCCCTCGGCCGACACTCTGCGGAGACTGCGGAGCAAACTACTTTTGGTTCACACTCGGTTCCCTAGGCGTTGGGAAAAAAGCATGGGCACCAAGAGTCTACCCTAAACGATCACAAAAGGAAGCCTTGTGGCTCGACTGGCCACAAGTATGACAAGTCAACAGCAGAAGAGGACACTCCCGATTCCTATGGCCCAGCTGGCCACAGTTAAAACATCTAACCTATCGAGTGGAAGCACTAGCAGTACCTCGAAAGCCCCCAAAAAATGAGCCGAACCGCCCACAGGAAAGTTATCAGACTGAGACTTCTGCTGAACTCCGCCCTTGTGAACCAAAAATTTACAGACAGATTTCTATTTCTTACTTTCTCGAGCCGCCTCATGGGCCGTCAAGGACATACCATAAGCAAGAGCTCTACTCTAATAGTCCTTTAGGGTGGTGCTGGCGAGTCCAGACATGTAATCATGAATCCTCGGTTTCATTCGCCTAGAGAAGTGGCAAATCTTGTCACTCTGCTCCTTAACCTGGGCCTTCACAAAGCCCAATTCTCGGTTGAAATCTGCAATGGCCTGAGAAACCGGAATATCTCGAGGCTGAGCATCAGAAAAAGCATGGACCCGCTCCTGACGAACTGGCCACGGACAATACTCAGCTTCCATAAGGTCTTTGAACTCGGCCAACGAAGCATCATGATCCTGAGGCCCGATAGCCTCCCACCAATTAGCAGCGTCCCCAGTGAGAAAATACTGAGCGATTGGGACCTTGCGATCCTCAGGACAGTTAGTGGCAATGAAGATCTTGGACATCTATTTGATCCACCCCTCCCAACCAATCGGGTCTGAAGCCCCAGAAAACTGAGAAGGATGCATCTTGGTGACATTCTGAAGCCAACGATCTTCTCTGGCCCGAGCAGCATGAGCCGGAGTCGGGCTTTAAATCGTCTGGGATATCGCATCCATTTGGTTCACCATTTGTTGCATAACAGCTGTAATATCAAAGTCGGAGCCATAACTAGTTGCACCATCTTGAGTAGCAGCATGGCCCTTACGACCATCAGTAATGCCGGCTCCATAAGAGTGTGACATGGCCGCCCCACTGGCTACCCCACGTCCCTGGCCGCATCCACGACCACGACCACGACCTCTACGTCAACCTCTCCCAGCATCAATACTGAAGATAAGAGGTAGCGAAAGCATCTCGATGATAAGTACGAGAGAGAAACAATCATAGTTTAAGAAATGGAAGTACGATACGACAAAACAAAAGAATCGAGTAAGGAAAACTTACGAACACTGGAAGTACCGAGATGATGGCAGCGTGATGACGATGTGCAAAATACAACACAACTAGACCCAATTAACCAACAAGCATAGGTATCCATAAACCTAGTGCTCTGATACCATTTTCTGTAACACCCCCAAGATATTCAGGGTATATTACAGTGCCATGAATCCCTACGTGGGACCCACCAGGCTAACTAATTTACGATCCTGAGGCCCGACAGCCTCCCACCAATCAGCAGTGTCCCCAGTGAGAAAATATTAGGCGATTGGGACCTTGCAATCCTTAGGACATTTAGTGGCAATGAAGATCTTGGACATATATTTGATCCACCCCTCCCAACCAATCGGGTCTGAAGCCCCAGAAAACTGAGAAGGCATCTTGGTGACATCCTGAAGCCAACGATCCGCTCCGGACCGAGCAGCATGATTCGGAGTCGGGTTTTGAATTTCCTGGGCTATCGCAGCCATTTGGTTCACCATTTGTTGCATCACAACTGCAACATCAAAGTCGGCGCCATTACCAGTTGCGCCATCTTGAGTAGGATCATGGCCCTGACGACCATTAGTACTGCCGGCTGCATAAAAGTGTGCCGTGGCCGCCTCACTGGCTGCCCTACATCCCCGTCCACGTCCACGACCATGACCACGAACTCTACCTCGACCCCTCCCAGCATCCATACTAAAGATAAGAGATAGCGAAAGCATCTCGATGATAAGTACGAGAGAGAAACAATCACAGTTCAAGAAACAGAAGTACGATACGAGAAAACAAAAGAATCGAGTAAGGAAAACTTACGAACACTGGAAGTACCGATATGATGGCAGCGTGATGACGATGTACAAAATAAAACACAACTAGACCCAATCAACCAACAAGCCCAGGTATCCATAAAGCTAGTGCTCTGATACCATTTTCTGTAACACCCCCAAGATATTCAGGGTATATTACAACGCCATGGATCCCTACGTGGGAGCCACTAGGATAACTAAACTATACCGCTCGTCTAACTATCTCGATTAGCGAGAAACACACATCACCAAGATGCAAATTAAATAAAATGCCCGGTACGACCGGTAAAGAGAAATCATCGAAAATCACACATGAAATTTAGTATAAAATCCATCTTCCATATTTAAAACGCCTAATTACTCGCGAGTACTATCTATCAGTTTACAAGTTTGAAAACAAAGGTTTTAAAATGGACAACTGAAATAAAGGGACTGATTTGCACACGTCAACAACCCTGGACAGCATCCTCGTACTACTCCAGTGCCCGCTCGACCGGCTGAACGCAACCTGAAATTCATAACACGAATTTCCCCAAACGGGTCCCCAAAGGGTTAGCAATTACGCTAGTATAGGTAATCAAGGCAAACCATTCGCTTACACATCTCATAGTACATGCATCAAATTGTTTCAAAATAAAATCAAGATTTGTCTTTTCCGGAAACCAAACAGCCAATAATCACAATTGAAAATCGCCTAGGACCGGGGCTAAGCCACCGATCCTGTCTGTGGCCTCTATGGACCCTCCCGGACTGGCCATAGTTAAAAATCACGCACATGACTTGCCTAGGACCGAGGCTAAACGACTGCTCCCATATGAGGCCTCTATAGACCCTCCCGGACTGGCTATCCAAACAAGCTCGTGAATCAGGAGCGAAATCACAGATTCTTCCGAGGCCCGTCAGACCCTCCCGGAGTGAGCAAATCACACACACATACATTACCATTCCATGGTAAGCATAAGGGTTTCACAAGAATACTTACCTTGAGAAATTGACGGCGAAATGAATGGAAAATCAACCACGCTCGCTAGGAACCGACAACCCCGAACATAATGATTCGAAGAATACCATCATAACCAGTTCTAGATGAGTTTGAAAACAGAAGACACCCGAAAACCTACCTACGATTCAAGTAAATCCATACAAAAACAACAACGAGGGGGGGTCGCAACCGAACCCCCTCGATTTTAAAAATACTACGAAATTTACCATGAATTCGTAGCGAAACATGAATACCACTAAGAGTAATCACATACATCATGGATTAATCAACAACACATAACAAATCGGACATTAAATTGAAAACCCCTAAATTCCCAAAAAAACAGGGTTATAAGGGATTACCTTGGATCGAAGACGAAGAACACAAGTAGATGTTGTTAATCTACACCAAGGATTCAAGGAAGATGATAGGCGAGATGATTGGAATAAAAAATTGCCTCAAAATCGCCTCTAGATCGCACAAGCCGCAGGGAAGAAGGATAAAATGAGAAATAGATGCGTCTGAGGTCAACTCGCGGGTATTTATAACCAGATAATTTAGCGTGCGCTTAGTGTCTTAGCGTGCGCTAATCGCTTATTCTAGACTGCCCTGGACTGATTAAAACGTACTGCCGGGCCCCATTAGCGTGCGCTACTCGAAAATTAACATGCGCTATCAGTCCTTTTTAGCGCGTGCTATCGGCCTATAGCGTGCGCTACCTGTTCAATCCAGTCCGGAGTCCAGAACCTCAAAAACATTCTGCCCTTACTGGAGTACCGGATTAGCGCGCGATGCCAACATATCTAGCGTGCGCTAATTTCCACCATTGCGTGCGCTAAGAATAGTCTTAGCGTGCGCTAACGAGCAACAACAAACAACTGGAGGGTCTCTGGAAAGTCCCGTTAGCATGCGCTACGGGGACCCTTAGCATGCGTTAACGAGTGTAGACAACATAACAAACAACACTCGAAGTTGGAAAACGACGAGTTCTACCCCGGATGAAAAGCAACGCGCACCCGCCACTAAACAACGGACTGAAGAATACACACACACGAAGAGTTAGAGTCAGAACTAAAGCACTAAAAGAAAACACAATTCCGACTACCCAAAGGCTTGGAAAACGACAACGACAGTAATTACCCCATAACTTTGGAAAATTACAAAACGGCCCAAAATATCCGAAATACACGATACATGATCGAAACACCAAATAAAAGATCACAACATCCATAATGACATAAGATGGATTTACGGCAACCCCGAAACGACGGTTCCGAATAACGATTACGAGAACCGAACCAAAAAGTGATGAAAATGACAATAAATGCGGAATTGGGTAGAACAAGTCTGAAACAAGCTCCAATGACAAAAAGTCCAGTATTAAATATTCTCGAAATATCCAAACGGTTACAAGTGAGTCATTAAGAACGAAAAATACACCAAAATTAAAAATACCAGAAAAAGGAAAAAAATGCGGATATTACAGATTCCTTCTATTTTTGTAGTATTGTGTTTGATACAGTATCATTTTATGTTAGGAACGAATCGTTGAAGAAAGCTCGGACTGCAGGTCCTCCTGTTCATCGTTCCCTGTATCGTTGTAATTGAGGCAAATGCTTTGATTACATTTGATGTACTTCGTGTGAAATGTGATTTCTGTAAAAAGTGGTAATTTCAGAAAATGTGATTTCAGAAAGTGGTAATTTATTTAGTTTGTGACATGTGGTCACTGAGTGTATGTGAACCAAGTAAAACCAACGAGGGTCCCCTGAGATTCGTTAGACTGCGATTTCTACGGATCACTTGGTTGGGCTATACAACCAGAGAGGCCTGCCGAGGACTCCTGGGGTGTGTATCTCGCGTGAGGTACAGGGCCTTATAGCTCGGGAGGTTGTTTCATGTTGGTTGTTATACTATTTCGGAATATGAGTGATGATGCTATGGTTTGGATAATTTATTCACTTGTGGTACATATTCATGAATCATTGTACTTGCACTGGCTGTTTGCTGACCCCTCCGGGGGTGAATATACTTGTTGTGTATTCAAGAACAGGTCTTAGTGGAGAGCCGGCGCAGGAAGGGCATGAGGATGACGAGCAACACTAATATCATGTACTATTTTGAGTCTGTAGTCGTCCTGTTGTGAACAGAGTTGTGTTTTTCCTTGTGCTCGCGACGAGTACTTTTGGGTAATGTGGTTTTTTGTGGTTCAGTCGTTTTGGTGGTGTTATTGTACTAGTTATGGTCCCACATGACAGTGTATTGTCGAGTGTTGTCGTGTATATGGTTAAAAGTTGAATATCATTAATGTATATGAATGCTCTGGTTTTTGAATTGTCAACCTGGTCTATGTCGGGCTAAGCCTAGTAGGTCCTCCAAAAAGGATCTACGGCGCTGTAATATTTCCGTATATCACGGGGGTGTTACAGAATGTGGTATCAGAGCCTTGGGTTTATGGATCCCTAGGCTGTTGGTGTTTTGGGTCTGTCAAAATTGAGTCGGTCGTTTGTTTATGATATCATTGGCTTGCTGCCACCACGTGTGACCTGCGCTATAAGTTTCTTTGATGCCTAATTTCTTTTTCCAAATTGTTTTAGTCCTTAACATATGGACTTTGAGTCCTTCTTGTGAGCCGTATTCCATTAGAGTTGTGTTCATTGACTTCTGATCTTATCAGAAACCTACGAGAAACTAGAGTAATATGTTTGTACTTCCTCGAACTGTGTCCATCATTTTTCCTTCCTCTATATGTTCGAGGATCTTGTGTATACCGGCATATGGAGATCGTAAGTCTCTCGATTGTAAGTCTCCTCTTATGTGTGTGGTGATTGTGTTGTGTTAATTCGATCAACCTTAGTCGATGGGCTAGAACTTGTTGGTGGTATTAAGGTTTTTGGGATGTACAATGCGTTTACAGTCCGGGTGAAAATAGTTATATAGTGTATTTTGGAAAATTAGGAATATTATCGATTCCTATATTCTATTAAGAATGAAGTTTTAAGTATCAATTTTATTCGCTACATGAGCATTTTTTTTAGGTGGTGTCTTGAACTTATCACAAATTGCGGAGATTTACAATTTAATATCATTATATCAAATGAGTATGTATTCGGTGGAAACTCTTTTTTTCCGATTAAACATTTAGTAAAAGAGGAAGGATCTTCATTTTGTCTAAGTCCCAAGTAAATTTTTGAAACATTTCGGATTATAGACGTCCTCGAAGATTTTATAAATATAAATTATTTTGTGTATTATTTAAAGAAGATTTCAAAATCGACGTGCAAAACAAAACCTCCTCTTCCAATAAAAGTAAAGTAATTACAAGTTTTGGCGAAACGTGGCTCGTCCTCTTATTTTTCATAAAGTGCTGGCACCACAAGCGTATAGTTTTGGGATCATGTGTCATGTTTGGACACGTGTTTGGTTGCAATTCAGATTGTTGCGTGTTTGTTGTCCCGGTGGGAGTATCGTTGTGGTGATGAATTCTGGTTCGATATAGGTGTAGCGTGCTACTTTGTAGAATTAGCGCACGCTACCTTGTTGATAGCGCACGCTAACGCGAGATGCAGAAGCTACTGCGTTCGACTGGGAGTTCGGCAGCACACGCTACGCAGATCTATAGCGCGCGCTAAGGTGTAGCAGTTAGCGCACGCTACGGGGAGGGTAGCACACGCTAACTGGTAGTTCGGGCGCAGTACAGAAGCTAATGGACTGGGGCTGGAGGTCTCGTTAGCATATGCTAATGCTTATAGTTAGCGCACACTAATCTGTCCGACATATAAACCGGACAGCAGTTGTGTTTTTCTGCTCTCTGCTTGATCGGTGTTTTTCTCCTTCTCTTCGATGATCTCTCTTCAGACATTTAATCCCTATTTATAACCACCATTAGTCTCCAAAATGCGTCCGGGAATTAGGTCGAAAACGAGTGTGATATCCCACACCGACTAGCAGAGAGCGGGCGAAGTGCCTTATTTGAGCGTGTCGTGACACCTTATAGCATGAGGCTTCAGGGTGATGAGAACTCCAAAGTTAAGCGTGCTGGCGCGAGAAGCAACTGCAGGATGGGTGACCTCCTGGGAAGCTGCTCGCTGGGCTCCCAGAAACAAAACTGTGAGGGCCGGCTCAGAGGAGGGCGCCCAGAGCGGACAATATCATGCTACGGCGGAGGGGTCCCGGGATGTGACAATTTGGTATCGGAGCCACTCTGCCGTGTCGTGCAAGTGTGCCGACGAGGGCGTCGGGTCCTTTGAGGAGGGGCGGATTGTGATATCCCACACCGAGTAGCAGAGAGCGGGCGAAGTGCCTTATTTGAGCGTGTCGTGACACCTTATAGCATGAGGCCTTTTGGGAGCCCATTGGCTTCGGGGTGATGAGAACTCCGAAGTTAAGCGTGCTGGCGCGAGGAGCAACCGCAGGATGGGTGACCTCCTGGGAAGCTGCTCGCTGGGCTCCCAGAAACAAAACCGTGAGGGCTGGCTCAGAGGAGGGCGCCCAGAGCGGACAATATCATGCTACGGCGGAGGGGTCCCGGGATGTGACAACGGGCTTCAGAACAGTCCAAAAAACGAGGGTTGGATCAGCAAACCGGCGCCGGGGGGGCCACGACCCGGCTTTAGTGTGCCGCGGCCCCAGTTGTGCTGCGCGCAGCCCTGGGCGCAAATTTTCTTCATGGGCCGTGGCTCAGCATCTTCGTGTCGCGGCCCCCGGTACAGTGTGTACCGCTTCATGCTGACCGTGTGTGTGCCGCGGCTCAGCTTCATTGTGCCGCGGCCCCTGACAAGATTAACAAGCGTGAATTTAACCGACCGCCAATATGAAGGGTTAGATTAAACAAGCCAACTCGCCCAGTCCCACGGTCTAGTGGCAAAAATTCAACAGTTTCATCGTCAAAAATAATCCTCGGACAGCATTCCATTATGTATGATCAATAAAATAATTCTAGTTAACCACTAGGTTTCGGATCTCGGGATGTTTTATCGGGATAACCCTAGGGTGGATTTCCATTCTCATGTATTGGGGAACCGTTTGACGTAAAAGACACTCATGGGGCACATGGATGCTTCTAGTTACTAAGTTGCCTTCTACAGCGGAGAAAAAACTCGAATAGCTATTCCCGCACGTCCGATTCAAGGTTGCTGTTTTACGCGAGAGTAAACAACGGGTCACGTGAATACCCCCAGTTACTAGGCTTCCCATCATCGGCAAATGCGATATCTCTTAACCATTAGTCTATTCAGGGTTGTCGTTTTATGCGAGAGTAAACAACGGATAACGTGAATACCCCCGGTTACTAGACTTCCCATCATAGAACATATATAATTTCTCGACTTTTTGGGAAAGACTATCCGACTCTAAACTCAATTTAAGTGCCAACAAGACTCATGTTACTGGACGACTAGCCACGCGAAAAGTGTAACCAAACATATAGACGGCGATTTGAAAACACGTATGTCTCCTTTCTTATACGCTAAGATTTCTACAATAACGAAAAAATTTCAGACCTAAATGAATACTCAAAGGAAACAGATATCGCTGACTGCAAACTCGACCAAAACTCAACCGTTTATTCAGTATCATATCATCATTTTTACACAAGGAAGCACGTAAAATCCACGAATGCAAATAAAATCAAGACAAGCAAGGCTATAGTAAAAAACAACGAAAAATATCAACGAATAAGTAAAAAGCAGCTGAAAGTAAACCCCCCCAAACTTAGGATGTACATTGACCTCAATGGACACATATAGTAATATGCAATAAGAGAAAAGGTCAAGTACTTCCCTAATATCAGCTCAGGAACTGGTGCCGGCCTCGTCCAGCGAGGAGGGTGGTGTAGATGGCCTAACTGGTTGGATGAAGGGCCCGTCCGGATGCAGTATATGGCTCGTCCATGCAGCAAGATAGTCCTGATGGTAAGCATCCCTCGCCCCAAGCGCCTCTCATCACGTCGATTGGCCCGGCGGGCCTGCTCTCTCATCTCCTCCCGGACAGCTGTGAGTAGGCTCTCTCTCTCTGTCCGCATCTCCTCTCTCAAAGCATCTAGATGGCTCTCTTTCTCTCTCCTTATGTACTCTCACAGCAGCTAGATGGCTCTCTCTCTCTCCGCATCTCCTCTCTCAGGCTGTCAAACATCGCCTGAAGGTGCTCTCTCTCGGGCGGCGTGCTGGACTCCGCTTGCTCATGCGTCAGAAGAAGAGGCTCGGGGGACTGCTCATGTGGCTCGTCAAGAAGAAATCCTCGTCCCCGAGCGTGTGCCCGCGTTCCACCCCACTGGTCAAAGTGAGAAATAATGCGATGATCTATCGGATCCTGGGGTGCTAGCGTTGGCTCATCATCTGACCAAGTCATGCCCGACTGGCGGCATAGAGCACAAATGAGAGAGGGGTGCTTCAGCCCCGTATTGGCCCCTCCTTGAATGCACTGAAGGATAGATCGGACCATATGAGGGGCTACATCGAATCTGAGTTAGGTAGTGATAGCATACAGTAGTCGGGCTCGAGAAAGTAAGACCGAGCGGATCTGCGAGGTAGGGTCGACTCGTGCACAGAGGAAGTAGAGCCAGGCTCGCCCGAGCCGACTGAGGCGAGAACTCTTAAAATAGAAGGCTGAAGAACCCGGGGCGCACGTCTCCGAGACGGAACTGGGCTGAGTGAGTGCCTCCAGCAGAGCCTCCCTCGTGAGGCTACTCATAATCCGCGTATACTCCGTCTCGTCCACCACTGGTAGCTCGTATAGTCTCCGAATTGCGGCCACCTAAAAATCCACAGTTTGGCCTCGGACGATGACCTCAGTTCGTGTATCTAGTCACCCCATCATCTGCCCTGCCTGAATATGCTTCAAAAGAGCACTGGCGTAGAATTCCTGGACAATAGAGATCACCGCCGGCTCGGGGGGCGCAGTGAAACGAGTCCATCCTCTCTCATTGATCATAGCCAAAAGCTCACCGTCCTGGGGGGCGGGAGTGAATCCCCGCTCCGGGATTATTGGTTGAGGCCGGATTCTCTCGTTGAATATTCTGTGAATGTCCGGATCGGAGAATTGGTGAGATTCCAAATCGGCTTGGTTTTGTGATGTCTCCCCTCTTGTGGGGGATGATCATGTCCTGGCCCTCGTACTCATCTTCCTTTTTCTATCCATGGCGAGGTTCCTGAAAAATAAGCACCGGAAATTACACAACTTTTAAAGAAAACTACACCACTCTCGACTTAAGATATGCGGAATGTGATTATAGAGTCGCTTGAGCTTGAACCCTTGTAAGAGGAAATTAAGGCTGAGCTTTCAAGTTTAAACAAGATGTAAGGGTTGGGGGTACAATGTAATCCGATAATCAAATTCGTTGCATATAGTTTGAAAACGTTTGGCTCAAAAAATTTCGTTGACGCATTTTATCAAACACCTAGTATGCATGGGTTTAAATGAAGAATAAGAATGATAATGGCTTAATCCAATTCCCAACAATAATAACAACAATCGATAATCGCAAATAACATCAACAATCCATAGATAATCAACAAATAACATCAACAATCAATCAATAATCACCATATTCCAACTCAACTTTGATAGAACTTTTAAGAAAACTAACAACATATTCAACCATGAATGAGGAACATTACCTCGCTTTTAATTCTATGTTGCAATTAAGATTCAGAGATGAGAGTTACCTTGCTTTGGATTGAAGAAGGCAAGAAGAAGAAGAATTGAATAGAAGTTGTCCGAGCGCTGCGCGAAGAAGGGAATGAAACTTACCTGTTTGTGTCGGCCGATCGAGTTTATGAAGGAGTCCTGGGTGGTTGAACTTTGCAGCAGGGGCTGCGGCACAGCTTAAGTGAGCCGCAGCCCAGAGTACAGCTTGCCTGGGCATTTTTGTTATTTTGCCGTGTGCCGCGGCTCAACGTACGGGTGCCGCGGCTCGTAGTGTAAGTGTGCCGCGGCCCATTTGGTCCGTGCCGCGGCACGGAGTACAGTTTCCTCGGCTGTTTTTCTGGGTCTTGGCGTGCCGCGGCTCAGTTTCCACGTGCTGCGGCTCAGGGTTCGAGTGTGCCGCGTCTCAGTAAGTTAGTGCCGCGGCACAGAGTACAGTAAGGTTAGCCACTATCATAGACGTGTGCGTGCCACGGCTCACTTTCATTGTGCCGCGGCCCATTGCTGAATTTTTCCCTGGGGAGATTCCTGCACAGAATTTTCAAAGAAAAACACCTAGAATGTGAGAGATAAGCATATCAAATCAAAAATGACAAAAAAATAGACTCTAAAATTGAATGAAAACACTGAAAAATAAAAATCTACAACTATTGAAAATCAGTTTGCATTTCGCAAAGACCATTTGGACTCCGCACAGTCCATCAAATCATTATTACGTAATTTAAATTTTTGACCATTAGTTTTCAACCGTTCGACTTTTGGTTTAGACATCCAACGTTCTTTGCGAAACGGCTTTAACAATAGTAGCCTCCCAAACCACCCATTTTGCAACTGACTTGGCACTTGTTTGACTTCCGGCTTAATTTTCAATTCCATGGGCGAACTTATGACATCATGAGAATTTTTCGATGGTGGATGAACGGATGTTGAAGACAACATATTCAAATGCTTAAGATATATGATTCGTTCTTCATTTTTCTTAGACGTCGGAGCAGCTGAAATGGATTCTGAACACTTTGACCGACAACTCTCCCGGTGTGCGTCTTTCGCAAAGATATCTACGCTTTCAATTTGTGAACACTTCTCGACACTACTTGGACACGGAAAGGATTGAAACACTTGGAAAGTGACTTGCTCATCTTGAACCCGTAGAGTGAGTTTCCCTTTTTCCACATCAATTAGAGTTCGGTCGGTAGCTAAGAATGGTCTTCCCAAAATAATTGGGATGTCTTGGTCCTCCTCCATATCGAGCACAATAAAATCGGCCGGAAAAATGAATTTATCGACCTTGACTAAAACATCTTTAATTACCGCCCTCGGGTACTTGATAGATCGGTCAGCTAATTGCAGCGAGATTGTCGTCGGCTTGGCTTCCCCAATACCTAGCTTCTTAAAAATGGAAAGGGGCATAAGATTAATACTGGCGCCGAGATCACACAACGCTCTATCAAAAGACAGGTTTCCTATAGTGCACGGTATATTGAAACTTCCTGGATCCTTCAATTTTGGTGGGAGCTTTTTCTGCAAGATGGCGCTGCACTCTTCCGTTAATGCCACAGTCTCATTTTCTTCGAGCTTCCTTTTGTTCGATAAGATTTCTTTCATGAACTTTACATAGCTCGGCATTTGTTCCAAGGCATCAGCAAATGGAATGTTGATATGTAGTTTCTTGAAGACGTCAAGAAACTTGGAGAATTGTTTGTCCAATTTTTGCTTTTGCAATCGCTGCGGAAACGGGACGGGTGGCACATAGGTTGTCAGATTATCTGGAAACAATTTCTAGGATCTAGAAATTTGTGATTCCTCAATTGCCGAATTTTTCTTCTCCTCATCATCACCTCTCTTTTTGTTCTGCCTGGGCTGCTCACACACTTCCTTCCCGCTTCTCAAACCAATGGCATTAATACTCTCTCTGGGGTTCGTCTCAGTTGTACTTGGCAAGGTACCCTCAGGGCGGGCTGTTAACACATTTGCTATTTGACCCAATTGGACTTCCAAGTTGCGAATAGAGGCGGAATGGTTTTGCAAGGTTGCTTCCGTACGGGTCATGAACTGACTCGTATTTGCTGCTAATTTCGCCATTGCCTCCTCTAGAGAGATCTTTGGAGCGGGAGGAGGTTGCTGTGGTGTTGAGCATACTGAGGTTGGTTTAAGTTTTGTCCGTTTTTCCACGAAAAGTTAGGGTGATTTCGCCACCCCGGATTATATGTGTTGGAATATCGGTTGTTCTGCCTATTTCTGTTCCCCACAAACTGAGCTTGTTCCATCGGAGATTGCTCGAAAGGATTTCCAACTTGACATTCCGCACTAGGGTGAGATCCGTTGCACCAATTACATGATTCCGTGGTAACGGAGGAAGGAGCATGTGAAAAATCTTGCAATTGCTGAGTCAGCGCTGCGACTTGGGCTGATAGTGTAGAGATCGGATCGTTGTCGGAAACTCCCATAACTCGCTTTGGGTTCACTCGTTCGGAAGGCCACTGATAAGCATTTGTAGCCATCGCCTCTAATAGAGAATGAGCTTCCGCCATCGTCTTTCCCATTAATGCTCCTCCAACGGCTGCATCAACAAGAGTGCGTGTACAAGCACTCAATCCGTTATAGAATGTCTGAATTTGCAGCCAATCAGGAAGACCATGGTGTGGGCATCTCCTTAGCAAATCCTTGTATCGCTCCCAAGCTTCATGAAGCGACTCCATATCAAATTTCCCGAAAGTAGTTATCTCGTTCCTAAGTCTCGCTGTCTTCGATGGTGGAAAGAACTTAGCCAGAAAGGCTTGTGCTAATTTCGCCCAAGTCGTGATAGAGCCCGGCGGTAATGAATTCAACCAAAACTTGGCTTTGTCCCTTAGAGAGAAAGGGAAAAGCTGCAGACGAATAGCATCATCGGTACACCGTTATTCTTGAAGGTGTCACATATCTCGAGAAATGAAGCGATGTGTGCGTTGGGGTCATCGTTCGCCAGTCCACAAAATTGGCTTGCTTGCACCATCTGAATAATAGCCGGCTTAATCTCGAAGTTGTTCGCTTGGATGGTTGGACGCCGAATCCCCGAAAATTTTGAATTGATTTTTGGCATTGCATAATCTCGGAGTGCCAATGCCGGTTGAGCTTGCTGAATAGGGTTGTCTACTCCGTGATTTTCTGTGTTATCGGCCATGGTGTCTTTTGTTAGTAGCTCACGCTTTCCCTTCTTGTTTTTCCGCAGAGTGCGCTCGAGTTCAGTATCCAAAGGTAATAGGCCTTCGTTACCGAATTTTCTCATGCACTAACCAGAAATTCCTGAAAGGAAAACAAATAAAGACAAAAATTACATAGAAATAAAATAGTATTCAAATTAAGACGAGAAATACAGAAATCGATATTAGTAAAACAATCAGTCCCCGGCAACGGCGCCAAAAACTTGTTACGAATTTTGGTGAACGCAAGTGCATGTTGTCGTAAGCAAGTAATAAAGTGGTAAGAAAGTTATCGTTCCCTCGAGGACTGACTCACTAATTACCGATTTATACGTATTCTAATTTTATTTGAACTATCAATATTGGAGGTGCAAGCAATAATTAAAGAAAATTAATAAAAGAATAAATAGTAAAATCGATTGTTCGAAGAAAGAATATCAAATAGGGAATTAATCTAGGATTGTGAATCCACCTCGGTTTATCCGAATTACTCTTGATTTATATGAATTAAATGATTTCCCAATTTATTGAAGGCGAAGATTGCTAAAATACTCTACTGCCTCTCCCGAGGTCAATAAAATTTTCTAAGGCGAATAAAACACTCTATTCCTAGGTGAATTAATTCGTCAATAGGCAAAAAGTACAAAATCTTCAGACAGGCCACGTAATTCTTATGAGTATATTCCTATCTCACAAGATAAAACGGTTCTCACTAATTTTTCCTACCAACTCTCCTCTCCCGATTCGAGTTGCGTAATCATAATAAATCAATCATAGGTCACATAATTGATAGTAATTAAAACAATTGAGAAAACTCAATAAGAAAGGGAAATATATTTTAATAATGCAAAATCAAAAGTTAATTCGTCAAACCTCGGTTTCATCAAAATCCTAGAATAGGGTTCTAGCCTGAGATGCTAGAAAATAATACAGAAAGAATTGAACAAAGCATAAAAGAAATCAAACACAGTTGAAGAACTTGGATTCCTCCGTTCTCTAGCTTCTGCTCTCTGCTTGGTCGGTGTTTTTCTCCTTCTCTTCGATGATCTCTCTTCAGACCTTTAATCCCTATTTATAACCACCATTAGTCTCCAAAACGCGTCCGGGAATTAGGTCGAAAATGGGCTTCAGAACAGTCCAAAAAACGAGGGCTGGATCAGCAAACCCGCGTCGGGGGCCGCGGCCCGGCTTTAGTGTGCCGCGGCCCCAGTTGTGCTGCGCGCAGCCCTAGGCGCAAATTTTCTTCATGGGCCGCGGCTCAGCATCTTCGTGCCGCGGCTCCCGGTACAGTGTGTACCGCTTTATGCTGACCGTGTGTGTGCCGCGGCTCAGCATCATTGTGTCGCGACCCCTGACCAGAAATTGTCGTTTTCGCCCGTTTTTCGTTGTTTAGGCTTCCGGACTCCAATTTCCTTCAAACATATAAAGATAGTGCATTAAAAGCTCATTTATGCAGATTTAGACTTAAAAGTGGATATAAAATAATGATAAATAAGCGCATAAAAATACATCTAACACAGGACCTACCTATAGGCCACAACCTGGATCCTGTCCAGTATGATCTTACATACGTTAACTGTCCTTCTTAACGTACGTAAGCTCTGCTCATTAGTTTGCGCTAAGTCCTTATTTTAGCATACGTTAATCAGGCTTTCCTATCCATCATCTCGATATACTGGATACATTTACATGTCGTACTGAATACATATACTTGTTCCAATAATATTATCATATGATAAACCTGATACACAATCTTCTCAAATGCAATTGTCAACCAAGTACGAAAATTATACCAATACAGTTGTATGAATCCTCAGAATATTTTATCCATACTGTACAGATTCCACACTGTGCAACATGACTCGAATAAATTATCATTAAAGAACCATAGTAGAAATGCATGATATTACATTCTACCCCACTTAAAATAAGTTTCATCCTCGAAACTTGCAATCCTGGCACAAACAACAGCTCAACCAAGATATCCAAAATCATCACGAATCAAACAATCATTACCACAAGCGAATAACCGAAACAGTATACTTACAAGTCTGTGAAGTCGATTATCTCCCATAATACTAACACACGACTCACTTCAAAGTCTCAACATAGATAGAAACATAACTGACACAAGCCTCGAAAAAATCCAACAAAATACTAATATCGCAACTATGGCAATTGTGAAAATATCTTAAAATTTGATAACTCCGTAATCTATTTAGAGTAATTATCAGTCCAATATGAAATTTGGAATTTCATGTCTCCTTTGTCTAGAAGCTCGTCAGAAGCTGCTCCTTGACACATGTCGTTATCGCCGGCGTACACTTCTCACAAGAAGCCGCTCATTGCACACGCATACAGCACGGGCATACACTTTCTTCGTCTTCGTCCACATCGGACGCACATTCCATCCCCAAATACACATTTACTAAGGAATCACTCAAAATACCACATGCGAAAAAATCAGTTGACTCAAAAGTCAAAAATCATTATACCGAAAATCACGGTACTACCACTCTGGTTGATCCATATAAACACATGCCCGAGTTTCAAAAAATCCAAAGTTTCGTAATCATATTCTGTACCGAATCTATAACACGCGGCATATTTCTGCTTTATGATCAACCAACCGGTTATCCCTGGATAATCCAAGCTACCACGCTGAAATTCGAATCTCTATTCATCGTACCATATTGATGTGTTATCCATCTTATGAATCTCACGCATAATTTCACTATGTTATGCATTATGCACTAAATTTATATGTATATCAATCACATTTTCAAAACGGCTTTAAAATCATATAATCGTGTCAATAAAAACCCATTTCCGAAAGTTCTTTCAAGAATTTAAAAACTCAAAACATCTATATATATACATATTCGTAACACTAAAAATCAATTTCTGGAAAGTTAAATCGGGCTTTCTTATATCAAGTATTCAATGACAATTCTTTTTTAATGCAAATAAAATTATGCAAATGATTGACTACATCCATACTCCTGCATATCAATTCACCTCCTCGCCAATTCTACTGACAGAATGCCAAAAAATCACATGGTAAAATCCCAAATCTTATTGTATAGACTTCGTTAAAATCACCCTTTTCCACAGATGACTCGCTATATCGAGCATTATTCCACTCGATTACCTCAACATGTTTTACGGACACATTTTTATTATAATAACAATACTGTTTCTCAAAATAAATTTTAAGAAAAATACATTTTCACATTAGCGAGCAAAATAGTTTATTCAAAATATATCATTTTGAAAAGTATCACTTCCAGATGTTCAAAAATAGTATCATGCATCCTAAAGTGAACTAGCAATGACTATATGTTCTTCTCAAAAATTCACAACTCTGTTTTCAAAGTTTATCCTTGTTGGGATAAACAATCCTGTTTGGATAATTGCCAAAATACAGCAAGTTGACTCAAGAAGTTGAGAGTCGAAATGTCGCTACATAAGGAAGCTGACCGGAACATCCATACAATCGATTCCATACAGCATTGAAAGATCTCACAGTCTAGCCTACAGCTACATCGAAAGACTGATCGCATCGGATACAGCAGTAAGGCTGTAAGATGTTTTACTTGGGAAAAGTAAAACATATCCGACATGCCCGATTAAAGAATACTTTTAAACCGTTGTGTGATACACTTTGTTTATTCATAAAGTATTCACGGTTAAAGTAGCATTTATTGCTGATAGGACAGCATTTAATGCAACTGGAGAGAGACAAGTCTGAACATGCTGAAGAGCATTTAATGCGAAGATAGAAAGGATGTCAAGAATTAAATGCAATCTACTTT
This sequence comes from Orobanche coerulescens, assembly GCA_033398695.1. NCBI lineage: Eukaryota > Viridiplantae > Streptophyta > Magnoliopsida > Lamiales > Orobanchaceae > Orobanche > Orobanche coerulescens. The sequence goes on along the minus strand of CM065803.1, from coordinate 188,172,166 downwards.
AATTTAAATATTCAGAAGGCCGCCAATCAAGAGACAGACGTCAACATCTCACCAACCAGCAACGGCTACATTTATAACGGATGGATTTTCCAAAGGTTATAAATAGCCACAAGCTAGAGGAATTTAAGATACTAGAAACATTTTGTGAAACTCACAAATCTCTTGATATTCATAGTCCCGTGTAAGCTCTGACAAGTCTCTGACTATCTACGCAAGATCAAGAGCAAGTATATTTCGCAAGCATACAGCGTATCATTGAGTAAAGAAATATGCTTTCCTCAACAAGAACAACACATCATACAGCTATTGTGAATCAAAAGATCAAGCTGCTGTTCAAAAGTGTTCTACCTATAATCGTTGAGAATCCATCAGCTGTGTGTATTGAAGAAGCCTTGCTCATTCGGAACTGTGTGTGAAGAATAAGCATTGTAGACGAAGCTTCCAACTATGTGTGAAGAAGCAAGTCAAGAACAAGCTCTATCCAATCTGTGTGAATGGCGAACAGCTTCAGCCCTTGTATCAATTTGTGTGAATGATACATTGGGAGGTTTAGTTATAGTCACGTAGTTGTGTACGTAGTGATTAAAATAAACGTTTTTACTCCTGTGTGGAGGACCAGTGGACGTAGAGGGGCTTACCTCGAACCACTTTAAACTCTGTGTTATTTACCTTCTGCCTTTATCGTTTTCATAACTGTGATTTATACAAGTATACATTGCAAAACCCTGCACACACCAAGCTAACAGGAGAAAGCCTAGTTGCTGTATTTACAACAACTCACTTAAATGAACTTCTGGTACGCACTCACATTCGAAAATCATACAGCTTGTTGACTAACACTTTTCCAAGATGTATACTGTATACTTAGTGGCCAACAAATGGTATCGGAGCAGTTGATTCTAAAAAGAATCAGTTGTATGTTAACCGAATCAGATCCTAAAATCACTTATTTTTTAAAACAGTTTTATCTTTCCTACATTCTCCATGGATACCTCAATGATAAACAAGGTTCCTATGTTTTCGATTAACGAATTTGATGATTGGAGAATCAGGATGGAAGCACATCTTTCCGCCATGCACGAGGAGATGATATTTGTCATCCAAGATGGCCCTATCAAGATAATGAAGGTCAATCCTACCGCAAGGATAGAAGGACAACCTCATACTGAAATGCTCGAGAAGGAGCGAGAGCAATGGACCACCGATTATCGCAAGCGCGCGAACCTCGACAACATTGCTAAGAATGCGCTGTTTGTCACTCTTGACAAAAGCACATTCTCGAAGTTAAAGAGTTGTAAGACAGCCAAGGAAATCTAGGAGAAACTCAAGTTAATTTGTGAGGGAACTGAGCTCTCAAAATAAAACAAAATTTCAAAACTCACTCAGCAATTTGAATAATTTGAAATGAAACCATCTGAAACTCTTGAGGAGCTTGACCTCAGATTCACTGGCATTGTCGGTGAACTTGAAGTATTGGGTAAAGTGTATACCCAAAAGGAGAAAAATTTGAAAATTTTTAGATCACTCCCTGCCCGATGGGACATTAAAACTATAGCTATACGTGTGTCATGTAATCTTAATAACATTTCTACTTTTGACCTCTTCTCTGAGCTCAAAGTTTTCGAGTATGATATTGACAGGAGAGAGAAGGCCGAAGAGTCACCTGCCAAGACTACAGCTCTAGCCGTTGTATCTAACAGGAGACACAGCATGCCCAGCACATCCAAATCTGCCCTTAAAACTGCTGACATTGATGATGATATCCTCTCACAAGATGAAATTGGCTCTTCTTATGCACAAATTCAAGAAGTTCATCAAACAGTCTAGAAAGACTCCCTTCAGGCCCAAGCCTTTTAACATGGTAAGTTCCGAATCTCCCTCTGGTGATTCTAACATGTGCTACAACTGTAGGAAACCCGTATATTATGCAAATAAATGTCCGCACCCAAAATTCCAAAAGTTGCCAGAAGCCGAGCAACAAGAAAATGATGAAAGGAGGCGTGCTTGGAAAAACAAGCTCAAGGCGCTTATTGGCGAATCAGAAGCCTCGCCCGCATCAACCAAGAATGAGGAGTGTCTTCAGGCAGTTACTGACAGTGACTCGCCCGATGATGAGCTCGAAGATAAAGCCTATATATGCTTTATGGCCAAAGAAATAGAGGACGACGAAGACAGCGATGATGAGGTAAGCTCAACATCCAATACTCGTGTAAATGCATCTCATACCTTTGAAAATATGATTACTGAATTAAAAAACATTCAAAAGGCCCATGAGACGTTGAAACGAGAAAACATACAACTCCAAATTTCTAACTTAGAGCTGAAAGAAGAAAATGACTTGCTGAAAAATAACTACGAAAACATGTCTATCGATTGTGAAAACAGCAAAGTCTCACTTGAAAAACTCATGGAGAGCAATCATAAACTTGCCCACGATCTAAATGAGAACAAGTCTCAATAAGAGCAAGACAGATGATTTTGCTCTACTCGAGGCCAAAGTGAGAACTCTCAAGAAATGAGAAGGAGAATTAGAGACAATCTTGAAATCATTCGAGAAATCCTCTAAACGAATGGAAGAAATTCTAAGCACCGGAAAACATGCTCATGATAAAAGTGGCTTAGGATACAACTCATTCTCCAATAAAGGGAAAACTATTACAGTGTTTGTCAGGGGTGTGGAACCCATTCTTGTACCTGAAGAGACCCCGAGTCCCGTAAAGGTAACAGTTGCCCCGCATACAGCAAAGGCTGCGATTCCGCGACCATATTCATATCACAGACAGCGGAAACCTCAGCCACCCAGACCTTTAAGGCGTAACCAACAGCATGCTCCCCGAGCATATCAGAAGTGCCGACAGCCATTCATAAAGAAGGTTGTATCTAAATATCAAAGGCCTGCACAACAGTACTTCCAACAGTACTGTGCGCCTAGATATTGGATACAGGAGCCCCGTTATCCATCAAGAAAGCAGGTCGCCGTACAATATCAGCAACATCTTTGGGAATCCAACTGGAGACCCAGAAGGCAAGCTGTAAGGCCAAAGAAAATGGCTCCACCTCCAAGACAGTATTCGTACTGGAATAATAATAATAATAACCCTCGATTTTACATGCATCATAATTACCAAGATTACAGCGACTACGTGTCTGCCCCATGTATACATTGCAAAAATGGACCAAGAGTAACCTACAGCAAACCAATTGCTGTCAGGTAAATTTGGGTACCAAAAGGCACTAACATACAAGGACCCAACATTCAAAGGGGACCTAAATCTACTTACTTTCTTTGTTTACAGGACATCAAAGAGAAGGACATCTGGTACTTCGACAGCATATGTTCTCGGCACATGACATGAGATATCAGCAAGCTGTCAGATTATGTAGAAGGTCACGGTCCAAAAGTGTGCTTCGGTGACAAATACAAAGGAAGAACAAGAGGGAAGGGAAACATTCATGTAGGAAAGTTCAAAGTCACTGATGTAGCTTATGTTGAAGGCTGAAAGTACAATCTACTTAGTATTAGCCAGTTCTGTGATAAATATTTCTCTATGAAATTCTATATAGATCACTGTAGAGTCAAGAACATTCTGACCAAAGAAGTTTTGCTCGCAGGAAGCAGGTTAGGTAACATGTATATTACTGACTGGAAGCCTACGAGCTCCACAATTCCATGTTTTGTTGCCAAAGGCACTGCAGATCAAAGCTAGCTATGGCACAAGAGGATGTCTCACATAAACTTCAAAACAATCAACAGGCTCGCCAGACACAGAATGGTTAGAGGTTTTCCTATGTGTCATTCCAAAAAGACAGCGTCTGCAGACCCTGTCACAAAGGCAAACAAGTCAAAACCACCCTGAAAAGCAAATCATACTTGTCCACTCACAGAGTTCTGGATATGATACATATGAATCTCTACGGTCCTGTAGACCCTGTAAGTTTGGGAGGTAAGAAATATTGTTTAGTTATTGTTGATGATTATTCCAGGTATGCTTGGAAAATATTCCTGAGCAAGAAGAAGAAAACCAAAACAAAGCTGCCCGAGCACCTGAGAAAGCTTCAGAATGAGAAAGGGTTGAGTATCGTGTCCATTCGTTCCAACAGAGGTACTGAATTTATTAATCTCTTTATAGAGCAATACTGTTCGGACAATGGAATACAGCACGAATACTCAGCAGCCCAAACTCCTCAACAAAATGGTGTTGTCGAGCGAAAGAACAGAACACTCAAAGAAGCAACAAGAACCATGATCGCCGCAAGCAAGCTGCCGCAGCGATTTTGGGGCAAAGCAACAAATACAACGTGCTATACACAAAATCATTGTATTATCAACAAGCATCACAACAAAATAGCATACGAGGTACGGAACAACAAAACTCCACTAATTTCATATTTTCACATATTTGGATGTAGATGTTATGTTCTGAATAACTGGAAATACCAACTCAAAACCTTTGACGAGAAGTCTGATGAAGGGATATTTATAGGATATTCCTCTGTAAGCAAGTCTTTCAGAATCTTTAACAAAAGGAAGCTAACAGTCGAGGAATCTGTACATGTGGTGTTCGATGAACCTCACCATGACTCTACATGAGTAGAAGATCTGACTCAGAATATCCAAACACTAACCATTAATGACCCTACAACTCCAATAGAGCCTGTTGTAGACTTATAGATCAACCCCACAACTGTAAGATCAGTAGTTGAAGCTGATGCTGTACAAGCTGAAGCTGAAACTACAATACCTCAATCGATGCAGGATTATGGTATCCTAAGGAAGGTGGATTCGATTTGGTTGGCTACATCAATTCGGATCTCATAGGCTGCAAGCTAGATAGGAATAGTACAAGTGGTACTTGTCACTTTCTTGGACCTAAACTTGTGTCCTGGTTCAGTAAGAAGCAATTGGCAAACTCGCTTTCTACAGCTGAGTCGGAATACTATGATGCTGGAAGTTGCTGTATGCAGATTATCTGGATGCAACAACAGCTATCAGATTATGGAATCATTGCCAAAGAAACACCGATCATGTGCGATAGCACGAGTGCAATTGCAATAACGCACAATCCTGTATTGCAGTCTCGAAATAAGCATATAGATATGAAGCATCACTTCATCTGGAATCATGTTGAGAATAAAGATGTTCGGATCTAGAAAGTTCATACAGACATCCAGTTAGCCGAAATATTTACAAAACCTCTCAGCACAACCAGATTTTGTATGCTTCGACAAGAATTACTCTCAGTCCATTCTGTTCTTTCTTTTAAAAGACGGTTCCCATCCTTATATATGATCGTTCACTGTTTTGTAACCCTAATCTTCCCTGCACACTATAAAAGGGCTGTATCTTTCTCCCTTTGACTCTTTACGCTTCTGCATATTAAATGAGTCTAAGAGCAAACAGCCTACATAGCTTTCTGCACTTTACTGCATTCATTATCTTTGATTCTTCAAACACTTCTCTGCAAATCAATGGCAACCTCACAAACTTCCTCTCAATCCATGAAGAAAAGGGACAACATTATCGATGGACGTCTCTTAGTCAGATTTGTAATCATGGATCGAAATAAAACTAAGATTGAGGACCTTGACGGCATGGAACATGTCATTTCCAGGATTAAGCAACAAGGCATGTACCGCTTTGGAAGCCAGCATTCTGACTTCTACGATGAACGCATTGTGGAGGAATTCTATCTTGATGCTTCCATCAAGTTCTTCTCTCCGAAAAGAGAAGAAAATGTGTCTTATATTTCTGCTACCATACGCGGAGTTGAGATCTGCGTCGACTGTGAGCTTCTGGAAAACTTGTTCAGTCTACCGTCAAATGGCCTGAAAATGGAAGATCTTGAGACCTTCGGGTCGGTGGAGCTGCTAACCGCCTACTGGGGACTTTTCACTGGTGATGGTTCCGACAAGAACGTACACCCATCTTGCCACATGAAGAGATTCTGCCTACCTTACATGTATCTTCATGACTTTTGCTGTCGTGTGATTGAGAACAAAACTGGTGAATTTGAGATGTGCACAAATCTTCATTTCAGAATGATGGTCGCTATCATGTCTGGCGAACGAGTGAACTGGTGTCAGATTGTGCTTAAACGCATATAGGAGGAGGCCGACAAACCTGCAACTCAGAAGAAATCCTTTGGCCTCATCCTAAACAATATTCTCACTCGATGTGGAGTGCCGCAATCTCGCGATGCCAAGAAGATTGGCTTTGGAAAGTTCATAGGTGGAAGCAAGCCCACCGCCTTCAACAGGGATGGTCTAATCTCAAGCAGACCCCATGCCAACACTATGCCTATCTCTGATAATCCCAGGGATGTCACTGTTAGAGCTGCAAGTGGAGAGAAGAAAAGAAAAAGAAGTGCATCTCACAGCAAATCACCACCTGCTGTAGAGAAGCCGAAGAAGAAGCTGAAGAGGGCTTCTAAAGCAAAGGCTACAGATATTACAGCGATCTCTGTAGATGTCCCAACTACGGGGCAACCCGTTGTACAACACCCTGAGGGTGCAACCCCTCCGGAAGAAATAACTGCTGCAAAGTATGCAGGTCCTGAGCCGGTGGCGGCTATGACGGATGACCAATTATTTGCCAAATTAGAAGGAACTGGGGAATCGGCTGCCCATTCGGATCCGAGATCCGCCTCTCCTATAAGGGAACCCACACCCGTACAGGATCCCTCTCCTATCAGGGTACCAACCCGTGTTAGGGATCCCTCTCCACAATAGGCTTCCACACCTGTTGCGGAACCCATTCCTACACTAAACCCACATACTGTAAGAAGTCCCTCCCGCACTACTCTCATTAACAAAACTTTACTTCAAGTGCAGATCGAACAAGCTTTTGAGCGTTTTGTATAATGGAAGTCTTACAGGGTTGCACCTTATGACGTCCTGTACAATTGGAATAATTGGATGGAGGAAGAAGCATTCATTCTGGAGGTTACGGACTCCCAAAACATTGAGGTTCTGATTCAGTTGGAGAATCGTTTTTGCCATGAGCTCGTCTCCAATTATTATCTGGTAAAAGAAAAGGCCTGATTGAAGGGAAAGTCACAGTCCGGTGATATAACTCCAGACAGCCCCAAATCTGATCCCGACTCAGACGAAGACGATGACGCACTGCAGGCTGGTCTGAGAATGAGTTGAAAAGAGGCTCGTGAAGGAGATTTCGCCCGAATATAAAGCCAATAGGATTAGGGGACCTCAGACAGACATCAGTCCCCTCACCATCAACAGGAAACTGTGAGTGAGCAGGAGGAATCAGTCCCTCCCGTACAGTAAGAAGCTTATGAACAGGAAGCCCAACCTGTCCATCAAGAAGAAGAAGCCCGTGCCACCCAGCATGAGGAATCAGTCCCTCTGTCGGAGTAGGCGAAAGTCAGCAGGAGGAATCAGTCCCTCTTGTACACATGACTACAGAAAACCAACCTGAACAGGAGGAATCAGTCCCTCGTGGCTCCGAGACTGAAAAAGCTGCACAACCATTTGCCGAGCCCGCGCAAGATGCCCCTGCATCACCTATATCTGTGAGCTCCAAGTCCAAGTCCGATAATGGATTCCTACCTGACGATAGACCACGACGCCCTCGTCATAATGTGGTCATGCGTCAACTCAACGGAGAAGAGGATGAGAAATTAGCGCACCCCGACTCCTCGCGAACTGAGGCCCGATTAGAGCAACTCCAAGCAATCGACTGCCAAATAGTGTTCATGCAGGATGCCGTGATGGCACTGTATGATGTTGGCAAAGAGCTCGACTAGATACGAGAGACTGCAATTGATGAGATGACTGGCCTGAAAAGAGAAATCACAAAAGTTTAAGAGGCATTTCGCATACTGTCTAGTGCATTACGGCAAGCACTTGCTCAACTGCAACAACGCCAAGAATAGATTCTAAAGCAAGAGCAGGAAAAGCTTCGCATATCCTAAGCCAAAACTATCGCTGCCCTCCAAGAGACTGGATCCATACTGTCAGGACATGACAAGAAAATCGATGACATGTCCCTGGTACTCAGTTCTCTCGTTGACAAAATCACGCATATTGAGACCAAACAGGATAATTCTATGAAGATCCTCAAATGCATTGATGCTAAGGTCACATATCTTAATGATGCCAAAAAGGGGGAAGAAGTCGGAGAGGATGGTCAGCAATGGAGGATTGAGAAAGAAAGAGAGTTCGATGCTGCTCTAGAGAAAAACATTGTTGCTGCTATAGGCCGTCTGGCCTCGCCTGCACAAGCATACAGGGTACATGGCTCTCGTCCGGAGTTCCATGATCCCAGCTATCCTTGGAAGAACAATGTTCAAAGACCACCGGAGATTTGTCTGCCTGCCAACAGACAGCCTACAGCAGATGAAGTGAAGAACTGGAGGAGAAATGAACTGATGAGATATTTTGTCAAACTCATCAGGAAGTCCACTATGTTCAACAAATTCAAAACTCTGGCAGAGGATGCAGATGAATTTGCAAGGTAGTTAGAAAATGATTGCTTCTCTTGCAAATATCAATGAAATCCGAAAAGGTGATCGACTCACTCATCCCGATGATTGGATACTTGACTTCGACCAATCGGCTGAAGGAAGAGTGATCTATCAAGATCGAGGCAAGGATTCCTTGGAAAACTGGTGGATAGGAATCAACAACAATCCCAAAAGGAGGCCTTGGAGGCATGCTCATTACAGAAATTAGCCTGGATGCTCCTTTACCATTGTACTTGTTCTATGCTTGCAGTATGCACTCCTGTATCTTTCTTTTGCAGCATTGTAATTTTCTGATTCATATCAATAAAATTCAATTTCTCTTGAAAGATTACAGCTCGTAATCTACGCTTACTGTTTCACTATTTGATTACGAATTTAATTCATTTGCTGTAAACAAACAAGTATAAAACTTGTTAAGTCTAAAGTTGTAAGAACTTGTCTGCGAACAGTTCACATTTTTAGACTAAGTGCTGAAGATCAGATCTTTCAACAGAAGACCAAGAAGTCAGCCTCTCTAGATCAAGATGTTATCTTTAAGAGGTTTGGCATTATCAAAAAGAGGGGAAATTGTTGGGATAAACAATCCTATTTTGATAATTGCCAACATACAGCAAGTTGACTCAAGAAATCGAGAGTCGAAATGTCGCTAAATATGGAAGCTGTCCGGAACATCCATACATCCACTTCCATATAGCATTGAAATATCTCACAGTCTAGCCTACAGCTACAGTGAAAGACTAATCGCATCGGATACAGCAGTAAGGCTGTAAGATGTTTTACTTGGGAAAAGTAAAACAAATCCAACACGCCCGATTAAAGAATACTTTAAACCGTTGTGAGATTAACTTTGTTTAATCATGAAGTATTCACGGTTAAAGTAGCACTTATTGCTGATAGGACAACATTTAATGCAGTTGGAGAGAGACAGGTCTGAACATGCTGAAGAGCATTTAATGCGAAGACAAAAATAATGTCAAGCATTAAATGCAATCTGCTTTAATTTAAATATTCAGCAAGCCGCCAATCAAGCGACAGACGTCAACATCTACCAACCAGCAACGGATACATTTATAACAAATGGATTTTCCAAAGGTTATAAATAGCCCCAAGCTAGAGGACTTTAAGATACTAGAAACATTCTGTGAAACTCACGAATCTCTTGATATTCATATTCCCATGTAAGTTCTGACAAGTCTCTGACTATCTACGCAAGATCAAGAGCAAGTATATTTCCCAAGCATACAGTGTATCATTCAGTGAAGAAATATACTATCCTCAACAAGAACAGCACGGCATGCAGCTATTGTGAATCAAAGAATCAAGTTGATGTTCAAAAGTGTTCTGCCTATAATCGTTGAGAATCCATCAGCCCTGTATGAACTGAGAAGCCTTGCTCATTCGGAACTGTGTGTGAAGAATAATCATTGTAGACGAAGCTTCCAAATGTGTGTGAAGAAACAAGTCAAGAACAAGCTCTAGCCAATATGTGTGAACGACGAACAACTTCAGCCCTTGTATCAATCTGTATGAACGATACATTGGGAGGTTTAGTTATAGTCACGTAGTTGTGTACGTAGTGATTATAATAAATATTTTTACTCCTGTGTGGAGGACCAGTGGATGTAGAGGAGCTTACCTCGAACTACTTTAAACTCTGTGTTATTTACCTTTTGCCCTTATTATTTTCATAACTGTGATTTATACAAGTACATTTCAAAACCCTGTACGCACCAAGATAACAGGAGAAAGCCCAGTTGCTGTATTTACAGCAACTCACTTAAATGAACTTCCGCTACGCACTCACATTCGAAAATCGTACAACTTGTTGTACTAACACTTTTCCAAGTTGTATACTGTATACTTAGTGGCCAACAATCCTACTCAGTGATTTTCCATAATCGTAGTTTCTCAAGATCATCGGTTTTGTCCCAACTATTATATTCTGCTACCTCATACTGTAACACATAATATTTCTCCGAAGGTTTCTCAAAGTACATCAACTTATAACTGCAAATAACCTTAATGCAATCCAAAAATCTAAATACTTACATTTTGTGAAGCTGGCGATTCCCCGTGATACTGACACATGTCTCAACTTTAGAAATATACTCGATACAGATATCTTTCAAGCATGCATTTTGGAAATCAGTTTGACTCAAAATACAACACATCTTTTTCCAAAGAATCATGTTAATACCATTTAAATAAATTCAAAACAACCACAGTATCACATTGGTAAACCACATAACATACAAGCCCGAGTGAACAACAAAAACTGAGGGCTCTAATACTTGTCAACGGACAACTCGAATGACATGATAAAAACACGACTCGGCTCCACTCGACAGCCTAGGTTTCCACAACCTAAGAGCCATTCGGGAATATTACAGCATCGTGGGGCCCGCACCGGAACCCACAAAGCTAAAAGATATTTTCACAATCAATACAAAATACGTCCAAGAGGCTAACGGAGGTAATATCTTTAAAAATATTACAAGACTTTATAAAATTCATTTACCAAATACCGTCGTAAAATCTCATTTGAAAATACGAGGCTAACATGCCAAAACTCGGTAGCTTCAAAAGTATACGTTAAGGCACCATTTACACCTACCAACAAAATAGTATAGAAAACGATTTTCCAAAATAACCCAAGTTTGCAAAATACCAAAAGGCCATATTGAAAATACTCACGCAGTGGATGATAATCCCACAATTGAAAATACAGTTGCAGCAGAATAATAATTAGACAAAATACTCAATCCGTAAAACACGCATATTAGCCAGTATCCTCCGGGAAGCTCATCTTTCACGCCGCTACAAGCTCAATATCCAATAACCTAAAAATAAAGCCCACGACGGGGTCAGCCATAATACTCAACCATGATAACTATCACATCACATCAATAATTACATACCAATGAAATTACAAAGTAAGAATACTACCAATGTAATCTTACCGTCATAACTTTACCAACTCATGATAATCCTCATCAAAATAGTCCTTACCATATTCCACATCTCGTATTCTCAATAGCACAATGAACTCATACACAAACATATGTACTGTATCCCGAACAACACCCAAGATTTCTCAAAACATCATCATAACTCACCAATACGAAAATACTAGCTCTGACCAACCCAATCTATCAGATAATATCATCAAATCTCAACATGATAATCGATTGCCAATCAAAAGACAAGTACCAAGAAGGAAATATGGAACATACCTCGAGATGCGCAATACCACGATGAATCACATCAGTCTAATTCAAGATCAGATCAAAACAACATACGGACATGGTCCTAACACAAGACCTACAAATGCATACTCATATGACAACATCAATATGCTCAATAAGACAGCAACAACAAGTCTCTCCTACGAAAAGACTAACAATGCATGACATAACATGTCAACCTCAACATACTCATGGTAATCTAACGATCTAGCGCGCACAGCATAGATGCCCACAATGATCCTGTCGGACCAACACGTGGTGGAAAACCCATCCAACGATCCAGCGCACACAGCATAGATCCCAAGATGATCCCGTCGGACCAACACGTGATGGACAAACAACTACGATATATAAATGCATGACAAAAACAATACACAAATGCATTACAACGACTATACATAAATGCGTCACGACATGATCAACACTAAATGATAAAAATGATTATAGTACTTGCCTTGAATCCTTAGAGAGCAGTCTCGATATCAAAAACCATCACCAACGATTATCCTCAATATTTAGCGACCCAAAATATCGTAGACTGTAGATAACTCATATCCTCGTCTTTGCCAAATGTGTCCTCATTACTCAAATATAACAATAACAAATGTAAATCACATACCGTATGATTTAACTCCAAATCGGAAAACAACATACAATCCAAATCTCCATAATTCACAGTTATATTCATTGCTATATGAATTATAAACGAATGAAACTAAAACCATTCATTAAATATTATAAACTGGGCAAGTAATAACTTGCCTCGATACCGACACGATGATAGTGAAGTTGTTACCAATTCTCTGTCTTCGTCTACGAGCTCCTTGACTCCTACTAAAGAAATTCACGGACATCCTCGAACTCGAGCGCAGCACACGATTCTAATCAACGATCAATTATCACATCCTATTACAATAATCAATAAACAACATATTCGATAACAATCAACAGTCAATATAACCAGTCAACAAGCCCAATAGTTCCACAATATTTCGATTAAACATAAATCCGAACAATTCAACTCAAACAATTAGGAACTCATAGCCGCAATACGATTCCACAATCCGATAATCATACCAACAATCAATTCAACCCGATAATAAGGATTATAATATATTCAATTCCGAATTCTACCTCATATCCGAATTAACAAGATTCCTCCTTGTTCATAATCGTAATTTATAGTAAAGCAATAATACCGATATAATCACCAATACAAACTATCCAAATAGTTCAATATCATGAATAATCATATTCCAAGATTAATCATAATCTTTCCAAATTCGATCTCATTGTCATACTCGTATTGTTATACGAAAATAACATCATAAATCAACATAACTTAATTCTAGATATGAACATTCCATGTTCATATCCAAAAATATCAATACTTCAACATATAATCATCTTGATATGTTATATTCACCAAGAACTTCTTCAAAAACATCCATTAATCCGTAATCATGTTCATAATCAACCAAACGACATAGTCCAATGTGTTCCAACGTCTAAACCATCATTGAACTCATAATCCAAGACATATATCATCATATCATCAACTTTCTCAATACAACTCCATGAAACACCAAGAATCATAACATCCCTTCCATATTTATCATCCTATGAAGCAAACAACAACAACAACAACAACAACCTCAGGGACCTAAAAATGAAGAGATATTAACCAACATATCTCTTGAAGATAAACAACACAATCCAAAACCACAAGAACCATCAGTAATCATAATTTGAAGAGATAAGCATAGCTATCTCATAATCATACATATCAACTCATATATATGATGATTATCAACTCAGAAACACCAATATTCAAGCTAAGACGAAATCCAAATTGAAGAGTAATTACCTCTTTGAAGAAATGGATTGAATCCCAAGGTTGAATCCGTTTCCGATCATTTCCATGCTCAGTGTTGTTAAAGACGATCAATTCCAAAAATACTCGAGTGTTTGGAACCTCAAAACCTCCTCCAAGAACTCTCTCTATCGGATAAAGGGAAGGAATGACCGAAATGAACAATAATTCCCAACTGCAGATATATACTGTATATTACTAGCGTGCGCAAACGACAGCCTTCAGCGTGTGTTACCTGCCATAGCATACGCTAACTGACTTTGATAGCGTATGCTATCGTGTTCCAGAGGCTACTGCCTTACTTGGCACAATGACTTACGTACACAAAGCCCATGCCCTAGCGTACGTAATATAGACGTTAACTTACTACAGTAACCCACTTACGTATGTAGTGTTCCCCAGTTAACGTAGGCAAATGCACATAGCGTACGCAATACCACAAACATAATGTACGCAATGCATAGTCCAGAGGCTACGTCTTTTAGCAACAGGTATCCTTAAGTACGCACCATGCTTCCTTTAGCGTACGTAAATACTCTACCCGATTAACGTACGTGAGTGTTCACCAATAGCATATGTTAACTCTTCGTTGACTCGTTTGTCTGCACTTGCTCCGAAGGTGCCTGTGTGCCACTTGCCGAAAGCAACCCACGATTGCCGGGTTTCCCTTTGACATATCTACAATTAGCGTACGTTAAGCCCTATGCTTAGCGTGCGCTAAATGCTGTTGACTTGTCGGGACCCATCTGTTGGCCACAGCCTGGATCCTGTCCAGTATGATCTTACGTACGTTAACTGTCCTTCTTAACGTACGTAAGCTCTGCTCATTAGCGTGCGCTAAGTCCTTATTTTAGCGTATGTTAATCAGGCTATACTTAGCCAATTTCCAACTGTTCCTATATGTCGTCTCGATATACTGAATACATTTACATGACGTACTGAATACATATACTCGTTCGAATAATATTCTCATACGATACACCTGATACACAATCTTCTCAAGTGCAATTGTCGACCAAGTATGACAATTATACCAATACAGTTGTATGAATCCTCTGAATATTTTATCCATACTTTACAGATTCCACACTGTGCAATATGACTTGAAATAAAATATCATTAAACAACCATAATAGAAATGCAGGATATTACAATACCAACATGTAAAGAAGGTGGTGACGGCAGAAATAAGAATGTTAGGGTGGGTGTATGGAGTCACTCGCAAACAAAAAAATGGAAATGAAGTGACCGGGGTAAGTTATGGGTGGCCCCAATTGAGGATAAAATGAGGAAAATTTGGTGAAGATGGTATACTAATGTGCAAAGAAGACTGTTAGAGGCTCCATTGAGGATGTGTGAAACTGCAGGCAGCAAACAGTATCAAAAGAAGAGAGTAACTGAAGAAGAGTTGGAGGAAAACTATTAGAACGGACATGCAGCAGATGAATTTAACAGGGGAGATGACCCAATATAGAGATGACTGGAGATGTCATATCGATATAGCCGATCCCACCATAGTGGGATAAAGCTTAGTTTGGTTTGGTATATGCTGGAAATTGATCCAATTGGCCGAACCGAATAGTTAAACGAATTGAACCGAATTTTTGAAAACTGATTTAAATCGACCAGGTGTGCGTCATTATTATTAGAAATAGATTTAAATTGGTTCATTGTCGGTTTTAATAGGGCGGTTCAGTTATGAGAACGAATCGATTCCAGCCCTACTGGTCGCTTCATAATCTCAACAGTCATACCAGAAGAAGCAACCAAATGGTCATAATACTAAAAGAGTAATCTAAGATCAGAATAGATAATCTCAACCAGAAGAGGCACTCTCAACTACAAGAGTTAAACTCGTCCAGAAGCATTCAACCCAACAACAAAATAATAAATTTTGCCAAGCCCAAGACGATGGGTGTTGCTAGCAACCTTCAAGACTTAATGGATAGTCTTAGTTATGTTGCACATTCTCCCACTCTCTTTATTAATTGCCATAGTCTTCCTCGCTTATTCAATGCGGGATGGAGTTTTTCAGATTCCCACGATTGATACAAAATACTATTTCAAGTGACTAACTTTATTCATACTCACTCACCGACATTCAATTTTGATACATTAGATATATTATAATTATCTACTCGGAACGTAAGTTAATCCTAAACCATTTAATTTTGCACAATTTGAATTTTACCCACCAAAAAAATCAATTAGATAGCTAATTTTTTCAACAGTCTTTTATTGGCACAATTATTTTTTCAAATATAACTCTTCAAATGAAACAAAATTAAACCAAGTATGTTGCAATGCGGACATTGTTCCATGACATAATTAGCTAAGGTTAATAAAAGTTCAGTAGAGTTGTCAACTTTTTGTGAGTCGTATAAAGAACACTATCCAAAGAATTTCATTTAGAAATTCATTAATTAAATTACAACAAAACTTAAAGTTGTGTCCTAGGCAGCAATCTTCCGTCTCAGCACTACTACTGCAAAAAAAAAAACCATCACATTATTGGTTCGGTTATGGTTTTGAAACTATAAAAATCACCTAAAACTGCACCAGCAGCTTATACATTCTTATGACTAATTAAAAGATTCTATCCCAAGTATTTAAAATATTGAACAAAAATCGAACAGCATTACCGGCTCGATTATGGTTTTGAAACTATATAAACCACCAAAATCTTTGCCGATGCTTTTATGATTAATCGAAAGACCATTTCCCCAATATTAGTTGAATAATTAGGCAGTGAACAGATAAATAACTCATTGATACTATTCCGTGTCGCACCTACATAGATACCATGTGAAGGTACGTATAAGTGCAATTCTCTCTCTCTCGAGCTCCACTACAGAGTACTCTAGAGAAACATTCTCGAAAGCAAACATCATGCAAATTAAACATATAGTGCGAAGCATATATAACGAGCATTAGATCACGCGCACACGTTCTTCAGTACAAAATAAATACTTGTTCGCAACATAGAAATAAATAAGAAACTTCACAAACATACGGTGCAAATTCCGGACTACATACCATAAACGATTAAGGTAAATAATAAATAAAAAGACATGGACACAATAGCATGTAACAAGACCATAAGGCAATTAATTAAAAGAACACGATATATATGACGTTATCGCAAACCACTCGGACACATCATTTTAGATCATCTGCGCTTTCCGTTTTGTTTTATTGATTGATTTCACTTCCGACCATACAAACAGAAAGCAATCGCTCCCACCACTGGGAAGCTACCGATTCTTGGATTTCTCCACGGCCCTAGGAGCTGCCGACCAAAAATGGAATACAATTAAAAGAAAGACTATTCAGATGGTAACGTTTACATCATAAACAAAGTTATAAAAAGCGTCATCGAGCAGCAAAAGATAGCACAACTCCACAGAAACATAAACGAGTAAGGGTCATAAAATCAAGAACCACTAAAAATCTCACCTAATCCAATAGCATCAGAGCCCTTCATAATTTTGAGCCTCTTGCACGAGGAGATGAACATCCTAAAACAAATGCATTTATCAGTAACATCAAAAAATAGGTGGTGCAAGTCGTTCAAAACATAATTTGTCATGCACCAATTTCAGGGAAGTCAAATGGGGTTTGCCAAAAAAAAAAAAAAAAAAAAAACCTCATGTTAGTATGAAGTTACGAACAATATCATGGATGCTCGATCTGAAGATTATATTAAGAGTATGATATGCAGCATAACTTGTCGACAAACATGCATGAGGTGGAAGAGAAGAGTTGCTAGCGTGAGTAAGCTTACTCCCAAGGAACATCTCCAACAAGCATCCAGTCACCATCCTTATCCTCATATGTCAATACGTATTCCGATCCATGTATAAGATCCCTCAACTTACTCTCACTCAGAACTTCTCTCCGTTGAGCTCCCTGGGGGCCACATTGTCCTGAAACCAGAATACCGTCACAAGATCGTATAAAACAAAAAAAAAAAAAAAAAAAGAATCTAGATTGCATGAATGATTTTACCTAGTGTGAAACAGCTGAACATTTTCTCAAGAGCAGAAGAAAGTTCTTGATATGTTGAGTATGTTTTCAGATCCACCTTCCTCAGATAAGGAGCACCATCCATACTGACCTTGACGAAAAGAGCACCAGGGCCTGGTTTACCATCAACTTCATCGTTGTTCTTTGACGTTGTAGCCAGAGAATTTTTCCTAAAAGATCTTATGGGTGGCCAACCAACAACTTGTGCTCTGCAAAACACAATAGAGAACTTAACAATCAGAATAGAGAACTTAACAATCTCGTGTAGGCAGGGAAGCATCCAGGAAGGGCACAAATAAGTACAGTTATAAACTACATAAATAATACCGATGGGGCACACTTGGCCTGTTTTTCCAACATAATTACTCCATGTGCCCCAGTTCGATAGGCCTATAGTTATTTGACAACGGTCAAGACAATAGTGGTAAATACTAAATATAGTCAAAAAATATTCTATTTTTCAGTAATTACTGTTCAGTTGAGTTCCTACTAAAATTGGGCTGCATTAGTCACTTCAGGACCCAATAATCTATATTGCCTCCCATTTTCACAGATAGAATTGGGCATTTGTCTTCTCGTTTCCCATAACAAGTTAGCATAGGTAAATGATACAGCCACAGAGTCTGTGTTAATGGGGGAACCTCACAGTAATGTGGCGTATCTTTGTGGAACGGGACGATGGAAGTATTATATAGCTTCTTTAAAATAAAAAATGAGTAGTAAATAGTAAATACCACTCCGGACAATATTATAAGCAAAGGACCCTAAATTTTAATAACCAAATTTTCCGTACTTCCATCCGATTTAATGCTATTATTCCCAAAATACCCCCCACCCCACCCACAATTTAATAGTTAATATAAAGGATCATCTCCTAAAGCCATTAGATCAACAGTAATTTAGGTAATAGAACTACTTTACTAAATGAGATCTATTAACTTTCTTAATATGTTTTTTTTATGTTGCTTATACTAGTGAATGGAGGGAGTAAAAAGAAAAGGGTGTGGGGGGCACATGCCCCCATATTTGGGAACTATGGGTCTCTTAGCCTTCAGGGCTTCAGCACTTACTTAGCAGCAGGTGCACTAGTGGTGTTGGAACCATTCATCTTGTTATTGCATTCTTTAGACGTTTTCGAAGGAGCCTCTGTCTTAATAGATGACTGAGCCCCAGACGACCTGTTGGAAAGCATTACACCGATTCCAGCATTACCAGCTAACTTCGTTTGTCCAGAATTACAACCCGCAGCACTGAACATCCATTTCCCTTCACTAAACATAGCACTTTTCAATTCCGAGAATCCATCGACAGTATCTGCAAATCCTCTTTTGTTTCCAGAAACGACTGTCTTTTGTGTCAACGAAAACATCCCGTCCTTGAAAGGAATTAATGGAAACAATTCTTTTTCATCGAACTTTCCAGAGGCTTGGAGGGTGAAATTCATATCACGTTCAGGGGACTGAGATCCAGGAAGACCAAGCCTCAATTCGGTGGCCTTCAGATTTAAGTTGCTCTTAGTTTCCTCAGGCACACTTGAGTCCACTGAGGAACAATCGGACAAACCGAAATAATTGCATTCTTTCAAGCCCAGACCGTTTGGCGTAAAACGGTCAACAGATGGTGAAGAAGTCATCAAAGAAACATTATAGTGGCTATCTCCCTCGATCCCCAAGTGTGGTGGCAACATCAAATCAAGAATCGTGAGGTGTTGTATGAATCTGCAAATTCACTATAAATCAGATTCGACTAGTTGAAAGCCCATCAACAGCTACACTTAATAACTGAAATCCACCTAGAACTCTGTAATTCGATATAACATTTTGAAGATGTACCAGTCCAGGCTGATAGATCAGTTCTTATATAAATTACAAAAGCGAATTGCATGTGTCTATTGCTCTGGTTAGAAATCCAATACTCCTATGAAATAACCGTGTGAATACCACGTGTATAAAAATGATACATCACATACACGACATGTATCAAATAGAGTATCTAAATTGGATCACCACATATAAAACTTCAATAAAAAAGTTTTTAAAGCCCACAGATAACAACATTCTATTTCCTAACACAATGTAAATCTTGAAGAGATTTTATTACTAGCAGAGACAGAACTAATAACAGAAAAATGTTTTTAGAAAAATACCTAATAATTGGATAATTTTTATATCACAAACAAAACTTACAATCAACATAAAAACTATCTTCAAGCAAAAAAACGAAAAAAAAAAAAAAGTGAGACAAATAAGTTTTCTTGAACAAACAAGAGGCCAGTGAATATACCCACACAAGGAGGTGAAAAGAGAGCTGTAAAAAGATAGATTCATATGCCGGGGCGAATTTGTTTCAGAAACTAAGTTCTTATTCATCTTTTACATGCTAAAAAGGATAAACACAAAGGAAATATAAAGAGCAGGAAATTTCACCCCTTTAAAGATCCATAATCACCAACAAATAAGTATTACCCCCATTGAAAAGAAAAATATATACCAAAAAAATACTATATAAAATAAAAAAGAAAATATAAATGCATAAAATATTCAGCCAACACAAATACCAGTGAAGATCCAGCGCATACTGGCCACAACAACTACTACGAACACTAAAACGAAGTTGAAAAACCGAAATTTCGCTCGACGAATTACAAGATCCCAGCTGAATTTTAGCAATATCAACCTCAAAAAAAAAAACGAACTCAGGTGAAAAATTACATGCACAACAGAGAAGAACATACCTGAAGATTTATTCTGCAGTTCAGTCGTGACAGGAAAAAAGAATAACTCAAAATAAGACGAGGATTTTGGGATTATTAAGCACTGTAGAAAAAGCAGGAAACGCAAAGTAGAGAGAACTTTTTTAAGGTCCCTCCATTCAAGCAGAAAGCTAAATAAACGAACAAAAGCAATAGAGAGAGAGAGAGCTTTCTTTTGTTTTTACTTTTTGGCTGAGAAACGCAAAACCTCCGCAAGAGTTGAAAAAAAAAAGTTAAAAAAAAAAAGTATTAGCGGGTGGCAGAAGGGAAATAAGTAGGCCAAGTTTGGTGAGAATGTCATGGACGGTTGAGATTGAGTGCTGAAATCGAATCGTGGCCGCTGAAGATGACCAGAAAAAATAATTACTGTCGTTCTTGCAGGTGGTAAATTGTGACAGCCAATTATGTCTTTTTCGCAGTCCAAGACACTTCTCATGTCGTTCTTGTCAAATGACGACTATACCCTTAGCACAAGCAAATATGACTCCCCAAACCGGGCCAAAAGTTGACAAAGGAGTTAAATATAAGAATGTAGGCAAAATATGCATGTGATTAATCGATAGCTTGTCTAAATATTGATAGTGTGAGTGAGATTACGAAATAAAATACATTGATATTGTTTGATTTGATTGTATAAAAGTAATAGATATAATCTTTCTAATAGATAAACTAAATAGATAAATATTGAATGAATAATGCCATTAATTGAGATTTGTTATTCGCTAATTATTTTAGCTAATATGACATTGTTTAAGATTTGTTATTTGCTAATTATTTTTCTAGCGAAGTTAGTTGTTATATTGGAAGCTAGTTTCTAGTAGTTTGGATTTTATTTAGACTGTTGAATTTGTGATTGGATTTTAGAACTAACTATTCTAAAATTAATAAAAATTTAAAATATTCAAGAGAGCTAAAATTTACACAAGGATTTATGAGAATAATTAGGAGTGTCTAACGGGAATCCGAACCGGTACCATACCGGGTACCGAATACCAGTTCCGGTACGGTAATCGATACCGCCTCTAATAATAATTATGGTACCCAGGGATAAATTATATATATATAAATTTTGTTATTCAATTATATTATATTATAGTATTTTAGTTGGATGATTATTGAGTGTATTTGTAAGGATTGTTTTTGTTATTTAATTATTTGTTTGGTGTTGAATTTATTTTCGGTATTAAAAAAATGAATTAGTGATTTTTTATGTTGGATTTGTTTTAGGTATAAATAAAAAGAAGGAAAAAAAATTAATATTTTTTTAAAAATCGGTACCATAACCGGTTCCATCGGTTAATCGGTACTGGTACCTGAAAATGTGACGAATCCGATAACCGGTAAATCGGTTCCCAGTACCGGTTAACCGGACCGTTTGGCAGCCCTAAAAATAATAGCGAAATTTCAAGACAATGATTATAATTAATTACTAGATTTAATTAGATATATTCATAATCTTTACTTCTCTTTCCTATAAGGCGAGCGCATAAGTTGTTTATGACTTCTCTCGAAATATATGAACATATAGAGTAAATAACTGTAATATCCGTATTTTTCTCTTCTCGATATTTTTATTTTTGGTGTGTTTTATCGATTTTAGCAACTCGTGTGTAACCGTATGGGTATTTCGGGAATACTTGTTTTCGGACTTATTTTACTCAATTCCGCATTTGTTGGCCTTTCCGTCTCTATTTGTTCCGATTCTTGAGATTGTTGTTTGGAACCGCCGTTTTGGGGTTGTTGTAAATCTATCGTGTGTTATTATGCGTGTTGTGAACTACCGTTTGTTGTTTCGATCGTGTTTTGTGTGTTTCGGGTGTTTGAGTCGTTTTGCACCCGGCTGCTTAGCGCCCGCTAGTATCCTTGGTAGCGCACGCTACGCATGTTTTGTAGCGCGCGCTAGTGACTCGGGCACAGCAGTGGCAGTAGTCAGTTCCTGCCCTCTGCCCTCTGGAAGAGTAGCTTAGTGCACGCTAAGATGTTGTTCTAGCGCACGCTATCGTTCGGGCTTAGCGCGCGCAGAGTGGCCGGTAGCGCGCGCTAATCCGGCAGTCCAGTACTGGGCAGAATATTTCTGGACTCGGCTGATGTCCAGGTAGCGCACGCTATGGCCCGATAGCGCGCGCTATCGAGGGGCGGTTAGCGCACGCTATTTCCTGGTAGCACACGCTAACGGTCCAGAACCGTAGGTTCTGGACTAGGTTTTTGGCCGATAGCGTACGCTAACCTTGATGGTTAGCGCATGCTAATAACTCTCTGGCTATAAAACCAGAGAGTTGATCGGAGCAGCCTCATTTCTCACTTCTTCTCTTCTTCTCCGAGGGTTAGGCAATTTGGAGCTTTTGGGAGCTTGGAGTTGGTCGGATATCATCATCCATCCACGTTTGTGAGTCTCTAGCACCAAGTTATCATCATCTAAACATCTTCTAGCGATTGAATCAAGGTAAATCTCCTAGAACCCTATTTTTGGGAAATTTGGGGATTTTTGGGTTTTCGTCCGATTCGTTCCGTACTATTGATTAATCCATAATGGGTATAATTAATCTTAGTAGTATTCATGTGTTTCCTACGAATTTTGGTGTTTTTCGGTTTGTCGTTGAAATCGAGAGGGTTTGGGGTTGTTGTCTGCCCTCGTCGATTTTGTCGTAGGAAACCACATAAATCGTAGGTGGGTTTCCGGGTGTTTTCCGTTATCGTTGTTTTGTCGAGTTGTTGTAATTGTGTTTGACGAATCGTCTAGGTTCGGTGTTCGGTTTCTCGCAACAGCGGTTATAATCTTTTCCATTTCTCGTCCTCGTTTAATCGAGGCAAGTATTCCTTAATGAACTTACACTCTTAATATGGTAGTTTTGCCTGAGAAATTGTGTGTGAGTATGCTCACAACGGGTTAGATCCGACGGGTTCTCGGTAGGGGTCCACGGAGGGGTGGATCGATGAGCTTTGCTTTTAACCACTACGGGTTCGATCCGACGGGGTCTCGGTAGGGGTCCACGGAGGGGTGAATCGACGGTTAATTGTGGTGCATTTTTACAAATGTGTTTTGAATTATGGCATTTTCGGAAATGTGTGTTTCAATTGATGTTTTCTGAATTGCATTCTCTGACTATATGTGTAAGATGTAAGTTGTTCATTTGTCCTGCTTGTACTAGGGTAATTGCTAACCCCTTTTGGGGACCCGTTTGGGGAAATTCGTTTTATGAATTTCAGGTCAGGTTCTTCGGGACGAGCGGGCGCTGGATCAGTACGAGGATGATGGTCGTGCGTGATGATGGTGCATGAGTAGTGTTTAATTGTTTTCTATCTTTTGAGCATTTGTCAACTTGTAAACTAATAGAAGTACTCGAGTACATAGAGGCTTTTGATCGTTCGGATTGAACTGTGTCGTCTATTATATTTTTATCGGGTGGTTGTGATGTTATTTGATCGGTTGAACCGGGTGAATTATTGTTTTGCGTCTTTATAACGAGGTGTTATTATGTTGAATCCGCGAGTCGATGAGTGTGTTTGGTCACCTAGCCTGGTGGGTCCCATGTAGGGATCCACGGCGCTGTAATATACCCTGAATATCTTGGGGTGTTACAGAAAATAGTATCGGAGCCAGGTTTATGGTTACCTAGGCTTGTCGGTTATTTGGGTCTAGTTGTGTTTCGTTTTGCACATCGTCATCACACTGCCATTATTCTGGTACTTCCAGTGTCCGTAAGTTTTTCCTTACTCTGTTCCCTGCTTCCTTGTATCGTACTTTCGATTCTTGAAATGTGGATGTTTTTCCTCTCTTACTTATCATCGAGTTGCTTTTGCTACTTTTTAACACCAGTATGGATGCTGGAAGAGGCCGTGGTCGTGGACGCAGCCGGGGACGTGGGGCAGCCACGTCGCATTCTTCTTGAACCGGCAGTACTGGTGACCGTCATAGCCATGCTTCTACTCAAGATGGCGCCAACCTTAGTGTTGCGGCTGTTATGCAACAAATGGTGAACCAAATGGCGGCGATAGCTCAGGCGGTTCAGAACCCGACTCCGGCCCATGCTGCTCGGGACGGATCGGATCGTTGGCTTCAGAATGTCATCAAGATGCATCTTCCTCAGTTTTCGGGAGCTTCAGACCCGATTGGCTGGAAGGGGTGGATAAAGAAGATATCCAAGGTCTTTATTTCCACCAATTGTCTCGATAACCGTAAGGTCCCTATTGCCCAATATTTTCTCACCACGGACGCTACTGATTGGTGGAAGGTTGTTGAGCCCAGGGATCGCGTTGCTACATGGGACGAGTTCAAAGACCTGATGGAGACCGAATATTGCCCTTGGCCGGTCGAACAGGCTCGAGTCCATGCCTTCTTTGATGCTCAGCCTCGGGATATCCCCATTTCTCAGGCCATTGCTGATTACAACCGGGAGTTGGGCTTCGTGAAGGCCCAGGTTAGAGAGGAGAGCGACAAGATTTTCCACTTCTCCAGACGGATGAAACCGTCAATTCGTGACTACATGTCTGGGCTCGTCTGCACCATCTTGAAGGATTATCAAAGTAGAGCCCTTGCTTATGATATGTATGTGACGGCCAGTGAGGAGGCTCGTGAGAGCAAGAAGCAGAAGTCCGTCGGAAGCTTTTCGGGCCACAAAGGTGGAGGTCAGCATAAGTCTCAGTCTGCTAATTTTTCCGCCGGTGGTGGTCCAGCTCGTTCTGCTGGGGGTTCCCGTGGGACTGCCAATACTCCTTCCCAGATGTGAATTGTTTTAACTGTGGCCGACCGGGCCACATCAGTCGTAATTGTTTGAGCCATTTGCTGACGTGTAATCAGTTTAGCCAGCCGGGCCACAAGACTGCTTTTCTGTGCTGATAGATAGAGAACTCTCGGTGCTCAGGCTTCATTCCTAGCGCCTAGGGAACCAAGTGTGAATCAAGGATCATTTGCTTCTCAGTCTCCGCCGAGTGCCAGTCGAGGGAGAGGTCAGGGTCACCCCGCTAGAGGGGGAGCTTCCAGTGTCGGCTCCGCCCATCCGCATGTTTATGAGATGCGGACGGTCGATGATCCGGCGGCTACTGTGGCGACAGGTACCGTTCATATTCATTCTCACCCTGTCAGTGTGCTTTTCGATTTTGGTGCTACGCATTCGTTCATTTCTATGGAGTGTGTGCATCGTCTGGGTCTTGATTGTTTGTCTCTGTGTAAGACTTTCATCGTTAAACTTCCTAGCGGTGACAGGATCATTGGTGATCGAGATATCCGAGATTGTTCTGTGACGATTTGCGAGAGGGCTTGGCTCTCTAATCTTATTTTTGTGGGTATCGAGGGTGAGGATTTAATTCTCGGGGATGATTGGCTCGAGCGGCATAGTGCGATCATGAACTACCGCACGAGGATCATCACTATGTTGGCCGAGGACGGCACCGAGCACTCTTTCGTAGGGCGAAAGAGGGGAAACCAGAAGTTCGTTATTAATGCTTTAAAGGCGATGAGACTCATGCGGAAGGGGTGTACTGATTATTGGTGCTACGCCTTGAAGGCGGAGAGTAGTGGAGTCGATCTTTCATCGATTCCAGTTGTTAGTGAGTTTCCTGACGTCTTTCCTGATGAGTTACCGGGGTTGCCACCGGACCATGAGGTAGAGTTCGCTATCGAGCTAGAGCCGGGTGCGGCTCCAATTTCGAAGGCGCCGTATCGCATGGCACCTTTAGAGATGGCTGAGTTGAAGAAGCAGTTGAGTGAGCTTCTTGAGTCGGGGTATATTCGACCGAGCGCTTCACCTTGGGGCGCACCGGTTCTGTTTGTGTGGAAGAAGGATGGTTCACTGTATTTGTGTATCGACTATCACGAGCTAAACAAGGTGACCATCAAGAACAAGTATCCCTTGCCGAGGATTGATGACTTGTTTGATCAATTGCAGGGATCTGTGGTATTCTCTAATATGGACTTGAAATCGGGGTACTATCAGCTTCGGGTGAAGGAGTCCGACATTCCGAAAACAGCTTTTCGGACGAGATACGGACATTATGAGTTTGTGGTCATGCCCTTCGGGTTGACTAATACGCCGACGGTGTTCATGCAGTTGATGAACAAGGTCTTTATTGAGTATTTGGATAAGTGTGTCATCATCTTCATTGACGATATCCTTATTTATTCGAGGAACGAGGTGGAGCATGCACATCATTTGCGTGTGGTGTTAGACATTTTGAGGACCGGGCGACTCTATGCGAAGTTCTCGAAATGTGAGTTCTGGCTGAAGAAAGTGATGTTTCTAGGTCACCTGATTTCAGCCGAGGGGGTCCGTGTGGATCCACAGAAGGTTGAGGCAGTGTTGGATCGGGCACCGCCTAGGAATGTGAAGGAGGTCCGCAGTTTCTTGGGTTTGGTTGGCTACTACCGTAGGTTCATCGAGGGGTTCTTGAAACTAGCTCAGACACTTACACAATTGCTCCAGAAGTCCGAGACGTTCGTTTGGAATGACGAGAGACAGGCGAGTTTTGAGGAGCTGAAGAGGCGTTTAACTTCAGCCCTGGTTTTAGCGTTGCCGTGTGGCAATGAGGGTTTTGCTGTTTATAGTAATGCTTCAGGTCAGGGTCTTGGGTGCATATTGATGCAGCATGGCAAGACCATTGCATATGCGTCGAGGCAGTTGAGGCCGTACGAGCTCAACTACCTTACTCACGATTTGGAGTTAGCGGCAGTTGTCTTTGCGCTCAAGATTTGGCATTACTATTTGTTTGGCTCCGCATGTCAGATTTTTACCGATCATAAAAGTCTGAAGTACATATTCTGTAAGTCACAAGTCATCCAGGAATAAGTCTAGAGGGGGGGTGAATAGACTTATTGAAACTCTTAAACTCTTTTTCGCAAAGAGTAAGTTTCTTCAGCTGATAGATATACAAATGACTTAGAGTCGTTTGTTCTCAATACGTGCGGAAGTCAGTTGATGACGAATACAAAACCACTAATGAAACACTTAACAATGAATGCAGCAGTTAAAGTATGATGCTATAAAATAGTAAAATACGCAGGCAGTTATAGTGGTCTCAGAGGTGGGGTAATCCTCTACTAATCCACTTTTCTCCAAATCAGTTGGAGATGAATTCACTATAATTGTCAACCAGTGATAAAGATTATAGTGATTCAACCAAATTACAACAACTTCCAACCAGTGGAAATCCTTGCCGTTGCAACACTCTTGACTGCCTTGCACCTCTTGATTCGCGATCCTTGGATGCCTTTACAATCTCGAACTTCAACCAGTGAAGTACCCCGAACTCAGGATTAAAGACACGAGTTTTTGTCTTCTCCAACTAAGAGCTTCTTCAAGTATGAACTTTTGAGAACTGCTCTTTTCACGATGCTATAGTTCGCTTTTAGATTGCTTTGAATGCTTTGATTGCTTGAGATTATGTTCGCACCGATGTTGTGTGTGTCAGCTTCAAATCTTCGGATATATATAGGTCACGATCTCTGAGCATTTCCTTCATAGCCGTTGAAAATCTTTTCAACAAATCCGTCCATTGGAGAGGTAGACTTTATTGTTTTCTTTCTGAACGTTGCAAGGCTGGATTCCCATATTTTAATCCATCTTTCGACTGTTGTGAAGACTTTGCATGTGAGGCGCCGTATCTTTTGAATATAAAAGGATTAAATTCTTCAATGGTAGGCCTGGATGAATTACTTAATTCATATCCTTTGCGGGAATCTCTCCAATATGTCTCTTCACGCTTGCATGTGACTTTCCGTAATATTTGACTATTCAACGCATGCTGACGTGGACTTGGAGTACTTGACTGATCTTTAAGTAGGCTGATATACAGTTAACTTCTCTGCAATCTGGACTTCACTGATGGTGACTGTTTGGGACTCACCTGATCAGATGACTTGTCTGAGGTCACTTGACTGCAGTCTAGTCAAACATCTCTGATTAATTTTGTTGACCAGAACTTCTCTGACTTGACTTGGTTGTACTTCTCTGATGAACTCAGCTGTACTTCTTTGATGAACTCAGCTGTACTTTTGTACTTAGCTGATTTGAGCCTAACTTATTTTGGCCTATAGAAGATACTCATTTGGTTATTCTTTACATTTTGCCAAGTATTAAACTTAACATAATTTGGCCTATGGAAGATACTCATTTGGTTCTTCCTTACATTTTTGCCAAGTAATAAACATTTGAATTACATTAATGACATCATCAAAATCTAACAAGTATTCCTAACAAATTTCCCCTATTTTGATGATGGCAAAACTTAAGCAAATATTCAAATGAACAAGTCTGCACTTGAGTGCAAGACACAAACTAAAATTAGTCTAGTTTTGAGACAACTGGGAATTGTCATTCAAAAGACTGTTATAAAATTTCTGTATTGATTACAAATACATGTCTTAAAAACATTTACAGAAAATTTTACAAGTACAAAATGAATATAAATCATCTGCCTCTGCCTCTGACTCTTCGGATAGGCTGCTTGGCAGGTCTGAATGGTTTAGCTCCAATTGGTCTTATCTTAACAGGAACAAGACCATACTTTCTTCTTACAACAAGAGCTGCAAAATCTTGCTCTTCTTGAGAGGAGAACTTGTTTTCAACACACAGTTTCTTGATCTTCCTTTGAAGTGCAAGTTCATCCAAAACATTATTCTCCAAAGTGGGAGGTTCTTTGGGCCTGAAAGGAGGGATCATGGGATATGCATTGCATGCCTTTGCATGTTTTAGAAGGATGGCCCAGAGTTGTGGATGTGCTTCCTCCATGAAATTGATGAAAATCTGTTGTGGGGAACAACTACTATCCTGGAGTAATTCCCAGATATAGTAATCTCTGATGAACCTTTTCTTTGCAGATCCCCACATAGGTAAAGCTTCGGTAGGTACAAACTCTTCAACATGCCATAACTCTCTGCCTTCCCATTCTAGTGTAGGCTCGAATCCACTTTTGATCTTCCTTCTTTTGCCTGCAGGCTGATCATCAGCCTGTTCTGATTCTGCTTCTCCCTTCCTCTTAGCTGAAGATGTCCCAGCAGTGATCAATTGGACATCTTGCCTCTTCTTAGTTCTCATCTCTTGAACTTCCATTATTTCTCCTTGTTTGCTGCCTTCCCCCTGAATCCTTTCTTCCCCCTTTTTGCCAGCATCAACCAGGGTGGTTAATTGCTGCTCCATTCGATGCATCCAGTCAGACATGCCAAAAGGCATTCTGTTGTTTGTAGGAGGAGGAGGTTGAGGGACGTTCTGCTGCAGCAAGGTGTCGATCTTTGCATTGATAGACTGGAGATCAGGGTGACCTGAGAAGCAAGTAGCTCTCCAATAGTGTCCTTAACAATTTGTCTGATCAGCTCGGTCATCGCAGGTGAAATCTGTGATGTTGGTGGAGAGTACTCGCCTGAGCCCTCTACTCCTGCAGGTAGGTGAGCAGACGACCCACCTGTCTGCAGACTCCTGTCTGCAGCTGGCATTCCAGATAAGTGCATTCAGAGTCCCCGTCTGAGTCTTGACAGTCTGCATCTAGGGAGTGGTATCTTGGCGGCGCCCCAGCCTTGTCTGCAGCCTCTTTTTCAGGCTCCTTTTCTTGCTCCTCCTTTTTTTCTTCTTCTTTTTCTAACTCCTTCTCTCCTTATTCTCTCTTTTCTTCCTTTTCAACATTCTCTTTCTCTTTCTCAGCCTCCTTTTCTGCTCCTTCATCCTTACCATCATCATCATCATCATTATCATCCTTATCATCCTTTTTATCTTTTTCATCGTCCTTATCTTCTTAATCATCCTTATCTTTTTCATCATCCTTATCTTTTTCATCATCCCCATCCTCCTTATCAACTTCTTCTCCTTCTTCTTCTTCTTCATCTTCTAATTCCACTGTTTTTTCAACTTCTTCTTCTTCAGTTTCTTTTTCAACTAAGGTATTTTCTTCTTCCCTTTCTTCCTGTCTCTCTTCTTCATCATCAATGACAATGATTTCTTCTTCCTCTACCTCCTCTATTCTTATCTCCTTTTCTTCAACTTATTCTTCTTCTTCTTTACCAAAAGATCCGTCAAAAATACTATACATAATAGAGTGGATAAATTGGTCCATGTTGGTTTTGAAATTGGACATGAACCAATTTTACTGAAGAATCAAAATTGTGTCTGACACTTTACAAAAATGTATCAGCACATCTTCTGTGGCTTGGGGATATTCCCAACCACTTACTTCAACGTAAGTTTGAAGTTCAGTGAAATAAAGTGATTTAAAGGTTTTCCATTCTTCAAAAATATGGAAAAAAGAATGTTTTAGAGCTTGTGGTTTAACCATCTGAAGTTGCTCTAAGGATAAGTTGAAAATATTGTTGTACAGCAGGTGAAAAGTATAATTTGCCTCAGGTATGGAAATTATTAAACTTGCTTCCTCTTCTTCTGAAATGAATGCTGGAGTGAGAAGAGGAACGATCTGAGTCTCAGTGTCTGAGTGCGGTGATCCTCCAGTGGATAGGTGACACAGGCCGGGGATCGGGAAATTGTTCTGGCTGTTCCTCTTGGCTGAACTGCAATCGCCTGGGCCTTTTGGGAGAGGGTTCTGGTGAGGAATGCATGAAGGATGGCTCACCAGGGGTTGGTCCCCTTCTCTTGAAACGAACAGCAATGGGCATATTATCTTACTCCGAATCCGACTTGGCTGCAGGTGGGTTGCCGTCTGCAGGCTGGTCCGACTCGTCTGATGAAGGGTATTTGTAGGTCCTTGAATCAGACAACTCTTTTATCATTTGGGCTGCTCTTCTATTGCTTCCTAGATTCCTTAATGTCTCTTGGTCTAGATGACCAAGTCTCTTGTTGATGTGGAAGGGGTCAGTATTTCCCTTCGTCACACCCAGCTTCTCCAAGATCCAACTTAGCTGTGTTCCAAATGCCAGCTTGAATCTGAACTTCTTCTCATCAACAAGCCATTCGGCCTTATTGACCTCGCGTACAAACTGCCTGAAAATGTAGTTTGACCAATCAATCGGCTCGTCCTGAATTAGTGCTCCTAGCACCATGAATTTAGCCGACGACAATTGGTCGTAGCTTCCGGCCATACCCATGACGATTTTGTTGGTGATGTCCAACACATACCGATACACCCTTTTTATTTCGCTTCTCTTGGCGGTGAGCTTTAGCTTCGCCGGCTGGTCGTCCGCCTTAATCTCCAGCCAAGTATCGGCTGTGCTTTGTTTGAGGTCCTCGACCGATACGCCACGATTCTTCATACCAAAGACTTTTCGGATCGTCTCCGGCGATACGTCCACTTGTACTCCGCCGACAGTGCTCCTAATTCCTGCTTCAATCACATGGGCTTCGCGGAAAAATGCGATTACGTCCTCTTTGTACAGGTGTTTGGGACTGATATCCAAAAATTGATAGATCCCATTCAGCTTCATCTAACGGATAATGTTGAGCACATCGTAGTCTTCCAGATTTGATTCCAATAGACCTTCAAAATCAACGACCAGAGAGAAAATGATCTGGTCCTTGACAGCCTTCATGTTTACGCCTTCAAAGTAAGCTTCCATTTTTGCAGTATAGGAGATTTCTTAGTGTATTTAGAATTCAAAGGAATTTCTGCTCTGTAAATTAGGGTTTTTGAAAGACTGGTAAAGGTAAAGTGAAGGATTTTTCCGTCTTTAAAAAGGAAGTGAAACGACACTGGAATTAAATAATCTTTTATTTTAAATCGGTGGTCCGCCTTTTGAGATTCCTTTTAAAATTCAAATTTTAATCGGTGGTCTAGGTTTTGAGTTTAAAAATGGACGGTTGAATTTTAATTGGTCACAGTGGAGGTCGATTTAACTTGTGATTGCCACGTGTATTTAAAGCATATAGTATTATGCCACTTGTGAACCAAAATTAATATGATATTTTCATACATATAGCAGATAGTAATTTAATATTTAGAAGTCGGTCAGGATTAGAAAACTTAGCTAGTTGACCGTTGACTGTTGACTGCTCTGCATCAGGTGAGTTGACTCCTCTTACTTCTCGCCTGAGATTTGATCAGCTAGGTTTCTTCATCTGTCCTCCGTCTTCTTATCTGTATCAGGTGGGTTCTGATTCTTGCGATCAGCTAAGTCTGTCCTTCGTCTGCTCTGCTTCAGCTGGCTTTTTCTTCTGTACTAGATTCCCAATCTAGTAAACCAAGTTCTCTGCTCAGCTCCAAAAACCTTTCTTCTGGCAAGGGTTTGGTGAAGATATCAGCAATTTGATAGTCTGTGCTGACTCTTTCAACTCTGATTCTCTTGTTAAGCACGTGGTCTCTAATGAAGTGATGCTTAACATCAATGTGCTTGGTCTTTGAATGCAAAACCGGATTGTTGGTTATTGCAATAGCACTGTTGTTGTCACACCAGATAGGGACTTCATTGGCAATGATGTTGTAGTCCCTTAGCTGTTGTCTGATCCACAAGATCTGGGCACAACAACTACCTGCAGCTAGGTATTCTGACTCTGTGGTGGAGATAGAGTTAGAAACCTGCTTCTTGCTAAACCAGGATATCAGTCTGGTTCCTAGGAATTGGCACGTTCCACTAGTGCTTTTCCTATTAATTTTGCATCCTGCGAAATCAGCATCTGAATATCCTGACAGCTCGAAGTTATCGTCCTTTGGATACCATAGTCCGACATTGACTGTAGACATAAGGTATTTAATTATTCTCTTGGCTGCATCTTGGTGCGACTTTTTAGGCTTAGATTGAAATCGCGCACAAACTCCTACGGCATAAGATATGTCTGGTCTGCTTGCAGTGAGGTATAACAATGATCCAATAAGTCCTCTGTAGTGGGTTGAATCCACTGATATGCCTCCCTCATCTGCATCTAGGTGAGTACTTGTGCTCATAGGGATTCTTACTGGCTTGGCTGATTTCATTCCAAATCTTTTAACTAGATCTCTGGTATATTTGGCTTGATTGATGAAAATTCCATTTTCCATCTGCTTGACTTGTAATCCTAGAAAGAAGTTAAGCTTTCCCATCATACTCATCTCAAATTCTCCTTGCATGAGGTTTGAGAATTTCTCACACAGCTCTGGGTTGGTTGAGCCAAATATAATATCATCCACATATATCTGAACTATCAATATGTGGCCTTCGTGCTCCACTCTGAATAAGGTCTTGTCCACCTTCCCTTTGCAGAAACCGTTCTTCTCAAGAAATACAGATAAGGTTTCATACAAAGCTCTTGGTGCTTGCTTAAGTCCATATAGGGCTTTCAGTAGCTTGTAGACTTTGTCTCCTTTGACAAATTCTAGGGGCTGCTCCACATAGACTTCTTCTTCTAGGATGCCATTTAGAAATGCACTCTTTACATCCATCTGGTAGACTTCAAAATCCTTGAATGCTGCATATGCGAGGAATAGTCTGATGGCTTCTAATCTTGCAACTGGTGCATAGGTTTCATCAAAATCTATTCCTTCACACTGTGCATATCCTTTAGCAACAAGTCTGGCTTTATTCCTAACAACAGCTCCATCTTCGTCGCTCTTGTTTTTGTACACCCATTTGGTGCCAATAACCTTCTTGTGGTCTGGTCTGTCTGTTAGTATCCAAATATTGTTCCTTTCCATCTGTTCCAGCTCCTCTTGCATGGCACTGATCCATGAATAATCTTCCAAGGCTTGTTCTGTTGTCTTGGGTTCTATCTGTGACATGAAGCATGAGAACATTGCCATTCCTGCGGATAGGGTAGACTGTCTTGTCTTAACTCCATCAGTCAGCTTCCCAATGATTTGCTGGATTGGATAGTCTTTGAGCCACTTGGGAATATCTTCTTCTTCAGGGTCTGTTCCCCCTGTAGGATTGCTCTGGTGAATTTCCTCTCTGTCTGCATCAGCCTGGATCTGGTCTCCTTGGTCTGCAACTGGATCAGCTACCTTCTTGTCATCAGCAGGTTGGGATCTGGTCTGGTCTGCAGATGAGTCTTTATCAGCTACAACTGGGTCTTCATCAGCGGCAACTGGATCAGATAGGTTTAGTGTTCCTGTCTGATCTGCAGTTGGGTCTTCAGCAGCTACAGTTGGGTCTTCAGGCTGATCTGCAGTTGAGTCCACTATTCCTGTGTCATGTACAATGACTTCTTCGAGGGTTGCTGATTTGAGCTTATTCTCAATTAGCTCAACTTGCTTCCTGTACTCAATGGTAGATTCATCAAATACAATATGGGGTGTTTCCTCCACAACTAAGGTTCTTTTATTAAAGATTCTATATACCTTGCTTCTTTGTGAGTATCCCATAAAGAGACCATCATCATTTTTAGCATCAAAGGCATTTAGTTGTGTTTTACCGTTGTTGTGGATGAAACACTTACAACCAAAAACATGAAAGTAAGCAACAGTAGGAGTTCTATTATTCCAAACCTCATAGGGAGTTTTGCCATGTCTCCCTACTATCATACTCATGTTCTGAGTATGGCAAGTCGTGTTGATGACTTGACCCAACCTCTTGGGTAGGTCCGCTTCTGCAATCATGGACCTGGCTGCTTCCTTCAGGGTTCTGTTTCTTTTTTCAGCAACACCATTCTGCTGGGGGGTCCTGGCTGCAGAGAGCTCATGCTAGATTCGATTCTGATCGCTGTAATCAGTGATCGCCTTGTTGAGAAATTCACCTCCTCTATCTGATCTGATCTTGATGATTGAGAGGGATTTCTCATTCTGGATCCTTCTCAGCAGCTCAGGTAGCTTGGTCAAGGTTTCACTCCTCGTATACAAGAAGATAATCCAAGTGTACCTTGAATAATCATCCACTACTACTAGTGCATGTTTAGTGCCACTTAGAGTCCTCGGCTTGATAGGACCAAATAGATCCATATGAAGTAGATCTAAGATCCTTGTTGTGAGGGTTGTAGGCTGGACTGGCTTAAATGATGCTCTGGTCTGATTTCCTTTCTGACATGCATCACAAAGAGATTCCTTCTTTAATGCTTCCTCGGGGAGTCCTCTGACCAGCTTCTGAGAACTAATCTTGTTGATGGCTTTGAAGTTCAGGTGACATAATCTTTTGTGCCACAGCCATCCATTCTCAGCTATTGTCTTAGATAGAAAACAGGTGTTAGGAGTTCCTGTGTTTCAATCTATCATATAGATATCTCTCCTTCTGAATCCTTGTAGCTTCACTTCTCCAGATAGGATGTCTATCACCATACATTTCCAAATGGTGAAGACTACTAGATTCATTTCATCGCAAAACTGGCTTATGCTCAGGAGATTATACTTGAGCCCTTTGACATAGTGAACTTTGGATATAACGATGTTTCCTCGGGGCAGCTCTCCAAAGCCCTTTGTTTGTCCTCTAGAGCTATCTCCAAAGGTTACGCCAGGACCTCTTTCTTTGGTGTATTTTGTCAGCATCTTCTTGTTCCCGGTCATGTGACTCGAGCATCCGAAATCTACAAACCATTCTTCACCTCCAAAGTTTGAATTTATAGAGATGTGGTTGTAGTCCTTCCACCTTTTCTGCAATCATACAAGCAGAGATTTAGGTACCCAGATCTGTGTGGGTCCTTTAGGGTTAGCTGGTTTCCTGGAGAATTGATTTCTCCTTGGATTGGGAAAGTTGTTATTATTATAACCCTTATATGGTGTGTAAGGTCTGGGTCTGTATCTTCTATTGGGATTGTATATTGGATATTCCTAAAAATACTGGTAGTGTGGGCCATTTCTAAACCTTGGCTGAGACCATTTATTAAATCTTTGAGGTCTCCAGACTTGTTCATTTTGGAAATTAGGATAACCTTGAGGTTTCCATCTGCCCCTCCCATTTTGAAATCTATTTTTGGGGAGTTGTTGATAATAGTGGGCATGTTGTCTAGGCTGCTGCTTCTGCCTGGGCCCTTGCCTAGTCGCTTGTCTAGGTGGCTGCCTTGTGAACCATGGCTGCTGTAATACCCGGTTGGAATTCATGTCTTTTCAAATCTCCTCATTGTTCAAATTGTGTTCTGTTGGGCGAACCCTTGTAATCATTGCTTGGAACCACCGTTTCGGGGTTTCCGTACTTCCTTTTCGTGCTATTGTTTCCCAGATATTGAGTCCTATTGCTTATATTCTCTTCCCGGGTCATCTTTCTTCATTTTAGGACCCAAGGGGGGTGTGGGCCGCGGCACAAGGAGTGTGCGCCGCGGCACACACATTTTCCAGTTTTTGGCCGAGCAGCCTATACTGTGTGCGGCGGCACATGCCGGCGGGGCCGCGGCACACTGCCGAGTCACTGCCGCGGCACACCCGTCCGGGCCGCGGCACACTTATGTTGCATTTTTTGGCCAAACCCGTCTGTACCTTGTGCCGCGGCACATGTCGACGGGCCGCGGCACAATGCCGAGCCCTGGGAGCAGTTTTTTGGGCCTGTGTCGCGGCACACTTCGGCTAGGCCGCGGCACACAGCGCAGTCAACCCTATAATTGCGTTTTTTCAGCAAAACCAGATCATTTTGCCCCTTTTCTTCAACCATACGAGAGAGAGAGGCTTGAGGGAGAGAATTTTCATCATCCATCATTTGAGTGTTTGATTTTCTTCATCCTCTTTCGATCGTGAAGCCCGGATCATCGATCTATCGCGTATTCTTCGGATCATAGTGCTTGGATCTTCAAGAGGTAATTTCTTCAACATCTTGGATTTCGATTTTGTATTGAGTAATGATGTTTTGGGTGTTAAGATCATGTTGTATGAAATGATATACGCATGATTATGGGCATGTTTGATCATTCATTGGATTATTGAAGGATTATTCAAGAACACTTTGAATATTGTGTTGGATTTTGGGGTTTTCCGTAGATTCGTCCGATTTATCCGATTTGAAGCTTGAGAACCTTGATATTATGATGTATCTATACCGTATGCATGCGTTTCCTATGATTTTACGGATTTGATTGTGCCGTTTTCGGACTTGTGGGAGTTTGGGCGATTTTTCAAACTCTAGTTGTTTATCCGTGTATTTTCATGAATCGTAGACGGGTTTCGGAAATTTCTTCATGTAATTTGAGTATGGATAATTGATTATCATATTCCTTGCGAATCGTTTAGGTGCCGGAAGCGCGTTCTTGGACCTACCGAACTCATACCGTTTTTCCGTTCGATTTCTCGATGTCTCAAAGGCAAGTATATATTTATGACTGTACATTCTCGACTTTGAAAGTAAGAAATATTAACGGTATGATTATTTATTTCCACTCTGGGGCGGGCCGACGGGTCCCCTGAGGGTTTCGTAGCCTCTTGGTGCGATTCCACAGATGATATGAACGAACCACTCTGGGGCGGGCCGACAGGTCCCCTGAGGGTTCCGTAGCCTCTGGTGCGGTTCCACGGTATTCATATATGTATTGATGCGATGCTATGAGATTTAGTTATTCCGGAATACTAGTCTTGAATTGATGAATTGACGGTTACATTTACTTTATTGTCGAGGAGTATTGTGTTTCATACTTGATATACTTGCACTAGCTATTCGACGGCTAACCCCTTTATGGGGGAAATACTTTTTATGTATTTCAGGTTCCAGGAGAGCGGACAGACAGGTATCGGGTCGGCATGAAGATGGTGGGCAAGTGTGATACTGTGTCTTTCCTCCAGTTATGTTTTGAGTTTTCCATTCAGTGTTGTTGTACTGGAATGGTTATTGAATACTCGAGTATTGTTTTCCATTTTCCTTGATGTTCCGGCCTGTGTTTGCCGAGGTATTGATTTGTATTATGATGTCTTTGGATACATTGGTTATGTTTTGAATACCCTTTGTATTATTCTTCATTCCACTGTATGTAGACCTTCTCGGTCAAAATCTATAGTTCCGCGTATGTTTAGCCTTGTAGGTCCCACGGAGGGGCTTACGGCGCTGTAATATTCCCTGAATAACTTGGGGGTGTTACAGAATATGGTATCAGAGCTTAGGTCTATGGATACCTAGGCTGTTGGTCTTTTGGGTCGAATGAGTCGTCATTTGTCCACAGTATCACTACTCTGCCATCATCACAGTGCGACCGGTACTTGTAAGACCTATTACTCTTCTGGTGTTTCCTTATTCGTTATGCTTCTTTTTATTGGTATTCTTGAGAATCGATCACCTTAATGACGTGCGATTGAACTGTACTTACGTGCCTTATGTGTTCTTCAGTATGTCAGCTGGTAGGGGCCGGGGCCGGGGCCGTGGTCGTGGCCGTGGACGAGGAAGAGGTCGTGGCGCGGCCGTTTCCATCAGTTCAGTTGCGGGGTCGACCAACCCCAGTTTGTCGAACTCGGTGCATCCTGACACCGAAAGTCAGCACGACCAGTCGAACGGCCAGGGGAACAACGCGAACGTTGGAGTTGCGAATGCACTTCAACAATTGGCTACTCAGATGACCATTTTAGCCCAAACTGTTCAGCTGAATAATCCGAACCCAAACACGGATGCCTTGCTTCAGAATGTAATCCGTATGCACCCTCCACAGTTTGGCGGTGCCACAGACTGTTAAGTGGGAAGATTGGCTAGCGGAATTGGAAAAGATTTTCGAGGCGGTTGATTGCCCCGAAGTGAGGAAAGTACCGATTGCTCAGTATTTCCTCACTAAGGAGGCCGCTACCTGGTGGAAGGTCATCAAGCCACAGGATCGTATTGCCACGTGGGATGAATTTAAGGAGCTTTTGGAGGCCGAGTTTTGTCCTTGGCCGGTGCGAGAGGGTAGAATCCGAGCCTTTTTCGAGGCTAAACCACAAGATATTCCCGTTTCGCAGGCGATCGTAGAGTACAACCAACAATTGATCCATGTGAAGGATCAAGTGCGTAACGAGCGTGATAAGATCCGTTATTTTGATATGCGGATGAATTTAGACTTACGGCGGTACATGGCCGGATTTGCTTGTACCACACTAAAAGAGTATCAGGACAGAGCTTTAGCCCATGATATGTTAAACCCCGACAACGATACCGCTGAAGAACCGAAGAAGCAGAAAGTCGCGAGAAATTTTTCTGGCTCTAAGGGTGCCAACTTTCAGAGGTCACAGACGACTAATCATTCTGCCGGACAGTCGTCACGTTCTAATAAAGGAAAGAGGGGTTACCGCCCTACTCCGGGTACCACGAATCGTACGGTGACTTGCTATAATTGTGGCCGTCCAGGCCACGTTAATTCAGAATGCAACTTCCTACCATTGAAGTGTCACACGTGCGGACAGATGGGACATAGAGCGGCTTATTGTTCCGAGCCGAATCAGACTTTGGACACTCGGGCTTCTGCCCCAGCACCACTTGATCAAGGTATAAATCAGCGACAATCTTTTGGTCAACCTCAGCAGAATTTCGGCAGGGGCCGGGGACGGGGTCAGAACGCTGGAGGGGGGAACTCTAGCGTCGGTTCGGTACAACCACGGGTTTATGAGATGCGTCTAACAGACGAACCCGACGCGGCGGTGGCTTCATGTACCATTCATATTTTATCTTATCCCGTCCGTGTACTTTTTGATACGGGTGCTACACATTCTTTTATTTCTTTGGAGTGTGTACGCCGTTTGAATATAACTTGTTTGACTGCTTGCAATCCCTTCATCGTGAAACTGCCTAGCGGGGATAGAATTGTGTGGAACCGGGAGATTATAGATTTTCTGGTGATTATATCTGGTATGGAATGGTTGTCGAATTTGATTGTAGTTGATATGGAAGGCGACGTGATCCTCGGCGAGGATTGGCTTGATAGTCACCAAGCAATTATGAATTACCGTATCAAGGTTATCACCATGATGACTAAAGACGGATCTGAGTACTCATTTTTGGGACGTAAGTCGGGCCAATCCAAGTTACTTATCAGTGCCATGAAGGCCGTAAAACTTTTGAATAAAGGTTGTACGGGTTAT
Organism: Orobanche coerulescens; assembly: GCA_033398695.1. Taxonomy (NCBI): domain Eukaryota; kingdom Viridiplantae; phylum Streptophyta; class Magnoliopsida; order Lamiales; family Orobanchaceae; genus Orobanche; species Orobanche coerulescens. The sequence goes on along the minus strand of CM065803.1, from coordinate 188,132,005 downwards.
TGGTGTTATGCCTTGAAAACGGAAGGAAATGAAGTCAATTTCTCTTCGATTCCGGTTGTTAATGAGTATCCCGATGTTTTTCCGGATGACCTCCCGGGATTACCGCCAGATCGAGAGATAGAATTTACCGTGGACTTAGAGCCAGATGCGGCTCCGATTTCTAAAGCACCTTATCGGATGGCACCTTCCGAGATGCAGGAATTGAAGAATCAGTTGGGAGAACTTCTGGAAAAAGGGTACATCAGACCGAGCGCTTGGCCTTGGGGCGCGCCTGTTCTTTTCGTGAGGAAGAAGGATGGTTCTCTACATTTGTGCATCGACTACCGTGAGCTGAACAAAGTAACCATCAAGAATAAATATCCTTTGCCTCGTATAGACGATTTATTTGATCAATTGCAAGGGGCTGCGGCTTTCTCGAAGATTGATTTAAGATCCGGGTATTATCAACTCAGGGTGAGGGAGTCCGACGTTCCGAAGACGGCGTTTCGGACGAGATATGGGCATTATGAATTTGTGGTTATGCCTTTTGGGTTGACTAATGCGCCGGCAGTATTCATGCAGTTAATGAATAAGATATCCATCGAGTACCTCGACCGGTGTGTAGTCGTCTTTATTGACGACATCTTGATCTATTGTCGAGATAAGGAGGAACATGCCCGACACTTGCGTTTGATTTTGGACGTTTTGAGAACCGAGCACCTCTATGCAAAATTCTCGAAATGTGAATTTTGGTTGGAAGAAGTTATGTTTCTCGGCCATGTGATTTCGGCTGAAGGGGTTCGTGTAGACCCACAGAAGATTGAGGCAGTGCTAGATTGGGCACCGCCAAAAAATGTTAAGGAAGTTCGTAGATTTTTGGGCCTTGCTGGGTATTACCGTTGGTTTGTCGAGGGATTCTCGAAACTCGCTCGGCCGCTTACGAAATTACTCCAGAAGACCGAAAAGTTTATTTGGACGGATGAGAGACAACAGAGCTTCGATGAACTAAAGAGACGATTGACTTCAGCACCGATTTTAACTTTACCACATGGTCGCGAGGGCTTTGCAGTTTATAGTGACGCTTCGGGTCAAGGCCTGGGCTGTGTACTTATGCAGCATGATAAGACGATAGCTTTTGCGTCACGATAATTAAAGCCTTATGAGACAAATTATCCTACTCACGATTTAGAGTTGGCCGCAATTGTCTTCGCACTCAATATTTGGCGGCATTATTTGTATGGTTCACCGTGCCGGATTTATACTGATCACAAGAGCCTGAAGTATATTTTCAGTCAGAAGGAGCTGAATATGAGACAGAGACGTTGGTTAGAATTGATAAAGGATTATGATTTGGAAATTCTTTACCACCCCGAAAAAGCCAATGTCGTTGCGGATGCTTTGAGCTGCAAATCGGCATCTCTTCAAATGCTCGAGGTTCTTACATCGCAGACAAAAATTCGTCAGGATTTAATTGAGCAAGGGATAGAAGTTTGGCTTCAACGAGTACAGGGACAGTTGTGTACCCTCGAAATTACTTCGTCCTTGGTTGACGATGTCAAAGGGAAGCAGTGGAGTGACCTGATGATTTCCCAACTGAAGGAAGATGTAATTAAAGGAAAAGCTCCTGGCTTTATGGTTCACGAGGATAGTATTCTGAGATTTCAAGGCAGGCTTTGTGTTCCGAACGATTTAGAGTTGAGGCAGAAAATTCTCGGAGAAGCTCATGCTACGCCTTACTCAATCCACCCCGGGACGAGTAAGATGTACAAAGATTTGAAGCACAATTTTTGGTGGAATAACATGAAGAAGGATGTTACGGAGTTTGTACTACGGTGCTTGACGTGTCAACAAGTCAAGATCGAACATCAACGACCAGTGGGGTTGTTGAAACCGCTCCCTATTCCCGAGTGGAAGTGGGAAGACATCTCTATGGATTTCATCACTGGCATGCCAGGAACTCGGGCCGGAATGAATATGATTTGGGTAATTGTCGATCGGTTGACCAAGTCTACACACTTCTTGGGTATTAAGGATACTTGGGGACCGGATAGACTGGCTCTAACCTTTATTGCTGAGATCGTGAGGTTACACGGTGCCCCCAAGACCATTGTTTCTGATCGAGAAGGCCGTTTCGTATTGCATTTTTGGCAGGCCGTTCATCAGGCTCTGGGTACTGAGTTGAGATTGAGCACTTCCTTTCATCCTCAGTCGGATGTTCAGACGGAGAGGACGATCCAGACGTTGGAAGATATGTTGCGGGCTTGTGTCTTAGATTGGAGTAATGATTGGGAGCTTCACTTACCGTTGATCGAGGTTGCTTACAATAATAGTTGGCATGCGTCGATCAAAATGGCACCCTTCGAGGCACTCTATGGTAGGCGATGTAGGTCGCCATTATGTTGGGACGAGGCTTCTGAGCTAGTTGGGACGGAGCCGGATATGTTGATGGAGACTAAGGAAAAGATTTTTATTATCCGGGACCGATTGCTGGCTGCCCAGAGTCGTCAGAAATCTTATGCTGATACTCGTCGTCGACTCTTGGAGTTTGAGGTGGGGGATCATGTCTTGCTCAAGGTGTCGCCGACCAGAGGAGTTTTCCGCTTCGGGAAAAAGGGGAAACTTAGTCCGAGGTATATCGGACCCTTCGAGATTTTGGACAGAGTTGGAGATTTAGCTTATCGCTTGGCGTTGCCTCCAGCTTTGAGTCACGTCCACAGTGTTTTTCATGTGTCTCAATTGAGAAAGTACGTACCGGATCCGAGCCACATTATCGACTACAGTGAGATTGACGTGGCCGAGGATATTACCTTTCCGGAGAAACCCGTGAAGATCCTTGAGCGTCGCGAGAAACAACTTCGGCATAAGACCATTCCACTGGTTAAAGTGCAATGGTCGAGGCATGGAGTCGAGGAGGCGACTTGGGAGACGGAAGAGAAGATGCGAGTGGAATACCCCGAACTATTTATTTCTTAAGTTTCGGGACGAAACTTCTTTTTAGAGGGGGAGAATGTAATACCCGGTTGGAATTCATGTCTTTTCAAATCTCCTCATTTTTCAAATTGTGTTCTGTTGGGCGAACCCTTGTAATCATTGCTTGGAACCACCGTTTTGGGGTTTCCGTACTTCCATTTCGTGTTATTGTTTCCCAGATATTGAGTCCTATTGCTTTTATTCTCTTCCCGGGTCATCTTTCTTCATTTTAGGACCCAGGGGGGTGTGGGCCGCGGCACAAGGAGTGTGCGCCGCGGCACACACATTTTCCGATTTTAGACGACGGCTGTCTTGTGTGCCGCGGCACATGCCGTGAGGCCGCGGCACCTTTGCTGAGTCATGCCGCGGCACACCGTCGGCCGCGGCACACTTATGTTGCATTTTTGGCCAAACCTGCTCATTACCTTGTGCGCGGCACATGTCGGCCGCGCGGCTTCCGCCGAGCCACAGGAGCGATTTTGGGCTCGTGCCGTGGCACACTTCGGTGGGCCGCGGCACACAGGGCAGTCAACCCTATAATTGCGTTTTTTTCAGCAAAACCATATCATTTTGCCCCTTTTCTTCAACCATACGAGAGAGAGAGGCTTGAGGGAGAGAATTTTCATCATCCATCATTTGAGTGTTTGATTTTCTTCATCCCCTTTCGATCGTGAAGCCCAGATCATCGATTTATCGCGTATTCTTCAGATCATAGTGCTTGGATCTTCAAGAGGTAATTTCTTCAACATCTTGGATTTCGATTTTGTATTGAGTAATGATGTTTTGGGTATTAAGATCATGTTATATGAAGTGATATACGCATGATTATGGGCATGTTTGATTATTCATTGGATTATTGAAGGATTATTCAAGAACACTTTGAATATTGTGTTGGATTTTGGGGTTTTCCATAGATTCGTCCGATTTATCCGATTTGAAGCTTGAGAACCTTGAGATTATGATGTATCTATACTGTATGCATGCGTTTCCTACGATTTTACGGATTTGATTGTGCCGTTTTTGGACTTGTGGGAGTTTGGGCGATTTTCCAACCTCTAGTTGTTTATCCGTGTGTTTTCATGAATCGTAGACGGGTTTCGGGAATTTCTTCGTGTAATTTGAGTATGGATAATTGATTATCATATTCCTTGTGAATCGTTTAGGTTCCGGAAGCGCGTTCTTGGACCTACCGAACTCATACTGTTTTTCCGTTCAATTTCTCGATGTCTCAAGGCAAGTATATATTTATGACTGTACATTCTCGACTTTGAAAGTAAGAAATATTAATGGTATGATTTTTTATTTCCACTCTGGGGCGGGCCGACGGGTCCCCTGAGGGTTTCGTAGCCTCTTGGTGCGATTCCACGGATGATATGAACGAACCACTCTGGGGCGGGCCGACAGGTCCCCTGAGGGTTCCGTAGCCTCTGGTGCGGTTCCACGGTATTCATATATGTATTGATGCGATGCTATGAGATTTAGTTATTCCGGAATACTAGTCTTGAATTGATGAATTGACGGTTACATTTACTTTATTGTCGAGGAGTATTGTGTTTCATACTTGATATACTTGCACTAGCTATTCGACGGCTAACCCCTTTATGGGGGAAATAGTTTTTATGTATTTCAGGTTCCAGGAGAGCGGACAGACAGGTATCAGGTCGGCATGAAGATGGTGGGCAAGTGTGATATTGTGTCTTTCCTCCGGTTATGTTTTGAGTTTTCCATTCAGTGTTGTTGTACTGGAATGGTTATTGAATACTCGAGTATTGTTTTCCATTTTCCTTGATGTTTCGGCCTGTGTTTGCCGAGGTATTGATTTGTGTTGTGATGTCTTTGGATACATTGGTTATGTTTTGAATACCCTTTGTATTATTCTTCATTCCACTGTATGTAGACCTTCTCGGTCAAAATCTATAGTTCCGCGTATGTTTAGCCTTGTAGGTCCCACGGAGGGGCTTATGGTGCTGTAATATTTCCTGAATAACTTGGGGGTGTTACGGCTGCATCCTAGACTTGTGACTTGGTTGTTGCATGTTTTTAAATATCGGTTTGTATGTAGGCTCAGCAGTCGAGACAATTGTTTCTCCCTTGATGAAAGTGGTTTTAGAACTAAAGGGAGTGTGAGGATCATATCCAAGGCCTGATCTGGAATATAGTGGCCTTTTATTAGTACACAATTCATCCAGAGTTAGAGACGCTTTCAGGGAGGTTATTTCTTGTGCCTGAGTTTTACTTACCTGAGTCAGTTTAGTAAATTCGGCCTTCACATGAGCAAGTGCAGCTGATTTTTCTCTAATTAAAACAGTTAGTCGATTTATCTTAGCTGTAGTGACGTCAGCCTGGTTTTCAAAATCAGTTTTGACTTTATTTAATTCTAGGCTGAGTTTTTCAAAATTATTTTTTAGCTGCCTATTCTCATCTTGCAGCTGAGTCTTCTCGGCTGATACAGATAGGTGTGCAGATTTTAGTGTCTCAAAATCCTTGAATAGCTGATTTACAGATTCGTGCAGATCCATATCTTGTGACATGGCTCAACTATTATTTGAAACAGAGGGTTTTGAAGTTACCTCTTCATCAGCTAGGTTGGCCATCAGACAATCATACTCTTCATCATCATCAGAGAAGAATCCGCTGCTGGACTCTACACGCTCTTGATCTTCTCCGATGAAGGCCTTCCTTCTGTCTTCTTTTCTGCTCACCTCCTTCTTGCTCTCGTCCTTCTTAAGATCAGGACAGTCGATTTGAATGTGTCCTGTCTTATGACAGTTGTAGCACTCCACCTTCCAGCTTCCGGCTTTCTGTTGCGATTTTTCTTGAACGCAAGTGCACATTATCGTATACAAGTAATAAAGTGATGAGTGAGTATCGTTCCCACGAGGACTGAATCACTAACTACCGATTTTTATGTATTCTAGTTTTATTTGAACAATCGAACTTTGGTTTTGCAATTAATTACTAAAAGAATTAATAAAAGACTAAACAGTAAAAATGATCGCTTGAAGAAAGAGAATCAAATGATGAATAAGTCTAGGATTCTGAATCCACCTCGGTTTATCCAAATTTACTCTTGATTATCTGAAGTTAATGATTTTCCCAATTTATTGAAGGCGAAGATTGCTAATATACTCTACCGCCTCTCCCGAGGTCAATAGATTTTTCTAAAGGCGAATAACGCACTCTATCCCTAGGTGAATTAATTCGTCAATAGGCCAAAAGCATAAAATCTCCAAAAGGCCACGTAGTTCCTATGAGTATATTCCTATCTCACAGAATAAAACAGTCCTCACCAATAGTTCCTCACCAACTCTCCTCTCCCGATTCGAATTGAATGATTAAAACAATACAACTATTGGCCAGATAATTGAAAGCATTAAACACGATTGGGAAAACTCAACAAAAAGGGAATTAAATAGATAATCTCAAGCAAATCCGTCAAAACGTAAGTTTCATCAAAATCCTAGATTAAGGGTTTTAGCCTGACATGCTAATTAATGAAAATACAGAATTAATAAATAAAAGCATGAAAATCAAACGCAGATGAAGAGCTCGGATTCCTCCGTTCTTCGGCTTCCGCCCTCGCCTTTGATCTCTTCCGCCTCTCTCGTCTGCGATAGTCTTCTGTGATCCTCCTTTTCCAAGCCTCTCAGATTCCCCAAGATTTCCCAAGATTTCCAAAAAATGATTAATTAGGGTCTTAAACCCTTATTTATAGCTCTCAACAGTCTCCAAATCGCGTCCCATGTGAGTAGGTCGAGAACTGGCTTCAAAACGGCCCAAATCCGCGCAGAGCACACCAAAACCGCCTAGTGTGCCGCAGCTCACTTAATCTGTGCCGCGGCACATGGCGTGTAATTCAAAACCTGGGCGCTGGGTGTTACGTCTGGGCCGCGGCTCACCTGGATTGTGCCGCGGCACAGAGTACAGTCTACTTTGGTGCCCGCTGGTCCTCTGCGTGTGCCGCGGCCCTGCTGCCTTGTGCCGCGGCTCTGGCCCAAAATTTGCCGTTTCGCTTCGTTTTAGCTTCCGGACTCCAATCTCCTGACAAACATACAAAATTAAGGCATTAAAAGCTCATTTAAGCAAATTTACTCTCCAAAATAATACAAAATAATGATAAATAAGCGTATAAAAATACGCCTAACAAATACCCCCAAACTTAAGCCTTTGCTTGTCCTCAAGCAAAAAGAATTAAATTCAACAAAAGAATGTCGTGAATAATCGCGCAACTCATAGTGCTCAACCTAATCAATACTATCCTGAAATTCTCTCTGAATAATACGAGTATCGTAATAGCAAGCTACACTCAGAACACTGATTCCACAAAGTAACCAAGTTCAGTCCTAATCACTCGTTCATGAAGAAAATCCAGCTCAAAGATTAACAAACGTGAATCTAATCGACCATCAATATGAAAGGTTAAAATAAACAAGCCAGTTCGCCCCGTTCCACAGTCTAATGGCAAAATCTTCACGAGTTTCATAAAAATTAACCCTCGGACAGTATTCCCTTATATATATATGCTCAAGAAATTGATTCGAGTTGACCACTAGGTTCGGATCTCGGGATGTTTCATGGGGATAATCCTAGGGTGGAACTTCCATTCTCATGTATTGGGAAACCGTTTGACGTAAAAGACACTCATGGGGCACATGGATGCTTTTAGTTACTAAGTTCCCCTCCACAGCGGAGAAACAACTCGAAAAGCTAATTCCAGCATGTCCGAATCAAGGTCGCTGTTTTACGCGAGAGTAAACAACGGGTCACGTGAATACCCCCGGTTACTAGGCTCCCTATCATCGGCACATGTGAAATTTCTAAATCACTAGTCTAATCAGGGTCGTCGTTTTACGCGAGAGTAAACAACGGGTCACGTGAATACCCCTGGTTACTAGACTTCCCATCAAAGAACAAAAATAACTCGACTTTTGGGAAGAACTGACCGACTCTAAACTCAATCTCAGTGCCAACACGACTTATGTAACTGGACGACTAGCTAACCGAAAAATGTAACCAAACGTATCGACGGTGATTTTAAAACACGTATGTATCCTCTCTTATCCGCTAAGGTCTCTACAAAAACGAAAAAAATTTCGGACCTAAATGAAGACTTAGCAGAAACAGAAATCACTGACTACAACCCGACTAAAACTCGACCGTTTCTTCAGAGAGGAAAACAGTGTCGTAACATCAGTATTACACAAATAGAAGCACGAAAAATTCACGAATAGAGTAAAGTCAAGACAAGCAAGGCTATCGACAACAAGATAACTAGAAATAACAAAAAGTGCAACGAAATAAGTACAGCAATAAATGTAGCGACAGAAAGTAAATCCCCCCCCCCACAAACTTAGGACGTACATTGACCTTAATGGACAAAATATAATATGCAATAGAATAAGAAGGTCAAGTACTCCCCTCCAGTCCTCTCACGAGCTGGTGCCGGCATCATCCGGTGAGGAGGGTGGTGTGGTTGGCCGAGCAGGTGCAATAAATGGCCCGTCCGGATGCAAAATGTGGGTCGTCCATGCGGAAAGGTGCTCCTGATGGTAGGCGTCCCTCGCTGCCAGACGCCTCGCCTCACGCCGGTTGGCCCGGCGGGCCTGCTCTCGTATCTCAGCTCTGACGGCAGCAATAATGCTCTCTCTCTCTCCGTCCGCTGCTCCTCTCGCATGGCAGCCAGCATACTCTCCCTCTCTCTCCTCATCTCCTCTCTCTCTCTCCTCATATCCTCTCTCATATCCTCTCTCTCTCCTCGTCTCCTCTCTCTCTCCTCATATCCTCCCTCAGCCCGTCGAACATCGCCTGCAATCTCTCTCTGTCAGGCGGCGGGCATCCGCCCGCCCTGTGTCAGCAAAAGAGGCTCGGGGGACCCCTCGTGGGCCTCATCCAGTAGAAATCCTCTCCCCCGAGCGTGCGCCGGCGCTCCTCCCCACTGGTCAAAATGTGAGATGATGCGGTGGTTGATCGGGGCCTGGGGAGCTAGCATCGGCTCATCGTCCGACCACGTCAGCCCCGACTGCCGGCACAGAGCGCAGATAAGAGAGGGGTGCTTCAACCCCGTCTTGGCCCCTCCCTGAATACACTGGAATATAGAACGGACCAAGAGAGGGGCCACATCCAATCGCAGCCCGGATGTGATAGCATATAGTGTCCGGGCGCGGGAGAGAAAAATAGTGCGGATCTGAGATGTGGGGTCTATACGAGCGCAAATAAAGTATAGCCAGGCACGCCCGAGCCGACTGAGGCGCGAGCTCTTGAAGTGAAAAGTGGAAGAACCCGGTGCGCGCCGCTCCCAATCGGAGTCGGGCTGCGTAATAGTCTCGAGCAGAGCCTCCTTCATGAGGCTAGCCATAACTCGGTCATAAGTCGTCTCATCTACCACCGGAAGCCCAAACAACCTCCAAATAGCAGTTGTGGAATAATCAACCGTAATACCTCGGACATCGACTTGAGTCCGAGTGTCTGACTGCTGCAACATCTGTCCTGCTCGAATGTGCTTCAATAACGCACTGGCATAGAACTCGTGCACTATCGATATCACCGCTGGCTTGGGGGGTGCAGCAAATCGGGCCCACCCCATCTCGTCTATCATAGCAAGTAGTTCCCCGTCTTGGGGGGCTGGAGTGAATCCCCTCTCCGGGATAATAGGTCGCGGCCGAATCTTCTCATTGAATATTTTGTGGATCTCAGGGTCAGAAAACTAGTGCGCCTCAGACTCGGCGCGACTACGAGAAGTTTCCCCTCGAGTGGGGGATGACTGAGTCCTAGCCCTCTTGCTCAGCTTTTTAGTCCTAGACATAGTGAGTCCTGAAAAAATTTAAACACCAAAGTTTACTTACTCAAACAATAACGAGAATAATCATCACTCGGCTAAGGATATCCGGCCGTAAATCAGAAATTTTACGAGATAGCACAACAGTGAGAGAAAAATGAAATTGAACCATAACGTTTAAACTAGACGTACGGGTTGGGGTTGCTGTAATTCCAGAACGAATACGTTGCACATAGATTCAAAATATTGCCTTAACAAAGAAAATTTTTCATTCAGACATTTCATCAAACACTTAAAGGGCACGAGTTCAATTGAAGAACAAATATGGCAATAGCTCGATTAAATCCCCAAGAACAATTCACCATCAAATACGACATATTCAATTCATTCATAATCAAAAATAATCATGAAAAATCGATCAAAACATCATGTCCTCCACTTAACCATCATAGAACTTTTGAAAGAAAAAAATAGACATATTTAACCATCAAATGCATAACACAACTTCACATTTAAATTCATAGTACAATTTGAGATTAGGAATTTAGACATACCTTGCTTGGATTGTGAAAAGTGCAAGAAAATTGCAAGAAGAAAACGAGAAGATGAAGAAGGTTTCTTGGCCGATCGCGCGCGCAAGGGAGAGGGAAAGGTTTTTACCTGGGATGGCCGGCCGAATGAGAGTTATAAGGTACCTGGGCCCTTCAAATTCCACATGGTGTGCCGCGGCACAGCTCAAGTGAGCCGCGGCACGAGTGATCCCTTTTACACCTTTCGTTTGTTTTGTTGTGGGCCGCGGCTCAGCTTTCGTGTGCCGCGGCTCAGGGATCAAGTGTGCCGCGGCTCAGTAATGTTGTGACGCGGCACAGAGTACAGAAAGTTCAGCTCTCCCTTTCGATTTGTGTGTGCCGCGACTCACAAGCCTTGTGTCGCGGCTCAGTAATGAATTTCTCCCCTGGGACTTTTCCTGCACAGAATTTTAAGAAGAACACGTCAAGAGCGAGAGGTAAAAGCAAATCAGAGCACAAAATGATGAAAAATAAAAAAACCAAGAATGCAAGAAAAATATAGAAACACAAAAATCTACAACTACGAACTCGGGTTGCCTCCCGAGAAGCGCTAAGTTTATAGTCTTCAGCCGGACCTATTCAAAATCAGTTCGCTTTTCGCAAACTCCATTTGATCTCCGCACCGTTCATCGAACCGTTAATATGGTTTTTAAAATTTTGACCATCGGTCATTAACGATTCGATTTTCCATTCGGACACCCAATGTTGGTTGCGGAAAGGTTTTGACGAGAACAACTTCCCGAAACACCCGTTTTTCTCATGACTAGATGTCCGTTTGACTTCTGGCTTATTTTCCTCTTTCACAAATGAATTTATGACAGCAGCAGACTTGTCCGAGTGTGGCTGGTCGAATGGCGATGATGGCATGTCCACATGCTTGAGATATGCGACTCTTTCTACATCTTTGTCATAAGTCGGACCATCTGAAAATGAGTCTTTCGACCGACGATTCTTCCGGTGTCTTTCTTTAGCAACGGCATCTACACTTTCAATTTGTGAGCTTTTATCAACACCTCCCGGACATGGAAAAGATTTGAACACTTGGAACGTGACATGCTCATCTTGAACCCTCAGAGTCAACTACCCCTTTTTCCACATCTATAAGAGTTCGACCGGTCGCTAAAAATGGTCCTCCCAAGATAATCGGGATATCTTGGTCTTCCTCCATGTCGAGAACAATGAAATCCACTCGAAAGATAAGTTTATCCACTTTTACTAACACGTCCTCAATCACACCCCTCGGATACTTAATAGATCGATCCGCTAATTACAAGGATACCGTCGTCGGCTTCGCTTCTCCAATTCCCAGCTTTTTGAAAATAGACAGAGGCATGAGATTAATACTAGCACCGAGATCGCACAATGCCTTATTAAAAGAGAGATTCCCCATGGTGCACGGTATGTTGAAACTTCCCGGATCTTTCAATTTTGGTGGAAGCTTCTTCTGAAGAATCGCGCTGCACTCCTCCGTTAAGGCGACTGTCTCAAACTCCTCGAGTTTTCTTTTCTTTGACAAGATCTCTTTCATAAATTTAACGTAGCTTGGCATTTGTTCCAACGCGTCGGCAAATGGAATGTTAATATGAAGCTTCTTGAACACGTCGAGGAACTTAGAGAATTGCTTGTCCGCCTTTTTCTGCTGTAATCTCTGTGGAAACGGGACGGGTGGCACATATGCCTTCGGATTATCTGGAAATGTTATCGAGGGTCTCCAATCTTGAGATTCCTCCGTCGCTAAATTTTTCTTTTCCTCAATTTCACTTCTCTTTTCACTCTTCTCGGGCTGGTCACATACCTCCTTCCCGCTTCTCAAACTGATTGCATTTAGACTTTCTCTAGGATTGGTCTCAGTTGTACTTGGCAATGCTCCCTCCGGGCGGGCTGTCAACACATTAGCAATCTGGCCCAGCTGGACTTCCAAGTTGCGAATGGAGGCGGAATGATTTTGCAATGTTGCTTCAGTACGGGTCATGAATTAACTCGTATTCGCTGCCAATTTCGCAATTGCTTCCTCGAGAGAAACTTTTGGAGCGGGAGGAGGCTGCTGTTGGTTTTGAGTGAACGGAGGCTGGTTCGAGTTCTGTCCGTTTCTCCACGAGAAGTTGGGATGATTACGCCACCCTGGATTATACGTGTTGGAGTACGGATTATTTTGCCGGTTTCCGTTTCCTACGAACTGAGCTTGTTCAATTTGGGGCTGCTCGAACGGATTTCCGACTTGGCACTCCGCGCTAGGGTGAGATCCGTTACACCAATTGCAAGACTCAATGGTAACTGGGGAAGGAGCATGCGAAAATGCTTGGAGCTGCTGCGTTAAAGCTGCGACTTGGGCTGACAATGTAGATATCGGGTCATTACTCGAAATTTCCATAACTCGCTTCGGCGTTATTCGTTCGGATGGCCATTGATAAGCATTAGCGGCCATAGCTTCCAAAAACGAGTGTGCTTCAGCCATCGTCTTTCCCATCAAAGCTCCACCGGTGGCTGCATCCACGAGAGTGCGTGTGGAAGCACTCAAACCATTGTAGAACGTCTGAATCTGAAGCCATTCCGGAAGGCCGTGATGTGGGCATCTCCGTAACAAATCTTTGTATCGCTCCCACGCCTCGTGGAGCGATTCCATATCATACTGACCAAAGGTGGTGATCTCGTTTCTCAATCTCGCCATCTTAGAAGGTGGGAAGAATTTAGCAAGGAAGGCTTGCGCTAACTCTGCCCATGTTGTGATCGACCCGGCGGTAAGGAATTCAACCAAAATTTCGCTTTATCCATCAAAGAGAAAGGGAAAAGCCGTAACCGGATAGCATCATCGGTGACACCATTGTTCTTGAACGTGTCACAAATCTCGAGAAATGAAGCAATATGTGCGTTTGGGTCATCATTCGGCAATCCACAGAATTGGCTCGCCTGCACCATCTGAATAATAGCAGGCATGATTTCGAAATTGTTCGCCTGGATAGTGGGATGCCGAATCCCCGAAAAGTTTGCGTTAATCTGCGGCATAGCATAATCTCGAAGTGCCATTTCCGGTTGAGCTTGCTGCACAATATTATTTCCTCCTTGAATTTCGATATTTTCGGCCATGGCCATTGTCGTCTGTAACTCTCGTTTCTCCTTCTTGTTCCTTCGAAGAGTGCGCTCGAGTTCGGTATCCAAAGGTAGTAGGCCTTCGTTACCGAATTTTCTCATGCACTACGCGAAAAATCCTGAAAGGAAAAACAAATAAATAAATAAAATTAAATACACGAAAATAAGTAAATAAAACGTTCAAACTAAGACTAGAAATACTGAAATCGATATTAGCAAAAATTTCAGTCCCCGTCAACGGCGCCAAAAACTTGTTGCGATTTTTCTTGAACGCAAGTGCACGTTATCGTATACAAGTAATAAAGTGATGAGTGAGTATCGTTCCCACGAGGACTGAATCACTAACTACCGATTTTTATGTATTCTAGTTTTATTTGAGCAATCGAACTTTGGTTTTGCAATTAATTACTAAAAGAATTAATAAAAGACTAAACAGTAAAAATGATCGCTTGAAGAAAGAGAATCAAATGATGAATAAGTCTAGGATTCTGAATCCACCTCGGTTTATCCCAATTTACTCTCGATTATCTGAAGTTAATGATTTTCCCAATTTATTGAAGGCGAAGATTGCTAATATACTCTACCGCCTCTCCCGAGGTCAATAGATTTTTCTAAAGGCGAATAACGCACTCTATCCCTAGGTGAATTAATTCGTCAATAGGCCAAAAGCATAAAATCTCCAAAAGGCCACGTAGTTCCTATGAGTATATTCCTATCTCACAGAATAAAACGGTCCTCACCAATAGTTCCTCACCAACTCTCCTCTCCCGATTCGAATTGAATGATTAAAACAATACAACTATTGGCCAGATAATTGAAAGCATTAAACACGATTGGGAAAACTCAACAAAAAGGGAATTAAATAGATAATCTCAAGCAAATCCGTCAAAACGTAAGTTTCATCAAAATCCTAGATTAAGGGTTTTAGCCTGACATGCTAATTAATGAAAATACAGAATTAATAAATAAAAGCATGAAAATCAAACGCAGATGAAGAGCTCGGATTCCTCCGTTCTTCTGGCTTCCGCCCTCTGCCTTTGATCTCTTCTGCCTCTCTCGTCTGCGATAGTCTTCTGTGATCCTCCTTTTTCCAAGCCTCTCAGATTCCCCAAGATTTCCCAAGATTTCCAAAAAATGATTAATTAGGGTCTTAAACCCTTATTTATAGCTCTCAACAGTCTCCAAATCACGTCCCATGTGAGTAGGTCGAGAACTGGCTTCAAAACGGCCCAAATCCGCGCGGAGCACACCAAAACCGCCTAGTGTGCCGCGGCTCACTTAATCTGTGCCGCGGCACATGGCGTGTAATTCAAAACCTGGGCGCTGGGTGTTACGTCTGGGCGTGCCCGCTGGTCCTCTGCGTGTGCCGCGGCCAGGCTGCCTCGTGCCGCGACTCACGGCCAAAATTTGCCGTTTTCGCCCGTTTCGCCTCGTTTTAGCTTCCGGACTCCAATCTCCTGACAAACATACAAAATTAAGGCATTAAAAGCTCATTTAAGCAAATTTACTCTCCAAAATAATACAAAATAATGATAAATAAGCGTATAAAAATACGCCTAACACTTTCTGGTTTCTTGTGGGATTCTCCTTATAATTCTTTTTGTATTTGGAGTAGTTCTTCCGGAAGTTGCTGAACCTCTGCATTATGAACGCCATCTCTTCCTAAAAATCTAATGGATTTGGAGGCTTTACATCAGATAAGCTCTTGGCGGGGGACTCGGCTGCAAATGTTATTTCCTTCTCTGCAGGCTCGGTTGATGATGAGCTTGGGAGCTCGAACTCATAAGCCTTCAGATCGGAGAACAGCTCTTGGATCTTTATCTTATTAAGATCCTTGGATTCTCTCATGGCCACTGCCTTCATACTCCATTCAGGATTGAGAGATCTTAGTACCTTCAACGCCATTTCCCTGTTGCCATAGGATTTACCAAGGGAGTTGATCTCATTGATGATCTCAGTGAACCTTGTGTCCACTTGATCTATTGATTCGCCATTCTTCATTTTAAAGTTGTCAAATTTTTTAGTGGCAATTAACAACTTGTTCTCTTTGATCAGCTCCGTTCCCTCACACATTAAGGCTAGTGTGTCCCAGATTTCTTTTGCATTCTTGAAATTCTTGATCTTGACCATGGTGGATTTGTCAAGAGTTTGATACAGCACGTCTCTGGCCTGGTTGTCAAGGTTGGCCAGCTTTCTTTCTTCAGGGGTCAGCTCTGTCCTCTTCTTTGGAATCTTCTCTGGCTTCCCTGCTGTGATCTCCTCGGGAGTGTTGTCCTTCTCGAAGGTGTATGGACCGTCTTCTATGATGCACCACATGTCATCATGGATTGAAGATAAGTGTGCCTGCATCCTTATCTTCCAAAGATCATACTCGTCAACAGAAAACACAGGTAGTCTAGAATGCATGTGTTCCATTATATAATGAGAGTAAAAAATATATCTCTGATATAGATCTGGTTCGTGAAATAAATGAACCAACCTCTCCGATACCACTTGTAGGTCACAAGTCATCCAGGAATAAGTCTAGAGGGGGGTGAATAGACTTATTGAAACTCTTAAACTCTTTTTCGCAAAGAGTAAATTTCTTCAGCTGATAGATATACAAATGACTTAGAGTCGTTTGTTCTCAATACGTGCGGAAGTCAGTTGATGACGAATACAAAACCACTAATGAAACACTTAAAAATGAATGCAGTAGTTAAAGTATGATGCTATAAAACAGTAAAATACACAGGCAGTTATAGTGGTCTCAAAGGTGGAGTAATCCTCTACTAATCCACTTTTCTCCAAAACAGTTGGAGATGAATTCACTATAATTGTCAACCAGTGATAAAGATTACAGTGATTCAACCAAATTACAATAGCTTCCAACCAGTGGAAATCCTTGCAGTTGCAACACTCTTGACCATCTTACACCTCTTGATCCGCGATCCTTGGATGCCTTTACAATCTCGAACTTCAACCAGTGAAGTACCCCGAACTCAGGATTAAAGACACGAGTTTTTGTCTTCTCCAACTAAGAGCTTCTTCAAGTATGAACTTTTGAGAACTGCTCTTTTCACGATGCTATAGTTTGCTTTTAGATTGCTTTGAATGCTTCGATTGCTTGAGATTATGTTCGCACCGATGTTGTGTGTGTAATGCTCAGCTTCAAATCTTCGGATATATATAGGTCACGATCTCTGAGCATTTCCTTCATAGCCGTTGCAAATATTTTGAACAAATCCGTCCGTTGGAGAGGTAGACTTCATTGTTTTCTATCTGAACGTTGCAAGGCTGGATTCTCATATTTTAATCCATCTTTCGACCGTTGTGAAGACTTTGCATGTGAGGCGCCGTATCTTTTGAATATAAAAGGATTAAAGTCTTCAGTGGTAGGCCTGGATGAGACTTTCCGGGAATCTCTCCAGTATGTCTCTTCACGCTTGCATGTGACTTTCCGTAATATTTGACTATTCAACGCATGCTGACGTGGACTTGGAGTACATGGCTGATCTTTAAGTAGGCTGATGTACAGTCAACTTCTCTGCAGTCTGGACTTCACTGATGGTGACTGTTTGGGACTCACCTGATCAGATGACTTGTCTGAGGTCACTTGACTGCAGTCTGGTCAAACATCTCTGATTAATTTTGTTGACCAGAACTTCTCTGACTTGACTCGACTGTACTTCTCTGATGAACTCAGATGTACTTCTCTGATGAACTCAGCTGTACTTTTGTACTTAACTGATTTGACCCTAACTTATTTTGGCCTATAGAAGATACTCATTTGGTTCTTCTTTACATTTTGCCAAGTATTAAACTTAACATAATTTGGCCTATGGAAGATACTCATTTGGTTCTTCCTTACATTTTTGCCAAGTAATAAACATTTGAATTACATTAATGACATCATCAAAATCTAACAAGTATTCCTAACATATTCACCCATCGGGAGTTGAATATGAGGCAGAAGAGGTGGTTGGAGTTGATTAAGGATTATGACCTCGAAATCCTTTATCATTCGGGCAAGGCGAACGTCATGGCCGACGCATTGAGTCGGAAACCAGTTGTGTTGAGGACACTTGAGATCCTTACGTCTCAATCTGAACTTCATCGGGTTTTGATCGATTTGGATGTTGAGATTTTATTGCCCAGAGCGGTTAGACAACTTTGTGCTTTAGAGATTTTGTCGTTGCTGGTCGACGAAATTAAACTAAAGCAGTTGGAGGATCCGATGATTACTCAAATCCGAGAGAATGTCCTTAAGGGAAAGTCTCCTGGGTTTGTGATTCATGAAGATGGTGTGTTGAGATTCCAGGGTCGACTTTATGTACCGAACGACTCGGAATTGAGGCAGGGTATTTTGCGGGAGGCCTATGCTACGCCTTACTCCGTTCATCCTGGTTTGAGTAAGATGTACAAGGACCTGAGGAGGAATTTTTGGTGGAATTATATGAAGGAGGAGGTCCCACGGTTTGTAGCGAGATGTTTGACTTGTGAACAGGTCAAAATCGAGCATCAGCGACCGGCTGGATTATTGCAGTCGCTTCCCGTCGGAATGAAAATAGGAAGATATTTCAATGGAATGCATCACGAGTTTGCCGAGATCGAGATCGGGCATGAACATGGTTTGGGTGATTGTGGATCGTCTGACCAAGTCGGCATATTTTCTGGGCATCAAGGATACTTGGGGTCCGAAAAAGTTGGCTCGGGTGTTTATTGCGCAGATTGTGAGACTTCACGGTACTCCGAAGTCTATTGTTTCAGATCGGGATGGCCGTTTTGTATCGCACTTTTGGCAGGCAGTGCATAAGGCATTAGGTACTCCTTTGCGTCTAAGCACTTCTTTTCACCCTCAGTCGGATGGGCAGTCGGAGCGCACTATCCAGACATTTGAGGACATGTTGTGCGCTTGTGCTCTCGATTGGAGTAGTGATTGGGAGGAGCATTTACCGTTGATCGAGTTCACGTTCAACAATAATTGGCATGCGTCGACTCAAATGGCACCGTATGAGGCGCTTTATGGGCGGCGATGTCGATCACCGATTTGTTGGAACGAGGCGTCCGATTTGGTTGGGACCAAACCGAATATCATTGTAGAGACGAGACGGAAGGTGGAATTGATTCGGGAGAGGATGTTGACTGCTCAGAGCCAACGGAGGTCATATGCTGACGTCCATCGTCGACCCTTGGAATTCGAGGTGGGAGACCACGTTTTGCTAAAGGTGTCGCCGATGAGGGGAGTTTTCCGTTTTGGGAATAAGGGAAAATTGAGCCTGAGATTTATTGGGCCCTTTGAGATTCTCAAGAGAGTCGGCGAGTTGGCCTACCGATTGGTGTTACCTCCGGCCTTGAGTCATGTTCATAGTATTTTCCATGTCTCCTAATTGAGGAAATATGTCCCGGATCCTAGTCACGTCATCGATTATGGTGAGATTTATACTGCTGAGGATATTACCTTTGAGGAGCGTCCCTTGAAGATTTTGGAGCACCGTGAGAAGTAACTGAGGCATAAGACCATCCCTTTGGTCAAAGTGCAGTGGTCGAGGCATGGTGTCGAGGAGGCAACTAGTGAAACCGAGGATAGCATGCGTGTTAGGTACCCCGAGTTGTTTGTTTCTTAAGTTTCGGGACGAAACTTATTTTTAGAGGGGTAGAATGTAATATCCGCATTTCTCTCTTCCCGGTATTTTCATTTTTGGTGTATTTTATCATTTTTAGCAACTCATGTGTAACCGTATGGGTATTCCGGGAATACTTGTTTTCGGACTTATTTTACTCAATTCCGCATTTGTTGGCCTTTCCATCTCTATTTGTTCCGATTCTTGAAATTGTTGTTTGGAACCACCGTTTTGGGGTTGCCGTAAATCTATCGTGTGTTATTATGTGTGTTGTGAACTTCCGTTTGTTGCTTCGATCGTGTTTCGTGTGTTTCGGGTGTTTGAGTCATTTTGCACCGGGCTGCCTAGCGCACGCTATGGATGTTACTTAGCGCGCGCTAGTATCCTTGGTAGCGCACGCTACGCTTGTTTTGTAGCGCGCGCTAGTGACTCGGGCAGAACAGTGGCAGTAGTCTGTTCCTGCCCTATGCCCTCTGGAAGAGTAGCTTAGCGTATGCTAAGATGTTGTTCTAGCACACGCTATCGTTCGGGCTTAGCGCGCGCAGAGTGGCCGGTAGCGCGCGCTAATCTGGCAGTCCAGTACTGGGCGAAATATTTCTGGACTCGGCTGATGTCCAGATAGCGCATGCTATGGCCCGATAGCGCGTGCTATCGAAGGGCAGTTAGCGCATGCTATTTCTTGGTAGCGCACGCTGACAGTCCAGGACCGTAGGTTCTGGACTGGGTTTTTTACCGATAGCGCACGCTAACCTTGATGGTTAGCGCATGCTAATAACTCTCTGGCTATAAAAACCAGAGAGTTGACCGGAGCAGCCTCATTTCTCACTTCTTCTCTTCTTCTCCGAGGGTTAGGCAATTAGGAGCTTTTGAGAGCTTGGAGTTGGTCGGATATCATCGTCCATCCACGTTTTTGAGTCTCTAGCACCAAGTTATCATCTTCTAAACATCTTCTACCGATTGAATCAAGGTAAATCTCCTAGAACCCTATTTTTGGGAAATTTGGGGATTTTCGGGTTTTCGTCCGATTCGTTCCGTACTATTGATTAATCCATGATGGGTATAGTTAATCTTAGTAGTATTCATGTGTTTCCTACGAATTTTGGTGTTTTTCGGTTTGCCCTTGAAATCGAGAGGGTTTGGGGTTGTTGTCCGCCCTCGTCGATTTTGTCGTAGGAAACCACATAAATCGTAGGTGGGTTTTCGAGTGTTTTCCTTTATCATTGTTTTGTCGAGTTATTATAATCGTGTTTGACGAATCATCTAGGTTCGGTGTTCGGTTTCTCGCAACCGCGGTCGTAATCTTTTCCATTTCTCATCGTCGTTTAATCGAGGCAAGTATTCCTTAATGAACTTACACTCTTTACATGGTTGTTTTGCATGAGAAATTGTGTGTGTGTGTGTATGATCACTACGGGTTAGATCTGACAGGGTCTCGGTAGGGGTCCACGGAGGGATGGATCGACGAGCTTTGCTTTTAACCACTATGGGTTAAATTCGATGGGGTATCGGTAGGGGTCCACGGAGGGGTGGATCGACGGTTAATTGTGGTGCATTTTTACAAATGAGTTTTGAATTATGGCGTTTCCGGAAATATGTGCTTCAACTGATGTTTTCTGAACTGTATGCTTTGACTATATGTGTAAGATGTAAGTTGTTCATTTGGCCTACTTGTACTAGCGTAATTGCTAACCCTTTTGGGTACTCGTTTGGGGAAATTCGTTTTATGAATTTCATGTCAGGTTCTTCGGGACGAGCGGGCGCTGGATCAGTACGAGGATGATGGTCGTGCGTGATGATTGTGCATGAGTAGTGTTTTACTGTTTTTTGTCTTTTGAGCGTTTGTCAACTTGTAAACTAATAGAAGTACTCGAGTACTTAGGGGCTTTTGATCGTTCGGATTGAACTATGTCGTCTATTATATTTTCATCGATTGGTTGTGATGTTATTTGACTGGTTGAACCGGGTGGATTGTTATTGTTTTGCGTCTTTATGACGAGGTGTTATTATGTTGAATCCGCGAGTCGATGAGTGTGTTTGTTCACTTAGCCTGGTGGGTCCCATGTAGGGATCCACGGCGCTGTAATATACCCTGAATATCTTGGGGGTGTTACAATAACAAATGCCGATGTCTTCACCTAGTATATGAAATGTAACTCTTAAAGATAATAGATCAAAAAATCTTCATAATCAATTATCGATTTCTAAATCTAGTAACTGAATCACGTCGAATATATTGCGACCTATTATTACCCTTAGTAATAATAGGGGTGAGCACGGTTCGAACTGGTCCTGAGATCTCAAAATCTCCAGAACTGAACCAAAAATCGGAGATCGTTAAAACTAAATTTTCAGAACCAAATTGTAGCACAAAATCTCCATATCAAACCATCCCGATTTTTTGGGATGGTTAGGTACGGTGTTTTGGGGCTAATGGGATGGTTGGGTTCGAAACGGAGAAATGGAGATTTCATTTCTTTATAAGAAATATCTGAATAACACACAAATTGAGATAATATGGCTCTAATATTAATTTAAAACAACAACTCCAATTGAGAAACTTATTGTAACTCAAAGCAACATCACAACATATTTCTAAATCAGAAACCAAGTATCATATTAAAATATTAATTTAAAATACAAGTCCATATCAAAATACCAGATTAACATATTCCTAGAACATTAATTTGAAACATAAGTCACAAAAGAAACTTCAAGGATCCATTATTTCACCATGAAATCAATAATTCACATTAGTCGATGGCAAAATACTCTATTGAATTTTAGAATCTTGAATTGCATTTGTAAACAAATGAGTGAGTAAATTGAATAAAGGCACAAAAGTAAGTAAAATCAGGCACAAAGTAAGTAAGTTGAACTTGTGGCGTAAACATAGCTTGCTTGTTGCATCCTAATTTTGGGCCGTTTAAGATGGGCCTACGGCTATTTGATAGGAGTTTTTAATATAAGTTAGTTAATAATGTTATTATATATTATTAAATTTCATCAAAATATTTATTTAATTAATACAATAGACACATAAATATAAATAATATATATTTTAAAAATTATAAATATATAAATTCGATTCTTAGTTTCGGTTCTTTGATTTGGTTCGGTACGATTTGGTTTTCGGTATAGATAATTATAAATCTCCTGAACCATACTAAAAGATTTTTAGGGATGATTCGGTTTGGGAAAAGTCAAACGGTAGTTATATTTTGGTTCGGGATGATTTTGGTTCAGTTTTTGGAACAGTTTCGAATCTCCAAGCCCCATGCTCAGACCTAGTAATAATTTTTAAGCATGTAAAAATATTGATCAGTTGCTTAAACGTGGGATAAAGCAAATTATTTAAAACTCTTTGCACTTAATGCACTCACATGTCTTGGAATTAGAGAATTTAGCTAGACATGGAAATCAAATAGTACATAGACTTTTATTTGATTGACATGTTCAACAAATATGAAAATAAAAGGTGAAAGATAAGAAGAAGTAATAAAACTCGAATATTGGATGAATCTCCCAATCTGTCTTTCATCCTTGTTGCAGACTTTCTTGTTGTCATATAACCTTCTCTTGCATGTTTCTAGCCCTTCCAAATGACATAGGCTGAATAATTTTATCCTAGGACCCTAAGCATGTATATATAACCATCCATAGGAGTCCCAAAGTAAAAATACGTGTGTCCCAATAACTGGTCTGTTGCACGGCGCATGCCATATCAAGTGATACGATTGTATCACTATAAAATCTTAAAAAATCTCACTACCTGGAATTTGACATGGCTAGGCACACAGATAAAGTGACTCAATTTGAGCAATTTAGAACTAAAACACACAAAGATCACTCACCATCTCATAAGTACGTTAGAAGCTCGAGTACAAAAATGCTTCACACAAAACCCCTCAAATCAATGTAATCACAAGATCAATTTTCACAATTAAATCAACAATCATATATGTTTTCACCTTATTCTCTAAATTTTTTTACATACCTCATATTCAAGGTTATTGTTTAATGCGAATATAAACAATGTGACATGATTACATCGAGTTACTAAGTTCCCAAAATAGGAGCATGCAAATTTTCTCAATTTCCTTCAAGTTATTTATTTCTCCTTCGAATGAACGTGCAACTCAGCAAAAACAATTTTCCACAATTTTACTCTTACATCACCACATGCTTTATGTATCCTTCAACCAAATAATTCTAAAAGCTTAAGTATAAGAAGTGTTAGGATTGTATACTGTAAAGTATACATATTATTAATTACATTTAATCACACGTTTTGCATATTTATTAACGTTATGGTTATGCAAATAAAATGTCTAATTATTTTATATTGTAGATAATGTGGTGTGTTGGTGTCACACGGAAGATCACATTATCGGTGTCTTATAAAATAATATAATAGTTCACAACCTATATAATTATTAGACAAATTATGTGAAAGGTTGTAGTGTATGCTTGAGATTAGTTGGTCTTGACTATTAGCATACATTAGCGTATTTTCATACGTTGGACAGGATCGAAGTGAGATAGTGTCTTCTTTACTGACTGTAAGAAGAACGTAAATCTTGGATAATTATTATTTCTTAATTCTAAGTATATATTATTTAATTGTGTATTTATCTTACTTATTGCTTTGATTTACCATGGGTGAGAGTCAAAATGATCGACTCAATAAGCTCCGTATCTTGGGCAATAATATTATTTATATGACAATTATTATTATTATTAGAAATCGTGTCCTGACACATGCGGGCTGATGATATCCCCATGAGGAGCTCGATAATGATTATTATATTAAACCCTGCAGGTGGATTTAATTCTGATATAATTATAAGATTCGAGTGGTACTCCTCTTGGATTAGATATTAATTAATTAAAGTTGTCGGTAGCTTATAATTAATTAATAGACATTCAATATCTTAAACACGGGAAATAATATATTTAAACAAGGAGCCCAATTTCGTAAATTGGGATTTGGGTTGGAAGTGCGATATTAATTCTTTAGTGGATTGAATTGATATTAATAGACTCAATATATTAGGAAAGGTCCTAATAAGGAAAATTGAGGTCCATTAAGAGTCATTCCCTAATCCTCCTTAAGATCCCTATTAGTAGTCCAAGAGCCTATAAATAGGATACATAGGGGTTCGGCCGTGATGTCCTTTGTGAGCTTATGAGATTGATTTTTCTTCTTGTGTTTAATTGTAGATCTAGACTTGTGTCTTTGATTCTACAATTTAGATAACACATTAATTTTCTAAGAGTGTTCATGCAATACTAGAAAGTAAAGAAAAATCGAGTGATCACATATCAAAGAGGTTCGGTCGATCCCATTGTTGTCCAAGCAAGATCTGATAGCTCGTTGCCCACACAACGTCCGAGTTAAGGCGGATCATACTCTAGAAGGTCTAAATGTAGAAATACAAGGAGATCAAGACGAAAGCAACCACTATGCTTCAAAGGTAATATTCTATGATCTTTTAGATCTATATTAGGATATTTAATTACCAACATATTTATTTAAAAAATAATATTTAAGTTGCTTATTAATCTTAGTAATTAATTAATTAGCATGCCTAAATAGATCTTATGCTCGTGGATACGTAAAACGCGATTATTAAACTTTCACCAACTTCGCTTCCGCTTCGTTTTATTTCCAATAGTTGGTATCGGAGACAGATTTTAGGCTTTTGCTATTTTAATTAATTTTGGTGATTAATTGATAGCAATTTAAATATTCATGTAATTTGATGTTGGTGTAGTTTGCTAGATGTGTTCTTGC
Organism: Orobanche coerulescens; assembly: GCA_033398695.1. Taxonomy (NCBI): domain Eukaryota; kingdom Viridiplantae; phylum Streptophyta; class Magnoliopsida; order Lamiales; family Orobanchaceae; genus Orobanche; species Orobanche coerulescens. The sequence continues at coordinate 188,107,228 of CM065803.1, read as the reverse complement.
AGTGAATATGATCGAATTATTATGGTTATGGGAATGGTTTATTTATTTATTTTTATTATTTATGTAATTATTGGTTTGGCCCGGTTTGAGGCATGTAATGGTTTTTTCCGTGAGAAAATCTGCTGGTAGATCTAGGATTTTTATTTTTTCGTGTAATCTTTCTGTAAAATCGATGTATTTAATTTTGTGTAAAATTGTAATAGAATTCGGAAAAGATGGAATCACGAAGAAGTAGTAGAGCAGACGGATCATTGATGCCATCGACAAAGAAGATGCGCGCCGCTGAAAGACACGGCCGTCACGAGCTGCGATACTTGTTTCCGCAGTGAGCCGCGGCACTGCACGGCAGTTCGCGGTTCGGGTCGGTCGTCTAGTTTTTGGTCCGGTCCATTTCACTGCCGTTCGTTGCGTCTGCTGGAGAGTCGGGATTTAAAATTAAAATTTTTATGTAATTAATTTTGCATAAAAGTAAAATTTTATTTTTGAAAATCCACGGCCCGACCAGGGAGGAGTGACGAGATGCTTGATCCAATGGGAGAAATTAAGTCGAAGATTTTCTCGGATTCAAATCAAGGAAGAAGACCATGATAATTGGATAATTTAATTATTCATGCTTTATTTTGGTTTTTACTGTTTTGATGTATGGCGTGTACGAATATATGCATGATATGTTTCTTGCATGTTAGGACGAGAAAATTAAAAACTTTAAGGCTAAACAACTAAGTGATCATATTGATTTATTTTATAAAAATAAAATCAAATTGGCCTCCATAATTAATTTAAATTGTGAAATAATTCGCATGCGCGTTGACATTAGGGTCTTCCTCCATATCGAATGTGCTAATTATAGGTTCACTAGTTTTAAATTTCAAATGATAACATAAGGTAAATATTATTTTTTATGATAATACCTCTCCATCTGTAGGACTATTATTTAAAAGATAATATTTTAAGGATGTTAAATTATGGTGTTCACTTAGGTGTATTAATTAATAAGCTCTCCATCGGAATCTATGTTAATTAATACGTGGCCAAGAGGAACCAACTATTAATTTTACTTGTCATAATGTAAATTGACTAGATAGTAAAATTCAAGACGTAAATCTCTACTTGAAAAATATGTGTGTAAACGTCCACACGATCGTGACTTGCATATGCGGATTTTTCGAGGTGTTGATTGCTAGCATATATATTGTATTTTGAGGTTTTTCAATATATTTTGCTATGCATTATGTGATGGATGTTTTTAATTTTTATCTCAGATGTCTTTCAATCCACTTGCTGTTATTCTCAAAGAAAACAAACTTGACGGCACTAACTTTGTTGATTGGAAACGTAAGCTTAATATTGTCCTGACTGCTGAAGAACATAAATTTGTTCTAACTAAGGAATGCCCGTTGGATCCATATGCGGATTCGACACCCGATGAGGTGAAAGAATTCCGCCAATGGATATCTTGGCTTCTTTAGTAAATGTATTGCAGCATCAGCATCAGAGTATGGGCACGGCCGCAGAAATGATGAAAAATCTCGGCAAGATGTTTGGTCATCCGAATTGGGCGGCTAGGCAAAATTCAATGAGGGTCTTAATGGCGACCCAAATGCCTGAGGAACCCCAGTAAGGGATCATGTTCTAAAGATGATCTCTCATCTGAACGAACTTGATATCTTAGGGGCTACTATCGATGCGGAAACGCATGTCGATATCATCCTAGGCAGCTTACCTAGGAGCTTTGAGCAGTTCCGCCTGAACTACAATATGAACCGTAGGGAGTACACCTTGGCGGAATTGCTGACAGAGCTTCAAGCTGCAGAAGGTCTCTTCAGGAAAGGGTATCAAGGTCTTGCGGCTACTAGTGTTTCGACTTCTAAATTCAAATGGGGGGAGAAGAAGAAACAAGTGGGACAGAAGCAAGTAGCAACTCTCAAGGTGAAAAGCAAGGCACCTCACCCTTAGGCGAACAAAAAGCCAAAGGGAAACTGCTACAAGTGCGGTCAGAAAGTACATTTTAAAGCAGACTGCCCTGCTCTTAAGAAAGCTCGTGCACTAGTAGTCAGAACATGTTTGGCAGCTTGTTCTTCCACTTCGTGGATAGTTGATTCAGGCTCCACTGATCATGTTTGCTTTGACTCGCATGGTTTTCAGGTAACCAAGCAGCTTAGTATGAGCGAGATTACTTGTTGGAACATTTAGTTCCATACATAAATTAATAATATTTTGATGATTAAAGTTGCTAAACAAAACAAAACAACGAAGAGACGAAGCGAGCAACGAAGGAAAACGAAGTGTAAAATGCTGAAGAAAAACAAAGCTAACGTACGTAACACAAGAAAGATAACGTACGTAACACAGTTCAAACAAGTGAACGTTGGAGGAGTCAAAGTCAGAAAAGCATGCAACGGATATATGACGTCATCAGTGATGTAATGTTAACGTACGTAACGGAGTTTATGCTAACGTACGTAACTCAAAATGACGAAACTCCCTGGACTGAAACTGAAAGAGGCTTACGTACGTAACCCGTGACGGTTAACGTACGTAACGAGGCTTGCGTACATAATAAGGAGATTATAGCGTACGTAATGAGCAGTCTGGCACCTAACGGCTAGTTTGATGATGGAGCCTATAAATACCATGTCTATGGTATTGATACAACACAACAACTTCAAGCATACAAGATAATCATCTGATATTCATATTGATATTATTGTTGTTGTAATATTGAGCTTACATTGAGTGATTGAGTGTTGTACACAAAATCATACACGAGTGGTAAAAGAAAAGATACGATTGGATTCGGTGTTATTAGGCTCAAGGATCCGGCATTATTAGAATCACAATCGATATCTTCGTGAGTTTTATCTAGTACCCATAGAAAGCTAGAGAGGTTGATTCCTTGTCCTACGAAAAGGAAAACGGTTTAACTTGGACCGACGCAAAGACAAGTACGAGTGGTTTATCACGGACCAATAGAAGACGTGATTGTAACGGTTATCCCTCGACCGATAGAAGAGAGGTGCGGAGGTTTTGATCTTTATCCTATAGAAAAAGATACACCGAGAGAGGACGTAGGCTCGATTATAGCCGAACCTCTATAAATCCTTGTGTCGTTTATTTCTGCATTTTATTTTACGCTTCTGCAACACGGCGCAATATCCGACCCCGTACCCAACAATTGGTATCGGAGCGGTACTCCAATACGCGGCTTAACATCCGAGGAGAAAAAGATCCAATGGCGTTTCAATTCTCTCCAGTCGAAGGCCTTGCTCTCAACCGACCACCATTCTTCGATGGCTCAAATTATTTGATATGGAAGAAAAAGATGTCAATCTTTATTCGTGCCTACGATATAGAGAATTGGAAGATTATTTATCTCAGGCCAAAAGTTCCTATCAAATCCGACGGTACGCTCAAATCTTTTGAAGAATACGACGATGCCGATTAGAAAAATGACCATCTAAATTGTAAGGCCACCCAACTTTTATTTTGTGCCTTAAATCCCGAAGAGGTCAATCGAATCTCGTCGTGTGAAAGTGCGAAAGAAATATGGAAAATTCTCGAAATCACACACGAAGGGACAACTCAAGTCAAAGAGACGAAAATCAATATGCTTCTCCATGACTACGAGTTATTCATGATGAAGGGTGACGAGTCCATCACCAATATGCTCGACCGATTCTCGGTCATCACCAATGGACTTGCTTCGTTCGGAAAACCATTATCTAGTAGTGGAAAAGTTAAGAAAATTTTACGATCACTACCTAGCGAATGGGACGGGACCGTGACCGCGATTATGGAATCTAAAGATCTCAACACGCTTGATTTTAGCGCCCTCGTTGGTTCGCTAATTAATTATGAGATCGTGTTAAAATCATGAAGTGTCAAGCCAAAGCCGAAGGAACGATCGTTAGCCATGAAGGCTAAGATATCGAGAAAGAAAGAAGAAACCCTGGTGGAGGAAAGCGACGAAGAAGCGGCATATTATGCCAAGAATATTAATAAATTCCAAACTTTATTAAACCGGAGGAAGAAGGATATCTTGAGCGAAACGAAGAAATTCGACAACTCTTGTCGACTATGTGGAAAACCAGGCCACTTCGCTAAGCATTGCCGTGCCAAACCCAAGAAGGAGGTCCTCGTGGCTACTTGGATCGATGAAGACGAAGATGACGAATTCATCAATCAAAATAATCTCGCTCTCATGGCCCGGAGTTTGTTCGACGACAGCGACGTCGAAAGCCAGGTTAATACATCCTCCCGTGATGAACTTTTTGATGCATTTGAATTACTTCATACGGATTTTCAAAATGCATTATCGGAAATCAAATCCCTTAAGTCTAAAATTAAATCCTTGGAAATTGAAAATTCCAAAATTATCGAAAAGGGAAAATTTATTGAAATCGATCATTCAAAGTGTATTGAAAATGAAAATATTTTGAAGAATGATCTCGCTAAAATCCAAACCGAGCTTAAATCTTTGACAAAGAAATTCTCGTGCGGAAACGAGAAATTTGAACAAATGCTTGGTGTTCAAAAATTTACTTTGAATAAAGAGGGGTTAGGATTCAAAACTCGTTTGAAAAACGAATCCGTTAATTTCAAGATACCCCATTGCGAAAAGTGTTTAAAAATCGGGCATCATATTTCAAGTTGCAAAAGCCCGAGACGGACGATAAAAATTAAGAAAATTTGGGTTCCTAAAGGAACAATCGTTTCAAATATCGTCTACGTTTCTAAACAAAAACCAACTATAGGTTGGATCCCCAAACATTGATTTTTGGTATTTTACTCAGGGGGAGTAATTTTTTAAAACGGATAATATTTTCAGGGGGATTTAATACCCTTGTATTTATTTTTGCATATTTCATATTTATGAAATTTTTTTATTGGCATTTTATTGCATTTTTTTGATGAATACAAAAAGGGGGAGAGATAGGAGAATGGAGAAATAAGTTGAAAATGTGATTAACCGTGAAAGGAGGAGGAAATTAGGGCTGGGACTTTTGGAATCGGGAACCGCAGAACCGATCCGAACCGCATCGGAACCGACGGTTCGGTTCGGTTCCTAGCAACAAATTTTTTTTTTGGTTCGGTTCGTACTGTTAGTATTCGGTTCGGTTCGGTTCGCGGTTCCTGCCTGTTTTAAAGAGGAACCGATCTGAACCGCAAGGAACCGTCCGAACCGGGAAACCGACCCTCTGAATATAATATAATATAATATATTCTTATTAAACATAATTAATATAATATAAAATAATATAATATATTCTTAATAAAATAAAATATAATATAATATATTTCGTCCAAACCATACAAAATCGGTTTCGGTTCGGTTCTGGTTCGGTTCAGTTCCTGTGCGGTTCAGTTCCTGTGCGGTTCGGACAAAAAAAACTGGAAAAACCGAACCGCGAAAAAACTATGCGGTTCGGTTCCGGTTCCTGTATTTTTCCCCCAGGAACTGAAAAGTCCCAGGCCTAGAGAAAATCGAAAAAAATCGATAGCATACAAAAAGAATTGGAAAAACGAAGGAGTTGAACAAAAAAGAGGAGACGTCGAAAAGATGATGAAAAATTAATGAAATTGAGAAAAGAAGGAGTCGAAAAAGAAATGGGAGAAGATTCTAACAAAACGGACAAAGTCGAAAACTTTGGTATGTACATATATACATATATTTGTATTTTTGCAGGTAAATCCCATTAACGAAGTGTTGTTTTGTAATCATCAAAAAGGGGGAGATTGTTGGAACATTTAGTTCCATACATAAATTAATAATATTTTGATGATTAAAGTTGCTAAACAAAACAAAACAACGAAGAGACGAAGTGAGCAACGAAGGAAAACGAAGTGCAAAATGCTGAAGAAAAACAAAGCTAACGTACGTAACACAAGAAAGATAACGTACGTAACACAGTTCAAACAAGTGAACGTTGGAGGAGTCAAAGTCAGAAAAGCATGCAACGGATATATGACGTCATCAGTGATGTAATGTTAACGTACGTAACGGAGTCTATGCTAACGTACGTAACTCAAAATGACAAAACTCCCTGGACTGAAACCGAAAGAGGCTTACGTACGTAACCCGTGACGGTTAACGTACGTAACGAGGCTTCCGTACGTAATAAGGAGATTATAGCGTACGTAATGAGCAGTCTGGCAGCTAACGGCTAGTTTGATGATGGAGCCTATAAATACCATGTCTATGGTATTGATACAACACAACAACTTCAAGCATACGAGATAATCATCTGATATTCATATTGATATTATTGTTGTTGTAATATTGAGCTTACATTGAGTGATTGAGTGTTATACACAAAATCATACACGAGTGGTAAAAGAAAAGATACGATTGGATTCAGTGTTATTAGAATCAAGGATCCGGCATTATTAGAATCGCAATCGATATCTTCGTGAGGTTTATCTAGTACCCATAGAAAGCTAGAGAGGTTGATTCCTTGTCCTACGAAAAGGAAAACAGTTTAACTTGGATCGACGCAAAGACAAGTACGAGTGGTTTATCACGGACCAATAGAAGATGTGATTGTAACGGTTATCCCTCGACCGATAGAAGAGAGGTGCGGAGGTTTTGATCTTTATCCTATAGAAAAAAATACACCGAGAGAGGACGTAGGCTCGATTATAGCCGAACCTCTATAAATCCTTGTGTCGTTTATTTGCGCATTTTATTTTACGCTTCCTCAACACGGCGCAATATCCGACCCCATACCCAACATTACTATCAACTGGGCGACTATTCCAGGCTTATGGCTGTTGCAGTGGGAGTCGTGCAGTTGAAGATTAATGATAGAATATTAGTCCTCAATAATGTATTATTAGTACCGGATTTTAGAATGAATTTAATTTCGGTTTCTAAATTAAAATGCGATGGTTATTCAGTTTCTTTTGATGATGATGCTATTATTAAGAAAAGAAACGATGGATATATTTGCAAAGGTATTTTTAATAATAGACTGTATGTTGTTAATACTGCACAAACTCTCATGCACAAATCACTTAACTTTTTGTCTAAACCTAAAAAGAGACAAGAACCTTCGAGCATAAACCAAACATATATGTGGCATTTATGGCTGGGACATGTAAACCTTAGGAGGATTCAAAGATTGATATATGATGGCCCATTGGATGACCTCCAAGTTGAGTCATTTCCAATTTGTGAATCCTGTCTCGAAGGTAAGATAACCAAAAGGGTTTTTAAAATCAAGGGAAACCGTGCTCAGAATGCATTAGAATTGGTTCATACGGATGTATGTGGTCCAATGAATATCCAGGATAGGGGTGGTTTCTAATACTTCATCACCTTTATAGATAATTATTCGAGATATGGATACATCTATTTAATGCGACGTAAGTCTGAAGCCTTTGACAAGTTCAGAGACTTCAAGGTTGAAACGGAAAAGCGTCATGGGAAGAGTATCAATTCACAACGATCTGATCGTGGTGGCGAATACCTTAGTGGAGAGTTTTTGGATTTCTTGGAAAATGAGGGGATTTTATCCCAGCTCACTGCGCCGGGAAATCCACAACAAAATGGTGTTGCTGAAAGAAGGAACAGAATTCTTTTAGAAATGGTTAGATCAATGATGAGTTATTCAGATTTACCTATTTCATTTTGGGGATACGCCTTGGAAACAGTGGCGTACATTCTAAACCTGGTGCCTTCGAAATCAGTTCCAAAAACACCCACAGAACTGTGGAGTGGGCGAAAGCCTAGTCTAGGATATGTTCGGATTTGGGGTACTCCAGCACATGTGCTGAATAAGGAAGCTGATAAGTTGGTATCTCGTATAGAAGTACGAGTGTGTGTAGGATATCCTAAGGGAACAAAGGGTGGCTTGTTCTACAGTCCCCAGGATCAGAAGGTCATTGTTAGCACCTATGCCCGATTCCTGAAAGAGGATTATATAGTCACAAACCCATAAGCGAAATAATTCTGGAAGAATTAAGGGGCGAGATTCCGTCTATACCAATCGTACAAGCGCCAACTAACACTGCACCACGTATCAATTCTGAGACTTTACACCAACTTAAGATTTGCCTCGTCGTAGTGGGACGGTTGTTCGTCAACCGGAACGATTCATAGGCGTGGGACAGTCTTCGGACTCAATCCCAGGCGAAGATGAATCGGATCCCTAGACTTAAAAAGAGACAATCCAAGATAAAGATGTTGACTCCTCGCAAGTAGCAATAGAATCAGAAATGGAATCTATGGATTCCAATCAAGTGTGGGAGATAGTAGAACTACCTCATGGGGTACACGCCATTGCAATTTGCAAGTAAGGCTCTATTCTTTTGGACTGAATGAATCTGAACTGAACTGAACTGAACTGAAATATATATATATATTAAGGGTAAATAAAAATAATAATAATAATATAGTAACAATAAAAATAAAAATTATAAATATAATAAAATAATAATAAAAATAATTATATAATAAAATATAAATGATAAGTTGAGATCTATTTGATAAAGGTAAATTAGAAAAAAAAATATAAATTATAGCTAAAATATCAAATAATTTACCAGACTCAAACTTTTGTTTTTGAAAAAAATGAATAAAATTGTTGCCAATACAAAGTGAGAGCATGATAATGTCTACTTTCAAGAGCGGAGCTAATATAGGACTCGTTTGACCCCTTGAAGATTTTTATAATACTAAAATAGTTAAATGAGGTATTGCTAAAAATCCAATATTTTAGAAGATTTGTTAAAAATAATATAAAAGTCCACATCCCAACCCAATTACCCATAACCCAACAAAATTAATACAAAGAAAAAATAAAGGCACATCTCATACCCACTCGGAGAAAAAAAACAAGGGCGCTGCTAGGGCTGGCAATTCGTGCGTGTCGGGTCGTTATCGGGTCGACACGATAACGACACGACACGATAAGGCCAAACACGAACACGACCCGTTAAGTATATGCCTGACACGAACACGAACACGACACGAAAGGTTGAAACACGGACACGATACGAACACGACATGAACACGATATGACACGATATTTTTCGTGTTGACACGACATGATAGCGACACGATACGACACGGATCGATAAATTCAAATAAAAAATTAAAAAATAAACTTAAAATATTTAAATTGATAATAAAATTAATGCTAAAAATATATAAATATTATCGGGTTACACGAACACGATACGACACGAACACGAACACGAAAGTTATCGTGTTACACGAACACGACACGAATCCGACACGAACACGACACGAAATTAGCGTGTCCTTATCATGTCGACACGATAAGGACACGAACACGATAAGACCAAACACTAACCCATTAATTTCGTGCGTGTTCGTGTCGGGTTATCGTGTCGTGTCGGAAATTGCCAGCCCTAGGCGCTGCTGCCGTTGGGAGAAGAAAAAAAGAAGGGTGCGGAATAGAACACGCCTGGGCCACCAGCGAAGAAAAACCCATCCGGCAGGTATGGGTTTATTTGTTGTTTTTACTTCTCCATATTTTTTCTGTTTTGAACGTGCATAAACGTGCATCATATTAGATTTGTTCATATCAGGAATTTGATATGGGAACATGTAGTTTTCTGGATGATCAACCAAAAGATGCAACTTAGTGATGTGAAATATTACTCCCTAATTGTTAATGAATTACGAAATGTCAGACATGCATAAACGATCTATGAGTTTTATATGGTCCGGAGCCTATCATACCCACCGCTCCCGTCATGCGAATTAGATAATCTGAATTTTTCAGATGCTTTGTCTGCAACCTGGAAATGCATTGATGAAAGCTGGGCGAAAAAAAAAATGGGCGATCAGCCTAGTCTATTGATGGCAGTCTCTAGCCATAAGTAAGGGGGCAGGAGTGGTGAATATCCAGTAGATCGTAGTAGATAGTTTTTATCATTCAAGCTTTGAAGAAAATCCGCACAGAAGAAATTTGTTTGTGACCCTCGGATTTTATTAATCATGAATTTTAATGTTGCATGTGCTCGTCATACTTTGTAGGAAAATATTATTTGGTGAATCCGGGATATCCGAATACTCTTGGATATTTGTCTCCATTTAGCGGCCCCAGAGTTAGATGCCACATGTCGGAATATAAGCATGGCCCGCCTAGAGGAATGGTAGAATATTTCAACCATCGACATTCATCATTGAGGATGAAAGTAGAATGTGCATTTGGTGAGTTAAAGAAAAGGTGGAAGGTGCTAAAAAATATGCTTCAAATGTCACAAAAGTATCAAATGTCAATTCAAACTACATAATTTTATAAGAATGCACACGCTTGGGGTACCAATTATACAACATGATGCAAATGGTCAGGGAAGAGTAAATTCACTTATTGAAGACGATCGTAAGGAAGCCATGTTCAAGGTCCGAAATGCTTTAGCAAGACAAATTTGGCGAGCAAATTGAACGGGGAGTGATCATGAAGATGACGACGAATATGACGTGGAAAAAATGAATGGTTTTTAACAGTGATTAGAACCGGTGTTCTTTTGAGAGTTTTTAATTTTTTGACATTTTATAATATAATCTTTGATGTAATGATATGATCCTGAGCATTCTCATGACTACTGATGACTTTTGATTCTCACTAGCAGTAAACAATGTCAATTGATTATTTTTAGGACCACTGATGATTCTTGTAAATGCCTTTTTCTTAAAATGCCTATTATTACTAATACCACATTATTGTATTATAATAATATTAATGATATTAATAAAAATAATGATAATAACTATAATAATAATAATAACAATAATAATAATGATAAATAATAATATTAGTAATCAACAACAACAACGATAATAAAATATTATTATTAATAATAGTAAATATTATTTAGTAATAATAATAATAACCAAGATTATTATTAATAATAAAAAATTATAAATAATAAAAATAAGAAGAATCGAATCAATCGAATCGAATGGACCTAAATCGAATCGAATCGAATGGACTCGAATCGAATCAATCGAATCAAACTGAAAAATAAGTCCAAAAGAACAGGGCCTAATTGGGTCTACAAGCGAAAGAAAGGAGGTGACGGGAAGGTTGAAACCTTCAAAGCGAGGCTTGTTGCGAAAGGTTACACTCAGAAAGAGGGTATCGATTATGATGAAACCTTCTCGCCGGTAGCCATGCTTAAGTCAATCCGGATTCTTTTAGCTATAGCTGCGCATTTGGATCTGGAGATTTGGCAAATGGATGTCAAGACTGCATTCTTGAATGGGAGTCTAGACAAGGAAATTTATATGCGCCAACCAGAGGGATTCATTGCTAAAGGACAAGAGCACTTAGTGTGCAAGCTTAAGAGATCCATTTATGGACTTAAGCAAGCATCTAGATCTTGGAACACTCGATTTGACGAGGTTGTCCAATCATATGGATTCATTCAATGTCCGAGTGAGAGTTGTCTGTATAAGAAATGCGATAGAAACGTGTTGGTATTTCTTGTACTGTATGTAGATGATATCCTTCTGATTGGAAACAACGTGAAGGAGTTGTCGGGCGTACGAGTACGGCTATCTAAGCAGTTCGATATGAAGGATTTGGAAGAAGCAAGACACATCCTTGGAATCGGGATTTTTCGTGATCGGAAGAAAAGGATGTTGTGCTTATCTCAGGCATCCTATATCGATACAGTGCTAAAGCGGTTTAGCATGGAGAATTCCAAGAAAGGTTTTCTACCTTACAGACATGGAATTCAACTATCTAAGGATATGTGTCCAAGACACAAAAGGAGATAGATGACATGAAGTTGATCCCTTACGTCAGCTGTGGGAAGCCTCATGTATGCTATGCTTTGTACTAGACCAGATATCTGTCGTGCCGTGGGCATGGCTGCTAGATATCAGTCGAACCCAGGACCAAGACACTGGATTGCTGTTGAGATCGACCTGATCTAGGGAAAATTTTCAATCAGATGGACTATCTCGGGTCGATCGGCTTCATATATGATCTAACGGACAATCTCATGCCAAACAATGTGTAAGGTTCTGAGGTTGACCTGATCTCGATCGAATTCTCGAGCCGACCAGATTTGTGAAAGATGTTTTAAAATCCAACCAACCTCATAATAATAAAGATTTGAAGGTGAGTCAACCTCATAATAATAAAGATTAGAAGATGAGTCGAGTTGTATGTTGGAATGAGAACTTTTACTATATCGTTTATAATATGCTCGCCCATAGTGGGGGAGATTAATTATTCCTAGAAGAAAGCACATACATCACCTTACTCAGGGAATGACCAACTGCCCATGACACATTTGGAACGACTATGCCGACTTGTTAACCCGAGCCTATGTTGCACAGGTGCGGGGGCGGGTGCGGGTGCGGGCAGATACGGGTGCGGGGATATGGTTTTTTGAAAATGTTAGGGTGCGATACGGCAAGAATACGTCTATTTATTTTATTTATTATTATATATAACACTTGTTAAATATAAAAAACAACAATTCAATTATCACCATAAAATCAATTCAAATACATAAAACAAGTCATACAAAAAACAATTCAAAATGGCTTTGAAAGAATGTTTTCTAATGTTGTCGTGAATACTGTAAAGGTAAAAGTAATTACTTATTAAATGATTTACTTTTTGTATTTTAATTTATTTGATTTACTTTTTAAAAATTATAAAAATCTAAAATAAAAAAAAATTGACTCGCGTATCCTACAGATACGCCAGATCATGTACGCGTATCCTGTGCCAGGATACACGAGTCCGAATTTTTTTTTTTTTGCACGGATTCGCCACGTGGCGAATCCCGTGCGAATCCCACGCGAATCGCACCCGCACACGCACCCATGCAGTATCCGATACTGCATACTGCCCAATTTTAAAGAATCCGTGCATTATAGACCCGAGCTGTTTGCGAGTCCAATTAAAAGGTTCCTAGAGTTACTTAAAAGTTCACGCATCTTCCCACCAAAAAAAAAAAGTTCACGCATCTAGCTGTTCTTAATTTAAAAAACTTGTTTTCTTGACTTTCTCTCTCTACTCTTTATAATCCCATTTTTCATATCTTTAAATTTCTGTTTTCTGACTTAGGCATCGAAGAGGTTTCATCGTGAACCCTTCCACGTGTCTTGTGTAGGAAGTGCTGACTGATTGATACTTGTTCACCTCTTTTTCGATCAGAGGCCGGCGAGTGGATAAAATCGTGGTGGCGTGATGAGGAGATCAAGCAAGTATAAGATAACTGTTGGGTTTCAGTCCAGCATCCTGTCTGTATGGACTAAAAAATGTGTGAGGCGAGGCTTGCAATTCGACCAGTGAGATCTGTACTATAAAGTGGTTAAATGAATTGATTTGGACTATTCATACCAATAAGATGCAATCTTTTTTTTTCTGATAGCTATCTCATAGACAGTCCAAAATTAAACATGCTTGACTTGAAGTAGTTATGGGAAGGGTGGCCCTCTGAATTTCTAATGATGCGCGTGAGTAAGGACAAGCGCGCTAGAAAAGACTCGTGTTGGTACAGGGAGGACGATCTTCATCATTTTGGGACCAACAATAACAATATTTTATATAAAATAAAGTTGATACAATGTTTTCTTTGGAAAGACATTACATAACCTAATATCTTTTTCCTTGCTATTATTGATTTTCATTTTTTTAACTAAATCTTGCATCTTATTGTGAATTGTTAGTTCAATTTTTCATCAATATTATTAAATATTTAAAATAACAAATTTTGATAAATTATTTAGTGCATTATTTAATGCAGGCTGCTGGAAGTTGATTGCGGTTGTATTAAAAATTATATAGTTACGGGTTTATTCAGCAAAACTAGTTGTGGATATTGACTTATGCTGTTGCAGTAACTATTATCTGTCAACTAGTAAATATCAAAATAGTTAGTTTGATATATGTATTCATGTTGAAATAGTGAAGTAATAAACAAGTCATGCTCTAAAGTTAAATTTGGTAACTTTTTCATAGACTACTTCAAAACATGCCCCGAGTTATAATGCAGTTTGCGTTTTTGGCCAGAAAGCAACATTTTTTGTTAATGTATTGTTCTAACAACAAAAATTGACTAGAGTTCCCTTTGTAACATGTTCGCTGCTCCCGCGGAATGTTAGCAAATGTACATGTTGGCGTTTGGCCAGAGAGCAATATTTCTTATTTTAACAAGGAAATAATCAAAGTATGCTTTTTCATGTGATCATTTTTTTTTGAGGAAGAGGCGAAAATCGCCGGCTTGTATCATGCCCCTTAACTAGTGTTAAATCGAGGATGTCTGACAAGACTAATGGCACGGCCTGCGAGGACCAACGAGACACGAACCCAAAGAACAAACCTCAGAATATTTCAAAGAAAGTATTGTCACCACACGGATTCGAACCCGCGATGTCGGAGTGTTTCCACCCAATCACCTTGCAACTTACCATCAGTCTATGCCCCTGGGACATTTTTTCATGTGATCATTGCTCACCCAGCATGTCATCCTTTGGCTTTGCATAATGTAGTCTGATATCAATAGGACTTGAATATCAAATCAAACTACTTAATACTCTGATCGAGTTCAATTATAAAAAAAAATTGAGCTTGGTTCATTAATATGACGAACCAAGTTTGAATACAAATTTTTCCTTTAATAAGGTATAAAGCTCGATTGGAGCTCGACTTAATTTAGAGTAAGAATCACAAAATGCATGTAAATGATTGCATACTCGAACTCAATTCATGTTGGGCTCGATTAAATCTCATTCTAGCTCGGTTTGATCTTTAATCAAATCAACTCAAACAAAAATTTAAAGCTCAATAATATTTCAAACAAGTTTGGGCAAACATGTGTTCGACTCGCTTGGATTGATTTACACCCTGTTGGTCACAGTATACTATTGTACAGCTTAGAGAGAGGGGGTGAGTAAGCTATAATCTTTTACGAAGTTTAAGTTTGCGTAGCGGAAGTATGAGACTAAGTTGTTGTAAGTACAACAACTAAACAATCTCCTGTAGCTTGTGCTTACAGGGTTTTCAAGAAAAGTATACTAAAATCACACGCAGTAGGAAAATAATAAGGACAGAAAGTAATAACACATAATTTAATGTGGTTCGAGGTAATCCCCCCACGTCCACAGTTCCTCCACACAGGAGCAAGACGTTTATTAAAATCAAGATGTATAGAATCATATGATTTCAACTAAACTCATCGCTGTATCGTTCACATAGATTGATACAACCGATTGTAGCTTGAGCCGTTCACACATATTGGTTGTAGGCTTCTTTGACTTACTTCTTGTCACATAGATTGAAGCTTCGTCCTTGAACTCTATTCTTCCCACACAGGTCGGAATAGATTGACTTAGTCCACACAGGGCTAAGGGTTTTAACAGTACGTTTTTGAAGTATTACGAATTGAACAGCAGATGTAGGCTTTGTAAGCTTCACTGTAGTTGTGCTGTTCTTTATTGAGGACTTAGATATTTCTTCACTCAAGATATACGTTGAGTACGACTCAGAGTCCTTCGATGAGCGAGCCCGCATGAGCAAGATTCCATATGCTTCCGTCATTGGATCGATCATGTATGCCATGATTTGTACTCGACCAGATGTATCGTTTGCCCTTAGTATGACAAGTCGATACCAATCAAATCCAGGTGAAAGTCACTGGACAGCAGTGAAAACCATCCTAAAGTACTTGAGAAGAACTAGAGATCTAATATGTGGAGGTATGGGAGACGAGTTGGCTGTAAATGGTTACACCGATGCAAGTTTCAAAATCAATAGAGATGATTTTAAATTGCAAACTGGTTATGTGTTTGTATTGAATGGAGGTGCTGTTGGAAGAGTTCCAATCAGAGCACGATTGCTTATTCTATAACAGAAGCTGAGTACCTAGCAGTACCAGATATAGCGAAGGAATCCATATGGATCAAGAAGTTTGTTACTGAACTAGGAGCGGTAAGCCTTTATTGTGGCAATAGTGGTGCTATTGCATAAGCTAAAGAGACTAGGTCCCATCATAATTCAAAATATATACTCAGAAAATATCACCTAGTCAGAGAGATCGTCAAACGAGTAGATATTACAATATGCAAAGTAGCAACGGAACAGAATGTTGCTGATCCACTTACCAAGCGTGTCTCACAAGGAAAGCATGAAGAGCATGCTAGATCAATAGGCATAAGAGTCCTGAATGAATGGTCCTAGTACAAGTGGGAGATTATTGGGAATAGTGCATTAGGACATTCGATGTGCCTAGATTTATAATTGTTACATTTATATAAAATTATTTGATAACATCTATTCTCGTTGATTATTATAATATGTGTATATTTTAAGATTATAATAATTGGATTACAGTAATTCACGAATAGTAAGATTACTCATATGTCCCTGGTTCAATCACGTAGGGTGGAGACTCAAGTGATTAATATACTAGTATAAGTTTGATTGATAATCATTGGATGTTATGCTATGGTACATATCAAACTTATGAGTATTGGTTGGAGAACGCAATACTGGACAGACCTGCATTGAGATCACTGCATGGTAATATCATAAGTAAAATCTCAATATTAAAGTATGTCAATAAGTCCTTGAACCTGAGATTATCATAGAGTCCAACATAATAATTGCTATACCTTGACGTAATCCAATGTCACCTTAAACATGATGATCATAAAGGTTAGTTATCGGGATTAGTGGGAGTCATGTATAGGGCAATGAATAATCTAGATGGGAATTTGTCCTTCTCTTTCGGGAGAGAGATATCTGCTGGCCCCTCGATAAGTAGGACTGAAGGAAATGCATGGCCATGCTCAAATGAAGAGTCATTTGATTCAATCAGTCTACTTAGGTCGAAAAAACATTTGAACATAATAAGTATGATAGTTTCCATGACTTAGTTCAAATTTGATACCGCGCGACAAAGGGATTTGACACGTTAAATGATTTAATGAATTATAAACTTATATTATCTAGAGCAAATACTATTATACATAATCATCTATATATAATAGAACTGTGGTTTTAAAGCACTACGTTAGTTCTCTCTCATATGTGACATCTAAAATCTTAAATCCCACATCGATTTAAAATGGTACTTAACAGATGGATAACCTAAATAAATAGAATTCAATATCTCGAGTCTCACATTGATTTAAAATAGAATTCCATCAATTGAGAACCTAAATAAATATTTAGAATTCAATATGTATTTTCAACCTCATAGTCATTGCACACACGAGTTTAAGAATTTTATTTTTATTGTGTTTAATTTGGCCAATTATTAAGTTGGGCAAATAAATAGTTTAATTTTTTAGTAAAAAATTACTTTGGTCAATTATTAAATTTATATTAATTCTATTTATCTAAAACTCGAATCTCACATTTTTTCTATTTAGTAGTTTTATTTTAATTAAAAAAATTTAATTTGGCTAATATTAATAATATCACAGTTAGCCAAATAAATTATTTTATTTTTTATTGGAGAATCTAATTTGACCAATTATTGAGTTTATATTAATCGTATTTATCTAAAATTTTGAATACTAAATCGATCTTAAATGATGCTATGCCGATTGGGGAACCTAAATAAATATTTAGAATCAATGTATATTTTTTACTGCACAATTAATTTGCATCATGAGTTTAACACTTTTATTTTTATTGAGAAACATAATTTGGATAATATTAATTTGACCGATTATTAAGCCTAATGAATAGTTTTGTTTTTATTAAAACATTAATTTGGCCAATTATTAGGCTGTAATAGTAGTTTTTACAAATAAATTTGAAACCCATATTGGTTTTAAACGAGACCCCATCGTTTGGATAACCTAAATAGATAATCAGAATCAGTATTGCCACCGGGCCGTGAATCGCTGGTTCCGGGCTCGAACCGGCAGTTTCGGTTCACCAGGAAAGGTGAACCATAACCGGCCCGGGTAATCTGCAGAAGGGCCAGTTTCTGGACCCGAAACCGGCGGTTCAAGGCCGGGCCGAAAATCAGCTGTTCTCGGGCCGAACCGGCGGTTCTTCGTTTTTGTCTATTATTTTTTATATTGTTTGTATGAAATTAAATGAATTGTGTAGTTGTGTTGAAATTTCGAATGTTGAAATTATTTATGTTGTGTTTTTATGTAATTTATAATAACTTGTAATATATTTTATATAATCTTCTTTTTTTTTTGAAATTAAATGATTAGTGAATTTAGTGTTAAAATTTCTAAATTTTTTAATTTACAAGTATTGAAATTTTGAAATTATTTAAGTAAATTTAATAAAAATATAATAACTTATAAATAATTTTGAAATTTAGAAATTATTTATGTTGTATTTTTTTATGTAATTATAATAACTTGTAATATTATTTATATCTTCTTTTGTCTAAATTAAATGATTTGTGTTGAAATTTCTAAATTCTTTAATTTACAAGTGTTGAAAATTTGAAATTACTTAAGTTAATTTAATAAAAATATAATAACTTATAGATAATTTAGAAATTTAGAAATTCTTTATGTTGTGTTTTTTTATATAATTTATAGTAACTTGTAATATTTTTTATGACTTTTTTTTTTAAATTAAATTATTTGTGTTGAACATTTGAAATATTGAATATTTGAAATGCAATAAAGGAAAAATAGTTCAAAAATATTTACAATCAAAATAATGCATAAAATTGATATCTTTATTGATTTCTATGATTCTATCTATGTACAAAAAAATATTACGAGGATACAATCTTTAAAATTGAATAAGTAAACTAACTAATACTAACTAATTCACTATACTAATTGGACCGCCGGTTCGGCCCGCCCGAACCGGCCGCCCGGAAATTCGGCCGTAAATTTCGGCTCAGAATCGCTTAATATCGGAACCGGCCCGCGGTCAACGGTCCAGGTCGGAACCGTTGACCACGGGTCGGTCCGGGGCGGAACTGCCGGTTCTGGTTACAATGTGGCAACGCTATTCAGAATCAATATGCATTTTTCCACCTCGCAATTTTTTTGCACCACCAGTTAATAATTTTATTTTTATTGAAAAACTTAATTTGATCAATATTTTTACTGCCCATGCATAACAAATTTGGTTAATATTAAATATGTCAGTTTCCATAATGACCATATATATAGTTTACTTTTATATATATATATATATAAATATAAACAAAACGTATTCGGAACACCACTTTAACTCCCTCTTATACGTGGTGTTTTCTCATTTTTAGATTCTTTTTATCTAAAATATTTCATGTCATATTCATTTTAAATGAGACTCCATCGCTTAGAGAACTAAATAAGTACTTATAACTAATGTGTACTTTACCATCACATTTGTCATAGGCAATTATTTGACCATTTATTGAGTTGGCCAAATAAATAGTGTTATTTTTACTGGAAATGAAATTTGGCCAATCATTGAGTTAGCCAAATAAATAATCTTATTTTTATTAGAAAATTTAATTTGGTTAATTTAATTTAATTTGTCCAATTTATCAACGTCTAACAATTGAGCGAGTTTGAATATTTTTAAGTCAGACGTAAAAAAAACTTATATTTATATTTAATTATGTAGATTTTATAAGTTTTATAGATTTGGATAATTAGTTAATATACTCAAAGTGTATTTTATCATCATATTTCTCATCGCCAATTAATTTGATCAATCATCGAGTTGTCCAAATAAATAGTGTTATATTTTATTGAAAATGTAATTTGGCTAATCATTAAGTTGGACAAATAAATATTTTTTATTAACGTTTGGCTAATTTATTGACGTTTAATTTAATTTGTCCAATCTATCAATTAATAATAATTTGAGCGCATTTGAATTTTTTTTTTTTGAAGTCATATGTAACAACCAATCATTATAACTATTTATATTTGATTATTTAGATCGACAAGTTTTAATATATTTGGGTAATTAGTGTATCTAACTATATTGATTTGGAAGGAAAATATGTACTAAAATTATCTTTTAATCGAGTTTGAGACGGATAGGTATATAATATCTAAACGGGTTTCAGATGGCCGAATTCTAATTGTATTGTTTCGGCTCTGACTGTATGGGTTTGGGATGATGCTTAGTGAATTCAACTTTAAGTCAAATTTCGGATGGGTACAGTTATATAAATCATAAACGGGTTCTAGTGGTTGAATTTTTACCTCATTATTTGTTTTTGTTTTTTTTGTGTTCTCCTGCAGTGAGGAACTTCGAGTGGCTGAACCTAAGTATTCAGTATAACTGTCGAGCTTTTTTGTATTAATAAATTTATTTTAAGAAATATAATCTTATTAACACACACACACACACACATATATATATATATATATATATATATATATATCATACGTTGTATTTTTGGTTTTTTTTTATCCCACCTTGATTTTCAATGACACTCCACTGGTTGAATAACTAAATAAATATTTAAAATAAATATATATTTTATCACTCCATAATTAGTTTACATCATCACTTTAATTTGGTCATCTATTGAGTTGGAAAATTAATTATTTTATTCTTATTAGAAAATTTAATTTGAGAAACTATTAAGTAAACCTCAATGGCCAAATACGTACGTAATTATTTTTTAATATCTAATTAACATATGCAAAAATATTTTTTTACTTTTTTTTATTTTTTAGTGAACTCGATTCTCTTACTTCCAAATAAATATATAAAGTATCTAATAGCAATACAGATTCAGAGTACATGTTAACTCTTTCTCCTACATGAGTTTGTTTTATATTTTTATTCTTATTTATCTAAAATTTCAAATCTCACATCAAAATATAGGTATACACAGTAAAGCCTCTATGAATTAAAATTATTGGGACCAGAGAAGTTTATTAATTTAGAGAGATATTGTATAATCGATAAATTAATAATTTTTTAATTTAGAGAGGTAACGTATATACATAACTGACCTTCAAAATTGGGGTTGTATTTATATAATCTCTTACAATGTACATTAGTTATTTATGACAAATAAATTATACGTGTATATATTACATTATTTTTAATTACCATTCATACAATGTATATTCATATAATCATATTAATTGGAAGTTTGAATGGCCGCATTCATTGTTTCTTGCCAAAGTAAAAGAATAGTTCATGGATTTACGTATGTGCATTGTCTAGAAGTAGATCAATATATAATGATCCATTGTGTTGTTTTAAACTACACACAATAATGGATTCTCATCTAAAAGGTGTCCGAAAACCAACCATGACCAACCAACAAAGAAAAATATTATGTGAGTATAAGAGGGATCAACCTGGATGCACTCCGAAAGACTTGGTAATGGGTTGAAAAAAGTTTCAATCTGAAAGTTAGTCATACAACAATATGGATGTGAATCACTTGCTAGACTTTCCACGTGAAGGTAATGAATGTTACATAGCTCAGAGTTTAGAAAAAATAGTGGTTGATGTCGTCAAAATTCGATAGATGATGAAGCGGATGATGATTCAATACCTTTGCAACAGGTCACCCGAAAAGAAGCATTGCAAGCGGCAACAACTCTTCATAACTTTTACTGCAATACGAGAAGACAACACCTCAACTATTGGATGCAATAGGGCGATTTGAAGATGAGATCAATGGAGATTTGAAGTTCAACAAAAAGCAAGTAACAATATATTCATATTTTACTAAATTGTCTTAGAATGTTGAAGTGGATAACATATATATATATATGAAATTTTTTGAATAATTATTCATTTATAGTTTTGTGGGGAACTTATATATACTAAGATTTCCAAAAAAAGTACTCCCTCCGTCCCAGACTTAATTGCTATCTTTTTCTGGGCACGGGTATTAATGTTAGAGTTGTTTATTAGTGTTGTGTGTAATAAAGTGATATTTTAAGAGGAGTAATAATAGAAATCTGAAATCATATTAGTATTGTGTGTTTAATTGGGTGGGCCCATATGTAACACCCCGAGATTGTAACACCCCCAAATCCGCTCAGGGATATTACACGCCGTAGACCCTCTCCTCGAGGATCTACCAGGCTGATAACTAAAATCAAACATCTAAACCTCGCCTTTAAGGCTAAAATGACTCAGTAGACCGATTTGGTCTTTCAACAAATACATACAACTCAAATACAACTCATGCCCACGCAGGGGTCAAAATACAACCACACCCGTACAACGGGAAAATATACTGCAGCGGAAAAGAAAAAAATACAACTAGACCAATACGACAGCAACGGATCCTCGTGTGATTAGTATCGTTCATCTTTCATCATCCTTCGTGCCGACCCTGTGCTATGCTCCAAAACCTGAATGCAAAAATAGACATCCACCCCGAATACTGGGGTTAGCAAACTCCACTGTTTTGCTAGTGCAAGTACAAGTGCAAAAATACGAGCCATACAATACAAGTTCCAAGAACAATAATAATCAGAATCCTCAAAGGTTCAAACGTAAGGAAAAGTACTTCCCGAGGCAAGAGTTTGGGTAAACATTTCCAAAGCGAAAGATCGCAAATAAGGGAAACAATTTACAAAACAGTTTAAAATGCCATCGAGAGTTTTAATAGAAAACAATTTAGGATTATAAAATCCTTCTTTTTCCAAAATCAATAGGTCACATTTCAAATGTTTTGTTTTCGCAAATAGGAAATCACCAACAATTTACAGGGTCAAAGCCCAACATCACGTGTCCTCAACGGACGTAAAATCAACGAAACCTAATCACGCACGCGCATCGCCTAGGACCGGGACGCTACCACCGACATCCCACTCGAGGCCTCGAAGGACCCTCCCGAGCTGGCTAGCGAAACAAATCACACACATCTCATGGTTGGATCAATCGCTTGTTGCATCCTGGCCACATGATCACATGCCATGTGCCACCGTAGATTATCTCAGGCTCTCACGGTTGGATCAATCACTTGTTGCATCCTGGCCACATGATCACATGCCATGTGCCACCGTAGACCTTCAACCATATCCACACATTCACACAAATAACATATCACATCAAGGATATTCAAACAATTCGCCCAGAGGCATCAAGCACTTAGCAAATCACCACGTCAATCCACAACGCACCGAAATGAAATAATATACGTCCACACACAATACCTAGTGCAACATGAACACCAAGCATATACACAGAATTCACATAGTTATTCACGAACCACACCAATCACAAGACACACACGGTTTTGAAAGAGGCCTTTAACGAGGCTAACCAAATCTTTTGAAAACTCATTTCAAACAAACAAACAAACCAAGACGATCACCAATCATCATATCCGCGAAACAAGAAAAGTATGGACAAGGTACTTGCCTCGAATAAGAGCAACGCGGAGAATCGACCAAAGTAGGTTGACACGAACCGATTACGAACCCGCCGACTCCACCGATCGTCAACTCACGTCATAAACTACGAAGGACAGTAATAACAATGAAATGAATTCCATAACACGACCCAAAGCCGTTGAATTCAAAGAACGAATGACGAAAGTTCAAGGATTTCCCCCAAAACGGCCAAGAACACGATTCGTTCCGTCAAAACCCAAAAACGGAATTCCAAGTTGAATTATGGATATACAATCCATAGAATATGTTTAACAACATCATTTAACCATAATCGATCCATCGAAAACGGATGAAAAACGAGATCGGGGACAAATCCCCCAAAAGTCAACTCGAAGGAAATCAAGAAATATACTTCGATTCGATGAAGAACAATGGATTAAATGATGTTAAACACAAGAATACAACCAAGATTAATCATACCCATCATGAATTAATCAACAACACGGAACGAATCGGACGAAATTGCAAAAATCCCCAAATTCACGAAATTAGGGTTCTAAGGAAGATTACCTTGATTCGCTGGATCAAAGGATGATAACGGACGATTGATTGATGTTATGGACTCCAGAACTTCATGGTTTTGTTGCTAAACAACATGGCTTCGTCGCCCATGAATCGCCATTCGCGGACGGAGAAGGAAGGAAATGAAAAACGAAGTGAAATGTGATCGCCACCATATTTATATATCGCTGACTAGCGTGCGCTAGCCTTCCGGACTAGCGTGCGCTATCGGCCAGATCGCCGAGCACCCTCGGCCAGTGGCCCACACGACCCGGCATCACCGACCAACCCCGCCGACCAAACTCGCCGACCCAACTCCCGCTAGCGTGCGCTACGGCCGGAAGCTCGCGCGCGCTAGCCGACTGTCCCAAGAGCCATCGGATCGAATCGCCGGCCAGTAACGACGCTAGCCGGCCGACAAGTGCGCTACGCCGACTAGCGCGGCCGCGCTACTCGCGATCTGGCCGAGTCCGTAACCTCGAAACCCCATCGCCAGTTCGGAGCACAGACGCTAGGCCACCCGGCGGCGCTACACTGCCGAAGCGCGCAGCCTTTCCGGCCAGAAGGCGTGCGCTACGCCGGTTCTCGCGCACCGTCCGGCCGGTGCCGCAATCGTCCGGCCGCCCCGCCACTGCCGTCGGCCTCCCGCCACCGCTGTGGCTCGACGACCCGATTTCCGAAAACGCACGGAACGAACACGACGAAAAGTTCGCGGACAACATAAACGACTCGAAATGAAAGCGTAATACCATAATTAGTCATACGCGACCAAGAAACGGGTCGAGACAACAATTACAGATACGGATACCCGTAACTTTCAAGAAATTACAAAATGGCCCAAAACGCCCGGAAATCACGATACGTGATCGAATAACCAAACCGAAGTTCACAACACGTCTAACAAAGTTAAACGGACTTACGGGAAACTCGAAACAGCAGTTTCGAACGAGATTCGCAAGAACCGAACTCGAGTGCGGAAAAGTCGTTAAAAAGCACGGAACTCAACAAAACGACTCCGAAACGAACTCGGATGTCAAAAAGTGTAGAATTAATCATTCTCAGAATGACGAAACGGTCATGAGCGAGTCGTCACAACGGACTTCGGCCGAAAAAAGAAATTTACCGAAAATCGAAAATTGCGGATATTACATTCTACCCTCCTTAAAAGAAGTTTCGTCCCGAAACTTAAAACAAGTAGGGGAAGAAATATTCCGCCAGGAAAACTCAACGAGATACGCAAGAAACGCGTAACTAACGCCCAACGGCGAAATGTTACAAACAACGCAACGGAATATACGGTGTGAAAACACGCTCCACGACGACCAACACAACGTCGCCGGTAGAGACATAATAACACCAACAAGTGACGAGCGTCATCAAACAGATAATACAATCAAGTCAATTATCCAAACAATCACAAAACACAAAGTACTTGTTACAAGAAAACACGCACAGTCGAGAAAACGGAGAATAAACACAAAACGATCCACAAGGGCAATCATAAATAATTGACTACGCCGAAATCCTCAAAACCACCCTAGGCATCTCCGTGTCCTTTCGGAGCAGAGACGCAACCTCGATCCCCAAACCTCTCGCCTACCGTCTCGCAATGTACGGATCGGTGACCCACCCGCCACACTCAACAAATTGACTAACGGTGAACGACAATTCTTCGCAGATGGCCCGCTCGACTACGCTTATAACATATCTTGAAGTGCTCACATTACTCACTACAGGGTACTAATCCTCCGATCACGCGATCTAGGAAACATTTTGGGATGACGAGACGAAGTCCCAACCTCAAGGGCCCACTGATTTCTGAAAAGTTCCCAACGGTTTTCTGTTTCTTGAGTCGGACATACTCTCGGTCGATAACTGGATAGCTCATAGGCTAACGCCTATTTTGATAATCTCTCAAGGAAGTACAAGCGAGACCTGCCATGTATCGCGAATCTCCGCTTCATCCGCCTACTAAAATGACAAATCTTGTCCTCCTCTGTCCTTACTTGATTTTGCACATAGCCGAGCCGTTTGCTAAAATCAATAATAGCTTGAGACAAACGGTACATCCTGCGGTTTCGCCGAAAAATTCATTAATCCTCCGATTTCGATCGGTTCGGACAAAACTCATCTCTCATAAATTTCTCGAACTCGCCCACGTGACAACGCGATCTCGAGGCTTAGTAGCCTCCCACCGCCTAGCGGCATCTTTGTCGAAAAGATACCGAGCTACCGAACCTTACGTTCTTCGGACAATCAACTATCTCGAAAATCTTTTCCAACCTAAAAGCCAACCATCCACCTAAAGCATCTGCAGACCAAACGAGGGGGATTCATACGAACCACTTCTCGGCCACCGATTTGCACCGGTGTCTTGGGTCACATCTGTAACACGCTGAATCGCCCGAGTCAATCGAGTCATCCGAGTGGCTACTCTGTAAAATAGTAGCAACACCAATACCAATACTATCACCGAAGCATGCTCTCGACCACGCGTCCGATCACCACGACCACGACCTCGGCCCTCGGCATACCGAATAAGTAACCACTCGGCTGTAAAATCATAACACATAACACATACAACGATTACCATCGTAAGGCAACACACACATGAATATCACAATAACGACGGCATCGTCCGGCGACATCAACGACTCGAATGATGACCAGTGCACAATTACAAAACATCAAGAAACAACCACGTATGTACACAATCATACAAACTCCAGTTCCAATAGCTCGCACAAGTGCGATAATACATAATTCATCACAAGGCGACAACATTCAATATCAACATCTTACACACCTTCTCCGACCACAAGCAGGAAATGATGGGTTTTAAAACGAAAACCACCTTTTGAAAATAGTTTGGAAACACCAGTTGATCTTGAGTATCATTTTACAAAATAAACAAACATCATTTTCGAGACTCTGAAATTCATCTTGCGTTTGAACTAAAATGAGGACACCTTTCTTTTAGTGAAAAACTTTCAGAATATCCGACCCTCGGGTCTAAGTATAAATGTTTCTAAACATCGAAAATATCTCAAAACATTTTGGTCCTCGAGGTAGAAAAATTTTGAAACAGATAGTTGCGCTAGTAGGCGCCTTGAAAATACAATCATTTAAATACGTCTCGAATTTTATTTTCTAAGATACTCAAGGTTTTCAAAGATAATTCAATGGGCTACAATGCCCAAAAATTTCAGGTAAATACACGGAACATTATAGCGCCGTGGGTCCCGCACCGGAACCCACCAGGCTAAAAACCAATTACAAAAATGCCCAAAAAGGTCGATGACGGTAGTACTTATCAAAACTCACAAAATCACTTGAAAACACCCAACTACCGTCAAAACGGTCAAGGCCAACAACTCGGTTAAAGGAATCGGTTTTCGAAATAAAATTCAGTCGGTAAAATACCGAAAGCTATTACAAAGGAACTCACGCAATGAAAAAGAAATACACCAACATGCACAATCCAAAGAACTACTCCTCACATGAAAGAAATATGAGAGTCAAATAGTCACGTATCAAGAAATCAAAATCCATAAAAGGATTCCGTCACTTAATAAATAATCACAAAATATAGCTCGTGTCACACGAGGCACAACACAAAGAAGGGAGACTTACACCACAGTCGCACGAAGATGATGATTGCCCACGATACTAATCACGACCAACCAACTCGGCAGACGCGTCGCGACACGACCCGATGATAAAATCCGACGAGACAAAAACTCAAGAGACACCATCGACCCGACACTAGGTTTCCACAACCTAAGCTCCGATACCATTCTCGTAACACCCCAAATCCGCTCGAGGATATTACACGCCGTAGACCCTCTCCTCGAGGATCTACCAGCCGATAACTAAAATCAAACATCTAAACCTCGCCTTTAAAGCTAAAATGACTCAAGAGACCGATTTGGTCTTTCAACAAATACATACAACTCAAATACAACTCATGCCCACGCAGGGTCAAAATACAACCACACCTGCACAACGGGAAAATATACTACAATGAAAAGAAAAAATACAACTAGACCAATACGACAAAGAACGGATCCTCGTGTGATTAGTATCGTTCATCTTTCATCATCCTTCGTGCCGACTGTGCTATGCTCCAAAACCCGAATGCAAAATAGACATCCACCCCCGAATACTCGGGGTTAGCAAACTCCACCTGTTTTGCTAGTGCAAGTACAAGTGCAAAAATACGAGCCATACAATACAAGTTCCAAGAACAATAATAATCAGAATCCTCAAAGGTTCAAACGTAAGGAAAAGTACTTCCCGAGGCAAGAGTTTGGGTAAACATTTCCAAAAGCGAAAGATCGCAAATAAGGGAAACAATTTACAAAACAGTTTAAAATGCCATCGAGAGTTTTAATAGAAAACAATTTAGGATTATAAAATCCTTCTTTTTCCAAAATCAATAGGTCACAAACCGAATGTTTTGTTTTCGCAAATAGAAATCACCAACAATTTACGGGGTCAAAGCCCAACATCACGTGTCCTCAACGGACGTAAAATCAACGAAACCTAATCACGCACGCGCATCGCCTAGGACCGGACGCTACCACCGACATCCCACTCGAGGCCTCGAAGGACCCTCCCGAGCTGGCTAGCGAAACAAATCACACACATCTCACGGTTGGATCAATCGCTTGTTGCATCCTGGCCACATGATCACATGCCATGTGCCACCGTAGATTATCTCAGGCTCTCACGGTTGGATCAATCACTTGTTGCATCCTGGCCACATGATCACATGCCATGTGCCACCGTAGACCTTCAACCATATCCACACATTCACACAAATAACATATCACATCAAGGATATTCAAACAATTCGCCCAGAGGCATCAAGCACTTAGCAAATCACCACGTCAATCCACAACGCACCGAAATGAAATAATATACGTCCACACACAATACCTAGTGCAACATGAACACCAAGCATATACACAGAATTCACATAGTTATTCACGAACCACACCAATCACAAGACACACACGGTTTTGAAAGAGGCCTTTAACGAGGCTAACCAAATCTTTTGAAAACTCATTTCAAACAAACAAACAAACCAAGACGATCACCAATCATCATATCCGCGAAACAAGAAAAGTATGGACAAGGTACTTGCCTCGAATAAGAGCAACGGAGAATCGACCAAAGTAGGTTGACACGAACCGATTACGAACCCGCCGACTCCACCGATCGTCAACTCACGTCATAAACTACGAAGGACAATAATAACAATGAAATGAATTCCATAACACGACCCAAAGCCGTTGAATTCAAAGAACGAATGACGAAAGTTCAAGGATTTCCCAAACGCCAAGAACACGATTCGTTCCACAAAACCCAAAAACGGAATTCCAAGTTGAATTATGGATATACAATCCATAGAATATGTTTAACAACATCATTTAACCATAATCGATCCATCGAAAACGGATGAAAACGAGATCGGGACAAATCCCCAAAAGTCAACTCGAAGGAAATCAAGAAATATACTTCGATTCGACGAAGAACAATGGATTAAATGATGTTAAACACAAGAATACTACCAAGATTAATCGTACCCATCATGAATTAATCAACAACACGGAACGAATCGGACGAAATTGCAAAAATCCCCAAATTCACGAAATTAGGGTTCTAAGGAAGATTACCTTGATTATTTGGATCAAAGGATGGTAACAGACGATTGATTGATGTTATGGACTCCGAACTTCATGGTTTTGTTGCTAAACAACATGGCTTCGCCCATGAATCGCCATTCGCGGACGGAGAAGGAAGGAAATGAAAACGAAGTGAAATGTGATCGCCACCATATTTATATCGCTGACTAGCGTGCGCTATCGGCCAGATCGCCGAGCACCCTCGCCAGGCCCACACGACCCGGCATCACCGACCAACCTGCCGACCCGACTCGCTGGCGTGCGCTACGGCGGAAGCTGCGCGCGCTAGCCGACTGCCCGGAGCCACCGGATCAATCGCCGGCCAGTAACGTCGCTAGCCGGCCGGCGTGCGCTACGCCGCGACTAGCGCGCGCTACGCCGGCGTAGCGTGCGCTACTGCCGATCTGACCGAGTCCAACCTCGAAACCCCACTGCCCGGCCCGATAACAGACGCTAGGCCACCCGGCGGCGCTACACTGCCGGTTAGCGCGCGCCTTCCGGCCGTAGCATGCGCTTACGCCGGTTCTCGCGCACCGTCCGGCCGGTGCCCGCATCGTCCGCCGGGCCCCGCCACCGTCCGGCGATCCCCGCCACCGCGTGGCTCGGCGACCCGATTTCCAAAACGCAGGAACGAACACGGCGAAAAGTTCGCGGACAACATAAGCGACTCGAAATGAAAGCGTAATACCATAATTAGTCATACGCGACCAAGAAACGGGTCGAGACAACAATTACAGATACGGATACCCGTAACTTTCAAGAAATTACAAAATGGCCCAAAACGCCCGGAAATCACGATACGTGATCGAATAACCAAACCGAAGTTCACAACACGTCTAACAAAGTTAAACGGACTTACGGAAACTCGAAGCAATAGCTTGAGCGAGATTCGCAAGAACCGAACTCGAGTGCGGAAAAGTCGTTAAAAAGCACGGAACTCAACAAAACGACTCCGAAACGAACTCGGATGTCAAAAAGTGTAGAATTAATCATTCTCAGAATGACGAAACGGTCATGAGCGAGTCGTCACAACGGACTTCGGCCGAAAAAAGAAATTTACCGAAAATCGAAAATTGCGGATATTACAGAGATATTCGGAATAATTACAGCGCCGTAAACCCTTTAGATGAGGATTTACAAGGCTAATTTTAAAAGAAGTGTAAAAATAATCCAATCGAACAACTGAAGTTCAAATACAGATTTGATTCAACCGATCAAATGAGTTAACTTATACAACCATATCGAAATGACCTTATTAAAACAGACGTACTCGAGTACTAAACGAACCAAGAAGACAAATCACAATAACAATAACATCAACCACATGACTGAGCCATTTCATTGTCCTGTCGGTACTGTGGTTGCCTCCCCGCTCCTCGGCTACCTGAACATCAAAACAATGTCCACCCCCGAAGGGGTTAGCAAAACAATGCTAGTACAAGTATCATCATACAATAAATTATCAATGCATCATAAAACATGCAAAACGGACTTCCGCCACCGGAATCCAACGATGCGAATCCTCACGATTCCATCAACACAATACAGGGTAATCCAGCGATCCAGCGCCCTTGGTATAGATCCCCATGATGATCCCGTCGGACCAACGCATGGTGGAAAACCCGTCCAATGATCTAGCGCCCTCAGCATAGATCCCCATGATGATCCCGTCGGACCAACGCATGGTGGACATTCGATCCAGCACCCTCAGCATAGATCCTCATGATCCCCTCGGATCATTTATACCATAAATCAATCAACTATGCATACACATATGTATTTCAATATGTTCATCAATACGAACAAATAACAACTAATATCACGAGAATTTTCAGAAATACATCTCATATTCAACAATATGAACAAAACCACAAGCATGATCAAAGTTTCAATATAAATCGAACTCGACATATGATACTTGCCTCGAAAATGGCAAGAACGAAACACTTCAATGATCTCAACACACTCGAAGGCCGCCTCCTTCGATCAACGTAACAAGCTCGAACCTTAACAAAAGGAATGATATACAAATCATCTCAAGTCGAACGATGGCCTAACAATTCGTTCTACGGCCCAACATTTCAAAATAAACAATCTGCCTGGACTGCTTAGCGTGCGCTACGTATCCTACGTAACGTGCGCTAAGCCTGCCTATTAGCGTACGCTATCGTATAAGACTAGCGTGCGCTAGCCACGGACTGACAGTTTGAATCGGCTGATACATAACGTACATTACGTACGTATTGAGCGTTAACTCAACCCCGATAGCGCACGTTAATTTACAAGTGTTAGCGTGCGCTAACCTTGCATGGCAGAATACCGCTAACAGAAAAACTGGATTGAAAGGTGATGAACACATGAATTCTATGGTGATACAACAAGTCATCCTCAAGCATGTCATGCTAATAAGGTTTGTGGAAGTTCCATGATCATGAGGTACAAATATACGGATAATCATCTCAACATCATAATTCATCTTCGATCTTCAAGAAATATTCCAAGTTCCGATTATTCCAAGTCCCAAAACATATGATTCCTTACGTAAAACATACGAACTAGGTAATCTTCATATACTGGTCTATTGGTTTTGAAGATACATAACATGCTTAGGAATCCACATACTAAAAGGTTCAATGGATTATACGATGAATAAGTGTCGAAACGTCGAAAATATCCTTCTAACACAAGATGTACGACTAATAACGAATCTTACTGACTAGATGAACATGATCAACATCCTTTAGAACACTACTAGTATTGGTGAAGAATCACCTACCTCAAGGTAGTGAAGAACACGGAGGAAATTGAAGCAATCCAACGCCGAAGGCTTGAACACCAATCTCCAATAATATACGATCTTCAATCACGAACTAGGATGTTGATATGAAGTGTTTAGGATGAAGGAAGTTACGTTCTAAGTGTAAGAATTTGGGTAATGGGAGAAGAAAGAACTGAAATCACGAATAGGATGCTGTCCTATTTATAAGAAATGGCTATTAGCGCGCGCTAGACCCTGCTCGTAGCGTGCGCTAACGGCTCACTGACTTAACTGTATTCAGCACTTAGTGTGCGCTACGCATATACCTGTAGCGTGCGCTAAGGCGTTGACTTGGCTTTTTCCGAAAGCCGTCCAGGTTCATCCCGACACGATCCGACAGGGGTCCCCCGGCCAGATCTCACCTACCGCATGTCTCAATCAAATTGACCACACATAGCGTGCGCTAATAATCCTCTGTAGCGTGCGCTATTGAGTCTATGTTAGCGTACGCTACACATAGCCGATAGCGCGCGCTACATGCACAGAATTACAATTCGTAAATCACATACGTGAAATCATACGCTCGACAACATCGGATTATGAAATACGGAGAATAATACTCAGATCAAGTACAACGATTACAATATCACAAGTTCCAAATACAAGTCAGAAATCTCGGGTATTACATCCTTCCTCCCTAAAAAGAAGTTTCGTCCCGAAACTTAAGATGAAAACAACTCTGGATATCTAGCCTTCATACTGTCCTCCGTTTCCCAAGTGGCCTCTTCGACTCCGTGTCGTGACCATTGTACTTTAACCAAGTGTATTGGTTTATTCCTCAATTGTTTGATCTGGCTCTCAAGTATCTTGATTGGTCTCTCTTCGAAGGTGCCATCATTAGCTATCTCGATCTCGTCGAAATCAATGACGTGACTGGGGTCCGGTACATACTTCCACAGTTGGGATACGTGAAACACATTGTGAACGTGACTCAGCGATGGCGGTAAGGCCAACCTGTATGCTAAATCTCCAACTCTCTCGAGGATCTCAAATGGTCCGATATATCTCGGACTAAGCTTGCCTCTCCTCCCAAAACGGAAAATCCCTCGTGTAGGAGACACCTTCAATAGTACATGGTCCCCAGCGTCGAACTCTAGAGGGCGACGACGTATATCTGCATAAGATTTCTGTCGACTCTGGGCAGTCAACAATCTTTCTCGAATCAAAACTACCTTCTCTTGAGTCTGAATAATCAATTCCGGTTCCGTCCCGATCAAATCCGAAGAATCATCCCAACACAGGGGTGATCGACATCTTCTTCCCTACAAAGCTTCAAATGGTGCCATTTTGATAGAAGCATGCCAACTGTTATTATAAGTGAATTCAATCAAGGGCAAGTGAACTTCCCAATCAGTTGACCAATCTAATGCACAAGCTCTAAGCATGTCTTCTACTGTTTGTATAGTCCTTTCGGACTGACCGTCCGTTTGGGGATGATAAGCCGTGCTAAAGTTGAGCTCAGTCCCCAAAGCCTTGTGAACTGCTTTCCAGAAGTGTGACACGAAACGACCATCTCGATCCGAAATAATGGTCCTCGGCGTCCCATGCAATCTGACTATCTCCGCAATAAATACTCATGCCAATCTCTCGGGTCCCCATGTATCTTTAATTCCTAGGAAATGAGCCGACTTGGTTAGTCGATCAACTACAACCCAAATCATGTTCATTCCCGTTCTAGTCCTTGGCATACTAGTGATGAAATCCATCGAGATATCCTCCCACTTCCACTCAGGGATCGGAAGCGGTTTTAACATTCCGGCAGGTCGTTGATGTTCAATCTTAACCTGCTGACAATTCAAACACTTCGAAACGTACTCTGCTACGTCCTTCTTCATATTCCCCCACCAGAAGTTTTGCTTTAAATCCTTATACATCTTACTACTGCCTGGGTGAATAGAATAGGGCGCGCTATGAGCTTCCTTCAAAATTGTCCGTTTCAAATCATCATCCTCGGGAACGCAAAGTCGACTCTGAAATCTCAGAACTCCATCGTCTTGTATCACGAATCCTGGGGCTTTTCCCTTCTTTACTTCATCACATAATCGAAGGGTCAGAGAATCGTTCAACTGCTTGGATTTGATCTCTTCGACTAGTGATGAAGTCAGTTCCATCACATACGGTTGCCCTTGGATTCCTGGTGCCCATACTTCAATCCCTTCGTGGATCAGTTCTCGTTGAATGCTGGTTTGGGACGTAAGAGCTTCCAACACTCGAAGAGAAATAGGTTTTCGGCTCAATGCATCGGCTACTACGTTTGCTTTCCCCGGATGATGGAGAATCTCCAAGTCGTAATCCTTGATCAATTCCAGCCACCTTCTCTGCCTCATGTTTAATTCTTTCTGAATGAAAATGTACTTGAGGCTCTTATGGTCTGTAAAGATCTGACAATGAGTGCCGTACAAATAATGTCGCCAAATTTTCAAGGCAAAGACCACAGCTGCTAGCTCCAGATCATGAGTCTGGTAATTAACCTCATACGGTTTCAATTGCCGAGAAGCATAAGCAATCACCTTACCCTTTTGCATCAACACACAACCCAAACCCTGATTTGAAGCGTCGCTGTATACTATGAATCCATCAGTTCCCTCTGGCAGCGCTAATATAGGTGCTGTCGTCAGTCTCCTCTTAAGTTCGTCAAAACCAGCCTGGCACTTCTCATTCCACGTGAACTTTTGAGTTTTCTGTAACAGCTGAGTGAGCGGACGAGCAATTTTGGAAAATCCCTCTACAAAGCGGCGATAATATCCCGCAAGTCCTAAGAAACTCCGGACTTCTTTCACATTATTAGGAGCTTCCCATTCCAAGATTGCTTCGACTTTCTTCGGGTCCACCTGAACTCCGTCAGCTGATATCACATGCCCAAGGAAAGTTACTTCCTTAAGCCAGAATTCGCATTTTGAAAACTTTGCATACAGCTGTTCCTTCCTCAAAGTGCTCAAAACCACATGCAAATGTTCGGCATGCTCCTCTGCGTTCTTCGAATATATCAAGATGTCGTCAATGAAGACGACCACAAATTTATCCAAGTATTCCAAGAATACCCGATTCATCAATTGCATGAATACCGCAGGAGCATTGGTAAGTCCAAATGGCATTACTACAAATTCATAATGCCCGTACCGGGATCTGAAAGCAGATTTCGGTATATCCGATTCCTTAATTCTCAACTGGTGGTATCCTGATCGCAAGTCAATCTTCGAGAATACCCTTGCCCCTTGCAGTTGATCAAACAAGTCGTCGATCCGAGGTATAGGATACTTATTCTTGATTGTCATCTTATTGAGCTCCCTGTAATCAATACACAGTCGGAGGGATCCGTCTTTCTTCCGGACAAAGAGAACGGGCGCTCCCCAAGGAGAAACACTAGGTTGGATATAGCCCTTCTGTAACAATTCCTCCAGTTGCTTCTTGAGTTCATACATCTCGGTTGGCGCCATGCGGTATGGTGCTCTGGAAATAGGAGCTGCTCCAGGTTCTAATTCGATAGTGAATTCCACTTCTCTCTGCGGAGGTAATCCAGGTAGTTCGTCAGGAAATACATCTGAGAACTCATTCACAACTGAAATAGACGAGAGCTCTACTCCTTCCTCTTTCCTCATGGCATAGCACCAAAGTCCGTGACATCCCTGCTTCAGTAATTTCACGGCTTTCATTGCTTTGATCAATTTTTCCGAGCTTCCTGGTCTCCATCCTCAGAATAAGTGTTCAGATCCGTCATTAGCAATGATAGAAATGACTCTCTCTCGGTAATTCAGAATAGCTCCATAACGGTTGAGCCAATCGTCTCCGAGAATTAAATCGTCACCGTAGATGTCAACCACAATAAGGTTCGATAGCCAATCTCTCCCTCCTATAGTTACTGGAAAATCTCTAGCCTCTAGGGTTCCCACGATTCTCTATCCACTCGGCAAACCCACAACATATGGTTCACAATCAAATAAGCACGAGATTTTCAAATGATTTACACAGTTCAATGATACAAAAGAATGCGTAGCTCCGGAATCGAATATGTTGGTCACTTAAGTATACTGGATACAGTTTGGAAAATAGTTTAAACAACAAACTGTACGGAATCTAAATCTGAGTGCGTAGCGGAAGTCTTGGATACGAGGTTCTTTGTGGATACTGAACTAAGTGTATAGTGTATACTTAATATATCACGGTAATTTAAAACAAGAAAAGTGAAGGTAAATAACACATTAATTAAAGTGGTTCGAGGTAAACCCCTCTACGTCCACCGGTCCTCCACACGGAGAGTAAAAGTTTATTTATAATTACTGCGTACACAACTACGTAATTATAATCAAACCTATCCTTGTATCGTTCACACAGATTGATACAAAGAATGTCGCTTTCAACCGTTCACACAGATTGGTTAAAGCTTCCTTCTTGACTAGCTTCTTCACACACAGTTCCAAAGCTTCGTCCTTATTCGTCCCACACAGGTCAGAATAACTTGTTGAGTTCACACAGAGCTCGGTTTTTACACAGAGGTAAAAGGTAGGTAACCAGGTAAGAACAACAGCTTTGAATATGAA
Organism: Orobanche coerulescens; assembly: GCA_033398695.1. Classification (NCBI taxonomy): domain Eukaryota; kingdom Viridiplantae; phylum Streptophyta; class Magnoliopsida; order Lamiales; family Orobanchaceae; genus Orobanche; species Orobanche coerulescens. Next base: position 188,070,373 of record CM065803.1, on the reverse strand, counting down.
GTTCTTGAGCTGATGATGGCTGTTCTTGATGTTGAGCACTGTATATCTCTTTCGTTCTTAATTGCAGTATGCTTTGGAGATATGTTTGCTCTGATGATAACTATTGATAGCTTGAGTGTTAGGTTACTTGGGTAACTGATCTTCAATGTCTTCATAAGATATATATAGTCTCTGAAGAAAGTATCCGTTGAGATGTATCCGTTTGAATAAGATTTCCTTCAACGGGAATATGACATGATCCGGATTTCGCGGGATTCTGAAGATCGAAGGCGCGGTATTTAAATACTTTATCCTTGAGTATTTAAATACTTCTTTGTTCAACGGGACTTGACTTGTTCCTTCTTTGTCCTGTTGTGAACTGTATGGAAGATAACTGTATTTTGAGCATCGAGACAGTTTCCATACTTGGTCTTTTTACAAGTCTTCTTGCTGTACATAGGAGTTTCGCTTATATGCTGATTCGATCTTCGATACAGGATGAAGCCTCAAAGCTTCGATACAGTTTCCTTACTGTATTTGGATTGGCATATATGTCAAAACCTAAATATCATTCGATACAGGGATCGGGTATCCCATTGTTTGATGCGGTGGTCTTTGATTTCCCAACAATTTCCCCCATTTTGACAATTTGCCAAGACTAACTTCTTTAACTTTTAAAGTCTTCTTGATGATGACAAAACCTTCTTCATGAGGCGATCTTCTTTGATGACTTCTGGCAGATTTCTTGGTCTTTCGTCAAAAGGTCTGACTTAGTGACTTAGTCTACAATAATGAACTGCTCGCAGGCAAGTTCGATACAGTTTAAGATTTATTACAACTTAAGCCTATGATTGGCGCGCAGGCACAATCTTACAATGTATTTCTAAGTTTTACAACTGAAATTATGAACTGTTCGTAGACTAGTTCGTACAGCTTATTTTTCAATCAAGTTTATCTAACTTGAGATTCCTATTAAACAATTTAAGTAATCATACATCAACATAGTAGATTACGAGTTGTAATCTTTCAAGACAAACAAACGTTTTATTGATATTCAAAATGAATTGAGTACAGAGTTTGCGGTTTCGAATAGAAATTACAAAACAAAAAAATATACATAAATTTCATCTCCTTATCTATAATCCGCATGCCTCCATGGTCTTTTTCCGGGTTCGTTCTCGGTACCACGCCACCAGTTTTGAAGAGAATCATTGCCTCGATCCTGGTATATCGCTCTTCCTTCATAAGATCGATCAAAGGCAAGTATCCAATCTTCTGGATGGGTGACCCGATCTCCTCTTCTATGTTTGGATTTCATTTCGACTTGGAGAGGGAGTTTCCCTTCTTCTAGCATCTTCGTAAATTTATCTGCGGCCTCCGCTAACGTTTTATAATTTTTGAAGATGGCGGATTCCCTGATGAGTCTGACAAAGTATCTCATCAGTTCATTCTTCCTCCAGTGCTTCACTTCGTCGGCAGTTGGGTTGCGGTTGGTCGGCAGACGAATTTCCGAAGGTCTTTGAATAAGAGTTTTCCAAGGGACATTGGGATCATGAAATTCCGGTCTGGAGCCAGAAATTTTAAAACTTTGGGATGGAGGTGCCAGCTTGTTTAATTCGGCGGTAATCTTAAAGCGACCTCAAATTCCCTTTCTTGTTGCAGCCTTATTCTCCTAGCAGCTTCTCGTGCCTCTTCCCCCTTTTTGGCTTCATCAAGACTTTGCAGGATTTCAAGAGCAGCATCCTGTTTGGTCTCGATGCTGGTGATTCTTTCGACAAGGGAGGAAAGAGTCTGCGACATTTCCTGAATGCATTTGTCGTGAGCACGCAGTTGAGAGCTGTTCTCAATCATTGCACAAGCGGTCTTGGCTTCAGCTATCCTCGTCTTTGTAGCTTCGTCCTTCAGCAGTTGCTCCTGCTTATCTTCCATGATCTTTAAGGCTTGCTTGAAAACTTCGGGCAAAAGAATGAATGCGTCGACAACACGAGATACTTCATGTTGAAGAGTGGTCATTTCTTCGACGGCAGAAGTGTGCATCCAATTCAGTGCTTTTTCAACGGAAGATAGAGCATTTACTGCATCTTGGATAAATACAGTCTGAAGGCCAAGAGCTCGCAGGCGCTCTTTTCGTGCAGCAGAGATCGGAGAATCTGGTTCGGCAAGGTCTGCAGTGCTGTTCAACCTTCTTACATTCACGGATGGACGTGAAGTAAGTTGGACATTGTTGGGAAAAACAATCACCCTGTATCGAATCAGCCGGGATACCCGATCCCTGTATCGATTGTTATTTGTTATTGAGAAGGTTTTGACATATATGCCAAATATACAGTAAGGAAACTGTATCGAGGCTTCAAGGCTTTATCCTATATCAAGACTCCGCCTCGAATCGGATAAGTGAAGCTCACAAGACAACAAGAAGACTTGTAAAAGATCAAGTATGGAAACTGTCTCGATGCCCTAAATACGGTCATCTTCCATACGGTTCACAAAAGGACAAGAAAGAACACAAGTCAAGTTCCGTTGAACAAAGAAGTATTTAAATACTCAAGGATAAAGTATTTAAATCACGGTCTTCAGATCTTCAGAATCCCGCGAAATCTGGATCATGTCATATTCCCGTTGAAGGAAATCTTATTCAAACGGACATCTCAACGGATACTTTCTTCAGAGGCTATATATATCCTTGAAGACATTGAAGATCAGTTACAAAAACTACAACACACCAACTGAAGTAACCTAACTCTCAAAGCTATCAAAGATATCATCTGAGCAAACATATCTTCTAAGCATACTCCAAGTTAGAACGAAAGAGATATACAGTGCTCAACAACAAGAACAGCTATCATCAGCTCAAGAACTTGATATTCAAAGCTGCTGTTCTTACCTGGTTACCTACCTTTTACCTCTGTGTAAAAACCGAGCTCTGTGTGAACTCAACAAGTTATTCGACTGTGTGGGACGAATAAGGACGAAGCTTTGGAACCGTGTGTGAAGAAGCTAGTCAAGAAGGAAGCTTTAACCAACTGTGAACGGTTGAAAGTGACATTCTTTGTATCAATGCTGTGAACGATACAAGGATAGGTTTGTTTATAATTACGTAGTTGTGTACGCAGAATTATATAATAAACTTTTTACTCTGTGTGGAGGACCAAATGGACGTAGAGGGTTTACCTCGAACCACTTAAATTATCGTGTTATTTACCTTTCGCTTTAATCGCTTGAAATAAGCGTGATATATTAAGTATACACCAAACACTTCGTTGTATCCACGGCAACTAATCGTATCCAAGACTTCGCTACGCACTCGATTTAGATTCCATACGGTTTGTTGTTTAAACGCTTTTCCAAATCGTATCCAAGATACTTAAGTGGCCAACAAGTGGTATCGAGCGGTTGATTCTAAAAAGAATCATCGTATTTCTTTTAATGAATCGATTCAAATCACTTATTTTCTAAAGTCTCTTTCATTCCTATATTATCGGTATGGATACTTCTATGATTAACAAAGTCCCTATGTTCTCTATTAACGAATTTGACGACTGGAGAATTAGAATGGAAGCTCATCTTGCGGCAATGCACGAAGAGATGATTTTTGTTATACAGATGGTCCGATCAAGATCATGAAGGTCAATCCGGCGCAAGGATTGAGGGCCAAGCCCATCTTTGAAATGCTCGAGAAAGAACGCGAGCAATGGACAACCGATGAAAGGAAGCGAGCCAATCTCGACAACGTGGCTAAGAACGCGTTATTTGTCACTCTTGACAAAGGCACGTTCTCAAAGGTAAAGAGCTGCAAAAGCCCAAAGAAATCAGGATAAACTCAAGTTAATTTGTGAGGGAACTGAGCTCTCAAAAGAAAACAAAATTTCAAAACTCACTCAGCAATTCGAATCTTTTGAAATGAAACCAACGGAAACACTTGAGGAACTTGACCTCAGATTTACTGGTATTGTTGGTGAACTTGAAGCGTTGGGCAAGATTTACACCCAAAAGGAGAAGAACTTAAAAATTTTCAGATCTCTCCCAGCCCGATGGGACATTAAGACCACAGCTATGCGTGTATCCTGTAATCTTAATGAAATATCCACTTTTGATCTCTTCTCTGACCTTAAAGCTTTTGAGTATGACATTGACAGAAGAGAGAAAGCTGAAGAATCTCCTTCAAAGGTCACAGCTCTCGCTGCTGTATCGAACCGTCGACACAGCATGCCTAGCTCGTCGAAGCCCGGTCACAAGAGCGCTGACAGCGACGACGACATCCTGTCACAAGATGAAATGGCGCTTCTAATGCATAAATTCAAAAAGTTCATCAAACAGTCTGGAAAGACTCCCTACAGGCCCAAACCTGTCAACAAGGTAAGTACCGAAACATCATCTGGTGATGCTAACCTATGTTATAACTGCAGGAAACCAGGCCATTATGCAAACAAATGTCCTCATCCCAAAGTCCAAAGATTGCCTGAGGCCGAGCAACAAGAGAGAGATGAAAGAAGACGTGCTTGGAAAGACAAGCTCAAGGCCCTGATTGGAGAATCAGAAGCCTCCCCCACACCATCCAAATCAGCAGAATGTCTTCAGGTGGTCACTGAAAGTGATTCATCTGACGATGAGTTCGATGATAAAGCATACATGTGCTTTATGGCCAAAGATGTTCCAGAAGGTGAAGACAGCGACGATGAGGTAAGCTCAACCTCAGTTATTCCATCTAATGCATCTCATACTTTCGAAAATATGATGAATGAATTCAAAAACATTCAAAAGGCCCATGAGACTCTAAAAACTGAGAATATACAGCTTCAATTAACAAATCTAGAGCTGAAAGATGAAAATGACTTGCTGAAAATAAACTATGATAATATGTCTCTTGATTGTGAAACCAGCAAGGTCGATTTTGAAAAACTCATGGAGAGCAATCATCAACTTGCTCATGAACTAAGTACGGTTAAAACCCATAATGAGAGCAAGACAAATGATTTGGTTCTACTACAAACCAAAATTACAACTCTCGAGAAGCGAGAAAATGAACTTGAGACCATTCTGAAGTCTTTTGAAAAATCGTCCAAAAGAATGGAAGAAATTGAGCACGGGCAACATGCTCATGATAAAAGTGGCTTAGGATACGGCTCATGTTCGAATAAAGGTAAAACTAGTCTTGTGTTCGTCAAGAGTGTGGAACACATTCCAGAATCGGAAGATACTCCTAGTCCCATAAAGGAACTCTGCAGAGAAAACCGAAAGCCGCAACAATTTCCCCAATTTACAAGGCTAAGGAAAGCGTACGGACTTAAACAAGCCCCTAGAGCACAGTACGAAACCCCGTCCCGATTCAACCAACAACGGATTTGAGAAAGGTGTCACGACAAAACCTTGTTCAAGATACAGGAAGGTGATGACCTTCTAATGGTACAAATCTATGTCGATGATATTATTTTTGGTTCAACTAACCTTGCTCTATGTCAAAGGTTCTCACATCTCATGCAAAGCAAATTTGAAATGAGTATGATGGGGGAACTTAGTTATTTCCTAGGTTTGCAGGTAAAGCAGTTGCCTACAGGTATATTCATCAACCAGGAAAAATACAGCAAGGAGCTTCTCAACAAATTTGGAATGAACACTTCCAAATCTTCGCCAACCCCCATGAGCACTTCCGTGCAAATTAGTGCTGATGAAGCCGGAAAGCCGTTTGACCAATCACTCTACAGGAAGCTCATTGGTTTGCTCCTGTACCTAACGGCTAGCAGGCCCGATATCCAGTTTGCTGTTGGAGTGTGTGCGAGATATCAAGTTGCACCTAAGGAATCACACTTCAATACAGCTAAACGAATCCTGAAATACGTCAAAGAAACAGTCGATGCAGGACTGTGGTATCCTAATGTAGGCGGATTCGATTTAGTTGATACAAATGACTCGGATCTCGGAGGTCGCAAGCTAGATAGGAAGAGTACAAGTGGAACTTGTCACTTTCTCGGTACGAGTCTCGTCTCTTGGTTCAAGAAGAAGCAATTGGCTAACTCTCTTTCCACGGTGAATCAGTACTATGTCAGTAGTCAGCTGTATGCAGATCCTTTGGATGCGGAACAAGCTGTCAGATTATGGAATCGATGCTAGAGAGACTCAATCATGTGTGATAGCACGAGTGCAATTGCAATCACGCACAACTCGCTTTTGCACTCTCGCACTAAGCATATCAACATGAAGCATCATTTCATCAGAATCATGTCGAGAACAAGGATGTTCGCCGAAAAAGTTCATACGTACATCCAGGTGCCGACATTTTCACCAAGCCTCTCGACACGGCAAGATTCAACATGCTAAGAACAGATTGGGAATACTACGGCCGGACTCCTGTAAGTCAATTTCTTGCTTTTACTCAACAATTGAGGGGAATCTTTGAAGACCCGTGAATACTGATTCAACATTAATTATCTCGTACACTCGAAACATCAATACAAGATCAGTAGCGAACGAAGGCATCCGAATCCTACACTGATGTGTGCAATAATTAAGGGGAATATCAGACCCATGAATACAAAGATTAATCCAAATATTGTTTGTATGGAATTCAAAACCTATTAGTACCTTTTTAAGGGGGAACGCAGTATCGACGAGAACAAAGACATACTATAGATTTCGATTCAAGATATAATATAATATTATTTCCTTTTAAAATAATTTTTGTCCACGTGCCCTGTTTTTATGTCAAACGTCATGTTCATTAAATGCCTTACACGACATCTGGACAACTGAATCTCAAAAGCCGCGATGTTTTTAAATTGTTTATTATTTTTAAACCGCCGTTTTAGGCATTTAGGGTAATCAACCTATGTCATAAGTGGGACCCGCTGTATTTTAAAACCTTTTAATGGATTAGCTTACCAGTTACACTAAATCCATCCTGACCGTCGATTTCAAAACCGGTTCCCATCCCTTAAAATCTGACCATTCGTACTCTGCAAAACCCTATTTCGCCGCCCAAGTATAAAAGGATCAGATTCGCCATTAGAGACTCTTTACGCTTTCTGCAATTACAAGAGATCTCAAGAAAACAGCCTACATATTTTCTGCATTTTCACTGCGAATTTCTACTGTTTTCTTCCTCCTTCGTTTTAAGAAATCAGCCATGGCTAGTCAATCTTCTTCCCCAGTTCTGAAGAAAACCTCCAACATCATTGATGGCCGGATCTTCTCGAAACCTGTCATCATCGAGCGTATCATCTCGGAAATCAACGACACCGAACCAATGGAGTATATCATTACTCGTCTTGAGCAACAAGGTCTTTATCGCTTCGGGAGCAAAACTGCCGACAAATACGACGCCCATCTGGTTGAGGAATTCTACCTCAACGCCGCCGTTCGTTTTCTGTCACTAGCCCAGGAAGGACATGTTGCTGACATCACTGCAACAGTCCAAGGAGTGCAAATCTGCATCAATAGCGACCTACTCCAGAAAATCTACAGGCTGCCCGCCGACGGCCTGACCATGGACCAGCTTGAGATGTTTGGGTCTCAAGAGCTAATTACCAAGTTTTATGGACTATTTACCGGATCCAAAGTGGTTGATATGGTGACAACCACTTGCCACAAGAAAAATTTTCTTCTTCATTTCGTTTATCTCCACGACTTCTGTTCCAGGATCATTGAAAATCGAACCGGTGCGTTCGAGATGTGCACGAATCTAAGGTTCAGAATGATGGTAGCTATTTTGACCTGTGAAAAGGTCAATTGGTGCCAAATCATTTTGAAACGTCTTCAAGAAGAGGTGTGCAAAACTGCCACCCAAAAGAAATCATTTGGTTTAATGCTGAACTTCATCCTGACGAAGTGCGGAGTCAAGCAATCCGCCGATGCCAAGAAAAACAGCTCACGGATATATTTAGGAGGCGTCAAACCCACTGCTTATAACCAGAGCACAATGCATGCCAATCACCCAAGAACCAGGCACATGCCTATTTCTGACAACCCCAGAGATGAAACCGTGAAGGTCCCTGAATTGGAATCTTCAAAGAAGAAGCGCAAGCGTTCTCACAGCAAGAAGCACTCTGCTGATGAGAAGTCCAAGAAGAGACTTCGCAGGCTCTCAAAAATCAAAGCCAAACACTCCGAGTATGTCTCGCCCGTGGCGCAACCCACTGAAGAACCCCAGGGCCCAACCCCTGCGGAAGAGGTGTCTCCTACTGCATCGACAGTAGATCCAGAGCCTTTGGCGGCTACGATGGATATAGAGACATCTGCCAACATTCAAGACGTTAGCACGTCGGCTGCCCATTCGGAGCCAAAAGCTACCTCTCCTCTACGGGATTCCACACCCGTACAGGATCCAATTTCCTTCGGGGCACCATCCCCTGCAAGGAGTCCATCTTCCGTGCAGGATCCCATACCAGATCTAATCCTCAAACAGCGTCTCGCACGTGATTCGAAGTCCCTCCCCTGACTCAATCATAAATCAAACACTTCTTTCGGTTCAAATTGAACAATCGTACGAAAGATTTCTGCAATGGAAAGGCTATAGGCTAGCTCCGTACGACACACTGTACAACTGGAGCGAATGGAGCCACGAAGAGCGGTTTGTCTCCGAAGTAACAGACTCGACTGAAATTGAGGCCCTGTTACGATGGGACAACGCTTCTTGCAAGGATCTCATCGAAAGCCACCTGCTGCACAAATCTGACGCCAGAAGAAAAGGAAAGAAGAAGTCAGAGGACTCTCCCATTAATCCAAAAACTGACGAAGATGCCGACTCAGACGACGACGACGATACTCTTCAAGCAGGTCTGAGAATGAGCCGTGAAGAGGCTGAAGCCCGAGCCGCCTCTCCACCCAGAAAAGACGAAGGACCTTCAACCCAAGCCAATCCACCTTCGCCACAGCCGGAGAACATTCCCGACCAGGAGGAATCAGTCCCTCCAGTCGAGGAAAATCAAGAAATTTTGGAACAGGCACCCAAGCCTGTTGCGACCGAAGAAGCTATTCCTGCAAGCCAACAGGAGGATTCAGTCCCTCCTGCATCCATATCTGCCGAAGAACCTTCGCCACAGGACGCTTCTGAACCAACCATACCACTAGAAGCTTCTCCCGCCCCTGCACCCTTGGAATCCGAGGACGGTAACGAACCTGAGGATGTCCAACTTACTTCACGTCCATCCGTGAATGTAAGGAGGTTGAACGGTGCTGAAGACTTCGCCCAGCCTGACTCTCCTATCTCTGCTGCACGCAAAGAGCGCCTGCGAGCTCTTGGCCTTCAGACTGTATTTATCCAAGATGCAGTTAGCGCTCTGTCTTCCGTTGAAAAGGCACTGAATTGGATGCACACCTCTGCCGTAGAAGAAATGACCACTCTTCAACACGAAGTATCTCGAGTTGTCGACGCATTCATCCTTTTGCCAGAAGTGTTCAAGCAAGCCTTGAAGATCATGCAAGATAAACAAGAGCAACTGCTGAAGGAGGAAGCTACGAAGACAAGGATTGCTGAAGCCAAGACAGCCTGTGCAATGATTGAGAACTGACTCTCAAGGCGTGCGCACGATAAAAGCATTCAAGAAATGTCGCAGACTCTTTCCTCCCTTGTTGAAAGAATAAACAGCATCGAGACCAAACAGGACGCCGCTCTTGAAATCCTGCAAAGTCTTGATGAAGCCAAAAAGGGGGAAGAGGCACGAGAAGCTGCAAGGAGAATAAGACTGCAACAGGAAAGGGAATTTGAGGCTGCTCAGAGCAGTATCTCTGCCGAATTGAACAAGCTAGCACCTCAATCCCAAAGCTTTAGAATTTCAGGCTCCAGACCAGAATTCCATGACCCAAATGTCCCTTGGCAAAATCTTGTTCAAAGACCTTCGGAAATACGTCTGTCGACCAACCGCAACCCATCGGCCGAAGAAGTGAAGCACTGGAGGAAGAATGAACTGATGAGATATTTTGTCAGACTCATCAGGGAATCCGCCATCTTCAAAAATTATAAAACGTTAGCGGAGCGTGTATAAGTTTTCAAAGATGCTAGAAGAAGGTAAGCTCCCTCTCCAAGTCGAAATGAAATCAAAACATAGAAGAGGAGATCGGGTCACCCATCCAGAGGATTGGATACTTGCCTTTGATCGTTCATATGAAGGAAGAGCGATTTACCAGGAACGAGGCAATGATTCACTTCAAAACTGGTGGCGCGGCACCGAGTACGAGCAAGGAAAGAGACCATGGAGGCATGCGGATCAAAGATAAAGAGCTGAAATTTATGTATATTATTTTTGTTTCTGTAATTTCTATTCAACACAGCAAACTTTGTACTCAATCATTTTGAATATCAATAAAATAGTTTGTTTGTCTTGAAAGATTACAACTCGTAATCTACTGTGTTAATGTATGATTACTTTAAATTGTTTGATAGGAATCTCAAGTTAGATAAACTTGATTGAAAAATTAAGCTGTACGAACTAGTCTACGAACAGTTCATAGTTTCAGTTGTAAACTTAGAATACATTGTAAGATTGTGCCTGCGCGCCAATCATAGGCTTAAATTGTAAACTGTATCGAACGTGCCTACGAGCAGTTCATCATTGTAGACTAAGTCACTAAGTCAGACCTATTGAAAAAAGACCAAGAAATCTGCCAGAAGTCATCGAAGAAGAATGCTTCATGAAGAAGGTTTTGGCATCATCAAGAAGACTCGAAGAGTTGAAGTAAGTTAGTCTTGGCAAATTGTCAAAAAGGGGGAAATTGTTGGGAAAAACAATCACCCTGTATCGAATCAGCCGGGATACCCGATCCCTGTATCGATTGTTATTTGTTATTGAGAAGGTTTTGACATATATGCCAAATATACAGTAAGGAAACTGTATCGAGGCTTCAAGGCTTTATCCTATATCGAAGACCTGCCTCGAATCAGCATAAGTGAAGCTCACAAGACAGCAAGAAGACTTGTAAAAGATCAAGTATGGAAACTGTCTCGATGCCCTAAATACAGTCATCTTCCATACAGTTCACAAAAGGACAAGAAAGAACACAAGTCAAGTTCCGTTGAACAAAGAAGTATTTAAATACTCAAGGATAAAGTATTTAAATACGTCGATCTTCGAATCTTGAGAATCCGCGAACTGGATCATGTCATATTCCCGTTGAAGGAAATCTTATTCAAACGGACATCTCAACGGATACTTTCTTCAGAGGCTATATATATCCTTGAAGACATTGAAGATCAGTTACAAAAACTACAACACACCAACTGAAGTAACCTAACTCTCAAAGCTATCAAAGATATCATCGGAGCAAACATATCTTCTAAGCATACTGCAAGTTAGAACGAAAGAGATATACAGTGCTCAACAACAAGAACAGCTATCATCAGCTCAAGAACTTGATATTCAAAGCTGCTGTTCTTACCTGGTTACCTACCTTTTACCTCTGTGTAAAAACCGAGCTATGTGTGAACTCAACAAGTTATTCTGACCTGTGTGGGACGAATAAGGACGAAGCTTTGGAACTGTGTGTGAAGAAGCTAGTCAAGAAGGAAGCTTTAACCAATCTGTGTGAACGGTTGAAAGTGACATTCTTTGTATCAATCTGTGTGAACGATACAAGGATAGGTTTGTTTATAATTACGTAGTTGTGTACGCAGTAATTATATAATAAACTTTTTACTCCTGTGTGGAGGACCAGTGGACGTAGAGGGGTTTACCTCGAACCACTTAAATTACTGTGTTATTTACCTTCTGCTTTAACTGTTTGAAATAACTGTGATATATTAAGTATACACCAAACACTTCGTTGTTGTATCCACGGCAACTAACTGTATCCAAGACTTCCGCTACGTACTCAGATTTAGATTCCATACAGTTTGTTGTTTAAACGGTTTTCCAAACTGTATCCAGTATACTTAAGTGGCCAACAGACATCCTCAGGTTCGGTACCGTCCTCGGATTCCATGGTTGAAGGGGCAGGAGCAGCTTCTTGTGATTCGGCGATAGGGGGTTGAGAAGCGTCCTGTGGCGAAGGTTCTTCAGCAATCATGGATGCAGGAGGGACTGAATCCTCCTGTTGGCTTTCAGGAACGGCTTCTTCGGTCGCAGCAGGCTCAGATGCCTGTTCCAAAATTTCTTGAACTTCCTCGACTGGAGGGACTGATTCCTCTTGGTCGGGAATGTTCTCTGGCTGTGGCGAAGATTGTCTTGGGTAGAAGGCCCTTCGTCATTTCTGGGTGGAGAGGCGTCTCGAGCTTCAGCCTCTTCACGACTCATTCTCAGACCTGCTTGAAGAGCATCGTCGTCGTCGTCTGAGTCATGGTCTTCGTCATCTTTTGTATTGGAGGGAGAGTCCTCTGACTTATTCTTTCCTTTCCTCCTGGCGTCAGATTTATGCAGAAGGTGGCTTTCAATTAGATCCTTGCAAGAGGTGTTGTCCCATCGAAGCAGGGCCTCAATTTCAGTTGAGTCTGTTACTTCGGAGACAAATCTCTCTTCGTGGCTCCAATCGCTCCAGTTGTACAGTGTATCGTACGGAGCTAGCCTGTAGCCTTTCCATTGCAGAAATATTTTGTACGCGTGTTCAATTTGAACCGAAAGAAGGGTCTGATTGATGATCGAGTCAGGGGAGGGACTTCGAATAACGTCTGAGACGCTGTTTGAGGATTCTGTGCGTATGGGATCCGTGCGGAAGATGGACTCCTTGGAGGATGGTGCCCTTAAGGAAGATGGATCTGCACGGGTGTGGGATCCGCAGAGGAGAAGTAGCTTTTGGCTCGAATGGGCGGCCACTCGCTAAAGTCTTGAATGTTGGCGGATGTCTCTATATCCGTCGTAGCCGCCAAAGGCTCGGGATCTACCGTCGATACAAAGAGGAGATACCTCTTCCACGGGGTTGGGCCACAGGGTTCTTCATCGATGGGTTGCGCCACGGGAGACATCCTTGGAGTGCTTGGCAGATTTGATTTTTGAAAGCCTCCCGAGTCTCTTCTTGGACTTCTCACCAGCAGAGTGTTTCTTGCCGTGAGATCGCCGCTTCTTTGAAGATTCCATTTCGGGACCTTCACGGATTCATCTCTTGGGTTGTCGAAATAGGCATGTGCTCGGTTCTCGGGTGGTTGCAATGCATGGTGCTCTGCGGTTATACGCGATGGGCTTGACGCCTCCTAAGTATATCCTCGAGCTATTCTTCTTTGCGTCGGCGGATTGCGTCACCGCACTTCGTCCGAATGTAGTTCAAGATTAAACCAAATGATTTCTTTTGGGTGGCAGGTTTGCACACCTCTTCTTGAAGACGTTTGCATTATTTGGCACCAATTGACCTTTTCACAGTCAAAATAGCTACCATCATTCTGAACCTTAAGTTCGTGCACATCTCGAACGCACCGGTTCGGTTTTCAATGATCCTGGAGCAAAAGTCATGAAGATACACAAAATAAAGAAGAAAATTTTTCTTGTGACAAGTAGTTGTCACCATATCAACCACTTTGGACCCTGTAAATAGTCCATAAAACTTAGTAATAAGCTCTTGAGACCCGAACGTCTCAAGTTGGTCCATGGTCGTGCCACGGGTAGCCTGTAGATTCTCTGGAGCAGATCACGATCGATACGGATCTCCACTCCCTGGACTGTTGCAGTGATGTCAGCAACATGACCTCCCTGGGCCAGTGACAGAAAACGGACGGCGGCGTTGAGGTAGAATTCCTCAACCAGATGGGCGTCGAATTTGTCGGCGGTTTTGCTCCCAAGGCGATAGATGCCTTGTTGTTGAAGACGAGTAATGATATATTCCATCGGTTCTGTGTCGTTGATTTCCGAGAGAATACGCTCCATGATGACAGGTTTGGAGAAGATCCGGCCATCAATGATGTTGGAGGATTTCTTCAGAACAGGGGAAGAAGATTGACCAGACATTGAAGTTTTCTTAAGAGATAAGGGTGCAAGAAAACGATGGAAATTCGCTGTGAAATACAGAAAAATATGTAGGCTGTTTGCTTGAGAACTCTTGTAATTGCAGAAAGCGTAAAGAGTCTCTAATGGCAGATTCAGTCCTTTTATAGTTGGGCGGCGAAATAGGGTTTTGCAGAGTACGAATGGTCAGATTTTAAGGGATGGGAACCGGTTTTGAAATCAACGGTCAAGATGGATTGAGTGTAACTGGTACGCTAATCCATTAACAGGTTTAAAAATAGAGCGGGTCCCACTTCTGACATAGGTTGATACCCTAAATGCCTAAAACGGCGGTTTAAAAATAATAAACAATTTAAAAACATCGCGGCTTTTGAGATTCAGTTGTCTAGATGTCGTGTAAGGCATTTAATGAACATGACGTTTGACATAAAACAGGGCACGTGGACAAAAATTATTTTAAAAGGAAATAATATTATATTATATACTGAATCGAAATCCTATAGCATGTCTTTGTTCTCCGTCGTCTGACGTTCCCCCTTAAAAAGGTACTAATAGGTTTTGAATTCCATACAAGAATATTTGGATTAATCTTTGTATTCATGGGTCCTGAGATTCCCCCTTAATTATTGCACACACCACCGTAGGATTCATATGCGTTCGCTCGCTACGATCTTGTATTGATGATTAAGGTGTACGGATAATTAATGTTGGATATCATATTTCTTGGTCTTACAAAGATTCCCCTCAATTGTTGAGTAAAAGCAGAAATTACTTACAGGAGTCTGGTGTAGTATTCCCAATTCTTGTCCGAGCATGTTGAATCTTGCCGTGTCGAGAGGCTTGGTGAAAATGTCGGCCGGTGAACGTCGTATGAACTTTTTCGTGCGAACATCCTTGTTATCGACGTGATTCCGATAAAATGATGCTTCATGTTGATATGCTTAGTGCGCGAGTGCGTAAGTGATTGTGCGTGATTGCAATTGCACTCATGCTATCACACATGATTCGAGTCTCTCTAGCATCGATTCCATAGTCGGCAGGTTGTTCCGCATCCAAAGGATCTGCATACAAGAGCCTACCAAAGACATAGTACTGATTCGGCCGTGGAAAGGGAGTTAGCCAATTGCTTCTTCTTGAACCAAAAACGAGTCTAGGTCCAAGAAAGTGACAAGTTCCACTTGTACTCTTCCTATCTAGCTTGCGACCTCCGAGATCCGAGTCAGCCGTATCCAACTAAATCGAATCCGCCTTCCTTAGGATACCACGATCCCGCATCGACTGTTCCTTTAATGTACTTCAGGATTCGTTTAGCTGTATTGAAGTGTGATTCCTTAGGTGCAACTTGGTATCTCGCACACACTCCAACAGCAAATTGGATATCGGGCCTGCTAGCCGTTAGGTACAGGAGCGAACCAATGAGCTTCCTGTAGAGTGATTGGTCAAACGGCATTCCGGCTTCATCAGCACTAATTTGCACGGAAGTGCTCATGGGGGTTGGCGAGGATTTGGAAGTGTTCATTCCAAATTTGTTGAGAAGCTCCTTGCTGTATTTCTCCTGGTTGATGAATATACCTGTAGGCAACTGCTTTACCTGCAAACCTAGGAAATAACTAAGTTCCCCCATCATACTCATTTCAAATTTACTTTGCATGAGATGAGAGAACCTTTGACATAGAGCAAGGTTAGTTGAACCAAAAATAATATCATCGACATAGATTTGTACCATTATAAGGTCATCACCTTCCTGTATCTTGAACAAGGTTTTGTCTACAGCACCTTTCTCAAATCCGTTGTTGGTTAGATACTGGGACAGGGTTTCGTACTGTGCTCTAGGGCTTGTTTAAGTCCGTGCCGCTTTCCTTAGCCTCGTAAACTAGATCGATACCGTCTGTGTTGGCAAACCCCGGTGGTTGTTCAACATAAACTTCTTCTCGCAAGTTCTCCATTTAGGAAAGCACTCTTGACGTCCATTTGGTATACGATAAAACTCTTATGGGCGGCAAAGGCTAAAAATATCCTAATGGCTTCTAGTCTCGCTACAGTGCGAAGGTTTCATCATAGTCGATTCCTTCTTCCCGACAATAGCCTTGTGCTACTAGTCTGGATTTGTTCCTTATGATAAGTCCATTTCGATCCTTTTTGTTTGAAATACCCATTTGGTTCCTATGACCGATTGGTGTGTCGGTCTGGGTACAAGATACCATACATTGTTTCTTTCGAAACCGTTAAGCTCTTCTTCCATAGATGTTATCCAATGAGAATTGTTAAGAGCGTCTATGGTCGAAACAGTTCGGATCGGGCTAAGAATACGGCGATAGTGCACATATTCAGACTCCTAAGTTCGGATTGAGATTTTCATTCAGAAACTGTGAAACTTCACATTAGATTCTTCTTGTGCACAAAGTACATTTCCTTGTGTACTCTGTATTCTCCTACGAGTAGAAACACCGCATTAATGTTTCCAATGATCAGCTCTTGCGGGTGATCTCTCAACCATCTTCGGTCGGGTTCTAGTTCAGATCCGTCTTGTATCGAAAGTTCTGTGGATACGGCTTGACTTATGCGGCGTCGGCTTCATCCACATAGATTCTTACGATTGCGGGGTTGATTTCTAAATCAACGATGTGTTCTATGGGTGTAGGTGGATCCAAGATAGATAGATGGTGAATGTCCCGAGTGATATCATCTACTCTGTAGGGTCATGGTGTGGTTCGTCGAACACTACATGAACCGATTCCTCGATTGTCGACTTCCTTTTATTAAAGATTAAAGCTTTCTTGTGACAGAGGAGTATCCTACGAATATTCCTTCATCGATTTTTCATCAAAGGTTCTAAGTTGGTCCTTCCCATTGTTCAATACATAACACCCGCATCCAAAATGTGAAAATACGAAACTAATGGAGTTTTGTTATTCCATACCTCATATCTTTGTTTTGTTGTGGTGCTTGTTGACGATACAACAGTTTTGAGTGTAGCCGTTGTATTGGTTGCTTCACCCCGAACGCTGTGGCAATTTGCTTGCGGCAATCATTGTCCTTGTTGCTTCTTTCAACGTCTATTCTTTCGCTCGGCAACACCATTTTGTTGAGGTGTACGGCAAATGAGTATTCGTCTTTGTATTCCATTCTCTCGAAGCAGTATTGCTCTATAAAGTGGTTAGTAAATTCAGTACCTCTGTCGGAACGAATGCACACGATACTCGATGCTTTTTCATTTTGCAACTTTCTCGGGAGCTCGGGCAGCCTTGATGTTGTTTCCTTCTTCTTGCTAAGAAAGATCGTCAAGCATACCGGAATAATCATCAACAACAACCATGCAATATTTCTTACCTCCCAAACTTACCGGGTCTACGGGACCGTAGAGATCCATGTGTAGCATTTCCAACACTCTTTGGGTTGAAAGGTAGGATTTGCTTTTCAGGGTTGAATTGATTTGCTTGCCTTTCTGGCATGGTCCGCAGATGCTGTCCTTCTTGAATGACACATCTGGCAAACCTCTAACCATACCCTGTCTTGAAAGCTTGTTGATCGTCTTGAAGTTGACGTGAGACATCCTCTTGTGCCATAGCCAGCTAAGATCTGCAGTGCCTTTTGCAACAAAACATGGAATTGAGGAGCTCATAAGCTTCCAACAAGAATGTACATATTACCCGATCGGCTTCCTGTAAGCACAACTTCCTTGGTTTGGGTGTTCTTGACTCTACAATGATCTATATAGAACTTCACCGAGAACCGTTTATCACGTAACTGGATAATACTAAGTAGATTATACTGTAAGCCTTCAACATATGCAACATCGGTGACCTTGAATTTCCCGACAAGTAGGTTTCCTTTCCCTCTTGTTCTTCCTTTAGACTTATCACCGAAGCGAACTTTTGGACCGCGACCTTTCTACAAAATCAGATAGCTTGCTCCTATCTCCGGTCATGTGACGAGAGCATCCACTATCAAAGTACCAGGTATCCTCCTCTAGAATGTCCTGTAACAAAGAAATGAGGTAGATTTAGGTCCCCTTTGATTTTTGGGTCCATATATGTTAGTTCCTTTAGGTACCCAAACTTTCCTGACAGCAATTGGTTTACTGTAGGATGTACTCGGTACAGTGTTGCGATATCTACGGGGGGCATATCCGTAGTTATTATAATCATGATAATTACTATGCATGTAAAATTCAGGGTTATTATTATTATTCCAGTACGAGTGCCGTCTAGGAGGTGGAGCCATTTTCTTAGGCCTAACTTGTCTTACGGGTCTCCAGTTGGATTCCCAATCTTGTTGATCTTGAATCGGCATCTCTTTGTCTTGATGGATAACGGGCTCCTATATCCAAGGTATAGCGCGCTGCATCTTGAGAATCTTCTGTGCGGGCCTTTGGTGATTGGATACCGCCTTCTTTCTGAATGACTGCCGGCGTATATGATATGCTTGTGGAGCATGCTGTTGATTACGCCTTCTGAGTGGCTGTTGGTTCCACTGTCTCGAATAGTAGAGTTGAGGGGGCGGAATTGCAGCCTTCGGTTTTCTCGGTACAGCAGGTTCCTTCATAGGACTAGGAGTATCTTCCGATTCTGGAATGTGTTCCACACTCTTGACGAACACTGTACTAGATTTTCCTTTGTTCGAACATGAGCTGTATCCTAAGCCACTTTTATCATGAGCATGTTGCCCAGTGCTCAGGATTTCTTCCATTCTTTTGGACGATTTTTCAAAAGACTTCAGAATGGTCTCAAGTTCAGTTTCTCGCTTTTCGAGAGTTGTGATTTTGGTTTGTAGTAGAACCAAATCATTTGTCTTGCTCTCATTGTGGGTTTTCACCTCATTTAGTTCATGAGCAAGTTGATGATTGCTCTCCATGAGTTTTTCAAAATCGACCTTGCTGGTTTCACAATCAAGAGACATATTTTCATAATTTATTTTCAGCAAGTCATTTTCATCTTTCAGCTCTAGATTTGTTAATTGAAGTCGTATATTCTCGATTTTAGAGTCTCATGGGCTTTTGAATGTTTTTAAATTCATTCATCATATTTTCGAAAGTATGAGATGCATTAGATGGAATAGCTGAGGTTGAACTTACCTCATCGTCGTTGTCTTCACCTTCTGGAACATCTTTGGCCATAAAGCACATGTATGCTTTATCATCGAACTCATCGTCGGATGAATCACTTTCTGTGACCACTGAAGACATTCTCAGAGATTTGGATGGTGTGGGGAGGCTTCGATTCTCCAATCGGGGCCTTAAGCTTGTCTTTCCAAGCACGTCTTCTTTCATCTCTCTCTTGTTGCTCGGCCTCGTGCAATCTTTGGACTTTGGGATGAGGACATTTGTTTGCATAATGGCACGGTTTCCTGCAGATTAGAGCACGAGTTAGCATCACCGAGATGATGTTTCGGTACTTACCTTGTTGACGAGTTTGGGCACTGTAGGAGTCTTTCAGTCGTTTGATGAACTTTTTGAATTTATGCATTAGAAGCGCCATTTCATCTTGGGACGGGATGTCGTCGTCCATGTCGGCATTCTTGTGACCAGGGCTTCGACGAGCTAGGCATCTTTGTGTCGGCCGGTTCGTCTGACGGCGAGAGTCGTGACCTTTGAATGAGATTCTTGACTTTCTCTCTTTCACAATGTCATACTCAATAGCTTTAAGGTCGAGAAGAGATCAAAAGTGGATATTTCATTAAGATTACGGGATACACGCATAGTGTGGTCTTAATGTCCCATCGGGCCGAGAGATCTGAAAATTTTTAAGTTTTTCTCCTTTTGGGTGTAAATCTTGCCCAACGCTTCAAGTTCACCAACAATACCGGTAAATCTGAGGTCAAGTTCCTCAAGTGTTTCCGTTGGTTTCATTTCAAAAGATTCAAATTCTTGAGTAAGTTTTGAAATCTTGTTTTCTTTTGAGAGCTCAGTTCCCTCACAAATTAACTTGAGTTCATCCCGATTTCTTTGGGTTTTGCGCCTCTTTACCTTTGAGAACGTGCCTTTGTCAAGAGTGACAAATAACGCGTTCTTAGCCACGTTGTCGAGATTGGCTCGCTTCCTTTCATCATTGTCCATTGCTCGCGTTCTTTCTCGAGCATTTCGGCATGGGCTTGGCCCTCAATCCTTGCGGCGGATTGACCTTCATGATCTTGATAGGACCATCTGTATAACAAAAATCATCTCTTCGTGCATTCTTTAAGATGAGCTTCCATTCTAATTCTCCATCGTCAAATTCGTTAATAGAGAACATAGGGACTTTGTTAATCATAGAAGTATCCATACCGATAATATAGGAATGAAAGAGACTGCTTTGAAAATAAGTGATTTGAATCGATTCGGTTAAAAGAAATACGACCGATTCTTTTTAGAATCAACCTCTCCGATACCACTTGTTGGTCACTTAAGTATCTTGGATACAGTTTGGAAAATAGTTTAAACAACAAACCGTACGGAATCTAAATCTGAGTGCGTAGCGGAAGTCTTGGATACGATAGGTTGCCGTGGATACAACAACTAAGTGTATAGTGTATACTTAATATATCACAGTAATTTAAAACAAGAAAAGTCAAGGTAAATAACACAGTAATTAAAGTGGTTCGAGGTAAACCCCTCTACGTCCACCGGTCCTCCACACAGAGTAAAAGTTTATTTATAATTACTGCGTACACAACTACGTAATTATAATCAAACCTATCCTTGTATCGTTCACACAGATTGATACAAAGAATGTCGCTTTCAACCGTTCACACGCATTGGTTAAAGCTTCCTTCTTGACTAGCTTCTTCACACGCCTCAAGCTTCGTCCTTATTCGTCCCACAGTCGAATAACTTGTTGAGTTCACACAGAGCTCGGTTTTTACACAGAGGTAAAAGGTAGGTAACCAGGTAAGAACAACAGCTTTGAATATGAAGTTCTTGAGCTGATGATGGCTGTTCTTAATGTTGAGCACTGTATATCTCTTTCGTTCTTAATTGCAGTATGCTTTGGAGATATGTTTGCTCTGATGATAACTATTGATAGCTTGAGTGTTAGGTTACTTGGGTAACTGATCTTCAATGTCTTCATAAGATATATATAGTCTCTGAAGAAAGTATCCGTTGAGATGTATCCGTTTGAATAAGATTTCCTTCAACGGGAATATGACATGATCCGGATTTCGCGGGATTCTGAAGATCTGAAGACTGGCAGTATTTAAATACTTTATCCTTGAGTATTTAAATACTTCTTTGTTCAACGGGACTTGACTTCTGTTCCTTCTTTGTCCTGTTGTGAACTGTATGGAAGATAACTGTATTTTGAGCATCGAGACAGTTTCCATACTTGGTCTTTTTACAAGTCTTCTTGCTGTACATAGGAGTTTCGCTTATATGCTGATTCGATCTTCGATACAGGATGAAGCCTCAAAGCTTCGATACAGTTTCCTTACTGTATTTGGATTGGAATATATGTCAAAACCTAAATATCATTCGATACAGGGATCGGGTATCCCGACTGTTTCGATGCAGGGTCTTTGTTTTCCCAACAGAATAAAACACTAACTGGTTGCAAAAGGATCTGAATTGTACCTGATGCAACAGCAGTGTTCTGATCATCAGATTTCCTCATTTCGTACAGGCGCGGAGGAACGGACCCAGCACTGGATGTCTCTCTCTTCCCAACGCTTTTGTCGAAATCCACTCACTGCCTCGGTTCACTCGTCTCCTTCGAATCGAGCCGAGTGCGAGTACCAAAAGATCGGGTCACATTCCCACAAAAAGTCGCGCGATGTCCTTCCCGTCCACACTCAAACAGTCACAACAGCGCGAAACAATCACGCCGAACATGTCCTGCTTTGCCACGCTTATAACACTTCTTCCCCGCGTCTCAAACAGCTTGGTGCCGCCGAACTTCTTTCCACCTCGAGAAGGATGCGGAGGTCTCCTGGATGAATGAAAAGAGGACTGACCCCTGCGAGGCCCGCTACTCTTATCCTCCGTGAAGTTTCCAGACACCTTCTGTTTCTTTGCTTCCGTCGATTTCTCTACTGCTGCCTCCTTCATATCATAGGCCAACGCCTTGTCCTGATACTGTCGCAAGGTGGTACAATCAAATCCGGACATATATTGCTGAATTTCCGGCTTCATTCGCATGTCAAAATGGAAAATCCTTTCCGCCTCGATCCTGACCAAGTGGCGCACATAAGTCAGCTGGTGATTAAAAGTCTTAATCACGTCCGTCACAGATGCTTCTGAGTTCTGTGGTGAGAAAAACTCTCGAACTCGGGCCTCTCTAACTGGGCGAGGACAATACTGCGCTTCCATCATCAATTTGAATTCCGTCCAGTCAACATTGTGCTCCTCCGGTCGAATGGCCTCCCACCAGTCGAAAGCCTCCCCGTCGAAGATACCGGGCGACCGGAACCTTCCTATCGTTGGGACGCTTAATCCCCGCAAAAATCTTCTCTAATTCCTTCAGCCAGTGATCCCAAGAAAGCGTCTCAGTCGAACCATCAAATTTCGGAGGATGCAATTTGACCACCTCGGTAAGCCATTTATCTCCCCGATTATCCACGTTATGCTGTTGTCCCATCGCCGTCTGCATGCGATCCACAACTTGAGCAAACTGGTTTATCCGGGCAACCACTGCCAAGCACTCTGCACGTTAGGATCTCGCATTATTATTTGCCGATCCGTGCCGTCCCCTAATGGGAATCCGTCGACTAGCGGTTATCTCTCGGGGTAGATACCGACTCTTCTAGTCTCGCATTTCCACGCCCGCGTCCACGACCGGCCCGTCGCCCACGACAAGGCCCGCGTCCACGACCTCCTCTCAACATACTGTAAACATAAATACTCAATATCCAGGGCAAACTTTCTAAAAGTACATCCATCAATGTTCACAAAACATGAATGAAAATAAAACGGTAGTATTTGAGATTTAGGAACTTACAACCACGGTCCACACGACGATGCTGGCTCAGTAGTGATGTTACGAACGACCATTAATCAAATAACGTAAACTGACCCAACTAACCCGACTGCCAAGATATCCATGAATCTTAGCTCCGATACCATATTCTGTAACACCCCGAGATATTCGGAATAATTACAGCGCCGTAAACCCTTTAGATGAGGATTTACAAGGCTAATTTTAAAAGAAGTGTAAAAATAATCCAATCGAACAACTGAAGTTCAAATACAGATTTGATTCAACCGATCAAATGAGTTAACTTATACAACCATATCGAAATGACCTTATTAAAACATACGCACTCGAGTACTAAACGAACCAAGAAGACAAATCACAATAACAATAACATCAACCACATCACTGAGCCATTTCATCGTCTCCGTTTGCAGACTGTGGCCGCCTCCCGCTCCTCGGCTACCTGAACATCAAAACAATGTCCACCCCCGAAGGGGTTAGCAAAACAATGCTAGTACAAGTATCATCATACAATAAATCATCAATGCATCATAAAACATGCAAAACGGACTTCCGCCACCGTAATCCAACGATGCGAATCCTCACGATTCCATCAACATAATACAGGGTAATCCAAATGATCCAAATATTCTTGGTATAGATCCCCATGATGATCCCGTCGGACCAACGCATGGTGGAAAACCCGTCCAACGATCCAGCGCCCTCAGCATAGATCCCCATGATGATCCCGTCGGACCAACGCATGGTGGACATTCGATCCAGCGCCCTCAGCATAGATCCTCATGATCCCCTCGGATCATTTATACCATAAATCAATCAACTATGCATACACATATGCATTTCAATATGTTCATCAATACGAATAAATAACAACGAATATCACGAGAATTTTCAGAAATACATCTCATATTCAACAATATGAACAAAACCACAAGCATGATCAAAGTTTCAATATAAATCGAACTCGATATATGATACTTGCCTCGAAAATGGCAAGAACGAAACACTTCAATGATCTCAACACACTCGAAGGCCGCCTCCTTCGATCAACGTAACAAGCTCGAACCTTAACAAAAGGAATGATATACAAATCATCTCAAGTCGAACGATGGCCTAACAATTCGTTCTACGGCCCAACAGTTCAAAATAAACAATCTGCCTGGACTGCTTAGCGTGCGCTACGTATCCTACGTAACGTGCGCTAAGCTCGTCATAGCGTACGCTATCGTATAAGACTAGCGCGGCGCTAGCCACAGATCGACGCTTGAATCGGCTGATACATAACGTACGTTACGTACGTATTGAGCGTTAACTCAACCCCGATAGCGCACGTTAATTTACAAGTGTTAGCGTGCGCTAACCTTGCATGGCAGAATACCGCTAACAGAAAAACTGGATTGAAAGGTGATGAACACATGAATTCTATGGTGATAGAACAAGTCATCCTCAAGCATGTCATGCTAATAAGGTTTGTGGAAGTTCCATGATCATGAGGTACAAATATACGGATAATCATCTCAACATCATAATTCATCTTCGATCTTCAAGAAATATTCCAAGTTCCGATTATTCCAAGTCCCAAAACATATGATTCCTTACGTAAAACATACGAACTAGGTAATCTTCATATACTGGTCTATTGGTTTTGAAGATACATAACATGTTTAGGAATCCACATACTAAAAGGTTCAATGGATTATACGATGAATAAGTGTCGAAACGTCGAAAATATCCTTCTAACACAAGATGTACGACTAATAACGAATCTTACTGACTAGATGAACATGATCAACATCCTTTAGAACACTACTAGTATTGGTGAAGAATCACCTACCTCAAGGTAGTGAAGAACACGGAGGAAATTGAAGCAATCCAACGCCGAAGGCTTGAACACCAATCTCCAATGATATACGATCTTCAATCACGAACTAGGATGTTGATATGAAGTGTTTAGGATGAAGGAAGTTACGTTCTAAGTGTAAGAATTCGGGTAATGGGAGAAGAAAGAACTGAAATCACGAATAGGATGCTGTCCTATTTATAAGAAATGGCTATTAGCGCGCGCTAGACCCTGCTCGTAGCGTGCGCTAACGGCTCACTGACTTAACTGTATTCAGCACTTAGCGTGCGCTACGCATATACCTGTAGCGTGCGCTAAGGCGTTGACTTGTCTTTTTCCGAAAGCCGTCCAGGTTCATCCCGACACGATCCGACAGGGGTCCCCTGGCCAGATCTCACCTACCGCATGTCTCAATCAAATTGACCACACATAGCGTGCGCTAATAATCCTCTGTAGCGTGCGCTATTGAGTCTATGTTAGCGTACGCTACACATAGCCGATAGCGTGCGCTACATGCGCAGAATTACAATTCGTAAATCACATACGTGAAATCATACGCTCGACAACATCAGATTATGAAATACGGAGAATAATACTCAGATCAAGTACAACGATTACAATATCACAAGTTCCAAATACAAGTCAGAAATCTCGGGTATTACACCATAATGGCATTTTATGGTAAATGGATGATTATTGGGGTGTATATTTAGAGGGAATGATTGGTTTATTTCCTTTTATAGTAAGTAGCAGTTAAATATGGGACGAATCAAAATGGAAAGGTAGCAGTTAAGTATGGGACAGAGAGAGTATTATCTTAATATTTAATTAATTGGTGTCTAAATTTAAATTGATCCCAACTTGGGATCAGACAAATTATTAGTTTTATTGAGGTTATTAATTTATCGAGTATTATTTTATGGATGTTTTACTGTAAATTACAAAGGCTTTTGAAGATTGTATAGTTCCAAACTTGTACTGGAAATTTAATGTTTAATCTTTTATCATTTATAATATTTATTCTTAATCTTTACTTTATAATATTTGAGTTTTTATTGAGATGGATTAATCAATTAATATAACAACTTATGTTTATTTATTTAAATTGTATAAATTTAAATAATATCCTTAGCATTTTAGTTTGGTGGTGTGTTCCGCTAAGGTAAATGATTGCGAGTGGTTGGACTCTAATAAAATATTAAGCATTTTAGATTGGTGGTGTGTTCCGCTAAGTTAAACGATTCTGAGTGGTTGAACCCTAGTAAATATTAAATTATTTTTAAATTTTAATTTGTAAATTATAGCCGTTGAGTTTCGACGGACTATATACTACTCCCTCTGTCCCAGCCAAAGGTTGATAGAGGGTGTATATTTGATATATTTTAGGTAATGATTGGTATAAGTAATGATGATTAAATGTGTGGTGGAGATTAAAAAGTAAAAATTATTGATGATGAATGAGTGGTGGAGATTAAAAAGTAAAAAGTGATTGTTTGATTTGGTTGTAAAAAGTGATATATGTAAACTTACTAAAGGGACTACTTTTTGATAGAAATGTAAACCTTTGGGCGGGACGGAGTGAGTATTATTTAAAATAAAACTACACGAATAATATACATATATTTAAATGAACAATTCCCAATCTTCTCTATACATATCATTAATCTAAAGAAACACGTAGGGCAAAGTCGAGATAAATGTAAAAAAAAGTACAACAAAGTTGAGATCAATATAAAAATCAAGGGCATGAAGGGAAAGAAGTTGGGTGGAGAGAGAGAGTGAGAGTGGTGCGAGTCACGCAAAGGGCATTTATTAGGTATGTTTAAAGGAGGGGACATAAAGAAAACATGGATTTATGGTAAGTGGGATTGGTTGGGGGACAAGAAAGCGTCATTCGAACTTCATCTGCCGGGTCATAAACAGAACAATAATTTTAGAATAATGCTACTTTCCCAACCTGTATAACAACGAGGTTGATAATTTGTGTATGTGGCACGATCCTGTGAAGTGAGATAAATGTGATTGTGACATTTCACTTTACAGGATCGTGCCACGTATACAGATTGTCACCCTTGTTGTCAAGTGAATTGTGAAAGTAGCATTACTCATAATTTTATGGCTTTTTCATCCTTTATTTTGGCCGAAGTTTCACTTTGATGCTTTATCTTTCAATTATTTCATTTCGGCCCTTCACATTTCATATAGGTTTCATTTACGTCCCTGTCGTTAGTTTTTTTAACAGACGTCCCGCTTGCAGTTAACTGCTGACATGGCGTCTTACACGTCACTGTTGGCGTGTCAGTTTTTAATGACGTGGCACGCCATGTCAGCATTTATTTAATTAAAAAATTTTAAAAACAATTAAAGATGAATAAATGTAAATAAAAATCAGTTTCATTAATAAACATCAAAAACAGTCTTTTTATGATCTATTATCTCCATCCCTTTTTGAACACAATCTGCATATTCGATCTTTCCAAATTTTATCTCCGCGCATATATTTTGTCTTCGTGTCTGAGGAAGCCATGGATCTGAAATCCAATCCATAAATGAGCAACCAGAAGTATTATCCGTACTCTGAAAACAAATAATAATCCAACTTAGAATTAGAAAAAAAAAGAAAAAAACAGGGAGGGACCAAAACGAAACCAAACAAACAACACAGGGGACAGAAATAAAATAACGTGTCTGTGACAAAACTCAGATCTGAGTTGCAGATATGCAACAATGGAGGAGGTTGGGTTGAGCTTCGTGCATTAGATCCTCCTGTGTTCGAATACGAACTTCCAGATGCCATTGATTTGCGATTTTGTTCGTGTAATCTGTGGTGTTGTTGAAGATAAATAATTTTGTATGAACAGAGAGAGGAGATGAGGTCGTTGAGCTCAAAGAAGATGATGAACAATGATGTTTTTTTTTTGCAGATGAAGGTGAACAGTGCCGTCATTATTGAAGGTGATGAAGGTGCAATGGTGTTCATGTTCTTGAGTTGGGTTTTTAATTAAATAAATGATGATGTGGCGTGCCACGTCATTAAAAACTGACACGCCAACAGTGACGTGTAAGACGCCATGTCAGCAGTTAACTGCCAGCGTAGCGTCTGTAAAAAAAACTAACGGCAGGGACGTAAATGAAACCTATATGAAACGTCAAGGGTCAAAACGAAACAATTGGATGATAAAGGACGAAAATGAAACTTCGGCCAAAGATAAAGGACTAAAATGGCTATTTAACCTAATTTTATAATACTACTATACTATCTCTCTAATACTTTTTTTTTTCTAAAACAGAGGTTGCAGACTTACACTTGACTAATTTTCAGGATAATAATTTTGACCCATCAAAACTGTTACCAGTTAAATCGCGAGATATATATTCAGCTCTCAGGTTCTTAAATATCATCAACTATAGCGCACAAAGAATCGTCCCCCAAGTGATTGCTGCATGTAGGACCCCTCAAATCCAATCGCAGGGTCCCACGAGATCAAGCCTTCCACACTGCCACTTGAAAACCCCAATATTTAATTATTCCGTCAGCATATCCCAGAGGACAAGGATCTCTTCTTTAGCCATAGACTGAAGAGTCATAAACCCTTGGAAATTTTTGTCCACAAAAAAACTCGAACCCTAATCTCCCACTTGAAGCGGAGGACCCATGGTCATGTAATATCCGAGATTTTTTTATTCTGATTAATTCGAATTTTCTTTTTAGATTGGAAACTTCTCGGTTTTCGGGCGTTGGTATTATTTTTTCTCGACAATCGATTTTGTATTTATGGCCATATGTGGTGACTTGTTGTATATTATTTTCATTTCGGATCAATATTGTTGTCCGCGAGCGTTTCGTCGTGTTCGTTCCGTGCGTTTTTGAGAATCGAGTCATCAGGCCACGGCAGCTGGGCGCTGACCGGACAATTGCGGCAGGAATCGGCATGCGGCTGGGCGATGACCGGACAGGTGCGGCGGGGACCGTCATGGAGGATGGGCGCTGCCGGACAGTTGCGGCAGGGACCGACCTAGCGTACGCTACGGCCGGACAGCTGCGCACGCTAACCCGCAAGAGTAGCGCACGCCACTGCCGGGAGGTAACGCACGCTAATCGGCCGGCATCTAGGTAGGTTCTGACTTCGCCAGACAGCAGTAGCGCACGCTACGGCCATACAAGGCGCTAACTCGGCAGTTAGCGCACGCTACGGCCTGGCCGACGACGCTACTGGCCGGGCAGATTAGTCCAAAGAGGTCCTGGACGGCCGATTGCGCGCACGCCGCCGCTGATGTCTTGCACGCTATCGGACCCGACCGAAGATTCTCGACTGTGGCCGGCCGATAGCGCACGCTACCCGGACAACCTAGCGCACGCTAGTCAGTTACCAGTATATATATGACCGAGCAGCCCTGTTTTCACCCATTTTTCACTTCTCTTCCTTCGTGTCCGCAGCTGGAGCTTTTGAGAGAAAGGAGGCATGTTGTTGAACAACAAATCCACGAAGATCCTGAGTTCATATCATTGATCGATCATTCCATAACATCCTTCAATCGACCGAATCAAGGTTAGTTTTTCCTAAAATCCAAACTTTGGGAAATTTGGGGATCTTGGTAGATTTCGTCCGTTTGAGCCTTATGAACTTAAATTACTGATGGATAGTTGTAGATTAAGTTGTATTATATCATTTTCATCATCTTTCCACGGTTTTACCATTTCCGATTCGTCGATTATATGAACTTCCGTTTGACGCCTTCAAGGTGTCTGGGAAAATGCCGCAGAGAGGAATTTGGTCGTTTTGTGATGTTTTTCCTCGTGTGATTGATTGTTTATTCGATGGTAGGATATTAGGGACGATTTCCCTACAAAAATATGGTGTTGAGCCCTTCCGATCGTTGTTTTTGTTGGAGTTCCGGATTTTGCCAACCGACCGTACTTTCGGAGTATCCGCGAGAGATTACCAAGGCAAGTACCTCGATATACGGATTGTAACTGCGTGAAATCATTGTTTTCGAAGTGTATGAGTTTATACGGATGTATATATGTGTATATATATATATATATATGTATGTGTATATATATATGTATGTGTATATATATATATATTTATATGTTAAATATATGTATGTATATACGTATATTGATATATATGCTTATGTCGGTGATCGACGAGTGATGAATGCTAACACTAGTTGACGTACTCAACTTGGATTGATGGATGAACTATAGTTATTCATATAATATAGTAAGGTTATATATATATATATATATCTATATATATAAATATATATTCGGTTGAGCCGCAATATAGAGATATAAGTGCGGTGTTGATTGG
Source organism: Orobanche coerulescens (assembly GCA_033398695.1). Classification (NCBI taxonomy): domain Eukaryota; kingdom Viridiplantae; phylum Streptophyta; class Magnoliopsida; order Lamiales; family Orobanchaceae; genus Orobanche; species Orobanche coerulescens. Next base: position 188,040,474 of record CM065803.1, on the reverse strand, counting down.
TTATGCTTGAAGGCTTATTGTGATTGAGTTTGATTGATAACGTGCGTGTTATTGTTTATTTGTGTGGTTATGGACTGGCGGAGAAATTGTGTGACTTGATGTACCGAGTTGAAAATTGTTGTGACGTTTGTCCGTGTGCTTGATGTTTGAAATAATGTGGATACTTGTTGTGAGAAACGTCGTATCCGGGAACCTCTGAGGGCGGGGCGTGCACTCCGGCCTGGTGTATGCTGCAATGTGCGGCTCCATATGGGTGGTGAATGCCGATGTTACCTAATGCGCGCGCAAGGGGCGGCTCTTGGGGGAGTGATCGCCGGCGCGGTTACATGTTCAATGAGCGGCCAACATGATGGAGTGAATGCCGGTACACAGGTGCGCAAGGGAGGCGCCTGGCAGGCTTATTGGTTACGGGTATTTGAGTGATGGCTAAGACCCCGTTACCGAACGATGTTCGTATCTCAAATTCTTTCAACTCACTTTTAAATGTTTGTCTTGATATAGACCGCGATTCGTGTTTTTGAAAGTTTGTTTCAACTTGTTTTTAAAGCATTGGTATCAGGGTTAATTAACCAAAGAGGTTTGACGAAATCTCCGAGGGTTAATTAATCGGGGGCTTGAGCAGGATATGTCGAATGAGAGATTGTGCCTTTGATTGTATTGTGGTGCTATTCTGTGTATTGGGTCGAGGACCCTGTGGAATGTTGAGATGTTTGATTTCGTGATGATGTTAGTTAGATTGGGTTGAGAACCCTGTGAGATGTTGTAATGATTTCGTTTGTGACAGTGTTATATAAATTGGGTCGAGGACCCCGAATAAGTTGACTTGGTTTTCGTGTAATTGTTTTCCATATTTTGGGTCAAGGACCCGAGAGCTTTTGAAATTATTTCCAAAAGTATTCCCATTCGATTTTCAAAACCCCAAGACGGCCCGAGTCAATATAATGTTTTCAAACTATCTTATCAAATTAGTTTTTCTTTTATAAAAGGGGTTTTTCAAGCTAGATCTTTTGACTTATTGGGCTTGTTTTAGGGTTTCATTGATGTTATGATCCGTAAAGGGAATATGGCTATATGATTACCTTTCACCTTGTGTAAACGAATGCTTTGATGTGCTGTTTGTGGGATTGTGTGGATTATGTTAAGGCTTCGCGGCGGTTGAATTTTGTGTTGTTATTGTTCGTATATCTTGTATATTATGTACTTGCACTAGCAAAATTCCAGTTTGCTAACCCCCGAATTTTCGGGGGGTGGGTGCCTGTTATGCGCTCAGGTTTTGGCCGCTCGGGAGTAGTCACGGGATTGGCCTGGAAGAAGATGGAAGACGACGATGCTAATCACACAAGAGTCAGAGTCTTTCCTTTTGTTTTCACTTTGGTCGGTATTCCCCTTTTGGTCGAGTATTCACCCTTGCATGGGTGTAGTTTTTATTTATTAAATTGAGTTGTCATTTCTTTCTGTATTAAAGTTTATTCTTGTCACTGAGATGTGAATTTCATTAGTTCTGAATTGTTTAATGACCTTGTCGGTCTGCTTTGTAATTAGATTGACCCCGGTCGGTCAATCATTTGAGTAGTCTATTGGAGTGTAGCCTGGTAGATTCTTGTGAGAAGGGCCTACGGCGTGTGACATTCCCGGACGTATTTTGGGGGTGTTACAGGTCAGTGGACCAAGGCAACTGGTTACCTCTGTTATATTTTTTTTATTTTGTTGACGGGGAAACCCGCAGCCGCTACTCTTCGAGTGCGCACTGGATAAACCCTCGGGCTGGACGTAATAGCCTGTAAACCACGCTAACTAGGTAAACCATACTACGCAAGCCCTGTGTGACAGGCTCAACCAAGAAAGTGTAGGTAGGGGGAATCGAACTCGTGACCTTTTAGTCTCGCGCTCACCTACTCCACCAACTTGGCCACCCCTGTGGGTCTCTGAATACTTATTATCATGAGAAATGGAGTTTAATACTTTTTATAGCTTCGATTATTAATTAGTTTGATTAAATGTTCTTTCTGTCTCGGCTAAAGGTTGATCGAAGAACTAAAAATATAAGAATTTAAATAAAGATAAGGATTAAAAATAAATAATATTAATAGTAAATTTGTGGTTGAGATAAAAAGTACTCCCCCTGTCCCGTCTGACGTGCAACATTAGATCCAAGAAAGTGTCCATTTAGAAGTGCAATATTTCATTAAATACCTTAAATCACATTAAACAATCACATTTTACTTTTTAATTTTCAGTATCTTTTACCTTTTAATCTACACCACACATTCACATCAATACTTACAAAACTTACACATTATCACATTCAGTCATTCACCTAAGATACGCCAATTTACTCAAAATATTGCACTATGATCGGGATGGAGGTACTAAAAGATATTGATGATGAGTTTGCGTTGGAGATTAAGGCCCCTTCTGGTATTGCTTAACTTTAAAAATAATCAGCTTTTTGATAAACTTTCAAATTTGACAGTGTTTGGTAGATAAACAAAAAACAGCTTTCTAGAAACTATGGGTCACTGGTAGCAGATTGTAGAAGCAACATTAGGGTTGCTTTTGAAAACTGTTGTCATAAAAATCACTGAAATTAATATTTTACATCTTAAAAACACTTTAAAGATAATAGTTACCAAACACAGATCTGTTTAAATTAACAGCTGATAATTTTTACATCATAGCTGCAGCAGTTTTTTTTAAGTCAGAACAATACCAAACTAGGCCTAAGTGATGTAACTGTGCTTATTTGAGTTGATTGTAAAAGTAATGGATGCAAACTTTATAAAGTGACGAATCTTTTAACCTTTAGGTATGACAGGAGTAATAGTAAAAAGTATAAAAACAATTATATTTTGAAACTATACTGGGACGTATTCTATATTTTAAATGTTAATATTCATTTTATACTGATAGAATATTGTAATAGTGCAAATTAATAAACGGGGAAATAAAAGAGAACAAAAAAATTATACTCCATCATAAGTCCGTTGCTTCTTCGTCACAATCACAGGCTTCATCGATAACAGAGTCATCTCATATGCCAAAGCTCAGTCCCGATAGTCCCGCAACGTTGCACAACGAAAACCAACCATATGTTGACGAATTTGTGGTTTCATCAACATACCGAAATGAGGGATCTTATCCTCCTCATCCCTCACTTGCTTCCACACATGATTAAGTTGGCGGCTATAATCAACAATAGCCTCAGACACGGATATATCTTGTGGTTGAGCCGAGAAAAAACTCTCGAACTCGCATCTCTCTGACTGGTCCTGGACATAACTCGGCCTTCATTGATTGTTTGAATTCATCCCAAGTGACAACACAATCTATATGCTTAACAGCCTCCCACCGATTAACAACATCTTGGTCGAGAAGATACTATGCAATAGGTACTCTCCGATCTTCATCTCCCATCTGGATCTTGAAATGCCTTAGGAAATCGGATGCCATACATGCTAGGATCTTCCACATTACCACTTGCCATTGATTCCTACGAAAAATTCACAACCTTGATCCCATTGGAAAGCATAGGAAATCGGATGCCATACATGCTAGGATCTTCCACATTACCACTTGCCATTGTTTCCTACGAAAAATTCACAACCTTGATCCCATTGGAAAGCATAATGACATATGGTTCATAAAAGTTCCTCAATACTTAAAAAAATTGAACTTCCAATCCTAAAAATCAAACTAACTTAAAGAAATCAATGCCCTTTCCAAATTAACCACATAATTCATCTTAAAACATGGGGTTTAAATCGTCCAGCAATTAATTCCGGAAATAACATGCAAGAACATCAAGTTTCTTCACGCCCATAAAGTATTCGACAAAATTTTCAAAAGAAAAATCAACAAGAACAAGTAATTCCAATGCTCAAACATCAACTCCAATACATCGTAGCTACTAAATATGCACCAATTCAACACAAATAAGATGAGTTCTTACCAAATTTGGAGCAGAAGTAGACAAAAGTTGGGTGCTCTTGAGCAAAAAATCCCAAAAATCGAACTGTAGTTAGGAGGTTGTTCAACAACAAATTTTAAAAATACCGTTAAAATATTAAATTAAAGGAACAACTAATCTTCAATTTTTTTACGAGGATCTCCGACGAATCTCTGACTGACCAGTTTTTCCAATGGGGCCGTCGCTGGCAGACCTCTGACAGCCGGCAAATTATTTATTTATTTATTTCACCAGGTCCGTCGGCCTGCTTTCCGGTGGGCAACCGCCGCCGGCCAGTAGCGCTTCGACGACCGACCAATTATTTTATTTATTTACTTTTATGCCAGGCCAGTCGACCAACTTCCCGGCGGGCCACCGCCATTGGGCGGTCAGTTTTTTGGTTATTTTTTTAAGTCAGGCCACCGAATTACTTTCGAGCGGGCCACTGCCGGCAGTCCGCAGCACTCCGGCGACCGGTCATTTTTTTGTTTTACGTCAAGCCGTTCCCAGCGGCTGGATAATTTTTTCTAACCAGACCTATCGGCAGCTGGTCAGTTTTTTTTTTACGCCAGGGTCGGCGGCGGCCGACCATTTTTTTTGCGCCAGGCCCGCGGGCCCGTTTTCCAGCGGGCCACCACCGACAACAGACAGACCTGCGACGGCCGACCAATTCATTTTTTTTTCTTTTTTTTTCATGCTAGACTCGTCAACCTACTATTTTTTCTTTTTACAATAGGTTTGCAGCCTACTTTTCCACGGGATTGCTGCCGATAGACCTCCGCCGGGTAGTCATTCCTTTTTCCTCTTAACAGTCGACCATTTTTTTGCCTGCCGACATGCTTTTCGATGGTCCGTCGATTTTCTTTTCCTTTTTTTTACGACAGACCAGTCGGCCGCCAATAGAATTTTGGGAACCAACATATTTTATTTTTCTAGCAATGTGATATGGTAATAATTATTTTAATCCGATTATGGCACCACAACCATGCCATTATGACACAGATTCCCTTTAATCTATAATATAAAAACAACAGTATTTTTGGTGGTAGTCCGTACCTAAGAAGACCATTCCCTCCCCCTCATAACCTTCCATTGTGTTGAATTTAATAACAATAGTCCCCAGGGGCATAGACTGATGGTAAGTTGCAAGTAGAGATGTTAAACGGGCTAGTCCTAGCGGGCTTCGGGCTAAACGGTTTGGGCCAAAAAAGTCCGGATTTAAACGGGCTAGAAAATGTCGGCCCTAACCCTAACCCTAACGGGCTTCGGGCTAAACGGGTTAAATATTTAAAAATCTATTTTTTTATTTTTTTTAAGTCATAAACAAAAAAAAAAAATAGTAACAATATATTTTATATATATAGTAACAAATATACTACTATAATAAATATAATAAAAAATACACTTATATATATATATATATACACACACACATTATATCAACAAATACAGTAATAATATATATTATATAAATATAGTATTACTGTAAGTTGACATTTTATATATATATATATATATATATATATATATAGAGAATTCGGGATATAGGGTGACACCTTCTTTTTGTGAGGTGCCACGCGTGTCATCTTACGATTGGAGAGATGTTTTAATTAAAACACTCACCCACCAAGTGTTGTGGGCCACCAAAGTGAGTGTTTTAATTAAAACATCTGCTCCAATCAGAAGATGACACGTGGCGGGCACCTCACAAAAAAAAGAAGGTGTCACCCTATATCCCGAACTCTCTCTCTCTCTCTCTCTATATATATATATATATATATATATATATATATATCTATATATATATATATATATATCTAAGCAATTTAGCAAAAAAGTTCTGATTTAAACGGGCTAAGAAATATCGACCCTAACCCGATTTTTTGGCGGGTTAAACAGGCCAGCCCGCCGGGCCCAAGCCCGTTTAACATCTCTAGTTGCAAGGTGATTGAGGTGGAAACACTCCGACATCACGAGTTCGAATCCGTATGGTGACAATACTTTGCTAAAATATTGGAAGGTTTGTTGCTGGGTTCGTGTCTCGTTGGTCCCCTCCCTTGCAGGACTGCCATTAGTGCACATCTCTCGATTTAACACCAGCCTGGTCAAGGGACCTCTGATACAGGTGGGGGAGTTTCTCGTCTCCCTCTCAACAAAAAAAAATAATCATAACAATGATAATATCAAATGTTCAACACAACAAATTTCAAAAAATACACTTACAATATTAAATTAAATTAAAGGGACAACTAATCTTCAAAAAAAATTATTTCCTAACTGTATCTCCGACTGACCTCTGACCGACCAACTTTTTCGGTGGTGCCGCCGCTGGCCGATCGTTTTTTATTTATTTTTGTTACCCAGGCCGCCGACCTGCTTTCCGACGGCTAACAGCTCTCAATAGTCCGCCAATATTTTTTTCCCTTATCTTTTTAACAACAGGTCCATCGCCCGCTGATAGATTTTCAAGAACCAACTTAATTTTTATTCTAATAAGATAATCTGATAATTTAATTATATTAATTCAATTATAACCAGAAAAAGAATCACCGAGCTTAGAATCATTGTTTTGATTAAGAACATAAAAAAGGTGAAATAAACTAAAACACAATTTCCCAAAGCCAAATATTTTTGTTCTTCGTCTTAATCAGAAACATCTTTTATTCGCCACTCTAGTACTCCATTAGAGCTTTATTCGAACAACACTCGCAGGATATCAACACACACACAGTAGTAAAAACATAAACAATAACTCTGCAACAAGAAACAAACAACAAATATACAACAGACATACGGATTTATACATTACAAGAGCTTGATTCCCACATTCGAATGCAAACGGCATATAATCACGTCTTCACGCAACAAAGATATCGTGACTGTTGTCCACATTACCAACATTGTTGCCACCACAATCGCCACAGCCACCACAACCACTGCTCTTCCGCCTCTTCGTCATATTTCCACACCCACCGCCACCACAACCACCACAACCACCGCCACCACAACCACCACATTTGGCCATGTTTCCGCACCCACCGCCACCACAACCCACAGTCTGCACAGAATTCCCTTTCATAACTCCATAGTAATCATCTTCTTTCTGCTTCAGAGTTAGGGCGCCCGTTATGGGGCTATTATATCCCTCCTTCCGCAGTTGATTACCGAGTATAATGGTGAGTATGAAGGCCGGTAAAAGGAACCATTCCTCTTTGACCTGATAGCCAAACATTAACAGCTCAGTAGGGGGGGGGGGGGGGGGGAGGATGCTGCTGGACAATTATATTTCTGTACAATATATAGGGGAAACAGACTACACTTGAGGTTTAACGTATTTACTAGAAAAAACCGAGCACACTTTGAAAATTACAAAAATCACCATTGATGTTAAATACATTCCACACTTGTTGTTAGAGGAGCCAAGAGAAGATGCTGACGCCATGAGATGTTTTCACACTTACATTCCCCAATTTCTCTAAACATTACAAATAACACCAACTCTTTCATCTTATATATCCCTCAAATTTTCCAAATATTACACATAGCTAAACGAGAAATTGATGCTATATGTAACATTTAAAACGTTGAGGGATATAACGGCAGAATATTTGATAAAGCCAGTAAACGTAAGACGGAAATGAACGTCAAGGGTGGTTTCCGTCATTTCCAAAGTCAGCTTGTTTTTAGTTTTCGTTTAAATACCCCGAAATTGAGGTGTAGTTTTTGTAATTACCCATAAAATATATTACCTTGACCGTGCCAGATTTCAAGTCTAGTAATGCCACCGCCCTACCGTAAGGGTCTTTTTCAGAGAATTCTACTGCTGTAACTAGGTGGCTATTGAGTTCGTGCTCACTGTTATGTTTCTTGCAGTGATTCAACTCATAATCCAGCCTTCCACCACGGAAAAGTCTTACCTGAATGAGGAACATAAATAAAAATTATAAACACACATCTTCACGTAGATAATATTCAAATAGTGATCAACTGAATGTTTCTTTAGATTGTTCGAATTTTTCATGTTATGAAAATGTAATAATAGAAGATAAGATTCCAGAACATAACAACATGACGAACATAGAAAGCATGTGAGTATATATACTTAGTAACATGCTGATCATGCTAGTAAATGGTGCACCAGACTGTCAAAGATGCCAAAGGAACGGAAAGGTGAAAAGATTATGCTTCCCAAAGGAATTATTTTTTTCCTCCTGAATTTGTTTCCTGGGAAGATTGTTAGATACAAAGATATCAAGCATAAAAAAATGGAGAATAACTCACTGTCTGAGGACCAATCAGCTCCAACAGGTGGCCGTCATCATTGTGAGCATTTGAAAGCTGAAGGGACCATGGAGAATTTACCATTGACCATTTTGTCCCTGCAAATTCAGCTAAAGTACATTTTTGGCCTGATTCCATAAGGCCAACCACCTCTCTTCTCATGCCATCTATTTTGCCTTTGGACTTTTTTGAATCTCTGCAATGAAACACATGAAAGAACTGTTGTGTAAAAAAATCTCAAACTAAATAATGATAACCCTGAGGCCTAAAATTTGAAACACGGTTATTGACTTATCCAATGCATATATTTAATGTAAAGAACAGTGGTGTGTTTTGGTAGTATGCATCTGAAAAAACACATGTACCCACCGTTTTAAATTTAATATAAAAAAATCAAAATAATAAACTTCCAAGAGTACCCGTAAAATATTAAATTAAAGGAACAAATAATCTTTTAATTTTCTTTCGTTCTTGACGGTTCTCAGATGGGTCGCCAGCCGGTAAACATCCGACGGCCGGGAATTTTTTTTGGCCGGCTGTCAGCGGATCTTCGGCGACCGGTCCTTTTTTTCTTTTTTCTTTTTTGCGGCCGCCTGCCGGCCAGTTCTCGGGTGGGCCGCTTGCTGGACCTCCGGCGACGGGGCATTTTTTTTTTTGCCCTCTGTCGGCCTATTCTCCGGCAGGTTGGAGCGGGCATTTTTTTTATTCTTTTACGACCTCCGGTGAGTAGCAGTTTTTTTTTTTGGTCTCCGGCGGCCAAACATGTTTTTTATTCTAGCAAGATAATCTGGTATTTTGATTTAATCCAATTATGGCATCACCAACGAGCCATTATGGCACGGGATATCCACTAGTATATATAAAGTATCACTACAGGTACCTCATATGTAGGCTCATGACCTGATTTCCTGCCTCATCAATTACGCATGTCCAACTTTTAGCAAATTGAACCCTCACCGGTAGAGGAAAAAGACATGAACTTGTTGGAAATAGCCGAGAACGAATCATATGAAGTACATATGGTGCTTTATTAGGTGTAGTAACTGATATGGCCACTCGTAGGCCAATAGCTTCAGGCTCAAGGATATTTGAACTTGGTACCAACTCTAGCCATTTATCTACTGCAAGACTAGAGTCTGGGGACATAAATTCTTCCAGAGATATTAAAACGGTCCCTATAGTTTTGGATGATTTTGGTTCCTGTAAACTGGAAGGAAAGCATGAAATAAGTTCAACAAGCAGATGCCCTGTCGGTTGGCACTGGAAGGAAGCCACCTGTTTTTCACCAGATTCAGAAAAGATTTCAAGAGTCCTTTTGGCATTGAAAATGGCATCAGGTTGAGTCTTAGAAAAAGAGACCAAAAGACTTCCCTTGTGTCCCTCTGGTACATTCCTTACTCCTACAAACTCCAACATGACCTGAAATATTGCAACAAAAAACAAACTTTTAAACTTTAGTCTGCATATTTAAGTAGTCAAACGGAAAAGGTAGGAGGAATAAAATTGACTCTAGAACTTGTATCCAGCTTTAATCATAATACAGAAATCACTATCATCACTCTACCTTCCGTGCCTCAAACATCCAAAGAATCATATTTATGTATTTACTTAAAAAGAAAATAAAACATGTACGGTTGTGTATTTTGCATGAACATATATGTATGTATATGCATGTTATTCGCAACGAAATCTCTGTAAAAGCTAAAGACTCTTATTAACTAGTTACCTCAAAAACTTTCATCTTGAGAAGTTTGGTTTTTTGGTTCGCATTGGAAAGGGGCACCTTCTTGCTAACAATGCCAGTGTAGGGACTAGCTCTGACAGGTGAAGGAGCAAGACCCCGGTACATCGCTCCTGCTCTCCAATATCTAAAACCATACATATCCTCGAATGTCTTGGTGGTCCCAGAAAATCCAACCTCGAGTTTCTGACCTTTAGTTCTGTCTGAATCAGTATCATCGTGGTCTAAAATCTTTCCCATAATTTCTAAAAGGTCCGTGCCGTAAGAAACTGGATGCAACTGGTGAGTATGCCAGATTAGGTCAATGTCGTAAGTTGGAACAGAGAAGCTCTTGATGGATTTCTCCCTGTTTCTCTTGATGAGGTGCAAAAATGCTTTGTATCTGGCAATAGATCCTTGGAGATACCGATCATCATCCATATAAGGCCTGGATACCTATAATGTATTACAGGAGTACAGGATTAACAGTCAGAGGCTAAAAAAATGGCTTGATGCAATTAGGCTGTTTTATCCGCATGTTACATGTTAGTAGTGATTGAAAAATGGATAATTAAAAAAAAAAAAAAAAAAACTACCCAGGTTTGTGGTAATTACCAGATAATTCCAACTAAGTTTGAAAATTACATAAACCTTGAGTTTTGATTGAGTCTTACATTTTACAAAATCGTTATTTGATGTGATGGAATTTGTTGATTTATCAAATATGTTGCAATTACACCCTTCAACGTTTCTAAATATTAGCCCAAGTTTTCGTCAACAATATTTTTTGACGTCAACAATATCCATTAGCTCACACTAATGACGGGTGGGAAATGGACAACAACAACAACAACAACATCTAAGCCTTAGTCCCAAAATAATTTGGGGTCAGCTAACATGAATCAATCTTTGAAATCGTCAATAATCGTTATATAAATAACATAAAAGGAAAAAAGAGGGAAAAAGTAGAGAAAAAAGCAAATACGAAAAAGAGAATGAATGTTAAAAAAAAAAAAATTGAAAAATCCTGAAAAATAAATTAAAAGATAACATGAAATAAAAGAAAATAGGAATTAAAAAAAAAAAAAAAAATCAGACTCCATCCACCATCCGTATTCTTTCCCGCCACATTTGCCTCTCCATCGCCATACTTTCTCCAATTCCAAGAAACCGCATATCATTTTCAATCATCTTTATCCAAGTTTTCTTGGGTCTTCCTCTACCTTTCACAACATTACTTGTTCCCCAACTTTCTAGCCTCCTCACTGGGGCATCAATAGGCCTTCTTCTCACATGACCAAACCATCGTAATCGATTCTCCATCATCTTGTCTTCTATAGACGCAACTCTTACCTTCTCTCTAATCACCTTATTTCTGAGTCGATCCTTTTTTGTATGACCACACATCCATCGTAGCATACGCATCTCTGCCACATTCATCTTTTGAACGTGACACTGTTTTACAGCCCAACACTCGGTGTCATATAACAGCGCAGGCCTAATTGCCGTGCGGTAAAATTTACTCTTTAATCTATGAGGCATGCCAGGATCACATAAAACCCCTGTGACACTCTTCCACTTCAACCACCCTGCCTTTATTCTGTGAGCCACATCGCCATCTAGCTCTCCATCCTTTTGGATAATAGATCCAAGATACCGAAAGAAAGTGGATCCATGAACAACTTTCCCATCAAATGTGATCATCTCCGCCTCTCTATCACTGTTTTCGCTAAACCTACACTCCATATATTCAGTCTTACTTCTGCTCAGCCTAAAGCCTCGAGCTTCCAAAGTATCGCTCCAAAGTTACAATTTCTGTTGCACTCCAACCTTCGTTTCATCAATCAACACAATATCATCTGCGAACATCATACACCACGGAACGTCATTTTGAATTTCTCTTGTCAATTCGTCCATGACTATGGCAAAGAGAAAAGGACTAAGAGATGCACCCCAATCGTAATAGGGAATTCTTCTGTCCTCCCAACATTAGTACGTACACTTGTACTAGCTCCCTCATACATGTCCTTTATAATGTCAATATATTTCCGCGATATACCTTTCTTTGCTAAGGCCCACCAAAGTACTTGTCTTGGTACTTTATCATATGCCTTCTCTAAATCAATAAAAATCATATGCAGATCTTTCTTTTTATCTCGATAATGTTCCATCAACTGCCGGATAAGATAAATTGCTTCAATGGTCGATCTTCCAGGCATAAATCCAAACTGATTTTCTGTTATCTTCACACATGTAAATCTCAAGGGTTTTGAAAGGAAAAAAAAATCAATGTTAGCTGGGGTTTTCTGTAATTAGGCCAAACCTCAAGGGTAGTTTTTGTAATTGTCCTACGAAGAAAGAAAAAAAATGAAAGAAAAAAGAAGTAACTAATATAGTAGGCTGGCCTAAAAAGGTGAAAAACAATGACCATCAACTTATTTACCTGATAAAAGAACGGACTTTGTCTCTTAACAGCAGAGATCAAATCGTATGTGGTGCATTTTTCACTTCTTTCTTCCTCTACTTGGATATTATCATGAAGAACATTGGTGAAATCCAATTCATAAGGCTCGCCTGTGTATAAATTTTTCCAAATATCTTCAGTTGGGCTTCTTGAAGTTTCACCGACAGAAGAAACAACATTCTGATTGTCAAGAATTTTCCCATAGAACTCATCACAGTCTGATTTATATCTGACCTGGAAAACAGGATCACAATTGACGTGGCATTGCACAACAATTGAAATATAGTAGCAAAACGGATGGTAAAACTACATATGTAATCCAGAAGCATACTGGATTGAGCCTGTGACAGTGCCATATCCATTCACAATCTAAAGGGACAACCAGAGGACCTTCGAAAAGTCGAGATTCGGAATGTTTTGCCAGCAAAGGAAGCCAAAAGACATTATACCTATCACATGATGAGATAAGTATTAGAGCGCGATAAAATTGCACCTAAATGCCAACTATGTTGGGGTCGATGGCATGAAGATTATAGTGCCCATTTTTTTTTTCCAGTGCCAATTAATTGTCTAAAAGTAGTTAACACTATAATCCATGCAAAAAAACAAAGTGCAGAGTTTGACGCTGGACGCTCTTCGTGTCGCAAATTTCATGCAAAGAAGAAATGAGATAGAATTCTAAAACCATCAATATCATAGGTTTTTCCAGTTACATGGAAAATACCATGAGATGCTGATGAATCGAGATTGATATATTCATACGTGATTGATATTGTAAAATCAATATGTACATCATGGAATATGACTCCAGAGCGCGATAAAATTGAAAGAAAAAGTATTTTTTAGAGTTAATTCCATAAAGTAAGTAAAGCAAATCCATTGCGAAAAATTGCGGTGAAAGTGAAGACTCTTATAACAATTAAGATCTGTTTCGTGTCGGACTTCAAGATATAAAGCAGCGAGTCATATATCAAAATGATAAAAATATTGTAGCTAACTGATTGGACAAATTCTCCATTTAAGGCTTTAAGCAGAATCGAGTTGGATGTTCCTCAAAACGTAAATGGCAACCATCTCAATAAATTAGCTGTTTTTAGTCAAACCAATACATTTAAGATGTTCTTGGTTGTCATTTTTTTTTTTGTGACTGTTTGTAAATGTAAGAAAATATATTGTTCATGTATTCTAAAAAAATTTCGCTCCTCAATCACATATACACCCTTTTCAAAAAACATCAATACATTACTATGTATTTCCCTACGAATTTCAGTATTCATTCACTCACTCATATATTTCTAACTTCCAGATCCTTTTTCATCTTGCAACAAATCATACTCCGGAAATCCATTCTTACTATTTCTTTTTCGACATAACTTTTCCACACTATTATCTCCAAAACTAAAAGTGACCGAAATGAAAGCTCGCCCGGTCGTTGAATCCTTGAGCTCTTTCACTAAAGTGCAAATATGAGTGGCTCAACTTTAAGCATCAAGTATAACATAAAAAATTATCCCAAAAGGAGAATCATCTCAACCTTCACAACCAAGAAATAAACATAAATCCATCTGTAGAATATAAAAACGAAAAAAAAAAATTCAAGTTCTTGCCTGTAAATAGCTCTATCTAGACCTGGGCCTTCGTAGAGCCAACGGTTCCTATCAATGGATGCAAGAAACTTGAGCTGTTGTTTTGCTGCCATGACAAGATCTACACTGATCTTAGTACTCTGAGCTGCTTTCCATTCCAACTCCTGTTCAATCTCCATTTTTTTGAGTTCACACCTACAATACAAGCAGCTCTTAGCTAAAAATTATTTATTCTTATGATGATCGGCGGGGATACAACAGATGTGGATCGTAGAATTACCGAAAAACGGCTTGATCGCCGGCGAGGATTTTTGCGTTCTTGATGGTGAAATGAGAGTTGATATTTTATGATATTATTTATCACATGAGCTTATGCGGAAGTACAAGATGTACAATAATATCTCATCATCATCAGAAATAAGAAGTACAAATTGCAATTTCAAAGGACGAAATTACCCTTCCAAAAACGAACAGATAATACCCCTCGGCGGGCCTCGCGGCAACGGCGTTTAATTTTCGCGTCAACCGACCACTTTGATAGTTTTGAATTTTTTTTTTAAATTTAAAAAAAAAAAACTCTCTTCTAAAGAGTCTTTGCTTTATCAAGTTGCAATTTTTTCAGTTTAAGTGATGCTAATAAAGATATAATTATCTTACATCATATACTTTAATTGATATTTTTATTTTTAATTAGATAATATAATAATTTATACAACAGATAATATTAATTGTAATAAATATTATATAAATATTTAGTTAAATATTAAGATATTATTAAAAAACATTTTTTTTATTCAGACAAAAGTATTACTCTTCATGCGAGATGAAGTGAGTATTATTTTCAAAGATAATAAATGATCGTACCAATACGGTGCAATAGTTAGATTTAAGGGTGTGTTTAGCCGGCTGTTTATAAAACGAGAACTGTTGTGGGTGATCGAAAATAAACTCGTTCTTGAGCCTTGAAACACCAAATCTTTTATAAAATTGGTGATTGATAAGCTAATCAAGTTAGCTTATTAAAAAAAACTCCTTATCTTTTTTATTCCACAAATATTCCCAACCTAAATTAAAAAAAAAAAACAATCGTCACTATTCTTCTTTGCCTCTGCCGTTACAGTTAGCTCCTTCCGTCTCCCGCTCAATTTCTTGGCTCATCTCAAGCTTCACGGTACATCTCTTTCTTTATATTGTTATATATGATTTTAGCTAGATTGAATATTTTATTGTCCTGCGATTTTGAGTTCTCCGTCTTTTTTTATCTTTTTTTTTTCCATTGCCAAAACTATGGTTTCTGCTGCCCGCGAGCAGCCCATGTGATTTTGAGTTTCCTCTTCCACAGCCCAGATTAGGGTTTCTAATGCCTAGTGAGCAGTATGTCACGATCCCGATATGTCGTGTCCGTGTTGACCGACCAAATGAGGTGTGCCTTCTAGTTAGCTTGCCACAAGTGGGGTAAAGGGGGCAACATTAGCGTTAAAGCGTTGTTTGCCCGGATGCATCGGTCTTGCCGAGTCAGGCATGCTGACCCGGTTTAGTCCGGAGAGCTTGTCGCTGGTCGAGAACTTGACTATGAAGGGGATCGTTGCGGGTAGGGCACAACTGGTTGGGGGCTACTGCCGTCTCCCTGATGAGCCCATGGTAGGGCGAAACCAGTTGGCATGCGTATGTGGGATAGGCTGGTCTCGGGGTGTGAGGGGCCACGAGACGCCGCATGGGCTTCGGAACTCCCGTCCCGTGACACATGGTATCGGAGACAAAACCTGTCTGAGTACGGTATGGTTCGGGTGTGGTCACGTTCTGCCTAAATCCGATGAGGGCGGGGAGTTAACGCCGGTACAAAGAGGGCACGGTCAAAGTGCGTCTCCTGTCAAGGCTTCTAGGCGGACAACATGAACCGATTCTATGCCGGAATGAGAGGTGGTCCTAGGCTTGTGAGATCAGATGGTCCGGAATGTGGACACACTTGTATTGTGCACTATTGGTAGCTCCACCTGCGCGGGGTCGGAAAAATGACCGGGGTGTAAGAACGTGTATAATTTTGGGCCATTGTGGGGACCTCGACATGCGGGAAAATGCAGCAATGAGGGAATGTCGTTCAACCGAGGTACTAACGCCAGGAAGCGCGTAGGGTGAACGTTGATGTCGATTGGTGATGCGGTATGCGCGCGGTGCACTGCGGGCTAGCGCGAGGGGTGCGAGTGAGGAGCCTATCCATCGGGTGATGGTGCCGTATGTGAATGGACACGATCGTTTTGTCTGTGCGCGGCAATACAGTGTGCGGAAAGAAACATTCTTCCCCTAGCAGGAGGGCGTGCTGTGATTTGGGTGGGGGAGGATGTGACGACTTGATATGTCGTGTCCGTGTTGACCGACCAAATGAGGCGTGCCTTCTGGTTAGCTTGCCACAAGTGGGGTAAAGGAGGCGACATTAGCGTTAAGGTGTTGTTTGCCTGGATGCATCGGTCTGTCCGAGTCAGGCATGCTGACCCGGTTTAGTTCAGAGAGCTTGTCACTGGTCGAGGACTTGACTATGAAGGGGATGGTTGCGGGTAGGGCACAACTGGTTGGGGGCTACTTCCGTCTCCCTGATGAGCCCATGGCAGGGCGAAACCAGTTGGCATGCGTATGTGGGGTAGGCTGGTCTCGGGGTGTGAGGGGCCCCGGGACGCCGCACGGGCTTCGGAACTCCCGTCCCGTGACAAGTACCCTTCTTAGGATACCTTGTTCTCATTATGTTGACTGTTGTATGTTAGTTTTGCTCTTCTAACTTATGTACCAATCATATGATTCTTAAATATATACTCAATTAAGTTTTAATTGATATGTAAGGGGCGTTGTTATATTGATTATTAGATGGCATCGAATAATGAGAAAGGGGAAGAGACTTTTAGTTGCTGAGACGCTGACGTGAAGATCTTGTGTGGTATTTGTATCAACTTCATTAGAAAGAATGGGCGTGGAACGACATTTAACTGGAAATTAATTACCCTGAGCTAAACCAAAAAGCTAACCAAAATTGTACATCAAAAGTCGTGAAGAATAAGTTTGAGGAAAACCTGAGACTTCCGATGAATGGTGGACACAAAAAATTACGGTTAGACACTACTCGATTACGCTTATAAATAATTTACCTTGTTATAGTACAATAATTCTTATAGCATATTTATTTATTTTTTATGTAGGAAAACAAAGAAGCTTAAAAGGTTCCGCAATAAAGAGCTCATTTTTAGTTTGGAAGAGCTATATCATGAGATATTTGAAGGTAAACGTGCGACTGAGGAGAATGTTGTGGCACCAGGTATGGATCCTTTAAGTGTGAATGTGGTCAATGTGGAGGAAGGTGAGGTAAATGGAGATGATATCCACAATGCAGGTGGTGCGGACGATGCTTATTCATAATATGTTGCTTATTCTTCTGGGACGGATGAATTGGAAACTCAAGAGAATTCATTTTTTAGCGATTTCCTAAGAGATGCCACCAATTCTCAATTACCTCGGCATACCACCAACGGAATCCAAGTGAATAGCCAAAGCCATGGGGTGCACAAGCCTCATTCCAAAACACCAAAACCACCATTACCAAATCTACACAAGTTAAGCGAAAAGAAGACAGTCAGCTGGATCTGCTATATTATCTGGTTAGATTTCTGACATGACAAACACATATAGTCGTGCATTGGAGTTGATGGAGTCAGATTATAATTCCCATAATTAAAAAAGTGGTTCTATTGGTGGTTCTAATAATATTGAAGCTGGTCCTCGAGGTACTAGTATAGTTATAGCCATTGATATTGTTAACCGCATGATATATGAATGTCTCTTGGAAAAGACTAGTCAATCTTGGTGCTTCCTGATGCATTTAATTGAAGACGGTGTTGTTGAAATATTTCATTCCGTACAAATAAATTAAAGGATTTTGATGATATGTTTTGATGATGTGTAAGAAAACATACGCTATTACATAGCTAACGTACTTAAAACACACTCAGCTGAACCAACCAAGTTGTCAAAGTTAACACACACTAACGAGAAGGATTAACGTACGCAAAGAGCAAAACAGAAGAAATCACAAGAAGAACTTTCAGGCATGTTAACGAATGCAATGAAGGAAGATAACATACGCAACATACACACAATAACGTACACTACATGCATACAATTACGGTCGCAATGACGTTTAAAATATGAATTCAAATAATAGCCTATTGGAGGTTTCTAGAATGTCAAAGTCAGCACTCTCAACGTTCATATGATCGTTCTATTTAACGTACGCAATGCACAAGATCTAACGTACCCAATAGAAAAATTGTAGCTACTGGACTGCACTGAATAGATGCTAACGTACGTAACCATGCAAGGTTAATGTACGCTAAACAACTAACGTATGCTAAGGACACAACATAGCGTATGCTTTGTGCTATCAGTCAGCTGTAACACTCCCAAACCACTCGGGAATATTACAGCGCCGCAGACCCTCTCCGTGAGGATCTACCAGGCTAAATACAGAAAATCACAACAACACAATACATGCCGACATGGCTAAATAACGATCCGTTGGCCCGATTTGATCTTTTACCAGAACATACACATCAAACATACATAACTCTTTCTCACAACTCATACCCACGCAGGGGTCAGAATACATCAACACTCCCATAAGATGGGAAAACACCACAACGGAAAGACAAAACAACAAGACTTTACCAAAATACTCAACACTGTTTTTCACGTGATTAGTATTGCCGTTTCCATCATTCTTCGTACCGATCCTGTGAATAGCTCCCCAAGAACCTACAAGTACCTGGATGTAATACAGACATCCACCCCCCGATTACTCAGAGGTTAGCAAAACTCCACTGTTTTGCTAGTGCGAGTATACAGTGCAAATTCGAGCTATAAACAACATACTCCAAGAATATAATAACTTGATTAATTCCACAATTCAACCCAACAAAAGACTTCCCGAGATGTTTCATTGGATAAAATAGTTCAAACTGTAAAAAATTGGAAAGAAACAAGTAGACAATTTGAAAAGCATTTAAAAATTCTTGAGAGTTTTTGGAAAGACATTTTTGGACTAATGAGTCCTCAATTTATCAAAACCACATAGGGGCACGGCCCCAAGTATTGTTTTTCAAAATAAATACAATTCCGGTCACAAAACACAGGTCCACGACCCAATCATATACATCACATATTCGAGTGAATAACTCAATGGTCAAACTCGATACACATCCAAACCACAATATACGAAAACAATCACAGGGCCCGCTTCCTTATGCCAAAACATCACGACCAAGAAACGAATCATATACTACATTTATACTGGTGCCATTCTAGCCAAGTACCAAGACTCTACATATGTCGTATCTCACATCGGGAATCACAACGTTGTGATATTCCAGAAATATCACAATTATTGAAAACAACTTCATCACAAAACAACAACGGGGGCTGTACAGGTACTGCACCTCACACGAGATACATACCTCTCCCGAGAGAGTCCTCGTCAGGCCTCCCTGGTTGTACAAACCCTACCAAGTGAACCGCAGAAGCCTCGGTCTACGGAACCCAGGGGACCCTCGCTGGTTTTACTTGGCACATGACCACAAGTCGCACTTTCAGAAACCATCACTTTCCACAACATACTATCACAAATTCATTCCCCCGAAGTACATCCAATGTAAATCCAGGTACTTGTTAGAAATGGCCACTACCGACACATACTCACATCACACAACATCACATACTCATCAATAACACATATGTAACCGATCAAAAAAAAAATAACACATATGTCCACACACACACACACACCTCTTGCCAAAAAGACATAACCTTAAGTCTACTATCAACATAATCACACACAACGGTACCATACGCAAACAAGATATTCCAATGCACAACACTAATGCATTCTCAGAACAACACATTCGTTCACAAACACACAAGTAGATTTTAAAGAGAGCCTTTATCAAGAATATACCGATTATTTTATAAGTTCATTAAAAACATTCCAATCGCTCACATAGTCAATTACCAACTATTACCGCATGAAGTGTATAGGCAAGATAATTGTCTTGAGTATTTCGATGATTAAATGAGGTTGGTAAAACCCGGGCAAGAGCTATCAATCCCCAATTTCCGAACCTAAAGTGATAAATATAACAAGACTTGTATCAGGGATACTGATTCAAATCACAATAACACGTAGAATTCGAATCCATACTCTAAGGGGATTTTTATCGACCACGTAGCGGGCATTTTGAGTATAAGAAATGATATAGTTGAAGAATTCGATCTTTACCCCGCTAGAATCGACGAAAACGACTCAAGGACATCTAAGAACCCAAGAACACCTAAGAATCATCCTAGAAACAAGAACTAATAATAATCTTTTTGTTGGGTACGGATTCGGATATTTGCGCCGTTTGCGGAAGCGTAAATAAAATTGCGGAAAATAAATGACACGAGGATTTATAGAGGTTCGGCTATAAACGAGCCTACGTCCTCTCTTTATCTTTTTCAATAGGTTAAAGATAGCAACCTCTACACCTCTCTTCTATCGGTCGAGGTATAACCGTTTACAATCACGTCTTCTATTGGTCCGTGATAAACCACTCGTACTTGTCTTTGCGTCGGTCCAAGTTAAACCGTTTTCCTTTTCTATCGGACAAGGAATCAACCGCTCTAGCTTTCTATGGGTACTAGATAAACCTCACTTAGATATCGATTGTGATTCTAATAATGCCAGATCCTTGATCCTAATAACACCGAATCCAATCGTATCTTTTTTTTTACCACTCGTGTATGATTTCGTGAATTCTCACTCAAACACTTACAATTAAGCTCAATATCAACAACAAGAATGTGTGTAATAATATCACAAGAATAGACTATTTGCTCAAGGTTGTTGTACTCAAACAATACCATAGGAATGGTATTTATAGGCTCCATCATCAAACTAGCCGTTAGCTGCCAGACTGCTCATTACGTACGTTATATGCTCTCCATTACGTACGTAAGCCTCATTACGTACGTTTAACCATGGCTGGTTACGTACGTTAGCATCTTCACAAATCAGTCCAGGGAGTTTCGTCATTTTGGTTACGCACGTTAATATTTCCTTAGTTACGTACGTTAGGCCTTATGTCACTGCTGACGTCATATATCCGTTGCATGCTTTTCTGACTTTGACTCCTCCAACGTTCACTTGTTTGAACTGAGTTACGTACGTTATCTTTCATCCATTACGTACGTTAGATTCATCATATTACGTACGTTAACATGTTCCTGTTACGTACGTTAGCTTTGTTTTTCTTCAGCATTTTGCACTTCGTTTTCCTTCGATGCTTGCTTCGTCTCTTCGTTGTTTTGTTTTGCTTATCAACATTAATCATCAAAACACTCTTAATATATATATGGAACAAAATGTTCCAACAATCTCCCCCTTTTTGATGATTACAAAACAACACTTCGTCAATGGGATTTACCTGCAAAATATAAATATATGTATATGTGTACAGACCAAAGTTTTCGACTTTGTCCGTTTCATTAGTTCTTCTCCCATTTATTTTTCGACTCCTTCTTTCTTTTCTCCTTTTCGATTTTTCATCGTCTTTTCGACGTCTCCTCATTTTTCTTTTTCTGTCATTTTCGACTTCTCCTTATTTTTGTTCAACTCCTTCGTTTTTCCAATTCTTTTTGTATGCTATCGATTTTCTTCGATTTTTCTCCCCCTTTACATTTTCGAATTATTTCTCCATTCTCTATCTCTCCCCCTTTTTGTATTCATCAAAAAGTGGATTAAATAACAATTGAAATAAATAATACCAATATAAAATATGCATGATACAATTTATGAATATTTGTAAAGGGTAAAAACTCCCCATGAGAATAATATCTCCCCTAAAATATACTCCCCCTGAGTAAAATTCAAAAATCAATTTTTGGGGATCCAACCTATAGTTGGTTTTTGTTTCGAGACATAAACAATATTTGAAATATTTGTTCCTTTAGGAACCCAAATTTTCTTAATTTTTATCGTCCGGCGAGGGCTTTTGCAATTTGAAACGTGATGCCCGATTTTCAAATACTTTTCGCAATGGGGTATTTTAAAGTTAACGGATTCGTTTTTCAAACGTGGTTTGAATCCTAACCCCTCTTTATTTAAAGTATATTTTTGAACACATAACATTTGTTCATATTTATCGTTGCCGCACGAGAATTTTCTTGTCAAAGACTTTAGTTCATCTTGAACTTTTAAAAGATCATTCTTCAAAATATTCTCATTTTCAATGCATTTCGAATGATCGAGTTCGACAAATTTTCCCTCCTCGATAATTTTGGAATTTTCAATTTCCAAAGATTTAATTTTAGACTTGAGGGATTTAATTTCCGATAAAGCATTTTGGAAATCCGTATGTAACAACTCAAATGCATCAAATAAATCATCACGGGAGGATGTACTTACTTGGCTTTCGACGTCGCTGTCGTCGAACGAACTCCGGGCCATGAGAGCGAGATTATTTTGATTGATGAAATCATCGTCTTCATCTCCATCGCTCCAAGTAGCCATGAGAACCTCCTTCTTGGGTTTGGCACGGCAATGCTTAGCGAAGTGGCCTGGTTTTCCACATTATCGACAAGAGTTGTCGAACTTCTTCGTTTCGCTCGAGATATCCTTCTTCCTCCGGTTTAATAAGGTTTGGAATTTATTAATATTCTTGGCATAATATGCCGCTTCTTCGTCGCTTTCTTCCACCGAGATTTCTTCTTTCTTTTTCGACATCTTAGCCTTCATGGCTAACGATTTTTCTTTCGGTTTCGGCTTGATATTTCGTGATTTTAACACGATCTCATAATTGATTAGTGAACTAACAAGGGCACTAAAATCGAGCGTGTTGAGATCTTTGGATTCCATAATTGCGGTCACGGTGCCGTCCCATTCGCTAGGTAGTGATCGTAAAATTTTCTTAACTTTTTCACTACTAGATAATGGTTTTCCGAATGATGCAAGTCCATTTGTGATGACCGAGAATCGGTCGAGCATATTGGTGATGGACTAGTCACCCTTCATCATAAATAACTCGTAGTCATGGAGAAGCATATTGATTTTCGTCTCCTTGACTTGAGTCGTCCCTTCGTGTGTGATTTCTAGAATTTTCCATATTTCTTTCGCACTCTCACACGACGAGATTCGATTGACCTCTTCGGGATTTAAGGCACAAAATAAGAGTTGAGTAGCCTTACAATTTAGATGGTCATTTTTCCAATCGGCATCGTCGTATTCTTCAAAGGATTTGAGCGTACCGTCGGATTTGATAGGAACTTTTGGGCCAAGGCAAATAATCTTCCAAATCTCTATATCGTAGGCACGAATAAAGATCGACATCTTTTTCTTCCATGTCAAATAATTTGAGCCATCAAAGAATGGTGGTCGGTTGAGAGCAAGGCCTTCGACTGGAGCAAATTGAAATGCCATTGGATCTTTTTCTCCTCGGATGTTAAGCCGTGTATTGGAGTACGGCTCTGATACCAATTGTTGGGTACGGATTCGGATATTTGCGCCGTTTGCGGAAGCGTAAATAAAATTGCGGAAAATAAATGACACGAGGATTTATAGAGGTTCGGCTATAAACGAGCCTACGTCCTCTCTTTATCTTTTTCAATAGGTTAAAGATAGCAACCTCTACGCCTCTCTTCTATCGGTCGAGGTATAACCGTTTACAATCACGTCTTCTATTGGTCCGTGATAAACCACTTGTACTTGTCTTTGCGTCGGTCCAAGTTAAACCGTTTTCCTTTTCTATCGGACAAGGAATCAACCGCTCTAGCTTTCTATAGGTACTAGATAAACCTCACTTAGATATCGATTGTGATTCTAATAATGCCGGATCCTTGATCCTAATAACACCGAATCCAATCGTATCTTTTCTTTTACCACTCGTGTATGATTTCGTGAATTCTCACTCAAACACTTACAATTAAGCTCAATATCAACAACAAGAATGTGTGTAATAATATCACAAGAATAGACTATTTGCTCAAGGTTGTTGTACTCAAACAATACCATAGGAATGGTATTTATAGGCTCCATCATCAAACTAGCCGTTAGCTGCCAGACTGCTCATTACGTACGTTATATGCTCTCCATTACGTACGTAAGCCTCATTACGTACGTTAACCATGGCTGGTTACGTACGTTAGCATCTTCACAAATCAGTCCAGGGAGTTTCGTCATTTTGGTTACGTACGTTAATATTTCCTTAGTTACGTACGTTAGGCCTTATGTCACTGCTGACGTCATATATCCGTTGCATGCTTTTCTGACTTTGACTCCTCCAACATTCACTTGTTTGAACTGAGTTACGTACGTTATCTTTCATCCATTACGTACGTTAGATTCATCATATTACGTACGTTAACATGTTCCTGTTACGTACGTTAGCTTTGTTTTTCTTCAGCATTTTGCACTTCGTTTTCCTTCGATGCTTGCTTCGTCTCTTCGTTGTTTTGTTTTGCTTATCAACATTAATCATCAAAACACTCTTAATATATGTATGGAACAAAATGTTCCAACACTTTTGAAAGAACTTGAAGAACTTCAAACCACATACCTTGATTCAACCAAGAAATGGATGATTCTTCAAGAACAACCTTGATATCTTGATTCTATAATGTTAGGAACATGTTTATGGCTTGATTTTGGAGTTTAAGATGGAGGATTTTAGGTGGATAATGAACAAAACTCGAAGGAATGCCCTAGAACACTTCAGAAATGAGAGAGAGGGCTATTTATACTCATCCGGACGAATTTTCGAGATTTATCATTTCCCGGCCGTGTCAAATGGCACGGTCAAGCTCCAGGTCGTGTTAACCGTCCAGAAAGTTTTGCTTAACCATAGTCTGCTATTTCGACCATAACTCCTTCGTATGGGCTCCGATCAACTCACCCTTTGAACCATTAGAAAGCTAACTCAATTCTATACAACGATGTAAAATTTTAGAATTTTTGGATTTTTTTGGAATTTATGGTGAATGTACAAAGTCTAACCTAAATGTGGAAAGGTCGAAATAGTATGCCGTTTAATCCAAAGAAATATCAAAACTCACTTGTATGACAAAAAGTGCTGAACAAACATTTCCAAAATATGTCAATGAACACAAGCGAGTCACTAGAATCGCAAAAATATAAATATGAAAAATACAGGTATTACATTCTATCCCCCTTAAAAGAAGTTTCGTCCCCGAAACTTAAAACATGAAACAATCGACGCAAGGCAATCTCAGATAACACACGTTATCGACTGCTGACAACCTACAACGAATCACATGTTGTACATGACTGCTACCATCCATATCGCTACACCGTAA
Organism: Orobanche coerulescens; assembly: GCA_033398695.1. Lineage (NCBI taxonomy): Eukaryota > Viridiplantae > Streptophyta > Magnoliopsida > Lamiales > Orobanchaceae > Orobanche > Orobanche coerulescens. Next base: position 188,015,098 of record CM065803.1, on the reverse strand, counting down.
CGAACAAAAATCAATATGGTTGACCAACCCGATTAGAACAACAATCAAAACACGAGTTTATCGCTGAACAAATACGAAATTCCAACAACCCAAAGGTTTGGAAGATCGAATACGAGGACAATTTCCTGAACTTAAGGAAATCACGAAGTGATCCGAATGCTCCAAAAAATCACGATACAAATCAAATGATAAAAATCGGATAATAACGATCGAGCAACAATGGTCGAACAACAATGATTGAATGCCAATGATCAAATCAGCCACAATCTAACAACTATGATCGAACAAAAACAACAACAACAATCGAACAAAAAATCTGAAGTTCACACCCTAACTCAAGGCATTAAAAGAACTTGTAGGAACCAGGAGGTGTTAATTTCACACAAGGTTTACAGGAAATCGAACCGAACTTGGAAAGGTCACAATGATAAACAGATAAGTCCGGAACAATATCAAAACTCGCTCGAATGACAAAGGCGAAAAACAACACAAGGTCAGAAGTATCAACGAACACAAATGAGTCGATAGAGTCGAACAATACGGAAGCGAAAAAATATGGGTATTACACCATATCACCTTTAAAAGAGGTTTCGTCCCCGAAACTTAAACAACAAGAATGGAGTGCTAGAATAGCAACCTTCCCAGCAATATTCTCTTGGTCCCGCATCTGATCTCCATGACCATCTGTACCGCGGTCATGACCTCTTCCTCTGCCCCTCGGCATAATAAGCGGATACTCACTCAATTCGATGGCACAACATATCGACATAAGGTATCTAATAGCAACACGATAAGAGTGCCCACTCTGGATAATTACACGAATACAGAATTTACAATTGCGATACTCGGAACTTGCTATCATAACCAACCATTTAAATAATCACATCAACAAAAGTCTTATGACCCATACCGGTTCAAACACGGTCGTAATAACTATACACCAATATAATTAACCATTTATAACGTTCTTCTCAAATCCCCACGAGGTATCCATTTAGATAATATCATTTGAAAACCTTTGGAATTCATATATATATTTTTCCGAAATAAAATTTGAAAATATTTTGATACCTCGGGCGGCTGTTTTATCAAAACTTTTAAACAGAAGACTTTAACCGTCTCATTTTGAATTATTTACAAAACAACATTTCCTTGCAACCGGCATTATCAAAATCACCATGCCACTACGCATCATCGTCACCGTTAATAACAAACAAGGTAACCACGCAATACCATCAAACCATTCGCACATGCACTAAACATTTCCACCAATCAACAATTATTTTGGAGTGCTTCAAGATCAGCGTACGATAACTGACTGAATACAGAAAACTTTTCCAAATCCGAGTTTGAAGTTTAAATCGAGTAAGATTTTTCATCTTTCACAATATATTTTTGAAAATAAAAATCGTATTAGATTTTGAAATATAGAAATTTTTATGGTGTGAAAGAATTTTGAAAATCATGTACTCGAATTATTTGAAAATAAAACAATACGTTAGAAATAATTTTTCGAAAATCCCCTCAACACTACACAAAAATCAATGACGGTAACACTTTACAAAATGTCCAAAGGTACTTTAAAACAACTCCTTCAATACCGTCGGGGTTCCATTTGAAAATTCAAGGCCGGCTCGCCAATTTCAAACGATTTTCAAAATCCACACGAAGCCGCCGATTAATCGCACCGTCAAAACATTTTTGAAAATTGACTTTCCACAACTGCTCAAGTTTATGAAATTTTTAGGAAAGTATTTTTGAACACACATGTTGGAATATTTTATTCCAAATATTCATTAATAGAGTTTTGATGATTAAGTTGTTAAACAAAGAAAAACAACAAAGAAGCAAACAAAACAACGAAGGAGTCGAAGACGCAAAAAGATGATCAAACTGCAAAGCTAGCGCATGCTAGTAATGAAGCTTAGAGCATGCTAACGATACCTGTCTGCAGATCAGACGAGTTATAATGCCACCTGAAGACAAAGTCATCTGATGAAGATAGCACACGCTACACTTGAAGCATCACGCACGCTATCGAAGGAATATGACCGTTGTGAAGACTTTCAACACAGAATGACGTATGCACTGACATAAGACATAGCACACGCTATGAATGATCCTTAGCGCACGCTAAAGAGCATTTGAATTCAAACATATGAACGTTGGAAGATTCGGTGAAAAGTCAAGATCCGAGAAGTCAAAAGCAGGCAACGGATATGTGCTTAACGCATGTTACAGTGCATGATTAACGTACGCTAATGTGTGTACTTAACGTACGTAATGGATAAGCTAACTCACACTAAAGGATGGGCAGTAAGCTACTGGACTCATCAGATCAACAGGTAGCGCACGCTACACGTATGCTACAGAGGATAACGCACGCTACTCAGAAAGGCTAGCGCACGCTACATAGTCAAAAGGAGCTAACGGCTAGTTGGATGAAAATGGATATAAATACCAAAACACTTGGTATCAAACCAAACAACAACCTTGAGAAAATCATTCATACTTGAGATATCATTGTATTCATTCTAGTTGTTGTACTTGAGCTTATATTGATACGTGATTGAGTGTTATACACGAAATCATACAAGGGAGGAAAAATAAAGGATAAGATTGAATTCAGTGTTATTAGGATCAAGGATCTGGCATTATTAGAATCGCAATCTATATCCGAGTGAGGTCTATCTAGTACCCATAGAAAGCCTTGTCCAATAGAAAAGGAAAACAGTTTAACTTGGACCGACATAAAGACAAGTGATTGAATGGTTTACTCGGACCGATAGAAGACGAGTTTGTAACGGTTATCCCTTGACCGATAGAAGAGAGGTGCAGAGGTTTATCTTTAGCCTATAGAAAAAGATACCGAGAGAGGACGTAGGCACGTTTGGATGAACCTCTATAAATCCTTGTGTCGATTTATTTACCGCACCTTTATTTAAATCACTTCCACAATGCGAAAGAGTTTTATAACTCTATCTCCAAATGGCGATACCGACCAATATCCCACCAACAATTGGTATCGGAGCGGTACTCCTAGAAGCAGCTTAAGATCTGAGGAGAGAAGATCCTATGGCATTCCAATTTGCACATATCGAAGGTCTTGTGTCAAACCAATCTCCATTCTTCGATGGATCAAATTATATGAAGTGGAAAAAAAGATGTCAATCTTCATCCAAGTTTATGATATCGAGATTCGGAAGATCATATGTCTAGGTTCGAAAATTCCCACGAATTCCAACGGGACTATAAAGAGTTTGGAAGAATATGATGACATAGATTGGGAGAACGACCACCAAAATTGTAAGACAACACAAATGCTTTATTGCGCCTTAAAGCCTGAAGAACTCGACCGAATTTCCTCGTGTAATAGTGCCAAAGAAATTTGGAAAACATTAGAGGCAACTCACGAAGGAACAAATCAAGCAACATGGAGCGATGAAGATGAAGATGATGATTTCAATCAAAATCTCGCTCTCATGGCAAGAAGTTCACTCGACGAAAGCGACATCGAAAGCCAGGTTAGTACATCGTCTCACGACGAATTATTTGAAGCATTTGAATTATTGCATACAGATTTTCAAAATGCTTTATCCGAAATTAAATCCCTCCAATCTAAAAATAAATTATTGAAAATTGAAATTTCCAAAATTCTTGAAAAGGGAAAAATTGTCGAGACCGATCATTCTCATTTCCTTGAAAATAAAAAAACATTTTAAAGAATGATCTCTTGAAAGTTCAAACCGAGCTTAAAAATTTAACGAAGAAATTTTCGTGTGGAAATGACAAGTTTGAACAAATGCTTTGTGTTCAAAAATATACTTTGAATAAACAGGGGTTGGTATTCAAACGGCATACTAAAATCAAATCCTTAAATCTCAAAATACCCCGATGCGAAAAATGTTTAAAAATTGGGCATCATATTTCAAATTGTAAAAGCCCACAACGGACGATCAAAACTAAAAGGATTTGGATTCCTAAAGGAACTTTTATTCCGAACATCGTCTACTTCTCAAAATAAAAACCAACTATCGGTTGGATCCCCAAAAATTAATTTTTGATAATTTTCATCAATTGATATTTTGCTCAGGGGGAGTATTATATTTTTTCAAAAAGGAGAGATTTTTTTCATGGGGAGTTATACCCTTTTTATGCATATAGTATCATAACATATTTTATCATCAATTGCTATACTTTGCTTTACACTTTTTTGCTGATAACAAAAAGGGGGAGAAAAGAGTTGAATCAGATAAAAAACGTCATGAAATAATAACGAGAAAAATAAAAAGTAAAAAGGTGGAGAGAAAAATAAATATTTGTACGAATCAAAAAGGGGAAGAAAAGAATAAAGAAAGAAGTTGAAAAATAAAGAGAAGAAGTTGAAAAGAAAAGAAAGAAAAGTTAGGAGACGAAACTAACGAAACGGACAAAGTCGAAAATTTTGATCTGTACAATTATATATATATATTTTATTTTGCAGGTTTTATCCAATTTAAAGTGTTGTTTTGTAATCATCAAAAAGGGGGAGATTGTTGGAATATTTTATTCCAAATATTCATTAATAGAGTTTTGATGATTAAGTTGTTAAACAAAGAAAAACAATAAAGAAGCAAACAAAACAACGAAGGAGTCGAAGATGCAAAAAGCTGATCAAACTGCAAAGCTAACGCACGCTAGTAATGAAGCTTAGCGCAGGCTAACGATACCTATCTGCAGATCAGACGAGTTATAATGCCACCTGAAGACAAAGTCATCTGATGAAGATAGCGCACGCTATACTTGAAGCATGACGCACGCTATCGAAGGAATATGACCTTGTGAAGACTTTCAACACAGAATGACATATGCACTGACAAAAGACATAGCACACGCTATGAATGATCTTTAGCGCAGGCTAAAGAGCATTTGAATTCAAACATGTGAACGTTGGAAGATTCAGTGAAAAGTCAAGATCCGAGAAGTCAAAAGTAGGCAATGGATATGTGCTTAACGCACGCTACAATACATGATTAATGTACGCTAATGTGTGTACTTAACGTATGTAATGAATAAGCTAAACGCACGCTACTCAGAAAGGCTAGTGTAATACCCGTAATTTCGATTTCCGGTAATTTTTTTTCGGCGGAAGTCCATTTTGACGAATCGATCATGACCGTTTCGTCATTCTGAGAATGATTAATTCTACACTTTTTATCATCCGAGTTCGTTTCGGTGTCGTTCTGTTGAATTCCGTGTTCTTTAGCGACTTTTCCACGTATGAGTTCGACTTTGTTAGATCGCCATTAATTTTTGGAAACTCCAAAAATTCTGAATCTTTGCAATATTATAAATCATCGAGTTATCTTTCCAATGGTTCAAACGGTGAGTCAATCGGAGTCCGGACGAGGGAGTTATGGTCGAAATAGCTAAGTCACTCTCATTCCCAGTTTTTGGCCGAGCACTCTGTACCTTGTGCCGCGGCACATTCCGGCAGGGCCGCGGCACACTGCCGAGTCACTTCCGGAAGATTTGGCCCTGTGCCGCGGTACACTCCCACTGGGCCGCGGCACACTGTGCAGCCTATTTAAGGCCTGCAGACGGGTTTTTGGCCATTTTTCTTCTTCTTCTCCTTCTCTTCCGCGGCTGAGGGTGTGCTTATCATTGAGCCATGTTGTTTAACAACAAATCCATGAAGTTCTTGAGGTTATATCATCAATCAATCATCCGTTATCATCCTTTGATTCAGCGAATCAAGGTAATCTTCCTTAGAACCCTAATTTCGTGAATTTGGGGGGGGGGGGGGTTGCATTTTTGTCCGATTCGTTCCGTGTTGTTGATTAATTCATGATGTGTATGATTAATCTTGGTAGTATTCTTGTGTTTAACATCATTTAATCCATTGTTCTTCGTCGAATCGAAGTATATTTCTTGATTTCCTTCAAATTGACTTTTTGGGGGATTTATTCTCGATCTTGTTTTTCATCCGTTTTGGTGGATCGATTGTGGTTAAATGATGTTGTTAAACACATTCTATGGATTGTATATCCATATTTCAACTTGGAATTCCGTTTTTGTGTTTTGTCGGGACGAATCGTGTTCTTGGCCGTTTTGGGGAAAACACTTGAACATTCGTCGTTCGTTCTTTGAATTCAACGGCTTTGAGTCATGCTATGGAATTCATTTTCATTGTTGTTATTGTCCTCCGTAGTTAATTATCGCGAGTTGGCATTCGGTGGAGTCGGCGGGTTCGTAGTCGGTTCGTGCCAACCTACTTCGGTCGATTCTCCGCGTTGTGGTTGTTCAAGGCAAGTACCTTGTCCATACTATTCTTGTTTTGTGGATATGATAATTGGTGATCATATTGGTGTGTTTGTTTATTTGTTTGAAATGAGTTTTCAAAAGATTCGGCTAGCCTCGTTAAAGGCTCACTTTCAAAACGCGTGTGTTTTGTAAATTGTGTGGGTTGTAAGTGACTACGTGAATCCTTTGGATATATTTGGTGTTGATGGTGCGCTTGATAATGCGTGTGTACGTATATTGCTTCTTTCCGTTGCGTTATGGTTGACGTGCGTGTTGTTATTTATTCGTGTGGTCGTGGACTGACGGATGAATTATGTGAATTGGTGTATTGATTTGATAATTGTTGCGACGATGACTGTGTACTTGATGTTTGTGACAATGTGAATACTTGTTGTGAGAGACGTCATATCCGGGAGCCTCTGAGGGCGGGGCGTGCGATCTCCGGCCTGGTGTACGCTGCAATGTGCGGCTCCATATGATTGGTGAACGCCGGTGTTTACCTGATGCGCATGCAAGGGGCGGCTCTTATGGGAGTGATGCCGGCGCGGTGACACGTACAAGGTGCGGCTGACATGTGGAGTGAACGCCGGTGCACAGGTGTTTTAGTGGAGGCGCCTGGCAGGCTTATTGGTAACGGATATTTGAGTGTTTAGCTAAGACCCCGTTACCGAACGATTATCATATTTCAAATTCTTTCAACTCTTTTCAAATGCTGGTCTCGATATAGACCGTGATTCATGTTTTCTGAAAGTGTGTTTCAACTTGTTTTAAAATGTTGGTATCAGGGTTAATTAACCAAGGACATTTGACGAGATCTCCGAGGATTAATTAATCAGGGGTCTTGAGCAGTTTTTGGGCGGACGAAAGGCTGTGTCCTTGATTATACTGTGTTGACATTTTGTGTTTTGGGTCGAGGACCCCGTGTGATGTTGAGATGTTTGATCTCGTGTTGATATTATTTGGATTGGGTCGAGAACCCCATGGGAAATATTTGTGAAGATTCGCTTGTGTTGATTGAATGGTTTTCTTGCGAATTGCTTTCCGCCTATTGGTCGAGGACCCTGTTGATTTTAGAATGAGGAGGATTTGATAATCCTAAATTGTTTTCTATTAAAACTCTCGATGGCACATTTAAACGGTTTTATAAATTGTTTTCTCTTGATTTGTGATCTTTCGGTTTTGAAGTGTCTTACCCAAACTCTTGCCTCGGGAAGTACTTTTCATTACGTTTGAATCTTTGAGGATTTCTTGGTTATTGTTATTCGTGGAATGTGAATTGTATGGCTCGTATTTTTGCACTTGTACTTGCACTAGAAAAACAGTGGAGTTTTGCTAACCCCCGAGTATTCGGGGGGTGGATGTCTATTTTTGCATTCAGGTTTTGGAGCATAGCACAGGGTCGGTACGAAGGATGATGAAAGATGAACGATACTAATCACACGAGGATCCGTTGATGTCGTATTGGTCTAGTTGTATTTTTTTTTCCGCTGCAGTATCTTTTCCCCGTTGTACGGGAGTTTATTGTATTTTGACCCCTGCGTGGGTATGTGTTTGGAATTGAGTTGTATGTTATTATTGAAAGACCAAATCGGTCTACTCAGTCATTTTAGCCTTAAAGGCATTGTCGAGATGTCTTATATTGTTACCAGCCTGGTAGATCCTTGAGGAAAGGGTTTACGGCGTGTAATATCCCTGAGCGGATTGGGGGTGTTACAGCTAGCGCACGCTACATAGTCAAAAGGAGCTAACGGCTAGTTGGATGAAAATGGATATAAATACCAAACCACTTGGTATCAAACCAAACAACAACCTTGAGCAAATCATTCATACTTGAGATATCATTGTATTCATTCTAGTTGTTGTACTTGAGCTTATATCGATACGTGATTGAGTGTTATACACGAAATCATACACGAGAGGAAAAAGAAAGGATAAGATTGGATTCGGTGTTATTAGGATCAAGGATCCGGCATTGTTAGAATCGCAATCTATATCCGAGTGAGGTCTATCTAGTACCCATAGAAAGCTATATTGGTTGATTCCTTGTCCAATAGAAAAGGAAAACGGTTTAACTTGGACCGACATAAAGACAAATGATTGGACAGTTTACTCGGACCGATAGAAGACGAGTTTGTAACGGTTATCCCTCGACCGATACAAGAGAGGTGCAGAGGTTTATCTTTAGCCTATAGAAAAAGATACCGAGAGAGGACGTAGGCACGTTTGGTCGAACCTCTATAAATCCTTGTGTCGATTTATGTACCGCACCTTTATTTAAATCGCTTCCGCAATGCGAAAGAGTTTTATAACTCTATCTCCAAAGGGCAATACCGACTAATATCCCACCAATAACACACACAACAGACATAATTTATCAATTCATCAAACATAATCCATTACCATCAAATCCAATTATACGTCAACACCATATGTCCACATAATTACAGTATCACACAAGCAACCGTCAAAATATAATTAACATCTAAAACTGAAATTCTACCTCTCAGTAATGAGGACTCTCACAACAAGTGCACTAGAACGACTTAACGTTCACACCACCAACTTAATAACAATTTTGAGCATTATTGCCCAAACAATAATGTCATCATCGCTACATAACTCTGAACCGACAATCATGAAAACAAAAAGTTGAAAGCGAGAGTCACGTCTCAAGTAAATTTTTGGTAGATCTCATTTGATTTTTTTTAAAATCAAATTTTTGAAACTTGCAATACAAGATGGAAATAAAATATAAGTAGTTTGAATTCTCAAAATTTTCGGCCTCGAGGTCATCATACGAAAATCAAACTTTTTCCTCTATTGAAGGATGTTTTAAAATAAAATTTACGTGACTTCCCAAAACATTTAAAGCTTTAAAATATCACATTGATAAACTTTCCTTGCATAACCACACCAAAACCAGTACTCCTGTAAAAGCGATTTATACATACATACACACACACACACACACACATATATATATATATATATATATATATATATATACATATACACCGGCACCACTCTTCATTCCAGCAAAATACCAGAATTAACAAGTATGGATTACGTATTCACAATTCACATTTAAACTCCACATCAAAACACAAAATCACACAAGCTCGTATAACACGAGACACAACAAAGTAGGGAGACTTACATCCACAGATCGCACGAAGATGATGGTTGCGCCTTGATACTAATCACAGCCGACATCCTAGACGACGCGTCGCGACACGACTCAGTCAAACAAAATCTGACAAGACAAGACTCGACAACACACAACTTGACCCGACAGCCTAGGTTTCCGCAATTTAAGCTCCGATACGATATTCTGTAACACCCCCAAACCACTTGGGAATATTACAGCGCCACAGACCCTCTCCGTGAGGATCTACCAGGCTAAATACAGAAAATCACAACAACAGAATACATGCCGACATGGCTAAATAACGACCTGTTAGACCAATTTGGTCTTTTACCACAACATATATATCAAATATACATAACTCTTTCTCACAACTCATACCCACGCAGGGGTCAGAATACATCAACGCTCCCATAAGACGGGAAAACACCACAACTGAAAGACAAAACAACAAGACTTTACCAAAATACTCAATACTGGTCTTCACGTGATTAGTATCGTCGTCTTCCATCATTCTTCGTACCGATCCTGTGAATAGCTCCCAAGAACCTGCAAGTACCTGGACGCAATACAGACATCCACCCCCGATTACTCGGGGGTTACCAAAACTCCATTGTTTTGCTAGTGCAAGTATAAAGTGCAAATACGAGCTATACACAACATACTCCAAGAATATAATAACTTGATTAATTCCACAATTCAACCTAACAAAAGACTTCCCGAGATGTTTCATTGGATAAAATAGTTCAAACCGTAAAAAGTGGGAAAAAGACAAGTAGACAATTCGAAAAGTATTTAAAAATTTCCGGGCATTTTTGGAAAGACATTTTTGGACTAATGAGTCCTCAACTTATCAAAACCACATAGGGACACGACCCCAAATATTGTTTTTCAAAAAAAAAATACAATTCCGGTCACAAAACACGGGTCCACAACCCAATCATCCACATCACATATTCGAATGAATAACCCAATGGTCAAACTCGATACATATCCAAACCACAATGCACGGAAACAATCATAGGGCCCATGTCCTTATGCCAAAACATCACGACCAAGAAACGAATCATATACGACACTTATACTGGTGCCATTCTAGTCATGTACCAAGACTCTACATATGGCGTATCTCACATCAGGAATTACAACGTTGTGATATTCCGGACATATCACAATTATTGAAAACAACATCATCACAAAACAATAACGGGGGCTGTACAGGTACTGCACCTCAGGCGAGATACATACCTCTCCCCATAGAGCCCTCGTCAGGCCTCCCTGGTTGTACAAACCCTACCAAGTGAACCGCAGAAGCCTCGGTCTACGGAACCCTGGGGACCCTCGCTGGTTTTACTTGGCACACGACCACAAGTCGTACTTTCAGAAACCATCACTTTCTACAACATACTATCACAAATTCATTCCCCCAAAGTACATCCAATGTAAATCAAGGTACTTGTTAGAAATGGCCACTATATCCGACACATACTCACATCACACAACATTACATACTCATCAATAACACACATGTCCACACACACACACGCACACACACACACACACACACACACACACACACACACACACCTCTTGCCAAAAAGATATAACCTTAAGTCCACTATCAACATAATCACACACAACGGTACCATACGCAAACAAGATATTCCAATGCACAACACTAATACATTCTCAGAACAACACATTCGTTCACAAACACACAAGTAGATTTTAAAGAGAGCCTTTATCAAGAATATACCGATTATTTTATTAGTTCATTAAAAACTTTCCAATCGCTCACATAGTTAATTACCAACTATTACCGCATGAAGTGTATAGGCAATATAATTGCCTTGAGTATTTCGACGATTACATGAGGTTGGTCAAACTCGGGCAGGAGCTATCAATCCCCAATTTCCGAACCTAAAGTGATCAATATAACAAGACTTGTATCAGGGCTACTGATTCAAATCACAATAACACGTAGAATTCGAATCCATACTCTAAGGGGATTTTTATCGAGCACCTAGCGGGCATTTTGAGTATAAGAAATGATATCGTTGAAGAATTCGATCTTTACCCCGCTAGAATGGACGAAAAAGACTCAAGAACATCTAAGAACCCAACAACACCTAAGAATCATCCTAGAAACAAGAACTAATAATAATCTTTTGAAAGAACTTGAAGAACTTCAAACCACATACCTTGATTCAACCAAGAAATGGATGATTCTTCAAGAACAACCTTGATATCTTGATTCTATAATGTTAGGAACATATTTATGGCTTGATTTGGAGTTTAAGATGGAGGATTTTAGGTGGATAATGAAGAAAACTCGAAGGAATGCCCTAGAACACTTCAGAAATGAGAGAGAGGGCTATTTATACTCATCCATACGAATTTTCTAGATTTAGCATTTCCCGGCCGTGTCAAATGGCACGGTCAAGCCCCGGGTCGTGTCAACCGTCCAGAAAGTTTTGCTTAACCACAATAGTTCGACACGGCCCGCGTTAAATGACACGGACGTGTCACTGCACCAGAGTCTGCTATTTCGACCACAACCCCTTAAATGCAGGCTCCGATCGACTCACCCTTTGAATCATTGGAAAGATAACTCAATTCTCTACAAAGATGTAAAATTTTAGAATTTTTGGATTTTTTTGAAATTTATGTTGAATGTACAAAGTCGAACCTAAATGTGGAAAGGTCGAAATAGTATGCCGTTTAATCCAAAGAAATATCAAAACTCACTTGTATGACAAAAAGTGCTGAACAAACATGTCCAAAATGTGTCAATGAATACAAGCGAGTCACTAGAATCGAAAAAATATAAAAATGAAAAATACGGGTATTACATTCTATCCCCCTTAAAAGAAGTTTCGTCCCGAAACTTAAAACATGAAACAATCGACGCAAGGCAATCTCAGATAACACACGTTATCGACTGCTGACAACCCACAACGAACCACATGTTGTACGTGACTGCTACCATCCATATCGCTACACCGTAACGAACAAAAATCAATATGGTTGACCAACCCGATTAGAACAACAATCAAAACACGAGTTTATCGCTGAACAAATACGAAATTCCAACAACCCAAAGGTTTGGAAGATCGAATACGAGGACAATTTCCTGAACTTAAGGAAATCACGAAGTGATCCGAATGCTCCAAAAAATCACGATACAAAATCAAATGATAACAATCGGATAATAACGATCGAGCAACAATGGTCGAACAACAATGATTGAATGCCAACGATCAAATCGGCCACAATCAAACAACCATGATCAAACAAAAACAACAATAACAATCGAACGACAAATCCGAAGCTCACACCCTAACTCAAGGCATTAAAAGAACTTGTAGGAACCGGGAGGTGTTAATTTCATACAAGGTTTACAGGAAATCGAACCGAATTTGAAAAGGTCACAACGATAAACAGATCAGTCCGGAACAATATCAAAACTCGCTCGAATGACAAAGGCAAAAAACAACACAAGGTCAGAAGTATCAACAAACACAAACGAGTCGATAGTGTCGAACAATACGGAAGCGAAAAAATATGGGTATTACACCATATCACCTTTAAAAGAGGTTTCGTCCCCGAAACCTAAACAACAAGAATGGAGTGCTAGAATAGCAATCTTCCCGGCAATATTCTCTTGGTCCCGCATCTGATCTCCATGACCATCTGTAGGGACAAGCTCGTATAACACGAGACAAAACATAGTAGGGAGAATTACATCCACAGCTCGCACGAAGATGATGGTTGCGCCTTGATACTAATCACGGCCGACATCCTAGACGACGCGTCGCGACACGACTCAGTCAAACAAAATCTGACAAGACAAGACTCGATAACACACAACTTGACCCGACAGCCTAGGTTTCCGCAACCTAAGCTCCGATACGATATTCTGTAACACCCCCAAACCACTTGGAAATATTATAGCGCTACAGACCCTCTCCGTGAGGATCTACCAGGCTAAATACAGAAAATCACAACAACAGAATACATGCCGACATGGCTAAATAACGATATGTTAGACCAATTTAGTCTTTTACCATAACATACACATCAAATATACATAACTCTTTCTCACAACTGATACCCACTGTGGGTCGAATATATCAACACTCCCATAAGGCGGGAAAACACCACAACTGAAAGACAAAACAACAAGACTTTACCAAAATACTCAATACTGGTCTTCACGTGATTAGTATCGTCGTCTTCCATCATTCTTCATACCGATCCTATGAATAGATCCCAAGAACCTGCAAGTACATGGATGCAATACAGACATCCACCCCCGATTACTCGGGGGTTACCAAAACTCCATTGTTTTGCTAGTGCAAGTATAAAGTGCAAATACGAGCTATACACAACATACTCCAAGAATATAATAACTTGATTAATTCCACAATTCAACCCAACAAAAGACTTCCCGAGATGTTTCATTGGATAAAATAGTTCAAACCGTAAAAAGTGGGAAAAAGACAAGTAGACAATTCGAAAAGTATCTAAAAATTTCCGGGAGTTTTTGGAAAGACATTTTTGGACTAATGAGTCCTCAACTTATCAAAACCACATAGGGACACGACCCCAAGTATTTTTTTCAAAGAAAAAAAATACAATTCCGGTCACAAAACACGGGTCCACGACCCAATCATCCACATCACATATTCGAATGAATAACCAATGGTCAAACTCGATACGCATCCAAACCACAATGTACGGAAACAATCACAGGGCCCGCGTCCTTATGCCAAAACATCACGACCAATAAACGAATCATATACGACACTTATACTGGTGCCATTCTAGCCATGTACCAAGACTCTACACATGGCGTATCTCACATCGGGAATTACAATGTTGTGATATTCCAGACATATCACAATTATTGAAAACAACATCATCACAAAACAACAACGGGGGATGTACAGGTACTGCACCTCACGCGAGATACATACCTATCCCCATAGAGTCCTCGTCAGGCCTCCCTGGTTGTACAAACCCTACCAAGTGAACCGCAGAAGCCTCGGTCTACGGAACCCTGGGGACCCTCACTGGTTTTACTTGGCACACGACCACAAGTCGTACTTTCAGAAACCATCACTTTCCACAACATACTATCACAAATTCATTCCCCCAAAGTACATCCAATGTAAATCAAGGTACTTGTTAGAAATGGCCACTATATCCGACACATACTCACATCACACAACATTACATACTCATCAATAACACACATGTCCACACACACACACACACACACACACACACACCTCTTGCCAAAAAGATATAACCTTAAGTCCACTATCAACATAATCACACACAACGGTACCATACGCAAACAAGATATTCCAATGCACAACACTAATACATTCCCAGAACAACACATTCGTTCACAAACACACAAGTAGATTTTAAAGAGAGCCTTTATCAAGAATATACCGATTATTTTATTAGTTCATTAAAAACTTTCCAATCGCTCACATAGTTAATTACCAACTATTACCGCATGAAGTGTATAGGCAAAATAATTGCCTTGAGTATTTCGACGATTACATGAGGTTGGTCAAACTCGGGCAGGAGCTATCAATCCCCAATTTCCGAACCTAAAGTGATCAATATAACAAGACTTGTATCAGGGCTACTGATTCAAATCACAATAACACGTAGAATTCGAATCCATACTCTAAGGGGATTTTTATCGAGCACCTAGCGGGCATTTTGAGTATAAGAAATGATATCGTTGAAGAATTCGATCTTTACCCCGCTAGAATGGACGAAAAAGACTCAAGAACATCTAAGAACCCAACAACACCTAAGAATCATCCTAGAAACAAGAACTAATAATAATCTTTTGAAAGAACTTGAAGAACTTCAAACCACATACCTTGATTCAACCAAGAAATGGATGATTCTTCAAGAACAACCTTGATATCTTGATTCTATAATGTTAGGAACATATTTATGGCTTGATTTGGAGTTTAAGATGGAGGATTTTAGGTGGATAATGAAGAAAACTCGAAGGAATGCCCTAGAACACTTCAGAAATGAGAGAGAGGGCTATTTATACTCATCCATACGAATTTTCTAGATTTAGCATTTCCCGGCCGTGTCAAATGGCACGGTCAAGCCCCGGGTCGTGTCAACCGTCCAGAAAGTTTTGCTTAACCACAATAGTTCGACACGGCCCGCGTTAAATGACACGGACGTGTCACTGCACCAGAGTCTGCTATTTCGACCACAACCCCTTCGTCTGGGCTCCGATCGACTCACCCTTTGAACCATTGGAAAGATAACTCAATTCTCTACAAAGATGTAAAATTTTAGAATTTTTGGATTTTTTTGAAATTTATGTTGAATGTACAAAGTCGAACCTAAATGTGGAAAGGTCGAAATAGTATGCCGTTTAATCCAAAGAAATATCAAAACTCACTTGTATGACAAAAAGTGCTGAACAAACATGTCCAAAATGTGTCAATGAACACAAGCGAGTCACTAGAATCGAAAAAATATAAAAATGAAAAATACGGGTATTACATTCTATCCCCCTTAAAAGAAGTTTCGTCCCGAAACTTAAAACATGAAACAATCGACGCAAGGCAATCTCAGATAACACACGTTATCGGCTGCTGACAACCCACAACGAACCACATGTTGTACGTGACTGCTACCATCCATATCGCTACACCGTAACGAACAAAAATCAATATGGTTGACCAACCCGATTAGAACAACAATCAAAACACGAGTTTATCGCTGAACAAATACGAAATTCCAACAACCCAAAGGTTTGGAAGATCGAATACGAGGACAATTTCCTGAACTTAAGGAAATCACGAAGTGATCCGAATGCTCCAAAAAATCACGATACAAAATCAAATGATAACAATCGGATAATAACGATCGAGCACCATTGGTCAAACAACAATGATTGAATGCCAACGATCAAATCGGCCACAATCAAACAACCATGATCAAACAAAAACAACAACAACAATCGAACAACAAATCCGAAGCTCACACCCTAACTCAAGGCATTAAAAGAACTTGTAGGAACCAGGAGGTGTTAATTTCATACAAGGTTTACAGGAAATCGAACCGAATTTGAAAAGGTCACAACGATAAACAGATCAGTCCGTAACAATATCAAAACTCGCTCGAATGACAAAGGCAAAAAACAACACAAGGTCAGAAGTATCAACAAACACAAATGAGTCGATAGTGTCGAACAATACGGAAGCGAAAAAATATGGGTATTACACCATATCACCTTTAAAAGAGGTTTCGTCCCCGAAACCTAAACAACAAGAATGGAGTGCTAGAATAGCAATCTTCCCGGCAATATTCTCTTGGTCCCGCATCTGATCTCCATGACCATCTGTAGGGACAAGCTCGTATAACACGAGACAAAACATAGTAGGGAGAATTACATCCACAGATCGCACGAAGATGATGGTTGCGCCTTGATACTAATCACGGCCGACATCCTAGACGACGCGTCGCGACACGACTCAGTCAAACAAAATCTGACAAGACAAGACTCGATAACACACAACTTGACCCGACAGCCTAGGTTTCCGCAACCTAAGCTCCGATACGATATTCTGTAACACCCCCAAACCACTTGGAAATATTATAGCGCTACAGACCCTCTCCGTGAGGATCTACCAGGCTAAATACAGAAAATCACAACAACAGAATACATGCCGACATGGCTAAATAACGATATGTTAGACCAATTTAGTCTTTTACCATAACATACACATCAAATATACATAACTCTTTCTCACAACTCATACCCACTCAGGGGTCAGAATATATCAACACTCCCATAAGGCGGGAAAACACCACAACTGAAAGACAAAACAACAAGACTTTACCAAAATACTCAATACTGGTCTTCACGTGATTAGTATCGTCGTCTTCCATCATTCTTCATACCGATCCTATGAATAGATCCCAAGAACCTGCAAGTACATGGATGCAATACAGACATCCACCCCCGATTACTCGGGGGTTACCAAAACTCCATTGTTTTGCTAGTGCAAGTATAAAGTGCAAATACGAGCTATACACAACATACTCCAAGAATATAATAACTTGATTAATTCCACAATTCAACCCAACAAAAGACTTCCCGAGATGTTTCATTGGATAAAATAGTTCAAACCGTAAAAAGTGGGAAAAAGACAAGTAGACAATTCGAAAAGTATTTAAAAATTTCCGGGAGTTTTTGGAAAGACATTTTTGGACTAATGAGTTCTCAACTTATCAAAACCACATAGGGACACGACCCCAAGTATTGTTTCTCAAAGAAAAAAATACAATTCCGGTCACAAAACACGGGTCCACGACCCAATCATCCACATCACATATTCGAATGAATAACCCAATGGTCAAACTCGATACGCATCCAAACCACAATGTACGGAAACAATCACAGGGCCCGCGTCCTTATGCCAAAACATCACGACCAAGAAACGAATCATATACGACACTTATACTGGTGCCATTCTAGCCATGTACCAAGACTCTACATATGGCGTATCTCACATCGGGAATTACAATGTTGTGATATTCCAGACATATCACAATTATTGAAAACAACATCATCACAAAACAACAACGGGCCATGCAGTCCGCACCTCACGCGAGATACATACCTATCCCCATAGAGTCCTCGTCAGGCCTCCCTGGTTGTACAAACCCTACCAAGTGAACCGCAGAAGCCTCGGTCTACGGAACCCTGGGGACCCTCACTGGTTTTACTTGGCACACGACCACAAGTCGTACTTTCAGAAACCATCACTTTCCACAACATACTATCACAAATTCATTCCCCCAAAGTACATCCAATGTAAATCAAGGTACTTGTTAGAAATGGCCACTATATCCGACACATACTCACATCACACAACATTACATACTCATCAATAACACACATGTCCACACACACACACACACACACACACACACACACACACACACACACACCTCTTGCCAAAAAGATATAACCTTAAGTCCACTATCAACATAATCACACACAACGGTACCATACGCAAACAAGATATTCCAATGCACAACACTAATACATTCTCAGAACAACACATTCGTTCACAAACACACAAGTAGATTTTAAAGAGAGCCTTTATCAAGAATATACCGATTATTTTATTAGTTCATTAAAAACTTTCCAATCGCTCACATAGTTAATTACCAACTATTACCGCATGAAGTGTATAGGCAAGATAATTGCCTTGAGTATTTCGACGATTACATGAGGTTGGTCAAACTCGGGCAGGAGCTATCAATCCCCAATTTCCGAACCTAAAGTGATCAATATAACAAGACTTGTATCAGGGCTACTGATTCAAATCACAATAACACGTAGAATTCGAATCCATACTCTAAGGGGATTTTTATCGAGCACCTAGCGGGCATTTTGAGTATAAGAAATGATATAGTTGAAGAATTCGATCTTTACCCCGCTAGAATGGACGAAAAAGACTCAAGAACATCTAAGAACCCAACAACACCTAAGAATCATCCTAGAAACAAGAACTAATAATAATCGTTTGAAAGAACTTGAAGAACTTCAAACCACATACCTTGATTCAACCAAGAAATGGATGATTCTTCAAGAACAACCTTGATATCTTGATTCTATAATGTTAGGAACATATTTATGGCTTGATTTGGAGTTTAAGATGGAGGATTTTAGGTGGATAATGAAGAAAACTCGAAGGAATGCCCTAGAACACTTCAGAAATGAGAGAGAGGGCTATTTATACTCATCCGCATTTAATTTTCTAGATTTAGCATTTCCCGGCCGTGTCAAATGGCACGGTCAAGCCCCGGTCGTGTCAACCGTCCAGAAAGTTTTGCTTAACCACAATAGTTCGACACGGCCCGCGTTAAATGACACGGACGTGTCACTGCACCAGAGTCTGCTATTTCGACCACAACCCCTTCGTCTGGGCTCCGATCGACTCACCCTTTGAACCATTGGAAAGATAACTCAATTCTCTACAAAGATGTAAAATTTTAGAATTTTTGGATTTTTTGAAATTTATGTTGAATGTACAAAGTCGAACCTAAATGTGGAAAGGTCGAAATAGTATGCCGTTTAATCCAAAGAAATATCAAAACTCACTTGTATGACAAAAAGTGCTGAACAAACATGTCCAAAATGTGTCAATGAACACAAGCGAGTCACTAGAATCGAAAAAATATAAAAATGAAAAATACGGGTATTACATTCTATCCCCCTTAAAAGAAGTTTCGTCCCGAAACTTAAAACATGAAGCAATCGACGCAAGGCAATCTCAGATAACACACGTTATCGGCTGCTGACAACCCACAACGAACCACATGTTGTACGTGACTGCTACCATCCATATCGCTACACCGTAACGAACAAAAATCAATATGGTTGACCAACCCGATTAGAACAACAATCAAAACACGAGTTTATCGCTGAACAAATACGAAATTCCAACAACCCAAAGGTTTGGAAGATCGAATACGAGGACAATTTCCTGAACTTAAGGAAATCACGAAGTGATCCGAATGCTCCAAAAAATCACGATACAAAATCAAATGATAACAATCGGATAATAACGATCGAGCAACAATGGTCGAACAACAATGATTGAATGCCAACGATCAAATCGGCCACAATCAAACAACCATGATCAAACAAAAACAACAACAACAATCGAACAACAAATCCGAAGCTCACACCCTAACTCAAGGCATTAAAAGAACTTGTAGGAACCAGGAGGTGTTAATTTCATACAAGGTTTACAGGAAATCGAACCGAATTTGAAAAGGTCACAACGATAAACAGATCAGTCCGGAACAATATCAAAACTCGCTCGAATGACAAAGGCAAAAAACAACACAAGGTCAGAAGTATCAACAAACATAAACGAGTCGATAGTGTCGAACAATACGGAAGCGAAAAAATATGGGTATTACACCATATCACCTTTAAAAGAGGTTTCGTCCCCGAAACCTAAACAACAAGAATGGAGTGCTAGAATAGCAATCTTCCCGGCAATATTCTCTTGGTCCCGCATCTGATCTCCATGACCATCTGTAGGGACAAGCTCATATAACACGAGACAAAACATAGTAGGGAGAATTACATCCACAGATCGCACGAAGATGATGGTTGCGCCTTGATACTAATCACGGCCGACATCCTAGACGACGCGTCGCGACACGACTCAGTCAAACAAAATCTGACAAGAAAAGACTCGATAACACACAACTTGACCCGACAGCCTAGGTTTCCGCAACCTAAGCTCCGATACGATATTCTGTAACACCCCCAAACCACTTGGAAATATTATAGCGCTACAGACCCTCTCCGTGAGGATCTACCAGGCTAAATACAGAAAATCACAACAACAGAATACATGCCGACATGGCTAAATAACGATATGTTAGACCAATTTAGTCTTTTACCATAACATACACATCAAATATACATAACTCTTTCTCACAACTCATACCCACTCAGGGGTCAGAATATATCAACACTCCCATAAGGCGGGAAAACACCACAAATGAAAGACAAAACAACAAGACTTTACCAAAATACTCAATACTGGTCTTCACGTGATTAGTATCGTCGTCTTCCATCATTCTTCATACCGATCCTATGAATAGATCCCAAGAACCTGCAAGTACATGGATGCAATACAGACATCCACCCCCGATTACTCGGGGGTTACCAAAACTCCATTGTTTTGCTAGTGCAAGTATAAAGTGCAAATACGAGCTATACACAACATACTCCAAGAATATAATAACTTGATTAATTCCACAATTCAACCCAACAAAAGACTTCCCGAGATGTTTCATTGGATAAAATAGTTCAAACCGTAAAAAGTAGGAAAAAGACAAGTAGACAATTCGAAAAGTATTTAAAAATTTCCGGGAGTTTTTGGAAAGACATTTTTGGACTAATGAGTCCTCAACTTATCAAAACCACATAGGGACACGACCCCAAGTATTGTTTTTCAAAGAAAAAAAATACAATTCCGGTCACAAAACACGGGTCCACGACCCAATCATCCACATCACATATTCGAATGAATAACCCAATGGTCAAACTCGATACGCATCCAAACCACAATGTACGGAAACAATCACAGGGCCCGCGTCCTTATGCCAAAACATCACGACCAAGAAACGAATCATATACGACACTTATACTGGTGCCATTCTAGCCATGTACCAAGACTCTACATATGGCGTATCTCACATCGGGAATTACAATGTTGTGATATTCCAGACATATCACAATTATTGAAAACAACATCATCACAAAACAACAACGGGGGCTGTACAGGTACTGCACCTCACGCGAGATACATACCTATCCCCATAGAGTCCTCGTCAGGCCTCCCTGGTTGTACAAACCCTACCAAGTGAACCGCAGAAGCCTCGGTCTACGGAACCCTGGGGACCCTCACTGGTTTTACTTGGCACACGACCACAAGTCGTACTTTCAGAAACCATCACTTTCCACAACATACTATCACAAATTCATTCCCCCAAAGTACATCCAATGTAAATCAAGGTACTTGTTAGAAATGGCCACTATATCCGACACATACTCACATCACACAACATCACATACTCATCAATAACACACATGTCCACA
Organism: Orobanche coerulescens; assembly: GCA_033398695.1. Lineage (NCBI taxonomy): Eukaryota > Viridiplantae > Streptophyta > Magnoliopsida > Lamiales > Orobanchaceae > Orobanche > Orobanche coerulescens. The sequence continues at coordinate 187,992,974 of CM065803.1, read as the reverse complement.
CACACACACACACACACACACACACACAAACCTCTTGCCAAAAATACATAACCTTAAGTCCAGTATCGACATAATCACACACAACGATTGTTATGGTTGTATACTGTAAAGCATACTTTATGCTTGTATACCTTATTTCCCTGTAACTACCTATGAGAATATTAATTACATTTAATCACATGTTTTGCATATTTATTCACGTTATGGTTATGCAAATTAAATATCTAATTATTTTATATTGTAGATAATGTGGTGTGTTGGTGTCACACGGAAGATTACATTATCGTTACCTTATAAAATAATATAATAGTTCGCAACCTATATAATTGTTAGACAAATTATATGAAAGGTTGTAGTGTATGCTTGTGATTAGTTGGTCTTGACTATTAGCATACATTAGCGTATTTGCATACGTTGAACTGGATCGAGTTGAAATAGTGTCTTCTGTACTGACTGTAAGAAGAACGTAAATCTCGGATAATTATTATTTCTTAATTCTATGTATATAATATTTAATTGTGTATTTATAATACTTATTGCTTTGATTTACCATGGGTGAGAGTCAAAATGACCGACTCAATAAGCCTCGTATCTTGGGTAATAATATTATTTATATGATAGTTATTATTATTACTAGAAATCGTTTCCCGACTCGTGCGGGTTGATGATGTCCCCTTGAGGAGCTCGATAATGATTATTATATTAAACCCTGCAGGTGGATTTAATTCCGATATAATAATAAGGTTCGAGTGGTACTACTATTGGATAAGATATTAATTAATTAAAGCTGTCAATAGCTTATAATTAATTAATGGACATTCGATATCTTAAACACAGGAAATAATATATTTAATAAGGAGCCCAATTTCGTAATTTGGGTTTTTGGTAGGAAGTGCAATATCAACTTTTTAGTGGACTAAGTAGCTATTAATAGATTCATTATATTAGGAAGAGTCATAATATGGTAAGATGAAATCTATTAGGAGTCCTTCCTTAATCTTCCTTAAGATCCTAGTAGTAGTCCAAGAGCCTATATATAGGACAATAGGGGGCGGGCGATTTTTGCATGTCTCTTGCAAGGTTGTGATATCAAATTTTTCCTCTTATGTTTAATTGTAGATATAGACTTGTGTCTTTGATTCTACAATTTAGATAACACATCAATTTGCTAAGAGTATTCATAAAATACTAAAAAGCAAAGAAAAACTGAGTGACCACATACAACAAGGTTCGGACGATCCATATTGTGTCCAAACAAGATCCAGTAGCTCGTTGCCCACACAATGTCCGGGTTAAGGCGGATCATACTCTAGAAGGTCTAAAGGTAGAATTACAAGGTGATCAAGACGAAAGCAACCACTTCGCTTCAAAGGTAATATCCTATGATCTTTTAAGATCTAGATTAGGATATTTCAATTACCAACATATTTATTTAATAAATAATAAATAATATTTAAATTGCTTATTAGTCTTAATAATTAATTAACTACATGCCTAAATAGATCTTATGCTCGTGGATGCGTAAAACGCGTTTATCAAACTTTCCCAAACTTCACTTCCGCTGCGTTTTACTTCCAACAATTGGTATCGGAGACTGTATTTTAGGCGTTTGCTTTTTTAATTAATTTTGGTGATTAATTGATAGCAATTTAAATATTCATGTAATTTGATGTTGGAATATTTTGCTAGATGTTTTCTTGCAGGTAATATGATCCAATTGTTAGGAATACTTGTTAGATTTTGATGATGTCATTAATATAAGTTCAAATGTTTATTACTTGGCAAAATATAAGGAAGAACCAAATGAGTATCTTCCATAGGCCCAAATATGTTAAGTGAAAAGCTTGGCAAAATGTAAAGAAGAACCAAATGAGTATCTTCTATAGGCCAAAATAAGTTAGGCAAAAAAAAAACGGCTAAGTACTAAAGAACAGCTAAGTTCATCAGAGAGGTACAACCGAGTCATATCAGAGAAGATCTGGTCAACAAAAATTATCAGAGATGTTTGACGGTGCGATCAAGTAACCTCGGGCCAATTGACTAATCAAAGTAGTTCCAAACAGTGAACATTAGAGAGGTCCAGAACTGCAGAGAAGTTACTTCTCATCAGCCTACTCGAGATCAGCCAAGTACTCCAAGTCCACGTCATCATGCGTTGAAAAGTCAAATATTATGGAAAGTCACATGCAAACGTGAAGAGACAAATTGGAGAGATTTCCGCAAAAGATATGAATTAAATAATCTATCCAGACCCACCTTGAAGACTTTAATCGTATTATATTCAAAAGATTCGGCGCCTCACATGCAGAGTCTTCACAACGGTCGGAAGATAGATTAAAATAATGGGAATCCAGCCTTGCAACGTTCAAAAAGAAAACAATGAAGTCTACCTCTCCAACGGACGGATTTGTTGAAAAGATTTGCAACGGCTATGAAGGAATGCTCAGAGATCGTGACCTATATATATCCGAAGATTTAAAGATGAGCTTACCACACATAACAACTACCGGTGCGAACATACTTTCAAGCGATCAAAGCATTCAAGCAATCTAAAAGCGAAATACAGCATCGTGAAAAGAGCAGTTCTAAAAAGTTCATACTTGAAGAAGCTCTTAGTTGGAGAAGACAAAAACTCGTGTCTTAAATCCTGAGTTCGGGGTACTTCACTGGTTGAAGTTCGAGACTGTAAAGGCATCCAAGGATCGAGGATCAAGAGGTGCAAGGCAGTCAAGTGTGTTACAACGGCACAGATTTCCACTTGTTGGAAGCTGTTGTAGTTTGGTTGAATCACTATAATATTTATCACTGGTTGAAAATTATAGTGAATTCATCTCCAACTAGTTTGGAGAAAAGTGGATTAGTAGAGGATTACCCCACATCTGAGACCACTATAATTGCCTGCGTACTTTACTGTTTTATAGCATCATACTTTAACTGCTGCATTCATTGTTAAGTGTTTCATTAGTTGTTTTGTATTCGTCATCAGCTGACTTCCGCACATATTAAGAACAAACGACTCCAAGTCATTTGTTTATCTATCAGCTGAAGAAACTTACTCTTTGAGAAAAAGAGTTTAAGAGTTTCAATAAGTTTATTCACCCCCCCTCTAGACTTATTCCTGGACGACTTGTGACCTACAAGTGGTATCGGAGAGGTTGGTTCATTTATTTCACGAACCAGATCTATATCAGAGATATATCTTTACTCTCATTTTATAATGGAACACATGCACTCTAGACTACCTGTGTTTTCAGTTGACGAGTATGATCTTTGGAAGATAAGGATGCAGGCACACTTATCTTCAATCCATGATGACATGTGGTGCATCATAGAGGACGGTCTATTCATCTTCGACAAGGACAACACTGCAGAGGAGATTGCAGTAGGGAAGCCAGAGAAGATCCCAAAGAAGAGGACAGAGCTGACTCCCAAAGAAAGAAAGCTGGCCAATCTTGATAACCGGGCCAGAGATGTGCTATATCAAACTCTTGACAAATCCACCATGGTTAAGATCAAGAATTGCAAGAATGCCAAAGAAATCTGGGACACATTAGCCCTAATGTGTGAAGGAACGGAGCTGATCAAGGAAAACAAGTTGTCAATTGCTATTAAAAAATTTGACAACTTCAAAATGAAGAATGGCGAATCCATAGACCAAGTGGACACAAGGTTCACTGAGATTATCAATGAAATCAACTCCCTCGGCAAATCTTATGGCAATAGGGAGATGGCGTTGCAGGTTCTAAGATCTCTCAATCCTGAATGGAGTATGAAGGCAGTAGCCATGAGAGAATCCAAGGATCTTAATAAGATAAAGATCCAAGGGCTGTTCTCTGATCTGAAGGCTTATGAGTTCGAGCTTCCAAGTTCATCCTCAACTGAGCCTGCAGAGAAGGGAATAGCCTTTGCAGCCGAATCCCCCGCCAAGATCTTATCTGATGTAAAGACTCCAAATCCATTAGATTTTGAGGAAGAAATGGCGTTTATAATGCAAAGGTTCAGCAACTTTCGGAAAAACTACTCCAAATATAAGAAAAATTATAAGGAGAATCCCAGAAGGAACCAGAAAGCCGGAAGCTGGAAGGTGGAATGCTACAATTGTCACAAGACAGGACACATCCAAATCGACTGTCCTGATCTTAAGAAGAACGAGAGCAAGAAGGAGGTGGGCAGAAAAGAAGACAGAAGGAAGGCCCTCATCAGAGAAGATCAGGAGCACGTAGAATCAAGCAGCGGATTCTTTTCTGATGATGATGAAGAGTATGATTGCCTGATGGCCAAACCAGCTGATGAAGAGGTAACATCTAAACCCTCTGGTTCAAATAATAGTTCAGCCATGTCACAAGATATGGATCTGCACGAATCTGTAAATCAGCTATTTAAAGATTTTGAAACATTAAAATCTGCGCACCAATCCGTATCAGCCGAGAAGACTCAGCTGCAAGATGAGAATGGGCAGCTGAAAAATGTTTTTGAAAAACTCAGCCTAGAACTAAATACAGTTGAGATAACTGCAGCTAATTTGAAAAACCAGGCTGACATCTCTACAGCTGAGATAGATCGACTAACTGTTTTACTTAGAGAAAAATCAGCTACACTTGCTCATGTCAAAGCCGAATTTACTAAGCTGACTCAGGCAAATAAGACTCAGGCACAGGAGATAACCTCCCTGAAGGCGTCTTCAACCCTAGAAGAATTGTGTACTAATAAAAGGCCACTATATTCCAGATCAGGCCTTGGATATGATCCTCACACTCCCTCTAGTTCTAAAACCACTTTCATCAAGGGAGAAACAATAGTCTCGACTGCTGAGCCTATATATAAACCGATATTTAAAAACCAGCAACAGCCAAGTCACAAATCTAGGCTGCAGCCAGGGTTCACAAGGCAGCCACCTAGACAAGCGACTAGGCATTGGCCAAGGCAGAAGCAGCAGCCCAGACAACATGCCCACTATTATCAACAACTCCCCAAAAATAGATTTCAAAATGGGAGGGGCAGATGGAAACCTCAAGGTTATCCTAATTTCCAAAATGAACAAGTGTGGAGACCTCAAAGATTTAATAAATGGTCTCAGCCAAGATTTAGAAATGGCCCACACTACCAATATTTTGAGGAACACCCGGTATACAATCCCAACAGGAGATTCAGACCTCGACCTTACACACCTTATAAGGGTTATAATAATAACAACTTTCACAATCCAAGGAGAAATCAATTCTCCAGGAAACCATCTAACCCGAAAGGACCCACACAGATTTGAGTACCTAACTCTCTGCTTGTATGATTGCAGAAAAGATGGAAGGACTACAACCACATATCCACAAATTCAAACTTTGGAGGTGAAGAATGGTTTGTAGATTCTGGATGCTCGAGGCACATGACCGGGAACAAGAAGATGCTGTCCAAATACACCAAAGAAAGAGGTCCTGATGTAACCTTTGGAGATAGCTCTAGAGGACAAACAAAAGGTTTTGGAGAGCTGCACCGAGGAAATATTATAATATCCAAAGTTCATTATGTCAAAGGGCTCAAGTATAATCTCCTGAGCATAAGCCAGTTTTGCGATCAGAAGAATCTAGTAGTCTTCACCATTTGGAAATGCATGGTGATAGATATCCTATCTGGCGAAGTGAAGCTACAAGGATTCAGAAGGAGAGATGTCTACATGATAGATTGGAACACAGGAACACCTAACTCCTGTTTTCTATCCAAGACAGTAGCTGAGAACGGATGGCTGTGGCACAAAAGATTATGTCACCTGAACTTCAAAGCCATCAACAAGATTAGTTCTCAGAAGTTGGTCAGAGGACTCATAGAGAAAGCATTCAAGAAGGAAGCTCTTTGTGATGCGTGTCAGAAAGGAAAGCAGACCAGAGCATCATTCAAGCCAGTCCAGCCTACAACCCTCACAACAAGGATCTTAGATCTACTCCACATGGATCTATTTGCTCCTATCAAGCCAAGGACTCTAAGCGGCCGAAAGCATGCACTTGTTGTAGTAGATGATTATTCAAGGTACACTTGGATTATCTTCTTGTATAAGAAAAGTGAAACCTTGACCAAGCTACCTGAGCTGCTGAGAAGGATCTAGAATGAGAAATCCCTATTCATCATCAAGATCAGATCAGATAGAGGAGGAGAGTTTCTCAAAAAGGCGATCACTGATTACAGCGATCAGAATGGGATCCAGCATGAGCTCTCTGCAGCCAGGACTCCACAGCAGAATGGCGTTGCTGAAAGAAGGAACAGAACCCTGAAGGAAGCAGCCAGGTCCATGATTGCAGAAGCGGACCTACCCAAGAGGTTCTGGGCTGAAGCTGTCAACACAGCTTGCGATACTCAAAACAGGAGTATGATAGTAGGGAGACATGGCAAAACTCCCTATGAGGTTTGGAATAATAGAACTCCTACTGTTGATTATTTTCATGTTTTTGTTTGTAAGTGTTTCATCCACAACAACGGTAAAACACAACTAAATGCCTTCGATGCTAAAACTGATGACGGTCTCTTTATGGGAAACTCACAAAGAAGCAAGGCATATAGAGTATTTAACAAAAGAACCTTAGTTGTGGAGGAAACACCCCATGTTGTTTTTGATGAATCTACTGTTGAGTACAGGAAGCAAGTTGAGCTAATTGAGAACAAGCTCAAATCAGCAACCCTTGAAGAAGTCATTGTACATGACACTGGAATGATGGACTCACCTGCAGACCAGCCTGATGACCCAACTGTAGCTGCTGAAGACCCAACTGCAGATCAGACAGGATCACCAAACCTATCGATCCAGATTCTGTCGATGAAGACCCAATCAGTAGGATAAAGACTCATCTGCAGATCGGACCCAACTGCAGATGACAAGACTAGGCCGATCCAGTGCACCAAGGAGACCAGAACCCAGCTGATGTAGAAATCCACCAGAGCAATTCAACAGGGGGAACATACCCAGAAGAAGACGATATCCCCAAGTGGCTCAAAGACCATCCAATCCAGCAAATCATCGGGAAGCTGACTGATGGAGTTAAGACAAGACAGTCAACTCTACCCGCAGGAATGGCTATGTTCTCATGTTTCATGTCACAGATAGAACCCAAGACAACAGAACAAGCCTTAGAAGATTATTCTTGGATAAATGCCATGCAAGAGGAACTGGAGCAGATGGAAAGAAACAAAGTTTGGGAACTAACAGACAGGCCGGATCACCAGAAGGTTATTGGCACCAAATGGCTGTACAAAAACAAGAGTGATGAAGATGGAGCTGTTGTTAGGAATAAAGCCAGACTTGTTGCAAAAGGTTATGCACAGTGTGAAGGAATAGATTTTGATGAAACCTATGCACCTGTTGCAAGACTAGAGACCATTAGACTATTCCTCGCATATGCTGCATTTAAGGATTTTGAAGTCTATCAGATGGATGTAAAGAGTGCTTTTCTAAATGGCATCCTAGAAGAAGAAGTCTATGTAGAGCAACCCCCAGGTTTTGTCAAAGGAGACAAAGTCTACAAGCTGTTGAAGGCTCTCTATGGACTTAAGCAAGCACCAAAAGCGTGGTATGAAACACTGTCTGTGTTTCTTGAGAAGAATGGTTTTTGCAAAGGAAAGGTGGACAAGACCCTATTTAGAGTGGAGCACGAAGGCCACATATTGATAGTTTAGATATATGTGGATGACATCATATTCGGCTCAACCAATCCAGAGTTATGTGAGAAATTCTCTAACCTCATGCAAGGAGAATTTGAGATGAGTATGATGGGAAAGCTTAACTTCTTTCTCGGATTACAAGTTAAGCAGACGGAAAATGGAATTTTCATCAACCAAGCTAAGTATACCAAAGATCTAATCAAGAGATTTGGAATGGAATCAGCCAAACCAGCAAGAATTCCTATGAGCACAAGTACCCACCTAGATGCAGATGAGGCAGGCATATCAGTGGATTCAACCCACTACAGAGGACTCAATGGATCATTGCTATACCTCACTACAAGCAGGCCAGACATATCCTATACCGTTGGAGTTTGTGTGCGATTCCAATCTAAGCCTAAACAATCACATCTAGATGCAGCAAAGAGAATAATTAAGTACCTTAAGTCTACAGTCAATGTTGGACTATGGTATCCCAAGGATGATAACTTCGAGCTGTCAGGATATTCAGATGCAGATTTCGCAGGATGCAAAATTAATAGGAAAAGCACTAGTGGAACGTGCCAATTCCTAGGAACCAGACTGATATCCTGGTTTAGCAAGAAGCAGGTTTCTAACTCTATCTTCACCATAGAGTCAGAATACCTAGCTGCAGGTAGCTGTTGTGCCCAGATCTTATGGATCAGACAACAGCTGAGGGATTATAATATCATTGTCAATGAAGTCCCTATCTGGTGTGACAACAATAGTGCTATTGCAATAACCAACAATCCGATTTTGCATTTAAGAACCAAGCACATTGATGTTAAGCACCACTTCATTAGAGATCACGTGCTCAACAAGAGAGGTAGAGTTGAAAGAGTCAGCACAGACAACCAGATAGCTGACATCTTTACCAAACCTTTGCCAGAAGAAAGATTCTTGGAGCTGAGCAGAGAACTTGGTCTACTAGATTGGGAATCTAGTACAGAAGTAAGCTGAAGCATATCAGAGGAAGGACGGACCCAGCTGATTAAAGGAATCAGATCCTAGCTGATGCAGACAAGAGGACGAAGGACGGATAAAGAAACCTAGCTGATCAGAATCTCAGGCGAGAAGTTCAAGGAGTCAACTCACCTGATGCAGAGCAGTCAACAGTCAACAGTCAAACCAGCTAAGTTTTCTAAACTCAACCTACTTCTGAATATTTTATTATTATCTGCTAGATGAATAATAATATTATATTAATTTTTGGTTCACAAGTGGCATTTAAATACACATGGCGATCACTTGATAAATCGACCTCCACGGTGACCAGTTAAATCTAACCGTCCAATTTTAAAACATAGACCATCGATTCGAATTTGAAATTTAAAAAGAATCTCAAAAGGCGTACCACCGATTCAAAAGAAATAATAATTTAATCCATACGTCTTTTCATCTTCTTTAAAAGGACGGAAACCCTTCACTTTACCTTTACGCTTACCAGTCTTTCAAAACCCTAGATTTACAGAGCAAAAATTCTTTGAACTCCAAATACACTAAAAATCCTTTGTTTGCAGAAATGGAATCGTATTTTGAAGGCGTTAACATGAAGGCAGTCAAAGACCAGATTATCTTTTCTCTGGTCGTTGATTTCGAAGGCCTTTTGTAAGAAAATCTGGAGAACTACGACATTCTTGACCTGATCCGTTCGATGAAGTTCAATGGGATCTACCCATTTCTGGATATTAGTCCGAAACATCTGTACAAGGAGGACGTCATCGCCTTCTATCGCAAAGACCATGTGATTCAAGGAGGAATTAGGAGCACTGTTGGCGGAATTCAAGTCGACATTTCGCCAGAGTCGATTTGTACAGCTTTTGGTATGAGGCACCGCGGCATACCCGTCGAGGCACTCAAACAGTCAGCAGCCGAAATCTGGAAGAAAATCAAGGCGGACGAACAGCCTGCGAAGCTGAAGCTTACCGCTAAAAGGAGCGAAATAAAAAAGGTATATCGATATGCGTTGGATATTACCAACAAAATTATCATGGTTATGGCCGGCAGTTACGACCAACTGTCTTCGGCAAAATTTACAGTGCTGGGAGCACTTATTCAGGATGAGCAGATTGGTTGGGAGGATTACATCTTTAGGCAATTTGTTCGCGAAGTCAACAAGGTCGAATGGCTTGTTGACGAGAAGAAATTTAAATCCAAGCTGGCATTTGGAACGCAGCTGAGTTGGATTTTGGAAAAGATGGGTGTGGTAAAGGGTACTACTGATCCCATTCACATCAATAAGAGGCTTGGTCACCTGGACCAAGAGACGTTAAGAAAGTTGGGAGGCAAAAGGAGAGCATCCCAAATGTTAAAAGATCTGTCTGACTCAAGAACCTACCCTAGATATGATTTAACAGACGAGTCTGACCAACCTGCAGCCGTCAACCCAACTGCAGCCGAGTCAGACAACACACCGATAGCTGTCCATTTCAAGAGAAGGGGACCAGCCCTTGGAGAGCCATCCATCATGCAGTCATCTCCAGAACCCTCTCCCAAGAGGCCCGAGCGATCGGTTTAGTCGAGGAGCAAGATCATCATGCCGATCCTGCAGCCGTGTCACTGCCCACGGAAGACCATCTGCTCGTCGGCACTGGAAACTCAGATCGTGGTTGTCCTCACTCCAGCATACATTCCAGAGGAGGAAGAAGCAGGTTTAATCATCTCAATTCCTGAACCAAATTACACCTTTAACCTGCTGGACAACAATGTTTTCAACCTGTCCATTGAACAATTACAGCTTTTTAAACCACAAGCCTTAAAACACTCTTTTGTTAATATTTTTGAAGAGTGGAAATTTTTCAAATCACTTTCATTTGCGAAACGTCAAACTTATATTGCAACCAGTGGTTGGGAATATCCCCAAGCCACAGAGGATGTACTGATACATTTTTGTAAAGTATCAGACATAGTTTTGATCCTCCAGGAGAATTGTTTCATGTCTCATTTCAAAACCAACATGGACCAATTCATCACTTCTATTATGTATAGTATTTTTGATGGTTCATTTGGAGAAGAAGATGAGGAGGTGGAAGAAAAAGAAATTAGAATTGAAGAAGTAAATGGAGAAGAAGATGAGGAAGTCATTGTCATAGATGACGAAGAAGAGGAGCAGGAAGAGAAAAGAGAAGGAGAAAATATTTTAGTTGAAAAACAATCTGAGGAAGTTGAGAAAACAGAGGAGTTAATTGATGAAGAAGAAGAACAAGGGGAAGAGGTAGAACAGGAGGATGATGAAGGAGAAGATAAAAAAAGATCGGAAAAAGGATGATAATAATAATGATGATGAGGATGATGATAAGGATGAAGGAGGAGATCAAGGAGCTGAGAAAGAAAAGGAAAAAGATGAAGAAGAAAAAGAAGAAGAGGAGAAGGAAGAGGAGCCGGAGAAAGAGCCAGAAGTAGAGGCTGCAGACAAGGCTGGGGCGCCTGCCCGGTATACCAGCCTGGACACCGAGTTGGCTGAGGACTCCAGATCAGGGACACCAGAAAAGACCCCATCTGGAGTATCAGCTGCAGATAGGAGCCTGCAGTCTAGTGGTTCATTTGCATAAGGCTCAGGCGAGCACTCTCCACCATCGCAGATCTCACCTGTGATGACTGAGCTGATTAGACAAATAGTGAAGGATACCATTGGAGAGTTGCTTGCATCCCAGGTCACTCCTGACCTCCAATCCATCAATGCCAAGATTGATACATTGCTGCAGCGGGAAGTCCCTCAACCTCCTCCCCCTACAAACAACAGAATGCCATTTGGCATGTCTGACTAGATGCACAGGATGGAGCAGCAGCTGACCACGTTAGTTGATGCTGGCAAAAAGGGGGAAGATAGAATACAGGGGGAAGGCAGCATTCAAGGAGAGATAAGAGAGGAGCTTAGAACGAAGAAGAGACAGGATGTCCAAATAATCACTTCTGGGACATCCTCAGCTAAAAGGAAGGGAGGAGCAGAACCAGAAGAACAGGCAGATCAGCCTGCAAGCAAGAAAAGGAGGACTAGAGGAGGATTTGAGCCTACTCTAGAGTGGGAAGGCAAGGATTTGTGGTATGTTGAAGAATTTATACCAGAAGAAGCTCTACCCATGTGGGGATCTGCAAGGAAAAAATTCATCAGAGACTACTACATCTGGGAAATACTCCAGGATGATAATCTCACCCCACAGCAGATCTTCATAAACTTCATGGAATAAGCTCACCCACAACTCTGGGCTATTCTTGTAAAACATGCTGCGGCACACAATGCATATCCCATGATCCCTATGTTCAATGCCAAAGAACCTCCCACCTTGGTGCAAGGAAATGCTTTGGATGAACTTGCACTCCAGAGAAAATTCAAGAAGCTGTGTCTTGAGAATAAGTTTTCATCACAAGAAGAACAGGACTTTGCAGCTCTTGTTGTCAAGAGGAAGTATGGTCTTGCACCTGTCAAGACAAGACCAATCGGAGCTAAACCTTTCAGGCCTGCCAAACAGCCTATTCGAAGAGGCAGAGGGAGAGGCAGATGACTTCTTTTTATTTTGTACTTGTAATAATTTTATTTCTGTACTTGTAAATTTTTCTTGTAAAATTCAGACATGTAATCAAGTCAGAAAATTTTATAATAGTCTGTTGAATGACAATTTCCAGTTGTCTCAATACTAGACTGATTTTAGTTTGAGTCTTGCACTCAAGTGCAGACTTGTTTATTTGAATACTTACTAAAGTTTTGCCATCATCAAAATAGGGGGAATTTGTTAGGAATACTTGTTAGATTTTGATGATGTCATTAATATAAGTTCAAATGTTTATTACTTGGCAAAATGTAAGGAAGAACCAAATGAGTATCTTCCATAGGCCCAAATATATTAAGTGAAAAGCTTGGCAAAATGTAAAGAAGAACCAAATGATTATCTTCTATAGGCCAAAATAAGTTAGGCAAAAAAAAAACGGCTAAGTACTAAAGAACAGCTAAGTTCATCAGAGAGGTACAACCGAGTCATATCAGAGAAGATCTGGTCAACAAAAATTATCAGAGATGTTTGACCAGACTGCAGTCAAGTAACCTCAGACAGGTCAGCTAATCAGGCGAGTTCCAAACAGTGAACATCAGAGAGGTCCAGAACTGCAGAGAAGTTACTTCTCATCAGCCTACTCGAGATCAGCCAAGTACTCCAAGTCCACGTCAGCATGCGTTGAAAAGTCAAATATTACGGAAAGTCACATGCAAACGTGAAGAGACAAATTGGAGAGATTCCCGCAAAAGATATGAATTAAATAATCTATCCAGACCCACCTTGAAGACTTTAATCGTATTATATTCAAAAGATTCGGCACCTCACATGCAGAGTCTTCACAACGGTCGGAAGATAGATTAAAATAATGGGAATCCAGCCTTGCAACGTTTAAAAAGAAAGCAATGAAGTCTACCTCTCCAACGGACGAATTTGTTGAAAAGATTTGCAACGGCTATGAAGGAAAGCTCAGATATCGTGACCTATATATATCCGAAGATTTAAAGCTGAGCTTACCACACAGAACAACTACCAGTGCGAACATACTTTCAAGCGATCAAAGCATCCAAGCAATCTAAAAGCGAAATACAGCATCGTGAAAAGTGTCGTTCTAAAAAGTTCATACTTGAAGAAGCTCTTAGTTGGAGAAGACAAAAACTCGTGTCTTAAATCCTGAGTTCGGGGTACTTCACTGGTTGAAGTTCGAGACTGTAAAGGCATCCAAGGATCGAGGATCAAGAGGTGCAAGGCAATCAAGTGTGTTACAACGGCACGGATTTCCACTGGTTAGAAGCTGTTGTAGTTTGGTTGAATCACTGTAATATTTATCACTGGTTGAAAATTATAGTGAATTCATCTCCAACTGGTTTGGAGAAAAGTGGATTAGTAGAGAATTACCCCACCTCTGAGACCACTATAATTGCCTGCGTACTTTACTGTTTTATAGCATCATACTTTAACTGCTGCATTCATTGTTAAGTGTTTCATTAGTTGTTTTGTATTCGTCATCAGCTGACTTCCGCACGTATTAAGAACAAATGACTCCAAGTCATTTGTTTATCTATCAGCTGAAGAAACTTACTCTTTGAGAAAAAGAGTTTAAGAGTTTCAATAAGTCTATTCACCCCCCTCTAGACTTATTCCTGGACGACTTGTGACCTACACCAATTATCATGGTTATGTGAATGGTTAATTTATTTATTTTTATTATTTATGCAATTGTTGGTTTGGCCCGATTTTGGGGCATGTAATGGTTTTTCCCGTGAGAAAATCCGCGGGTAGTTCTAGGTGTTTTATTTTTCATGTAATCTTGTTGTAATTTTGATGTATTTTATTTTGTGTAAAATTATAATCGAATTCGAAAAAGATGGGATCACGAAGAAATAGAGCGAGAATTCTTTGGCGGCGGCGCGATCGATGAAGCGGCGAGCGTGTGCGCGAGCAAAGACCGAGCATGCTGCCGAGAGCCGCGTGCAACCTGGTCTGGGCCGGTTCAGGTCGGGTCGTCCAGTTTTTGGTCCGGTCCGTTTTGCCGCCGTTCGTTGCATCCGCTGGAGAGTCGGGATTTAAAATTAAATTTTGTATATAATTAATTTTGCATAAAAGTGAAATTTTAATTTTGGAAATCCACGGCCCGCCCGGGGAGAAGCGACGAGATGCTTGATTCAGTGGGAGAGATCGAGTCGAAGATTTTCTGGGATTCAACTCAAGGGAGAAGACCATGATAAATAGATAATTTAATTACCCATGCTTTATTTTTGGTTTTTATTGTTTTGATGTATGGCATGTATGAATGTATGCGTGATATGTTTTCTGCATGTTAGGACGAGAAAATTAAAAACCTTAAGGCTAAAATAACTAAGTGATTAAATTGATTTGTTTTTTTAATAAAATCAAATTTGCCTCCATAATCAATTTAAATTGTGAAGTAATTAGCATGCGCGTTGACATTAGGGTCTTCCTCCATATCAGATGTGCTAATTATAGGTTCACTAGTTTTAAATTTCAAAATGATAACATAAGGTAAATATTATTTTTTTATGATAGTACCTCTCCATCTGTAGGACTATTTTAAAAGATAATATTTTAAGGATGTTAAATTATGGTATTCACGTGTATTATTTAATAAGCTCCGCATCGGAATCTATGTTAATTAATACATGGCCAAGAGGAACCAACTATTAATTTTACTTGTCATAACGTAAGTTGACTAGATAGTAAAATTAAAGATGTAAAACTCTACTTGAAAAATATGTGTGTAAACGTCCACACGATCGTGGCTTGCATATGCGGGTTTTTCGAGGTGTTGGTTGCTAGCATATATATTGTGTTTTGAGATTTTTCAATATATTTTGCTATGCATTATGTGATGGATGTTTTTAATTTTATCTCATATGTCTTTCAATCCATTCGCTGTTATTCTCAAAGAAAATAAACTTGATGGCACTAACTCTGCTGATTGGAAAATAAATCTTGACATTGTCCTGACTGCTGAGGGGCATAAATTTGTCTTAACTGAGGAGAGCCCTCTGAATCCAGAACTGGATGCCACTCCTGGAGAGTTGGATGAATTCCGAAAATGGAAGAAGTCTGATGAGATGGCTCGCTTACATTTTGGATTCACCGACAAATGTATTGCAGCATCAGCATCAGACGATGGGCTCTACCGCGGAAATGATGAAAAATCTCACCGAGATGTTTGGTCATCAGAACCGGGCGGCTAGACAAAATGCAATGAGGAAGTTGATGACAACCCAAATGTCTGAAGGGATCCCAGTAAGGGATCATGTTCTGAAAATGATGTCTCATTTGAACGAACTGAGCATACTGGGGGCTACTATCGATGCGGAGTCGTAGGTCGATATTATCTTGGGCAGCTTACCAAGAAGCTTTGAGCAGTTCCGCCTTAACTACAATATGAACCGTAGGACATATACTTTGGCGTAACTTCTGACAGAGCTTGAATCTGCTGAAGGTCTCTTCAAATAAGGTTATCATCAGATTCTTGTGGCAACCGGTGCTACTTCTTCCAAACTCAAATGGGCAAAGAAGAAAAAGAAGGTTGGCCAGAAGCAAGTGGCAACTCTCAAGGTGAAAAGCAAGGCTCCTCACCCTGAGGCGAATGAAAAGCCAAATGGAAAGTGCTATAAGTGCGGTCAGAAAGGATATTTTAAAGCGGACTGCCCTGCTCTTAAGAAATGTATGTCTAGTGCACTAGTAGTCAAAACATGTTTGGCAGCTTGTTCTTCCACTTCGTGGATAGTTGATTCAGGCTCCACTGATCATGTTTGCTTTGACTCGCATGGTTTTCAGGTAACCAAGTAGCTTAGTGCAGGCGAGATTACCATCAACTGGGGCGATTATTCCAGGATTATAGTTGTTGCAGTGGGAGTCGTGCAGTTGAAGATTAATGATAAATTATTAGTCCTCAATAATGTTTTATTAGTATCGGATTTTAGAATGAATTCAATTTCGGTTTTTAAATTAAAATGCGATGGTTATTCAGTTATGATGCTGTTATTAGGAAAAGAAACGGTGAATATATTTGCAAAGGTATTTTTAATGATGGACTGTATATCGTTAATATTGCACAAATTCCGATGCAAAAATCACTTAACTCTTTATATAAACCTAAAAAGAGAAAAAGAACCTTCAAGCATAAACCAAACATATTTGTGGTATTTACGGTTAGGGTATGTAAACCTTAGGAGAATTCAAAGATTGGTAGATGATGGCCCATTGGATGATCTCCAAGTTGAGTCATTTCCAATCTGTGAATCCTGTCTGGAAGGTAAGATGACCAAAAGGGTTTTTAAAACCAAGGGAAACTATGCTCAGAATGTGTTAGAATTGGTTCATACGGATGTATGTGGTGCAATGAATATCCAGGCAAGGGGTGGTTTCAAATTCTTCATCACGTTTATAGAAGATTATTGGAGATATGGATACATCTATTTGATGCGACGTAAGTCTGAAGCCTTTGACAAGTTCAGAGATTTCAAGGCTGAAATTGAGAAGCATCATTGGAAGAGTATCAAGTCACTACGATCTGATCGTGGTGGCAAATACCTTAGTGAAGAGTTTTTGGATTTCTTGGCGAATGAGGAGATTTTGTCCCAGCTCACCGCGACGGGAACTCCACAACAAAATGGTGTTACTGAAAGAAGGAATAGAACTCTTTTAGAAATGGTTAGGTCAATGATGAGTTATTCGGATTTACCTATTTCGTTTTGGGGATACACCTTAGAAACAGTGGCGTATATTCTAAACCTGGTGCCTTCGAAATCAGTTCGAAAAACACCCACAGAGCTGTGGAGTGGGCGAAAGCCCAGTCTAGGACATGTTCAGATTTGGGGTACTCCAGCACATATGCTGAATAAGGAAGTTGATAAGTTAGCATCTCGTACACAAGTGCGAGTGTTTGTAGGAAGGTCATTGTTAGCACCAATGCCTGATTCCTGTAAAAAGATTATATGATTGGTCACAAGCCCATGGGCGATATAATTCTGGAAGAGCTGAGGGCCGGGACTCCATCTATACCAATCGTACAAGCACCAACTAACACTGCACCATGTATTGATTCTGAGACTTTTACACCAACTCAGAATTTGCCTCGTCATAGTGGGAGGGTTGTTCGTCAACCGAAACGATTCATAGGCGTGGGAAAGTCTTCAGACTCAATCCCATGCGAAGATGAATCAGATCCCTGGACCTACAAGGAGGCAATCCAAGATAAAGATGCTGACTCCTGGCAAGTAGTAATGGGATCAGAAATGGGATCTATGGATTCCAATCAAGTGTGGGAGCTAGTAGAGCTAACTGATGGTGTAATAGCCATTGGGAGTAAATGGGTCTACAAGAGAAAGAAAGGAGGTGACGGGAAGGTTGAAACCTTCAAAGCAAGGCTTGTTGCGAAAGGTTACACTCAGAAAGAGGGTATCGATTATGATGAAACCTTTTCGCCGGTAGCCATGCTTAAGTCAATCCGGATTCTTTTAGCTATAGCTGCGCATTTGGATCTGGAGATTTGGCAAATGGATGTCAACACTACATTTTTAAATGGGAGTCTAGACAAGGAAATCTATATACGCCAACCAGAGGGATTCATTGCTGAAGGAGAAGCACTTAGTGTGCAAGCTTAAGAGATCCATTTATGGACTTAAGCAAGCATCTAGATCTTGGAACACTCGATTGTATGAGGTTGTCCAGTCATATGGATTCGTCCGATGTCCGAGTGAGAGTTGTGTGTATAAGAAATGCGATGGAAACGTGTTGGTGTTTCTTATACTGTATGTAGACGATATCCTTCTGATTGGAAGCAACGTGAAGGAATTGTCGGACGTACGGGTATGGCTATCTGAGCAGTTTGATATGAAGGATCTGGGAGAAGCAGGACACATCCTTGGAATCAGAATTTTTCATGATCGGAAGAAAAGGATGTTGTGCTTATCCCACGCATCCTATATTGATACAGGGCTAAAGCGGTTTAGCATGGAGAATTCCAAGAAAGGTTTTCTACCTTATAGACATGGAATTCAACCATCTAAGGAAATGTGTCCCAAGACACAAAAAGAGATAAATGACATGAAGATGGTCCCTTATGCGTCAGCTGTGGGAAGCCTCATGTATGCTATGCTTTGTAGTAGACCAGATATCTGTCATGCCGTAGGCATGACTGCTAGATATCAGTCAAACCCAGGACCAGAACACTGGATTGCTATCAAGCACATACTCAAGTACCTGATAAGGACTAGGGAGTACATGCTTGTATATCAATCAGACCACCTGTGTCCAGTGGGTTACACTGACTCAGATTTTTCATCGGACAAAGAAAAGTCCAAATCTACTTCGGGTTATGTGTTTAGCCTGGGAGGTGGATCCATTAGTTGGAGGAGTGTGAAGCAAAAATGCTTCTCGGACTCTACCATGGAAGTCGAGTACGTGGCAGCCTCTGAGACAACCAAGGAGACGATATGGCTCAAGTACTTCATGCAGGACTTAGATGTGATTCCCGATTTGCCAAAGGGTATTACACTTCATTGTGATAATACTGATGCAGTCGCAAATTCAAGGAAACCACGAGACCACGAGGCAAGTAAACATATCAACCGCAAGTACCACATCATACGACACTTCGTAAAGGAAGGAGACGTAGTTGTATCCAGGGTTGCATCGGAAGATAATCTTGCTGACCCTTTCACGAAAGGCCTACCCTCAAAAGTGTTTGAAAGGCATGTGGAAGGAATGGGATTATGGTGTATGGCAGCATTGCTTTGAGTATAAGTGGGAGAAATGAGAGACTATGTAATAGAGTAGTATACTTAAAAGCATGCTTTGAGTATAAGTGGGAGATTGTTAGGGTTGTATACTGCAAATCATACTTTATGCTTGTATACCTTATTTCCCTATAACTACATATGAGAATATTAATTACATTTAATCACATATTTTGTATATTTATTCACGTTATGGTTATGCAAACGAATTGTCTAATTATTTTATATTATAGATAATATGGTGTGTTGGTGTCACACGGAAGATCACATTATTAGTACCTTATAAAATAATATAATAGTTCACAACCTATATAATTATTAGACAAATTATATGAAATGTTGTAGTGTATGCTTGAGATTAGTTGGTCTTGACTATTAGCATACATTAGCGTATTTGCATACGTTGAACTGGATCGAGGTGAGATAGTGTCTTCTGTACTGACTGTAAGAAGAACGTAAATCTCAGATAATTATTATTTCTTAATTCTAAGTATATAATATTTAATTGTATATTTATAATACTTATTGCTTTGATTTACCATGAGTGAGAGTCAAAATGATCGACTCAATAAGCCTCGTATCTTGTGGAATAATATTATTTATATGACAGTTATTATTATTACTAGAAATCGTGTCCTGAATCGTGCGGGTTGATAATGTTCCCTCGAGGAGCTCGATAATGATTATTATATTAAACCCTGCAGGTGGATTTAATTCCGATATAATAATAAGGTTCGATTGGTACTACTCTTGGATAAGATATTAATTAATTAATTAAAGCTGTCAGTAGCTTCTAATTAATTAATGGACATTCAATATCTTAAACACGAAAAAAATATATTTAATAAGGAGCCCAATTTCGTAATTTGGGATTTAGGTAGGAAGTGCAATATCAACTTTTTAGTGGACTAAGTTGATATTAATAGATTCATTATATTAGAAGAGTCCTAATATGGTAAGATAGAATCTATTGGGAGTCCTTCCTTAATCATCCTTAAGATCTCTAGTAGTAGTCCAAGAGCCTATATATAGGACAATAAGGGGGGACGATTTTTGCATGTCTCTTGCAAGGTTGTGAGATCAAATTTTCCCTTTTGTGTTTAATTGTAGATCTAGACTTGTGTCTTTGATTCTACAATTTAGATAACACATCAATTTGCTAAGAGTGTTCATAAAATAGTAGAAAACAAAGAAAAATTGAGTGACCACATACAACAAGGTTCGGCCGATCCATATTGTGTCCAAACAAGATCCGGTAGCTCGTTGCCCACACAACGTCCGGGTTAAGGCGGATCATACTCTAGAAGGTCTAAAGGTAGAAATACAAGGTGATCAAGATGAAAGCAACCACATCGCTTCAAAGGTAATATCCTATGCTCTTTTAAGATCTAGATTAGGATATTTCAATTACCAACATATTTATTTAATAAATAATAAATAATATTTAAATTGCTTATTAGTCTTAGTAATTAATTAACTAGCATGCCTAAATAGATCTTATGCTCGTGGATGCGTAAAACGCGTTTATCAAACTTTCCCAAACTTTGCTTCCACTGCGTTTTTCTTCCAACAACGGTACCATACGCAAACATGATATTCCAATGCACAACACTAATACACATTCTCACAACAACACATTCGTTCACAAACACTCAAGTAGATTTTAAAGAGAGCCTTTTATTGAGAATATACCGATTCTTTTATAAGTTCACTAAAAACATTCCAATCGCTCACATAGTCAATTACCAACTATTACCGCATGAAGTGTATAGGCAAGATACTTGCCTTGAGTATTTCGACGATTATATGAGGTTGGTAAAACTCAGACAGGAGCTATCAATCCCCAATTTCCGAACCTAAAGTGATCAATATAACAAGACTTGTATCAGGGCTGCTGATTCAAATCACAATAACACGTAAAATTCGAATCCATACTATAAGGGGATTTTTATCGAGCGCCTAGCGGGCATTTTGAGTATAAGAAATGATATAGTTGAAGAATTTGATCTCTACACTGCTAGAATCGATGAAAACCACTCAAGAACGTCTAAGAACCCAAGAACACCTAAGAATCATCCTAGAAACAAGAACTAATAATAATCTTTTGAAAGAACTTGAAGAACTTCAAACCACATACCTTGATTCAACCAATAAATGGATGATTCTTCAAGAACAACCTTGATATCTTTATTCTATAATGTTAGGAACATGTTTATAGCTTGATTTTGGAGTTCAAGATGGTGGATTTTAGGTGGAGAATGAAGAAAACTCGAAGGAATGCCCTATAACACTTCAGAAATGAGAGAAGACTATTTATACTCATCCGGATGAATTTTCGAGATTTCAGCATTTCTCGTGTAATACCCGAGATCTTCGTTCCAGTTTAATTGAGTTTTTCTGTGGGTTATCGGATTGGCGTTGTCTATGTCCTTGGGATGTTGTGCCACGTTTGAGTGTGTCATGAGTGGATACGTACTTGATTCCGTTTCAGATGGTTGCATGAGTTTTTGACTCATTGTGGTGTAGCGCACGCTATCGCTTGTGGTGTAGCGCATGCTATTGTGTCATTGTTAGCGCACGTTACCGGGTGTGTAGCGCACGCTAACCGGCAGCCCGGAGGCAGTCCAATAGCTACTGGACTGGGACTGAAGTCTCTATGGCGCACACTAAGGTGGGTAGTTAGCGCACGCTATCGTCTACTTAGCACACTATTTGTCCATTCTAGCGCACGCTACCTGGTAGGTGCAGAACTGTCCAAGAGCCACTGGACTGGTCACATGACTCGTTAGTGCGCGCTATGTTTCTTGACTAGCGCACGCTAACAGTGTTGTGGGCGGAACGTTCTGGAACCGTTGACCCGTTAGCGCGTGCTACTGCGCAGAGTTAGCGCATGCTAATACATGCCCAGTACAAATACTGGAAAGCAGGCCTCATTTCCCATTTTCCTTTATTTTTCTCTCCTTTTCACTTCCAATCGTCGGGGTGAGTCTCTAATGAAGATCATGTGCGATCTTCATCTTCAAACATCATCTTGGTGAGTCTTCTTCATGTTATTATCATCATCTAACTGGTTTTCATTCCGGATCGAAGTATTTCCTTCCTAAGAACCCTAGTTGAGAAATATTTGGGGATTTTCCTTGGTTTTGTGATTCTTACCCGATCTCATCTGATCGGTTGTGTAATCTTGTTGTCCTGGTTGTGATTTTCGGATTTTGTAACTCATTTATCGATTTTTATCACCCGGAATTTGATTCTTGATTTTTTTGAAGAAACCCTCGGATCCTTGTTGTTTTCGGGTTTATTCGGATCCCGATTAGTGTTATTGATTCGTGATGGTATTTTTCTCGTAGTATCCATGGGGCTGTCGAGATTCTTGGTCATTTTTCGAAGTTCCAGGGCTGATCAACCTCATCCATTCGTTGTCCCGTTGCTCGTGGTTTCGAGTTAAGTATCTTGCTCATACATTCCATGTTTCGTAAATGTAAAAGTTGGTAATTGATTATATGCAAAATCCGAATGTTTTAATGAACTTTCAAAAGGATCGGTATATTCTCGATAAATGTTGTTTTTCAAAGGATAACTCGAGCGTTTGGGAATAAATGTGCTTTCATGTATATGTGTATCAGTGTTGTGTGATTGTGATTGTGTTAGGTGATTATAGTGGACCTTTTCCACGGGTTGATGATTGTGTATTGATGCGTGTATTCGTTTGGTGAATATGTGGCGTGTGTAACATTAGTTGTTACTCCTTTGTAAGGAGATTGTGATGCTTAATGTCGTTTGGTAATGGTATTTACTTGTTGTGGTATGATTGTTGTAAGTGATGTGCCACCAGGTAAAATTTATTGAATCTCCGGGATCCGTCCTTGCTAGTACGGGTCGGGCGTGACCGTAGGGTTATCCAATCGGGTATGTCTTGTAGGGATTCCGAGGTTCGTGGCTTGCTAGCCCGATACCAGGATAACTCCTGGGATTATCCAATCCGGGTATGTCTTGCGGTGACTCCGAGGTTCGTATCTTGTTAGCGCTATGCCGGGATAACTTATGGTTGTGGTTTGTTTGTGTGATGTACATATCATGGGTTGTCCAATTGGGTATGTCTCGTAGAGGCTCTGAGGTTCGTAGCTTGTTAGTGCGATTCCGGGATAACTATGAACGTATGTATGGTTATGGTTATGTGACTGTTGTCACGGGGACATGTGATTTTGGCATGGTTTCCCATTGGGTTATTCACTCGGGTATGTTCTGCGGGAGCATCTGAGGTTCGTGGCTTGTTAGCTCGGGACGCGAATAATCCTTGGGAATATGTTGTAATGGTATGATTGGGTCGTGGACCCCATGTTTTGTGATTGAAATGATATGATTGGGCCGTGGACCCTGTGTTTTGTTATCAGGATTGTATTTTGTAAAAGATGATTTTTGGGCTGTGTCCCTAAGTGGTTTCGAAAGTCTTGAGAATTCTTAAATCCCAAATGTTTTCAAAACTCTCGAGATCGTAAAATGTTTTGTAAGATGTATATTGGGTTTATCCTTATCTTTCATGATTGAACTGTTTTGATCAAGTATTTTATCTCGGGAAGCATGTTCACGATTATTATGTGCGTGGAGTATGTTGTGTATGGCTTATATCAGTATTTTATACTTGCACTAGCAAAATAGTGGAGTTTTGCCAACCCCCGGGTATTTGGGGGGTTGGATGTCTGTATTGCATCCAGGTACTTGCAGGTTGCTGGGGAGCAAATCACAGGATCGGTATGAAGGATGATGGAAGACGGCGATACTAATCACATGAAGACCAATGTTGAGTATTTTAATGAATTCATGTTGTTTTGTCTTTCCGTCTTGGCATTTTCCGGTTTGTGGGAATGTTGATGTATTCTGACACCTGCGTGGGTATGAGTTGTGAGAAAGAGTAATATATGTTTGATATGTGTGTTGTGTAAAAGACCAAACCGGTCTAATAGTTCATTATTAGCCATGTTGGTATGTATATTAATTGTTGTGTTTTCTGTATTTAGCCTGGTAGATTCTCACGGAGAGGGTCTGCGGCGCTATAATATTCCAAAGTGGTTTGGGGGTGTTACAGAATATGGTAACAGAGCTTAGGTTGCGGAAACCTAGGCTGTCGGGTCGAGTTGTGTGTTGTCGAGTCTTGTCTTGTCAGATTTTGTCTAACTGAGTCGTGTCGCGACGCGTCTTCTGAGATGTCGGTCGTGATTAGTATCAAGGTGCAGCCATCATCTTCGTGCGATCTGTGGATGTAAGTCTCCCTAATATGCTGTGTCTCGTGTTATGCGAGCGTTTGTGATTTTGTTATGATGTGGAATCTAAATGTGAGTTGTGAATACGTAATCCATAATTGTTGATTCTCGTAATGTGCTGGAATAGAGAGTGGTGCCGGTGTATATGTGTGTGTGTATACAAAGATACACACACACACACACACATATATATATATATATATATGTGTGTGTGTGTGTGTGTGTGTGTGTGGGCGTGTGTGTGTGTGCGTGTGTATATATATCTTTGTATGAATCGTTTTTACAAGGGTAATGGTTTTGGTGTGACTACGTAAGAAAAAGTTTATCAACATGATACTTTAAAGCTTTAAATATTTCGGAAAGTCACGTAAATTTTATTTTAAAACATCCTTCAAGAGAGGAAAAAGTTTGATTTCTGTATGATGACCCCGAGACCGAAAATTTTTGAGAATTCAAACTACTTATATTTTATTTTCATCTTGTATTGCAAGTTTTCAAAAATTTGCTTTTTAAAACTCAAATGAGGTCTACCAAAAATTTACTTGAGACGTGACTTTCACTTTTAACTTTTCGGTCATGAATTTCGGTTAATAGGTATGTAGTAATGATGTTATTGTTATTTCAACTATAATGCTCAGAGTTGTGATTAAAGTGGTGGTGTGAGCGCTGAGTCATTCGGTATGCACTCATTGAGATAGTTCTCTTGACGAAGAGGTGGAAATTCGGTTTTGAATGTTAATTAACTTCTGATGGTTATTTGTGTAATGATATAATTATGTGAACCGTTGGTGTTTGGATTTGTACGCTGTTGTTTATTTGTAACCTCCGGTCTAGTACCGTTGGAAGGTGAGTATGTATGTGTTACCAAACTTGCACAGTTAGCGCACGCCATCTTTTGTTGTGGAGCGTGCTTTCTAGCTGGGCAAAAGTTTGGGACTGCATTTTTGCCGTTAGGCCTAATTTTTGCAGTCGATCATCTGTGAATGGATTCTATGTGTGATTATGTGATTTTCGTTGCGTTACGTATTGCTTGTTAGTATGCCGAGGGGCAGAGGTCGTGGTCATAACCGTGGTACTGATGGCCACGGGGATCAGATGCGGAATCGAGAGAATATTGCCGGGAATGATATTGGTATTGGTGTTGCTACTATATTGCAATAAGTAGCAGCACAGATGACTCAGTTGACCCAGGCGGTTCAACACAACACTGACTCGACTCAGAAAGTCGGTGTAAATCAATGGCTTCGAGAGGTAGTTCGTATGAATACCCCTCGATTCGCCGGTGCTGCAGATGCGTTGGGCTGGGACGGTTGGCTTTTCTAGTTTGGAAAAGACATTCGAGGCTGTCGATTGTCCCGAAGAGCGGAAGTTACCTATCGCTCAGTACCTTCTTGACAAAGATGCCGCTAATTGGTGGGAAGCTGTTAAACCTCGTGATCGTGATGTCACGTAGGCGGAGTTCCAGGCATTTATGGAAACTGAGTTCTGTCCGAAACCGATTAGAGAAGAGAGAATTCATAAATTTTATCTGGCAGAACTCTAAGATATATCGGTGTCGTAGGCTATCATCGACTATAGCAAACAACTAAGTTATGTACGAGATCTGGTGAGGACCGAAGAAGAGAAGATTCTTCATTTTGACAGACAGATGAAGCTGGAGATTCGCCAGTATATAGCAGGATTCACTTTCACTTTGCTAAGAGATTACCAGGATCGAGCCTTAGCCTATGAACTAGCTTCATTATCGTCGGAGCGTGTGCCCGAGTCGAAGAAACAGAGGATGTCCGATGAACTTATGGGCAGTACAGGAGTTGGTGTTTCTGGGTTGCAACGCTGTAGTCTTTCTATCATGGAGCTCCATCGCTCGATGTGTGGGACTGAGAGTTCCAAGTCGTCTGAGTTAACGGTAAGAAAACCATATCGCTATTTGACTCCTGGTAAAGCCAGGAGGTGTTTTAACTGTAATGTGTCGGGAAATGTTCGTGCACATTGTCCTTCTCCGCCAGTAACATGTTACAAGTGCGGACTCGAGGGACACCGAGTTCAGTTTTGCGACTTGGTCACCGAGCCTTCCGAGGCACGGACTTGAACACTAATATCAGGATCGACTCCGAGGAGTCCCTGAGAGTGTAGTCTACCAATTGTATGTTATGTTATTTCCTTGCTTTGTTGTTTCGAATTTCGAAGACAAACTTCCTTTATTAGAGGTGGATCGGGATTGTTGAACTTATGTATTTTCAGTCATGTCGACTCGTTTGTGCTCGTTGATATTTTCTGTACTCGTTCTATTCTTCACTTTTCATTATTTGGACGAGTTGTGGTATTGTTTCGGAGTAATTCATTTGTCGTTGTGACTTTTTACGAATTTGGCTCCATTTCCTGTGAATCTTATGTAAATGCATATCTTGTCGTTTTTGCCAGACCACCTATTGTCTCGAATCGAGGTGTGGAATTTGGAGTTGTTATTTTATTTTTGTCGTTCGTCATGACTCGAATATGATTGTTCGACCGTTGTTGTCTCGATTGTTGTAGTTCGATCGTTCGTTGTCCGTCTTTTGTTGATCTTGTATCGTGATTTTTGAGCATTCAGGTCACTTCGTAATTTCCTTAAGTGTGGGAAATTAACTTAGTTTTCGATCTTCCCATACTTGGGTTGTGGAATTTCCTGTTTGTCCAGCGATTAACTCGCGTTTTGATTGATGTACTGTTCGGGTTGGTCAACCACATTGATTTTTGTTCGTTACGTTTTGTTATCATTCTGGCGTAGCGATATGGATGGTAGCAGCCACGTGCCGCATGTGATTCATTGCAGGTCATCGGCAACGGATAGCGTGTGTTATTTGAGATTGATTTCCGTTGATCGTTTTATGCTTTAAGTTTCAGGGACGAAACTTCTTTTAAAAGGGGTAGAATGTAACACGAGATCTTCGTTCCAGTTTTGTTGAGTTTTTCTACGGGTTATCAGATTGGCGTTGTCCATGTCCTTGGGATGTTGTGCCACGTTTGAGTGTGTCATGAGTGGACACGTACTTGATTCCGTTTCAGATCGTTGCATGAGTTTTTGACTCATTGTGGTGTAGCGCACGCTATCGCTTGTGCTGTAGCGCGCGCTACTGTGTCATTGTTAGCGCACGTTACCGGGTGTGTAGGGCATGCTAACCGGTAATCCAGGAGCTACTGGACTGGGACTGGAGTCTTGATATCGCACGCTAAGGTTGGTAGTTAGCGCACGCTATCGTCTGCTTACCGCACGCTATTTGTCCATTCTAGCGCACGCTACCTGGTAGGTGCAGAACTGTCCAGGAGCCACTGGACTGGTCACATGACTCGTTAGCGCGCGCTATGTTTCTTGACTAGCGCACGCTAATAGTGTTACGGGCAGAACGTTCTGGAACCGTTGACCCGTTAGCGCGCGCTACTGCGTAGAGTTAGCGCACGCTAATAGCTGCCCAGTATAAATACTGGACAACAGGCCTCCTTTCCCATTTTCTTTCTTTTTCTCTCCTTTTCACTTCCAGTCGTCGGGGCGAGTCTCTAAGGAAGATCAGGGGCGATCTTCATCTTCAAACATCATCTTGGTGAGTTTTCTTCATGTTATTATCATCATCTAACTGTTTTTCATTCCAGATCGAAGTATTTCCTTCCTAAGAAACCTAATTGAGAAATATTTGGGGATTTTCCTTGGTTTTGTGATTCTTACCCGATCTCATCCGATCGGTTGTGTAATCTTGTTGTCCTGGTTGTGATTTTCGGATTTTGTAACTCATTTATCGATTTTTATCACTCGGAATTTGATTCTTGATTTCTTTGAAGAAACCCTCGGATCCTTGTTGTTTTCGGGTGGATTCGGATTCTGATTAGTGTTATTGATTTGTGATGGTATTATTCTCATAGTATCCGTGGGGCTATCGAGATTCTTGGTCGTTTTCCGAAGTTCGAGGGCTGCTCGACCTCATCCGTTTGTTGTCCCGTTGCTCGTGGTTTCGAGTCAAGTATCTTGCCCATACATTTCATGTTTCGTAAACATAAAAGTTGGTAATTGATTATACGCAAAATCCGAATGTTTTAATGAACTTTCAAAAGGATTGGTATATTCTTGATAAATGTTGTTTTCAAAGGATAACTCGAGCATTTGGGAATAAATATGCTTTCCTGTATATGTGTATTAGTGTTGTGTGATTGTGATTGTGGTAGGTGATTATAGTGGACCTTTTCCACGGGTTGATGATTGTGTATTGATGCGTGTTTTTGTTTGGTGAATATGTGGCATGTGTAACATTAGTTGTTACTCCTTTGTAAGGATATTGTGATGCTTAATGTCGTTTGGTAATGGTATTTGCTTGTTGTTGTATGATTGTTGTAAGTGTTGTGCCACCAGGTAAGATTTATTGAATCTCCGGGATCCGTCCTTGCTAGTACGGGTCGGGCGTGACCGTAGGGTTATCCAATCGGGTATGTCTTGCAGGGACTCCGAGGTTCGTGGCTTGCTAGCCCAATACCGGGATAACTCCTGGGGTTATCCAATCCGGGTATGTCTTGCGGGGACTCCGAGGTTCGTATCTTGTTAGCGCTATGCCAGGATAACTTATGGTTGTGGTTTGGTTGTGTGATGTACGTGTCATGGGTTGTCCAATCGGGTATGCTCGTGGAGGCTCCGAGGTTCGTAGCTTGCTAGTGCCATCCCGAGATAACTATGAACATATGTATGGTTATGGTTATGTGACTATTGTCACGGGGACATGTGATTTTGCTATGGTTTCCCATTGGGTTATTCACTCGGGTGTGTTCTGCGGGAGCATCTGAGGTTCGTGGCTTGTTAGCACGGGAGGGCGAATAATCCTTGGGAATATGTTGTAATGGTATGATTGGGTCTTGGACCCCGTTTTCTGTGATCGAAATGGTATTATGGGTCGTGAACCCCATATTTCGTTATCGGGATTGTATTTTGGAAAAGATGATCTTTGGGCTGTGTCCCTAAGTGGATTCGAAAGTCTTGAGAATTCTTAAATCCTAAACGTTTTCAAAACTCCCGAGATCCTAAAATATTTTGTAAGATGTATATTGGGTTTATCCCTATCTTTCATGATTGAACTGTTTTGATCAAGTATTTTATCTCAGGAAGCATGTTCACGATTATTATATGCTCGGAGTATGTTGTGTATGGCTTGTATCTGTATTTTATACTTGCACTAGCAAAACAGTGGAGTTTTTCTAACCCCCGAGTATTCAGGGGTGGATGTCTGTATTGCGTCCAGGTACTTGCAGGTTGCTGGGGAGCAAATCACAGGATCGGTATGAAGGGTGATGGAAGACGACGATACTAATCACATGAAGACCAGTGTTGAGTATTTTAATGAATTCATGTTGTTTTGTCTTTCCATCGTGGCGTTTTCCCATTTGTGGGAATGTTGATGTATTCTGACCCCCGTGTGAGTATGAGTTGTGAGAAAGAGTAATATATGTTTGATATGTGTGTTGTGGTAAAAGACTAAACCGGTCTAATAGTTCGTTATTAGCCATGTTGGCATGTATATTAATTGTTGTGTTTTCTGTATTTAGCCTGGTAGATCCTCACGGAGAGGGTCTACGGCGCTGTAATATTCCCAAGTGGTTTGGAGGTGTTACATATCGGCCGTGTCAAATGACACGGTCGTGTCAACCATCCAGAAAGTTCTGCTTAACCACAATACTTCGACACGGCCACCGTCAAATGACACGGTCGTGTCACTGCACCAGAGTCTTCTATTTCGACCATAACTCCTTCGTCCGGGCTCCGGTTGACACACTATCTGAACCATTGGAAAGCTAAATCAATTCTCTACAATTCTGTAAAATTTTAGCATTTTCTAATTTTTCTGGAATTTATGGTGAATGTACAAAGTCGAACCTAAATGTGGAAATGTCAGAATAGTATGCCGTTTAATCCAAAGAAATATCAAAACTCACTTGTATGACAAAAAGTGCTGTACAAACATGTCCAAAATGTGTCAATGAACACAAGCGAGTCACTAGAATCGAAAAAAATATAAAAATGAAAAATACGGGTATTACATCAGCAACGGCTAGTTAGGCTTCCAAGCCTATAAATACCACTTCATTTAGCATTCAACATACAACAAATCCAAGAATAATTCTTATACATTTGATATTATTGTTGTCGTTATCGAGCTTAATTGATAAGAATTTTAGTGTTTGATTCACTCATTCATACACGAGATAAAAGAAAAGATTGTAGATTTGATTCAATGTTATTAGGATCGTGGATCCGGCATTGTTAGAAACATAATCTAAATCTAGTGAGGTTTTTCTGGTACCGATAGAAATCAAGAAAGGTGGTTTCCTTGTTTTATATAAAAGGAAAAATGGTTTATCTTAGACAGATTGAAGACAAGATTGTAATGGTTTATCTTGGACCTATAGAAGACAAGATTGTCACAGTTTACCTCAGACCGATCAAAGACAAGATGAAAAGGTTTATCTTGAATCTAGAGAAAAGAACAATGAAGGAGAGAGGACATAAGCCAATAAGAACCGAACCTCTATAAATCTCTGTACCATTTATTTTCTGCACTTATCTATCGCTTATGCGTAAAAAAAGTCGATCATTCTTCATCGCACTATTCAACTCATACCAACTCAATAATTAGTACAGAGCGGTCTCTGAATAATCGGCTTAATATCCAAGGAGAAAGAATCTGATGGCGTATACTTTTGCTCCGGTAGAAGGTCTTGCCTTAAATCGACCATCATTTTTGACGGATCAAATTTCATGATAGGGAAGCAAACGATGTCAATCTTTATCCAAGCGTATGATATCAAAATTTGGAAGATAATTTGCCTTGGTCCAAAAGTTCCTACGAAATCCAACGGCTCTCTCAAAAGTTGTGAAGAATATAATGATGAGGAATGGAAAAACGACCATTACAATTATAAAGTCACATAACTATTATATTGTGCTCTAAATCTGGAAGAACATAATCGAACCTCTTCATCTGAAAATGCCAAAGAAATCTGGAAAATGCTCGAGGTAACTCACAAGGAACAACTAAAGTTAATGAGACAAAGATAAATATGCTTCTCCACGACTACGAGTTATTGACGAGTCCATTATCAAATATGCTCGACCGATTTCGGTCATTACAAATGGACTAACTTGCTTTGGTAAACCATTATCGAGTAGTGAAAAAATGAAGAAAATATTATGATCACTATCTCGTGAATGGTACGGTACGATCATGGCTATCATGAAGTCCAAAGATCTAAATACATTAGATTTTAGTGCCCTTGTCAGTTTGCTAATAAACTTCGAGATCGTGTTAAAATCACGAAATGCTAAAACCGAAGCCCAAAGAATAATATATAGCTCTCAAAGCTAAGAAGATGTCAGATAATGAATGAGAAAGTTTTAGGAGTACACCCTCGAATGCCACTCAGAAGATGTTGAGTAAGGTCATTGTACTTGTTATTATGTAAAACATTATCAGAAGGCAATTGTATGTTTCTTTATTTGCTGGTAGTCACTGGCATTCCTGACACGTATATATATATAGAAACTAGTCCATGTATTTCAGAGCAAAATATTCCACTCCTTATTGGATAAGGGGATTGGCACTGGAAAGGTTTATGGCTCAAATACTTAATCGTTCGCAAGTCGATGAAACTTGACTGGACGTTAAGTTTATGTGAAGACTTGTATGACGTGTTCTTTGACTTGAAGAGTGCATGTCGATCACTAATGGTTAGTGGGAGCACACGTTATAGGTATGCTACTGAGATTAGTATACTCGAACCGACTCACCCTCAATTCATCACACGGATTTCACTCCGGGACAGTCAATGACAGAATCGTAAGTTGTGATAAGTATTCGTGAACCTTCGACTTGAGGATTTAGTAGGGATGTGCTTGTGACGTTAAGATTTTCATTAGAGTAGTTTGACCCAGAAAACAGGAAGGTGGGGGTCAACCTCGACGTGCGTCTTGACGAGCAAGTAGCAGGTCCTACTGAATACCATGATAGGATTCTCTCCTGTCAGTGAACAGGCATATGTCCTATGCGGTTATTGGCAAATGAGATCATAAATATTTGGCCAAAGCATTGGAGCTAGTTGTATTGGATACACGAGAGCTCAATGATCTCGGTTTGCGTTAACTCATGCATAGCGTCAAGTGCAGATAGGCTTTGACTGACGTGACCCTATAACTTGATCGGGACATTTGAAAGAAGGGTTTATACGTATACTGGTATTCACGACAAATAGGTTTTTGAATGATCCCAATCATTCGTTCTCAGTTAGGTTACAGTGTAGGTCGCGGGACTGGCTAGGTGGTGCTATCACTCTTTGGTTCCTCCCATTTCTAACTGAGCATTAGGATAGACGACGGAATAAATCGAGCTTAATATCTCTTTGATAATATTAGATATTGGATATCTAATTTATTGGACATTGGATGTCTAATTAATTTTGGAGACATTGGATGTCTAAATTAATTTATTACATAAATTAGTTTCGGCCTAATGAATTAAATAAATTGCAGGGTGATTAATTTAATTCATAGATATAATTATTTCTTGGAAAAATTAATTATATTATTTTATATTTGATATGATTAATTAATTGGATCAATTAATTGATATAAATACATCGGAATGGAATGGAATTTATCTTTGGACTCGAGAGAGTCTGAAACAGACCGGATTCCTCCGATCCTTCTAGATGGCCAAACCATCCCATTGGTTTCACTTGGTCTTCTTTCCACCTTAATTGGTGGAAGACCAAGAACATAGTGGGGGTGGGTGAGATATTATTCTTATATTAATACAAAGGAGTAGAATAAAAGAAAGAAGACTTACACTTTGAGTGAGAGAAGACAACTTATAACACCTTAAACTAGGCGGATATTACAGTGCCGTGGACCCCCGACTGGGATCCACCAGGCGAATGAAATTTAGTGAATTAAATAATATAAATGTAGTACCGAACCACATTATAATACCAATTACTCCGACGGGGAGTTTAAGTACAACACGCAGGAAATACAGAATACATGTATATTTCATATGAAGATAAAATATACGACACTGAATGAAATGAAATCCAAACGGACTGCAGCGGAAAATACACAACAAGAAGACATGAATAAATAAAGAGACTGGGGTCCCCTACTAGTATCACTGGAACTCCTCGCCGTCAACGTTCTCTTCCCATGCCTTTGCCTTTCCATGACCTGAAAACAATATCCCCCAACGGAGTCAGTCACACAGAACAACAATCATCAAGAGTTGAACAAAATACAATAATCACATGAATGAATTAAGAAATTGAGTTGAATGATGGGCATCATAGTACACCCGAATGGAATGTTCAAGTGCACAAGTAGCCGAGTGTCCGTAGTCCCGCATATACACCCGCAACTTGGCCTAATTAGTCTCACGGAGGCACGTTACCGTATGCACAGTCCAATATGTCCGAAGTCCTGCATATACACATGAACATCGTGTGCCCGACTAAAAATTCCACACATCCACCACCCAGCAACGTAATACAATCCCGTAAGGTCACAAGAACAAAAGCGACCGAGATGAAGAATAAGGAATAAAAATCCGACAAGGGTCAAGAATGACTTACCGAGATGAAATAATGATTCAATGAATGATAGCTTCAAATGAAATGATTGGAACCGTCATTCCTCGTGAATTAAATGATTAGTTTGATAATTACAAGTCTCAACATGATTGATATATTATGAATGAATTATATGTATGAATGAACAACTACGAAAGGAATGAGTATCCTTTTAACCAAGTAAGAATCAACTTACACAAATACCGGCGAGGAAATGTCCTTCCTCGAACAAACATCCTTAATGGAGGTATTAATCGCTCGAACAACCTTGAATAACATAATTACCAACAATCCTCTTAATAAACGAATCAAACATGATCACAACCCACTTCAAAAGTCGATACAACAATATCCAAACTCATTGGGGCATTATGACAAACACTTAGCAAACATTTATCCCTTGATTATCACCCCAAATATATCGAAACCAAACTACAAATGAGTAATTCAATCCAACAAGACATCATCAATGACATCAATAATCCAATAGGAATCCACAACTCGAGATTACAACACCATTAAATCGGAGACCCCCAAAATTACCAAAGTCAACCCTTAAGGGTTCTTGAATAATTCCCCAAATATTCATCAAATCCGAAATATACACCAATAAATCCATAAGAATATATGTATCCGAGGTAGATAATCCATATCTAACATATTCCAACATAGTAGCAAGCTTACACGAAGAGATCGGAAGGAAAACATTCAAAATCTGAAATTCTAGATCCAAGATATGTTTACCTTGATTTGATGTGTTGGAGAGGATGAAATGATGATTAAGCCGAATTATAAACTTGAAGATGTTGATAGATACTTGCAGCTCGAAGAACACTTCACGGGATGCCCAAAATCGCCCAAAACCGACGAGAGGAGGAGAAGATATGATGAAATGAAGAAAAACCGGACTAAACTGTCCTATATATAGTAAACCCAGTTTAGCGCGCGCTAGCTCCTATGCTTAGCATGCGCTAGTGGGTTTACCGGGTAGTCCAGTACCCGCTGCCTGCATCGATAGCGTGCGCTACGTACCTTGGTAGCATGTGCTAATCGTCTCTTATTAGCGTGTGTTAACCTTGTGTAAGCACGCGATACCTGATGGTTGATGTCCAGAATACTGGAGTCCAGAACCTACTGTCTGCTAGTCTGATTGAGCCTTAGCGCGTGTTACCCTATGGTTAGCGTGCGCTATGAATTATTCCATCTCAGTCCAATACCCACTGGACTGTCTGTTCCAATACGCTAGCGCGTGCTGATGGATCCCGATAGCGTGCGCTACACACACCAATAACGTATGTTATACTCCAATTGTAGCGTGCGTTATGAATCTCATTAATCCAGTCCAGTGCCTTCTGGACTGTCTGCCTGAACCACACTAGCGTGCGCTAATGCTGAGAGGTAGCGTGCGCTACCCGTACTCAATTAGCGCGCGCTAAAGAGAGTACATAGCGTGCGCTAGTTCTCACACACAGCCCACTACAAAGATGACAATGATGATATTCTCGGTCTGATTCTCTAAGCAGGTTGAAAGATGAATAAACTACTGATACACGGTACGAATTACTCTGAACAGTGAATACAATGAATAAATATGATTGATGAATGACTATTACTCAGTGAAAATTACTAAGTGACAATATACTGAATGATGATTAATGAATTTACAACCGGGTATTACATACACCCCCCTTAAAAATAGTTTCGTCCTCGAAACTAAGGGTGAAACAATTCGGGATAACTCTCCCGCATACTATCCTCGGTTTCCCAAGTAGTCTCTTCGACTCCGTGTCTCGACCACTGAATTTTAACTAAAGGAATCTCCTTGTTCCTCAACTGTTTGATTCACCGTTCTAAAACTCGTAACTGACGCTCATCATACGAATGATCATCCGCGATCTCGATTTCACCGAACTGAAGTATGTGACTCGGGTCGGCAACATACTTCCTCAGCTGAGAGACGTGAAACACATTATGAATTCGGCTCAATGTCAGAGGTAAGGCCAATCGATAAGCCAGACTGCCTACTCGATCCAGAATCTCAAACGGTCCAATGAATCTCGGACTCAACTTTCCCCGATTCCCGAAACAGAAGATATCTCAACTCGGGGATACCTTGACCAAAACATGGTCACCTGCCTCGAACTCTAATGGTCGACGACGATTATCTGCATATGACTTTTGTCGACTCTGAGCGGTCAACAAACGAATCCTGATCAAAGCTACCTTCTCGCGGGCGGCTATAAGCATATCGGGCTCAGTGCTGATTGATTCTGATAAGTCATCCCAACACAAAGGAGATCGACAACGACGATCGTACAAGGCCTCGTAAGGTGCCATCTTAATCGAAGCATGCCAACTGTTATTGTATGTGAACTCAATCAACGGTAGTTGGGCTTCCCAATCGTCTTTCCAATCGAGGACACATGCTCTCAACATGTCCTCCAACTTCTGAATAGTTCGCTCAGATTTTCCATCGGACTGAGGGTGAAAAGCTGTGATGAGACTTAAGCTGAGTTCTCACATCGCGATGAATGGATTTCCAAAAATGCGACACGAATCTCCCGTCATGATCCGAAACGATACTCTTAGGGGTACCGTGCAATCTCACGATTTCTTTAATGAATAACTGGGCAAGTCTCTCAGGACCCCACATATCCTTAATCTCAAGGAAATGAGCTGACTTAGTTAAACGGTCCACAATTACCCAAATTATATTCATGCCACGACGACTCATCGGCAAACTCGTGATGAAGTCCATTGAAATATCCTCCCATTTCCACTCCGGAATAGGGAGTGGTTTCAGCATACCCGCCGGTCGCTGATGTTCTATCTTGACCTGCTGATAGGTTAGACATCTCGAAACAAATTCTGCGATTTCTCGCTTGATATTACTCCACCAGTAATTTTATTTCAAGTCCTTGTATATCATGCTAGACCCAGGATGAATAGGATAAGGGGTAGCATGGGCCTCTCTCAAAATCGATTTTTCAACTCGTCATCCGCCGGAAAACATAACCAGTTCTTAAATCGCAAAAGTACATCCTCGTGGACCACAAATCCAAGGGCTTTCCCCTGAGCCATATCATCCCGAATGCGCAATAAAAATGGGTCTGAACCCTGATTCACTCTGATCGCCTCCTCAAGTGGCGATGAAATCTCCAACATACATAACTGTCCTTGTACACACTATAACCAAACCTCGATCTCATGCCTTAGGAATTCCTGTTGAAGTTCCTTCTGAACGGTTAAACGAGCAAGCAGTTGCTCCTGAACGGACTTACGACTCAAGGCGTCGGCGACAACGTTCACCTTACCCGGGTGATATTGAATCTCAATATCATAATCCTTAATCAGTTCCAACCACCATCTCTGTCGCATATTCAACTCCTTCTGAGTAAATATATACTTCAAGCTCTTATGGTCGGTGAAAATCTGACAGGTGACGCCATAAAGATAATGACGCCAAATCTTCAATGCGAATACCACAGCCGCTAGCTCCAGGTCGTGGGTCGGATAATTGACCTCATAAGGCCTCAGTTACCGCGAGGCATAAGCAATTACTTTCCCGTTCTGCATTAGCACACATCCAAGACCATGTCTAGACGCATCACTATAAACCACAGATCCTTTCGTCCCTTGTGGCAAGGAAAGGACAGGTGATGAAATTAAACGGCTCTTGAGTTCCTCAAAACTCTGCTGACACGCGTCAGACCACATGTATTTCTTATCCTTCTATAAAAGGTTCATCATAGATTTAGCGATATTAGAAAATCCTTCCACAAATCGCCGATAATAACCAGCTAATCCGAGAAAGCTTTGGATTTCCTTAACATTCTTCAGAGGTTGCCAATCTCGGATAGCCTCCGTCTTTTGAGGGTCGACACGTATTCCGTCTGATGAAATCACATGTCCGAGAAACGTCACTTCGGACATCCAGAATTCACATTTGGAAAACTTTTCATAGAGCTGCTCTCGTCTTAACACGTCGAGAACCTGATGAAGGTGAAATTCGTGCTCCTCTCGATCACGAGAATAAATCAAAATGTTGTCTATGAAAACAACCACAAAATGGTCTAAATAGTCGATGAAAACTCGGTTCATCAACTCCATGAATACAGCAGGTGCATTAGTTAAGCCGAACGGAATCACCACAAACTCGTAATGACCATAGCGTGTTCGAAACACTGTCCTTGCGATATCCGACTCTCGAATTCGCAACTGATGATACCCAGATCTTAAATCGATCTTGGAAAATACTGAATCTACCTGAAGTTGATCTAAGATATCATCGATGTGGGGTAGGGGATATTTATTCTTGATCATCACCCTGTTCAATTCTCGATAATCAATACACAAGCGAAATGAACCGTCTTTCTTCTTGACAATTAACACTGGTGCATCCCACTGGGACGCACTCGGTCGGATATAACCCTTCTCGGTCAAATCCTCCAATTAATTCTTCAGTTCTTGCATTTCGGTCGGGGCCATCCGATATGGTGCCTTCGATAATGGGGACGTACTAGGCTCCAACTCTATCGTGAATTCCACATCTCTCTGTGGAGGCAAACCAGGCAGCTCGTCTGGAAATACATCGGCATATTCTCTCAATATAGGAATATCCGCCAACATCACTGATGATTTCTCGGTCTTGGTCATATAGCACCAATAACTGATACACCCCTGATTGAGTAATTTCACTGCTTTCATCATATTAATGATTCTACCGGAACAGCCGGGATTACCTCCCTGAAATACACATTCGACTCCATCGTCTGAAATGATAGTGACCATATGCTTACGGACACTAATGATGGCATCGTGACGATCCATCCAATCAATACCCAAAATAACGTCATCTCTAGGTAAATCCACCACGATTAGGTCTGCTAGCCATACACGGCCATTAAGCTGAATCGGACAATTCTTAATCTCACGATCTCCGATAATTCTTCTACCGTCTGATAGACCAATGACATAAGGCTCACAACTAGTAGCACTATCCAGGCGTAGTCTACTCAAACATGACTCGTAAATGAATGAATGCGATGCACCAGTATCAAAAAGGGTACACACAGGTTGAGATAGAATTTCGAGTGTACCTGAGATCATTCGGGCCTCCGAATCGTCGGATCTCTTCTTCTCATAAATTCGGGGCTTGCCAGCCCCGGAACCGGATGCTCCTGCCTGATAGCTGTGGGCTCCGCCTTTATTTGCTCTCATCGTTTTAAACGACGCTGACTGAGTAGCCTGATTCTGAACAGCTGACTGTTTCGGGGCCTGAGATGTCTCCGGAGTAGGTTTGGAGTCTCTTTGGCAGAAACGGGCCTTATGCCCGGGAACCCCACAGTTATAACATGTGATAGACGGCGTCGAACACCTAGTGCTGAAATGACCCGGCCCTCCACAGTTCAAAAAGGTGATGGCCGAACTGGCCGCTCGGGACTGGGATTCCGCAGGTTTCGGCACTATAGGAGGTCGCTCGGAAAAAGTAGGGACCGCACGGGGTTTCTTGCAGGTTGCCTAACCGCCTTCGGACTGATTACGATTCTTTGATTTCTTTCTAGCAGATGAAGGTTGATGCTCAGCAATTTCCTTCACAGTAAGCTCATAAGCAAGAGCTTTCTCGATTATATCGGCCAGAGTGGCGCAATGATGATTAAGCAATTGCATCTGGGCCATCATGCCCTGCATAAAAGTGAGTGAATCGACCCGAACATCGTCCGATTGAGCTGTGCCCCGGGTACGACTTCCTGGCAGTGAGTGATTATTTTTGGGTGAATAAGTGGAAGCGTCGCCGCGGGTTGAATTAGCATTATTACTCGCGTTCGCGCGTGTATTCACATGGGCTCCCGGGTTTCGCCCCGCACCGCGGCCTCTTCCCATGCGTCCTCTGACAACTTTCTCCATACTGAAGTAGGAAAGTCACATGATAATTATAGATCTCGCATGAGTACCGCATTATGATTACGTTATGAAATGATAATAATGAGCATACGCGCTCTAACACCACGATTACATGAAGGATTAACTGAGGTGACATGATTATCTGATGAAAATCTTGAAATGATTATCTTGAACAAGTTAACAAGATTAATGATACGATCTTCAAGATCAACAACTGAACAATGAGATGAACTGGGTGATTAATGAGATAACATGATCTACATGATCAAAAATGAAAATGATGATTAAGGATTGTTGACTGTTGAATAATGAATGAGTGATTCTTATTGCCAGAAATTATACCATGACGTCAGAAATCTTACTGTTCTTTGGTCTGAGGGGCTTGGCTCTTGCACAGGTCACACGTGACGCGAAAGTCCAATGATACTAGTCTGATGAACGATGATTTCAATGAGACATGACTCGGAAGGTAGTATTCAAAACCACGCTCCGATACCAACTCTATAACAGCCCAAACTAGGCGGATATTACAGTGCCGTGGACCCCCGACTGGGACCCACCAGGTGAATGAAATTTAGTGAATTAAATAATATAAATGTAGTACTGAACTACATTATAATACCAATTACTCTGACGGGGAGTTTAAGTACAACACCCAGGAAATACAGAATACATGTATATTTCATATGAAGATAAAATATACGACACTGAATAGAATGAAATCCAAACGGACTGCAGCGGAAAATACACAACAAGAAGACATGAATAAATAAAGAGACTGGGGTCCCCTACTAGTATCACTGGAACTCCTCGCCGTCAACGTTCTCTTCCCGTGCCTTTGCCTTGCCATGACCTGAAAACAATATCCCCCAACGAGGTCAGTTACACAGAACAACAATCCTCAAGAGTGGAACAAAATACAATAATCACATGAATGAATTAAGAAATTGAGTTGAATGATGGGCATCATAGTACGCCCGAATGGAATGTGCAAGTGCACAAGTAGCCGAGTGTCCGGAGTCCCGCATATACACCCGCAACTTGGCCTAATTAGTCTCACGGAGGCACGTTACCGTGTGCACAGTCCAATGTGTCTGGAGTCCCGCATATACACATGACCATCGTGTGCCCGACTAAAAATTCCACACATCTACCACCCGGCAACGTAATACAATCCCGGAAGGTCACAAGAAAAAAAACGACCCAGATGAGGAATAAGGAATAAAAATCCGAATGACTTACCGAGATGAAATAATGATTCAATGAATGATAGCTTCAAATGAAATGATTGAAACCGTCGTTCCTCGTGAATTAAATGATTAGTTTGATAATTACAAGTCTCAACATGATTGATATATTATGAATGAATTATATGTATGAATGAACAACTATGAAAGGAATGAGTATCCTTTTAACCGAGTAAGAATCAACTTACACAAATACCGGTGATGAAATGTCCTTCCTCGAACAAACATCCTTAATTGAGGTATTGGTCGCTCGAACAACCTTGAATAACACAATTACCAACAATCCGCTTAATAAAAGAATCAAACATGATCACAACCCACTTCAAAAGTCGATACAACAATATCCAAACTCATTGGGGCATATGATAAACACTTAGCAAACATTTATCCCTTGATTATCACCAACCCCAAATATATCGAAACCAAACTCCAAATGAGTAATTCAATCCAACAAGACATCATCAATGACATCAATAATCCAACAGGAATCCACAACTCGAGATTACAACACCATTAAATCGGAAACCCCCAAAATTACCAAAGTCAACCCTTAAGGGTTCTTGAATAATTCCCCAAATATTCATCAAATCCGAAATATACACCAATAAATCCATAAGAATACATGTATCCAAGATAGATAATCCATATCTAACATATTCCAACATAATAGCAAGCTTACACGAAGAGATCGGGAGGACAACATTCAAAATCTAAAATTCTAGATCCAAGAAATGTTTACCTTGATTTGATGTGTTGGAGAGGATGAAATGATGATTAATCCAAATTATAAGCTTGAAGATGTTGATAGATGCTTGCAGCTCGAAGAACACTTCACGGAATGCCCAAAATCGCCCAAAACCGACGGGAGGAGGAGAAGATATGATGAAATGAAGAAAAACCGGACTGAACTGTCCTATATATAGTAACCTGTGCTTAGCGTGTGCTAGCGGGTTTACCGGGTAGTCCAGTACCCACTGCCTGCATTGATAGCGTGCGATACGTACCTTGGCAGCTTGTTGGGCAGTGCCCCGGGCTTGGCCCGGCCGTGCTTTCCGACTCCGTTTTTTATATTTCGTTTGGTAATTAATTTCCCACAAATTAAATTGAATTTAGTTTGACTATGATATAATTATGGTAATTTTATTCTTAGGGAAATTAATTTAATGAAATATTTTCTCGTCCAGAACAAGTTAAAATTAACGGTTGTGTGAATTAATTGGATTAATTCATTTGGATGGATTAATTTATATTGATTGGATCAATATTTAGATTAACTATGAATGC
Organism: Orobanche coerulescens; assembly: GCA_033398695.1. Taxonomy (NCBI): domain Eukaryota; kingdom Viridiplantae; phylum Streptophyta; class Magnoliopsida; order Lamiales; family Orobanchaceae; genus Orobanche; species Orobanche coerulescens. Next base: position 187,950,729 of record CM065803.1, on the reverse strand, counting down.
CATTATTTTAATGTGATTATTGCATTAATTTTGAATAGGGATGTAGTTCATGGACCTAATTTTGAATCGTTCGGTTTTATTCGATTAGGTTGTAAATGTCGTTTTGAGCCTATTTATTTTACTAGAAAAATTTGTATAGGATGTGATTTTTCAAATGTAAAATTTATATGTAATGACGAAGACCGGAGGAAGATCCATTTCAGAAGACGAAGATTCAAGAACGAAGACATGTAATTAGATTACGATGTTTTTTGTTCTAGGAATGGTCCATGAACTACATGTTGGTAGCAACTAGGTTGTGAATGTTTGTTCATATGGTATGAATGCTACAAACGCGCTTAAATGAATTAATGTGCAAAGTGTAATATTAATTGCGAAAATTCTCCCATGACAAATTATTAAATTTAAAAGGTTTCAAGTTTCCTTTCCCTCCATCGAACTTTCAAAAAATTGAAATCCAAACCGGATGTGCTATGCTTCCGATTTATCGGGGTAGTCATTCGGGGAGGGTCGATAAATTACCGAGAGTACATTGGATGCCTTCAGTTGGAGCAAATTTTATCCTTAGAAACCTATTCGGTTGCCGGATAAGATTCAATTGTGAAACTGATCAGCGTCGATGGTATAAACTTAACTTGTTCACGAACTATAGAAACTGTATAGGTTGAGGGGAGTGAACTAGGGGAAAAAGAAGATCGAATCATCCATTAGATGGGTTGGTGTTAGACACCACTTTATGAAAATTAATAAACTAGAAACCTGTTCGGTTGCCCTCTATTAAAATTTATAAAGAACTCGATCACTACTATGAAGTAATGCGAACAATACTTCCGGATTTCACAGGGGAGTGGGTTATTCCGATAAAAATAGTGGGAGCTGGGTTAAAAGAACATAAAAGTCCTTAATTCTAAACTCAAACCATAACTGAACAAGTCCCTAATCAATCTAGTGTACTTTATGCAGACATAAAACTCCCAAATAAAATGACAATGAATCCACTCACTATACTAATCGATAGAACACCTTAATTGGGCCTAACTTTGTGGACTGGCTCAGCAACCTGATGATAGTCCTCAGTATGGAGGCGCTGGGATACGTCTTGGAGGCGGACATTCCGGCAGCTCCGGTGCGGACCAGAGCCAGTAAGGAAGATGTTGAAAACCATGAAAAGTGGGTTAAGGATGACATTAGAAACCGTGGCTGTTTGATGGCCTCTATGTCTAATGAGCTTCAGAGAGCTCATGAGAAAATGACTTCTGCTAGGCAGATTTTATCTCACTTAACCGAGCTTTATAGTGAGCACAGTCGAACTGCTAGATATGAGATATCTAAAGAGCTTTTCGGTGCTAGGATGAAGGAATGTGAGAAAGTCGGGGACCACATCCTAAAAATGATCTCTATGATCGAGAGATTGGAAGCTATTGATTTTAGGATGCATGATTCTCTTCAAATCGACCTCATCCTGGAATCTCTTCCTGATTCCTTCTCACCGTTTGTTGTGAATTTCAACTGCAATAAGACTTCTTGCAATTTAGTAGGGTTGATGAACAAACTGGTAACCGCTCAGTCTCAGATGAAGACTCCGCGGGTGAAGGAGTCTGCCCTTGTGATTTCTTCTGGACCTCGAAGTCTAAAGAATAAGAAGAAAAAGACCAAGAAGCAAACGGGACCACAAAACAAGGACTTTAAGGGTAAGGGCAAGGCCCAATAGTTCCCAAGAGCAAGAAGGTGAAGACGGACACATGTCTCAGATGCGGTGAGCTGGGCCACTGGGCAAGAGGCTGTCCGATCCTTCATGGAGCTTCAGCTACGGAACTTTTAGTTTTTGAAACTAATTGTTCTGCTACCATATTTTCTACCTCTGGGATATTGGATTTAGGTGCTAGTTCTCACATTTGTACCTTGAATCAGGATCTGGAATGAAGTAGAAAGCTTGGAGCCGGAAAAGTGATGATTACTGTCGAAAGCGGGCATAGTGTCACAGCAACTGATATAGAATCACTTCTTTTGGATTTGGAATCCGACTTTGTTTTAACTTTAGATGATGTACTAATGTTGCCCAAGGGGCATAAAAACGTTGTATCCATTCCGGTTATGGATCATAAAGGCTTTTCATTTTCATTGATGATGGTTCCTGCGAAATTTATTTTCGAAATAAACTAGTAGGCACTGCTACGCTGTTAAATGGATTGTATCATCTAAACTAAAGTAACAAAGTCGTTGTGAATACTATGACTAGGAAGCGTGGTAGGGATGAAACTAATCAAGTCTTGAAATGGCATCTTAGACTTGGTCATGTTGGTCAGACCAAGGTTTACAAAATGGAAAAGGATGGACTTATGGGTCCATTGAGATCGGATCTTTTTCCAACTTGTGAATCTTGCCTTAAAGGCAAAATACTAAGTCCCCCTTCACATGGATGTTTGAAAGAGCCACTGATAAACTTGGATTAGTCCATACCAATGGATGTGGTGCTTTGGAAGCAGCACGTGATGGATATCAGTATTTCATTACACTTACAGATGATCATACTAGGTATGGTTATGTATACTTAATGAAATATAAATCCGAGACCTTTGAGATATTCCAGTAATTTAAGGCCCTAGTCGAAAAACAAACTGGTAAATCATATCAAGCACTTCGGTCGGACTGAGGTGGTGAGAATATGAGCATTGAGTTTGATGGGTTCCTAAAGGAGCACGGAATAGTGTCACAACTTACACCTCTAGGAACTGGTGTGTCGGAAATAAGGAACCGAACCTTGTTGGACATAGTTCGTTCCATGCTTAGCTACACCGACTTACCAATTTACCTGTGGGGTTATGCGCTCCTGACTGCTGCTTATATCTTGAACAGATGTCCTTCCAAGTCCATTCCTAAAACTCCGCATGAGATGTGGGAGGGCAGGAAACCAAGTATTAATCATATTAGGATTTGGGGATGTCTCGCCTATGTCAAGAAGACTAAGGCGGATAAGTTAGAAGCAAGGTTCATGAAGAGACGTTTTCATTGGATTCCCATCTGGGATGATGGGTTATATATTCTACATGCTCGAAGATCGAAAGATCATTGTTGCTTTGCAAGCACACTTCCTGTAAGATGAGTTCATTCAGAAAGGTGGAGCATGTAGAAGTATTTCTTTGGAAGAATACAATGAAACTTCTAGGAGACACATGTACAAGAAGATGGAATTGAACCTTCTGAAACACAAGTACAACCACCTCGTAGGTCTAGTAGGGTGTCTCAATTACCTAAGAGGTATAGGTTTTATGCACTTGGAGGAACTGGGTCTCCACGAAGTTCTAGGTGATAACCAAGAGACTGACCCGCGACCTATGACCTAGCGATGGTGGATGTAGACTCCGTGAAATGGACTGTAGCAGTCTTCACGTAGTTAGGACCATCATTTTGACGAGGCAGTCAAAGAGTTTGACTTCGTGCAAAATGGATAGGAACTTTGTGTATACAAGAGGGTTAGTGGGAGCAAGATCACATTCTTAGTACTATATGTAGATGACATTCTACTAATAGGAAAACGATGTGGGAATGCTCAGTTCTGTGAAAGCTTGGCTTTCGAGTAGGTTCTTTATGAAAGACTTGGGAGAAGAAACCTATATTCTTGGGATTCGACTCTACTGGGATAGAGCGAAGAGGATGATAGGTCTTTCCCAAGCCCTCTATATAGATAAGATCTTAAAGCGATTAAAGATGGATGATTCTAAAAGAGGGTTCCTACCGATGCGACATGGAATAAAACTCACCTCGAAGATATGTCCTCATAGTGAGGAACAACGAAAGGAAATGAGTAATATACCATATGCTTCGGCCGTAGGTATCCTTGTGTATGCCTTGTTGTGTACGAGACCCGACATTACGCATGCTAAGAGCGTGGTAAGTAGGTTTCAGGCAAACCCAAGTAGGGAATATTAGATCGCCGTAAATAACATCCTCAATTACTTTAGAAGGACTAAAGATCTGGTTCTTATGTATGGTTGTGGAGAACGTAATGTGGCGGGCTTCACTGATTCAGACTTCTATAGACAGAAAGACGACTCTATGTCTACTTCTGGCTACATTTTTATTCTTAATGGAGGGGCAGTATCTTGGCATAGTGCCAAGCATAGAACGACTGCTGATTCCACCTGTTAGGTTGAGTATAAAGCGGCCTCAGAGGCCTCCAAAGGAAGGGTTTTTGGATTAAGAAGTTACTGGGTGAACTTCACGTGACACCATGTGCTGCGCTGCCTGTTTTTGTTTTTATACGATAACAATGGAGTGGTAGCACAAGCCTAGGAGCCGAGGTCTCACAACGATACAAAACACATTGAGAGAAAGTATCATCTCGTGAGAGAATTTGTTCGCAAAGGATACATTGTGCTACGTAAAGTAGACTTAGCCGACAACGTCGCTGATCCACTGACCAAGCCACTTACTCAGATTAGCTTGGAGCGTCATCTGGATAACATGGGTATTAGATACCACAGTGTGTGGCATTGGGTGCAAGTGGGAGATTATTAGGAGTATGCCCTCGAATGCCACTCAGAGGATGTTGAGTGAGGGCATTGTACGTGTTATTATGTGAAACATTATCAGAAGGCAATTGTATGTTTCTTTATTTACTGGTAGTCACTGGCATTCCTGACTCATATATATATATATATATATATATATATATATATAAACTAGTCCGTGTATTTGAGAGCAAAATATTCCATTCCTTATTGGATAAGGGGATCGGCACTGGAAAGGTTTATGGCTCAAATACTTAATCGTTCGCAAGTCGATGAAACTTAACTAAGCGTTAAGTTTATGTGAAGACTTGTATGACGTGTTCTGTGACTTGAAGAGTGCCTGTCGATCACTAATGGTTAGTGGGAGCAAACGTTATAGGTATGCTAATGAGATTAGTATACTCGGACCGACTCACCCTCGATTCGTCACACGGATTTCACTCCGGGATAGTCAATGACGGAATCGTAAGGTTGTGATAAGTATTCATGAACCTTCGACTTGAGGATTTGGTAGGGATGTGGTTGTGACGTTAAGATTTTCATTAGAGTAGTTCGACCCAGAAAACAGGAAGGTGGGCGTCAACCTTGACGTGCGTCTTGATGGGCAAGTAGAAGGTCCTATTGAATACCATGATAAGATTCTTTCTCCTGTAAGTGAACAGGCAATATGTCCTATGCGGTTATTGGCAAATGAGATCATAAGTCTTTGGCCAAAGCATTGGAGCTAGTTGTATTAGATACACGAGAGCTCAATGATCTCAGTTTGCATTAACTCATGCATAGCATCAAGTGCAGATAGGGTTTGACTGACCGCGACCCTATAACTTGATCGGGACATTTGAAAGAAGGGTTTATACGTATACTGGTATTCACGACAGAAAGGTTTTTGAATGATCCCAATCATTCATTCTCAGTTAGGTGATAAGTGTCAGTTTTGTACACTTATCCATGGTTTGTATCAATAAAATTCACCCATAATTGAGCTAGTCTACTCGTTTTTTGCTTTTAATTAATGAGTTTTAATAATTTTATTTTTATCGGATGATGATCGGATTAAATAACTGATTTACTCAAGAAATAACATATTTATTAAATATTCTCTTTGTTGAATTTTGATATATTCATGTTGTAGGGCTTTCCGAGACGAATTCGGCAGTCTTTCCGGATTCAAAATCAGAGTTATATATCAAAAGTTATCATCCGAAGAAGATTTGGGGCAAAAACACAAAGTCTGAGAAATTCTGGGCCGAAAACGCAACTCTCAAAGAAACCAGTGAACAAATTGACGAAGCCAAGTTACGGCTGTAACTCTTGAATGTTACGGTCGTAAGTCATCCTTGTTACGGCCGTAACTCTTGACAGATTGTTATGATTTGTCTAATTTTTTTATACTTTTGTGTATTATTGAGGGGATGGCTGGCATTGATCCGATCTAATGTAATAATGCTGGATTTTTGGAGCTATTAGATGACTTTAGGTGTATAAATAGACCCCTTAGATCCTTCATCATTCATCATTCATCTTATAATTTTCCATTCTTTGTAAATTTTCTTTTTGTGTGAAGAACACACTTGTGTTCTTGAGTGATCTTTGTAAGTGTGGTATATCATATGTTGTTCAGAGAGTTTATTGCTTCTATCTCCTTTATCTACTAAGGGAGTTAGGATCAATTCTTTCTCTTGATTCAACTAATAATGACCACACAAGCTTGTAATATGTATAATAAACCCTTCATGGGCTAAGTAACCTTTAGTTGGGATTATAAACAAGGTTAGTCATGTTATTTATGTTTGTATAAAGATCTATTGTGAATTACTTATTATTGTGTGTGATTTTCATTGTTTTAACAATCTTTATTTATTTGGCCAATAAATGACGATATTTATGGTCTTCATATGTTTCGAAAGAAAATATGTTTGATTAGATCAAATGATCTTCACTCTAAGTTGTTCTAGGGGATATAAATATACCTCTAGTCCTTAGATGATTCTTTGAGTTATTTTCATAAATCCTAATGCTATGTATTGAAGCCAATCAACATAGAAATATAGTGGATTGATTCAATATGTAAGGGGCGTTTTATAGTTCGAAAGAGAAACCGTCTTTTTAAGGAAAATCGAATCTACACAACATAATAAGTAAATTCATCTTATGATCTCCTATACATCTTTTATAACTAATGACGAACTAAGTTTGTAATCCCAACTATTTCATTTTATCGTTTAATCAATCTATTATTATTGCAATATTTTTATTTCCTTAAAATATTAAAACTAATATTGCATTTTATTTGCAATTATTAAACCAAACTTTTTAATTGTGTGTTTCACTTATCTTAGTATCTATAAAAATAGACTAATAGTGTATAATTCAAATTATAACCAAACTTGCTTGTGGGATCGATAAACCGGACTCAAAAAGTCCACTTTACTACTTGATACGATATCGTGCACTTGCGATAGTTACACTAACAACGTGTCAAGTTTTTGGCGCCGTTGCCGGGGAAGTATAAGTTATATTTGAAATCTTACATTGTAAACTATTTCTATAAGTACAACTTTCTCGACATTGTAACTTAGTACTCAATTGTGTTTGTCCGGTCAAGTGGCGGATAACGGTACTCCGTGACTATTAAAGTCGGATTTTTCAGTTTCCCACAACAACTGATATTTGTAGATATTTCTTCAATTATTTTCATTGTCTTTTTATTTTTTTTTATCATGGAAGAAACATTGTATAAAATCGAAAAAAGATTTCCATTTCTAAGCAAAAATGCAATGTTAAAAATTTACAAGACAAGGCTTGAAAGGATGAGGTTGCTTATGAATAAAAGCATACCTTTTGACATACGATTCATAATTGAAGCCAAAGTAAGAATAGAGGGTGAATTCACAGAAACACCGACTAGATTTTTACCAGGGCTAGGAAAAAGTTCATATGCGAAGAAACGACGAGCAAAGATGATAGTCGTTTGTTATAAATGTGCTAGATGGAACTGTAATTTAAAATGTCGATCTTTAGGAATTGCATCTACAAACAGAGAAGATAAAATTCAGTTCATTAAGGATGGTCTGAATAAGGAGAATTTAGATGATATCGAAATTTCTCTTGACACGCATCCTAGTGGACTCGTACATTACGGAATTCGATGTTTGTGGAATAAATTCCAACCAGAATATGAACAACGTCTTGGGAATCTGACGTTAAAAGACCCTGTTTGCCAATTTGTAAGAAAATTAGATGGGAAGCTTCTCCCCGACTCATAGAAGGAATTTAGGCCGTTTCTGAACGTAAAATCAGAGGAAGATGTGAGCCACAATCACAACTACTGTACATATGCGTAAGTATCTTTTATTTTTGTCTTGTGGTGTGATTTTCTGAATAAAAAAATGTGATAAGCGATAAATGGTTTCATTATTCTATTGAGTACTTGAAGCGCAATCAACGCAATCACAAACTTGTTAAACAATTTTTACCTTCTTTTTCTTCTATAAATAAACATTGTGCTTGTTTCTTTCATTCATGATTCATCCCTCAAACTTGCACTTTTCTCTGTTTCTCTCTAAATAATTTCTTTTCAAAAATGGAGTCATCATCTTCAACAAAAAAATTTAGCACAGTCTGCATTTTTGGTGGAGCTAGTTATGGAAAAGAGGCATGCTTTATCAAGCCCCACAACTTGGGTCGTACCTTAGAGAAAAATGCATTCATGTAGTTTATGGAGGAGGAAGTCTAGGATTAATGGGACGAGTAATTTTCGCCTATATGGAAGGAGTAAGAGTGTTGGGAATAATCCCAAAACCTCCGGGCCGAAAGTAAAATCACCGGTCAACTATTGGAGATGAGTTTAGATCTCAGAATATGCAAGATCGCATAACTCACATGATAAATAATTCTGGCGCCTTTATCACCCTTCCCGGTGGTTTTGGCACCCTTGAGGAACTTTTTCATGTGGTTACCAGAGCCCAACTAATTGTTCATCAAAAACCAATAGGTGTGCTTAATGTCAATGGTTTCTTTGATGGTTTACTGTCTTTCATCGACTACTCTGCTGAAAAGGGTTTTATTTCCGAGCGTGCTAAACGAATCATAGTCGTTGCAACAACACCAGAAGAACTAATCAAAAAACTCAATGAATTTGTTCCTCAACCAGATCCAGCTCTAGCTAAAATTGTCTGGATGGAAGATTTTACCGTGAGAAAACGAAAAGTGGATTCATTCCTCTCCCTTTGATATCCCATGTCGTATCTCTTTTATTTTTACTTTCTGTCGTGTGTAATAATCGTGGTAAATGGTGGCAGCTTAAGGAGTTTCTTCTTGATCTCTTGACGCGCATCTATTCGCGATCTATGTATTGTTATTTTATTACTGTAATTTTTATTGTGTGTTTCTTTTATAAAAACATTTATGGCAGCGTAAGGCGACTCTTCGGACTTTCTTGATGCGCATCTTAAAAATTGTGTTATACTTACGAGTATATATTATTTTCTTTTGTTGTGTGCCTCGTATATTTATTCTCTTGCAGATTCTAAAAGGCGTTAGCTCAAACATCGACTTTCTTAATAGGGAGTATTCTGCTTTTCTGCATTGCTTTTTATTTTATTTTTTTAAAGCGAGACAGTCTTATTTTCAAGTTTGGGGGTGGTTTGTTTTCTTATTTTGGTGTGTTGTAATTTTGGTGTGTTTTGATTTCTTTGGTTATTTGCCTTAATTTTTTTTTATTATATATATATATATATATAGTATTTTGATTTTTGAGATTTCTAGATCTGGCCATAAAACGAATAAATTAGCTATATACAAGCTTCTAAAATCGTTTTAACCGGTAAAAAAATTTGTATATTCCAAAATTTTTGAGCCTTAATCTCTCTTTCCAAGCCTTGTAATTATCATATAAAATCGAGTCATTCGTTACCTTGAGAAAAGAAGAATCAATCGGTTGATGAAAAATAAAACTGAAATTTACTTAATTTGTGGAGTTTTTGATTTTTCATGCTTAAACTAAGAAATGATTTTCTGCAAAAATTCTATTCCCTAAAAAAAAAAAGAGTCATTGGTGAAAAGAGCTACACGTTAGCAAATAACGGTGTGAAAGCTATCACCTTAAAAAAATAAATGACGAAAAGGAGAAGTGTTGAGCAGCAACAACTGCCTAATTTTGGGGGTCTTAAATTTTGCGAAAAATAAAGGACTAACCATTGTTGGTGCGTAGCTGCCGTCTCAGAAAAATTGGTGAAAAGAGCTACACGTTAGCAAATAACGGTGTGAAAGCAATCACCTTTTTACGAAAAAAAATGAGATAGAAATTGTGTTAGTGAAAAGAGCTACACGTTAGCAAATAACGGTGTGAAAGCTATCACTAAAAGGGATGTAGTTTATGAGCATATTTGAATTAATTAGCGGCTGAATTTCAATACACTCAATTTCGTGAATGATCACAATATTTGATGACGCCAATGAAATTCTTCTTCATATTGAGTCGAAAAATAAACGAGTGATCGAGAGCAACCATTAAAGGGAGTCGTGTGTATCACGAGTGGGAAAGAAATAATCAACCTTTTGGGGGGAAAACTTGAATTTGGAATTACAAAATAAAAACCGTGTTTTAACTTCAAAATCATTAGTAGATTTATTTTGAATCTTGATTCATTTCTATCTACTGTATAAAGCTGGTTGTTGTGTATTAATGGCATTTTGATCTACTTTTCTCTTTTTATATTTTAATTTATGTGTGTATTAATTTTTCTTATTTTTTGGAGCATGAATAATAAAGAGTCTTGCTCGGGACTAGCAAGAATTCAAGTTTGGGGATGTGATAAGTGTCAGTTTTGTACACTTATCCATGGTTTGTATCGATAAAATTCACCCATAATTGAGCTAGTCTACTCGTTTTTTGCTTTTAATTAATGAGTTTTAATAATTTTATTTTTATCGGATGATGATCAGATTAAATAACTGATTTACTCAAGAAATAACATATTTATTAAATATTCTCTTTGTTGAATTTTGATATATTCATGTTTTAGGGCTTTCCGAGACGAATTCGGCAGTCTTTCCGGATTCAAAATCAGAGTTTTATATCAAAAGTTATCATCCGAAGAAGATTTGGGGGCAAAAACGCAAAGTCTGAGAAATTCTGGGCTGAAAACGCAACTCTCAAAGCAACCAGTGAACAAATTGACGAAGCCAAGTTACGGCCGTAACATTCAGGAGTTACGGTCGTAAGTCATCCTTGTTACGGCCGTAACTCCTGAATGTTACGGCCGTAACTCTTGACAGATTGTTATGATTTGTCTAATTTTTTATACTTTTTGTGTATTATTGAGGGGATGGCTGGCATTGATCCGATCTAATGTAATAATGCTGGAGTTTTGGAGCTATTAGATGACTTCAGGTGTATAAATAGACCCCTTAGATCCTTCATCATTCATCATTCATCTTATAATTTTCCATTTTTTTAAACTTTTCTTTTTGTGTGAAGAACACACTTGTGTTCTTGAGTGATATTTGTAAGTGTGGTATAGCATATGTTGTTCAGAGAGTTTATTGCTTCTATCTCCTTTATCTACTAAAGGAGTTAGGATCAATTCTTTCTCTTGATTCAACTAATAATGACCACACAAGCTTGTAATATGTATAATAAACCCTTCATGGGCTAAGTAACCTTTAGTTGGGATTATAAACAAGGTTAGTCATGTTATTTATGTTTGTATAAAGATCTATTGTGAATTACTTATTATTGTGTGTGATTTTCATTGTTTTAACAATCTTTATTTATTTGGCCAATAAATGACGATATTTATGGTCTTCATATGTTTCGAAAGAAAATATGTTTGATTAGATCAAATGATCTTCACTCTAAGTTGTTCTAGGGGATAGAAATATACCTCTAGTCCTTAGATAATTCTTTGAGTTATTTTCATAAATCCTAATGCTATGTATTGAAGCCAATCAACATAGAAATATAGTGGATTGATTCAATATGTAAGGGGCGTTTTATAGTTCGAAAGAGAAACCGTCTTTTTAAGGAAAATCGAATCTACACAACATAATAAGTAAATTCATCTTATGATCTCCTATACATCTTTTATAACTAATGACGAACTAAGTTTTTAATCCCAACTATTTCATTTTATCGTTTAATCCATCTATTATTATTGCAATATTTTTATTTCCTTAAAATATTAAAACTAATATTGCATTTTATTTGCAATTATTAAACCAAACTTTTTAATTGTGTGTTTCACTTATCTTAGTATCTATAAAAATAGACTAATAGTGTATAATTCAAATTATAACCAAACTTCCTTGTGGGATCGATAAACCGGACTCAAAAAGTCCACTTTACTACTTGATACGATATCGTGCACTTGCGATAGTTACACTAACAACGTGTCATTAGGTTACAATGTCGGCCGCAGGACTAGCTAGGTGGTGCTACTACTCTTTGGTTCCTCCCCATTGCTGACTGAGACGGACCTACCGTGCGTATTAGGATAGACGACGGAATAAATCAAGCTTAATCTCTATTTGATAATATTAGTTATTAGATATCTAATTTATTGGACATTGGATATATAATTAATTTTGGGGACATTAGATGTCTAAATTAATTTATTCGATAAATTAATTTCGGCCTAATGAATTAAATAAATTACAGGGTGATTAATTTAATTCATAGATATAATTATTTCTTGGAAAAATAAATTATATTATTTTATATTTGATATGATTAATTAATTAGATTAATTAATTGATATAAATACATCGAAACAGAATGAAATTTATCTGTTTGGACTCGAAAGAGTCCGAGACAGAACGAATTCCTCTGATCCTTCTAGATGGACGAACCATCCTCTTGGTTTCACTTGGTCTTCTCTCCACCTTAATAGGTGGAAGACCAAGAACATAGTGGGCGTGGGTGAGATATTATTCTTAGAATAATACAAAGGAGTAGAATAAAACGAAGAAGACTTACACTTTGAGTGTGAGAAGACAACTCACGGCAAAAACAAAAAGCAAGAAGGGAGAAAAGTTTTCTCAACTTCATCTTCTACTTCTTCATTCTTCTTCTTCACATTTTTTTTAGAGAAAAATGGAAAGAAAATTGAGAGAGATAATTTGATAAATATACTTGGAGTGTATTCATCAAATATATATAGCTTCACCATCCTATTCTAGCCGTATCCTCGGAGGATAATACGGTGGTTGTTATTCCGATCGGCTTCCGGCGCGTGGCAAGTAGAGGCACAGTGTTTTCAGTGCTCGGGATTTCAAAAACTTGTCAAATCGGATTCGTGGGGAAGATCACCAAAGGCTTGGAGAATCGCATACGTGAAGAACACCATTTAATCAGCGGACTACGAGGGTATGATTCTGAATCTTTCTTTGTTTCGTTTTATATTCGTATATACGTAGCTTGATCGATCCTCTTAAGGGATTCAGATCGAATTTGATTCGTATATTGCTTCCGCTGCGCCTTTGTTTTAGGCACCAAATCCCAACAGAAATCAAGGTTGATGATAAAGATGAATAATCGGCATTTTATGCAAAAACATCAATAAATATCAAAATGTAACACCCCCACAACCATCCGGGATATTACAGCGTCGTGGGTTCCGCGCCGGAACCCACCAGGATAAAAACCGTTTACAAAACCATTTCAAAAACGTTTAAAAATGGCAAAAGGCCAATGACGGTAATATTTTAAATACTCAAATATTTTCAAAAGCATAATTTTGAAATACCGTCATAAAATACCATTTGAAAATACAAGGCGAAGTGCCAAATCTCGATAGTTCAAAATGTACGTTAAGATGCCGCTTAAACGTACCGATAAAATAGTTTAGGAAAAGGTTTAACGAAATAACCCAAGTTCGCAAAGTGCCAAAAGGGCCATTTAAAATACACATACGCAGCGGATAAAGATACCGAAAAGCCATTTTGAAATATACACACGCAGCGGATAAATGCAGTTCAAAATACACATTTGCAGCGGAAATGAATAACCAGAAAAGAAATACTCGATACTCCAAAACATGCCACCACCAGTATCACATCGGGAAGCTCATCCCTTCATGACCGCTACTAGCTCGATCTCCGAGTACCTAAAAATAATGCCCACGACGGGGTCAGCCACAATACTCAATAATGATACCGATCACATCATCATAAATAATTACATACCAATGTAATAATATAGTAAGACTACTACCAAAGTAATCTTACCGTTATAACCTTACCAATTCATGGCAATCCATACTAAATCAATCCTTGACATATTCCACATTTCGTATTCTCAAATGACGAAATGAATTCAACAACAATCATCTCTACTGTATTCCAACGATACCAATAACCTCACAACATCATCATAACTCATAAGTGTGGAAATAATCCAATATGTGCAAACTCCTGTCCGTCGGATTACACAATCGAATCTCAACCTGGATAAACCAATAATACACAACATATCTGTAGATCAACTACCACATGATAATGATAACAAATCCTGAAACATCGACGTATAGTCCGAATGCTTATACGATCAATAACCAGATCAAGCGATAAATCAACTGAGAATATCATCGACATGATAACTCCAATACGACCAATAAAGGATCACGATAACTGAGAATACCATCAACATGATAACTCCGACATGATCAACAAAGGATCAACAATAATCGAGAATACCATCAACAAGGTAAACTCCAAATGATCAACAAAAGACCAATAGTAACTGAGAATACCATCAACAAGGTAAACTCCAAATGATCAACAATAATGGATCTCAAAGAAATAACTCCGACTGTCGAACATACCCCTCGGGCGTATGAACAACCGATCACAAACCGTCGAACATACCTAACCATAAATGGAGGATGAACGACCAAACAATATGGCTCAAAGATGGAAGTCATGGTACGCCCGATCCGGAAATGTGTCCGTGCACAAGCCACCCCGGGTATTGATCACATACACGTGTGGTATTGTACCTAATTAGCCTCACGAACTACGTCTCGTGTGCACGGTTCAATGTGGAAATATCAACACATAACCATCATGTGCCCGGCTAAAAATCCTACACAATAACCAATCGGCATGCAGATATGACTCCAGATATGTCACGATGCAACATGACAACGAAACTCAAGGAAATACATATCTAATAAGGATCAAAAGACTCACCGAAGTGAACAACAACAGACTGACAATGAAAAGTCGACACGACTAATCAATATCCAAAATATCAATCCTGGGATCATCATCCCCAAATGAATGACCAACATGATCTACGATCTCAATACAACAGTCCTGGGATCAACATCCCTCAACGAATAACCGATACGAAACTCATTACACGAAACCTCAACATATACAACAACTCAACATACTAATTATCCACATGACTGAACAAATACTTAGATTACCTCAAAGCCGAGGACCATATCCATCAACATCCCCCCAATGAGACGATCAACACAACCATTAATACCAACAATAGTCCTGGGATCAACATCCCTCAACGAACAACCAGTACGAATCTCAATATATGAAGCCTCAACATACAATATATACAACAACTCAACATAACAATTATCTCATAACTGAACAATACATAAATTACCTCAAAGCCGAAGACAACATCCTTTCCACGAACAACATCCCTGAACGAATACACAGTTATACAAATAATCTCAAATAAGGTACCATCCATTCAATACCAATAAACCTTTATCCCGATACTTGTGTCATCACGATAACTATCCTCGATATCCGATATTCTATATCCTTGACCAAAGATAACTCACGTCTTCCCTGAACACAATTAAA
Organism: Orobanche coerulescens; assembly: GCA_033398695.1. Taxonomy (NCBI): domain Eukaryota; kingdom Viridiplantae; phylum Streptophyta; class Magnoliopsida; order Lamiales; family Orobanchaceae; genus Orobanche; species Orobanche coerulescens. The sequence goes on along the minus strand of CM065803.1, from coordinate 187,935,382 downwards.
TCATATACCTTATGATTTAATACAACCAGAGCACGATATACAAACCATTATCCCGACAACTTACATTTCTAACAACATTGCTATACGAATTATAAATGAAATGAAAACGAAACCATTCATCAAATATTATAAACTGAACAAGTATAAACTTGCCTCGATACCGATACCACGAAGTCGTTACCCAAAATCCATTGCCTTAGTCTACGAGATCCTCAGCCCCGACCAAAAGCAATCTACGAACTCTTCGACTTCAACCTCAACACAACGGTCATAATCCACGATCAAAATATATCAACCTATTGCAATAACCGATTAACACACATTCGATAAAAATCAATAACCGACATACCCAACCAACAAACTCAACGGTTCAACGAACCCTCGATCATATACATAAAACCAAATAATCCAACTCAACAAATACGAACTCATATCCACAATACAATCGGTAACTCGATGATCACAAATAACAATCAATAACCGATCAACAAACATAACGGTTCTACAATATCCTGATTAAATACAAATCCAAACAACCCAAACCAATCAAACACGAACTCAAAACCACAATACAATTCCACAATCCGAAGATCATATCAATAATCAATTTAAACCAACAAGGGTCTAACATTACCGATTCTAAATTCAATCTTAAATATGGATACAAGTTTCCTCCTTGTAAATTCATAATATAAACCAATTACCGATTATCATCATCAATCCGGACGATCCGATTAATTCAACATCATAGATAACCATATTCCAAAGGTTTCAAATAATTCCATTATCCAAATTGAACACTTATTCAATAAGTATGAATATCCAAATTCAAACATGAATAATAATTCCAATCAAACTCGAAATCATATTCGTATTCCTATACGAATATTGTACCAAGATACATAACTTAGTTCTAAATGTGAATATTCCATATTCATATCCAAAACACCAACACTTTAAAACGTATTCATCAAATCAATGATCAATTCATCTCGACATTAAGGATTTTATAACATATTCGATTCCAACTTCAACTCCAAATACGAAGACAAAACTACTTCTTGTTCATACTTGTAAATTCGTAGAAAACAATTTACCGATTATTATCGTGAATAATCACATTCCAAAATTATCCGAAATCCTTCCAAAATCATAGCATGTAACTCAAGAGTTCTTCAAGAACACGAATTATCCAAATTCACGTTTATAATCCATAAAACAACATAACCCGATGTTTTCTAACATCTAAACAACCCTTAATCATAATTCAAGGTGTATATAATCATGTTCTTCAACATATACTTCTCATAACATCATGAATCGCAACAAACCACCAAGAACATCGAGAATACCACGATTCCATAATCATAACAACATAATCGAATCATTTGATCACTAATTCATTATCTTCCCTTAACAAAATTCTTGTAAATACCAAGAATCATCACAACAATATCAATTCCATCACCGTTCATACGAAAACGTGTAGAATTTTCCAAGTTCTACTCATTGAGACATTTCATCGAACACTTTGAAGGCATAGTCTAATTCAATCGATTATTCAAAGAAATACTCGAATTCGTTCCACAAAACTTCAAGAGTATTGAATGATTACGAGTTTACAATCAAGTTCAATCAATAATCTGAATCAAAACGAAGCAAATCGGCCAAAACACCAAGAAACCTCAAGAACATCCAAAAACCAAAAGTTTAGGTGTTCTTACCTTCGATCCGGGTGGAAGATGATGTTAATCCATGATTCCAACTTCCAAACATGTTGCTAGATGATGATATTACTCAAATCCATCCACTTTTGCTGAAGGAATCGCGAAAAAATGAAGAAAAAATGAAAAATACCGAAGTGACCCGGTCCAGGCCTTAAATAAGCGGAACCTGCCGGACCATTACGTACGTAACCGGCGGGTCCTTACGTACGTAGCCGGCCGCGGCCGAACCTATTGCCCAGTTCGTTCGGCATCCTTACGTACATAACCGGCAGCTGGCTTACGTACGTAACTGGACCTTACGGCCGTAACCGGCCACTGCCTTACATACGTAATCGGCCAGTCCTAGCCATCCCTGCGAGTCACTGCCGACTGTGATCGGCGACCCCCACGAGTCACTGTCGACCATGCTCGGCCATTCCAACGAGTCACGACCGGCCCTGCTCGGCCATCCAGGTCATCTCGGCCACGATTCGGCCAGCCGCCCCGTAAGGTACGTAACACTTATTCCGTTGCGTACATAATACGTACGTTGACTTGCTACAGTATTATACTCGTATTACGTACGTAATACACCCTGTATAACATACGTAACTCCATCCGTTGACTCACCTGTCCACATCTGCGCCGAAAGCCGCCGACCACGGGCCCCACTGTCCGATTACTCTTGTTACGTACGTTATGTACACTATATAACGTACGTAAGCTAACACATTTTACGTACGTAAGCTCCAAGGCTTAACGTACGTAATGGCTTTTATACTTAGCCAAAAATCCAACTGTTCCTGTCCGACGTCTCGACGTACAAAATACAAACATACGGCATACTGAATAGACATATTGAATCCAAAAATATTCTCATACGGTATACCTGATATCCAAATCAGTTCAACCTGATACAACATATCCTGAATATATCTGTCAATCAGAAACGATAATCACACCAGTATAACTGTCTCGGTTCTCAATTTATTTTATCCATACTGTACAGATACCAAACTATACAGTATATCTCAGATAAAATAATGCGAAAAATTTATACTGAAAATCCGGGTATTACATACTACCCCCTTAAAATAAGTTTCGTCCTCAAAACTTGCAACCAGTCACCAACAACAGATAAATCCAAAATTTTCCAACTCATCACAAAACAATCAATCGTCGCCACAAGCGAACAACCAAAACGATATACTTACAGGTGCGTGAAGCCGATGATCTCCCGTGATACAAGCACATGACTCCCACAAGAAGTCTCAATACAATCAAAACACACGAATATCACAAATAGTAATTTGAAAAGAATCTCAAAATTTTTGGAAATTCCAAAAATCGGTTCGACTCAAAAGTCAGAAAAATCATTTTCAAAAGCCACGCTACTACCGTACCGGTAGAGCCACATAACACACACGCCTGGGTTTCACAAAACCCAAGCTCCGATACCATTTTCTGTAACACCCCCACAACCATCCGGGATATTACAGTAGCCGTGGGTCCGCTACGAACCCACCTGTGCTAAAACCGTTTACAAAACCATTTCAAAAACGTTTAAAAATGCCAAAAGGCCAATGACGGTAATATTTTAAATACTCAAATATTCTCAAAAGCATAATTTTGATATACCGTCATAAAATACCATTTGAAAATACAAGGCGAAGTGCCAAATCTCGATAGTTCAAAATGTACATTAAGACGCCGCTTAAACGTACCGATAAAATAGTTTAGGAAAAGGTTTAACGAAATAACCCAGGTTCGTAAAGTGCCAAAAGGGCCATTTAAAATACACATACGCAGCGGATAAAGATACCGAAAAGCCATTTTGAAATATACACACGCAGCGGATAAATGCAGTTCAAAATACACATTTGCAGCGGAAATGAATAACTAGAAAAGAAATACTCGATACTCCAAAACATGCCACCGCCAGTATCACATCGGGAAGCTCATCCATTCACGGCCGCTACTAGCTCGATCCCCGAGTACCTAAAAATAAAGCCCACGACGGGGTCAGCCACAATACTCAATAATAATACCGATCACATCATCATAAATAATTACATACCAATGTAATAATATAGTAAGACTACTACCAAAGTAATCTTACCGTTATTGTAATACCCGTAATTTCGATTTCCGGTAATTTCTTTTTTTCGGCGGAAGTCCGTTTTGACGACTCGCTCATGACCGTTTCGCCATTCTGAGAATGATTAATTCTACACTTTTTGACATCCGAGTTCATTTCGATGCCGTTTTGTTGAGTTCCGTGCTTTTTAACGACTTCTCCGCACATGAGTTCGATTCTTGTGAATCTCATTCGAAACTGCTGTTTCGAGTTTTCCGTAAGTCCGTTTAACTTTTTTAGACGTGTTGTGAACTTCGGTTTGGTTATTCGATCACGTATCGTGATTTTCGGGCATTTTGGGCCATTTTCGTAATTTCCCAAAGTTTGGGGTAATTACTTTCCGTTGTCGAATTTCGGGCCTTCGGGTGGTCGGAATCGTGTGTTCTATTAGTGCTCGAATTCGTCTTTGCGAGTACTTCGTAACTGTATCTTTGATTCGTATTCAGGTTCGGGTTTCGGGGTCGTTCGGGCCGTCAGAGTTGGCCCCGGCCGAGTCATGGTCGGGCGATGCAGGCCTGTGCCGATCGCCGAGTTACGGCCGGTAGTGCTCGGCATTTACGTACGTAAGGCCGGTTACATACGTAAGGCCCTGGCCGATAACGTACGTAACGTTTCCGGCATTCCTAGGCAGCGAGTTCGGCCATGGCCGGTTACGTACGTAAGCCATGGCCGATTACGTACGTAAGGCGGCCGGCAGGCTGCCTATATAAGGCCAGCAGACGTTTTCTTCAGCCATTTTCTCACTCGTTTTCTTCCCTTATGCGGCTGGAGCTTGGTTAATCATGGAGGCATGTTGTAATACAATGAATCCATGAAGTTTGGAGGTTCATATCATCAATCATCCGTCCTATAACATCCTTTGATCGAGCGAATCAGGTCAGATTTTCTAGAAATCTAATTTTGGGGATTTTGGGTATTTTGTTCGATTTCGTCCGTTTAATCCGATTTAACTTAGAATTGTGATGGATTGATGATTATTTAGATGTATTATATCATTTCCTTCATTATTCCATGGTTGGATCGTATCGATTCGTTGTTTTGATCGAGTTCTTGATGGACGCCTTGAAGGTGTCCGGTAGAATGTCATAGAGGGGTTTTCGGGCGTTCTACGATTATTCTTCCTCATATGATCGATGATTTATTGATTATATGTTGTTAGGGTCGAGTTTCTTGCGAAGAAACTGAGTTGAACCCTTCCGTTCGTCGTCGTCTTCCTTTTGATGGCATCAAGCGTTTTGAAGCTTCCCGGTTGAGCCGTGTTCGTCGGAATACTTGCGTGCCGATTTCGAGGCAAGTATCTTGCCCATACATTTCGTGTTTCGTAGACGTATTCGTTAGTATTGGAATCAAATTACAATTTGAATGTTTTAATGAACTTTTAAAAGGATCGGTATGTTCTCGATAATTGTTGTCTTTCAAAAGATAACTCGTATGCTTCGTAGATTAATGTGCTTTCGGAATATATGCATTAGTTTCATATGTTGGAAGATGTTGATCATATTTAGTGATGTTGGTAGACCGAAATTATTTGCCGAGGATTGTGTACTGATATATGTAATTGTTCGGCGAATATGGGACGTTTTGTGATATTTGTTGTTATTCCTTCGTAACGAGGTTGTGGCGCTTGGTGTTGTTTGGTATTGGTAATTGCTTGTGGTTGTGTGACATTAGTTGTGAGTATACGTCGACTAAAGTGGCCATTCTAGCGAAGTACCTAGCATTTGTTTGCATATTCTAGTATTCGAATTATGGCTTCTCGTGGCGTTGTGGATGATATGTGTATGTTCACCTAGGGACGGTCTGACGGGACCTCTAGGGATACGTATTGCCGTGAGTGTGCGTATCACGAACTAGGGTTAACCACCCAGGGATGTCCGACGGGGCTCTGCGGGGTACGGAGGCCGTGAGTCTCGTACCAACGGTTAACTTTGAAATGTTTTGTTGGAGAATTGTGATTTTTGGCGCATATTTCGTCTGATTAGAATGGCAGTCCAAATGGTATCGTACTTGGCTGGAATGGCACTAGTAAATGTGTTGTGTGTGATTCGTCCCTTAACTGTGATAATTTGGTAAGGGTACGTGAGTCCTGTGGTTGCTCTGTGTATTGTAGCTCTGTGGTGTGTTGAGTTCGACCGTATGGTCGAGTTGCAAAGATGTGCTCTCTGCTGTCGTTCTGTGAGACTGTTGTCATGGTAATGTTTGACACGGTGTAGTTTCCGTCGGGTTATTCTTGCGAGTAAGTGATGTGGATGAATTGGGTCGTGGACTCCGTGTTTGTAATTGGAATGTTATGATTAGGTCGTGGACCCCGTATTTTGTTATCGGAATCGTAGTTTGAAATAAATGATTTTTGGGCGGCGTCCCTAAGTGTTTCGAAAGGCTTGAAAATTCTTAAACCCCAAATGCTTTCAAAACTCCCGAGATCATAAAATGTTTTGTAAGATGTAAAATGATTTCGTTCCTATCTTTCATAATTCAAACTGTTTTGATCAAGTGAATTATCTCGGGAATTATATTCATGATTTCTATGTTCTTGGAGTATGATGTATGGCTTGTCTTTGTATTTATACTTGCACTAGCAAAACAGTGGAGTTTTGCTAACCCCCGAGTATTCGGGGGGTGGATGTCTGTTTTGCGTCCAGGTACTTGCAGGTTGCTGGGGAGCAATTCACAGTATCGTTACGAAAGATGATGGAAGATGGCGATACTAATCACATGTAGACCGGTGTTGAGTATTTGGTGATGTCTTGTTTTGTCCTTCCGTTGTGTTTATTTTTCCCTATGTGGGAACGTTGATTTATGTTAACCCATGCGTGGGTATGAGTTACGAGAAAGAGTAATGTATGGTTGATGTGTATGTTGTGGTAAAAGACCAAATCGGTCTAATGGTCTGTTAATTACCCATGCCGGTATGTATTGTATTGTGGTGTTTCTGTATTTAGCCTGGTAGATCCTCATGGAGAGGGTCTACGGCGCTGTAATATTCCCGAGTGGTTTGGGGGTGTTACAGAATATGGTATCGGAAACCTAGGCTGTCGGGTCGAATTTTGTGTTGTCGGGTCTTGTCTTGTCTTGTCTTGTCAGATTTTGTCTGACTGAGTCGTGTCGCCACGCGTCGTCTGAGGTGTCGGTCGTGATTAGTATCGAGGTGCAGCCATCATCTTCGTGCGACCTGTGGATGTAAGTCTCCCTTCTTTGTGTTTGTGCCTCGTCTGATGCGAGTTACTTGTATGATTATTCGTTAAGTGATTGAATCCTTCTGTGGATTTTGATTTCGTGATGTGTGGGTATTTGACTCTCATCTTTTATTTGTATGAGGGGCGGTGTCATTTGCTAATGTATTTCTGACCGTATTTTATCCGCTGCGTGAGTCCTTTAAAAATAACTTTCAGTATTTTGCAAACTGAGTTCTAATTCGTAAAACCGATTCCCTAAGTCGAGTTCTGGTATTTTGGCCTTGAATGTTTTATGACGATTTGATAAAGAATTTTTGTGAGTTTTGGGCATTCTGGCCTATTGAATTTTTGAAAACCTTGAGTATCTTAGAAAATTAAATTTCGAGACGTACTTTTAAAATGAATTATTTTCTTGCGGTGTTTTCAAGGTGCTTTCTAATGCCGCAATACATTTCAAAATTTTTCCAATTGAGGACCAAAAATATTTTGAGATATTTCTGAAAGTTTTTCGCTAAAAGAAAGTGTCCTCATTTTTTTTTATTAAACACATGATGGTTTTTAAAGTCTCGACAATAATGTTTGTTCAACTTTTTGAAAGGTGATACTCAAGATCAACTAGTGTTTCCAAAATCATTTTTTTTCAAAGGTGGTTTTCATTTTTAAAACTTTTCGTTCCTGTTGCGGTGCGGGAATGTATGTATAATGTTCGCACTTTCGTTAGGGTGTTAACCCCTGAGTTGTGATTGAATTGGTGGTGTGAACGCTGAGTCATTCGCCACGTAATTGTTGTATTAGCCCTCGGTGATAGGTGTGAGGTTGACCTTTAACGTTGCCATTTCGTGGTGATTTGCGTGCTATCGCACATGTGCGAGCTGTTAAAGCTTGGGTTTGTACGTTTATGTAAATGTGTGATTGTTCATGATGTTTTGTGATTATGTGCTGGTTATCGTTCGGGCCGTTGAGATCGCCGAACGGTGCCGTCGTTGTTGTGACGTTGATATGTGTATTGCTTTATGATAATAATCATCGTATGTGTTGCGTGTCATGATTTTCTGTTGTGCTGAGTTGGCATCTCCGGTTTGTTGTTTTGCGATGTTATATATTCCATTGTATCTAGCATATGTATTTTCGGTATGCCGAGCCGAGGTGCTTCAAACGTATTGTGCCGGGGGCATGCACGTACAAATTGTCCTTCTCGTCAGTAACACATTTCAAATGTGGACTCGAAGGACACCGAATTCAGTTTTGCGAATTGGCTACCAAGACTTTCAGAGTTCGCGCTTCAGCACAGTTATCAGGTGTAACACCCCCAAAACTATATGGGAATATTACACGCCGTAGACCCCTTTCCACAAGGATCTACCAGGCTAAACATCCATAAACAACCAAATGCTTGCCCGACCAGGGTCAAACAATAAAAGAATACAGACCGTTATGGTCACTTACACGTAAATACACAAACCGACGAGGTCACACAACCCCAATCAACAAAACTGACTTAAACGACATTACCCACACAGGGGTCGAAATACAATACAGCGGAAGACTGAAATCAACTCTGACAACACAACAAAAATCAAACAACTCTCAACTCATGATTAGTATCGCAGCTCGTCATCCTCTTGTGCCAATCCTGTGACTGCTCACCCGAATCTGCATGTACCTGGACGCAAAACAGACATCCACCCCCCGATTACTCGGGGTTAGTAAAACTCCACTGTTTTACTAGTGCAAGTATCAAATCATATGAAATATAACAAGCAAGTAATAATCGTGAATCAAATATAACAATCAAGTATCAAAATATCCCCAGGAGGTTTTCACAAGGAAAGATAAGCTATGAAGCATTCGAAAATAAGATTATCACCTCGGGAATTTTTAGAATTTCAAAACCTTTCGAAAATCTTAGGGTCTTAACCCAAATCTCAAAATTGTATTTCAACAATTTACAGTATGAAAATATTTCCATAAATCTCATGGGGCTCGGACCAACATTTTTTTCTTAAAACTTTCTTACAAAAGTTTGATTTACAAAACATGATTTGTGACACCGTGATCCCCTGTCACGTGTCTCCGTAGGTTCAACAACCCGCACGGACTTAACCAATCACAACAATCACAACAATCAATCATGCTCATGACTCCGTGATCGCTTGCCACGAGTCTCCGTAGGTTCAACAACCCACACGGATTGAGCAAACACAACAATCACAACAATCAATCATGCTCATGACTCCGTGATTGCTTGCCACGAGTCTCCGTAGGTTCAACAACCCACACGGATTGAGCAAACACAACAATCACAACAATCAGTCCTGACCCCATGAACCTGTGTCAGGTGTCACCGTAGGTTCCGTCGAACCCGCACGGTTGGACGTACTGTGTCCTGATTCAATGGACCTGTGCCATGAATCATCGTAGGCCTCGTCAGACCCGCACAATTGGACCTCAGCACCACACACTAAGTTCTGATCCCATGGACCTGTGCCATGAATCCTCGTAGGCCCCGTCGAACCCGCACGAGTGAACTTATCGTTCCAACATATCACATTCACATTCAAATTACATACAACAATGAGCACAGTTAGTCAATCACGTTGATCACCACAAAATCGTACGTCACACGCACATAACCCAATCTCAACAACTATCATCAATCAACGACGTACAACCAACATAACACACGTTCGGTATGCAATACATTGCACAGCAACTAACGCATATACCAATATAACACTATTATCACAAAGCCTTCAAATTTCGGAAAAACACAAACAATTCAAACGAAACATGTTTACGAAGGCAAGCAAAATCATCATAGATCTCATACGTGATTACTAGTCACAAGATACAAGTCGTATAGTAAGATACTTGCCTTAATAACCGCTACCAAACGCTCCGAAGAACACGGTTCGACCGGGAAGCTCGGACCCCAAAGAAGACAACGAACGGAAGGGTTCCGACTCGAGTTCTTCACTAGAATTCGACCTTAACAACATATAATCAATAAATCATCGATCATACGAGGAAGAATAATCGAAGAACGCCCGAAAACCCCTCTATGACATTTTACCGGACACCTTCAAGGCGTCGATCAAGAACTCGACCAAAACAACGAATCGATACGATCCAACCATGGAATAACAAGGGAAATGATACAATACATCTAAATAATCATCAATCCATCACAATACTAAGTTAAATCGGACTAAACGGATGAAATCGAACAAAATACCCAAAATCCCCAAAATTAGATTTCTAGAAAATCTGACCTGATTCGCTCGATCAAAGGATGTTATAGGATGGATGATTGATGATATGAACTCCAAGACTTCATGGATTTATTGACCAACAATATCTCTCCATGATAAGAACAACCCCAGCCGCGGAAGAGAAGGAGAAGAAGGAGAAACTGGCGAAAAAAACGACTGTAGGGCCTTAAATAGGTTGACACAGTGTGCCGCGGCTCGGCCAAGTGTGCCGCGGCATAGGGCCAAATCTTCCGGCAGTGACTCGGCAGTGTGCCGCGGCCCTGCCGGCATGTGCCTCGGCACAAGGTACAGATGGGTCGGCCGAAGTTTGAAAAATGTGCGTGCCGCGGCTCGGCCAAGTGTGCTGCGGCCCTTCCGGCAGGCTGCTCGGCCAAAACTGGAACATGTGAGTGACTTAGCTATTTTGACCATAACTCCCTCGTCCGGACTCCGATTGACTCACCGTTTGAACCATTGGAAAGCTAACTCTATGCTTTATAATATTACAAAGATTCAGAATTTTTGGAGTTTCCAAAAATTAATGGTGATTTAACAAAGCCAAACTCATATGTGGAAAAGTCGTTTAAAATCACTAAACTCAAGAAAACGACACCGAAACCCGAACCCGAATACGAATCGAAGATACGGTCACGAAGTACTCACAAGGACGAACCTGAGAGCTAAGAGAACACACGATTCCGACCACCCAAAGGCTCGAAATTCGACAACAGAAGGTAATTACCCCAAACTTTGGGAAATTACGAAAATGGCCCAAAACGTCCGAAAATCACGATACGTGATCGAATAACCAAACCGAAGTTCACAACACGTCTAACAAAGTTAAACAGACTTACGGGAAACTCGAAACAGCAATTTCGGATGAGATTCACAAGAATCGAACTCGAGTGCGGAAAACTCGTTAAGAAACACGGGATTCCACAAAACAATACCGAAACGAACTCGGGTGACAAAAAGTGCAGAATTAATCATTCTCAGAACGATGAAACGGTCCCAAGCGAGTCATCAAAATGGACCTCCGCCGAAAAAAGAGGATTACCGGAAATCCGAAATTGCGGATATTACATTCTACCCTCCTTAAAAGCAGTTTCGTCCCGAAACTTAAATCAAGTAGGGAGAAGCAATATCCCACCAGAAAAACTCAAAGAGATACACCAGAACCGAAAAAATCGCGCCCAACGGCGAAACGTTACAAGCAACACGAAAGAACATACAGCGTGAAAACACGCCCCACGACGACCATAACAACGCCACCGGCAATGATTCAAAACAATAACGATCAATTAACGACGCATCACATACCACATCATATGCACACATAGTCAAAGAAACGTACGCGACAACAAGTTGCACCCGACTAAAACGGCTATGCGATAGAAACAAATAGAGTATTACGATAGAAATCATTCCGATTCTCATCAACAAGAAAATGTCCGACGACAAAACACAAACAATTCAAGATAACGGAAAACGAGGGTACCGGATATCACATTCTATCTCACAAAAAATAAGTTTCGTCCCAAAAATTAAAATAAAACATCAGGGTAGACTACAAACAAAACCAAAAAGTTCATGCAACAAATATCAATCTCTACTCGAATTACAACACAAATACAACACGCAACTATGCTACTGGGCACCACTGAGCTCTCCACGCATAGGGGCGGGATCTCGGCTCCCAAACATCTCAACGACGGTCTCGCAATGTACCGCCTGATGTCCCACATGTCCACATTTGAAACAGTTAACTTGCGGCGAGCGACAATTCTTACGAGTATGGCTCACACGGCTATAATTGAAGCATAACTTCACGCTGCTTGTCTTACTCGGCTCGTGAGTAGGATTCTTAGACTGGTCAACCGAACGAGGAGTGCTCCCAGAAGGAAACTGTGAAGCAACAGGCTCACGGATCTCACTTCTCTGGCCTCTTGAAAAGTTAATCGAGGTCTTCTGTCTCTTACTCTCTGAACCAGATTCCGATACAGAAATGGCCATCTCAATGGATAAAGCTCGGTCCTGATATTCCTTCAGGGTGGTACACATGAGCGGAGCCATACTCTCACGGATATGGGGTTTCATGCGCATATTGAAGTATCGGGCCTTGTCCGCTTCACTTCTCACTTGATCACGAACATAAGCCAGCTGTCGATTAAAATCGACTATGGCCTGGGATATCGACACATCCTGGGGTGCAGCTGAGAAAAACTCAACGATCCCGCGTTCACGAACAGGCAATGGGCAATACTCTGCCTCCATAGCGGTCTTAAACTCAGCCCATGTAGGTGTACGATCTGCAGGCACTACAGCCTGCCACCAGTCTGCAGCTTCTTTGTCAAGCAAGTACTGAGCAATGGGTACCCTCTTCTCATCCGGACAAGCTACAACATCAAATGTTCTGTCCAACTGGAAGAGCCAGCCTTCCTAACCTAACGAGTCAGATGAACCCACAAAACGGGGCGGCTGCATCCTCATCACATCTCGTAACCACTTACTAGCCCCGTTATCCCCATCCGGGTTCTCATTCCGATGTACGGCCTGATTCATCTGCACTAACTGATCAACCACCTGACGAAGGATGGTGGCGGCGCTAATGTCAACATTAATGCTAGTTGAATGTCCCTGATCTGTACTGAGCTGATCGGTACTCGGCAAGGAGGGAGTCGCCCTCTCACGCTCCTGATCACGACCACGACTACGACCACGTCCTCGGCCACGACCTCTCGGCATACTGAACGGACGACCAGATAGAATAACGCAACCATACAAACGTCACAACATAAACATAGGACGATAATAGCAGCACGATAAAGCATCAACTCCAAGTCGTCACACATGTGCATGAACTAACACTGTAATTTAAGAACTTCATTCAAAAATAATTCGCACAGTCACATCAACAGAGGTGTTTGGATTTTACCCAACCAAACACAGTCAAAACCACACACGTATCGTAGGGATCAAACACTCGCAGCAAAAATAAAATATTTCCAGGGTATTATTCAAATGATAAAATTTTAAAATTCTCAAGTTTGAAAAATTTTGGTAAAATGAATTTTTTTTGAAAACACTTTTAATACCCCGATCGTCCAATCAAAACCATGTACCTCAACATTTAGAAAACACTGAAACATTCTCCGGCGAGCACAACAACACCACAAACTTATCACAACCACTTGCCCCAAGACGTGGACATAAGAAGTTCAAAATTCCAAAAACCAAAAATTATTCTGCAAAATAAAAATTTTCCAAAATCCTTTAGTTCATAACCAAAACGACGGTAATATTTTACAATGTCCGAAGTACTTCAAAACACATTTTTCAAATACCGTCTGATGGTGTCGTTTGAAAATACACGGCCCAATTGTCAAAATTTACAAATTTAAAAATTCCATGTAAACCGTGGTTTGACCACACCACCAAAATATTTTCCAAAAATCGATTTCTACAAAAATTCTCAAACTGTAAGGTCCTTCAGAAAATATTCTTAAACTTATCCATAGCGGACAAAAACCGCAACATTCCAAAAACAGTCGAATTTAAAACCACATACTCAAATGGCAACCACAGTCGCCAATTCAATCAAATGCATCTCGTGGTATCAAGTTTAAACGCACAGCAAGATCATTCATCGGACTTTCTCACAAACTCTACCGTTTATATCTTCACAGAACCCATCAAGGTTTACAACTTTCACACCATACCACCCCACACGGTGGTTCAAAAGTAAAACAACAATACACTCAGCTATACTCATACCATGTACCACAAGTATTAAACACAACTACATCACACAATGCTGTGTAAACAAAATCATGCACCGCAATTAACTCACTAAGATAAAATCGAGATACACAGGTATTACGCATAAAGGAGGAGACTTACATCCACAGGTCGCACGGAGGTGACAGTCGCCCACGATACTAATCTCGTCCGACAACATAACCGACACGTTGTGACTACGCACAACTCAATTTGTCACTGACGACTCGAACGACAAGACAACACATTACTCGACAAATCACGACTTGACTCGACCCGACGGCCTAGGTTTCCGCAACCTAGGCTCCGATACCATAAATGTAACACCCCCAAAACCATATGGGAATATTACACGCCGTAGACCCCTTTCCACAAGGATCTACCAGGCTAAACATCCATAAACAACCAAATGCTTGCCCGACCAGGGTCAAACAATAAAAGAATACAGACCGTTATGGTCACTTACACGTGAATACACAAACCGATGAGGTCACACAACCCCAATCAACAAAACTGACTTAAACGACATTACCCACATAGGGGTCGAAATACAATACAGCGGAAGACTGAAATCAACTCTGACAACACAACAAAAATCAAACAACTCTCAACTCATGATTAGTATCGCAGCTCGTCATCCTCTTGTGCCAATCCTGTGACTGCTCACCCGAATCTGCATGTACCTAGACGCAAAATAGATATCCACCCCCCGATTACTCGGGGGTTAGTAAAACTCCACTGTTTTACTAGTGCAAGTATCAAATCATACGAAATATAACAAGCAAGTAATAATCGTGAATCAAATATAACAATCAAGTATCAAAATATCCCCGGGAGGTTTTCACAAGGAAAGATAAGCTATGAAGCATTCGAAAATAAGATTATCACCTCGGGAATTTTTAGAATTTCAAAACCTTTCGAAAATCTTAGGGTCTTAACCCAAATCTCAAAATTGTATTTCAACAATTTACAGTACGAAAATATTTCCATAAATCTCATGGGGCTCGGCCCAACATTCTTTTCTTAAAACTTTCTTACAAAAGTTTGATTTACAAAACATGATTCGTGACACCGTGATCCCCTGTCACGTGTCTCCGTAGGTTCAACAACCCGTACGGACTTAACCAATCACAACAATCACAACAATCAATCATGCTCATGACTCCGTGATCGCTTGCCACGAGTCTCCGTAGGTTCAACAACTCACACGGATTGAGCAAACACAACAATCACAACAATCAATCATGCTCATGATTCCGTGATCGCTTGCCACGAGTCTCCGTAGGTTCAACAACCCACACGGATTGAGCAAACACAATAATCACAACAATCAGTCCTGACCCCGTGAACCTGTCACGTGTCACCGTAGGTTCCGTCGAACCCGCACGGTTGGACGTACTGTGTCCTGATTTAATGGACCTGTGCCATGAATCATCGTAGGCCTCGTCAGATCCGCACGATTGGACCTCAGCACCACACATTAAGTTCTGATCCCATGGACCTGTGCCATGAATCCTCGTAGGCCCCGTCGAACCCGCACGAGTGAACTTAGCGTTCCAACATATCACATTCACATTCACATTACATACAACAATGAGCACAGTTAGTCAATCACATTGATCACCACAAAATCGTACGTCACACGCACATAACCCAATATCAACAACTATCATCAATCAACGACGTATAACCAACATAACACACGTTCGGTACGCAATACATTGCACAGCAACTAACACATATACCAATATAACACTATTATCACAAAGCCTTCAAATTTCGGAAAAACACAAACAATTCAAACGAAACATGTTTACGAAGGCAAGCAAAATCATCATAGATCTCATACATGATTACTAGTCACAAGATACAAGTCGTATAGTAAGATACTTGCCTTAATAACCGCTACCAAACGCTCCGAAGAACACGGTTCGACCGGGAAGCTCGGACCCCGAAGAAGACAACGAACGGAAGGGTTCCGAGTCGAGTTCTTCACTAGAATTCGACCCTAAAAACATATAATCAATAAATCATCGATCATACGAGGAAGAATAATCGAAGAACGCCCGAAAACCCCTCTATGACATTTTACCGGACACCTTCAAGGCATCGATCAAGAACTCGACCAAACAACGAATCGATACGATCCAACCATGGAATAACAAGGGAAATGATACAATACATCTAAATAATCATCAATCCATCACAATACTAAGTTAAATCGGACTAAACGGATGAAATCGAACAAAATACCGAAAATCCCCAAAATTAGATTTCTAGAAAATCTGACCTGATTCGCTCGATCAAAGGATGTTATAGGATGGATGATTGATGATATGAACTCTTCATGGATTTATTGACCAACAACATCTCTCCATGATAAGAACAACCCCAGTCGCGGAAGAGAAGGAGAAGAAGGAGAAACTGGCGAACTGCAGGGCCTTAAATAGGCTGACACAGTGTGCCGCGGCTCGGCCAAGTGTGCCGCGGCATAGGGCCAAATCTGCCAGCAGTGACTCGGCAGTGTGCCGCGGCCCTGCCGGCATGTGCCTCGGCACAAGGTACAGACAGTTCGGCCAAAGTTTGAAAATTGTGCGTGCCGCGGCTCGGCCAAGTGTGCCGCGGCCCTTCCGGCAGGCTGCTCGGCCAAAACTGGAACATGTGAGTGACTTAGCTATTTCGACCATAACTCCCTCGTCCGGACTCCGATTGACTCACCGTTTGAACCGTTGGAAATCTAACTCGATGCTTTATAATATTGAAAAGATTCAGAATTTTTGGAGTTTCCAAAAATTAATGGTGATTTAACAAATTCGAACTCATACGTGGAAAAGTCGTTTAAAATCACTGAACTCAAGAAAACGACACCGAAACCCGAACCCGAATACGAATCGAAGATACGGTCACGAAGTACCCGCAAGGACGAACCTGAGAGTTAAGAGAACACACGATTCCGACCACCCGAAGGCTCGAAATTCGACAACGGAAGGTAATTACCCCAAACTTTGGGAAATTACGAAAATGGCCCAAAACGTCCGAAAATCACGATACGTGATCGAATAACCAAACCGAAGTTTAGAACACGTCTAACAAAGTTAAACGGACTTACAGGAAACTCGAAACAGTAATTTCGGACGAGATTCACAAGAATCGAACTCGAGTGCGGAAAAGTCGTTAAGAAACACGGGATTCCACAAAACAATACTGAAACGAACTCGGGTGACAAAAAGTGCAGAATTAATCATTCTCAGAACGATAAAACGGTCCCAAGCGAGTCATCAAAACGGACCTCCGCCGAAAAAAGAGGATTACCGGAAATCCGAAATTGCGGATATTACACCAGGATCGGCTGTGAGAGGCCCAGTGGAGATTTTTCTGTCGGTTGCTTTTTGTGTGGTTACCTTGTTTCCGTTGTTGTGAGCTGCGGGGACGACATTTCTTTTATAAGAGGTCGGATGTAATACCCGTACTATTTTTTTTTACTTCTGCAGTTTTTCCTTCTAAATTCTATCGACTTGCACGTGTTCGTCGATACTTTTTGAACTTGTTTGATGTCTCGGTTGTCATCGTTCGACCTGGTTATGACCTTTTTTCAGATTGATCTGTTTATCATCGTGACTTTTCCGAGTTCGGTTCGATTCTTGTGAACCTTGTTTGGAAGTAACATCTTTCACTTTCTACCAGTTCTTTTAATGTCTGGAGTTGAAGTGGGGACTTCGGAGTCATTGTTCGGCTGTTGTCATTCGATCATTGTTGTTCGATCGTTGTTACTCGATCATTGTTTTTTTTTCGATCGTTGTTGTTCGATCATTGTTATTTGATCGTTGCTGTTTGATCATTGTTATTTGATCATTGTTGTTCGGTCGTTGTGGTTCGATCATTGATTGTTCAGATTTTGTTGACCCCGTTTCGTGATTGTTGAGCGTTCAGACTCCTTCCTAATTTCCTTATGTTCGGGAAATTAGTCTCGTTTCGATCTTCCAACCCTTGGCGGTGGAATTCCGTATTTGTTCAGCATTTGGCTCGCGTTTTGAATGATGTACCGTTGGGGTGGTCAATCATATTGATTTTCGTTCGTTGTGTTTTATGATTGTTCGGATAATCGACTTGGTTGTATTATCTGTTTGATGACGCTTGTCACTTGTTGGTTTTATTATGTCTCTATCGGTGGCGTTGTGTTGGTCGTCGTGGAGCGTGTTTTCACGCCGTATGTCTCTTTGTGTTTCTTGCAGCATTTCGCCGTTGGGCACGAGTTTTCGGTTTTTGTGTATCTCGTCGAGTCTTCCTGACAGTGGATATTGCTTCTCCCTACTTGTTTTAAGTTTCGGGACGAAACTTCTTTTAAGGAGGGTAGAATGTAATACCCGTAATTTCGATTTCCGGTAATTTCTTTTTTTCGGCGGAAGTCCATTTTGACGACTCTCTCATGACCGTTTCGTCATTCTGAGAATGATTAATTCTACACTTTTTGACATCCGAGTTTGTTTCGGTTCCGTTTTGTTGAGTTCTGTGCTTTTTAACGACTTTTCCGCACTTGAGTTCGATTCTTGCGAATCTCGTTCAAAGCTATTTTTGAGTTTCCCGTAAGTCCGTTTAACTTTGTTAGACGTGTTGTGAACTTCGGTTTGGTTATTCGATCACGTATCGTGATTTTCGGGCGTTTTGGGCCATTTTCGTAATTTCCCAAAGTTTGGGGTAATTACTTTCCGTTGTCGAATTTTGGGCCTTCGGGTGGTCGGAATCGTGTGTTCTCTTAGTGCTCGAATTTGTCTTTGCGAGTACTTCGTAACCGTATCTTCGATTCGTATTCAGGTTCGGGTTTTGGGGTCGTTCGGGCCGTCGGAGTCGGAATCGTGTGTTCTCTTAGTGCTCGAATTTGTCTTTGCCCATACATTTCGTGTTTCGTAGACGTATTCGTTAGTATTGTAATCAAATTACAATTTGAATGTTTTAATGAACTTTTAAAAGGATCGGTATGTTCTCGATAATTGTTGTCTTTCAAAAGATAACTCGTATGCTTCGTAGATTAATGTGCTTTCGGAATATATGCATTAGTTTCATATGTTGGAAGATGTTGATCATATTTAGTGATGTTGGTAGATCGAAATTATTTGCCGAGGATTGTGTACTGATATATGTAATTGTTCGGCGAATATGGGATGTTTTGTGATATTTGTTGTTATTCCTTCGTAACGAGGTTGTGGCGCTTGGTGTTGTTTGGTATTGGTTATTGCTTGCGGTTGTGTGACATTAGTTGTGAGTATACGTCGACTAAAGTGGCCATTCTAGCGAAGTACCTAGCATTTGTTTGCATATTCTAGTATTCGAATTATGGCTTCTCGTGGCGTTGTGGATGATATGTGTATGTTCACCTAGGGACGGTCTGACGGGACCTCTAGGGATACGTATTGCCGTGAGTGTGCGTATCACGAACTAGGGTTAACCACCCAGGGATGTCCGACGGGGCTCTGCGGGGTACGGAGGCCGTGAGTCTCGTACCAGCGGTTAACTTTGAAATGTTTTGTTGGAGAATTGTGATTTTTGGCGCATATTTCATCTGATTAGAATGGCAGTCCAAATGGTATCGTACTTGGCTGGAATGGCACTAGTAAATATGTTGTGTGTGATTCGTCCCTTAACTGTGATAATTTGGTAAGGGTACGTGAGTCCTGTGGTTGCTCTGTGTATTGTAGCTCTGTGGTGTGTTGAGTTCGACCGTATGGTCGAGTTGCAAAGATGTGCTCTCTGCTGTCGTTCTGTGAGACTGTTGTCATGGTAATGTTTGACATGGTGTAGTTTCCGTCGGGTTATTCTTGCGAGTAAGTGATGTGGATGAATTGGGTCGTGGACTCCGTGTTTGTAATTGGAATGTTATGATTGGGTCGTGGACCCCGTATTTTGTTATCGGAATTGTATTTTGAAATAAAATATTTTTGGGCGGCGTCCCTAAGTGTTTCGAAAGGCTTGAAAATTCTTAAACCCCAAATGCTTTCAAAACTCCCGAGATCATAAAATGTTTTGTAATATGTAAAATGATTTCGTTCCTATCTTTCATAATTCGAACTGTTTTGATCAAGTGAATTATCTCGGGAATTATATTCATGATTTCTATGTTCTTGGAGTATGATATGTATGGCTTGTCTTTGTATTTATACTTGCACTAGCAAAATAGTGGAGTTTTGCTAACCCCCGAGTATTCGGGGGGTGGATGTCTGTTTTGCATCCAGGTACTTGCAGGTTGCTGGGGAGCAATTCACAGAATCGTTACGAAGGATGATGGAAGATGGTGATACTAATCACATGTAGACTGGTGTTGAGTATTTGGTGATGTCTTGTTTTGTCCTTCCGTTGTGTTTATTTTTCCCTATGTGGGAACGTTGATTTATGTTAACCCCTGCGTGGGTATGAGTTACGAGAAAGAGTAATGTATGGTTGATGAGTATGTTGTGGTAAAAGACCAAATCGGTCTAATGGTCTGTTAATTACCCATGTCGGTATGTATTGTATTGTGGTGTTTCTGTATTTAGCCTGGTAGATCCTCATGGAGAGGGTCTACAGCGCTGTAATATTCCCGAGTGGTTTGGGGGTGTTACAGTTATAACCTTACCAATTCATGGCAATCCATACTAAATTAATCCTTGACATATTCCACATTTCGTATTCTCAAATGACGAAATGAATTCAACAACAATCATCTCTACTATATTCCAACGATACCAATAACCTCACAACATCATCATAACTCATAAGTGTGGAAATAATCCAATATGTGCAAACTCCTGTCCATCGGATTACACAATCGAATCTCAACCTGGATAAACCAATAATACACAACATATCTGTAGATCAACTACCACATGATAATGATAACAAATCCTGAAACATCGACGTATAGTCCGAATGCTTATACGATCAATAACCAGATCAACCGATAAATCAACTGAGAATATCATCGACATGATAACTCCAATACGACCAATAAAGGATCACGATAACTGAGAATACCATCAACATGATAACTCCGACACGATCAACAAAGGATCAACAATAATCGAGAATACCATCAACAAGGTAAACTCCAAATGATCAACAAAAGACCAACAGTAACTGAGAATACCATCAACAAGGTAAAATCCAAATGATCAACAATAATGGATCTCAAAGAAATAACTCCGACTGTCGAACATACCCCTCGGGTGTATGAACAACCAGTCACAAACCGTCGAACATACCCAACCATAAATGGAGGATGAACGACTAAACAATATGGCTCAAAGATGGAAGTCATAGTACGCCCGATCCGGAAATGTGTCCGTGCACAAGCCACCCCGGGTATTGATCACATACACGTGTGGTCTTGTACCTAATTAGCCTCACGAACTACGTCTCGTGTGCACGGTTCAATGTGGAAATATCAACACATAACCATCATGTGCCCGGCTAAAAATCCTACACAATAACCAATCGGCACGCAAATATGACTCCAGATATGTCACGATGCAACATGACAACGAAACTCAAGGAAATACATATCCAATAAGGATCAAAAGACTCACCGAAGTGAACAACAACAGACTGACAATGAAAAGTCGACACGACTAATCAATATCCAAAATATCAATTCTAGGATCATCATCCCCAAATGAATGACCAACATGATCTACGATCTCAATACAACAGTCCTGGGATCAACATCCCTCAACGAATAACCGATACGAAACTCATTACACGAAACCTCAACATATACAACAACTCAACATACTAATTATCCACATGACTGAACAAATACTTAGATTACCTCAAAGCCGAGGACCATATCCATCAACATACCCCCAATGAGACGATCAACACAAGCATTAATACCAACAATAGTCCTGGGATCAACATCCCTCAACGAACAACCAGTACGAATCTCAATATATGAAGCCTCAACATACAACATATACAACAACTCAACATAACAATTATCTCATAACTGAACAATACATAAATTACCTCAAAGCCGAAAACAACATCCTTTCCACGAACAACATCCCTGAACGAATACACAGTTATACAAATAATCTCAAATAAGGTACCATCCATTCAATACCAATAAACCTTTATCCCGATACTTATGTCATCACGATAACTATCCTCGATATCCGATATTCTATATCCTTGACCAAAGATAACTCACGTCTTCCCTGAACACAATTAAATCATATACCTTATGATTTAATACAACCAGAGCACGATATACAAACCATTATCCTGACAACTTACATTTCTAACAACATTGCTATACGAATTATAAATGAAATGAAAACGAAACCATTCATCAAATATTATAAACTGAACAAGTATAAACTTGCCTCGATACCGATACCACGAAGTCGTTACCCAAAATCCATTGCCTTAGTCTACGAGATCCTCAGCCCCGACCAAAAGCAATCTACGAACTCTTCGACTTCAACCTCAACACAACGGTCATAATCCACGATCAAAATATATCAACCTATTGCAATAACCGATTAACACACATTCGATAAAAATCAATAATCGACATACCCAACCAACAAACTCAACGGTTCAACGAACCCTCGATCATATACATAAAACCAAATAATCCAACTCAACAAATACGAACTCATATCCACAATACAATCCGTAACTCGATGATCACAAATAAAAATCAATAACCGATCAACAAACATAACGGTTCTACAATATCCCGATTAAATACAAATCCAAACAACCCAAACCAATCAAACACGAACTCAAAACCACAATACGATTCCACAATCCGAAGATCATATCAATAATCAATTTAAACCAACAAGGGTCTAACATTACCGATTCCAAATTCAATCTTAAATATGGATACAAGTTTCCTCCTTGTAAATTCATAATATAAACTAATTACCGATTATCATCATCAATCCGGACGATCCGATTAATTCAACATCATAGATAACCATATTCCAAAGGTTTCAAATAATTCCATTATCCGAATTGAACACTTATTCAATAAGTATGAATATCCAAATTCAAACATGAATAATAATTCCAATCAAACTCGAAATCATATTCGTATTCCTATACGAATATTGTACCAAGATACATAACTTAGTTCTAAATGTGAATATTCCATATTCATATCCAAAACACCAATACTTTAAAACGTATTCATCAAATCAATGATCAATTCATCTCGACATTAAGGATTTTATAACATATTCGATTCCAACTTCAACTCCAAATACGAAGACAAAACTACTTCTTGTTCATACTTGTAAATTCGTAGAAAACAATTTACCGATTATTATCGTGAATAATCACATTCCAAAATTATCTGAAATCCTTCCAAAATCATAACATGTAACTCAAGAGTTCTTCAAGAACACGAATTATCCAAATTCACTTTCATAATCCATAAAACAACATAACCCGATGTTTTCTAACATCTAAACAACCCTTAATCATAATTCAAGGTGTATATAATCATGTTCTTTAACATATACTTCTCATAACATCATGAATCGCAACAAACCACCAAGAACATCGAGAATACCACGATTCCATAATCATAACAACATAATCGAATCATTTGATCACTAATTCATTATCTTCCCTTAACAAAATTCTTGTAAATACCAAGAATCATCACAACAATATCAATTCCATCACCGTTCATACGAAAACGTGTAGAATTTTCCAAGTTCTACTCATTGAGACATTTCATCAAACACTTTGAAGGCATAGTCCAATTCAATCGATTATTCAAAGAAACACTCGAATTCGTTCCACAAAACTTCAAGAGTATTGAATGATTACGAGTTTACAATCAAGTTCAATCAATAATCTGAATCAAAATGAAGCAAATCGGCCAAAACACCAAGAAACCTCAAGAACATCCAAAAACCAAAAGTTTAGGTGTTCTTACCTTCGATCCGGGTGGAAGATGATGTTAATCCATGATTCCAACTTCCAAACATGTTGCTAGATGATGATCTTACTCAAATCCATCCACTTTTGCTGAAGGAATCGCGAAAAAACGAAGAAAAAATGAAAAATGCCGAAGTGACCCGGTTCAGGCCTTAAATAGGCGGAACCTGCCGGACCATTACGTACGTAACCGGCGGGTCCTTACGTACGTAGCCGGCTGCGGCCGACCCTACTGTCCAGTTCGTTCGGAATTCTTACGTACGTAACCGGCAACTGGCTTACGTACGTAACTGGCCCTTACGGCCGTAACCGGCCACTGCCTTACGTACGTAATCGGCCAGTCCTAGCCATCCCTGCGAGTCACTGCCGACCGTGATCGGCCACCCCCACGAGTCACTGTCGACCATGCTCGGCCATTCCAACGAGTCACGACCGGCCCTGCTCGGCCATCCAGGTCATCTCGGCCACGACTCGGCCAGCCGCCCCGTAACGTACGTAACACTTATTCCGTTGCGTACGTAATACGTACGTTGACTTGCTATAGTAATATACTCGTATTACGTACGTAATACACCCTGTATAACGTACGTAACTCCATCCATTGACTCACCTGTCCACATCTGTGCCGAAAGCCGCCGACCACGGGCCCCAGTGTCCGATTCCTCTTGTTACGTACGTTATGTACACTATATAACGTACGTAAGCTAACACATTTTACGTACGTAAGCTCCAAGGCTTAACATACGTAATGGCTTTTATACTTAGCCAAAAATCCAACTGTTCCTATCCGACGTCTCGACGTACAAAATACAAACATACGGCATACTGAATACACATACTGAATCCAAAAATATTCTCATACGGTATACCTGATATCCAAATCAGTTCAACCTGATACAACATATCCTGAATATATCTGTTAATCAAAAACGATAATCACACCAGTATAACTGTCTCGGTTCTCAATTTATTTTATCCATACTGTACAGATACCAAACTATACAGTATATCTCAGATAAAATAACGCGAAAAATTTATACTGAAAATCCGGGTATTACACAAAACCTATTAAACTGGAGAATAAAAGACATCAAATCGCAATCAGGATGAGTTGTTGTTTCGGTGTCTAGCCTGGCAGATCCTCACGGAGAGGGTCTGCGGCGTGTAATATTACCGGTTAGATTTCGGAGGTGTTACACTCACGTCCTATTTGAGTTGAGTAATTATCGGATTTCCCCGCTGTTTTATTTTAATGTCGTCAACCAAAGATTAAATAATCTCAAGAGTACACAACTCCCCTTGTACTCTCTAAAGCCAAACTTCAATTATCTGCCCAATTAGCTCACGTCGAATCTTTATCTATGGTGTAAGTACCTCAAACATCTAAGGCGATAATGTTTTTTGGCTCAATGTGTCCACTATGATGTTAGACTTCTTCGAAGGAGATAAAGAATCTCTAGGTTGTAACCTTTTGTTAACTCTAACCACTATCGCTGCCTCATATTCAACTCTTTTTTACTCAAGATATACTTCAAACTCTTATATTCGATATAGATTCGACATGAAGAGGCATATAAATAATATCGCCATATTTTCAATGCAAACATAACTGCGTCAACTCCAAGTCATGGGTGGGATAATTTATCCCATGCGAATTCAACAGTCGAGATGCATAGACAATCATCTTATCATGTTGCATCAGTACATGTTCGGGCCTTTGAACTAAAGCATCACTATACATCGCGAAACCATCGTTTCCTTGAGGTGGGGCTAAAATGGGTGTTTAAGTCCATCTCTGCTTTAACTCCTAAAAACTATGTTGCCTCTCCTCATTCCATTTGAACTTCTTAGTCTTATGAAGTAACTAAGCAAGTGGTCGGGCGAGTTAAGAGAGCCCCTTGATGAACCTACAGTAGTACCCAATAATACCCAAGAAACTACAAACCTCCTTCATATTCTTAAGTGGTGTCGGATCAAAGACTATCTTTATCTTCTATGGGTCTAGAAGAACCCTCTCACCAAATCACATGACCTAGACACAACTTATTTCAGCCATAACTCGCATTTTCTGAACTTTGCATAAAGATTTTGGGTTTTCAAAATGGCCAATTATATGCGCAAATGTCGAGCATGCTCCTCTTCATCCCATGAACAAATCAAATGTCATTAAAGACGACCGTACACTTAATGAGGTACTTGATAAATAACTTGTTAACTAACTGCATAAACACTACTAGTAGGAGTGGAAAAAATACCAAAATGTTGAAAATCGAGTTTACCGTGCTGAAAAATTAAATTACCGAAAATACCAACAATTTTGGTATACTAAATTTTGGGTATGATATGGTACCATTCCAAAAAAAATTCGTATGGTACCGGTATGAATTTTTTTAATTTCGGTATTTCGGTATATACCGAAATACCAAAAAGAGTTTGGTATTTCAATATATATATATATATATATATATATATATATCGACTTTTTCTCGTACTTTGGTTTTTCTGTATTTCGGTATATATCGATATATCATTTTTTTGGTATTTTGGTCATTCGATATAGTTTCGATATACCGAAATACGGTATCGGTATGATTGTTCCGAAAATTTCAGTACGGTATATGGTATCGAACAATAATTTTGGTACACTACGGTATACCACTCCTAACTACTAATGCATTGATTAGGTTGAAAGGCATAACCATGAATACATAATGTTTGTATCTCGTAGAAAAGTCGTCTTCAGATTGGCGCACTCCTTCACTCGGATTTGATAGAATTCCGATATCAAATCGATCTTCAAGAATATTGTAGCTCCTTATAACTGATCGAACAAATCGTCTATTCGAGGCAACGCACTTATTCTTTGTGGTCACTTTATTTCATTCTTTATAGTCGATGCATAAACACAGTGAACCATCCTTCTTTCTCACGAACAAAATCGGTGTGCCCCAAGGCGAAGCACTAGGTCAAATGTAATCTTCTCCAGCAATTCACCCACTTGGTTCTTCAATTCCCGCATCGTCAGTGGTGTCATGCAATACAGTACCTTAGAAATTGGAAACGTATTTGGCTCTAAGTCAATAGCAACCTGAACCTCACATTCTGGTGGTAGACCCCATAGATCATCCGAAAAAAATGTTTGCATACACATTAACAACTGGAATTGATGTCAGCTCTACTTTTCCTTCCTCGGTCCTCATAGCGTAACACCAACATGCCGTATAACCTTGGTTCAAGAGTTTCATTCCCTTAATTGCACTAATAATTAGTTTACGCTTGCACATCTTTTGAACCATCAACGAGTCTTCAGTACCATATTTATACATCATCTTAATAATCTCCATTCTGTAATTTATAATTGCCCCATTCTTGTTCAATTAATCGTCTCCAAGAATCAAATCTTCATTCTTAATATCTTCCATGATCAAATTCGAAGGCAATCTCTCTACCCAATTTTCACCGACAATCTCTAATCTCTCGATTACCCATGATTCTATCCCCACTAAGCAATCTTGTAATAAAGGGTTCATATATAATTCTACAATCAATGTTAAAATGATGCACATAGTACAAAGACATGAAGGAATGCATAGCACCAAAATTAAAAAGTACTCGAACTGGATGAGAAATGAAGTGAAGGGTGCTTGCGGCTATTATCCCGTCTTGGTCATCAACCCTCCTCATTTAATAAATGCATGGAGGCGCTGATCCTAAGCTAGAAACTCCCATGTAACAGGCTGACCCTGGCCTCTACCCTGACCCGTACTCCATTGTGGTTGATTGGTAGATGGACTCTGATTTACACTTAGTTGTCTCGGTGCTGGAGCAGATGTTTAGGTTCTAAATATCTTATTCCCTCAGTACAATATATCAATTTTGCCCCATTCTCCTGCAAGTATTGCACTTTAATGGAAAAAAATTACACTCGCAGATCATATGGCCTGTGCAATTTAAGTTGAAACATGTCACCTCCTGATTGGAGGCGTCCGGTGCCGTTTGAAATTTTTACCTCCACCAGAAAATGGGATGACTTTCTGGCTGAATGAGTAGCTAGCTGCAACTTCCGATAATTATTGCCCTTACCGCTAGAGAAACTACATGTGGTCTTATTCTTTCCATTAGAGGCTGACTCAGTTGCCGAGAAAGACATATCATAGACCAATGTCTTGTCTTGGCACTCTCTCACGGTAACACATGTAAATCGACATGCATTTGGTGTGACTTACCACAAGTGCACGATATTGTATCAACTAGTAAAGTGGACTCTTGAGTCCGGTTTATCGATCCCACGAGAAAGTATGGATATAATAAGATTCGTACACTAATTTCTCTTGTTATAGTAAAAGAATAAGTACAAATGCATAATTTAAAGGTCGGATTGGTAATTGTAAGAATTGCAATTACAGTACAAGAAAACTGAGATACTAAGGCTCTGTTCTTTTGGACTGAATGAATCGAATCGAATCGAATCCCAGGCCAATCAATCAATTGAATCGAATCAATCGAATCAATCAATCGAATCGAATCGAATCGAATCGAAATGAATGAACTCGAATCGAATCGAAAGATACATTAAGGGTAAATAATAATAATAATAATAATAATAATTGTAAATAATAATAATAATAATAGAAATCAACAACAACAACAATAATAGTAATATTATTAGTAATAATAACAATAATAATAATTAGGATTAATAATAATAATAAGAAGAAGAAGAAGAAGAACTGAATCGAATCGAATGGACTCGAATCGAATCGAATCGAATGGACTGAATCGAATCGAATCAAAATCAAACATAAGTCCAAAAGAACAGGGCCTAAGTTATTGCATCAATAAAAGAACTAAAATATGTAAAATGGAATAATTGGGATTACAAACTCAATTGCATCATTAATTATAGAAGATGTATATGAATTCGCAAGATACATCACTTATTAAGTTGTGTAGATTCGATTTTCCTTAAAAATACGGTTCTTCTTTCAAATGTCAATTACGCCTTTATATATTGATTCAATCTATTATATTTCTATGTCGATTGGATTCAATGTATAGCACTTGGTTATGATAACTCAAGGAATCATATAAGGTTTAGAGGTGTGTATATATATATATATATCATCTTATAACTTAGAGTGAAAATCATTTGATCAAATCAAAATATTTTCTTTCAAAATTTATGAAAACCATAAATATCATCATTTATTAGCCAAATAAATAATGATTGTAAAACAATAAAAATCACACAAAAAGTAATAAGCAATCCAAAATGAATTTTTATACAAACTTAAATAACATGATACAAACCTTGTTTACAATTCCAACTAGGAGAACTTAACCCATAAATGCTTTATTCAATAAATTACATGAAACGGTAAACATGTTTAGTTGATAAAGAAAAAGAATTGATATTAACTCCCCTAGATAAAGAAGAGAAAAGCAATAAATTCCCTCCACAATATAAACTTCAACGCACTTCCATAAACTTCTCAAGAATACAAGTATGTTCTTCACATAAAATGAAAATTACAATATAAAATATTACACTCCAAAAATGCAAGAGAAAAGATGATCTTATGAAATGGATCAAGGGGTCGGTTTATATACCCAAGTTCACCTAGTAGCTCCAATACTCCATCAAAAGCACATCAAATCGGATCAAGGCAAGCCACCCACTCCATATAGGTCCAAAAGTATGAAATATATGATTAGATCACACAATCTGTCATAAAATACGGCCATAAGCTTCAGTTGATACGGCCGTACAAAACAAAATTTACGGTCATAACATGTAAGTTGTTACGGCCATATACTGTTTACGTCTTTTGTTCTTTTGTTTACTGAGTGTTTTACAACCGTATGGAGAGTTATGTACGATCGTACAGTTCTTCAGACTTCATTTATAGCCCAGAAGTTCTTGACTCTTGCATTTTAGACCCAAATTTTCTTCGGATAATAAGTTATGATATATAGCTCTGATTTTGAATCCGGAAAGAGTATCGGACTCATTTTGTAAAGCTCTACAACATGAATACAAAAAACACCAATATATAGAATTTCTATAAAAATGTTGTTGCTTGAGTGAATCATTAATTAAGTCTGATTAAGGTTTAATTTACATCTCCATCCCATAAAAACAAAGTTATCTAAACTAATTAAATAGAAGCCAAAACAAGTCGACTAG
The DNA here is from genome assembly GCA_033398695.1 of Orobanche coerulescens. NCBI lineage: Eukaryota > Viridiplantae > Streptophyta > Magnoliopsida > Lamiales > Orobanchaceae > Orobanche > Orobanche coerulescens. The sequence continues at coordinate 187,905,221 of CM065803.1, read as the reverse complement.
CTTATAATTATGGGTGAAATATATCAATATCAAATATAGACAAGTGTGCCACACTTGAATAATTACTAGTCCCAAGCAAGACTTTTTTATTTGAAAATAATAATGAAAATGAAACTCACAAATTAAAGAAAAATGTATATATATATATATATATATATATATATATGGATGTAAACGAGAAGGGTAGGCTACGGGTAGGACATTCTCACACTCTATCATAACACAAATGATCCTTCTTATTCCCTATCCCATTACCCTATTTTTTTCAAAATTCTATCTTAATGAACCACAAAACTAGGATATTTGCCCTTACTCACGTCCTATTTGAGTTGAGTAATTATCGGGTCCCCCCATTGTTTTATTTTAATGTCGTCAACCAAAGATTAAACAATCTCAAGAGTACATAACTCCCCTTGTACTCCCTAAATCCAAACTTCGATTATCTGCCCAGTTAACTCACATCGAATCTTTATCTATGGTGTAAGTACCTCAAATATCTAAAGCGATAATGGTCTATGGCTTAATGTGTCCACTATGATGTTAGAATTACTTGGAAAGAGAGAAATAATCTCTAGGTTGTAACCTTTTATTAACTCTAACCACCATCGTTGCCTCATATTCAACTCTTTTTGACTGAAGATATACTTCAAACTCTTATATTCGATATAGATTCGACATGAAGAGGCATATAAATAATATCGCCATATTTTCAATGCAAACATAACTGCGTCAACTCCAAGTCATGGGTGGGATAATTTATCCCATGCGAATTTAACAGTTGAGATGCATAGACAGTCGTCTTATCATGTTGCATCAATACATGTTCGGGCCTTTGAACTGAAGCATCACTATACACCGAAATGGGTGTATAAGTCGATCTATGCTTTAACTCCTCAAAACTGTTGGAATATTTTATTCCAAAGATTCATTAATAGAGTTTTGATGATTAAAGTTGCTAAACAAAGTAAATCAACAAAGAGGCGAAGCAAAACAATGAAGGAATCTACTGGGATAGAGCGAAGAGGATGATAGGTCTTTCCCAAGCCCTCTATATAGATAAGATCTTAAAGCGATTAAAGATGGATGATTCTAAAAGAGGGTTCCTACCGATGCGACATGGAATAAAACTCACCTCGAAGATGTGTTCTCATAGTGAGGAAGAACGAAAGGAAATGAGTAATATACCATATGATTCGGCCGTAGGTATCCTTGTGTATGCCTTGTTGTGTACGAGACCCGACATTACGCATGCTAAGAGCGTGGTAAGTAGGTTTCAGGCAAACCCAAGTAGGGAATATTAGATCGCCGTAAATAACATTCTCAATTACTTTAGAAGAACTAAAGATCTGGTTCTTATGTATGGTGGTGGAGAACGTAATGTGACGGGCTTCACTGATTCAGAATTCTATGGACAGAAAGATGACTCTATGTCTACTTCTGGCTACATTTTTATTCTTAATGGAGGGGCAGTATCTTGGCATAGTGCCAAGCATAGAACGACTGCTGATTCCACCTGTTAGGCTGAGTATAAAGAGGCCTCAGAGGCCTCAAAAGGAAGGGTTTTTGGATTAAGAAGTTACTGGGTGAACTTCACGTGACACCATGTGTTGCGCTGCCTGTTTTCATTTTTATACGATAATAATGGTGCGGTAGCACAGGCCTAGGAGCCGAGGTCTCACAACGATACAAAACACATTGAGAGAAAGTATCATCTCGTGAGAGAATTTGTTCGCAAAGGATACATTGTGCTACGTAAAGTAGACTTAGCCGACAACGTCGCTGATCCACTTACCAAGCCACTTACTCAGATTAGCTTGGAGCGTCATCTGGAGAACATGGGTATTAGATACCACAGTGTGTGGCATTGGGTGCAAGTGGGAGATTATTAGGAGTATGCCCTCGAATGCCACTCAGAGGATGTTGAGAGAGGGCATTGTATGTGTTATTATGTAAAACATTATCAGAAGGCAATTGTATGTTTCTTTATTTACTGGTAGTCACTGGCATTCCTGACTCGTAAATATATATATATATATAAACTAGTATGTATATTTGAGAGCAAAATATTCCACTCCTTATTGGATAAGGGGATCGGCACTAGAAAGGTTTATGGCTCAAATACTTAATCGTTCGCAAGTCGATGAAACTTGATTGGGCGTTAAGTTTATGTGAAGACTTGTATGACGTGTTCTTTGACTTGAAGAGTGCCTGTCGATCACTAATGGTTAGTGGGAGCAAACGTTATAGGTATGTTAATGAGATTAGTATACTCGAACTGACTCACCCTCGATTCGTCACACGGATTTCACTCCGGGATAGTCAATGACGGAATCGTAAGGTTGTGATAAGTATTTGTGAACCTTCGACTTGAGGATTTGGTAGGGATGTGCTTGTGACTTTAAGATTTTCATTAGAGTAGTTCGACCCAGAAAACAGGAAGGTGGGGGTCAACCTCGACGTGCGTCTTGACGGGCAAGTAGAAGGTCCTATTGAATACCATGATAAGATTCTTTCTCCTGTAAGTGAACAGGCAATATGTCCTATGCGGTTATTGGCAAATTAGATCATAAGTCTTTGGCCAAAGCATTGGAGCTAGTTGTATTAGATACACGAGAGTTCAATGATCTCGGTTTGCATTAACTCATGCATAGCGTCAAGTGCAGATAGGGTTTGACTGACCGCGACCCTATAACTTGATCGGGATATTTGAAAGAAGGGTTTATACGTATACTGGTATTCACGACAGAAAGGTTTTTGAATGATCCGAATCATTCATTCTCAGTTAGGTTACAATGTAGGCCGCAGGACTAGCTAGGTGGTGCTACTACTCTTTGATTCCTCCCCATTGCTGACTGAGATGGACCTACCGCACGCATTAGGATAGACGACGGAACAAATCAAGTTTAATCTCTCTTTGATAATATTAGATATTAGATATCTAATTTATTGGACATTGGATATATAATTAATTTTGGGGACATTAGATGTCTAAATTAATTTATTCGATAAATTAATTTCGGCCTAATGAATTAAATAAATTACAGGGTGATTAATTTAATTCATAGATATATTATTTCTTGGAAAAATTAATTATATTATTTTATATTTGATATAATTAATTAATTAGATTAATTAATTGATATAAATACATCGAAACAGAATGAAATTTATCTGTTTGGACTCGAGAGAGTCCGAGACGGAGCGAATTCCTCCGATCCTTCTAGATGGCCGAACCATCCCTGTCACATCCCGGGACCCCTCCGCCGTAGCATGATATTGTCCGCTCTGGGCGCTCTCCGCTGAGCTGGCCCTCACGGTTTTGTTTCTGGGAGCCCAGCGAGCAGCTTCCCAGGAGGTCACCCATCCTGAGACTGCTCCTCGCACCAGCACGCTTAACTCCGGAGTTCTCATCACCCTGAAGCCACTGGGCTCCCAAAAGGCCTCATGCTATAAGTGTCATGACACGCTCAAACAAGGCACTTCGCCCGCTCTCTGCTAGTCGGTGTGGGATATCACAATCCGCCCCTCCTCAAAGGACCCGACGCCCTCGTCGGCACACTCGCACGACACGGCAGAGTGGCTCCGATACCAAATTGTCACATCCTGGGACCCCTCCGCCGTAGCATGATATTGTCCGCTCTGGGCGCTCTCCGCTGAGCTGGCCCTCACGGTTTTGTTTCTGGGAGCCCAGCGAGCAGCTTCCCAGGAGGTCACCCATCCTGAGACTGCTCCTCGCACCAGCACGCTTAACTCCGGAGTTCTCATCACCCCGAAGCCACTGGGCTCCCAAAAGGCCTCATGCTATAAGTGTCACGACACGCTCAAATAAGGCACTTCGCCCGCTCTCTGCTAGTCGGTGTGGGATATCACAATCCCCTTGGTTTCACTTGGTCTTCTCTCCACCTTAATAGGTGGAAGACCAAGAACATAGTGGGGGTGGGTGAGATATTATTCTTAGAATAATACAAAGGAGTAGAATAAAACGAAGACTTACACTTTGAGTGTGAGAAGACAACTCACGGCAAAAACAAAAAAAGAAGGGAGAAAAGTTTTCTCAACTTCATCTTCTACTTCTTCATTCTTCTTCTTCTTCTTCACATTTTTCTTAGAGAAAAATGGAAAGAAAATTGAGAGAGATAATTTGATAAATATACTTGGAGTGTATTCATCAAATATATATAGCTTCACCATCCTATTCTAGCCGTATCCTCGGAGGATAATACGGTGGTTGTTATTCCGATCGGCTTCCGGCGCATGGCAAGTAGAGGCATAGTGTTTTCAGTGCTCGGGATTTCAAAAACTTGACAAATCGGATTCGTGGGGAAGATCACCAAAGGCTTGGAGAATCGCATACGTCAAGAACACCATTTAATCAGCGGACTACGAGGGTAGGATTTTGAATCTTTCTTTGTTTCGTTTTATATTCGTATATACGTAGCTTGATCGATCCTCTTAAGGGATTCAGATCGAATTTGATTCGTATATTGCTTCCGCTGCGCCTTTGTTTTAGGCACCGAATCCCAACAGAAATCACGGTTGATGATAAAGATGAATAATCGGCATTTTATGCAAAAACATCAATAAATATCAAAACCTATTAAACCGGAGAATAAAAGACATCAAATCGCAATCAGGATGAGTTGTTGTTTTGGTGTCTAGCTGGCAGATCCTCACGGAGAGGGTCTGCGGCGTGTAATATTCCCGGTTAGATTTCGGAGGTGTTACACTCACGTCCTATTTGAGTTGAGTAATTATCGGATCTCCCCGCTGTTTTATTTTAATGTCGTCAACCAAAGATTAAATAATCTCAAGCGTACACAACTCCCCTTGTACTCTCTAAAGCCAAACTTCAATTATCTGCCTAATTAGCTCACATCGAATCTTTATCTATGGTGTAAGTACCTCAAACATCTAAGGCGATAATGTTTTTTGGCTCAATGTGTCCACTATGATGTTAGACTTCTTCGAAGGAGATAAAGAATCTCTAGGTTGTAACCTTTTGTTAACTCTAACCACTATCGCTGCCTCATATTCAACTCTTTTTTACTGAAGATATACTTCAAACTCTTATATTCGATATAAATTCGACATGAAGAGGCATATAAATAATATCGCCATATTTTCAATGCAAACATAACTGCGTCAACTCCAAGTCATGGGTGGGATAATTTATCCCATGCGAATTCAACAGTCGTGATGCATAGACAATCATCTTATCATGTTGCATCGGTACATGCTCGGGCCTTTGAACTGAAGCATCACTATACACCGCGAAACCGTCGTTTCCTTGAGGTGGGGCTAAAATGGTTGTTTAAGTCCATCTCTGCTTTAACTCCTAAAAACTATGTTGCCTCTCCTCATTCCATATGAACTTCTTAGTCTTATGCAAGTGGTTGGGCGAGTTAAGAGAGCCCCTTGATGAACCTACAGTAGTACCCAATAATACCTAAGAAACTACAAACCTCCTTCATATTCTGAAGTGGTGTCGGATCAAAGACTATCTTTATCTTCTATGGGTCTAGAAGAACCCTCTCACCAAATCACATGACCTAGACACAACTTATTTCGGCCATAACTCGCATTTCCTGAATTTTGCATAAAGATTCTGGGTTTTCAAAATGGCCAAGTATATGCGCAAATGTCGAGCATGCTCCTCTTCATCCCATGAACAACTCAAATGTCATTATAGACGACCGTACACTTACTGAGGTACTTGATAAATAACTTGTTAACTAATTGCATAAACACTACTAGTAGGAGTGGCAAAAAATACCAAAATGTTGAAAATCAGGTTTACTGTGCTGAAAAATTAAATTACCGAAAATACCAACAATTTTGGTATACTAAATTTTGGGTACGATATGGTACCATTCCAAAAAAAATTCGTATGGTACCGGTATGAATTTTTTTTTTAATTTCGGTATATACCGAAATACCAAAAAGAGTTTGGTATTTCAATATATATATATATATATATATATATCGACTTTTTCTCGTACTTTGGTTTTTCTGTATTTCAGTATATATCGATATATCATTTTTTTTGGTATTTTGGTCATTCGATATTATCAATAAGTTCGGCATATATAGGTACCAAAATAAAATTCGGTATACCAAAATTTTGGTATAGCATTGGTATGGTTGAAAGCTATAGTGAAATTTCGGTATACCAAGTTTCGGTATACCGAAATTTTCGATACGGTATCAGTATGATTGTTCCGAAAATTTCAGTACGGTATATGGTATCGAAAAATAATTTTGGTACACTACGGTATACCACTCCTAACTACTAATGCATTGATTAGGTTGAAAGGCATAACCATGAATACATAATGTTTGTGTCTCGTAGAAAAGTCGTCTTTAGATTGGCGCACTCCTTCACTCGGATTTGATAGAATTCCGATATCAAATCGATCTTCAAGAATATTGTAGCTCCTTATAACTGATCGAATAAATTGTCTATTCGAGGCAACGCAATTATTCTTTGTGGTCATTTTATTTCATTCTTTATAGTCGATGCATAAACACAGTGAACCATCCTTCTTTCTCACGAACAAAATCGGTGTGTCCCAAGGCGAAGCACTAGGTCAAATGTAATGTTCTCGAGCAATTCACCCACTTGGTTCTTCAATTCCCGCATCGTCAGTGGTGTCGTGCAATACAGTACCTTAGAAATTGGAGACGTATTTGGCTCTAAGTCAATAGCAACCTGAACCTCACATTCTGGTGGTAGACCCCATAGATCATCCGAAAAAAATGTTTGCATACACATTAACAACTGGAATTGATGTCAGCTCTACTTTTCCTTCCTCGGTCCTCATAGCGTAACACCAACATGCCGTATAACCTTGGTTCAAGAGTTTCATTCCCTTAATTGCACTAATAATCAGTTTACGCTTCCACATCTTTTGAACCATCAACGAGTCTTCAGTACCATATTTATACATCATCTTAATAATCTCCATTCTGTAATTTATAATTGCCCCATTCTTGTGCAATTAATCGTCTCCAAGAATCAAATCTTCATTCTTAATATCTTCCATGATCAAATTCGAAGGCAATCTCTCTACCCAATTTTCACCGACAATCTCTAATCTCTCGATTACCCATGATTCTATCCCCACTAAGCAATCTTGTAATAAAGGGTTCATATATAATTCTACAATCAATGTTAAAATGATGCACATAGTACAAAGACATGAAGGAATGCATAGCACCAAAATTAAAAAGTACTCGAACTGGATGAGAAATGAAGTGAAGGGTGCTTGCGGCCATTATCCCGTCTTGGTCATCAACCCTCCTCATCTAATAAATGTATGGAGGCGCTGATCCTAAGCTAGAAACTCCCCTGTAACAGGCTGACCCTGACCTCTACCTTGACCCGTACTCCATTGTGGTTGATTGGTAGATGGACTCTGATTTACATTTAGTTGTCTCGGTGCTGGAGCAGATGTTTAGGTTCTAAATATCTTATTCCCTCAGTACAATATATCAATTTTGCCCCATTCTCCTGCAAGTATTGCACTTTAATGGAAAAAAATTACACTCACGGATCATATGGCCAGTGCGATTTAAGTTGAAACATGTCACCTCCTGATTGGAGGCGTCCGGTGCCGTTTGAAATTTTTACCTCCACCAGAAAATGAAATGACTTTCTGACTGAATGAGTAGCTAGCTGCAACTTTCGATAATTATTGCCCTTACCGCTAGAGAAACTATGTGTGGTCTTATTCTTTCCATTAGAGGCTGACTCAGTTGCCGAGAAAGACATATCATAGACCAATGTCTTGTCTTGGTACTCTCTCACGGTAACACATGTAAATCGACACGCATTTGGTGTGACTTACCACAAGTGCATGATATTGTATCAACTAGTAAAGTGGACTCTTGAGTCCGGTTTATCGATCCCACGAGAAAGTATGGATATAATAAGATTCGTACACTAATTTCTCTTGTTATAGTAAAAGAATAAGTACAAATGGATAATTTGAAGGTCGGATTGGTAATTGTAAGAATTGCAATTACAGTATAAGAAAACTGAGATACTAAGGCTTTGTTCTTTTGAATTTGAATGAATCGAATCGAATCGAATCAACGAATCAATTGAATCGAATCGAATCGAATCGAATCGAATCAATGAACCTGAATCGAATCGAACTAAAAGTTATATTAAGGGTAAATAATAATAATAATAATTGTAAATAATAATAATAATAGAAATCAACAACAACAATAATAGTAATATTATTAGTAATAATAATTAAGATTAATAAGAAGAAGAAGAAGAAGAAGAAGAAGAATTGAATCGAATCAATCGAATCAATCGAATGGACTCGAATCAATCGAATCAATGGACTCGAATCAATCGAATCAATGGACTGAATCGAATCGAATCAAAACCGAAAAATAAGTCCAAAAGAACAGGGCCTAAGTTATTGCATCAATAAAAGAACCAAAATATGTAAAATGGAATAATTGGGATTACAAACTCAATTGCATCATTAATTATATAAGATGTATATGAATTCGCAAGATACATCACTTATTATGTTGTGTAGATTCGATTTTCCTTAAAAATACGGTTCCTCTTTCAAATGTCAATTACGCCTTTATATATTGATTCAATCTATTATATTTCTATGTCGATTGGATTCAATATATAGCACTTGGTTATGATAACTCAAGGAATCACCTAATGTAATATCCGCATTTTTCCCTTCTCTTATTATTCTCATTTTGGTGCATTTTCGTTTTTAGCAACTCGCTTGTAAGCGTATTGACATTTTGAGGATATTTAATATTGAACTTTTGTCGTTCGAGCTTGTTTCGGACTCGTTTTACTCGAGTCGGTGTTTCATGTTGTTTTTCTGAACCTTTGAGTAGTCGGGAATATGTTTTCCTTCGGCACTTAAGTTCGTCGTTTCAGGCCCCTTACGTCCGTACCATCGTGAATTGTTCACCGTTGTATTTCGATTCTTTTTCGGTACCTCCCTCTTTCATTTCTGGCCTGTACTCCACATAAAGGAATGTTACGTACGTAATACCCTTTTGGTTACGTACGTAACGTCCTAGTGTAATTCGGTACAGGCACTTCTGCCTTTTTGGTTACGTACGTAACACCCTTTGTGGTTACGTACGTAACGTCCTAGTGTATTTCGATACAGGCTTTCCTGCCTTTTTGGTTACGTACGTAAGGCCCTTATGGCTTACGTACGTAATACAACTTACGTACGTTAGCATGTGGTGGCTAACGTACGTAACGAGGCCTGGGTTTATAAACCCAGGAGTTGACCGATTTCGGTCATTTTTCATCCTTCTCCCCTCCTCCGACTCGTGGGTTTCCTTGGTGTCTTCCGGCGATTTGAAGCTTAGCAACTCCGAGCCATCATCTTCTTTGAGTTTTTGGAGTATTTTATCAGCATCTAATCGTGTTCTTCGTCTTTAATTCGAGGTAAACTCCTAAAACCTTCTTTTAGGTAAATTTGGGGGTTTTCATGTGTTCGTCCGATTCGTTCCGAATGATAGATTAATTCATAGTGAATATGATTAATCTTGTTGGTATTGTCGGTTCTCCTACGGATTCATGGTATATTTTCATAGTTTTGCGAAATCGGGAGGGTTTGGTTGTGATCCGCCCTCGTTGTTATTTTTATACGAATATACATGAACCGTAGGCGGGTTTCCGGGTGTATTCCATTTCCGTAATCGTTTAGAAGTGGTTGTGATTGTGTTATTTGAATCGTTAGGTTCATTTCCGCCGGTTCCTCGCGGTCGTGTTCGATTCTTCCTTTCCGTTCGTATCACCGTCTATTAACCGAGGCAAGTATCCTTATGAACTTACAATCTTGACATAGTAGTATTGTATGAGAAATGGTGTGTGTGTGTGTGTGTGTATGCTGACTACGGGTTAGATCCGACGGGGTCTCGGTAGGGGTCCACAGAGACGTGGATCGACGAGCTTGCTTTTAAACACTACGGGTTAGATCCGACGGGGTCTCGGTAGGGGTCCACAGAGACGTGGATCGACGGTTAATTGTGGTGCATTTTTACAAATGTGATTTGATATTGGCATTTCTGGAAATGAGTGTTTTGGAATTATGTTTTCTTGTTTGCATGCATTTACTATATGTGTAAGATGTAAGTCGTTCATTTGGTTACTTGTACTAGCGTAATTGCTAACCCCTCTGGGGACCCATTTTGGGGAAATTCGTTTTATGAATTTCAGGTCAGGTTCATCGAGACGAGCGGGTGCTGGACCAGTATGCGGATGATGGTCGTGCGTGATGATTGTGCACGAGTGGTGTCTTATCGCCTCTTTAAACTAATAGAAGTACTCGAGTACTTAAGAATTCTTACTCGTCGGGATTGTATTGTTGTTTATTATGTTTGTGTTGGATTATGGTGTTATGTTAGACCGGTTGAACCGGGTGGATTATTTTGCTGGGCGTCTTTATGACGAGGTATTTTTCCATTATTTCTGTGAGTCGGTGAGTATGGTGCTTGATTAGCCTGGTGGGTCCCATATAGGGATTCACGGCGCTGTAATATACCTCGGATATCCTGGGGGTGTTACAGAAAATGGTATCAGAGCACTAGGTTTATGGATACCTAGGCTTGTCGGTTTATTGGGTCTTGTTGTGTTTTGTTTTGCACATCATCATCACACTGCCATGATTCTGGTACTACCAGTGCCCGTAAGTTTCCCTTCCTCTATTCCTTATATCCTTGTATCGTACCTTTGATTCTCGATTCGTGATTGTTCTTTTCTTGTACTTACCATCGTATGGATTTTGCTACTTATTTAATTCCAGTATGGATGCTGGAAGAGGTCGTGGTCGTGGTCGCGGTCGTGGTCGTGGACGCGGCTGGGGACGTGGGGCAGCCGGTGGGGCGGCCACGTCACAGTCTTCGGGAGGCGGCAGTACTGGTGACCGTCACAGTCATGCTTCTTCTCAGTAGCGCCCCGACCTTGGTATTGTGGCAGTTATGCAGCAAATGGTGAACCAAATGGCGGCGATAGCTCAGGCGGTTCAGAACCCGGATCCGGCCCACGCTAATCGGGGCGGAGCGGATCGCTGGCTTTAGGATGTCATCAAGATGCATCCTCTTCAGTTTTCGGGAGCTTCGGATCCGATCGGCTGGGAGGGGTGGATCAAGGAGATATCTAAAGTCTTCACTGCTACCAACTGTCCCGAGGACCGTAAGGTCCCTATTGCCCAGTACTTTCTCACTGGGGATGCTACGGATTGGTGGGAGGCCGTTGGGCCCAAAGATCATGTTGCTTCGTGGGTCGAATTCCAAGAACTGGTGGAGACTGAATATTGCCCGTGGCCGGTCAGACAGGCTCGAGTACATGCTTTCTATGATGCTCAACCACGGGATATCCCCGTATCTCAGGCTATTGCCGATTTTAACAAGGAGTTGGGTTATGTGAAGACCCAAGTTGTCGAGGAGAGCGACAAAATTTTCCATTTTTCCAGGCGGATGAAATTATCTATTCGGGGCTATATGTCAGGGCTCGTCTGTACTACCTTGAAGGATTACCAGAGTAGGGCCCTTGCTTACGATATGTCGGTGACGGCGAGTGAGGCGGCCCGCGAGAGCAAGAAGCAGAAGTCCGCCGGGAATTTTTCGGGCCACAAGGGTGGGGGTCAGCAGAAATCCCAATCTTCTAACTTCCCCGCCGGCGGTGGTCCAGCTCGTTCCGCTGGGGGTCCTCGTGGAACTACCAGTGCTCCTTTCCGTGATGTGAAGTGTTTCAATTGTGGCCGTATAGGCCACGTCAGTAGCACTTGTTTGAGCCCTTTGCTGACGTGTAATCAGTGTGGCCAGCCGGGTCACAAGGCTGCTTTCTGTGCTGAGAGGGAGAAAATCCTTGGTGCCCGGGCTTCCATCCCAGCGCCTAGGGAACCAAGTGTGAATCAAGGATCGTTTGCTCCTCAATCTCCGCCGAGTGCTAGTCGGGGGAGAGGTCGGGGTCAGCCCTCTAAGGGGGGAGCTTCCAGTGTCGGCTCAGCCCACCCGCGTGTCTATGAGATGCGGAGAGCCGATGACCCAGCGGCTACCGTGGTGACAGGTACCGTTCATATTCTTTCTCATCCTGTCAGTGTGCTTTTCAATTCTGGTGCTACGCATTCGTTTATATCTCTGGATTGTGTGCGCCGTCTGAGTCTCGACTGTTTGACGCCTTGTGAGACCTTCATCGTTAAGCTTCCTAGCAGTGATAGGATCGTTGGTGATTAGGAGGTTCGAGACTGTTCTGTGTTTATTTGTGAGAGGGCTTGGCCCTCTAATCTTATTGTTGTGGGTATTGAGGGTGAGGACTTAATTCTCGGGGATGATTGGCTCGAGCGTCATGGTGCAATCATGAACTACCGCACGAGGATCATCACCATGTTAGCCGATGATGGCACCGAGCACTCTTTCGCCGGGCGAAAGAGGGGGAACCAGAAATTCGTTATTAACGCCTTGAAGGCGATGAGACTCCTGCGAAAGGGGTGTACTGGCTATTGGTGCTACGCCTTGAAGGCGGAGAGTGGTGGAGTCGAGATTTCGTCAATTCCAATCGTTAGTGAGTTTCCTGATGTATTTCCTGACGAGTTACCGGGATTGCCACCGGATCGTGAGGTCGAGTTTGCTATAGAGTTAGAGCCGGGCGCGGCTCCTATTTCGAAGGCGCCCTATCGCATGGCACCTTCAGAGATGTCCGAGTTGAAGAAGCAGTTGAGTGAGCTTCTTGAGTCAGGTTATGTTCGACCGAGCGCCTCGCCTTGGGGCGCACCGGTCCTGTTTGTGCGGAAGAAGGATGGTTCACTACGTTTGTGTATCGACTATCGCGAACTAAACAAGGTGATCATCAAGAACAAGTATCCTTTGCCGAGAATTGATGACCTGTTCGACCAGTAGCAGGGAGCTGCGGTATTCTCGAAGATTGATTTGAAATCGGGGTACTATCAGCTCCGGGTGAGGGAGTCTGATGTGCCGAAAACAGTTTTTCGGACGAGATACGGACATTATGAGTTTGTAGTTATGCCTTTCGGGTTAACTAATGCGCCGGCGGTGTTCATGCAGTTGATGAACAAAGTCTTTATCGAGTATTTGGATAAGTGTGTAGTCGTCTTCATTGATGATATTCTTATCTATTCGAGGAATGAGGAAGAGCATGCCCATCATTTGCGGATAGTGTTAGATATTTTGAGGACCGAGCAACTCTATGCGAAGTTCTCGAAATGTGAGTTCTGGCTGAAGGAAGTGATGTTTTTGGGTCACGTGATTTCAGCCGAGGGAGTCCGAGTGGATCCGCAGAAAATTGAGGCAGTGTTGGATTGGGCGCCGCCCAAGAATGTGAAGGAGATCCGTAGTTTCTTGGGTTTAGCCGGCTACTACCGTAGGTTCGTCGAGGGTTTCTCGAAACTGGCTCGACCACTTACACAGTTGCTCCAGAAATCCGAGAAGTTAAATGCGGAATGACGAGAGCGATCCAGTTTTGAGGAGCTGAAGAAGCGTTTGACTTCAGCTCCGGTTTTGGCGTTGCCGTGTGGCAACGAGGGATTCGCCGTTTATAGCGATGCTTCGGGTCAGGGTCTTGGGTGCGTATTAATGCAGCACGGCAAGACCCTTGCCTTTGCGTCGATACAGTTGAGGCCGTATGAGCTTAACTACCCTACTCATGATTTGGAGTTAGCGGCAGTCGTTTTCGCGCTCAAGATTTGGCGTCACTATCTTTTCGGCTCTGCATGTCAGATTTTTACCGATCATAAAAGTCTGAAATACATATTTACTCAGCGGGAGTTGAATATGAGGCAGAGGAGGTGGTTAGAGCTAATTAAGGATTATGACCTCGAAATCCTTTATCATCCGGGCAAGGCGAACGTCGTGGCCGATGCCTTGAGTCGGAAACCGATTGCGTTGCGAACGCTTGAGGTCTTTACGTCTCAATCTGAGCTTCGGCGGGCTTTGATCGAGTTAGATGTTGAGGTTCTGTTGCCGGGAACTGTCGGGCAATTTTGTGCTTTGGAAATTTCGTCGTCTTTGACCGATGAGATTAAGCTGAAGCAATTAGAGGATCCGATGATTACTCAAATCCGAGAGAATGTTCTTAAGGGAAAGTCTCCTGGGTTTGTGATTCACGAAGATGGTGTTTTGAGATTTCGGGGTCGGCTTTGTGTGCCGAACGACTCAGAGTTGAGACAGAGTATTTTGCGTGAGGCCCATGCTACGCCTTATTCCGTTCATCCTGGTTCGAGTAAGATGTACAAGGACCTGAGAAGGAATTTCTGGTGGAATGATATGAAGGAGGAGGTCGCACAGTTTGTAGCGAGATGTTTGACTTGCCAGCAGGTCAAAATCGAGCATCAGCGACCAGCCGGGTTATTACAGTCACTTCCTGTCCCAGAATGGAAATGGGAAGACATATCTATGGACTTCATTACGAGTTTGCCGAGATCGAGATCGGGCATGAATATGGTTTGGGTGATTGTTGATCGCCTGACCAAGTCGGCCCATTTTCTGGGTATCAAGGATACTTGGGGCCCGGAGAAGTTGGCTCGTGTGTTTATTGCACAGATTGTGAGGCTTCACGGTACTCCGAAGTCTATTGTTTCGGATCGTGATGGCCGTTTTGTATCGCATTTTTGGCAAGCGGTGCATAAGGCGTTGGGTACTCGTTTGCGTTTGAGTACCTCTTTTCATCCCCAGTCAGATGGACAGTCGGAACGCACTATCCAGACATTCGAGGATATGTTGCGTGCTTGCGCTCTCGATTGGAGTAGTGACTGGGAGGAGCAATTGCCATTAATCGAATTCACGTACAACAATAGTTGGCACGCGTCGATTCGGATGGCACCGTATGAGGTGCTCTACGGGCGGCGTTGTCGATCACCGATTTGTTGGAATGAAGCGTCCGATTTGGTCGGGACCGAACCGGATATTGTTTTAGAGACGAGACGGAATATAGACTTAATTCGGGAACGAATGTTGACTGCCCAGAGTCGACAGAAGTCATATGCCGATGTTCGTCGTAGACCTTTAGAATTCGAGGTGGGAGACCACGTTTTGCTGAAGGTGTCTCCGACGAGAGGAGTTTTCCGTTTCGGAAAGAAGGGGAAGCTAAGTCCGAGATTTATTGGACCCTTCGAGATTATCGAGAGAGTCGGTGAATTAGCATACCGTTTGGCGTTACCTCCGGCCTTGAGTCGCGTGAATAGCGTTTTCCATGTTTCCCAGCTAAGAAAATATGTCCCGGATCCTAGTCATATCATCGACTATAGTGAGATTGATATTGCCGAGGACTTTACCTTCGAGGAGCGTCCCTTGAAGATTTTGGAGCACCGTGAGAAGCGACTGAGGCATAAGACCATTCCCTTGGTCAAAGTGCAGTGGTCGAGACATGGTGTCGAGGAGGCGACTTGGGAAACCGAGGATAGCATGCGTGCTAAGTATCCCGAGTTGTTTATTTCTTAAGTTTCGGGACGAAACTTGTTTTTAGAGGGGTAGAATGTAATATCCGCATTTTTCCCTACTCTTATTATTCTCATTTTGGTGCATTTTCGTTTTTAGCAACTCGCTTGTAACCGTATTGACATTTTGAGGATATTTAATAATGAACTTTTGTCGTTCGAGCTTGTTTCGGACTCGTTTTACTCGAGTCGGTGTTTCATGTTGTTTTTCTGAACCTTTGAGTAGTCGGGAATATGTTTTCCTTCGGCACTTAAGTTCGTCGTTTCAGGCCCCTTACGTCCGTACCATCGTGAATTGTTCACCGTTGTATTTCGATTCTTTTTCGGTACCTCCCTCTTTCATTTTCGCTGTACTCCACGTAAAGGAATGTTACGTACGTAATACCCTTTTGGTTACGTGCGTAACGCCCTAGTGTAATTCGATGCAGGCACTTCGCCTTTTTGGTTACGTCGTAACACCCTTTGTGGTTACGCATTTAACGCCCTAGTGTATTTCGATACGGGCTTTCCTGCCTTTTTGGTTACGTACGTAAGGCCCTTATGGCTTACGTCGTAATACTGACTACGTGCGTTAGCATGTGGTGGCTAACGTGCGTAGCAGGCCTGGGTTTATAAACCCAGGAGTTGACCGATTTCGGTCATTTTTCATCCTTCTCCTCCTCCGATCGTGGGCGATTTCCTTGGTGTCTTCCGGCGATTTGAAGTTTAGCAACTCCGAGCCATCATCTTCTTTGAGTTTTTGGAGTATTTTATCAGCATCTAATCGTGTTCTTCGTCTTTAATTCGAGGTAAACTCCTAAAACCTTCTTTTAGGTAAATTTGGGGGTTTTCATGTGTTCGTCCGATTCGTTCCGAATGATAGATTAATTCATAGTGAATATGATTAATCTTGTTGGTATTGTCGGTTCTCCTACGGATTCATGGTATATTTTCATAGTTTTGCGAAATCGGGAGGGTTTGGTTGTGATCCGCCCTCGTTGTTATTTTTATACGAATATACATGAACCGTAGGCGGGTTTCCGGGTGTATTCCATTTCCGTAATCGTTTAGAAGTGGTTGTGATTGTGTTATTCGAATCGTTAGGTTCATTTCTGCCGGTTCCTCGCGGTCGTGTTCGATTCTTCCTTTCCGTTCATATCACCGTCTATTAACCGAGGCAAGTATCCTTATGAACTTACAATCTTGACATAGTAGTATTGTATGAGAAATGGTGTGTGTGTGTGTATGCTCACTACGGGTTAGATCCGACGGGGTCTCAGTAGGGGTCCACAGAGACGTGGATTGACGAGCTTGCTTTTAACCACTACGGGTTAGATCCGACGGGGTCTCGGTAGGGGTCCACAGAGACGTGGATCGATGGTTAATTGTGGTGCGTTTTTACAAATGTGATTTGATATTGGCATTTCCGGAAATGAGTGTTTTGGAATTATGTTTTCTTGTTTGCATGCATTTACTATATGTGTAAGATGTAAGTCGTTCATTTGGTTACTTGTACTAGCGTAATTGCTAACCCCTCTGGGGACCCGTTTTGGGGAAATTCGTTTTATGAATTTCAGGTCAGGTTCATCGAGACGAGCGGGTGCTGGACCAGTATGCGGATGATGGTCGTGCGTGATGATTGTGCACGAGTGGTGTCTTATCGCCTTCTATATTTTTACCTTTTGTGGTCTTTAAACTAATAAAAGTACTCGAGTACTTAAGAATTCTTACTCGTCGGGATTGTATTGTTGTTTATTATGTTTGTATTGGATTATGGTGTTATGTTAGACCGGTTGAACCGGGTGGATTATTTTGCTGGGCGTCTTTATGACGAGGTATTTTTCCGTTATTTCTGTGAGTCGGTGAGTATGGTGCTTGATTAGCCTGGTGGGTCCCATATAGGGATTCACGGCGCTGTAATATACCTCGGATATCCTGGGGGTGTTACACCTAAGGTTTAGAGGTGTGTATATATATATATATATATCATCTTATAACTTAGAGTGAAAATCATTTGATCAAATCAAAATATTTTCTTTCAAAATTTATGAAAACCATAAATATCATCATTTATTAGCCAAATAAATAATGATTGTAAAACAATAAAAATCACACAAAAAGTAATAAGCAATCCAAAATGAATTTTTATACAAACTTAAATAACATGATACAAATCTTGTTTACAATTCCAACTAGGAGAACTTAACCCATAAATGCTTTATTCAATAAATTACATGAAACAGTAAACATGTTTAGTTGATAAAGAAAAAGAATTGATAAAGAAAAAGAATTTCAATAAATTACATGAAACAGTAAACATCTTTTCAAGTATGTTCTTCACATAAAATGAAAATTACAATATAAAATATTACACTCCAAAAATGCAAGAGAAAAGATGATCTTATGAAATGGATCAAGGGGTCGGTTTATATACCCAAGTTCACCTAGTAGCTCCAATACTCCATCAAAAGCACATCAAATCGGATCAAGGCAAGCCACCCACTCCATATAGGTCCAAAAGTATGAAATATATGATTAGATCACACAATCTGTCATAAAATACGGCCATAAGCTTCAGTTGATACGGCCGTACAAAACAAAATTTACGGTCATAACATGTAAGTTGTTACGGCCATATACTGTTTACGTCTTTTGTTCTTTTGTTTACTGAGTGTTTTACAACCATATGGAGAGTTATGTACGATTGTACAGTTCTTCAGACTTTATTTATAGCCCAGAAGTTCTTGACTCTTGCATTTTAGACCCAAATTTTCTTCGGATAATAAGTTATGATATATAACTCTGATTTTGAATCTGTAAAGAGTGTTGGACTCATTTTGTAAAGATCTACAACATGAATACAAAAAACACCAATATATAGAATTTCTATAAAAATGTTGTTGCTTGAGTGAATCATTAATTCAGTCTGATTAAGGTTTAATTTACAGCTCCATCCCATAAAAACAAAGTTATCTAAACTAATTAAATAGAAGCCAAAAGAGGTCGACTAGTTTATAATTATGGGTGGAATATATCAATATCAAATATAGACAAGTGTGCCACACTTGAATAATTACTAGTCCCAAGCAAGACTTTTTTATTTGAAAATAATAATGAAAATGAAACTCACAAATTAAAGAAATATATATATATATATATAGATATAGATATATATATATATATATATATATAAAAGGGTAGGCTAGGAGTAGGACATTCTCACACTCTATCATAACACAAATGATCCTTCTTATTCCCTATCCTATTACCCTATTTTTTCAAAATTCTATCCTAATGAACCACAAAACTAGGATATTTACCCATACTCACGTCCTATTTGAGTTGAGTAATTATCGGGTCTCCCCACTGTTTTATTTTAATGTCGTCAACCAAAGATTAAACAATCTCAAGAGTACACAACTCCCCTTGTACTCCCTAAATCTAAACTTCGATTATCTGCCCAGTTAACTCACATCGAATCTTTATCTATGGTGTAAGTACCTCAAACATCTAAAGCGATAATGGTCTTTGGCTCAATGTGTCCACTATGATGTTAGAATTACATGGAAAGAGAGAAATAATCTCTAGGTTGTAACCTTTTATTAACTCTAACTACCATCGTTGCCTCATATTCAACTCTTTTTGACTGAAGATATACTTCAAACTCTTATATTCGATATAGATTCGACATGAAGAGGCATATAAATAATATCGCCATATTTTCAATGCAAACATAACTGCGTAAACTCCAAGTCATGGATGGGATAATTTATCCCATGCGAATTCAATAGTTGAGATGCATAGACAGTCGTCTTATCATGTTGCATCAGTACATGTTCGGGCCTTTGAACTGAAGCATCACTATACACCGAAATGGGTGTATAAGTCGATCTATGCTTTAACTCCTCAAAACTGTTGGAATATTTTATTCCAAAGATTCATTAATAGAGTTTTGATGATTAAAGTTGCTAAACAAAGTAAATCAACAAAGAGGCGAAGCAAAACAATGAAGGAGTCGAAGACGCAAAAAGATGGAAATAACATGCTTAACGTACGCATCACATGATTCATAGCGTATGCAATGTAGGCAACATAACGTACGTAACAGTTTAGGTGTAACGTACGTAATGAGATGTTTCTGAATTCAAACAAGGTGAACGTTGAAGATGACGTCACGGCATAGGTCAGCATGCAACGGATTTTTTGACTACATATTGTAATATCCGCAATTTTGGATTTCCAGTAATTTTCATTTTTCGGCGGAGGTCCATTTCGATGACTCGCTCATGACCGTTTCGTCATTCTGAGAATGATTAATTCTACACTTTTTGACATCCGAGTTCGTTTCGGTGTCGTTTTGTTGAGTTCCGTGCTTTTTAGCGGTTTTTCCGCACTTGAGTTCGATTCTTGCAAATCTCGTCCGAAACTGTTGTTTCGACTTTCTCGTAAGTTCATTTAATGTTATTATTCATGTTGCAAGATTCGGCTTGGTGTTTCGATCATGTATCGTGTATTTCGGACGTTTTGGGCCATTTTCGTAATTTCTCAAAGTTTGGGGTAATTACTTTCCGTTGTCGAATTTCGAGCCTTCGGGTGGTCGGAATCGTGTGTTCTCTTAGTGCTCGAATTCGTCTTTGCGAGTACTTCGTAATCGTATCTTCGATTCGTATTCAGGTTTGGGTTTCGGGGTCGTTCGGGCCGTCGGAGTTGGCCCCGGCCGAGTCATGGCCGGCGATGCAGGCCCCGGTAGATCGCCGGCCGAGTTACGTACGGTAGCGCTCGGCAGTTACGTACGTAATGCCGGTTATGTACGTAACTCTTGGCCGGTTACGTACGTAAGGATGCCGGCATTTTTGAGCAGCGTCTCAGCCATGGCCGGTTACGTACGTAAGCCCTTGGCCGCTTACGTACGTAACTCGGCCGGCAGGCTGCCTATTTAAGGCTCTGCGGACGGGTTTTCACCATTTTTTCTCAATTTTTTCTTTCTCTTCCGCGGATGTGGTCTTGGGGATCTTGAATCTATGTTGTTGAAGAACAAATACACGAAGTTCTTGAGTTCATAACATCAATCAATCATCCGTTATCATCCTTTGATCCAGCGAATCAAGGTAGTCTTCCTTAGAACCCTAATTTCGTGAATTTGGGGGTTTTTGCATTTTTATCCGATTCGTTCCGTGTTGTTGATTAATTCATGATGGGTATGATTAATCTTGGTAGTATTCTTGTGTTTAACATCATTTAATACATTGTTCTTCGTCGAATCGAAGTATATTTCTTGATTTCCTTCGAATCGACTTTGTGGGGGATTTGTTCTCGATCTCGTTTTTCATCCGTTTTTGTTGGATAGATTGTGGTTAAATGATGTTGTTAAATATATTCTATGGATTGTATATCCATATTTCGACTTGGAATTCCGTTTTCGTGTTTTGTCGGGACGAATCGTGTTCTTGGCCGTTTTGAGGAAAACACTTGAACTTTCGTCATTCGTTCTTTGAATTCAACGGATTTGAGTCGTGTTATGGAATTCATTTCATTGTTGTTCTTGTCCTTCGTAGTTTATGACCGCGAGTTGGCGATCGGTGGAGACGGCGGGTTCATAGTCGGTTCGTGTCAACCTATTTCGGGCGATCGGTGGACGTATATTGTTTCATTTCGGTGAATTGTGGTTTGACGTGTTGTTTTACTAAGTGTTTGATGCCTCTGGGTGAATTGTTTGGATATCCTTGGTGTGATATGTTACTCGTGCTTGATTATTTCGCGGCCAGCTCGGGAGGGTCCGACGGGGCCTCGAGTGGGATTCGTGGCTTCGTCCCGGTCCTAGGTGACGTGTGGTGCTTAAGTATTTCGCTAGCCATCTCGGGAGGGTCCGACGGGATCACGGAGTGGGATTTGTGGCTTCGTCCCAGTCCTAGGCGATGTGAGTACGTGTTTTGTGAATGTGTTTGCTCACCTCGGGAAGGTTCGACGGGACCACGGAGGGAATTCTAATGGCTTCGACCTGGGTTCACGAGTGAAACTTCACCGCTACATGTGTATATTTTGTGATTGTTTTTTGCTCACCTCGGGAGGGTCCAATGGGATCACAGAGGGAGTCCAATGGTATAGCCCTGGATTCACGAGTGCGGTTGCTTATGTTTTGTGAATGTGTTTGCTCACCTCGGGAGGGTTCGATGGGGCCACGGAGGGAATTCCAATAGCTTCGACCTGGATTCACGAGTGAAACTTCACGGGTGCGTGTGTATTTTATGTCCGTCGAGGACGCATGACGTGGGTTTTTAACCTTGTGTATTATGGTTGGTTTTATTTGCGAAAACAAAACCTTTGGGCTATGACCCTGTTGATTACTGGAAGGAGAAGGATTCGGTAATCCTAAATTGTTTTCTATTAAAACTCTCGATGGCAATTTAAACTGTTTTATAAATTGTTTTCCCTTGATTTGCGACCTTTCGGTTTTAGAATATTTACCCAAACTCTTGCCTCGGGAAGTACTTTTTCTTTACGTTTGGATCTTTGAGGATTTCCTGGTTATTGTTATTCGTGGAATGTGAATTGTATGGCTCGTATTTGCACTTTGTTCTTGCACTAGCAAAATAGTGGAGTTTTGCTAACCCCCGAGTATTCGGGGGGTGGATGTCTGTTTTTGCATTCAGGTTTGGGAGCATAACACAGGGTCGGCACGAAGGATGATGAAAGATGAACGATAATAATCACACGAGGATCCGTATGAGGTCATTGGTTTAGTTATAGTTTATTTTCCGCTGCAGTGTTCTTTCCCATTGTACGAGAGTGTTTGTAGTCGACTCCTGCGTGGGTATGTAATGAGTTTGAGTTGTATGTATTTATTGAAAGACCAAATCGGTCTACTGAGTCATTTTAGCCTTAAAGGCATTTTTGAGATGTTCTATGTTGTTATCAGCCTGGTAGATCCTTGAGGAAAGGTTCTACGGCGTGTAATATCCCTGAGCGGATTGGGGGTGTTACATAAATGGTATCGGAGCTTAGGTTGTGGAAACCTAGGCTGTCGGGTCAGTGGTGTCTGTTGAGTTTTGTCTCGTCGGATTTTGTGTGACTAAGTCGTGTCGCGACGCGTCGTCTGAGTTTGTTGGTCGTGATTAGTATCGTGGGCGATCATCATCTTCGTGCGACCTGTGGATGTAAGTCTCCCTTCTTTGTGTTGTGCCTCGTGTGACACGAGCTATTTTTATGATTATTTGTTAAGTGACGGAATCCTCTTATGGATTTTGATTTCGTGATATGTGGTTATTTGACTCTAATATTTAGTTCATATGAGGAGTAGTGTTGCTGGATTGTGCATGTTGAACTGTATTTCTTTTATCCGCTGCGTGAGTTCTTTTGTAATGACTTTCGGTATTTTACCGACTGAGTTTTATTTCGAAAACCGATTCCCTTAACCGAGTTTTTGGAATTATGGCCTTGATCGTTTTGGCGAAATTCTTATGACGGTATTTAGTATTTTGTAAATGGCTTTTGTAAGTTTTTGAAATATTACCGTCATCGGCCTTTTTAACGTTGTAAATGGTTTTTAGCCTGGTGAGTTCCGGCGCGGGACCCACGGCGCTATAATGTTTTGTGTAATTACCTGAAGTTTTTGGGCATTCTAGCCCATTGAATTATCTTTAAAAACCTTGAGTATCTTAGAAAATAAATTTCGAGACGTACTTTTAAAATGAATTTTCTCGTGGTACATCCAAGGTGCCACAACATGTTTCAAAATTACCTCGAGGACCAAAATATTTTGAGATATTTTCGATGTTTAGAAACACTTATACTTAGACCCGAGGGTCGAATATTTCTGAAAGTCTTTCGCTAAAAGATAATGTCCTCATTTTACCAAACGCATGATGGTTTTCAAAGTCTCGGTAATGATGTTTCACGTTTGTACTTATTTGAAAGGTGATACTCAAGATCAACCGGTGTTCTTCTAAATTATTTTCAAAATGAGGTTTTCGTTTATAAAACCTATCCATTCCCGTTTAAGGGCTGGGTATGTATGATGTTCGCGTTCTCATTATGATGTTTGCTCCCAAGTATGATCGAATTGGCGGTGTGAGCGTTGAGTCGCTTTCCACACATTTGTCGTGTTAGCCCTCTGTGAGAGGTGGGATGTTGGTGTTGAATATTGTCGCCCCGTAGTGATTTCTGCATTATCGCTCTTGTGCGAACTGTTAGAGCTTGTTTGGTACGACCGTGTGCATCGGTGATTATTCCATTATGTGTCGGTTGTTTAATGTATTGTTACCTTGCTTCTTGTTTTGTGAATTTCGTGGGCGAGCTCGAAGGTAGTACCCGTACTATTTTGACTTTTGTAATTTCTCTTTCTCCATTCTTTCAACTCGCTCGTGTTCGTTGATACTTTCTGAACTTGTTCTGTATTTCGGTTTCATCGTCCGAACGAACTGTGATCTTGTTGTGGGTCGATCTGGTTATCGCTGTGACTTTTTCGAGTTCGGTTCGATTCTTGTGAACCTTGTTCAGAAGTGACATCATTTGGTTCTATTAGTTCTTTTATTCGAAGTGGATCAGATTTGGAACTCCTGTGTTTTCGACTCTATCGACTCGTTTATGCTCGTTAACATTTTCTGAACTTTCCCTATCCCTTGCTTTTGTTGATCGAACGAGTATGGTATTGTTTCGGAATAACTCGTTTGTCGTCGTGACTTTTCAATTTCTATTCACTTTCCTGTGGATCTCATGTGAATGCACATGTTGTTGTTTTCACCGGATCATATATTGTCTCGAGTCGAGATGCGAACTTTGGAATTGTTGTTTGAACTTTATTGTTCTTCGTGGTTCGAACATGATTGTTCGCTTTTTGTTGTCTCGATCGTTGTGGTTCGATCGTTTGATTGTTCGGTTTTTGTTGATCTCGTTCCGTGATTGGTGAACGTTCAGGCTCCTTCGTAATTCCCTTCAGTTCGGGAAATTAGTCTCGTTTTTGATCTTCCAACCCTTAAGCGGTGGAATTCCGTATTTGTTCAGCGTTTGGCTTGCGTTTTGATTGATGAACCGTTGGGTTGGTCAATCTTATTGATTTTCGTTCGTTGTGTTTTGTGATTGTTCGGATAATCGACTCGATTGTATTATCTGTTTGATGACGCTTGTCACTTGTTGATTTTATTATGTCTCTACCGGTAGCGTTGTGTTACTCGTCGTGGAGCGTGTTTTCACGCCGTATATTCCTTTGCGTTGCTTGTAGCGTTTCGCCGATGGGCGTAAGTTACGCATTTCTTGTGTACCTCATTGAGTTTTTCTGGTGGTATATTGCTTCTCCCTACTTGTTTTAAGTTTCGGGACGAAACTTCTTTTAAGGAGGGTAGAATGTAATATCCGCAATTTCGGATTTCCAGTAATTTTCATTTTTCGGCGGAGGTCCGTTTCGATGACTCGCTCATGACCGTTTTGTCATTCTGAGAATGATTAATTCTACACTTTTTGACATCCGAGTTCGTTTCGGTGTCGTTTTGTTGAGTTCCGTGCTTTTTAGCGATTTTTCCGCACTTGAGTTCGATTCTTGCGAATCTCGTCCGAAACTGTTGTTTCGACTTTCTCGTAAGTTCATTTAATGTTATTATTCATGTTTCAAGCTTCGGCTTGGTGTTTCGATCATGTATCGTGTATTTCGGACGTTTTGGGCCATTTTCGTAATTTCCCGAAGTTTGGGGTAATTACTTTCCGTTGTCGAATTTCGAGCCTTCGGGTGGTCGGAATCGTGTGTTCTCTTAGTGATCGAATTCGTCTTTGCGGGTACTTCGTAACCGTATCTTTGATTCGTATTTAGGTTCGGGTTTCGAGGTCGTTCGGGCCGTCGGAGTTGGCCCCGGCCGAGTCATGGCCGGGCAGTCTGGGCCCAAGCCGGCACTGGCCGAGTTACGTACGGTAGCGCTCGGCAGTTACGTACGTAATGCCGGTTACATACGTAACCCTTGGCCAGTTACGTACGTAAGGATGCCGGCATTTTTAGGCAGCGTCTCAGCCATGGCCGGTTATGTACGTAAGCCCTTGGCCATTCACGTATGCGGCAGTGCCGCCTATTTAAGGCCTATGACGGGTTTTCACCATTTTTTCTCAATCTTTTCTTTCTCTTCCGCGGATGTGGTCTTGGGGATCTTGAAGCTATGTTGTTGAAGAACAAATACACGAAGTTCTTGAGTTCATAACATCAATCAATCATCCGTTATCATCCTTTGATCCAGCGAATCAAGGTAGTCTTCCTTAGAACCCTAATTTCGTGAATTTGGGGGTTTTTGCATTTTTGTCTAATTCGTTCCGTGTTGTTGATTAATTCATGATGGGTATGATTAATCTTGGTAGTATTCTTGTGTTTAACATCATTTAATCCATTGTTCTTCGTCGAATCGAAGTATATTTCTTGATTTCCTTCGAATCGACTTTTTGGGGGATTTGTTCTCGATCTCGTTTTCCATCCGTTTTTGTTGGATAGATTGTGGTTAAATGATGTTGTTAAACATATTCTATGGATTGTATATCCATATTTCGACTTGGAATTCCGTTTTCGTGTTTTGTCGGGACGAATCGTGTTCTTAGCCGTTTTGGGGAAAACACTTGAACTTTCGTCATTCGTTCTTTGAATTCAACGGCTTTGAGTTGTGTTATGGAATTCATTTCATTATTGTTCTTGTCCTTCGTAGTTTATGACTGCGAGTTGGCGATCGGTGGAGACGGCGGGTTCATAGTCGGTTCGTGTCAACCTATTTCGGTTGATTCTCCGCGTTGTTCTTATTCGAGGCAAGTACCTTGTCCATACTATTCTTGTTTTGTGGATATGATGATTGGTGATCATATTGGTGTGTTTGTTTGTTTGTTTGTTTGAAATGAGTTTTCAAAAGATTTGGTTAGCCTTGTTAAAGGCCCTCTTTCAAAACCGTGTGTGTTTTGTGATTGGTGTGATTCGTGAACGAGTATGTGAATCTTATGGACATGTTTGGTGTTGATGATGCACTTGGTATTTGCGTGTGGACGTATATTGTTTCATTTCGGTGCATTGTGGTTTAACGTGTTGTTTTACTAAGTGTTTGATGCCTCTGGGTGAATTGTTTGGATATCCTTGGTGTGATATGTTACTCGTGCTTGATTATTTCGCGGCCAGCTCGGGAGGGTCCGACGGGGCCTCGAGTGGGATTTGTGGCTTCGTCCCGGTCCTAGGTGACGTGTGGTGCTTGAGTATTTCGCTAGCCAGCTCGGGAGGGTCCGACGGGATCACGGAGTGGGATTTGTGGCTTCGTCCCGGTCCTAGGCGATGTGAGTACGTGTTTTGTGAATGTGTTTGCTCACCTCGGGAGGGTTCGATTGGACCACGGAGGGAATTCCAATGGCTTCGACCTGGGTTCATGAGTGAAACTTCACCGCTACGTGTGTATATTTTGTGATTGTTTTTCGCTCACCTCGGGAGGGTCCGATGGGATCACAGAGGGAGTCCAATGGTATAGCCCTGGATTCACGAGTGCGGTTGCTTATGTTTTGTGAATGTGTTTGCTCACCTCGGTAGGGTTCGACGGGGCCACGGAGGGAATTCCAATGGCTTCGACCTGGATTCACGAGTGAAACTTCACGGGTGCGTGTGTATTTTATGTCCGCCGAGGACGCATGACGTGGGTTTTTAACCTTGTGTATTATGGTTGGTTTTATTTATGAAAACAAAACATTTGGGCTGTGACCCTTTTGATTACTGGAAGGAGAAGGATTCGGTAATCCTAAATTGTTTTCTATTAAAACTCTCGATGGCAATTTAAACTGTTTTATAAATTGTTTTCCCTTGATTTGCGACCTTTCGGTTTTAGAATATGTACCCAAACTCTTGCCTCGGGAAGTACTTTTTCTTTACGTTTGGATCTTTGAGGATTTCCTCGTTATTGTTATTCGTGGAATGTAAATTGTATGGCTCGTATTTGCACTTTGTTCTTGCACTAGCAAAACAGTGGAGTTTTGCTAACCCCCGAGTATTCGGGGGGTGGATGTCTGTTTTTGCATTCAGGTTTGGGAGCATAACATAGGGTCGGCACGAAGGATGATGAAAGATGAACGATACTAATCACACGAGGATCCGTATGCGGTCATTGGTTTAGTTATAGTTTATTTTCCGCTGCAGTGTTCTTTCCCGTTGTACGGGAGTGTTTATATTCGACCCCTGCGTGGGTATGTAATGAGTTTGAGTTGTATGTATTTATTGAAAGACCAAATCAGTCTACTGAGTCATTTTAGCCTTAAAGGCATTTTTGAGATGTTCTATGTTGTTATCAACCTGGTAGATCCTTGAGGAAAGGTTCTACGGCGTGTAATATCCCTGAGCGGATTGGGGGTGTTACACATATAACGTACGTAATGAGGAATAGGCTAACGTACGTAATGAACAAGACAGAAGATACTAGACTGATTTGCATAGAGTATAACGTACGTAACCTGTTGATGGTGACGTACGTAATGATACTAACGTACGTAAAGGTTTGATGATAACGTACGTAATGAGGCAGCAGGAGCTAACAGCTAGTTGAGGCTTTGGAGCCTTTAAATACCACTTCTAATGGTATTCATCATATAACAATGCAAAACATTCGATACATTGATCAGAGATTCATATACACATTCTAGTTGTTGTAATTGTGCTTATATTGATAGTTTGAGTGTTTATACATTCAACACATCCTCTAGAGGAAAAAGAAAGGTTACGATTAGATTCGGTGTTATTAGGATCAAGGATCCGACAGTGTTATAATCGCAATCGATATCTACGTGAGGTTTATCTAGTACCCATAGAAAGCTAGATTGGTTGATTCCTTGTCCAATAGAAAAGGAAAACGGTTTAACTTGGACCGACATAAAGGCAAGTGATAGAACGGTTTACTCGGACCGATAGAAGACGAGCTTGTAACGGTTATCCCTCGACCGATAGAAGAGAGGTGCAGAGGTTTATCTTTAGCCTATAGAAAAAGATACCGAGAGAGGACGTTGGCACGTTTGGCCGAACCTCTATAAATCCTTATGTCGTTTATGTAACACCCCGAGATATTCGGAATAATTACAGCGCCGTAAACCCTTTAAGTAAGGATTTACAAGGCTAAATAAAAGAAATGCAAATGTAATTCAACCTTACAACTGAAGTTCAAAATACAGAACTGGTTCAACTGATCCAAAGAGTTAACTTATACAACCATATCGAAAATGACATTATTAAAACACACGTACTCGAGTACTAAAGTGAACCAAGAAGACAAATCAAAATAACAATAAACATCAACCACATCATTGAGCCATTTCATCGTCCTGTCGGTACTGTGGTTGCGTCCCCGCTCCTCGGCTACCTGAACATCAAAACAATGTCCACCCCCGAAGGGGTTAGCAAAACAATGCTAGTACAAGTATCATAATACATTAATCATCAGTGCATCATAAAACATGCAAAACGGACTTCCGTCATCGGAATCCAACGATGTGAATCCTCACGATTCCATCAACACAATACAGGGTAATCCAGCGATCCAGCGCCCTTGGTATAGATCCCCATGATGATCCCGTCGGACCAACGCATGGTGGAAAACCCATCCAGCGATCCAGCGCCCTCAGCATAGATCCCCATGATGATCCCCTCGGACCAACGCATGGTGGACATTCGATCCAGCGCCCTCAGCATAGATCCTCATGACCCCCTCGGATCATTTATACCATAAACCAATCAATTATGCATACATATATGCATTTCAATATGTTCATCAATACGAACAATTAACAACGAATCCCACGATAAATTAAAGAAATAAGTCTCATATTCGACAACATGAACAAAACCATATGCATGATCAAAGTTCCAATATAAATCAAACTCAACATATGATACTTGCCTCGAAAATGGCAAGAATGAGATACTCCAACAAATGACACGCGTCCGTATGCCACCGCCCCTCGATCGTCCCCTATGCAAGGCTCGGACCTAAGAAATAATAAAGAATTCCTCTCAAGTCGTACGAATATCTAACAATCTGGTTTACGGCTGCAAGCTCTAAAAATGAATTCTGCCTGAACTTCTTAGCGCGCGCTATGTACTCTACGTAACGTGCGCTAAGCCTGCCTGTTAATGTACGCAAATGACCAAGTCTAGCGTACGCTAGCCGTAATCTTGTGATCCTCTCGATCGGCCAATCGTCTGCTGATGACATAACGTACGTTACGTACCAAACGTAGCGTACGTTACTCATTCCCGATAGCGCACATTAATATGCCTATCTTAGCGTGCGCTAATCAGGCATGGCGCTTACTACTGGGCAGAAAACTTGAGCTAAAGGTGATGAAACTCATGAAATCTTCAGTGTTAATACATGCCATCTCCGTGCATATCATGCTCATATGGTTTGTGAAAGATCTTTACGTATTAAATGACTATGAGGCACAAGGATACGTATCATCATTACAACACCATAATTCATCTTTGATCTTCAAGAAAATATCCTAAGTTCAATCCATTTCATGTCCCAAAACGTATGATTCCTTTATGTAAGGACATAAGAACTTGGTAATCTCCATATACTGGTCATAATCGGTTTTGAAGATACATGAATATGCTTAGGAGTCCATATACTAAAAAGGTTCAATGGATTATACGATGAATAAGTGCCGAAACGTCAAAAATATCCTTCTAACATATGATGTTCGACTACTAACGAATTTAACTGACTAGATAATCCAAAATCATGATCAAAACGTCCTTCAGAATATTACTAATATTGGTGAAGAATCACTTACCTCAAAGTAGTGAAGAACACGAAGGAACTAGAAGAAATCCACCACCGAGAGCTTGAACAACAATCTCCAATGATCTACAATCTTCGACTCGAACTAGGATGCTGATATGAAGGGTTTAGGATGAAGAGAGTAATTCTCTAAGTCCAAGGATTCGGATGTGGGAAGTGAAAAGACTGAAAATACGAAAAAGGATGTTGTCCTATTTATAGAAAGTGGTTATTAGCGCGCGCTAGTCCATATTCATAGCATGCGCTAACGGCTTACTAACTTCACTGTACTCAGCATTTAGCATGCGCTATCCTCATATCAGTAGCGTGCGCTACCGCGTTGACTTGGCTTTTTCCCGAAAGCCATCCAGGTTCATCCCAACATAATCCGACCGAGATCCGCAGCCGATCTCACCTACCGCCCTGTCTCAATCATGCTGACTACGTGTAGCGCACGCTAAGGTTCATACATAGCGTGTGCTACGGATCCAAATTAGCGTACGCTACATATAGTCGATAGCGTGCGCTACATGCGCAGAATCACAATTTAGATCACATTCATGAAATCATGCGCTCAACAACACCGGATCATGAAATACGGAGAATAATACTCAGATCAAAATGCAACAATTACAATATCACAAGGTTCAATTACATATCAGAAATCTCGGGTATTACATCCTTCCTCCCTAAAAAGAAGTTTCGTCCCGAAACTTAAGATGAAAACAACTCTGGATATCTAGTCTTCATACTGTCCTCCGTTTCCCAAGTGGCCTCTTCAACTCCGTGTCGTGACCATTGTACTTTAACCAAGTGTATTGGTTTATTCCTCAATTGTTTGATCCGACTCTCAAGTATCTTGATTGGTCTCTCTTCGAAGGTGCCGTCATTCGCTATCTCGATCTCATCGAACTCAATGATATGACTGGTATCCGGTACATACCTCCGCAGTTGGGATACGTGAAACACATTGTGAACGTGACTCAGCGATGGCGGTAAGGCCAACCTGTATGCTAAATCTCCAACTCTCTCGAGGATCTCGAATGGTCCGATATATCTCGGACTTAGCTTTCCTTTCCTCCCAAAACGGAAAATTCCTCGTGTAGGAGACACCTTCAATAGTATGTGGTCCCCAATGTCGAACTCTAGAGGGCGACGACGTACGTCTGCATAAGACTTCTGTCGACTCTGGGCAATCAACAGTCTTTCTCGAATCAAAGCTATCTTCTCTTGAGTCTGAACTATCAATTCCGGTTCCGTCCCGATCAAATCCGAAGAATCATCCCAGCACAGGGGTGATCGGCATCTTCTCCCGTACAAAGCTTCAAATGATGCCATCTTAATAGAAGCATGCCAACTATTATTGTAGGTGAATTCAATCAACGGCAAATGAACTTCCCAATCAGTTGACCAATCCAAAGCACAAGCTCTAAGCATGTCTTCTACTGTTTGTATAGTCCTTTCGGACTGACCGTCCGTCTGAGGATGATAAGTCGTGCTAAAGTTTAGTTCGGTCCCCAAAGCCCTGTGAACTGCCTTCCAGAAGTGCGACACAAAATGACCATCTCGATCTGAAATAATGGTCTTCGGTGTCCCATGTAATTTGACTATCTCTGCAATAAATACTCGTGCCAATCTCTCGGGTCCCCAAGTATCTTTAATTCCTAGGAAATGAGCCGACTTGGTTAGTCGATCAACTACAACCCAAATAATGTTCATTCCTGTCTTGGTCCTTGGCATACTGGTGATGAAATCCATCGAGATATCCTCCCACTTCCACTCAGGGATCGGAAGCGGCTTTAACATTCCGGCAGGTCACTGATATTCAATCTTAACCTGCTGACAAGTCAAACACTTTGAAACGTATTCTGCTACGTCCTTCTTCATATTCCCCCACCAGAAGTTTTGTTTTAGATCCTTATACATCTTACTGCTGCCCGGGTGAATAGAATAAGGCGCGCTATGAGCTTCCTTCAGAATTGTCCGTCTCAAATCATCAGCATCGGGAACGCAAAGTCGACTCTGAAATCTCAAAACTCCATCATCTTGTATCACGAATCCTGGGGCCTTTCCTTTCTTTACTTCGTCACATAACCGAAGGATCAGAGAATCGTTCAACTGCTTAGATTTGATCTCCTCGACTAGTGATGAAGTCAGTTCCATCACATATAGTTGCCCTTGGATTCCTGGTGCCCATACTTCAATCCCTTCACGGATCAGTTCCCGTTGAATGCTGGTTTGGGATGTAAGTGCTTCCAACACTCGAAGAGAAACAGGTTTACGGCTCAATGCATCGGCTACTATGTTTGCTTTACCCGGATGATAGAGAATTTCCATGTCGTAATCCTTGATCAATTCCAACCACCTTCTCTGCCTCATGTTTAATTCTTTCTGACTGAAAATGTACTTGAGGCTCTTATGATCTGTAAAGATCTGGCAATGAGTGCCGTACAAATAATGTCGCCAAATTTTCAAGGCAAAGACCACAGCTGCTAGCTCCAGATCATGAGTTGGGTAGTTAACCTCGTACGGTTTCAACTGCCGAGAAGCATAGGCAATCACCTTATCCTTTTGCATCAACACACATCCCAGACCCTGATTTTAAGCGTCGTTGTATACCATGAATCCATCAGTTCCATCTGGTAACGCTAATATAGGTGTTGTCGTCAGTCTCCTCTTAAGTTCGTCAAAACCAGCCTGGCATTTCTTATCCCACGTGAACTTTTGAGTTTTCTGTAATAGCTGAGTGAGCGGACGAGCAATTTTGGAAAATCCCTCTACAAAACGGCGATAATATCCAGCAAGTCCCAAGAAACTCCGGACTTCTTTCACGTTATTAGGAGCTTCCCATTCCAAGATTGCTTCGACTTTCTTCGGGTCCACCTGAACTCCATCAGCTGATATCACATGCCCAAGGAAAGTTACTTCCCTAAGCCAGAACTCGCATTTGGAAAGCTTTGCATACAGCTGTTCCTTCCTCAAGATGCTCAAAACCACATGCAAATGCTCAGCGTGCTCCTCTGTGTCTTTCGAATATATCAAGATGTCATCGATGAAGACGACCACAGATTTATCCAAGTATTCTAAGAATACCCGATTCATCAATTGCATGAAACCACAGGAGCATTGGTAAGTCCAAATGGCATCACTACAAATTCATAATGCCCGTACCGGGATCTGAAAGCACACTTCGGTTTATCTGATTCCTTAATTCTCAACTGATGGTATCCTGATCGCAAGTCAATCTTCGAGAATACCCTTGCCCCTTGCAGTTGATCAAACAAGTCGTCGATCCGAGGTATAGGATACTTATTCTTGATTGTCACTTTGTTGAACTCCCTGTAATCAATACATAATCGGAGGGATCCGTCTTTCTTCCGGACAAAGAGAACGGGCGCTCCCCAAGGAGACACGCTAGGTTGAATATAACCCTTCTGTAATAATTCCTCTAGTTGCTTCTTTAGTTCATACATCTCGGTTGGCGCCATGCGGTATGGTGCTCTGGAAATAGGAGCGGCTCCAGGCTCTAATTCGATAGTGAACTCCACTTCTCTCTGCGGAGGTAACCCAGGTAGTTCGTCAGGAAATACATCTGAGAATTCATTCACAACTGGAATAGATGAGAGCTCTACTCCTTCCTCTTTCCTCATGGCATAGCACCAAAGTCCATGACATCCCTGCTTCAATAATTTCACGGCTTTCATTGCTTTGATCAATTTTCCCGAGCTTCCCGGTCTCTATCCTCGGAATAAGTGTTCAGATCCGTCATCAGCAATGATAGAAATGACTCTCTTTTGGTAATTCAGAATAGCTCCATAACGGTTGAGCCAATCGTCTTCGAGAATTAAGTCGTCACCATGTATGTCAACTACAATAAGATTTGATGGCCAATCTCTCCCTCCTATAGACACTAGAAAATCTCTAGCTTCTAGGGTTCCCACAATTTTCTCTCCGCTCGGTAATCCCACGACATAAGGTTCACAATCATACAAGCACGATATTTTCAAACGATTAACACAGTTCAAAGATATAAAAGAATGCGTAGCTCCTGAATCGAATAAGACACTAACTGGTTGCAAAAGGATCTGAATCGTACCTGATGCAACAAAGTGTTTCGATCGTCTGACTTCTTCATCTCGTAAATACGCGGAGGAACGGACCCAGCACTGGATGCCTCTCTTTTCCCAACATTCTGCTGCTGGAAACCGCTTTGCTGCGTCTAGTTTACACTAGTGTCCTTCGGAACCGGTACAGGAGTGCGAGTACCAAAAGATCGAGTCGCATTTACACAAAATGTTGCGCGATGCCCTTCCTGTCCACACTCGAAACAGGTCACAGTAGGCGCGAAACAGTCACGTCGAACATGCCCCGCTTTGCCACAGTTATAACATTTCTTCCCTGCGTCTGAAACGGTTGGTGCTGCCTGGAACTTCTTTCCACCTCGAGAAGGATGCGGAGGCCTCCTGGATGAATGAAAAGAGGACTGGCCCCTGCGAGGCCCACTACTCTTATTCTCCGTGAAGTTGCCATACACCTTCTGTTTCTTTGCTTCCGTTGACTTTTCTACTGCCGCCTCTTTCATATCATAGGCCAGTGCTTTGTCCTGATACTGTCGCAAGGTGGTACATTCAAATCCGGACATATATTGCTGAATTTCCGGCTTCATTCGCATGTCAAAATGAAAAAATCCTCTCTGCCTCGGTCCTGACCAAGTGGCGCACATAAGTCAACTGGTGATTAAAAGTCTTAATCACGTCTGTCACAGATGCTTCTGAATTTTGTGGTGAGAAAAACTCCCGGACTCGGGCCTCTCTAACTGGGCGAGGACAATATTGCGCTTCCATCATTAATTTGAACTCCGTCCAGTCGACATTATACTCCTCAGGTCGAATGGCCTCCCACCAATCGAAAGCCTCCCCCGTCAGAAGATACTGGGCGACCGGAACCTTTCTGTCGTTGGGACAGTTAATCCCCGCAAAAATCTTCTCTAACTCCTTCAGCCAGTGATCCCAAGAAAGCGTCTCAGCAGAACCGTCAAATTTCGGAGGGTGCAATTTGACCACCTCAGTAAGCCATTTGTCTCCCCGATTATCCACGTTATGCTGTTGTCCCATCACCGTCTGCATGCGATCAACAACTTGAGCAAACTGGTTTATCTGAGCAACCACCTGCTGAAGCACTCCCGGCACATTAGGATCTACATTATTATTTACTGATCCCTGCTGTCCCCCAGAATGGGAATCGGTTCAACTAGCAGATATCTCCGGGGTAGACGCCGAATCCTCCTGTCTCATATTTCCACGTCCGCGTCCACGACCACGTCCGCGTCCATGACCTCCTCTCAACATACTGTAAACACAAATACTCAATATCCAGGGCAAACTTTCTAAAAGAAAGTCCATCAATGTTCATAAAACATGAATTAAATAAAACGGTAGTATTTGAGATTAGGAAACTTACAACCACGGTCCACACGACGATGCTGGCTCAGCAGTGATGTTACAAACGACCAATAATCAAATAACGTAAACAGACCCAACTAACCCGACTGCCAAGATATCCATGAATCTTAGCTCCGATACCATATTCTGTAACACCCCGAGATATTCGGAATAATTACAGCACCGTAAACCCTTTAAGTAAGGATTTACAAGGCTAAATAAAAGAAATGCAAATGTAATTCAACCTTACAACTGAAGTTCAAAATACAGAACTGGTTCAACTGATCCAAAGAGTTAACTTATACAACCATATCGAAAATGACATTATTAAAACACACGTACTCGAGTACTAAAGTGAACCAAGAAGACAAATCACAATAACAATAAACATCAACCACATCACTGAGCCATTTCATCGTCACAGCCGTCTGTGGTTGCTTCCCCGCTCCTCGGCTACCTGAACATCAAAACAATGTCCACCCCCGAAGGGGTTAGCAAAACAATGCTAGTACAAGTATCATAATATATAAATCATCACTGCATCATAAAACATGCAAAACGGACTTCCATCATCGGAATCCAACGATGTGAATCCTCACGATTCCATCAACACAATACAGGGTAATCCAGCGATCCAGCGCCCTTGGTATAGATCCCCATGATGATCCCGTCGGACCAACGCATGGTGGAAAACCCGTCCAGCAATCCAGCGCCCTCAGCATAGATCCCCATGATGATCCCGTCGGACCAACGCATGGTGGACATTCGATCCAGCGCCCTCAGCATAGATCCTCATGACCCCCTCGGATCATTTATACCATAAACCAATCAATTATGCATACATATATGCATTTCAATATGTTCATCAATACGAACAATTAACAACGAATCCCACGAGAAATTAAAGAAATAAGTCTCATATTCGACAACATGAATAAAACCATATGCATGATCAAAGTTCCAATATAAATCAAACTCAACATATGATACTTGCCTCGAAAATGGCAAGAATGAGATACTCCAACAAATGACACGCGTCCGTATGCCACCGCCCCTCGATCGTCCCCTATGCAAGGCTCGGACCTAAGAAATAATAAAGAATTCCTCTCAAGTCGTACGAATATCTAATAATCTGGTTTACGGCCGCAATCTCTAAAAATGAATTCTGCCTAAACTTCTTAGCGCACGCTACGTACTCTGCGTAACGTGCGCTAAGACTGCCTTTTAACATACGCAAATGACCAAGTCTAGCGTACGCTAGCTGTGTACTGATAGTCCTCTCTGATCAGCCGACTGTCCTTCCTGATGACATAACGTACGTTACGTACCAAATGTAGCATACGTTACTCATTCCCGATAGCGCACGTTAATATGCCTATCTTAGCGTGCGCTAACTGTGCATGGCAGTTTACTACTGGGCAGAAAACTTGAGCTAAAGGTGATGAAACTCATGAAATCTCCACTGTTAATACATGCCATCTCCGTGCATATCATGCTCATACAGTTTGTGAAATATCTTTACGTATTAAATGACTACGAGACACAAGGATACGTATCATCATTACAACACCATAATTCATCTTTGATCTTCAAGAAAATATCCTAAGTTCAATCCATTTCATGTCCCAAAACATATGATTTCTTTATGTAAGGACATAAGAACTTGGTAATCTCCATATACTGGTCATAATCGGTTTTGAAGATACATGGATATGCTTAGGAGTCCATATACTAAAAAGGTTCAATGGATTATACGATGAATAAGTGCCGAAACGTCAAAAATATCCTTCTAACACATGATGTTCGACTACTAACGAATTTAACTGACTAGATAATCCAAAATCATGATCAAAACGTCCTTCAGAATATTACTAATATTGGTGAAGAATCACCTACCTCAAAGTAGTGAAGAACATGAAGGAACTAGAAGAAATCCAACATCGAGAGCTTGAACAACATTCTCCAATGATCTACAATCTTTGACTCGAGCTATGATGCTGATATGAAGGGTTTAGGATGAAGAGAGTAATTCTCTAAGTCCAAGGATTCGGATGTGGGAAGTGAAAAGACTGAAAATATGAAAAAGGATGCTGTCCTATTTATAGAAAATGGTTATTAGCGCGCGCTAGTCCATATTCATAGCGTGCGCTAACGGCTTACTGACTTCACTGTACTCAGCATTTAGCGTGCGCTATCCTCATATCAGTAGCGTGCGCTACCGCGTTGACTTGGCTTTTTCTCAAAGTCCGTCCAGGTTCATCCCGACATAATCCGACCGAGATCCGCAGCCGATCTCACCTACTGCCCTGTCTCAATCATGCTGACTACGTGTAGCGCGCGCTAAGGTTCATACATAGCGTGCACTACGGATCCAAATTAGCGTACGCTACGTATAGTCGATAGCGTGTGCTACATGCGCAGAATCACAATTTAGATCACATTCATGAAATCATGCGCTCAACAACAGCAGATCATGAAATACGGAGAATAATACTCAGATCAAAATGCAACAATTACAATATCACAAGGTTCAATTACATATCAGAAATCTCGGGTATTACAGTTTAATTTCCGCACCTTTATTTAAATCGCTTCCCCAACGCGAAAGAGTTTTACAACTATATCTCCAAACGGCGATTCCGACCAATAGTGCTCCAACAATTGGTATCGGAGTAGTACCTCCAAGAAGCGGCTTAACATCCAAGGAGAAGATCCAAATGGAGTTCCAATTTGCTCCGGTTGAAGCTCTTGCTTTGAACTGACCATCATTCTTTGATGGATCAAAATATATGACATGGAAGAAAAAGACGTCGATCTTTATTCGTGTCTATGATATAGAGATTTGGAAGATCATTTGTCTTGGCTCGAAAGTTCCAATCAAATCCGACGGATCTCTTAAAAGTTTCGAAGAATATAATGGCAAGGATTGGAAGAACAACCATCTAAATTGTAAGGCTACTCAACTTCTATATTGTGCCTTAAATCCAGAAGAAGTCAATCGTATCTCATCGTGTGAAAGTGCTAAAGTGATATGGAAAATTCTTGAAATCACATATGAAGGGACAACTCAAGTCAAGGAGACGAAAATCAATATGCTTATCCATGACTACGAGTTATTCATGATGAAGGGTGACGAGTCCATCACCAACATGCTCGACCGATTTGCGGTCATCCCCAAAGTAAATCAACAAAGAGGCGAAGCAAAATAACGAAGGAGTCGAATACGCAAAAAGCTGGAAATAACATGCTTAAACGTACGCATCACATGATCCATTGAACGTGCGCAATGTAGGCAACATAACATACGTAACAGTGTAGGTGTAACGTACGTAATGAGATGTTTCTGAATTCAAACAAGGTGAACATTAAAGATGATGTCGTGTCATAGGTCAGCATACAACGGATTTTTTGACTACATATAACGTACGTAATGAGTAAGAGGCTAATGTACGTAATGAACAAGACAGAAGCTACTGGACTGATTTGCATAGAGTATAACGTACGTAACCTGTTGATGTTAACGTACGTAATGATACTAATGTAAGTAAAGGTTTGATGATAATGTACGTAATGAGGCAGCAAGAGCTAACGGCTAGTTGAGGCTTTGGAGCCTATAAATACCACTTCTAATGGTATTCATCATATAACAACGCAAAGCATTTGATACATTGATCAGAGATTCATATACACATTCTAGTTGTTGTAATTGTGCTTATATTGATATTTTGAGTGTTTATACATTCAACACATACACGAGAGGAAAAAGAAAGGATACGATTGGATTCGGTGTTATTAGGATCAGGGATCCGGTATTGCTAGAATCGCAATCGATATCTACGTGAGGTTTATCTAGTACCCATAGAAAGCTAGATTGGTTGATTCCATATCCAGTAGAAAAGGGAAATGGTTTAACTTGGACCGACATAAAGACAAGTGATAGAACGGTTTACTCGGACTGATAGAAGACGAGCTTGTAACGGTTATCCCTCGACCGATAGAAGAGAGGTGCAGAGGTTTATCTTTAGCCTATAGAAAAAGATACCGAGAGAGGACATAGGCACGTTTGGCCGAAACTCTATAAATCCTTGTGTCGTTTAATTTCCGCACCTTTATTTAAATCACTTCCGCAACGCGAAAGAGTTTTACAACTCTATCTCCAAACAGCGATTCCGACCAATAGTGCTCCAACAAAAACTATGTTGCCTCTCCTCATTCCATTTGAACTTCTTAGTCTTATGAAGTAACTAAGCAAATGGTCGGGCGAGTTAAGAAAGCCTCTTGATGAACCTACAGTAGTACCCAACAATACCTAAGAAACTCCAGACTTCCTTCACATTCTTAGGTGGTGCCTGATCAAACACTACATTTATCTTCTATGGGTCTAGACGAACCCTCTCAGCAAATCACATGACCTAGCAACACAACTTATTTCGGCCATAACTCGCATTTTGGGAACATCGCATAAAGATTCTGGGTTCTCAAAATGGGCATATATATGTGCAAATGTCGAGCATGCTCTTCTTCATCCCATGAACAAATCAAATGTCATTAAAGACGACCTTACACTTACTGAGGTACTCGATAAATAACTATGTTAATTAACTGCATAAACACTACTAGCAGGAGTGGCAAAAAAAATACCAAAATGCCGAAATATCGACTTTACCATGCTGGAAAATGACCAAAAATACAAACAATTTTGGTATACTCAATTTTGGATACGGTATGGTACCGTTCCGAAAAATTATCGTATGGTAACAGTATGAATTTTTATAATTTCGGTATTTCGGTATATACCAAAATACCAAAAAGAGTTCGATATTTCAATATATATATCGACTTTTTCTCGTACTTACGTTTTTCGGTATTTCGATATATAACAATATATCAATTTTTTTGATATTTTGGTCATTCGATATTATCGATAAGTTCGGTATATATATGTACCGAAATAAAAGTTGGTATACCAAAGTTTCGGTACAGTATTTGTATGATTGAAAGCTATAGTAAAATTTCAGTGTACCGAAATTTTTGGTATGGTATCGGTATGAATTTTATTGTACCGAAAATTTCGGTGCGGTGTATGGTATCAAAAAGTAAATTTGGTAAAGTACGGTATATCACTCCTAACTACTAATGCATTGATTAGGTCGAAAGGCATAACCATGAATACATAATGTTTGTATCTCATAGAAAAAATAATCTTCAGATTGTCACACTTCTTCACTCGGATTTGATAGAATCCCGATATCAAATCGATCTACAAGAATACTGTATCTCCTTATAACTGATTGAACAAACCGTCTATTCGAGGCAATGTACTTATTCTTGATGGTCACTTTATTTCATTCTTGATAGTCGATGCATAAACTGTGATACCCGAGATTCTCGGTTCCAGTTATTTTTTAATTTTGCCGGTTGTGCCGGTTATTTTATTCTGTGGACGATTTCTTGGTCCGGCATGATAGACCGGGTTGTGATATTCGTCGGGTACGATTTTTCGTTTCATAAGTCGAGCTAATTGTATGACCTGTTTTATTATTATTCGTCTTCTTTCGAATCATTGTTGTGGTTCTATCGTAATTTTCGGGTTGTGTCGGAATCGTTTCGCAACCGGAGGTTTGCTGACCAGACTGTACGAAACGACGATGAAAACGGTGCTGCCGAGTGCTGTCTCCGGCGCTGGGTTGGCTAGGACTAGCAGGTCTGCCGAGACACGACCAAGAACCCGCGCAAGTTTTGCGCCGTGTCGGACACGGCCGAGACACACGCGCAGGCGTCTTGCGCTGGATGTTGCGCCGTGTCGGTCAGGTCGTGCACTAACCCGCAACCTGGCGGTAGACACGGCGCTGGGTTGGGCCGTTTGTTGCGCCGTGTTCTGCACGGGTATAAATATGGCAGGACAGTCGGGTTTACACCCATTTTTCCATTCCTTTTCTTCCCTTTCCGCGATGGAGCTTGGAGGACACGAAGGCATGTTGTTCCACTATAAATCCACGAAATTAATGAGTCAATATCATCGATTAATCCTTCCATAACTTGCTCCGATCGATCGATCGAATCAGGGTAAGTTTTTTTAAAATCTAGTTTTGGGAATTTCGTTCGATTTGTCAGTTTAATCCGTATTAACTCAGAATAGTGATGGGTTGGTGATTTTTAAGCTATATTATATCGAATTGCTTGTTGTTCCACAGTTGGATTGCCTAGGATTCGTCGTTTTATTGAGTTTCTTATCGACGCCTTGAAGGTGTTCGATAAAATGTCACAAAGGGGATTCGGGCGTTCTACGATTATTCTTCCTCGTTCGATCGTTAATTTATTGATGGTATGATGTTAGGGTCAGGTTCCTTGCGGAGAACTCGAGTCGGAACTCTTCCGTTCGTCGTTTTCTTCAAGCTTCCCAATCGATCGTGTTATTATTGTTCCGCCCGGAGAATTGTAGGTGTTCGAGGTTTCCCGGTTGAGCCGTGTTCTTCGGAGTGTCCGGTATCGATTGTCGAGGCAAGAACTTGCCCATACATTACGTGTTTTGTGGATATAATGGTTGCTAATCTTCGATATGTGCTAAATAAATATTTATAACCATTTTTCAAAAGAATCGGTATATTTACCATCATGATTTTCTTAAAGGTGACCTGTGTGTTTCGGGAATTAATATGCTTAATTGAATATGTATGCTAGTGTTGAGTATAAGATCGCCTTACTTTCGTATGATGTCATTATGTATGATTATGTCGTCGGTAAATGTAAAGTTCAATTTTTTGTTAAAATGTGTGCGTGGAGTCACGTGGTTATCGACGAATATGTGAGTTTGTGTGATATTGGTTGTGTCGTTTCGGTGTTGTTGAGATATTGTGCTTCCGTGTAGATTGTTATAGTTCTGGGTTGTGAATATGTGTTGGATAATTTGGCTATTCTTGCAGTACCTCGACTATATATACTGTGTTTGACTCTCGTGGTTTGTGTTTTTGGAAATGTGATCTGATTAGAGTTGTAAGGTTGTTCTCGGGGTACTCTCACCTGGGGTTGCTCGACGGGGCACACAGGGACTTGGTCGTGTGGTCTTGCGCGAGAGTTACTTTCGAGTGGGCATTCTCACCTGGGGTCGCTCGACGGGGCGCACAGGGACGTGGTCGAGTGGTCTTGCGCGAGAATTGCCAGAGTGTTTGTACTGCTGATTAATTGTGATATGTCCGGAGTATCACAATACCTTGTGCTTGGAGTCGTGAGACATTATATTAAGTCTTGGTGTTTGGCTAGAATGGTATAAGTATAATGTGTGGTGTGTAATTGTCTGTGGAAATGATTTGAAACGAGCCGGTTGGGTCGTGGACCCTGTGTTTTGTTATCGGATTTGTATTTTGGAAAATAAGCTTTGGGCTGTGACCCTAAGTGGTTTTCGATAAGTTGAGAATTATTCAATTACTAATATTTTTCAAAACTCCCGAGATCTTGAATTAATTTTCAAAATGACCACTCGTTTCATTTATATGTTTACGGTTTGAACTATTTTATTTAAATGAGAAATCTCGGGAAGTCTTTTGTCTTGGCTGAGTTGCGGATTATTTCAATTATCGTATTCTCGGAATGTGTTGTGTATAGCTCGTATTTGCACTTTATACTTGCACTAGCAAAACAGTTGAGTTTTGCTAACCCCCGAGTAATCGGGGGGTGGATATCTGTATTGTGTCCAGGTACATGCAGGTTTTCGGGAGCAAGTTATAGGATCGGTACGAGGGATGATGAAAGACGAATGATACTAATCACACGAAGGCCAGTTTTGGGTTCAGTTAGTCGGAGTCCATTGTATTGTCTTTTCCGCTGTCATATTGTTTGTTGTTTTAAAGTATTTTTACCCTTGCTTGGGTATGAGTCTGGATGGGATTTTGTATTTTGATTTGTAATTCAGTGATGAAAGACCAAATCGGTTTAATTATTCGTGATTTTGCCACGTCGGTATGTAATGTAATGTGTTGTTTTGATGTCTAGCTTGGTGGATCCTCATAGAGAGAGTGTGCGGCGTGTAATATTCCCGGTTTGATTCTGGGGGTGTTACATAAACACAGTGAAGCATCCTACTTTCCTACGAACAAGATCGGTGTGCCCCAAGATGAAGCGCTAGGTCAAATGTAATATTCTCCAGCAACTCACCCAATTGGTTCTTCAATTCCCGCATCGTTGGTGGTGTCGTGCAATACGGTACCTTAGAAATTGGATCCGTATTTGGCTCTAAGTCAATAGCAACCTGAACCTCACATTCTGGTGGTAGACCCCGTAGATCATCCGAAAAAATGTTTGCATACTCATTAACAACTAGAATTTGTGTCAGCTCTACTTCTCCTTCCTCG
The DNA here is from genome assembly GCA_033398695.1 of Orobanche coerulescens. Taxonomy (NCBI): domain Eukaryota; kingdom Viridiplantae; phylum Streptophyta; class Magnoliopsida; order Lamiales; family Orobanchaceae; genus Orobanche; species Orobanche coerulescens. The sequence continues at coordinate 187,861,236 of CM065803.1, read as the reverse complement.
GTCCTCATAGCGTAACACCAACATGGCGTATAAGCTTGGTTCAAAGTTTCATTGCCTTAATTGCAACTAATAATCAGTTTATGCTTCCATATCTTTTGAACCATCAAGGAGTCTTCGGTACCATATTTAACCATCATATTAATAATCTCCATTCTATAATTTATAATTGCCCCATTACTATTCAATTAATCGTCGCCAAGAATCAAATCTTCATCCTTAATATCTACCATGATCAAATTCGAAGGCAATCTCACACGTTAAAATTTCATTGTTTAAGATTTTCATTATTCTAATGTCAAACCAAAAGTCACTCCTCTTAGACCCTCTATATATATGTTGCATTAATATAACACCTTGTTCTCCTACTGTTCACAAAATGCAGATCAAAAGAATATCAGGCAAACATTCATATTATAAATGATCATGTTTTACATAAGCGGACTTGAATTGTTCGATATAGCTAGGACACGGAAGACCTTCAATTTTTTAATCGAAAGAGCAGTTCATGCTGATAACGTATTGTGTAATATTATATATATATATATATATATATATATATATATATATATATATAGAGAGAGAGAGAGAGAGAGAGCAACTCAACAAAAGAGAAAGCTAGATAATATAAAGGAGGGAGATTGTTTTATTCATGTGTCTAACAAGTTACGAGTAAGATTTTATATAAATCTCTCCAAATTAATTTACAATACAAATAAAAAGTCAAGAGTTGGATGTACTAATGAAGGGAAAAGAAAAAAGTCAAGAGTCACACAACATTATATAACACTTATTTATTTACAGCACACAAGTCACATGCAAACACGTAACGACATAATAAATATTACCTCCATTTTATTATGATCGTAATATTTAGAGTTTTATGTTTGTCCAATTACAACTTTAAATATTAATATTTTTAATTATTTATTAGTAAAGAAATTATAAAGTTGATATTTTAAGAATATCTATCGATACGAACCACGTAACTATATTTTTTCTTATGTATATATCACAAAAATTGGTTAAAAAGGAATGTATGAATAGTGTAAAAATTTAAATATTATTACACTAATAAAAGAACGAATGTAGTAGAAAATTCTAAAAACAGGCTAATACGAAATGGAACTAAACCTCAAGATGGATATTAATATCCCAAAAGAAAGTGTTGGAATATGGATAGCATGTGATGGACGCTCACTTCTTCTGGTGCGTTTTTTTTTTTACTTCAACTTGGTCTCACATCAGAGTGAGGGACCAGGCTAAACTTATTTTTGGGGCCATTTGGATTACCTTTCTTACACCCAATATATCGGTATTTATTTGGCGAGTTCTACTGCATTGGCTACTCAATGATACTATATTGCACACCAGGGGCGTTTCACTTGCATCCAGATGTTCTTGTTGCATCTCATCCAATACCTACCATACCGAGACCATATCCCATCTTTTCCTGGAGAGTGACGTGGATCGTGATGTGTGGGAGTATTTTGGTGCGTGGACTCATCTATCCCCACCCCATACAGAAAATATTTTTGAGCTTCTGAGTTTTTTCTTACATGGAACACACTTTAGGCACGCAGTTTTCGTTATTCCTTGTCTGGTCCTTTGGTTCATCTTGACATAAAGGAATAGTGTAAAGCATAGGGACTTTACTTTTCCTGCTTGTCATATAATTGTGCAGGTGGAGCGTCATGTTATGATACTTGCTGCTGCGGGGCTTATCACTCAGGAGTTCTGGGCGGGGTGCTCGCGTTTTGATCATTTTCAGGTAGTCTCTTCTTCTCCCGCTCAGGCAAATCACCCCGTTCTTATTGTTTGGCTTCGAACCGAGACACCTTGGATCAAGCTGAACACTGATGGTTCATTTGATAGAGACACTTAGAGATCATCATGAAGAGGTCATTGTTGCTTTCCACTCCTCTTTTCAGGCTTCGTCGAGTTTTGATGCAGAGATCCAAGCACTAGCAATTTGATTGATTTTGGCTTCCCAGGGTTCGAGATATATATGGATTGAGCTTGATGCTGCTGCTGTGGTGATCCTGCTTACCTCTGACCATCGAAGCTCATGGCAGGTTCGCCACACACTTATGCAGATCCATCATATTTTCAGAGATATAGAGTTCAAAGTCACTCACATTTTTCAAGAGGGCAACAAGCCAGCCGACTACCTTTCAGAGCTTGGTTTATCGTCCATCGGCATTCAAACCTATATTATTGATACTGCTCCTCCGTATCTTCCCTCCCTCGTATGGATGGATCAACTCGATTACCCTTCGTTTATATTTAGATAGCATTTGTGATATAGTTGATTGATTGTTTATTGGCGTATACTTTAGCCCAAAGTTTTAGTGCTACAATTTGCTTTTCTTACCAGGCCATAGGTGTTTTATTTTTTTAGTTTTTAAGACTTGCTCTTTTTTTATCATAGTCTGAGTGGATTGTTTGTATTCTCGATTTTTTCTTTATCTCACAGGTGGGTCCCGCCTTAACCCCCGTCCACTCTGGACGTTTTTTCTGAGAAAAAAACTAATAGAGAAGTTATTCCCTGGAAAAGGGAAGAGCTTCTGTTTAACATAAATGAAGGTATGAGAGCAAAAGAGAGAGGGCGAGTATTTTTCCAACGATGCGGATTTTTCTAGACCAACATCCGTCGATTTGAAGAAAGATGTGGGTACAGTTGTAAAAGAACCGATCGAGGCAAATACTACGATATTCTATTTTTATTTGACTACTGTAGAGAATATCATTATTCATATTCTTTTAATATTCGAATATCAGCTATTAATTCTCTCTCTTAATATTTTATAGTCAAATATACTTGAATCAAAATTGAAATTCTGAATCAAAACTTTATAAATATCTTTTTTAACAAAATATATAATTTTGCACGTTCACTAACATCTACTCCCTCTGTCCCAGCCAAAGGTTGACAGAGGGTGTATATTTGGTGTATTTTATGTAATGATTGGTATAAATAATGATGATTAAATATGTGGTGGAGATTAAAAAGTAAAAAGTATTGATGATGAATGAGTGGTGGAGATTAAAAAGTAAAAAGTAATTGTTTGTTTTGATTGTAAAAAGTGATATATGTAAACTTACTAAAGGGACTACTTTTTGATAGAAATGTAAACCTTTGGGCGGGACGGAGGGGGTAATAAATAACATAGAAATATTCATAACGTAAATGCATTTCTAAGATGTTTTTATGAACCATATCACGTTTTACAACTGAGAACATCCGCTCAACATTCTTTGACAATGACAGAGAATTTTACAATATTATATTAAAATATATGAAGAATTAGAAGTATGTTAGTTTATATATTAGCAATTACACACATATATATATATATATATATATATATATATATATATGAGAATGGTTTTTATGTTGTGAATTGAGAATAAATTTGAATCATTGATCTGTATGTGGTGTACGGTCCAGATTGGTTTATGCATGCAATATATGCATTTCGTGCATCAAACTTGCAATGAATAAAAACTCTGCATTATATGCATCAAAATATCAATGCACTAGAATATTACATTCTATGCCTACGTTTTTGCGAGAATAAATCTAGGTCATCCATTTAATCAAGATCTATGGATCAAATTCATTCTTATTTCTTAATTTAAGTATCATTCTCACCGAAACCCACCACAAATATATATATTGTTTAAATATGTGGACCCAATTTTGTAAGTACACACGTATGACATGTAGGATTTTAGAGCTCCATGAAAAGGGGAACTTCTTTTTTAAAGTCAGAGAGGAACTTTCATTTATTGGCAATTGAAATAAATAAGGGGAGGGCTGAATAAACACCATATTCTACTAAATAAACACCCTATGCTACTTTACTTTCTTTCTCCCTCCAATAATTTTTTTCCCCTCTTTCTCTCTCTTCCTATATATAATATAATATTATTAAAATTATTAAAATTTATTAAATACCTTCAGATTATATTGAATTATCACATTTACTTTTTTAATATTCATGATATACTCATCATCAGTATATTTTATTTTTTAATTTACATCATATTTACCATCAATACTTAGGGGGTGTATTGGATTAAAATTATATTGGATTTTTTTGGACTTTAAAAGTCTGGAGGTATTCAATCTGGATTTTTAAAAGTCCTTAAAAATCTTGAGGTATTCAATCCAGACTTTAAAAACTCCTTAAAAAATCCTGAGGTATTCAAAACTTCATAAAAGGTATTCAAAACTTCATAAAATCCAGATTTTGTAGAATTTCATTCAAAAGGGTTAATGACGCCAAAATCCACAACCTTTCATCCGACTTTCAGTTTTCCCACAACCTTTTCAAAAATCCTGTAAATCCACAACATTTGGCACTTGTTCGTTTTTTCCATAATTTTGATTTAGCCCTAAATTCGGTCCTACGTGGATCCTACATGGGCCATGCCATAGAAAATTCAAACTGCGTCGTTTTAAGTTTAGGGTTAATAACGCCAAAATACACAACCTTTGATGCCAACTCTCTGTCCGTCACTATAACGCGTGGGTGCATGCACTTGTCAAGTATGAACTTTAGACACGTTAATGCCCACTTATAGTTCTCCCCCCTTTCCTTAATGATAAAGGCAAAAGTTATGCTAAATGTCTTGTTGGTTGAAGTTACGCCAACAATATGAAGAAAAGGCATACCATATTTGTTTGTTTTGTATGTTGCATCCACAATCAACACGTGTGGAAATGCTTTCCATATATCTAACGACAATGGATGAACGAAGAATAGGTTTTCCAACGCATTTGAAATACTATTTACGGAAAACTCAATAAGAAATTTTTTATCGTTTAAATCAGTCAACAATTTTTTTTCGTTTTCCTTCAACTGCCTTGCATAAGCATGTCCCTCCATATGTTGTGCAGGTGGATGATTATGTTGATCACATATCACCCTCAATATCCATCCATCATATTGTCTTAAATACGAACCCACCAATTGAAATTTCTGATTGATTTTTTGGTGCGGATCTTTGCTTGATTCTTTAACTTGGTATTTACCACCACGATCACAAACAAGTGTGACGTAAAACACCACACCATCTTCATTTGTCTTTGATCTTCTTGTGACAATGACATGACCAAGAGAAAATGATGTGTTTTGTACCCATTTCATCAACTCTTCGTGAGACTCGAACACCTAAATTTTAAATAATGATGTTAGCAAATATTAAAAATTACAAAATAACAAAAATTTACGTTGACATCATAGATATAAAAAATTAGACTTGATTGGTAAAAAATGGTGATGTAACGGAAGAGATCACATTGCCATCATTTAAATTATGTTCGTATAAATTTGACATCTTTTTCTCGCCTCTTACTCTTGAGTTTGCTTCTTCTCCCTTTTGCTTTCGAATTCTAAATCCTCCCAAATTCTAAATCCTCCCTTCACTAAAGCAAAAGAATTGTATATACAACATTACAATATTGAGTAAAACTTACATTCACCAAGAGACAGGTTGCTTCTGAGAGGCTTTCCCTCTACGCTCTCAAACCTTTTGCTTCTTCACATGATCTGTTAATTGTTTTGATCAAATAAAAACCAAAGAGTAGGATATTTAATATGACTAAAATTTAAAAAAAAAAAGGAAAAGGACAAGGCACAACAGCCAGATACATACATCAAACCACCAAAAACATGATAGAACACGGACAAAACAGCAAAAAATGAATAAAAAATGAAATGGGTGTGTATAGGAGTAGGGGGTGTTCAAAACCGGATATCTGGACTTTCGGATATCCGAAAATTCGGATAGTAGATTTTGATATCGGATATCCGAATATCTGAAAAAAATATGAATTATGTTCGGATATCCATATATTCGAAAAAAAATATTCGGATTTGGATATCGGATATCCGAATATCCGAAAAAAACTTCGGATATGGATATCGGATATCCGAATATCCGAATACCTTATATTATTTAAAATATAAAAAAAATAAAAATTTTAAGATTTTTCGGATATTTCGAATATCTGAATATCCGATTTTTCTGAAAAGTACTATCCGGTATCCGAATCAGAATGTCAGGATATCATAACTTCGGATATCCGAATTTTTGGATATCCGAAACTTCGGATTTTCGGATATTTCGGATCGCATATCGGATATCGGATATTTTTGAACACCCCCACATAGGAGGATTTTGCAGAGACATACTGATGTGCATATACCAAAAAATAAATAAATAATGAAATAGACCTGCATAGGGGCATGCATAGGCGTGTGCACAAGGGTGTGCCTATAGCAGCACCCAATAAATAATGGCGTGGGTTATTAAGACTCCCTATATTTACAAAGCAAACTTTTTTTTTTTGTCTTTTTGTTTTCTTTTTTTTTGTGTATTATGTTTTTTAGTGTTTATTTGTTATGTGTTTTTTGTGTAATGTTTTTTTTAGTATTTATTTGTTATATTTTTTGTGTTATGTTTTTTGTATTCGTCTAATGTATTTCTATTTAATTAAACAACAACAACAATAACACGTTAAACATTAACACATTAAACAACTACAACAACTGTTATTATTCAATTAAACAACAACATTAACACATTATTTAAAAACACCACCACCAAATATAGTGCATTTACTATGTTTGTGCTCTTATATTTACAATATAAATCAGTAATCATTTACTATGTGTAACACCCCGAGATATTCGGAGTACAGCGTCGTGGACCCCTACATGGGACCCACCAGGCTATAACAAGAAAACACCACTCGACTGACCATCTCGGTTAGCGAGAACACACATTTAAATAATTCAACATATAAAGATACGCCCGGAGCAACCGGCGTAATAAACATCAACCGATAATATAGCAATTTGAGTTAATACAAAGCGAAGTTTGAAATGAAAAGCCTAACTACTCGCGAGTACAATCTATAAGTTTATAAATGTGGGAAACAACCAAATCGAAGTAGACAAAAGAAATAAGAAGACCCAAATGCACATGTCAACGACCCTGGCCAACATCCTCGTACTGTCCCAGCGCTCGCTCGTCCGGAAGAACATAACCTGAAATCCATAACAAGAATTTCCCCAAAACGGGTCCCCAAAGGGGTTAGCAATTACGCTAGTACAAGTAATCAAGGCAAACCAATCGCTTACACATTTCATAGTACATGCACCAAGTCATTTCAAAACCAAAACCAGACATGTCTTTTCCGGAAACAAACAGTCACAAATAATTTACCTAGGACCGTGACGAAGCCACGAATCCCACTCGAGGCCTCTAAGGACCCTCCCGAGCTGGCCACATTCATAAAACAAATCAAGCACACACGTCACCTAGGACCGGGACGAAGCCACGAATCCCACTCGAGGCCTCTAAGGACCCTCCCGAGCTGGCTAGCGAAACAAACTCATGAATCCAAGATGAAGCCATAGATTCCCTCGAGGCCCCGTAGGACCCTCCCGAGGTGAGTAAAGCACACACAATATACATTACAATTTCACGTTAAGCATAAGGTTTCCAAAAATACTTGCCTTGAATAATAGACGACGCAATGAACGGAAGGAAAGGACGCCGACGAATGCTAGTGACCTACAATTACGAACCTAACAATTCAAAAAACACAATCACAACCAATCCTAAACGAATACGGAATTGGAATACACCCGAAAACCCGCCTACAATTCATGTATATTCGTATAAAAACAACAACGAGGGCGGACCACAACCAAACCCTCTCGATTACAAAAATACCACGAAATGTACCATGAATCCGTAGAAAAATCAACAATACCAACAAGAATAATCATATTCATCATGAATTAATCTACAAACCGGGATGAATCGGACGAAAATCCCAAAAACCCCAAATTATCCAAAAGTAGGGTTCTAAGAGATTTACCTTGATTCAAGAGGTAGAAGATGATTAAATGATGATAACTTGGTGTTAGATACTCAAAATCTTGGATGGATAATGATACACGATCCAAACTTCAGCCTCCAAATTGCCTAAGTCACCTAACCCTCGGAGAAGAAGAAGAAGAAGAAGAGATGAAAAATGACGCTGAAAAACGCGACTGTCCCCTTAAATACCTCAGAGACGCACGATCACCACGCACGACCAAGTGCTCATGCGTCTGGTCGTGCGCCAGGCCACTGCCCGACTTCCTGTCCAACACGCACGATCACTAGCTCGTGCTTCCTGCTCGTGCGTCCCTGGGAGTTACTTCCGAGCATTGGTTGCGCACGAGCAGCGGGCACGGCCAATTGTTCGGATGCTTGGTCGTTTGCTAGGCCACTGCCCAGTTTCTGACCAACAAGCACGAGCAACGCGCACGAGCACCAGCTCGTGCTTCCTGCTCGTGCGTCCCTGGAGTCCTCTGCCTAGCATACGACTACGCACGAGCGCCAAACACAAACGACAACTCGTGTGGCCTGCTCGAGTGCAAGAACTAAAGGCTAACATCTAGCCCGACACGACTCCGAAAACATCCAGAACGTAACCAACTCAAAAGGGAAAGACATCGAGAGTTCACGACGCTCTCTAAGGGACAATACGACAACATAATACGATACGCTATCGAATCACCAAGCAAAAACTCACAACATCCATAAGGACATAAGATAGACTTGCGGCAACCCCGAAACGGCGGTTCCGAATAACGATTTGCGAGAATACAAGAAATAGCGATGAAAATGACATAAAACACCAAATCGAGTAAAACGAGTCCGAAACAAGCTCGATCAACAAGAACTCCAATATTAAATACCCTCAAAATGTCAATACAGTTACGAGTGAGTTGCCAAAAATGAAAAATACACCAAAATGAGAATACCGAAAAAAAGGAAAATTACGGATATTACATTCTACCCCTCTAAAAATAAGTTTCGTCCCGAAACTTAAGAAACAAACAACTCGGCGTACCTAGCACGCATGCTATCTTCGGTTTCCCAACTTGCCTCTTCGGCACCATACCTCGACCACTGCACTTTGACCAACAGAATGGTCTTATGCCTCGGTCGCTTCTCACGGTGTTCTAAAACCTTCAGGGGACGCTCCTCAAAAGTAATATCCTCGGCGACATCAATCTCACCATAATCGATGACGTGACTAGGATCCGGGACATATTTCCTCAGTTGGGAAACATAAAAAACGCTATGAACATGACTCAGGGCCGGGGGTAACGCCAAACGGTATGCTAACCCACCAACCCACTCGAGAATCTTGAAGGGTCCAATAAATCTCGGACTCAACTTCCCCTTTTTCCCGAAATGGAAAACTCCCCTCGTCGGCGACACCTTCAGCACACGTGGTCTCCCACCTCGAATTTCAAAGGTCGACGACGGACATCGGCATATGACTTCTGTCGACTCTGGGCGGTCAATATCCATTCCCGAATTAATTCTATCTTCCGCCTTGTCTCTAAAACGATATCCGGCTTGGTCCCGACCAAATCAGACGCCTCATTCCAACAAATCGGTGATCGACAACGCCGCCCATAAAGTGCCTCATACGGTGCCATCCGAATCGACGCGTGCCAACTATTGTTGTACGTGAATTCGATCAATGGCAAATGCTCCTCCCAGTCATTGCTCCAATCGAGAGCACAAGCATGCAACATATCCTCAAATGTCTGGATAGTGCATTCCGATTGTCCATCTGACTGGGGATGAAAATAGGTACTCAAACGCAAACGAGTACCCAACGCCTTATGCACCACTTCCCAAAAGTGCGATACAAAATGGCCATCACGATCTGAAACAATAGACTTCGGAGTACCGTGAAGCCTCACAATCTGCGCGATAAACACACGAGCCAACTTCTCTGGACCCCAAGTGTCCTTGATGCCCATAAAATGTGCCAACTTGGTCAGACGATCAACAATCACCCATACCATATTCATGCCCGACCTCAATCTCGGCAAACTCGTAATGAAATCCATCGATATATCTTCCCATTTCCATTCCGGAACAGGAAGCGAATGCAATAACCCGGCCGGTCGCTGATGCTCGATTTTGACCTGCTGACAAGTCAAACATCTCGCTACAAACTGCGCGACTTTCTCCTTCATATCATTCCACCAGAAATTCCTTCTCAGGTCCTTGTACATCTTACTCGAACCAGGATGAACGGAGTAAGGTGTAGCATGAGCCTCACGCAAAATACTCTGTCTCAATTCTGAGTCGCTCGGTACGCAAAGCCGACTCTGGAATCTCAAAACACCATCCTCGTGAATCACAAATCCAGGAGACTTTCCTTTAAGAATGTTCTCTCGAATTTGAGAAATCATCGGATCCTCCAACTGCTTCAGCTTAATTTCATCGATCAAATACGACGAAATCTCTAAAGCACGAAGATGCCCGACAGCTCCAGGCAACAAAACCTCAACATCTAACTCGATCAAAACCCGCTGAAACTCAAACTGAGACAGAAGGATCTCAAGCATTCGCAACGCAACCGGTTTCCGACTCAAGGCGTCGGCCACGACGTTCGCTTTGCCCGGATGATAAAGGATTTCGAGGTCATAATCCTTAATCAACTCTAACCACCTCATCTGCCTTATATTCAACTCCCGTTGAGTAAATGTGTATTTCAGACTTTTATGATCGGTAAAAATCTGACATGCAGAGCCGAAAAGATAGTGACGCCAAATCTTGAGCGCAAAAACAGCTGCCGCTAACTCCAAATCATGAGTAGGGTAGTTAAGCTCATACGGCCTCAACTGTCTCGACGCATATGCAATGGTCTTGCCGTGCTGCATCAATACGCATCCAAGACCCTGACCCGAAGCATCACTGTAAACAGCAAAACCCTCGTTGCCACACGGCAACGCCAAAATCGGGGCTGAAGTCAAACGCCTCTTCAGCTCCTCGAAACTCAACTGTCTCTCGTCATTCCAGACGAACTTCTCGGATTTCTGGAGCAACTGTGTAAGCGGCCAATCCAATTTCGAGAAACCCTCGACGAACCTACGGGAGTAGCCGGCCAAACCCAAGAAACTACGGATCTCCTTCACATTCTTGGGCGGTGCCCAATCCAATACTGCCTCAATCTTCTGCGGATCCACACGAACCCCCTCGGCTGAAATCACGTGACCTAAAAACATCACTTCCTTTAGCCAGAGCTCACATTTCGAGAACTTCGCATAGAGTTGCTCGGTCCTTAAAATGTCTAACACTACCCGCAAATGATGGGCATGCTCTTCCTCGTTCCTCGAATAAATAAGAATATCGTCAATGAAGACGACGACACACTTATCCAAATACTCAATAAAGACTTTGTTCATCAACTGCATGAACACCGCTGGCGCATTAGTTAACCCGAAAGGCATAACTACAAACTCATAATGTCCGTATCTCATCCGAAAAGCTGTTTTCGGCACATAGGACTCCCTCACCCGGAGCTGGTAGTACCCCGATCTCAAATCAATCTTCGAGAACACCGCAGCTCCCTGCAACTGATCGAACAAATCATCAATCCTCGGTAAAGGATACTTGTTCTTGATGGTCACCTTGTTTAGTTCGCGATAGTCGATACACAAACGCAGTGAACCATCCTTCTTCCGCACAACCAAGACCGGTGCGCCCCAAGGCGAGGCGCTCGGTCGAGCATACTCCGACTCAAGAAGCTCACTCAACTGCTTCTTCAACTCGGACATCTCCGAAGGTGCCATGCGATACGGCGCCTTCGAAATTGGAGCCGCGCCCGGCTCTAACTCTATAGCAAACTCGACCTCACGATTCGGTGGCAAACCCGGTAACTCGTCAGGAAATACATCAGGAAACTCACTAACGACTGGAATCAACAAAAACTCGACTCCACCATCCTCTGCCTTTAAGGCATAGCACCAATAACCGGTACACCCCTTTCGCAGGAGCCTCATCGCCTTTAAGGCGTTAATAACGAACTTCTGGTTTCCTCTCTTACGCCCCGCGAAAGAGTGCTCGGTGCCGTCCTCGGCTAACATAGTGATGATTCTCGTGCGGTAGTTCTTGATCGCGCCATGCCGCTCGAGCCAATCATCCCCGAGGATCAAATCTTCACCCTCGATACCCACAACAATAAGATTAGAGAGCCAAGCCCTCTCACAAATAAACACAGAACAGTCCCGGACCTCTCGATCACCGACAATTCTATCACCACTAGGAAGTTTAACGATGAAAGGCTCGCAAGGTGATAAGCAGTCTAGACTCAAACGGCGTACACACTCTAGAGAAATGAATGAATGCGTAGCACCCAAATCAAAAAGCACACTGACAGGATGGGAATGGATATGAACGGTACCTATCGCCACAGTGGCCGCTGGATCATCGGCCCTCCTCATCTCATAGATACGCGGCTGGGCAGAGCCGAAACTGGAAGCTCCTCCTCTAGCGGGCTGACCCCGACCTCTACCTCGACCGGCACTCAGCGGAGGCTGCGGAGCAAATGAGCCCTAGTTCACACTCGGCTCCATAGGTGCTGGGTGTGAAGAATGGGCGCCGCAAAACTGTCTGAGCTGTTCACAAAAAGAAGCCTTGTGGCCCGACTGACCACAAGTATGACAAGTCAAAGGCGGGCGAGGACACTCCCGGTTCATATGGCCTGGCTTGCCACAGTTAAAGCATCTGGGGTCCCGGACGGAGGCACTGGCAGTACCTCGATAGCCCCCAGAAAAACGGGTCGAACCACCCCCAGGATTATTTGTAAACTGAGATTTCTGCTGACTTCCACCCTTGTAACCCGAGAAATTCCCAGTGGATTTCTGCTTCTTACTCTCTCGGACCGCCGCACTGGCCGTCACCGACATATCATAGGCAAGAGCTCGACTCTGATAATCCTTTCAAAGTAGTGCAGACGAGCCCAGACATGTAGTCCCGAATTGACAGCTTCATCCGCTTGGAAAAATGGAAAATTTTGTCGCTCTCCTCGACAACTTGGGTCTTCACATAGCCCAACTCCGTGTTAAAATCGGCAATAGATTGGGATACGGGAATATCCCGTGGTTGAGCATCATAGAAAGCATGGACTCGAGTCTGTCTAACCGGCCACGGGCAATATTCAGTCTCCATCAATTCCTGAAATTCGGCCGACGAAGCAACATGATCTTTAGGCCCAACGGCCTCCCACCAATCCGTAGCGTCCCCAGTGAGAAAGTACTGGGCAATAGGGACCTTACGATCCTCGGGACAGTTGGTGGCAACGAAGACTTTAGATATCTCCTTGATCCACCCCTCCCAGCCGATCGGGTCTGATGCTCCCGAAAACTGAGGAAGATGCATCTTGATGACATCCTGGAGCCAACGGTCTGCTCCGCCCCGATTAGCATGGGCCGGATCCGGGTTCTGAACCACCTGAGCTATCGCCGCCATTTGATTTACCATTTGCTGCATAACGGCCGCAATACCAAGGTCGGCGCGCTCCTGAGAAGAAGCATGACTGTGACGGTCTCCGGTACTGCCGGCTCCCGAAGAATGCGATGTGGCCGCCCCACCGGTTGCCCCACGTCCCCGGCCGCGTCCACGGCCACGACCACGACCACGGCCCCTTCCAGCATCCATGCTGGTGATAAGAGGTGGCAAAAGCAACTCGATGATAAGTAAAAGAGGGAGAATAACCACAATTCAGGAAACGGAAATACGGTACGAGAAAGTAAAGAATCGAGTAAGGAAAACTTACGAACACTGGAAGTACTGAGATGCCGGCAGCGGTGTGACAATGTGCGAAACAAAACACAACTAGACCCAAATAACCGACGAGCCTAGGTATCCATAAACCTAGATCTCCGATACCATTTTCTGTAACATCCCGAGATATTCAGAGTATATTACAGCGTCGTGGACCCCTACATGGGACCCACCAGGCTATAACAAGAAAATACCACTCGACTAACCATCTCGGTTAGCGAGGACACATTTAAATATTTCAACATATAAAGATACGCCCGGAGCAACCGGCGTAATAAACATCAACCGACAATATAGCAATTTGAGTTAATACAAAATGAAGTTTGAAATGAAAAGCCTAAGTACTCGCGAGTACAATCTATAAGTTTATAAATGTGGGAAACAACCAAATCGAAGTAGACAAAAGAAATAAGAAGACCCAAATGCACATGTCAATGACCCTGGCCAACATCCTCGTACTATCCCAGCGCTCGCTCGTCCGGAAGAACATAACCTGAAATCCATAACAAGAATTTCCCCAAAACGGGTCCCCAAAGGGGTTAGCAATTACGCTAGTACAAGTAATCAAGGCAAACCAATCGCTTACACATTTCATAGTACATGCTGTTGTGCGACGATTAATTCGCCACGATAGGCGATCGGCAACCTCCCTGAAAAGTCAACCATAGAAGCCAAACTCCGGACAAACACCTAGAGTCCGGCATAATACAGCGATCGTCTTTTGGTAACCAGCGATCGCCTTTTGACACCTGGCGATCGTCTTTGTCTAACGGATCAGAGACGATCGTCTCATGCCACGTGGGGATCCGGCATCCGTCAAAGTCGTCGAAGACCGAATCTTGGACGATGGCCCACCCGCGGATCTTCATAGGATACCAACAAAAAGGATCATTGACCCCAGCCTGTCACCTACCACACCTACCGACAAGGCCGCCGAAAGGTACGAACTGGACCCTCCTCGGACAGCGACTCGCGGCCAGCGTCTTGGCTTCCCATTGGTTCACCGGTGGCCTCAGCGCAACCTCGGACCTCAAGGGAACAGGCCCACGTGGCGGGACGATCGGCCGTTTATTTTAATATAAACGGCGATCGCCGCGATCGCTGAGGATCCCAACTACCTTGTCCCCATAAATAGAGGACTCACATTGCGACCAAGGGGACGGATCCTACCACGAATTAAGTGCAAAATACACACCAAAGAGAGAACAAAGGCTCTTTTGGCAATCACTAACATATTCATAGTGACATTCACACACATTCATCATAAATTCCAAGCAAGAACTCATGATTCATCCATCTGGTTCTTAGGCAATCTGGCGCTCTAAAGCCTAGATAACTAGAAGCTTTTACACTCATTGTATTAGATTCTAACATTAATATTTGTACTCGGCAAGATATTTATTAATAACATCTCGCGAGAGCATTCAAGCCGGGACTAACAACCGGCAAATCTTGTGTTATCTATTTTCCCACGGAAGTGTTCTCGCATTTTGTTTGTTACTCGATCGTTCGGCAATACTATCTCGGATAATATTTTGGGTAACAACAATTGGCGCTAGAGGAAGGGGTTGCATCTAAACCTTCATTTTTATTCCTCTAGTCTCGAAGAACACTCACATTCTCCGGACATATACTTGAAGAAACACTCACTTGTTCTTCAATAGAAAAACCATCGAGAAAATGACATCGGCAACAACCTCCAAGAGGCCACCACGAGATCTGCCGAAATCTTATTCGGCGAGGACCGAATCCCGGCCCACGGCGGAAGGCGGCCGTGGCGGCGCTAGGCTCTCACTCCCGCCCCGAGGGACGGTTCTAGCCTCTCACTCGACCGGTTCCGGACATGGAGCAGTTGAGGAGGCTATAGCCATCCTCGAGGCGGCGAGAGGGCCGCGATACGCCTACCGTCACCCGTCGGCCAACCGCCGGGCAAGCAAGCGGAAGCTCAAGGGGATCTATGTTGAGAAATCGAGAAAGCCCCGAGCAGCTGGAGAAGGCTCTCGTAAGGCGGGGCGATTCCGTCTTGGCCGCCTAGGGAGCGATCCCTCATGGCGGCCAGGGCACTCGAGGCCCAGTAGGAGAGACATCGATATCTGAATCCTTTACGGGGAGTTCGGCGTATCCGACTCCCAAGAGGCGACGGTCAACGAGCCTGCTCGCCCGAAGGGAACCCTGCGGCGGGGAGATCGTCGTTCACCACGGGGCCGAGGATCGCACACGATCGCCTTGGTTCACGCTACGAGTCAATCGGCGATCGGTCGGCGACGGCGATAGCCGCCATACAACGCCTCGGCGAGATGAAGGCGCTCATGGAAAATGGGGCGGCGCCGGGAGATCGATCATTGGTTCAAGCGAACCACTCACGACTCGGTCGAGCTCGCCCGATCCAACCAACTATCAATCCCCCACAAACACCTTTATACGAGGGGAAATCGGATCCGAAACCCACTTAAGCAAATTCCGGATCTACATGACCGGGTGCGGAGCTTCGGATGCGACGAAATGTCGTATGTTCCCGTTAACTCTGGGCGGCCTCGCCCACGGATGGTACACCTCACTACCATCTCGCTCAATCAATTGCTTTGAGAAGCTAGCGAGCGACTTCAGGTCATACTTCGCCGCCAAAGTCGCTCGCCGGAAGGTCCTCACCGCATGATGAAAATCGGGCGGGGAAGGGCGAATCGGATGAGGATTACATCGGCCGGGTAGACGAGATAGTCCTCACCGGTGAGCCGTCGGCGGCGAGATCGCTCTCAACTCGATTATGAGCGGATTCCACGGGCCTTCGCCCATGTTCGAGCATCTCACAAAAGATATCCCCCGACCTATTCGATTTTCCGCAACAAGGCCGCCGGGTTCTGGCCGAGACAGAGGATGCTCTCACTCCGCTTAGAAGAGGGACCGTCAGAAGAAGGAAAAGCGCCCTCCATGTCCGGAAGAAGGCGGTCGCCAAGCCCGGAAGGCGATCGCCAAGCCGCTGGCGAGTTCAAAGCCTTCGAGAATGTAGAGGTCCACCTTCTTCACAACCTCAACTTATCTCGGCCCACATCTTCAACGCGATCAAGGGTCGCGAGTGGCTTTCAAGCCAAAGCCAATAAGGGACCACGGTCACCTAGGCGTAGCAAGTCTGTACCTATCATAAGAGTCCGGCCACAACACTAGCCGGTGCCGCGATCTCCTCGAGCAACTCGCGATTGTTTGAGGAAGGCAAGCTGGACAACTTGGTCACCAAGCCGGAACCAAGGACGGAAAGGACCGGAGGCGCGGCGTCGGCAACACGAGAGAACTCCTCCCAATCCGGTCGCGGAATTGAGCATGAGCCGGAATACTCGATGATTCGGTCCCACCGATCAACTCTGGCGGCCGGTCAACATGCTTCAAGCGGGAGGTGGAAACCTCGGGGTCTTTCCCGGTTTCCACCATGTCGAACGAGAAGCAGCGAGCCGAGGGCATTCGCGGGGTCCACGTCGTTGTACCCGGAACCGACCATCTCTAGAGACGCACTCATCACCTTTTCCAACAAGGACGGGGAAGGAGTGCGATGTCCCAAGGAGGATGCACTAGTGATCTCGCTTGCATCCTTGGGAAGGCGGTCGATCGCGTGTTGGTCGACAATGGGAGTTTTGCAACATCATATTCAAATCCGCCTAGACCAACTCGGCAACTGATCAAATTCATCAAGCCTTTCGACACCGTGCTTCAAGGGTTCGGCGACAACACGATCGAGCCTACGGGAGGATCAAGCTCTCCGTCGAGCTAATATGCTTTTATGATCCCAAGGTTAGGATTACTAGGAACCTAAGCTTTGTAATCATAGATAGGCCCGGCATCTATAATGGGTTCCTAGGTCGCCCCTTTTTAGAAACTTTTGAGGCGGTCGCCTCATCTTTCTTTCTTGTATCAAATTCCCCCTTTGATGGGACGGTCGGTCTTGTAAAGGAGATCATCTAATGGCAAAGAGATGTTTGAGTTACTCCTATGTTGTTAATTCTTTCAACACTTCCCGTCTTGTATGTAACATTGAAGCGGCCGACGATCAACCCATGGAGATCGACGAGCACGAGACTTCGTACCAACCCGACTCGGGGACGCCATCTCTCATCGATCGACGGACGACATCGAGCCAAGGATCGGTTTCGAGCCAAGTCTCGACATCGATCGAGGACCGAGTCGGAGATCGTACCAAGCGAGGCGGCCGTTCTGTCGAAGAGTTGGAAAGCATTACGATGGATCGGATCATCGAGCGGGAGGTGCGGTCGGCGCGAGCATCGACCGCGAATTAAAGGAGATCGATCAACTTGCTACGTAAGAACATCGGTGTCTTTGCACTGGTCGCATCAAGATATGGTTGGCATAAGTCCCGAACACGCTGCCATTATCGAAGATCGGCCGGCAATGAAACTGTTCACCGAGCGTAGGAAGTTCGGTCCCGAGAAATACGCGGCGCTCGACATAGAAGTCAGTTACTCAACAACGGTGATCGGAGTAGCGACAGACGAACCACGGTGGGTCGCCACGCGGTGCTCGTCAAAAAGCCGGTGGCTCTGGAGATTATGCATAGACTTCACCGACCTCAACGCGGCATGTCAAAAGATCACTTCCCAATGCCTCATATCGATCATCGGTCGATAGCACGGCGAGTTGCGAAATGATGTCGTTTATGGATGCCTTAGCGGATATCATCAAATCCCAATGGCGAGAGGAAGACATAAAACACACATCTTTCCACACGAGAAAAAGACATATACTTTTGGGTCGGAATGCCGTTCGGCTTGAAAAGCGCGGGCGACCTACGGCGATTAGTCAACGGGATGTTCGCCGATCAGATCGGCAAGACCATGGAGGTCTACATTGACGATATCGTGGTCAAAAGCCTCAAGAAGGAAGATCACCTCAACGATCTTGCCGAGGCGTTCGCCACCCTTGAGAAGTTTAACATGAAGCTGAACCCCAAGAAATGCAACTTCGGGGTGGGCTCAGGAAGTTCTTGGGGCACATAGTGAGCGAAGGGGATCGAGGCGAACCCGCCAAGATACGAGCGATCCTTGACATGCGGGAACCGCGGAACATCAAGCAGTGCAACGCCTCACAGTGTCTAGCCGCCCTCAACCGTTTCATATCACGGCTCGGCGATAAAAGCAAGCCTTTCTTCGCGACCATCAAGAACAAGAAGTTCGCATGGACGAAAGAAAGCCGAGATAGCATTCGCCAAAATAAAGGAATATCTATCCAACCCCGAGATCTGGCAAAGCCGATCCCGTGAAAAATTATTCCTTTACTTAGCGGCCTCGGAGGTCGCAGAGTGCCGTTTTGGTGCGAGCGAGAGGGCAAGCCCACTTGCCGATCTACTATGTTAGCCGGGCGCTCACGACGCCGAGACACGTTACACACCATTGGAGAAGATCGCCTATGCCCTTGTCATGAGTGTCTGGCCGAGAGCTTACTTCTTCGATCACCGGTGGAGGTCCTAACCACTCTACCCCTAAGACAAGTCTGCGCACCGAGGACACCAACGGGCGACTCCTCAAGTGGTCGCTGGAGATCGCACAATACGGTATCACTTACGCTCCTCGCACGGCGATCAAAGGCCAAGCTGCGCGGACTTCGTGGTGGAATTAACGTTCCCTCACGGTCAGGCCAGTCGGCCCGACACACTGAAATTATACGTGGATGGCTCGGCGACCAATGCGAGAGCGAGGCGGGGATTGTCCTCATTAGCCCAGACGGTCGAGTTTCACAAATGCCGTGCGTTTCGGTTTCGTGCGACCAACAATGAAGCCGAATACGAAGCTGCAGTAGGCGGGCTTGATCTAGCCCTCGCCACTAGATGTTCGACGCCTCCATATCTACATGGACTCCCTTTTGGTCGTGAACCAAGTCAAGAGGGAATATGAGGCACGCGGCGACAGGATGGTCAAATACCAAGAGTGTCGCGAAATGTGCACAAAATTTGAAGAAGTACTAATCGAGCAAGTCCCGAGAGAGCACAACTCCCGGTGCCGATGCACTTTCCAAACTAGCATCATCGGATGGGGCGTGACTTCTCCAACATCCAAATCACAAAGTCGGCAAGGCCGGCGATCGGCGGGAACTTGGTTACCACGGTCGCCATCGCCGAAGAGAATTGGATGACTCGTTCATCGAATACTTAAAAGGCGGACGGTCACGGCGACCGTGTTAAAGCTCGCCAACTCGGCCGTGCGACCGGGTATACCTATTGGACGATCGGCTTTACAAGCGAGCTTTGACCTTCCTCCTCAAGTGTATTACAGGAGGAAGGTCGGCTCGTTTTAGTGAAATCCATGACGGGATTTGTGGGAACCACGCGGCGAGCCCTCCTCCATAAGACGACTGGACAAGGATTTTTACGGCCATCACTTCGAAAAGATGCGATCGCTTATGCGAGATCTTGTCATAGATGTCGGATAATGGGCCCCAACATAAAACTATCACCCGAGCAGCTCACCTCCATGTATAGCCCTTGGCCATTTGCGCAATGGGGCATCGACCTTATAGGTCCCTTGCCGAAGCTGGCTCCAGTGTAAGTTCGCCATCGTTAAGTCGATTATTTCACCAAATGGTGAGGCCGAACCGCTCAACAAGATCGGCCAAGAACAAGTGATCAAGTTTATATGGAAAAACATAATATGCCGATTCGGTTTGCCCAGGCCATCATCTCCGACAACGGAAACAGATTCGGCGGCTTAGAAGTCATGCAATGCGTGAAAAGTGGGGAGTCAAAAGGTTATTCTCGGCGCCCTATCACCCTCGACGGCAGGCAGGCGGTAGAGCGGTGAATAAGATCCTCAAACACACGATCAAAGCACGACTCGAATCCCGGCAAGGAAGATGGGCGGCGAGCTCCCGAGGCGTTTTATGGTCTACCGACGGCGACCCGCAATTCAAGCGAAACCCGTTCGCCCTTACCTTGAACGAAGCGGTGATTCCTTCGGAGATCGCCGTCCTCGGCCATCGAACCCGAGGAGATGACGACCGACAACGATGTAGCCGGCGAATCGACCTAGACATGCTTGAAGAAAGGCGGTGACCTCGAAATGAAGAACACAATCCACAAAAGGAGAGCGAGAAGTTCTTCAATTCAAAGGTCGAGAGAGAAGATTTCAAGTGGGCGATCTCGTCCTCAAGAAAATCCAAACCCATACAGCGTCTTTGGTCCAAGCGGGAAGGACCTTTCGAGTATCCGGATGGTTAACTAAAGGAGCCTACGAATGGAACATCTGACGGTACTCGGACCAATACCCCTGAACGCCGTGCATACGAAAAAATACTATCGGTGATAAATTTGTATTCGATTTCAATGATGTACAAGGAATATAATGAGATTTTTGTTATCCCATCTGTTATGGCGATCGCCCCACCGAGCACCGCATATCACCGACGATCGCGATCACGACGATCCTAGGTGAAATTATTGCGACCATGATCACGGAGGTCGATGGAACCGGCTTCGCCCATGCAAGGTTCCTTTGGGTGAGATCGTCCGCCCTTCGTTTAAATACGAGGTCGACGTGGCCGAAGGACCCTCCAAAATAGTCGATGGCGCGATCGCACGTTCTCAAGGTACATCATCTAACATGGTGAACCCGAACAATGCGACGTGCCGTTACCCCCGTCTCAACGTACACCGTCGAGGATCGCCATCTTCATGGCGGGCCGAGGTGGAAGCAGAGCCGACAAGCCGCGGACGTGGTGTCGAATAAGCCGACAACACTCCGCGCAAGGACTCCTCCAGACCGAGATCGCCCGCCTTTCGTTTTAACACAAGGCAGGCGTAGCCTAACGGAGGACCCTCACAAAAAGTGAGTCGCAGGATACTAAATATCCCGCGCACACGAAGACACGATTGGGGAGATCGGTCCATCGAACACCGCAACCACACATCACTCTTCAGAATCGGCGAAATGAAGATAGCTCGCCAGACAGACTAGTCTTTGTTCCCTTACTTACAATAAGTGAACAAAAACAAGGGGCGAGGATAGGCGAGCTACTCTCAAATACGATCGAACAAAGAGAAACCATATTCGATCGGCTTCGCTCAAAAACATGCGGGCGATCGAGACCGTCAAGCGAAAATTACAAGTAAGAATTCCAATTCAAAACATGTCAATACTTTCAACACTCGGACAATCGGCGGACGAACAAAAAAATCGAAAGCAAATATACGCATACTCGAAAAATTGCACACAAATAGTCAAAGGCGATCGCATATAATGCATTACGCGGAATGAGAAAAGGAGTATTTTATTCATAAACACAAGCTTCATACATTTCAAGGCCTGAAGGCATTACAACAAAAAGTACAAGTTCTGAGAGGAAAAACAAAAGCCTCTCAAAGTCCCTTTCTTGGTCTTCGCCCTCGGGTCGCGGATCGGCACAGGCATCGGCCTCGGGATGAATGAGTTTGCCGGTATACCAACTCAAGTCAATCCAGGAGTCGACCAAGTCAAGGATCGGCGAGAAAGTGCGGATGCAGAGGATGCTTGGAGACATAGGATCTGAAGCTTTCCATCGAGAGGACCGGTCTCGACCCCGCCTTTTAGCAACTCGGACGGCGTCGGCATAGGCCAAATAGTAAGCGAACTTCGCCAGCGTGCCCGACGTTAAGGTAGGATCGACCTCGATCGCCTTCAGTGCCCTTTCGGATCCGCCGCCGTCTTCTCGACCTCCGCCATTCGGCCGCCTTGGCAACATTCTCGCCCGGCCTTCTCCAACTCTCTCTTCGCCGCCTCCGGCTCACCACTAAGCCGATCCACCGCAGCCTTCAGGCCGGTCGCCTCCTCTGCGAAGCCTCGAGCTTCTGGCGAGTCTCCTTCTCCTTATTACAGGATCGATCGGCAGCTTCCTTGGAGCGACCCAGCTCCTGCTTCAATCGATCCACGTCCTGCTTAGCCCGCTTGGCGGTCTCCTCATACTCTTTCTCCATCGACCGAATCCGGTTCGCATCCTCGATATTTGCATTCCGGCGGTCTCGAGCTCGCGATGGAGATGAGCGGTGGAGTCGCCCCTCAAAATCCCGGCGGCTTGGGCGGCCATCGTCGCCGCTGAAGAGCCGGGCAACGGTCGCCGCATGGCATCTCGGATCGCCGACGAGCGATCGCGTCAAGGTCGGTCGTCAAGCCTTGGGCGGGGAGGTGATTGCACGCGAACGTAGCGGGACTTGACGGGAACCTTGTGGAGCCTTGCTCGACAGAAATCCGGCACCATGGGGCGACGTCCGGTCGGCGAGGCGAACCTGCCGCAAACCGGGAAATCAAGGAGTTAGCCCATACCGTGCTCGGAATGCCTAACTCGGAAAAACTTTGACCCACTCTTACCTATTGACCGGCTCGGGTCGCGTCAGAAAAAGGCTTGCCCGGGGTGTCTCCGCATCGGCGATCGCCATCTTCTTCGCCGAGCCCGGATGACCGGGTCCGGTGACCGTGGGTTTGGCGCGGGCAGCTCCATCATCGGGATGGCGGAGATAGGAGCCGCGGCCAGGAGGCTCAAGAATCGACGTCCGCCTCGGAGATCGACGGGGACTCCGACCTCCGCCTCTTGCGGCGTTTGGTGTTCCTCTCCCTCGACCACCGGCTTGGCGGCCAGGCGCCTCGGCGGGTCTCTTCACCGGGCGGGATGAGACGTCGTCGGCTGCGCGACCGATCCGCTTGCCCAACTTAAGGCGACCGAGAACTCCCATGTCCGACATAGTTATCTCGGCGGAGGTTCGTGATTCGGGAAAATAAGCCTCTGTCAAAGAAAAGATGCAAACAAGTTAGACAAAACAAAACGACCTTTTGGAAACGATCGGCAAAGAAAGGAAACACCACTTAAACTCATACCTTGAACTTTCAAATGACGAGGGTAGCAAAACAAACGAGCCCCCAACCGATGAGCTTGATGCCAAGCGATCGAACGTCAATAAAGGAGTTCGGCAACGCACGGATACGCTCCCAAACGATCAAGAAATCAAATGGGAGGTCGATCATGGAACGAGAGGTCTGCAAAAGAAAACAAAATTAGATCAGTCAAGACAAGCTCAATCAAAGGGAGAGTTTAAATCCTTACTCGGATTCCTCTCCGGAAAATAGTGGGAATCTCAACTCTTCATTCAGCCCTTCACTCAACGCCGATCGCCATGCTCCGCCGACCAACACCATTTTGCCAGTCGCCCTGGTCTTATTCGGCACGCCAAGAACCACTCTCCCAAGTCGGCCTGGATATGATAACCGCCGATCGTCCCTTTCTGTGACGATTTAAACAAATAATTCATCTCCAGTAGCGGTAAGGTGACGAAATAACCGGTGACCGCCAAACAAGGTCAACGTGCGGATGATCTGCGGACCATGCATTCGGCGTCGATTGAAGGCGCCAAATTCGACGATCGGCAAATAGGAGGCGAGTGGCAACAGGAATCGCAGACCCGCCTCCATAATCATCTCGTTGACGGCGACCATATCACAGGGCGGTTGGTCGGCGCGCTCATTCTCCAAAGGCACGTGAAGGGAAACGCGTCGGAGGATGTGGTATTTGGCCCTCCGGGCTCGGGTCATTCTTGGTCGCCGTACTCGGATCGGCCGAGAGTCCACTGAGACGGGACGGCGGCCTGAAAGACCGTCCGATTCACGTGTTTGTAAGGGTGAGCGGCGGAGTAGGCCTCGAAATCGAATTCCGGGCAAGGTCCAGCGATCGATTCCATCATCTGAGCAAAAGCCACATAGGCGGGGCCGAATCTGCTCTCTCTTTCCCAGGCCTCCCGCACCAAATCGTCTTCATCCACCGGCAAGCCCCCCTGCTCCTCCGTCGCCGCCGTCCTCGCCACCTCGGCCTCGTTGAAAAGTTTTTCGAGTTCTTCGGGTGCAATCCCGCTCGAATAGCTTTAGCGGCCGTCTCCATATCCACTCTAACGGAACCTCCTCCCGTTCAGGCAACGCGGCGGCGGCAGAGGAGCTTCCGGTCTCGAAGGTTTTCGATCCTCCCGACATGTTAGAAAGTAAAGGTAAGGAGAAGGTTAAATTTTTTCTTACCGAGGAAAAAGAAGGAGATCGGCACACAAAGGCTCCAGAAATTTCTGCAGAAATTCGGCTATGGATGCTAAGGCGCGTAAAAGTGAAGGAGAAGAAGCCCTCCCCTTTTTATAGATGGGGACGAGGGCCTAAGTGCAAATAGGAGAAACCTCGGGGACTGAATCGGAACCGTCACGTGGGGACGCATTAAATGCGGCCCTCGAATCCCGCATACGCGTCTTTTCGAGGGCATGCCGGCCGGCAGTCGACAAACCGTCGGATTCCCCCAACAGCGGCACGACGCGTGTCCCACCACTTTTGGAAAGCCCGCCTCCTTTTCCCGCCGCTCCCAACGCGAAAGAAGGTCGTCCATATTCGAATTCAGATCGGTGGTCATCTAAACATCAGCGATCGCCAACAGTGCCACCTCACCCCGTGTTTTCAACATCGAGGCGAGCTGGGGGGCAATTGTTGTGCGACGATTAATTCGCCACGATAGGCGATCGGCAACCTCCCTGAAAAGTCAACCATAGAAGCCAAACTCCGGACAAACACCTAGAGTCCGGCATAATCTGACGATCGTCTTTTGGTAACCGGCGATCGCCTTTTGACACACAGCGATCGTCTTTGTCTAACGGATCGAGACGATCGTCTCATGCCACGTGGGGATCCGGCATCCGTCAAAGTCGTCGACCGAATCTTGGACGATGGCCCACCGCGGATCTTCATAGGATACCAACAAAAGGATCATTGACCCCGACTGTCACCTACCACACCTACCGACAAGGCCGCGAAAGGTACGAAGTGGACCCTCCTCGGGACGGCGACTCGCGGCAGCGTCTTGGCTTCCCATTGGTTCACCCAGTGGCCTCAAGCGCAACCTCGGACCTCAAGGGAACAGGCCCACGTGACGGGACGATCGGCCGTTTATTTTAATATAGAAAACGGCGATCGCCCGCGATCGCCTGAGGGATCCCAACTACCTTGTCCCCTATAAATAGAGGACTCACTGTTGCAGCCAAGGGGACGGATCCTACCACGAATTAAGTGCAAAATACACACCAAAGAGAGAACAAAAGGCTCTTTTGGCAATCACTAACATATTCATAGTGACATTCACACACATTCATCATAAATTCCAAGCAAGAACTCACAGATTCATCCATCTGGTTCTTCCGGCAATCTACGCGCTCTAAAGCCTAGATAACTAGAAGCTTTTACACTCATTGTATTAGATTCTAACATTAATATTTGTACTCGACAGTATATTTATTAATAACATCTCGCGAGAGCATTCAAGCCCGGGACTAACAACCCCGGCAAATCTTGTGTTATCTATTTTCCCACGGAAGTGTTCTCGCATTTTGTTTGTTACTCGATCGTTCCAGCAATACTATCTCCGGATAATATTTTGGGTAACAACACATGCACCAAGTCATTTCAAAACCAAAATCAGACATGTCTTTTCCGGAAACAAACAGTCACAAACAATTTGCCTAGGACCGGGACGAAGCCACGAATCCCACTCGAGGCCTCTAAGGACCCTCTCGAGCTGGCCATATTCATAAAACAAATCAAGCACACACGTCACCTAGGACCGGGACGAAGCCACGAATCCCACTCGAGGCCTCTAAGGACCCTCCCGAGCTGTAACACCCCCAAGTTATTCAAGGATATTACAGCGCAGTAAGCCCCGCCGTGGGACCCACAAGGCTAAACATACGCAGAACCATAAATTTTGACCGATAAGGTCTATACACAATGGAATGAAAAACAATACAAAGGTATTCAAAACATAACCAATGTATTCACAAACATCACAACTCAAATCAATACTTCGGCAAACCTAGGCCGAAACATCAAGGAAAATGGAAAACAATACTCGAGTATTCAATAACCAATCCAGTACAACAACACTGAATGGGAAACTCCAAACATAACTGGAAGAAAGACACAGTATCATACTTGCCCACCATCTTCATGCGACCGATACACCTGTCCGCCCTCCTGGAACCTGAAATACATAAAACGTATTTCCCCCATAAAGGGGTTAGCCGTCGAATAGCTAGTGCAAGAGTATCAAGTATGAAACACAATACTTCTCGACAATAAAGTAAAAGTATCCGTCAATTCATCAATTCAAGACTAGTATTCCGGAATAACTAAAATCTCATAAGATCACATAAAGACGTACATGAATGCCATAGAAATGGTTCGTTCATATCATCCGTCAATACATGTATGAATGCCGTAGAAACGGTTCGTTCATATCATGCCATCAATACATATATGAATGCCGTAGAAACGATTCGTTCATATCATGCCATCAATATATGTATGAATGCCGTAGAAACGGTTCGTTCATATCATACCATCAATATTTCTTACTTTCAAAGTCGAGAACGTACAATCATAAATATATACTTGCCTTTGAGACATCGAGAAAACGAACGGAAGAAGGGGTATGAGGTCGGTAGGTCCAAGAACGCGCTTCCGGCACCTAAACGATTCGCAAGGAATATGATAATCAATTATCCATATTCAAATTACACGAAGAAACCCCCGAAACCCGTCTACAATTCGTAAAGATATACGGATAATCAACTAGAGGTTGGAAAATCGTCCAAAATCTCACAAGTCCGAAAACGGCACAATCCAAACCATAAAATTGTAGGGAAAGCATGCATATGGTATAGATACATCATAATCTCAGGGTTCTCAAGCTTCCAAATGGATAAACCGGACGAATCTACGAAAAAACCCCAAAATTCCCAAAAAGTAGGGTCCTAAGGATTTTTACCTTGATTCGGACGTTAGGAGGAATTAGATGTTGAGAAATCCTTGTTCTCCAACCAAATATGTTGATGTTAGAAGGAAGATCGCTTCCAATCACCCAAGATCGTCTCTCCCGAGCGATTTCCATCGAAAAGGAGTGAAGAAGGTGAAAAATGACGAAATGGAAGTCAACTGTCATATTTATATCTGCCCAGTCTAGCGCACGCTACACCTCCTTCATTAGCGTGCACTAGTGAAGTCACCGGATATTCCAGTGGTTTCTGCCGGCTCCGTTAGCGTGTGCTAATCGTCTGTCTCTAGCGTGCGCTAGTCCAAAATGTGGCATTCAAGATCGGAGTCGAGAACTTCTGTCTACGCCTGCTCGAACTTAGCGTGCGCTAGCGCTATGATTTAGCGTGCGTTATGAAATAGCTTTAGCGTGCGCTAGCCGAAGCCTAGCGTCGCTATCGATAGTCCGTAGAAGCCTGACAACCTCATTGCCTCTGCTGACCAGCCCGCTAGCGTGCGCTACGGACGGATGTTAGCATGCGCTACTAACCACGAATAGCGCGCGCTAACAACTCCTAGCGTGCGTTAATCCGCCAGTCCAGAGAGCGATCCAAATCTGTATCGACCTGACTGATCCTCTTAGCGCACGCTACGGCTCAAAGCTAGCGTGCGCTAATCAAGCAGAATTAGCGTGCATTAGCCTAGGCCTAGCGTGCGTTATATCTCTGGCCCAGAACATTTCCGCAAGGTCTAAACGACAAGATCAAAAACCAAACGAGATACGAAACTCAATAACAATATTAACAACATTTCCAAGCATTTACAGAGCGACAAAATAAGGAGAACGGCAAGGTCAAACAGTTAATAAAAGTACGGGTATTACATTCTACCCCTCTAAAAAGAAGTTTCGTCCCGAAACTTAAGAAATAAATAGTTCGGGGTATTCCCCTCGCATTTTCTCTTCCGTCTCCCATGTTGCTTCCTCGACTCCATGTCTCGACCATTGCACTTTAACCAGTGGAATGGTTTTATGCCGGAGTTGTTTCTCGCGACGCTCAAGGATCCTCACGGTCTTCTCCGGAAAAGTAACATCCTCGGATACATCAATCTCACTGTAGTCGATAATGTGGCTCGGATCCGGTACGTACTTTCTCAACTGAGACACATGGAAAACACTGTGGACGTGACTCAATGCTGGAGGCAACGCCAAGCGGTATGCTAAATCTCCCACTCTGTCCAAAATATCGAAGGGCCCGATGTACCTCGGACTAAGTTTCCCCTTTTTCCCGAAGCGGAAGACTCCTCTGGTCGGCGACACCTTGAGTAAGACATGATCCCCCACTTCAAACTCCAAAGGTCGACGACGAGTATGAGCATAAGATTTCTGACGACTCCGGGCGGTTAGCAATCGATCTCGGATAATAGAAATCTTTTCCTTAGTCTCCATCAACATATCCGGCTCCGTTCCAACTAGCTCGGAAGCCTCGTCCCAACACAATGGAGACCTACATCGTCTACCGTAAAGTGCCTCGAAGGGTGCCATTTTGATCGATGCGTGCCAACTATTATTGTAAGCAAACTCGATCAATGGCAAATGAAGCTCCCAATCATTACTCCAGTCTAAGGCACAAGCCCGCAACATATCTTCCAACGTATGAATCGTCCTCTCTGTCTGACCGTCCGACTGAGGATGAAAGGAAGTGCTCAATCTCAACTCAGTGCCCAAAGCCTGATGAACGGCCTGCCAAAAATGCGATACTGAAGCTTGTCTCGATCGAAATAATGGTCTTGGGGGTTCCGTGTAACCTCACGATCTCGGCAATAAAGGTTCGAGCGATCTATCCTGGTCCCCAAGTATCCTTAATACCCAAGAAGTGTCTTGACTTAGTCAACCGATCGACAATTACCCAAATCATATTCATTAGCTCGAGTCCTCGGCATGCCGATGATGAAATCCATAGAGATGTCTTCCCACTTCCACTCGGGAATGGGAAGTGGTTTCAACAACCCGGTCGTTGATGTTCGATCTTGACTTGTTGACACGTCAAGCACCGTAGTACAAACTCCGTAACATCCTTCTTCATATTATTCCACCAAAATTGCGCTTCAAATCTTTGTACATCTTACTCGTCCGGGGTGGATTGAGTAAGGCGTAGCATGAGCTTCTCGGAGAATTCTGCCTCAACTCTAAATCATTCTAACACAAAGCACTTACTGAAATCTCAGAATACTATCCTCGTGAACCATAAAGCCAGGAGCTTTTCCTTTAATTACATCTCCTTTCAGTTGAGAAATCATCGGGTCACTCCACTGCTTCCCTTTGATGTCATCAACTAAGGACGAAGTAATTTCGAGAGTACACAATTGTCCCTATACTCGTTGAAGCCAAACTTCTATCCCTTGCTCAATTAAGTCCTGACGAATTTTTGTCTGAGATGTAAGAACCTCGAGCATTTGAAGAGATGCCGATTTGCGGCTCAAAGCATCCGCAACGACATTGGCTTTTCCGGGGTGGTAAAGAATCTCCAAATCATAATCCTTTATCAATTCTAACCAACGTCTCTGCCTCATATTCAGCTCCTTCTGACTGAAAATATACTTGTGCTCTTGTGATCGGTATAAATCCGACACGGTGAACCATACAAATAGTGCCGCCAAATCTTGAGCGCGAAGACAATTGCGGCTAACTCCAAATCATGAGTAGGATAATTCATCTCATAAGGCTTTAATTGTCGTGATGCAAAAGCTATCGTCTTATCATGCTGCATAAGTACACAGCCCAGACCTTGACCCGAAGCATCACTAAAAACTGCAAAGCCCTCACTACCATGTGGCAAAGTTAAAATCGGTGCTGAAGTCAAACGCCTCTTCAGTTCATCGAAGCTCTGTTGTCTCTCATCCGTCCAAACATACTTTTCGGTATTCTGGAGTAATTTCGTAAGCGGCCGAGCGAGTTTCGAGAACCCCTCGACAAACCGACGGTAATACCTAGCAAGGCCCAAAAAGCTACGAACTTCCTTAATGTTTTTAGGCGGTGCCCAATCTAGCACTGCCTCAATCTTCTGTGGGTCTACACGAACCCCTTCGGCCGAAATCACATGGCCGAGAAACATAACTTCTTCCAACCAAAATTCGCATTTCGAGAATTTTGCATAGAGATGCTCGGCTCTCAAAATATCCAAAACCAAACGCAAGTGTCGGGCATGTTCCTCCTTATCTCGAGAATAGATCAAGATGTCATCAATAAAGACGACTACACACCTGTCGAGGTACTCGATGAATATCTTATTCATTAACTGCATGAATATTGCCGGTGCATTAGTCAATCCAAAAGGCATAACTACAAATTCATAATGCCCGTATCTCGTTCGAAATGCCGTCTTCGGAACGTCGGACTCCCTCACCCTGAGTTGATAATACCCGGATCTTAAATCAATTTTCGAGAAAACCGCAGCCCCTTGCAGTTGGTCAAATAAATCGTCTATACGAGGCAAAGGATATTTGTTCTTGATGGTTACTTTGTTCAGCTCACGGTAGTCGATGCACAAACGTAGTGAACCATCCTTCTTCCTCACGAAAAGAACAGGCGCGCCCCAAGGCGAAGCGCTCGGTCTGATGTACCCTTTTTCCAAAAGTTCTCCCAACTGAGTCTTCAATTCCTGCATCTCGGAAGGTGCCATCCGATAAGGTGCTTTAGAAATCGGAGCCGCATCTGGCTCTAAGTCCACGGTAAATTCTATCTCTCGATCTGACGGTAATCCCGGGAGGTCATCCGGAAAAACATCAGGATACTCATTAACAACCGGAATCAAAGAGAGATCGACTTCGTTTCCTTCCGTTTTCAAGGCATAACACCAATAGCCCATACAACCTTTATTCAAAAGTTTTACGGCCTTCATGGCACTGATAAGTAACTTGGATTGGCCTGACTTACGTCCCAAAAATGAGTACTCAGATCCGTCTTTAGTCATCATGGTGATAACCTTGGTGCGATAGTTCACAATCGCTTGATGATTATCAAGCCAATCCTCGCCTTCTATATCAACTACAATCAAATTCGATAACCATTCCATACCGGATATAATTACCGGAAAATCTCTAATCTCCCGATTCCCGACAATCCTATCCCCGCTGGGCAGTTTCACGATAAAGGGATCGCAAGCAGTTAAACAAGTTATATTCAAACGGCGTACACACTCCAAAGATATAAAAGAATGTGTAGCACCCGTATCAAAGAGTACACAGACTGGATAAGATAAAATATGGATGGTACCTGAAGCCACCGCTGCGTCGGGTTCGTCTGTTCGACGCATCTCATAAACCCGAGGTTGTACCGAACCGACGCTAGAATTTCCCCTCCGGCATTCGACCGTCCCGGCCCTGCCGAATTCTGCCGAGGTTGACCGGTGGGGCGGCCCGAGTGTCCAAAGTCCGATTCGGAGCAATAAGCCGCTCTATGTCCCATCTGTCCGCACGTGTGACACTTCAATGGTGGGAAGTTGCATTCCGAATTAAAGTGGCCTGGACGGCCACAATTATAGCAAGTCACCGTGCGATTTGTGGTACCCGGAGTGGGACGGTAACCCCTCTTTCCTTTATTAGAACGTGACGACTGTCCGGCAAAACGGCTAGTCGTCTGTGACTTCTGAAAGTTGCCACCTTTAGAGCCAGAAAAGCTTCCCGTGACTTTCTGCTTCTTCGGTTCTTCAACGGTATCATTGTCGGGGCTCAACATATCATGGGCTAAAGCTCTGTCCTGATACTCTTTCAGTGTGGTACAAGCAAATCCGGCCATATACCGCCGTAAGTCCAAATTCATCCGCATATCAAAATAACGGATCTTATCACGCTCGTTACGCACTTGATCCTTCACATGGATCAATTGTTGGTTGTACTCCACGAACGCCTGCGATACGGGAATATCTTGAGGTTTAGCCTCGAAAAAGTCTCGGATTCGGCTCTCTCGCACCGTCCAAGGACAAAACTCGGCCTCCAAGAGTTCCTTAAATTCATCCCATGTGGCAATACGATCCTGTGGCTTGATGACCTTCCACCAAGTAGCGGCCTCCTTAGTGAGGAAATACTGTGCAATTGGTACTTTCCTCACCTCGGGGCAATCAACTGCCTCGAAAATCTTTTCCAATTCCGCTAGCCAGTCTTCCTATCCTAATGGGTCTGTGGTACCTCCAAATTGTGGAGGGTGCATACGAATTACATTCTGAAGCAAGGCATCCGTGTTCGGGTTCGGATTATTCAGCTGAACAGTTTGGGCCAAAATAGTCATCTGAGTAGCCAATTGTTGAAGTGCATTCGCCACTCCAACGTCCGCGTTGTTCTCCTGACCGTCTGACTGGTCGTGCTGACTCTCGGTGTCGGGATGCACCGAGTTCGACAAACTGGGGTTGGTCGACCCCGCAACTGAACTGATGGAAACGGCCGCGCCACGACCTCTTCCTCGTCCACGGCCACGACCACGGCCACGGCCCCTACCAGCTGACATACTGAAGAACACACAAGGTACGTAAGCACAATTCAAACGCACGTCATTAAGGTGATCGATTCTCAAGGATACCAATAAAAGAATCATAATGAATAAGGAAACGTCAGAAGGGTAAGAGGTCTTACAAGTACCGGCCGCACTGTGATGATGGCAGAGTAGTGATACTGTGGACAATTGACGACTCATTCGACCCAAAAGACCGACAGCCTAGGTATCCATAGACCTAAGCTCCGATACCATATTCTGTAACACCCCCAAGTTATTCAAGGATATTACAGCGCCGTAAGCCCCGCCGTGGGACCCACAAGGCTAAACATACGCGGAACCATAAATTTTGACCGATAAGGTCTACACACAATGGAATGAAAAACAATACAAAGGTATTCAAAACATAACCAATGTATTCACAAACATCACAACTCAAATCAATACTTCGGCAAACCCAGGCCGGAACATCAAGGAAAATGGAAAACAATACTCGAGTATTCAATAACCAATCCAGTACAACAACACTGAATGGGAAACTCCAAACATAACTGGAAGAAAGACACAGTATCATACTTGCCCACCATCTTCATGCCGACCCGATACCTGCCTGTCCGCCCTCCTGGAACCTGAAATACATAAAACGTATTTCCCCCATAAAGGGGTTAGCCGTCGAATAGCTAGTGCAAGAGTATCAAGTATGAAACACAATACTTCTCGACAATAAAGTAAAAGTATCCGTCAATTCATCAATTCAAGACTAGTATTCCTGAATAACTAAAATCTCATAAGATCACATAAAGACGTACATGAATGCCATAGAAACGGTTCGTTCATATCATCTGTCAATACATGTATGAATGCCGTAGAAACGGTTCGTTCATATCATGCCATCAATACATATATGAATGCCGTAGAAACGATTCGTTCATATCATGCCATCAATATATGTATGAATGCCGTAGAAACGGTTCGTTCATATCATACCATCAATATTTCTTACTTTCAAAGTCGAGAACGTACAATCATAAATATATACTTGCCTTTGAGACATCGAGAAAACGAACGGAAAAAGGGGTATGAGGTCGGTAGGTCCAAGAACGCGCTTCCGGCACCTAAACGATTCGCAAGGAATATGATAATCAATTATCCATATTCAAATTACACGAAGAAACCCCCGAAACCCGTCTACGATTCGTAAAGATATACGGATAATCAACTAGAGGTTGGAAAATCGTCCAAAATCTCACAAGTCCGAAAACGGCACAATCCAAACCATAAAATCGTAGGGAAAGCATGAATACGGTATAGATACATCATAATCTCAGGGTTCTCAAGCTTCCAAACGGATAAACCGGACGAATCTACGAAAAACTCTAAAATTCCCAAAAAGTAGGGTCCTAAGGATTTTTACCTTGATTCGGACGTTAGGAGGAATTAGATGTTGAGAAATCCTTGTTCTCCAACCAAATATGTTGATGTTAGAAGGAAGATCGCTTCCAATCGCCCAAGATCGTCTCTCCCGAGCGATTTCCGTCGAAAAGGAGTGAAGAAGGTGAAAAATGACGAAATGGAAGTCAACTGTCATATTTATATCTGCCCAGTCTAGCGCACGCTACACCTCCTTCATTAGCGTGCGCTAGCGAAGTCACCGGATAGTCCAGTGGTTTCCGCCGGCTCCGTTAGCGTGCGCTAATCGTCTGTCTCTAGCGTGCGCTAGTCCAAAATGTGGCATTCAGTACTGGAGTCCAGAACTTACTCTCTCTGCCCTGCTCAGAACTTAGCGTGCGCTAGCGCTATGATTTAGCGTGCGTTATGAAATAGCTTTAGCGTGCGCTAGCCGAAGCCTAGCGTACGCTATCTGATAGTCCAGAAAGCCTGGCAACCTCACTGCCTCTGCTGACCAGCCCGCTAGCGTGTGCTACGGATGGATGTTAGCGTGCACTACTAACCACGAATAGCGCGCGCTAACAACTCCTAGCGTGCGTTAATCCGCCAGTCCAGAGCGATCGAAATAAATCGACTGGCCCGATCCTCTTAGCGCGCGCTACGGCTCAAAGCTAGCGTGCGCTAATCAAGCAGAATTAGCGTGCGTTAGCCTAGGCCTAGCGTGCGTTATATCTCTGGCCCAGAACATTTCCGCAAGGTCTAAACGACAAGATCAAAAACCAAACGAGATACGAAACTCAATAACAATATTAACAACATCTCCAAGCATTTACAGAGCGACAAAATAAGGAGAACGGCAAGGTCAAACAGTTAATAAAAGTACGGGTATTACACGAGCTGGATAGCGAAACAAACTCATGAATCCAGGACGAATCCATAGATTCCATCGAGGCCCCGTAGGACCCTCCCGAGGTGAGTAAAGCACACACAATATACATTACAATTTCACGTTAAGCATAAAGGTTTCCAAAAATACTTACCTTGAATAATAGACGACGCAATAAACGGAAGGAAGGACGCCGACGAATGCTAGTGACCGACAATTACGAACCTAACAATTCGAAGAACACAATCACAACCAATCCTAAACGAATATAGAATTGGAATACACCCGAAAACCCGCCTACAATTCATGTATATTCGTATAAAAACAACAACGAGGGCGGACCACAACCAAACCCTCTCGATTACAAAAATACCACGAAATGTACCATGAATCCGTAGGAAAATCAACAATACCAACAAGATTAATCATATTCATCATGAATTAATCTACAAACGGGACGAATCGGACGAAAATCCCAAAAACCCCAAATTATCCAAAAGTAGGGTTCTAAGAGATTTACCTTGATTCAAGAGGTAGAGAATGATTAAATGATGATAACTTGGTGTTAGATACTCAAAATCTTGGATGGATGATGATACACGATCCAAACTTCAGCCTCCAAATCGCCTAAGTCGCCTAACCCTCGGAGAAGAAGAAGAAGAGATGAAAAATGACGCTGAAAAACGCGACTGTCCCCTTAAATACCTCAGAGACGCACGACCACCACGCACGACCAAGTGCTCATGCGTCTGGTCGTGCGCCAGGCCACTGCCCGACTTCTGTCCAACACGCACGAGCACAGCGCACGAGCACTAGCTCGTGCTTCCTGCTCGTGCGTCCCTGGGAGTTACTTCCGAGCATTGGTTGCGCACGAGCAGCGGGCACGACCAATTGTTCGGGTGCTTGGTCGTGTGCTAGGCCACTGCCCAGTTTCTGACCAACACACACGAGCAACGCGCACGAGCACCAGCTCGTGCTTCCTGCTCGTGCGTCCCTGGAGTCCTCTGCCTAGCATACGACTATGCACGAGCGCCAAACACAAACGACAACTCGTGTGGCCTGCTCGAGTGCAAGAACTAAAGGCTAACATCTAGCCCGACACGACTCCGAAAACATCCAGAACGTAACCAACTCAAAAGGGAAAGACATCGAGAGTTCACGACGCTCTCCAAGGGACAATACGACAACATAATACGATACGCCATCGAATCACCAAGAAAAAACTCACAACGTCCATAAGGACATAAGATAGACTTGTGGCAACCCCGAAACGGCGGTTCCGAATAACGATTTGCGAGAATACAAGAAATAGCGACGAAAATGACATAAAACACCAAATCGAGTAAAACGAGTCCGAAACAAGCTCGAACAACAAGAAGTCCAATATTAAATACCCTCGAAATCTCAATACGGTTACGAGTGAGTTGCTAAAAATGAAAAATACACCAAAATGAGAATACCGAAAAAAAAAAGAAAATTACGGATATTACACTATGTTTGTGCTCATATATTCTCAATAATTTCAGTATACATGCGTTGTCGATTGGAATATAAATTTTCCCATGCGGATGCATCGGGAAGTCTGTACTAGGGGTGTTCAAAACTACCCGACCCGGTTGACCCGGCAATTACCCGACTACCCGGGAACTTTTACCCGGTAATTTTTTAATTACCCGAATTTAACGGGTCGAGTACCCGGCCCGCTAATTATGTGAGTTACCGGGCCGGGTAATGAGCCGGCCAAATAAAATTATCGGGTACCCGCCGACCGTGTAACTTTTTTATTTTTTTATTTTTTTTATTTTCTCACTACATATTTTATTTTAACTATTTTAAATATTATGTATAGAATTAGTATGTATTTACTTACATTTTAATAATATTAACATTACAAATACTTATGTAAAATTTGGTCCATATTAATCTTAAGCTCTAATTTTTTTTCCTTTTCATGAATCATATTTTTTTATAATTTAAATCTCATTAACTATTTTAAATTATGACATCAAAATTACAAAACTGAGTATGTATTAATATAATATAGTAGTCTAATTTCAAAATGAATAGATTAAATGTTTCATATAATGTCTTAATATATTAGAACCAATGATAATAAAATGAATGTTATAATTATTGTAAACAATTTCTTACTTTTAATTTTTTTTTGTAGAAGTCAATCGAGCAAATAAATTAAATTAAAGTTAAAAATTTTTAATATTTGATTTAATCATAACGCATGACTTCAAAATTAGAATCAATTCTTGCTAATTTAAAAATAAAATATTTTTGTTGAACTAAAAGTTGAAATAAATATAGCAAAAAAATCATATATATATATATATATATATGTATGTATATATATATGTATAATTATTATAATAATAATTAATATAAAAAAAAAACTCGGGTACCCGGGTGACCCGACCCGGAAAGCCGGGTACC
The DNA here is from genome assembly GCA_033398695.1 of Orobanche coerulescens. Lineage (NCBI taxonomy): Eukaryota > Viridiplantae > Streptophyta > Magnoliopsida > Lamiales > Orobanchaceae > Orobanche > Orobanche coerulescens. Next base: position 187,823,585 of record CM065803.1, on the reverse strand, counting down.
CAAAAAAGCGGGTATCCGAATTTTATGGGCCGAGCCATGGGCCGCCTAAATAGGTACCCGAAGTTCCGAGTGCAAAGCGGGTGCAGAAAATCCGGTGCCGCTTATGAACACCCCTAGTCTGTACGCCCCCCATTGTGGGTGAGTATTGGGGAGTGGTGAATTTTCATCCAGTGTCACATAAATATAGTGAGCACAGTCGTCGTCCTCCACACGGGCAATCACAAGGGGGGCACTAATAACAATTGTCTGATTATTTACATATACCTAAAAATTATAATATGATTTATGAATATATATTATAATATAAATTAAAATATATATTATGTTATTATATAAATTGATTTTTTTATATTGACTATTAAAAAATTAATATAACTATATATTAAAATATAACTTAATATATTTATAAAACTATTTCTAATTATTTAAATATATCTGAAAATTATAATATAATTTATGAATATATATTATAATATAAATTAAAATATATATTATGTTATATTATTTAAATTGATTTTTTATATTGACTATTAAAAAAATTAATATAAATATATATATTAAAATATAACTTAATGTATTTATAAAAATATTGTCTGATTATTTAAATATACCTAAAAATTATAATATGATTTATGAATATATATTATAATATAAATTAAAATATATATTATGTTATATTATTTAAATTGATTTTTTTATATTGACTATTAAAAAAATTAATATAAAAATATATATTAAAATATAACTTAATATATTTATAAAAATATTGTCTGATTATTTAAATATACCTGAAAATTATAATATGATTTATGAATATATATTATAATATAAATTAAAATAAATATAATGTCATATAATTTAAATTGATTATATAAACTAAAATGCTCAATCGTCCTTTATCAAAAAGGACTTAATTCATATTGAGGAATAAAATGGTCATTTCTGTCATTCAAATAGTTCATTCAGAAAAAAAAGAAACAACAAGATATTTTTTCAATTCAGACAGATTAATCCACTGAGACAGCTTAATCCATTCAGATATTAATGGAAAAAAAGTAAACAGCCCCTAAGAGTTATTTAACAAATAGGTGTATTTATAAAATATATTTACCTTTTTGGTGTAGTTTTGAACATATTTACTATTTAGATGTTGTTTTCAATTTAAATGGGTTTTTGTTTTATTTTTTTCAATTTAATGCTTTTTACTGTGAATTACCTCTGCCCTAAATATTTTTTACTGCTTTTTATAAAGAGTGATTTACCAAATGGGTGTAATTTTAAAATATATTTACATTATAGGTGTACTTTCAAACATATTTACCAAATAGGTATAGTTTTATATTTAAGTGGTTACCAAATAGGTATAGTTTTCGATTTAAGTGGGTTTTTATTGATTTTTTTTTACTTTTTTAAAATCATTATTTTTACCTTTTCAATCTGTTTTTCTTGCTTTTAAACCATTTTTAAGAAAAAAATATTTGTAATATTAATATTAAAAGCCGAAAGTTCTTATTAAAATTCGTAAATAAAAAAAATTGAAAAAAAAAAAATTTTGAAATTTATTTGTAAACTATTTTAATAAAAAAACTGGAATATTATTCTACATGAAGAAATAAAAAGTTGAATAATTTTTTTAAAACCAGCTAGCTTATTTTCATAAAAAACTGTTATGTTCTTAAAAAAAATCTAAAAATCTAAAAAACAGACAAATTAAGATTTTTTTTACTGGTTTTTAAATGTTTTTTAATGCCTTTACTAAATTGTTTTTTTACTGTCTTTTTTTACTGATTTTTATTGTTTTTTTAAACTATGCTAACAATAAAAAATTGTTTTAACAATGCTAACAAAAAAAAATTAAAACCAACATCATCACAAAGAAGAAGTATTGCTCAAACAATTTTTTTTTGAATAATTTTTTTATTGTTAGCATTGTTCAAACAATTTTTTATTGTTAGCATGGTTTAAAAAACAGTAAAAATCAGTAAAAAAAGGCAGTAAAAAAAATAATTTAGTAAAGGCATTAAAAAACAGTTAAAAAACCAGTAAAAAAATCTTAATTTGTCTGTTTTTTAGATTTTTAGGTTTTTTTTAAGAACATAACAATTTTTTATGAAAATAAACTAAGAGGTTTTAAAAAAATTATTCAACTTTTTATTTCTTCATGTAGAATAATATTCCAGTTTTTTATTAAAATAGTTTACAAATTAATTTCAAATTTTTTTTTTCAATTTATTTTTATTTAAGAATTTTAAATAAGAACTTCCGGATTTTAATATTAATATTACAAATATATTTTCTTAAAAAAACAGTTTAAAAAAGCAGTAAAAAATAGTTGAAAAAATCATAAAAAATAATGATTTTAAAAAAGTAAAAAAAATAAAAACCCACTTAAATATAAAACTATACATATTTGGTAAATATGTTTGAAAGTACACCTATAATGTAAATATATTTTAAATACACCCCTTTGTTAAATCACTCTTTATAAAAAGCAGTAAAAAATATTTAGGGCAGAGGTAATTCACAGTAAAAAGTATTAAATTGAAAAAACTAAAACAAAAATCCATTTAAATTGAAAACAACACCTAAATGGTAAATATGTTCAAAACTACACCTAAGAGGTAAATATGTTTTATAAATACACCTGTTTGGTAAATGTAATATCCGGATTTATTATTGTGTATTTCATCTGTATTCGAACCCTGTATTATTCGGATTTGTAATCTCGATAATTGGAGTATGATATATCTCGTATTGGTATCTCTGTACCTAAGTATATCGTCATGCAAATTTCGCATGCAAACTCGTGATAGCGCACGCTAAGAATGTAGCTTAACGCGCGCTATCGGCTACAACTAGCGCACGCTACGAATGTAGGATTTGTGTGCGCTAGGCAGTCAATTATTGAGCTAGGCGGCTAGCACATGCGCCAGCCGGACGTAGGACCAGATAAGATTCCCGCGGATGAACCTGGATAGTTTTGGAGTCAACTCTTATTAGCGCGCGCTAAGGATGTATGATAGCGTGCGCTAATCTACTTATGTACAGAAAGTTTATATATGGGCCAGCACTCCATTTCCTTCTCATTTCCTTCGAGTAACCTTCGTACTTCATAGTCCAGAGAGCATTTTATCCTCCTCAAACACACTTAGAACACATATACTTGATCATTGGATATGGGATATTCCTTGTGATTGATCATTGAAGTGGAGTAGCACCTTGGAGTGGCATACAACCAACCGGAGTCGGATTCTACCTTTTTCGTTCAGTGATTTCATCATATTAAGGTATGTTAATTCTATCTCCAGCCTTAGATTCGGGTTCTAAAGAATTAGATGATCATGCTAGCAAGATATTGAATTTCATTGGTGAATTATTCAACAAACATCATGTTTAGAAGATTGGAATGAGTACACTTATGATATTGTCGTTGGAACCTCGTAGTTGGAATCCTAGTACTTCAAATGATGAGAAGAACATTCTGAAGATGATTATCCGTATGAATTATGTTGTTATATTGATCATAAACTTGAAGAATGATATCACCTTTGTAATATCCGCAATTTTCGATTTTCGGTAAATTTCTTTTTTTCGGTCGGAGTCCGTTTTGACGACTCGCTCATGACCGTTTCGTCATTCTGAGAATGATTAATTCTACACTTTTTGACATCCGAGTTCGTTTCGGTGTCGTTTTGTTGAGTTCCGTGCTTTTTAGCGACTTTTCCGCGCTTGAGTTCGATTCTTGCGAATCTCGTTGGCTAACATTTCGAGTTTCCCGTAAGTCCGTTTAACTTTGTTAGATGTGTTGTGAACTTCGGTTTGGTTATTCGATCACGTATCGTGATTTCCGGGCGTTTTGGGCCGTTTTGTAATTTCTTGAAAGTTACGGGTATCCGTATCTGTAATTGTTGCCTCGACCCATTTCTTGGTCGCGTATGACTAATTATGGTATTATGTTTTCATTTCGGGCCGTTGATGTTGTCCGCGAACTTTTCGTCGTGTTCGTTAAAATGCGTTTTGAAATCGGGTCGTCGAGCCCTTGCGGTTGCGGGGCCCAGCCGGACGGTTGCAGGGGCCCAGCCGGACGTGCAGGCACCGGCCGGACAGATCTGGCGAGAACCGCGTAGCGCACGCTTCGCCGGAAGAGGCTGCGCTAACCGGCAGTGTAGCGCACTCTGCTGGTCGACCAACGACGCTATCGGGCGGACGGTGGGGTTTCGAGGTTCGGACTCGGTCGGGATCGGCGGGTAGCGCACGCTACGCCGGCGTAGCGCGCGCTAGTCGGCAGCGTAGCGCCTGCTGTCGGCCGGCTAGCGTCGTTACTGGCCGGCGGTTGATCCGGTGGCTCTTTGGGCGAATTCGGCTAGCGCGCGAGCCGGCCGTAGCGCGCGCGCTAGCGAGTCGGGTCGGCGAGGTTTGGTCGGCGGGGTTGGTCGGTGATGCCGGGTCGTGTGGGCCCTGGCCGAGGGTACTCGGCCGATCTGGCCGATAGCGCACGCTAGTCCGGGAAGGCTAGCGCACGCTAGGTGGCCCGATATAAATGTGGTGGCAGTCACATTTCATTTCGTTTTTCACTTCCTTCCTTCCCCGTCCGCGAATGGCGATTCATGGGTGACGAAGCCATGTTGTTTAACAACAAATCCATGAAGTTCTTGAGTCCATAACATCAATCAATCGTCCGTTATCATCCTTTGATCCAGCGAATCAAGGTAATCTTCCTTAGAACCCTAATTTCGTAAATTTGGGGATTTTTGCATTTTCGTCCGATTCGTTCCGTGTTGTTGATTAATTCATGATGGGTATGATTAATCTTGGTAGTATTATTGTGTTTAACATCATTTAATCCATTGTTCTTCGTCGAATCGAAGTATATTTCTTGATTTCCTTCGAATTGACTTTTTAGGGGATTTGTCCCGATCTCGTTTTTCATCCGTTTTCGATGGATCGATTATGGTTAAATGATGTTGTTAAACATATTCTATGGATTGTATATCCATATTTCAACTTGGAATTCCGTTTTCGGGTTTTGACGGGACGAATCGTGTTCTTGGCCGTTTTGGGGGGAAATCCGTGAACTTTCGTCATTCGTTCTTTGAATTCAAAGGCTTTGAGTCGTGTTATGGAATTCATTTCATTGTTATTATTTGTCCTTCGTAGTTTGTGAACGCGAGTTGGCGATCGGCGGAGTCGGCGGATTCGTAGTCGGTTCGTGTCAACCTACTTCGGTCGATTCTTCGCGTTGTTCTTATTCGAGGCAAGTACCTTGTCCATACATTTCTTGTTTTGTGGATATGATGATTGGTGATCGTCTTGGTATGTGTGTGTATTTGTTTGAAACGGGTTTCTCAAAAGATTCGACTAGCCTCGTTAAAGGCTCACTTTCAAAACGCGTGTGTTTTATAAATTGTGTGGGTTGTAAGTGACTATGTGAATCCTATGGATATGTTTGGTGTTGATGTTGCGCTTGATAACGCGTGTGTGCATATATTACCTCATTTTGGTGCGTTGTGATTTGACGATTATGTTGTGCCTTGTGTTTGTTGCCTTTGGTGGATTGTATGAATATCCTTGTTGTGACATGTTAATTGTGTGAATGTATTTCGCTCACCTCGGGAGGGTCCGACGGGATCACGGAGGGAATTCCAATGGTATAGCCCTGGATTCAAGAGTGCGGTTGTTTGTTTTGTGAATGTATTTGCTCACCTCGGGAGGGTTCGACGGGGCCACGGAGGGAATTCCAATGGTATAGCCCTGGATTCACGAGTAAAACTTCACGAGTGCGTGTGTATGTTTGGTGAATGTATTTGCTCACCTCGGGAGGGTTCGACGGGGCCACGGAGGGAATTCTAATGGTATAGCCCTGGATTCACGAGTAAAACTTCACGAATTGGTGTATATGATTTCGAAAACGCATTCTACTCACCTTGGGAGGGTCCGACGGGGCCACGAAGGGAATCCAATGGTATAGCCCTGGATTCACGAGTTGATGTTGTATTTTTGGTGACCAAGGTTTACGTATCTTGGGCGATTATATTGTATTGATGTTATGTCCGCCGTAGACACGTGACATGGGCTTTAACCCTGTGTATTGCTGTTGGTTTTCTAATTGCGAAAACAAAACCTTTGGGCTGTGACCCTGTTGATTTTGGAAAGATTAGGATTTGATAATCCTAAATTGTTTTTCTATTAAAACTCTCGATGGCATTTTAAACTGTTTTACAAATTGTTCCCCTTAATTGTGGTCTTTCGGTTCCGGAATGTTTTACCCAAACTCTTGCCTCGGGAAGTACTTTTCATTATGTTTGGATCTTTGATGATTCCTGGTTATTGTTATTCGTGGAATATGAATTGTATGGCTCGTATTTTTGCACTTTGTTCTTGCACTAGCAAAAGCGGTGGAGTTTGCTAACCCCCGAGTATTCGGGGGTGGATGTCTGTTTTGCATTCGGGTTTTGGAGCATAACACGGGGTCGGCACGAAGGATGATGAAAGAAGATCGATACTAATCAAGTGAGGAACCGTACATCGTGTGTTGGTTCGGTTGTACTTTATTTTCATTGCTATATTGTTCCGTTTATGCGGGTGTGGTTGTATTTTGTCCCCTGCGTGGGCATGAGTTGTATTTGAGTTGTATGTATTTGTTGAAAGACCAAATCGGTCTACTGAGTCATTTTAGCCTTGAAGGCATTGTCGAGATGTTAAATGTTGTTACCAGCCTGGTAGATCTTCGAGGAGAGGGTCTACGGCGTGTAATATCCCCGAGTGGATTGGGGGTGTTACAGAATGGTATCGGAGCTTAGGTTGTGGAAACCTAGGCTGTCGGGTCAGTGGTGTCTATTGAGTTTTGTCTCGTCGGATTTTGTCTGACTGAGTCGTGTCGCGACGCGTCGTCTGAATTTGTTGGCTGTGATTAGTATCGTGGGGCGATCATCATCTTCATGCGACCTGTGGAAGTAAGTCTCCCTTCTTTGTGTTGTGCCTCGTGTGACACGAGCTATTTTTTTATGATTATTTGTTAAGTGATGGAATCCTTATGTAGATTTTGATTTCACGATATGTATTTAGTCGACTCTCGTATTTGATTTATACGAGGAGTGTCGTTGTTTGTGATGTCTTTTCATTGTTGTTTTTGTCCGTTGTTGATGATTTTCGAATCAATTTGCATGTTTTACAAGTCTCTTGTGGAAGCTTTGTGCTTATACGCGTTCGCTTGTTCACTAGCCAGTGCGGGAGAGTATTTTATCAGTGGTTTTGTTCTGAATGTGGTATTTTATCGTTTATTTCCGTTTAAAGACATATATTGTCTTGATTTTAAACTTTTTGATGCGTGTGCTAGGAGTTGTTTTAGTGAACGTCGGTATGTGTGAGTTTTGGGCATTACGCCTATTGGATTTTTGAAAACCTTGAGTATCTTAGAAAAATAAATTTCGAGACATACTTTTCAAATGAGTTATTTTCTTGTGGTACATCCTAGGTGCCACAATATATTTCAAAAAAAAAAAAAAATTCTACTTCGAGGACCAAAATGCTTTGAGGTATTTTTAATGTTTTAGAAACTTTTTTTTATTTAGACCCGAGGGTCGAATATTCTGAAAGTTTTTCACTAAAAGAAAGGTGTCCTCATTTTTGTTCAAACGCAAGATGATTTTCAAAGTCTCGAAAATGATGTTTATTCAACTTTTTGTAAAATGATACTCAAGATCAACTCGTGTTTCCAAACTGTCTTCAAAAGGTGGTTTTCGTTTTAAAACCCATCATTTCCTGCTTGTGGTCGGAGAAGGTGTGTATGATGTTGGTATTGTTGTTAGGGTGTTAGCCCTCCGAATTGTGATTGAAATTGGTGGTGTGAACGTTGAGTCGTTCGCCACGCATATGTTTTTGTTGTCCCTTTGTGGGAGGTGTGATGACGATCTTTAATGTTGTCATTTCGTGGTGACTTGCGTGTTATCGCACCTGTGTGAGCTGTTAAAGCTTGGGTTTGTACATTTGTGTACATGTGTGATTGTTTCATAATGTTGTAATTATGTGCTGGTTATTGTTCGGGCCGTTAAGGTTGCCGAACGATACCGTCGTTGTTGTAGTGTTGTGTGTGTATTACCTTACGATGGTAATCGTTGTGTATGATATGTGTTATGATTCTTTGTTGTGCTGGGTTGGCATCTCCGGTATGTTGTTTTGCGGTGTTTTATTCCATTGTATCGAGCATTTGTATTTTCGGTATGCCGAGCCGAGACGTTTCAACCGTGATGTGTCGGGGAAATGTACGTGCATTTTGTCCTTCTCGTCAGTAACACATTTCGAGTGTGGACTCGAGGGACACCGAATTCAGATTTGCGAATTAGCTACCGAGACTTTCGGAGTTCGAGCTTCAGCACAGTTATCAGAATCGTCTTTGAGAAGCCTTCGAAGGATGTTTCTGTCGGTTGCTTGTTGTGTCGAAACCTTGGTTTCATTGTTGTGAGTTTCGGGGACGACACTCCTTTTTGAAGAGGTCGAATATAATACCCGTATTATTTTTGGCTTCTGTATTCCCTGTTTCTCAGGTCTATCGACTCGCTCGTGTTCGTGGATACCTTCTGAACTTGTTCTGTATTTTAGTTTCATCATTCGAATGAACTGTGATCTTGTTTTGGGTCGATCTGGTATCGCTGTGACTTTTCCGAGTTCGGTTCGATTCTTGTGAACCTTGTTCGGAAGTGACATCATGTGGTCCTATTAGTTCTTTTATTCGAAGTGGATCGGATTTGGACTCTTGTGTTTTCGACTCTGTCGACTCATTTATGTTCGTTGACATTTCTGAGCTTGTCCTGCCCCTTGCTTTTGTTGATCGAACGAGTGTGGTATCGTTTCGGAATAACTCGTTTGTCGTTGTGACTTTTTAATTGCTATTCCCTTTCCTGTGGATCTTATGTGAATGCACATCCTGTTGTTTTCACCGGATCATATATTGTCTCGAGTCGAGATGTGAACCTTGGAGTTGTTGTTTGAAATTTTATTGTTCTTCGTGATTCGAACATGATTCTTCGATTTTTGTTGTCTCGATCGTTGTGGTTTGATCGTTTGATTGTTCGGTTTTTATTGACCTCGTTCCGTGATTGGTGAACATTCAGGCTCCTTCGTAATTCCCTTCAGTTCGGGAAATTAGTTTCGTTTTCGATCTTCCAGCCCTTAGGCGGTGGGATTCCGTGTTTGTTCAGCGGTTGACTCGCGTTTTGATTGATGTACCGTTGGGTGGTCAATCATATTGATTTTCGTTCGTTGTGTTTTGTGATTGTCGGATAATTGACTTGACTATATTATCCGTTTGATGACGCTTGTCACTTGTTGGTTTTATTATATCCCTAACGGCGACGTTGTGTTGGTCGCCGTGGAGCGTGTTTTCACGCCGTATATTCCTTTGCGTTGTTTGTGACATATCGCCGTTGGGCGTTAGTTACGCATTCTTGTGTATCTCATTGAGTTTTTCCTGGCGGAATATTTCTTCTCCCTACTTGTTTTAAGTTTCGGGACGAAACTTCTTTTAAGGAGGGTAGAATGTAATATCCGCAATTTTCGATTTTCGGTAAATTTCTTTTTTTCGGTCGGAGTCCGTTTTGACGACTCGCTCATGACCGTTTCGTCATTCTGAGAATGATTAATTCTACACTTTTTGACATCCGAGTTCGTTTCGGTGTCGTTTTGTTGAGTTCCGTGCTTTTTAGCGACTTTTCCGCGCTTGAGTTCGATTCTTGCGAATCTCGTTGGCTATTTGTTTGAGTTTCCCGTAAGTCCGTTTAACTTTGTTAGATGTGTTGTGAACTTCGGTTTGGTTATTCGATCACGTATCGTGATTTAGGGCGTTTTGGGCGTTTGTAATTTCTTGAAAGTTACGGGTATCCGTATCTGTAATTGTTGCCTCGACCGTTTCTTGGTCGCGTATGACTAATTATGGTATTATGTTTTCATTTCGGGCCGTTGATGTTGTCCGCGAACTTTTCGCCGTGTTCGTTAAATCACGTTTTGAAATCGGGTCGTCGAGCCACGGTTGCGGGGCTGGCCGGACGGTTGCGGGGTGGCCGGACGATTGCAGGCACCGGCCGGGACAGTCTGGCGAGAACCGGCGTAAGCGCACGCCTTCGCCGGAAGAGGCTGCGCCTAACCGGCAGTGTAGCGCCTGTGCTGGTCGACAATGCACGCCATCGGGCGGACAGTGGGGTTTCGAGGTTCGGACTCGGTCGGGATCGGCGAGTAGCGCACGCTACGCCGGCGTAGCGCGCTAGTCGGCAGCGTAGCGCACGCCGTCGGCCGGCTAGCGTCGTTACTGGCAGGCGATTCGATCCGGATGGCTCTTTGGGCCAAGTCGGCTAGCGCGCGAGCTTGGCCGTAGCGCACGCTAGCGGGAGTCGGTCGGCAGGTTTTGTCGGCGGGGTTGGTCGGTGATGCCGGGTCGTGTGGGCCTGGCGAGGGTACTCGGCCGTCTGGCCGATAGCGCACGCTAGTCAGGGAAGGCTAGCGCCTGCTAAGGCCCGATATAAATGTGGCTGAGCAGTCACATTTCATTTCGTCTTTCACTTCCTTCCTTCCCCGTCCGCGAATGGCGATTCATGGGTGACGAAGCCATGTTGTTTAACAACAAATCCATGAAGTTCTTGAGTCCATAACATCAATCAATCGTCCGTTATCATCCTTTGATCCAGCGAATCAAGGTAATCTTCCTTAGAACCCTAATTTCGTGAATTTGGGGATTTTTGCATTTTCGTCCGATTCGTTCCGTGTTGTTGATTAATTCATGATGGGTATGATTAATCTTGGTAGTATTCTTGTGTTTAACAAAATTTAATCCATTGTTCTTCGTCGAATTGAAGTATATTTCTTGATTTCCTTCGAATTGAGTTTTTGGGGGATTTGTCCCGATCTCGTTTTTCATCCGTTTTCGATGGATCGATTATGGTTAAATGATGTTGTTAAACATATTCTATGGATTGTATATCCATATTTCAACTTGGAATTCCGTTTTCGGGTTTTGACGGGACGAATCGTGTTCTTGGCCGTTTTGGGGGGAAATCCGTGAGCTTTCGTCATTCGTTCTTTGAATTCAACGGCTTTGAGTCGTGTTATGGAATTCATTTCATTGTTATTATTTGTCCTTCGTAGTTTGTGAACGCGAGTTGGCGATCGGCGGAGTCGGCGGATTCGTAGTCGGTTCGTGTCAACCTACTTCGGTCGATTCTTCGCGTTGTTCTTATTCGAGGCAAGTACCTTGTCCATATATTTCTTGTTTTGTGGATATGATGATTGGTGATCGTCTTGGTATGTGTGTGTATTTGTTTGAAACGGGTTTCTCAAAAGATTCGACTAGCCTCGTTAAAGGCTCACTTTCAAAACGCGTGTGTTTTATAAATTGTGTGGGTTGTAAGTGACTATGTGAATCCTATGGATATGTTTGGTGTTGATGTTGCGCTTGATAACGCGTGTGTGCATATATTACCTCATTTTGGTGCATTGTGATTTGACGATTATGTTGTGCCTTGTGTTTGTTGCCTTTGGTGGATTGTATGAATATCCTTGTTGTGACATGTTAATTGTGTGAATGTATTTCGCTCACCTCGGGAGGGTCCGACGGGATCACGGAGGGAATTCCAATGGTATAGCCCTAGATTCAAGAGTGCGGTTGTTTGTTTTGTGAATGTATTTGCTCACCTCGGGAGGGTTCGACGGGGCCACGGAGGGAATTCCAATGGTATAGCCCTGGATTCACGAGTAAAACTTCACGAGTGCGTGTGTATGTTTGGTGAATGTATTTGCTCACCTCGGGAGGGTTCGACGGGGCCACGGAGGGAATTCCAATGGTATAGCCCTGGATTCACGAGTAAAACTTCACGAATTGGTGTATATGATTTCGAAAACGCATTCTACTCACATTGGGAGGGTCCGACGGGGCCACGAAGGGAATCCAATGGTATAGCCCTGGATTCACGAGTTGATGTTGTATTTTTGGTGACCAAGGTTTACGTATCTTGGGCGATTATATTGTATTGATGTTATGTCCGCCGTAGACACGTGACATGGGCTTTAACCCTGTGTATTGCTGTTGGTTTTCTAATTGCGAAAACAAAACCTTTGGGTGACCTGTTGATTTTGGAAAGATTAGGATTTGATAATCCTAAATTGTTTTTCTATTAAAACTCTCGATGGCATTTTAAATCGTTTTACAAATTGTTCCCCTTAATTGTGGTCTTTCGGTTAGGAATGTTTTACCCAAACTCTTGCCTCGGGAAGTACTTTTCATTATGTTTGGATCTTTGATGATTCCTGGTTATTGTTATTCGTGGAATATGAATTGTATGGCTCGTATTTTTGCACTTTGTTCTTGCACTAGCAAAACAGTGGAGTTTGCTAACCCCAGAGTATTCGGGGTGGATGTCTGTTTTTGCATTCAGGTTGTGGAGCATAACACAGGGTCGGCACGAATGATGATGAAAGATGATCGATACTAATCACATGAGGAAAAGTACAGAGTGGTTTGGTTCAGTTGTACTTTATTTTCCGCTGCTATATTGTTCCCGTTGTACGGGTGTGGTTGTATTTTGTCCCCTGCGTGGGCATGAGTTGTATTTGAGTTGTATGTATTTGTTGAAAGACCAAATCGGTCTACTGAGTCATTTTAGCCTTGAAGGCATTGTCGAGATGTTAAATGTTGTTACCAGCCTGGTAGATCTTCGAGGAGAGGGTCTACGACGTGTAATATCCCCGAATGGATTGGGGGTGTTACAACCTTTGGTTATAAGGACTTAAGAAAGAATCATCTTAGATTGCATCCTTTCTTATAAGCTGGAATTGATAGTTTATCCCAATGGTTAAATCGGGATGTATTGATGATAATGCATCGACCTTAAGAACACCAAACTTCGCATGAGAATTGTAATCAAGATGGATTATGGTGTTGTGATGATAATACGTATTCTTGATTTTTGAAGTTGTTGTTATCCGAAAGATCATTCATAAACCGTATGAGCATGATATGCATGGAGATGACATGTATTAACACTAAAGATTTCATGAGTTTCATCACCATTAGAACAATCTGCTGCCCAGTAGTGAACTGCCATACACGGTTAGCGCACGCTAAGCTATGTAGATTAACGTGCGCTATCGAGCATGAGTTAACGTACGCTACGTTTAGTACGTAACGTACGTTAGGCCATCAGGCGAGTCAGTCGGCTGATCAGTGAGGTACTAACCGTGCGTAGTTAGCGTACGCTAGGCTTCGTTATTTGCATGCGCTAAAGAACAGACTTAACGCACGCTACGTATAATACTTAGCGTACGCTAAGTAGTTAAGATAGATTACATTTTATGAGCTTTCGGCCATAAATCGAATTGTTAGACATTCGTACGACGTAAGATAAATTCTATATTATTTCTTTTGTTAAGGTTCGAGCTTGTTACGTGATTGATTGAAGGGGAAACCTTCGAGTGTTTCGTTTTCATGGAAGTATCGTTCTTATCTTCGAATCGAGGCAAGTACCTTATTTGTTTTACGTATTGATGTTATACATATTGTTGTGCATGTATGTCGTTGTTGTATGTCCACCTCGTGTTGGTCCGACGGGATCATCGGGGGATCTATGCTAGCGTGTGCTGGATCATCGGACGTGTTTTTCCACCACGGGTTGGTCTGATGGGATCATCGTGGGTTCTAGGCAGTGAACGCTGGATCGTTGGAATTACCATGTGTATGTTATGATATCATGTTGTGATTATCAGTTGTGTATGTTATTTATGAGTTTCTCGCAGGAGAAGACTCGTTGGTATTTTGTCATTTACATTATTATTACTCTTCGTGAGATGTTGAATAATATGTTGTGGTACTTGTACCAGCATCGCTGTGCTAACCCCTTTGGGGGTGAACATTTTGTTTATGTTCAGGATACAGGAGAGCGGCGAAATAACCACTGGAGCTACATGACGACGAGGGTGCAGAGTGATGTTCCAGCCGGGTTTATGTGTCTGTTATTTGTTGGTTATTTCAATAAGTACTCGAGTACGTAGTCGTTTATGATGATTTGGATTCGGTGATGTATTAATACTTTTACGTTGAACATTTGTATTTTTCGGTATTTGGTCAGAACTGTTGTATCTTATTTCTGTTATTCTCATTCGTTGGTATCGGTTAATGTCTTTTTAGTTCTTCAGCCTTGTAAATTCTTATGTAAAGGATTTACGACGTAATATCCCTGAATATATTGGGGTTGTTACAGTAAATAACTCCCTTAACTAAGGCATGAGTCTTGGAATCGGCGTTCCGGCGAACAAAACGAAACTGAGTACACCTTAAGCGAATTATATAAGGCATTATACGTTGTCACAAAACCATCAAAAGCTATGTCGTCTCCTTTATCATCCGGAATTCCGTCGATCACTGGCTCGGCGGGAATGGTCCTCCATATATAAATGGAATTCTCATTGCAGGACACAGTAGGGCTTTTTAGGGAATCCACGAGCAGAAGAAGTGGAAAAATCGAAAAATTTTAGGAATACCGATCTAAGGCTTGGTCTGAAAATCAAAACTTTAGGACATACCATAATTTGAGAAAGAAGCAAATATTATTTCTCAATTTGAGAAGATTTATAATCTAAGCGTTGTATTGATGATTTAGATATCGATAAAAAAAGAAATTTGTGTAATGTAGTGAAGTAGTTTAAAGTAAATTTGTTGATTTTCTGATTTTACATTCATATATACCATTTTTATGATTCTACACTCCTAATATACTGTTACGATCTGGATATGTCCAAGCCAAATATCACTACTCTTTAACAATAATTCTATTTGTCTCGGTCCGATCCAGCTGGTATCGATAAAAAAAGAATTATACTTCCTCCATTACTTTAGTATTGCAACGTGTTGACTATTACACGGTTCACATACTCTCTTTTGACCATCTTTTGTGATTTATACATATGAAAAAATATAGTCATGTGAGATCTTGTTAGATTCATCTCGAAATAGACTTTCAAAATATCAACTTCTTATAATTTTTAAAAATAAAAAATCAAAGATATTAATAATCAAAGTTGTGCATTGGCAAGCGTGAAAGTCCAGATGTTGCAATTATAAGAGAACAGAGGTAGTATAATAATGAAGAGGTTTAAAGTGAATTTATGATTTTCTGATTTTTACATTCCTATTATACTGTTTCGATGATTTTACATTCCTAATATATTGTTTCTTTAACAATAATACTATGTGGCTCGGCCAAATAACACTACTCTTTCTTTAACAATAATTCTAGGTGGCTCGGGCAGATCCAACTCGGTATCGATAAAAAAAATCTGTATAATTTAGTGAATATATTTAAAGTAAATTTATGAATTTTCTAATTTTATATTTCTAATATACTGTTCCGAAGATTTTACATTCTTAATATACTATTCTGATCTGCGTCCAGCATAAAACTTTGTCACTTTGTCTTTTGCATGAATTGTAATGTTAACTAATTTCGACAACTAATTGACACTATAATTTTCATGCCAGCGACCTTAGCATAGTTGAGATTGAGGTACAGTTGATGATATGATGATGATGATGAATATACTGTTCTCGTCTAGATCGTTCGAGCCAAATAACACTGCTATTTCTTTAAATTGAGTCGTGTAGTTAAACTTTTCCAATACTCTGTGATTTGAAGTGATAAACCAAACCAAACCAAACCAAACCAAACATACCCAGTATATCCCGCTCAGAGAAGGGTCTGGAGAGGGTAAGATATACGCAGACCATACCCCTACTTATTACGCTAGGGAGGCTGTTTCCGTGAAGACCCCCAGCTTAGTGCACAGCAGAATCTTGTGTGATAAATACAAAGGAAAACATATGATTCGAAAAAGCTCAAGACCATACCTGAGCCCATAGCTTAATCCACATGGGACTTACCTAAGCGGGATTTGGCTACTTCACTCCCGATGAACGCTGCTCTAACAAAAGAGAGGTTGACTCTGTGCACAGCTCCCTGTCAAAAATACACCACACGCAAAGACAATATGATAAAATATACAATAAAAGTAAAAATGCAATGCTCTAGGTCAAATCTAACCGAGACAACCCAACCCTGAGGCTCTCAACTACAGCACCGCTCCCTACAAAAGAATCCACAACTCTGATCTGGCGCCTCCAAGCGAACCTATCAATAGTCATGGTCTCGGAAAGGTTTAAGGCCTTCAAATCTAATCTCAGTTGCTCCTCCAACGTCCTCCTTAGTATGCCTCTCCTCCTCTCCCCGTCAACCAATAAACTCTCGATCCTCCTCACCGGAGCATATGCCTGCCTCTTGCGGACGTGGCCAAACCATCTTAATCTCCCTTCCCTAACTTTCGCTGAAATGGGCGCCACTTCCAGCGCATTCCTGAAAACCCCATTCGCAATTCTATCTAACATTGTGCGACCACACGACCAACGTAACATTCTCATTTCAGCCACTTCCAACTTGCTCTCAAGCGACTTCTTCATTGCCCAACATTCGGAGCCATACAACATTGCAGGTCGGATTGCCGCTCTATAGAATTTACCCTTCAACTTAAGAGGGACTTTCTTATCGCACAGGACCCCTGTCGCTGCTCTCCACCTTAGCCACCCCGCCTTGATGCGATGCGTGACATCATCTTCACACTCACCTTCCTTCTGAATGATCGAACCCAAATACTTGAACTTATCCGTACGGGGTACGATCTGATCCGCAATCATTACCTCTACATCTTCCTCGTTGGCCTCACCACTAAAGTTACACCAGAGATACTCGGTCTTAGACCGGCTCACACGCAAGCCCTGGGATTCTAACTTATCCCTCCAAAGCTCCAACTTCGAGTTCACCTTCCTCCTCGACTCCGCCACTAACACAATGTCGTCAGCAAAAAGAATGTACCACGGGATGCCATCTTGAATCCCTCGCGAAATGACGTCAAGGATTAGAGCGAAGAGAAGAGGGCTTAACGCCGACCCCTGGTGTAGCCCTATCTCAACCGGAAAATACTGGGTGTCACCAACTGGGGTCCTAACGCACGTCCTATCTTGGGAGTACATGTCTTGGATAGCCCTAACGAACGGCAATGACACCCTCCTCTCTACTAGGCTCCTCCAAATAACATCGCGTGGAATGCTATCATAAGCCTTCTCTAGATCTATGAACACCATATGGAGGTCCTTACGCCGCTCTCTAAACTTCTCCATAAGGCGTCTGACGAGATGACTGGCCTCAGTCGTGGACCTCCCCAGCATGAAGCCAAATTGGTTCTCTGAGATCTCAACTTCTCTTCTAACCCTGCATTCCACCACTCTTTCCCAAAGTTTCAAAGTATGACTGAGGAGTTTAATACCCCTATAATTACTGCAACTCTGAGCATCGCCTTTGTTCTTGAAAAATGGCAGGACAATACTATGCCTCCACTCTGTCGGCATCTTAGAACCTCTGAGGAGGATGTTGGACAGCTCTGCTAGCCACTGAACTCCGACTTCCCCCAGACAAATCCACACCTCAATAGGGATCTGATCCAGATCTACAGCCTTAGCTCTACCCATTTTCATTAGGGCACCCTTTACTTCCTCCTTGCTGATGCTCTCACAGGAACTAAACGAACGAGCAGCAGATAGACTAACTCCTTGCACCACCGAGTCACTACCTCTAGCCTCATTGAAAAGTTCGAAAAAATACCTATTCCACCGATCCTTAATAGCCACATCGTTCACTAACACTTGGACCAAATCATCCTTAATAAACTTAAAGGGACTCAGGTCGCGCCGCCCTCTTTCCCTAGCTTTCGCTAGTTTAAAAATAGCCTTCGCTCCTTCTTTGGTGTCTAGGCGCTTGTACATCTCCTCGTAAGCCTCACCTTTAGCCTTAGCCACTGCCTTCTTAGCCTCTCTTTTCGCCACCTTGTATGCTACAATCTTCAAGATTCTCTCCTCCCCAGCACTAACCGACAAAAGCTCCTTAAATAGCGTTTGTTTTGCCTTAATCTTATTTTGGACCTCCTCATTCCACCACCATGCCTCCCTAGGTCCACTAGACCTGCCGAAGAAACCCCTACCACCTTCTCGCCCATTCTCCTAATAGCATTGGTCATGCTGGTCCACATAAGGTTAGCATCGCCCCCACGCAAAAAACCTCCTTCGCGGGTCAGAGACTCCTTGAATATTGTCGCCTTCTCACCCTTCAGATCCTTCCAGAGAATCCTAGGTCTAGCTTCTCTAGCCCTGCTAACAACACGACCTCCCATGGATAAATCCATAGCCAGCAGCCGGTGTTGAGAAACACATGTCTCGCTCTGCAACACCTTGCAGTCCACGCACACCCTAGCATCACGACAGCGCAAAAGAAGGTAGTCGATTTGCGTGTTGTGCCCCCCACTACTGAAGGTGATGAGGTGCTCAGCTCTCTTCTGAAAAACAGAGTTAGCAATTACCAACTCATGCGTAGGGCTGTTATCGGACCGGTCCGGCCCGGTTTTTCACAGACCCGGAACCGGTCCGGTAAGGTACCGGATAGACCCGGTCCGGATCGGTAAGAAAACCGGGTCATATTTTAAGATCCGGAACCGGTCCGAAATAGGTACCGGGTAGACCCGGTCCGAATCCAAAACCCGAATCCGGAACCCGAATCCGGAACCCGGAAACCCGAATCCAGAAATGAGAGAGTAGTGGAAGGGAGGAGGCATATTTATAGTTGATACCAAGGCTTTTAGATGGTTTATCCCACCAATGTGGGATGAAACCTTAAGCAAAATGGTGATGGAACTCAAGGTGAACCAAGCAATGTGGGATGAAACCTTAAGCAAAATGGTGATGGAACTCAAGGTGAACCAAGCAATGTGGGATGAGAAAAAAATACCAATTCCCTGATGGTTTTAAACAAGGGAATTATTTTGTTATTAATTATTTTGTATTAATTAGATCTATATTATATTGTATTGTTATTAATTATTTTGTATTAATTAGATCTATTATTATCAAGTTATTAATTAATTTTTTTATTACTATAATTAATAAATATAATAACAAGTAATAAAAAATTTATATACCAAAGGCCTTAGGCCTTGTTTGGTGTGTGTGTGTGTGAGTGTATATATATATATATATATATATATTATCGGGTCTTTTCCGGCTTTTCTCAGGTCTTATCGGTTTTGCTCAATATTTAGAACTCGAATCCGAACTCGTTAATTGTCGGGTGAGTTTCGGTCCCGGTTTTTCGTCCGGTTCATGACCGGGTTTCGGGTTCACTGACCGCTACACTCTACTCATGCGCATGGGCAACTCCAACAAGACGGAACCTCCCGCATTCCTAACTCCGGCCGAAACCCCATGCGCACTATAATAACCATCCACCCCCTCACCAATGTGCCCATTGAAATCGCCCCCTAAAATAATAAATTGATCGTCCGGAATACACCCGACCAACTCATCTAAACAGACCCAAAAAGCTTCCTTATCAAGCACACCCAAACCAACATGTGGGGCATACGCACATACCACGTTAACCATCTTCTCCCCAACCACCACTCTAACGGACATAATCCTATCATTACACCTCTTCACTACCACGACGTTGTCCTTAAGCTCCTTAGACAAAAGAATGCCCACACCATTGCTCGTGTTAGCAAGGCCTGAATACCACAATTTATAACCATTCACCTCCCTAGAATGCGCCCCCTTCCACCTAGTCTCCTGAATACAAGCCACATCAACCCATCTCTTACCCAAAACATCCACAAGCTCCAAAAGCTTACCCGACAAGGTACCTAAATTCCAACTACCAACCCGCAAACAGCGCGACATCGACCAACACAGAACACAAACGCACTACAAAAAATAAAATGGGGTAGTGAAGACAAAAATGAAAATATGATAAGAATGAGAAAGACAATTTAAAAGCAAGAAAACCGCATACAAATCACAATAGGTAATAGATATATAGCTGACGAAAATGATATTTAACAGAAAAGTACAATGATACCAGACTTCGACACTGTAACACCCCCAAAACCGTATGGGAATATTACACGCCGTAGACCCTTTCCTCAAGGATCTACCAGGCTAAACATCCATAAACAACCAAATGCTTGCCCGGCCAGGGTCAAACAATATAATAATACAGACCGTTATGGTCACTTACACGTGAATACACAAACCGATGAGGTCACACAACCCAATCAACAAAACTTAATTAAATGACATTACCCACACAGGGGTCGAAATACAATACAGCGGAAGACTGAAATCAACTCTGACTACACAACAAAAATCAGAACAACTCTCGACTCATGATTAGTATCGCAACTCGCATCCTCTTGTGCCAATCCTGTGACTGCTCCCCTGAATCTGCATGTACCTGGATGCAAAACAGACATCCACCCCCCGATTACTCGGGGGTTAGTAAAACTCCACTATTTTACTAGTGCAAGTATCAAATCATACGAAATATAACAAGCAATTAATAATCGTGAATCAAATATAATAATCAAGTAACAAATATCCCCGGGAGGTTTTCACAAGGAAAGATAAGCTATGAAGCATTCGAAAATAAGATTATCATCTCGGGATTTTTTTTTTGAATTTCAAAACCTTTCGAAAATCTTAGGGTCTTAACCCAAATATCAAATTGTATTTCAACAATTTACAGTACGAAAACATTTCATAAATCTCGTGGGGCTCGGCCCAACATTCCTTTCTTAAAACCTTCTTTTCAAAACTTTGATTTGGAAATAATCATGCTCATGACACCGTGATCCACTATCACGTGTCTCCGTAGGTTCAACAACCCGCACGGACTGCACCACGCACAATTAAACAAACATAATCAATTCCGACACCGTGATCCACTGTCACGTGTCTCCGTAGGTTCAACAACCCGCACGGGCTATTAACCAGACATAACCAATTCCGACACCGTGATCCACTGTCACGTGTCTCCGTAGGCTTAACAACCCGCACGGACTATATCAATCTCAACAATCACACACACAGTCCTGACACCGTAGTCTACTGCCACGTGTCACCGTAAGCCCCGTCGAGCTCACCCGGTTGGACGTATTGTGTCCGAAACTCATGGTCCACTGCCAAGCGTTATCGTAGGCCTCCTCAGACCAGCACGATTGGACCTCAGTACCTCACTAAGTTCTGACCCCGTAGTCCACTGCCACGAATCCTCGTAGGTCCCGTCGAACCAACACGAGTGAACTTAGCGGTCACACACATATTCATATTCACATTCACATTACATACAACAATGAGCACAATTGATCAATCACATTGATCACCACAAAATCGTACATCACCCGCACATAACACAATCTCAACACTCGCAACAACTATCGTCAATCAACGACACATATCCAAGATAACACACGTTCGGTATACAATACATTGCACAACCAAGTGTACAACCATCCCATATGTACGGCGCAATCCTGCACAAATGGCGCAACGCCTAACACGTATACTAATATAACAATATTATCGCACAGCCTTCAAATTACGGAAAACACAACCAACTCAAACGGAGCATAATTACAAAGGCAAGCAAAATCATCACACATCTCATACGTAATTACTAGTCGCAAGATACAAGTCGTATAGTAAGATACTTGCCTTAATAACCGCTACCAAATGCTCCGAAGAACACGGTTCGACCGGAAAGCTCGGACCCCGAAGAAGACAATGAACGGAAGGGTTCCGACTCGAGTTCTTCATAAGAATTCGACCCTAACAACATATAATCAACAAATCATCGATCATACGAGGAAGAATAATCGTAGAATGCCCGAAAATCCCTCTATGACATTTTACCGGACACCTTCAAGGCGTCGATCAAGAACTCGACCAAAACAACGAATCGATACGATCTAACCATGGAATAACAAGGGAAATGATATAATACATCTAAATAATCATCAATCCATCACAATCCTAAGTTAAATCGGATTAAACGGACATCGAACAAAATACCCCAAATCCCCAAAATTAGATTTCTAGAAAATCTGACCTGATTCGCTCGATCAAAGGATGTTATAGGATGGATGATTGATGATATGAACTCCAAGACTTCATGGATTTATTGTCCAACAACATCTCTCCATGATTCCCACACCTCAAGCCGGGGAAGATGAGGAAGAGAATGAGAAAAATGGGTGAAAAACACGCTGCCAGGCCTTAAATAAAGTGCCACGGCTACCAGCCCAATGGCTGCATGACATAGGGCCAAATCTGCCGTGATGACTTAAGAAGTGTCTGCGCCGTGCCGGCATGTGTCAGCAGACAAGGCATGACAGGTCGGCCGATGATTGCAAAATGTGTGCGTCTGCTCGGCCAAGTGTGCTGCCCTTCCGGCAGTCGTCACCATGACTGGAACATGTGAGTGACTTAGCTATTTCGACCATAACTCCCTCGTCCGGACTCCGATTGACTCACCGTTTGAACCATTGGAAAGCTAACTCGATGCTTTATAATATTGCAAAGATTAAGAATATTTGGAGTTTCCAAGAATTTATGGCGATTTTACAAAGTCAAACTCATACTTGGAAAAGTCGTTTAATAACACCGAACTCAAGAAAACGACACCGAAACCCGAACCTGAATACGAACCGAAGATACGGTTATGAAGTACTCGCAAAGACGAATCTAAGAGCTAATAGAACACATGATTCCGACCACCCGAAGGCTCGAAATTCGACAACGGAAGGTAATTACCCCAAACTTTGGGAAATTACGAAAATGGCCCAAAACGTCCGAAAATCACGATACGTGATCGAATAACCAAACCGAAGTTCACAAAACGTCTGACAAAGTTAAACGGACTTACGGGAAACTCGAAACAGTAATTTCGATCGAGATTCATGAGAATCGAACTCGAGTGCAGAAAAGCCGTTAATAAACACGGAACTCAACAAAACAATACCGAAACGAAATCGGATGACATAAATTGTAGAATTAATCATTCTCAGAATGACGAGACGGTCCCAAGCGAGTCGTCTAAACGGACCTCCGCTGAAAAAATAAAATTACCGGAAATCCAAAATTGCGGATATTACATTCTACCCTCCTTAAAAGAAGTTTCGTCCCGAAACTTAAATCAAGTAGGGAGAAGCAATATCCTGCCAGGAAAACTCAACGAGATACACAAGAACCGAAAAAAATCACGCCCAACGGCGAAACGTTACAAGCAACGCGAAAGAACATACAGCGTGAAAACACGCCCCACGACGACCATAACAACGTCACCGGCAATGATTCAAAACAATAACGAGTAATTAACGACGCATCACATGCACACATTTAATCAAAGAAACGCACGCAACAACAAGTCGCACCCGACCACAACGACTATATGGTAGAAACAAATATAGTATTATGATAGAATCCACTCCGATTCTCGTCAACAAGAAAATGTCCGACTTCAAGACACAAACAATTCAAGATAACAGAAAACGAGAATACCGGACATTACATTCTATCCTATTAAAAATAAGTTTCGTCCCGAAACTTAAAATAAAACATCATGGTAGAATACAAACAAAACCAAAAAGTTCACGCAACAAATATCAATCTCTACACGAATTACAGCACAAAGTACGATACACAACTACGTCACTGGACACCGCCGGGCCCTCCCCGAGTAGGAACGAAAACTCGATTCCCGAACATCTTGGCAACGGTCTCACAATGCACCGCTTGGTGCCCCAGTTGGCCGCACTCAAAACAATTAACCAGTGGCGAACGACAATTCTGTCTCGCATGGCCTACACGACTGCAGTTAAAGCAGGTCTTCACACCGATCGTCTTACTCGCCTCTGGAGTAAGGTTCTTAGACTGGTCAACCGACCGAGGAGTGCTTCCAGAAGGAAAATGCGAAGCAACAGGTTCACGGATCTCACTTCTCTGGCCTCTTAAAAAATTTCTCGAGGTCTTCTATCTCTTACTCTCTGAACTAGATTCCGACACAGAAACAGCCATCTTAATGGCTAAAGCTCGGTCCTGATATTCTTTCATGGTGGTACACATAAGCGGAGCCATACTCTCACGGATATGGGGTTTCATGCGCATATTGAAGTATCGGACCTTGTCCGCTTCACTTCTCACTTGATCCCGAACATAAGCCAACTGTCGATTATAATCGACTATCGCCTGGGATATTGACATATCCTGGGGCGTAGCCGAGAAAAACTCAACGATTCTGCGTTCACGAACAGGCAACGGGCAATACTCTGCCTCCATGGCAGTCTTAAACTTAGCCCATGTAGGCGTACGATCTGCAGGCACTACAGCGTGCCACCAGTCTGCAGCTTCTTTGTCGAGCAGGTACTGAGTAATGGGTACCCTCCTATCATTCGGACAAGCTACAACATCAAATATTCTCATTCAACCGGAAGAGCCGCTTTTCCCATCCTAACAAGTCGACGAACCCACAAAACGGCTACCGTGCATCTTCATCACATCTCGTAACCACTTACTAGTTCCGTTATCCCTATTCGGGTTCTCATCCCGACGTACAGCCTGATTCATCTGCACTAACTGGTCAACCACCTGACGAAGGATGGTGGCGGCGCCAACGTCAACATTAACGATATTCGAATGTCCCTGATCTGTACTGAGCTGATCGGTACTCGGCAAGGAGGGAGTCGCCCTCCCACGCTCCTGATCACGACCACGACTACGACCACGTCCTCGGCCACGACCTCTCGGCATACTGAACGGACGACCAAACAGAATAACGCAACCAAACAAACATCACAACGCCAACATAGGACGATAATAGCAGCACGATAAAGCATCAACTCCAAGTCATCACACAAGTGCACGAACTAACACTGTAATTTAAGAACTTCATTCAAAAATAATCCACATAGTCACATCGATAGAGGTGTTTGGATTTTACCAAATCAAACACAGTCAAAACCACACATGTATCGTAGGGATCAAACACTCGCAGCAAAATAAAATATTTCTGGGGTATTATTCAAATGATAAAATTTTAAAATTCTCAAGTTTGAAAAATTTGGTGAAATGAAATTCTTGAAAACACTTTTAATACCCCGATCGTCCAATCAAAACCATGTATCTCAATATTTAGAAAACACTGAAACATTCTCCGGCGAGCACAACAACACCACAAACTTATCACAACCACTTGCCCCAATATGTGGACATAAGAAGTTCAAAATTCCGAAAACCAAAAATCGTTCTGCAAAATAAAAGTTTCCCAAAAATCCTTTAGTTCCTAACCAAAACGACGGTAGTATTTTACATTGTCCGGAGTACTTCATAACGTATTTTTCAAATACCGTTTGATTGTGTCATTGGAAATACACGGCCCATTTGTCAAATTTTAACAAATTTGGAAAATCCACATAAACCGTGGTTTGACCGCACCACCAAAATATTTTCCAAAAATCAATTTCTACATAAATTCTCAAACTGGACAAAAATTACAACATTCCAAAAACAGACGAATTTAGAACCACATACTCATATGGCAGCCAGGGTCGCCAATTCAATCAAATGCACCTCGTGGTATCAAGTTTAAACACAGCAAAATCATTCATCAGAGTTTCTCACAAACTCTACCGTTGATACCTTCACAGAACCCATCAAGGTTTACATCTCTCACACCATACCACCCCACACGGTGGTTCAAAAGTAAAACAGCAATACGCTCAGCTATACTCATACTATGTGCCACAAGTATTAAACACAACTACATTACACAATACTATGTAAATAAAATCATGCACTGCAATTAACTCATTAAGATAAAATCGAGATACACAGGTATTACGCAGAAAGGAGGAGACTTACGTCCGCAGGCCGCACGGAGATGACGGTCGCCCACGATACTAATCTCATCCGACAACATATCCGACACGTTGTGACTACGCACAACTCAACTTGTCACCTGACGACTCTAACGACAAGACAACACATTACTCGACAAACCACGACTCGACTCGACCCGACAGCCTAGGTTTCCGCAACCTAAGCTCCGATACCATAAATGTAACACCCCCAAAACCGTATGGGAATATTACACGCCGTAGACCCTTTCCTCAAGGATCTACTGCAAACATCCATAAACAACCAAATGCTTGCCGTGGTCAAACAATATAATAATACAGCATGCTATGGTCACTTACACGTGAATACACAGAGTGAGGTCACACAACCCAATCAACAAAACTTACTTAAATGACATTACCCACACAGGTCGAAATACAATACAAATAAGATCAAATCAACTCGACTACACAACAAAAATCGAACAACTCTCGACTCATGATTAGTATCGCAACTCGTCATCCTCTTGTGCCAATCCCGATCGCTCTCGAATCTTCATGCACTGACGCAAAACAGACATCCACCCCCGACATGGGGTTAGTAAAACTCCACTGTTTTACTAGTGCAAGTATCAAATCATACGAAATGTAACAAGCAATTAATAATCATGAATCAAATATAATAATCAAGTAACAAATATTCCCGGGAGGTTTTCACAAGGAAAGATAAGCTATGAAGCATTCGAAAATAAGATTATCATCTCGGGAATTTTTTTTTGAATTTCAAAACCTTTCGAAAATCTTAGGGTCTTAACCCAAATCTCAAATTGTATTTCAACAATTTACAGTACAAAAATATTTCATAAATCTCGTGGGGCTCGGCCCAACATTCCTTTCTTAAAACCTTCCTTTCAAAACTTTGATTTGAAAATAATCATGCTCATGACACCGTGATCCACTGTCACGTGTCTCCGTAGGTTCAACAACCCGCACGGACTGCACCACGCACAATTAAACAAACATAATCAATTCCGACACCGTGATCCACTGTCACGTGTCACCGTAGGTTCAACAACCCGCACGGGCTATTAACCAGACATAACCAATTCTGACACCGTGATCCACTGTCACGTGTCTCCGTAGGCTTAACAACCCGCACGGACTATATCAATCTCAACAATCACACACACAGTCCTGACACCGTAGTCTACTGCCACGTGTCACCGTAAGCCCCGTCGAGCTCACCCGGTTGGACGTATTTTGTCCGAAACTCATGGTCCACTGCCATGCGTTATCGTAGGCCTCGCTGTATCAAAGACGATTGGACCTCAGTACCTCACTAAGTTCTGACCCCGTAGTCCACTGCCACGAATCCTCGTAGGTCCCGTCGAACCAACACGAGTGAACTTAGCGGTCACACACATATTCATATTCACATTCACATTAACACAATCTCAACACTCGCAACAACTATCGTCAATCAACGACACATATCCAAGATAACACACGTTCGGTATACAATACATTGCACAACCAAGTGTACAACCATCCCATATGTACGGCGCAATCCTGCACAAATGGCACAACGCCTAACACGTATACTAATATAACAATATTATCGCACAGCCTTCAAATTACGGAAAACACAACCAACTCAAACGGAACATAATTACGAAGGCAAACAAAATCATCACACATCTCATACGTAATTACTAGTCGCAAGATACAAGTCGTATAGTAAGATACTTGCCTTAATAACCGCTACCAAACGCTCCGAAGAACACGGTTCGACCGGAAAGCTCGGACCCCGAAGAAGACAATGAACGGAAGGGTTCCGACTCGAGTTCTTCACAAGAATTCGACCCTAACAACATATAATCAACAAATCATCGATCATACGAGGAAGAATAATCGTAGAACGCCCGAAACCCCTCTATGACATTTTACCGGACACCTTCAAGGCGTCGATCAAGAACTCGACCAAAACAACGAATCGATACGATCCAACCATGGAATAACAAGGGAAATGATATAATACATCAAAATAATCATCAATCCATCACAATCCTAAGTTAAATCGGATTAAACCAACGAAATCGAACAAAATACCCAAAATCCCCAAAATTAGATTTCTAGAAAATCTGACCTGATTCGCTCGATCAAAGGATGTTATAGGATGGATGATTGATGCTATAAACTCCAAGACTTCATGGATTTATTGTCCAACAACATCTCTCCATGATTCTCACACCTCAAGCCGCGGAAGATGAGGAAGAGAATGAGAAAAATGGGTGAAAAACACGCCGCTGCGCCTTAAATAAATAGTGCTGCCGGTGTCTGCAGCCCAAGAAGTGTGCCGCGCATAGGGCCAATCTGGCAGTGACTTCGGCTGCATGCCTGCCGCATGTGCCGCGGCACAAGGTACATACGGTCGGCCAAGATTGCAAATTGTGTGCGTGGCGCGCTCGCCCAGTGTGCCGCCCTTCCGGCAGTCGCTCGGCCATGACTGGAACATGTGAGTGACTTAGCTATTTCGACCATAACTCCTCGTCCGACTCAGATTGACTCACCGTTTGAACCATCGGAAATCTAACTCGATGCTTTATAATATTGCCAAGATTCGACTTTGGAGTTTCCAAGAATTTATGGCGATTTTACAAAGTCAAACTCATACTTGGAAAAGTCGTTTAATAACACCGAACTCAAGAAAACGACACCGAAACCCGAACTCGAATACGAATCAAGATACTACACAAGACTTCATGAAGAATCTAAGAGCTAATAGAACACACGATTTCGACCACCCGGCGCCGAAATTCGACAACGGAAGGTAATTACCCCAAACTTTGGGAAATTACGAAAATGGCCCAAAACGTCCGAAAATCACGATACGTGATCGAATAACCAAACCGAAGTTCAAAACACGTCTAACAAAGTTAAACGGACTTACGGGAAACTCGAAACAGTAATTTCGAACGAGATTCACGAGAATCGAACTCGAGTGCGGAAAAGTCGTTAATAAACACGAAACTCAACAAAACAATACCGAAACGAACTCGGATGACAAAAAGTGTAGAATTAATCATTCTCAAAATGACGAGAGGGTCCCAAGAGAGTCATCTAAACGGACCTCCGCCGAAAAAAGAAAAATTACCGGAAATCCGAAATTGTGGATATTACAGACACGCCTTGGAGGAGGAGAAGCCGCGGGAGCGGGAAACCGAGCGACTCCTAAACACCACCCTTCGAGACGACTTGGAAAAGAGGAAGTCTTCGAGAGGATGCCAAGCAGCTTGAAAACCGTGAGGAAGCGCAATCTGACATGTATATCTTTATACGCTATACTAGATTGAAGGGGAGGAATGAATGCGGCGTTGTATTATTTTTCCGCGATACGCCATGTAGGCCAACAATGGCTACAGGAGTTAGGGTTCGCGGTTCACCGGTTCACATGGAGAGTGCTTTACGTCGACCCTAAACAATTCATTCGAATTATTCAAAAGCCCAGAACAGATCGGGAAAACGAGCACCAAATCGAGCGGAACAGATCTTGCAGCGGACAATTACAGATCTTGCACCAAACAGGGGAAATATTAACAACAGCGGACAATTACAGATCGGCTATCAGGTAAAGCCTAAAACAAAAATCGCCGGCGAAACAGCCCCACGTTTCAGGCGAAACAACGAATCAGGCGAAACAGCGGAAACAAAGGAGAACGTAGCAATTCAGATCTGAAAACCCTCAACAAATATTTTAAATTTGAGTTCAACGAATCCAGGAAACCTTAAAATATGCGTGAACTCAATGATATACTACTGTTAAATAATTGGTATTGATTGAATTTTTTGATTGACTGCGTGAACTCGGAGAGAGAAAGTAAATGAAATGAACCCTAATTTTTGTCCTTCCGGTGAGTAAAGTTTGAAAACCAGAGGCAGAAGATAATACATGTGTGGCAAAATAGATTCAGATCTACAGGTGAAAAATATGCTGTGAAAAATATACTTCATATTTTCAAGTAGAAAATCTTTTCAGAGTGAAAAATAAACAAACACAGATCTAAACTCGACTTGCTACAAACACGACAAACACGAAGTGCATCTAGAAAACACACCTTTCAATTTATGTAATGTAATCATTCTCGATGTAAGTTGATATATATATCTATATATATATATATATCATATGAGAATGAGATTTACTTTGAGAAATAAAAATACATCTCAGTCCTTGGTTGTATGTGATAGATGGTCTGGATTGTGTGAATACTTGGATTGTTTCTTAATTAATGACTGATTCCTCATTTGGTAAATTGATCATTAATATATGTAAAGGATATTCCTTCATTTCATGTATTTAATCTGGATCACTAAAAATAGTTAAACCAATGGTATGAATGTATTCTTATTTCTTAACTGAAAATCTATTGCATGTGATGGATGGTCCGAATTGTGTGAATACTTTGATTGTTTCTTAGTTAATGACTGATTTCTCATTTGGTAAACTGATCATTAATATATGAAAAAGATATATCCTTCATTTCATGCATTTAATCTGCATCACTAAAAATAGTTAAATCAAATATATGGATGTATTCTTATTTCTTAACTTAAAATCTATTCTTACCAGAACCCACCTATATATATATATATATATATGCATTTTTCTTTTTTTCGGTTACCTTCCACCATGACCAAAATAAAATATTCATTTCGTTCCATCTGAAAAATCTACGTTCAGAATATACTTTTGTCTTAATAGAAAAGACTATTTTTGAAATAAAATATTAAAATCCAAATAAAATTTATACACTATCTCTTAAATTAAAGTTTTTCATATAAGTTATCCCTCCAATGTGGGGATAGGCTCGCACTGCAGATCGTCCTCCCACCTAATGCCGCTGAAATAGTCATAATTTAATTCCTCCACCAATTCCTTTCGGACCGGGAGGTGAGGTCCCTGGGGGCGAGGGATTTCGCCTTTTGCTACAAGTTTTTCATATAAGTTACTTTCTCCAATTGAAAAATCTATTTGGCTAAGATATAGCTTTTATTTTTCAATCATTCTAACAAGATACGACTCATTTTAAACTATTTATTATTACTTATTCTTTCTATTTATTTTTTTAAATCAATTAAGATTGTAGTTTATATAGCGAAAACATTTGATTTTTCAAAGAATATTGTATAACTAGATATCAAAATTTTATTTTAAAAGTGTAATATTACATTAAGACCAAATCTAAATTCTTAAGTGGAAGAAAAAGAATACATTATTAATACATATAAACTAACTTATTTATAAAGTTTCGTCAAAGACATCATAAACCAATTTATAAGATGTAGGTTGTGTTTAACAAACTAATGATAAGTCTAAATTTGAGAATGATAAGGTAGTGGAAATTAGCTAACTTATACCGATTGGGTAGAAATTTAGGTGATTATGTAGCTGATTAGCTAGCTAATTTTAATGTAGATGTTTAGCAAATTAGCTGATAAGCTAGTTGATTTTCTTTATAAAATTACATAAAATGACATCATTTTTATTTTTCTATTATTTTGTAAACTTTCTCATTATATTTTAACAATAATTGTTATAAAATAAATTAGGGATTGACTATGGTGCAAATACCCTTAATGGTGAAATCTAGAAACCGATTGCATTATTAAGTAATTTCATTACATATTTGTTATTATTTGTTGCATCAAGCTGATCGTTAGTATATGCAACAAATAATGCAATAAAAAAATACATAAATGCATATAATTCTACTCATCTACAGCCGTTAGATCACTAATATCAATGGCCTACAAAAGTTTCTAGATTTCACAAGATAATTAGTTTTCATATGATCTGTTTCCAAATAAATTAAATGATATTTTTCTCTATTATTATTTTAATATATACTACCTCAAAATTACACTATGTACTATTCACAGTTCACTATCACTTTGAAAAGTCATTGATAATTTGTTTTTGATGGTTTAAAATTGCCACTGAATAGGACATGTGGGTATAATTTTAGTTACGAACAAGTTCACAACAAAAATAGGTATCAAAAAGATTTCGTAAAATATAAAACATAAATCGAACACAAAATTATTGTATTATATTTATAACAAAGTAATTCATTAGCAAGTGTAATAGAGTGACGATCAGACTAACCATAATTTTTCGCGTCCACCACTCATCTGAAGCCTCAATTTTTTCTATAAAGTTAACGGATGATGGGTTTATTTGTAATATGTCAATTATTCAGGGGGTGTTTATATAAAAAACCCTATATTTTTATTTAGGTCACGGACATATATGGAACATATAAAGATGAGAAGCAAGCTTCTTTTTTCATAAGCTTGAAAAATTAGCTTATCAATCAGCTAGCTGATTTGAGAAGCTAGTCGTTTACTAAACAAACTTTTTTTTAGTCAATCGTCAATTAAACTTCTGAAACTTATAAGATAGTTGATAAGGTAGTGCTAATCACATCCGTAGTTTGATTGAGCAACAACTTCCTTTAGACTACTTGGCAAGGGAGTGAAGGCTTCACCTAGTGGCCCCACCCCACGCGCTATGGCCCTTGCCCACCACCATCCTTCATCGAGCATGCACGAAAAATAAGACAACAATTGGTGGTCAGACCACCTTTCTCTCTCCTACTTCTTTTATTATTTTTTATTTTGTATGTGAGTGTGTGTGAGGTATTGAGTGGGGTATATTTTTATAAAGTGAGTATCTATCTATAATACTATAAGATCCAGTCCCTAAATTAAATGGGGAGTTATGATGATAAAGTTTTTAGAGTTAGAACCAAGTTGGAGTCGTTTAGTAGTTGCAGAGTCAAGAATGGTAATCTTTCAATCAATCTGACCTCATAATAACTATACAATCATGAAAGGAGATGAAGTGCGAAGGGTTGCCGAATTGATCACATGGCATTTAGTATAGAATTAAAAGTCGGTTAGATGAAGTGCGAGGTTGCGAAAGGTTGCGAGAATAATTAATGATTTAACCTAATTCATGCCTATATAAACCGCCAAAATCATATTTAGTATGTACATTTGAAGATGATTCACACATCTTTTAGATCTACGATTGTTGGTAGCAGTATGTAAATTCTCTTTTGCAACATTTTGGAGATGATTCACATCTTTTAGATCTTTATAATTAACTTGATCTTCTTTTTTTTTTCTTAATTTAGTTATCATACGCAGTCACTTAAAATCACACAAGATCATGCATGCTCACATAAATGGAACCAAAGATTGGGATACCAACTATTTTCTTTGTTTCTTACATATTTAGGTGATTGTTATAGATAAACATATATATAGTAATATTTAAATGGTTAAATGATACTTTTTAGAATGATTAGTTTATGTAAGTAGTTGCTTTCGAATGCTCTTTGAGAAATATGAGAATGAATTTATCGTGTGCAATTGAATTATTATTGAAAAGAAGAAGGTCCACGCATCGCAAAGTGTTTTCTTTTTCTATATGTAGAATCATTAGTGAGAAACCAATATTTACGCCCATTAAATGAGTTTGCCATAATAGCAAAATATGACATATTAAAAATATCACATTGAGTAATGAATAAAAAGGAAAAAATATATAATTTTGACTTAAATCTTTTTGTAAATTATAATATCAAATAACAAAGTTGAGTTTTAAACATAAGCAAAAGTTCAAACTTTTATCGAAAAATAAAACCGGTGCATTTAATGTTAAGTATATACAACATCGAGATGGAAGTGCAAGGCTTGCCGGAATTTATCACATGATATTTAGTAATTAGTATAAAATTAAAAGTCGGTTATGGAATGAGATGAAGTTGAAAAGGTTGCACGAATAATTGATGATTTAACCTAATGCAATATATATAGATATATGTATTATGTTAATGCATTTTCATATACAAGTAATTTATGTGTGTTTTCTATTGATGTAACTCACATATGCGAATTGATTAAAGAAAATGTGCACGAGCATGTATGTAAAGCAACATTTAAATGGTTAAATTATACTTTTTAGCATGATTAGTTTATGTAAGCATGCAACTTGAATAATGAGTATAAAAGAAAAAGTACATACTTTTTGCTCAAACCCATTTATAAATTAAAAAAATTAAGTGTAAGACATAATAGTGGAGTCCAAAGGTTTTAGGAATTATTAATAGTGTGTTAATTAATATTCATTTAGTTGGCTATTTAGAATTGAGTTTATTGATAAATTTATTAATATTAGTTAGACTTCAATATTAATTTTCAATGAAATTAGTTGTACAATAAAATGAGATAAAGCTAAAAAGGTTTGTAACGATTTTTATACAGTTTATGTGGCATTATTATATATACATTATTACACAAACTTTAACTTACAAACTTAATAAAGAAAATATTTAACGCACATTAAACTATAACCAATTAGATAGACCCCGTGTGCTTCATATTACCATACAAAAACCATCTAATGGACAAGCATTGTAGGGCTAAGTAATAGACCAAAAGAAATAAAGCCATTTTTTTTTATCATGCAAATAAGTAATAGACCAAAAGAAACAAAGCCATCACAACTTAATAACCAAAAGCCCATATATAAAATACAACACCACAAAACCAAAACAACATCAAACACTTTTAAATTTTTATACAAGAAAGTTAAAACATTTCATACAACATACTAAATAATAATTAAGTATACACTCGCCAATATACAGAAAGAATACACGATTAACAATTAGATTCTTAGCCCGTGCGTAGCACGGGTTCTGTATGTCTCGTAATACTATAAGATCCAGTCCCTAAATTTAATGTGGAGTTATGATGATAAAGTTTTTAGAGTTAGAACCAAGTTGGAGTCGTTTAGTAGTTGCATAAAGTACAAGATAGCTAATGCTCGGAATTCAATGCAGGCTCATAATAACTATACAATCATGAAAGGAGATGAAGTGCAAGGGTTGCCCGAATTGATCACATGGCATTTAGTATAAAATTAAAAGTCGGTTAGATGAAGTGCAAGGGTTGCGAAAGGTTGCAAGAATAATTAATGATTTAACCTAATTCATGCCTATATAAACCAACCGAAATCACATTTAGTATGTACATTTGAAGATGATTCACACATCTTTTAGATCTTTGATTGTTGGTAGCGGTATGTAAATTCTCTTTTGCAACATTTTGGAGATGATTCACACATCTTTTAGATCTTTGTAATTAACTTGGTCTTCTTTTTTTCTTAATTTAGTTATCATACGCAGATACCATGAAAATCACACAAGATCATGCATGCTCACACAAATGGAACCAAAGATTGGGATACCAACTATTTTCTTTGTTTCTTACATATTTAGGTGATTGTTATAGATAAAAATATATATAGATATATGTATTATGTTAATGCATTTTCATATACAAGTAATTTGTATGCGTTTTCTATTGATGTAGCTCACATGTGCGAATCGATTCAAGAAAATGTGCACGGGCATGTATGTAAAGCAATATTTAAATGGTTAAATGATACTTTTTAGCATGATTAGTTTATGTAAGTAGTTCCTTTCGAATGCTCTTTGAGAAATATTAGAATGAATTTATCGTGTGCAATTGAATTATTATTGAAAAGAAGAAGGTCCACGCATCGCAAAGTGTTTTCTTTTTCTATATGTAGAATCATTAGTGAGAAACCAATATTTACGCCCATTAAATGAGTTTGCCATAATAGCAAAATATGACATAATAAAAATATCACATTGAGTAATGAATAAAAAAGAAAAAATACATAATTTTGACTTAAATCCGTTTGTAAATTATAATATCAAATAACAAAGTTGAGTTTTAAACATAAGTAAAACTTCAAACTTTTATCGAAAAACAAAACCGGTGCATTTAATGTGAAATATATACAACATCGAGATGGAAGTGCAAGGCTTGCCGGAATTTATCACATGATATTTAGTAATTAGTATAGAATTAAAAGTCGGTTATGGAATGAGATGAAGTTGAAAAGGTTGCAAGAATAATTGATGATTTAACCTAATGCAATATATATAGATATATGTATTATGTTAATGTATTTTCATATACAAGTAATTTATGTGTATTTTCTATTGATGTAACTCACATATGCGAATTGATTAAAGAAAATGTGCACGAGCATGTATGTAAAGCAACATTTAAATTGTTAAATTATGCTTTTTAGCATGATTAGTTTATGTAAGCATGCAACTTAAATAATGAATATAAAAGAAAAAGTACATAATTTTTGCTCAAACACATTTGTAAATTAAAAAAATTAAGTGTAAGACATAATAGTGGAGTCCAAAGGTTTTAGGAATTATTAATAGTGTGTTAATTAATATTCATTTAGTTGGCTATTTAGAATTGAGTTTATTGATAAATTTATTAATATTAGTTAGACTTCAATGTTAATTTTCAATGAAATTAGTTGTACAATAAAATGAGATGAAGTTAAAAAGATTTGTAACGATTTTTATACAGTTTATATGGCATTATTATATATACATTATTACACAAACTTTAACTTACAAACTTAATAAAGAAAATATTTAACGCACGAGAAAAGGTTATTGTCCTCTAACTTAGATATTTCAACTTTTGGATACTAACACGCCGCCACTTCCCTCTTCAACCGCACCCCCGTCCGGCCACCGTCTCCGGCCATCTCACCCACCATCCGAACCGCCTTCATCACACGACCCTTCACCTGCAACCTCCAGCCCGAACCGACGTCGGCAGCACCCGACCAGGTTTTGCCGTCGTTTCATCCATCCGATACCAGATCTGTATTCGCCGTACCATCCCGCTTCTTTCAGCTGCAAAGGTTCATGTTCGCCGTCGTACTCCACGACGACTGAAGCTTCGTTTTCATGCCGAATAAAAAAAGAAAGTCGCGGTCGCCCGCTAAATCTAACGTCATCTCACCTGCATCATTAGATGTCATCTGCAGTAAGCCGGTTCCGTCCCCGGCGCCGTCTTCGTCGCCAACGTCATCGCCAGAAAGAACTCAACACCGTCGCTCGGTCGACATTGCTATCAAATCTCCTCAGAGCTCAGGTTTTCCTAATACTAGTCATTTTGGTAAACTCCTTCCGGTAGCAGTTCCGCCGTCTCCGACAGTCAAGCATGACCCTGCACAAGCTCCGTCGTCCAACTCGAAAACCCTATTTACAGGGTATGTCGCGCCGCATTCAACCCTAGCGGCGGAAAACACCCGGCATTTAAAGCTTCCGACGGACGTAAATAAGCCGTCGATATTAGGTCCATTCCCAACGATCGGCTCTGATCTGCCGGGCTCCTCTAATGGACTTTCGCTAGAAATTACTAAGGTACGGGCCTCTTCTCCAATACCCAATCATATTGGGCCTGCTTCCATATGGCCAACCTCTTATATGTAATCCAAGCCCACTTCTATTGATTTTAATCCAAGCCCTACCTTAATGGCCCATTCAGATAAATCCCAACAGCCTACAATTATTCTTGAACCCATCCATCTTAAACCCAAACCCACTCTGAAGCCCAATACTATCCTTAATTATTTTAAGCCACAAAATACAACCAAACATATTGACCCAAATACACCAGGCCATTCTCACGGCCCAAATGTTTTATCACCCAAACAAACTCACCCACCACTAATCCCAGCCCATACAAATGCCCCCCTACATCGGCCAACCCAACCAAACCCCCCATACAACCAAGCCCGATATTAAACAACCCAGCCCAACCAACACTCCACCAGCCGACCCCCTTTCAAACCAGCCCTATTTTAATAAACATCATCTGGACCACTCTCGGCCCATATATCCAAAACCTTTTAATCCAGGCTACCATGACCGAACAGCACCTGATCTCATTAATGCGGGTCACCAGTCAGCAAAGATTTCAACCGAA
Source organism: Orobanche coerulescens (assembly GCA_033398695.1). NCBI lineage: Eukaryota > Viridiplantae > Streptophyta > Magnoliopsida > Lamiales > Orobanchaceae > Orobanche > Orobanche coerulescens. Next base: position 187,785,878 of record CM065803.1, on the reverse strand, counting down.
ATAAACGGCCAACACAACAGTATCACTCATGATCCGACCCATAACCCTGCTGAGACAGTCCGGCCGAAGCTATCATACGCCCAAACGGTCAACAATTCATCCGGCTCGGCCCAGCAGCCCGGTTTTACCCAGCAGATCGGCTCAACAGTAAAATCTTTCAATTTCGACGGAGCAAAGGTATGTCCATTTGGTACTCTTTCCTCCGTAAATGAGAAAACGCATGTTACTTTCTCTTCTTCTGATATGATTTCTCTTGCTGCGTCATGGGAACGCACTTTAATTCTTAAATTCTCGCATGCCATCCCTTCCCCTCGAGATGTGTCTATAGGTTTAAATGATATGAAACTGAGGGGTAAATTTAGCTGGAGTTGGTTAAATTATTGCCACATAGCGATTAGGTTTGATAATGATGAGGATTTCAGACGTATTTGGTTAGGATCAACGTGGAATTTTTCTGGATGTCCTGCCCGTGTTTTTAAGTGGTCACCTAGCTTTTCGGTTAGGACAGAGACTTCGATATGCCCGGTCTGGATTAGACTTCCAGGTTTACCATTGCATTTATTTCACCCACGCGCACTATACACGATTGCCAAAGCTGTAGGCAATCCCATCTTAGTAGATGCCCCCACGGCCCCACATTCACGACTTTCAGTCGCCCGTGTGTGTGTCGAAATTGATCTTTTGGCGCCCAGAGTTCCCGAAATTGAAGTTGAATTTGATGATCACATTCTTACGCAGCGCATTATCTACGAGAGAGTTCTATTGTATTGCTCTCTTTGCTCTCATGTGGGGCACGACCTGTCCAGTTGCTACATAGTTGGCAACAAGGAACGGCCTCTACCGCCCCAGCGTAAGAAGCCTGCTGTTGCCACATCTAGACAACAAAAGGCGCAGCCAGCCCCTACTAAAGCCCCTAAGGCTAATACCTCTCAGGCTGCTCCTAAGACCGCTAAAGGAAAGGAGCCTGCCGTTTGGCAGGTTGTTACCAAAAAAGGAGTTAGAGAGACGGGGATGATCCCCAAGGGCACGGCTGCCACCGGACATCACTCATACTTTGCATCGTTAGACTCCTCTGCTAGAGAGGAAGAGGATTTAGTAGGCACAGATGACATTGTTAGCGTGGGCATTAAAGATAGCGTGTTGGGTAGCGATGACGGTGGTCGAGATAGCGATATTGAGCGTGTTTTAGAGGACGACACGGAGTCCTCTACCATCCCACACTTTTCTAGACTCGTAGAGTCTACCTCCCCCCGCCATGACAGTGAGGGCTGCACGGATGATCCGATAATCGTGGAGCCTGAGACCCTTGCCATGGTGGTTTATGAGCCTCCCCCTCCTCCCCATTCTTCTTCTTTTCCTTCTCTATCTCAGAATGAGTGTGGTCTTAAACGCACCCAATTTGAGATTTCTGAGTCCAGTCTCTCTTTCTCGGCGATGGTGCCTCTTACGACGGCTCTGAAGCCTCCAGTTAAGAGACGTCTGATGTCTTCTACTGCTGCTCCTGGTGTCACCACTAGGGGCAAAGCTGCCTCCGACTCCTCGATTTCCACACGAGGAAGATCAGCTTCTCGCGGACCCTCCTCCTCTTCGAAGGGGCGATCTTCATCGCCCTTGAAAGAGGGAACATCTGCCCAGCAGGATTCACCTCGGAGACGGGGACGTTCCAGTCAGCGTCCTAGGTCTTCGTCTGAGTTGGTTGGTTAGTTTATGTCGATACCCATTCTTACATGGAACGCTCGTGGTCTGGCTAACACCGGAGCACAAAAGCGCATTCGACATCTCAACCGTGTTCATAGGTTTTCTCTTATTGGCATTTTAGAGCCCATGGGTTCCAATGCTAATTTTGATTTTTATATTCGTTCCTTAGGTTTTGCGTCGGGACTTTATAATCGGTCTAACAAAACTTGGTTCTTTTCTTCCCCTCACTATCAGCACCAAGTTTTGTTGGATACAGATCAAGTCCTCCATCTTTCTATTTCTTCTTCCCTTCTTTCTCAGTCGATTTACGTCACCTTTGTATATGCCAGCACTAACCGTGTTGGTCGTTACGCCCTTTGGGACACCCTCCGTGAGATTGCTTTAGAAGTAGAGGGGTTGCCGTGGCTAGTCAGCGGTGACTTCAACATCTTCTTGCATTCACATGAGCGCGAGGGTAGTTCCACAGACCGTTCCCCAGAGATTTTGGACTTCGCACAGGCTATTGCTGACTGTGAGTTGATTGACGCGGGCTGCGAGGGCGATATTTTCACTTGGGAGCGCAATGGTTTGATGGAAAGGCTAGATCGTGCTTTATTTAATGAAGCATGGTCGAACGTATTCGCGGTCTCTACCGTCACTCACCTGCCTCGACTTCGGTCGGACCATGCGCCCCTTCTTATCCAGTGTCGCTTCTCCGCGACTCGTCACAAGTCGTCATTCCGTTTCCAGAGTATGTGGATCCGGCATCACACATTCCTGGACACTGTTAGGGAGGTCTGGCTTACCCCGACTGGTTTATCTGGCATGTGTAACCTACAGGCCAAACTCCTTAGGGTTAAGCGCAGACTGAAACAGTGGAACTGGTCTGTTTTTGGAAATCTTCATACGAAGTTGGATGAGGCCTTGAGGGCTGCTGACGAAGCCGAGCGGCGATATGATTCGGATCCTACTCCGGAGAATAGAACCGCTATGCACCGTTTTCGTGCTGAGTACCATCTTCGTCTCTCTATGGAGGAAGATTTCTGGAAACAGAAGGCCGCAGTTCGTTGGGTTTCTGAGGGCGAGCGCAACACCCGGTTTTTTCAGGGTTTTGCGAAGCAGAAGCGTTGTCAGTCGCATATTCACAGCATTGAGGATGGTGGTACGACGATCGCTGTAGAATCGTATATCAGATCATCCACTGTGAATTTCTCTAGGACTCTGCTTACATCCGATGGTGATGTTCTCGTCCCCCCGGATGACACTTGTTTTCCCTCTATCCCCTCTTCTTTTGATTCTGATAGTTTGTGTGTCCCTCCCTCTCCCCTTGAAATTCGTGCTGCGGTATTTGATATCGATCCTCACAGCGCTTCTGGGCCTGATGGGTTCTCGTCTTTGTTTTTTCAGCATTGTTGGGAGATTGTATCTTCCGACGTGGAGAGGGCTGTGCTCGAGTTTTTTGGGGGTCATCCTATGCCTCCGGCTTTCACGGTGACTACGGTCGTCTTGATCCCTAAGAAGCCTGTTCCGAGCGGTTGGTCAGATTACCGACCTATTAGTCTGTGTAATGTGACCAATAAAATTATCACGAAAATCCTTAACGCTCGGCTTGCTCCTCTCCTCCCTCTTATTATCTCACCGAACCAGAGTGGATTTGTTCACGGGCGGGTTATTACTGATAATATCCTTTTGGCCCAAGAACTTATTCACGACCTCCACGTCGCGGACATTCATGGTGTCCCGAACCTTGCGCTGAAGCTTGATATGGCTAAGGCGTATGATAGGGTTCACTGGCATTTTTTACGTGAGGTCCTGGTGAGGATGGGATTCCCGGCTAGATGGATTTTGTTCATCCGTCATTGCGTTGAGAGTTGCACGTTCTCCATTTTGGTGAACGGCAGTCCGGCCGGCTATTTTGCCTCTAGCCGGGGTTTGCGTCAGGGCGACCCTATTTCTCCATCGCTCTTCGTGCTTGCCGCTGATTATTTATCGCACTGCTTGGATCGATTCATTCGAGATCATCCTTTGATGAGGTATAGGACGGCTGGACGACCTTTCCCTGTCTCGCACTTATCCTACGCCGATGACATCATTATATTCACACGGGCTGTGGATGATGGTCTTGTTGATCTTTTGCGTCTCCGGGATCACTACTCTATGGCTTCGGGCCAAATGGTTAGTATCCAGAAGAGCACTTTTATTCTCGCTCCCAAGCATGCGCCTCGTTGGCATCAGAGAGTTTACGATCTTACTGGTTTTCGCCAGGGCGATCTCCCCATCACCTATCTAGGTGTACCCCTTTACAAAGGCTTTAAGAGACGTGAGCTCTTTGCTGGGGTGAAGCAACGGATGTTGGATAGGATCTCTGGTTGGTCCCATCGCCACCTTGCTTTTGGGGGTCGTTTGGCTCTTATTAAGAGCACTCTCTGCACGATTCCTCTTCACCTGCTTGTGTTTTGGACCCCCACAGTACATTATCCAGAACTCGAGCGGATCATTGCGAGATACTTCGGGTGCCGTTGGTCCTAAGAGGAAGACGCATTGGGTCGATTAGCGGCAGATTTGTCGTCCGTATCGAGGGAGGCCTCGGGATTCGGAGCCTTTCGGATTTGGCGAGAGCTTTTAGTTATAAGCTCAGTGGCGCCTTCGCGCGGGCACGTCTCTGTGGGCGCAATTTATGCTCCGCAGAAACTGCTCTGCTGGCCTTTATACGCCTATGCGTACTGCTCTTAAAGCTCGTGCCAGCCACCCTTGGCGCCGTCTCCTCCGCGTGGGTGTTGAGGCCCAGGAGTTCATTCGCTGGACTCTTGGTCGTGGCTGTGGGGAGGTCAGCTTTTGGGACGATACTTGGATTGGGGATATGCCGATCTCTTCTTATTGTCAGGTTTCTGGTAGACCCCATCTTAGGATTAATGAGTTATGGGTTGATGGGTCTTGGGACATGGGTAGGTTGGAGACTATTGTTGGAGAGGAGTTAGGATTTACCCCTCAGTTCATCCAGGAGATCTCCGCGATTCCTATCGCCGAGGAGGATTCGGATAGTATGTGCTGGACTCTTACCTCTTCGGGTGCGTTCTCATCATCGTCGGCTTGGTCTCACATCAGGGTGAGGGGTCAGGCTAATCTTATTTACGGGGCCATATGGACAGCCTTACTCACACCGACCATTTCAGTGTTTATTTGGCGACTTCTCATGCGACGGATCCCGACTGATGACATCCTACAGAGGAGGGGCGTTTCATTGGCTTCTAGATGTTTGTGTTGCTCGCATACCCTTACCCAGACCTACCATACCGAGACCATTGCCCACCTTTGCTTGGAGAGTGATGTGGCTCGTGACGTGTGGGAGTATTTTGGCGCTTGGACACATTTATCCGTACCCCATACTCAGAATATTTTTGAGCTCCTGAGTTTTTTCGCACACGGCACACACTTTAGGCACGCGACTTTCATTATTCCTTGTCTGATCCTTTGGTTCATCTGGACAGAAAGGAATAGTGCAAAGCATAGGGCAGTTACTTTTCTTTCGTCTCATGTTATTGTGCAGGTGGAGCGCCATGTTGCTTTATTGACTTCTACGGGGCTTATTTCATCTGAGTTCTAGGCGGGTTGCTCGCCGCCTGATCGTTTCCAGCGAGCTTCATCTTCCCCTGCTCAGACTTGTCGTCCCGTCCCGGTGGTTTGGCTTCGCCCCGAGACACCTTGGATCAAGCTGAACACGGATGGTTCGTTTGATAGAGACACACAGATTGCGGGTGGGGGAGGTCTGATTAGAGATCACCACGGAGAGCTCCTTCTTGCTTTCCATTCCTCTTTTCAGGCCTCTTCGAGTTTTGATGCTGAGGTCCAGGCGTTGGCGATTGGATTGACTCTAGCTTCCCAGAGATCGAGACATGTTTGGATTGAGCTTGATGTTGCTGCTGTGGTGAGCCTGCTATCATCTGGCCATCGGGGCTCTTGGCAGGTTCGTCACACTCTTATGCGTATCCGACACATTCTCAGAGATATTCGATTCGAGTCACTCACATTTTCCGGAGGGCAACAGTGGCCGACTATCTTTCCGAGCTCGGCATGTCGTCCCTCGGCATTCGGACTTATACTTACGATCTTGCTCCTCCGTTTCTTCTCTCCCTTATACGAATGGATCGACTTGGTTATCCGTCTTTTAGATTTAGATAGGTTTTATTTTCTTGATTGCTTGCTTGCTATTAGTCCGCACATTAGCCAGCTTTAGTGGTGCACCTTGTATTGATCTAGCGGTAGTAGGCACTTTAGATTTTAGATTACGGATATGGCCCATTTTTGGTCATAATTCGGAGTTGAGTTATTTTAGTCTACGGTCCGCACATTAGCGCGGTTTGTGGTGCACTTTGTATTTCTTAAGCGGGCCGTAGATTTCTTCGATGTTTGGACCCGATTTATGGCCCATTTTTGGTCATAACTCGGGGTTGCTACTTTGTATTTCTTGATTTCCTCTTATCTACAGGTTGGTGGGTCCCGCCTCAACCCCCGTCCACTCTGGACGCTTTTTCTTTAAAAAAAAAATATTTAACGCACATTAAACTATAACCAATTAGATAGACCATGTGTGCTTCATATTACCATGCAAAAACCATCTAATGAACAAGTATTGTAGGGCTAAGTAATAGACCAAAAGAAATAAAACCATTTTTTTTATCATGCAAATAAGTAATAGACCAAAAAAACAAAGCCATCACAACTTAATAACCAAAAGCCCATATATAAAATACAACACCACAAAACCAAAACAACATCAAACACTTTTAAATTTTTATACAAGAAAGTTAAAACATTTCATACAACATACTAAACAATAATTAAGTATACACTCGCCAATATACAGAAAGAATACACGATTAACAATTAAATTCTTAACCCGTGCGTAGCACGGGTTCTGCATGTCTCCTTTAATAAAATGTGAAGTTGGAGATAACTTTCGACTACTAAATGATGAAGTGAGGTGAAGGGAAGTGAGATAAGAAAGAAAGCTGAAGTGGCGCTGAGTTTCCACGTGAAAAAACACGTCCCTTGTCTACCCGCCTTAGCTTATGAGATGGACATCAATATTTTGGTAACCGACAAACAAGAACCAGAAATGATATCGGTTTTTCTGCCAAAGGAAACCCATACCTTAAAACAGACACCTAACGCTCCTGTTTCTCTCTCTACAGACGTTTTTTTTTTTTGGTGTAGGTTGGGAGAGAGAGAGAGAGAGAGTATAGACAAGGGAAAAGGAAAATGGCATTGGCAATGGCTATCAGGAGGCTTTCTTCCTCCATTTACAAACCCATCAGGCGTCTCAACAGCGGCGGATCTATCTGTTACATGGTCCCTTACTATTTACTCTTTCTTTCTCTCTCTTTTTATTTTAAATTTTTGTAAAAAATCGTGATTTTTTTGGTGGGCTGAATTTGTATGTGATTAATTACGTGTTTCGCAGTCGTCTTTGCCTGATGAAATAGTGTATGAGAAGGAAAAGGCTGGTGTAACGGTATGCATATTACCTGTTTGATGCGTGTTCTTCCTCGATGGTTTTTTAAATCATTTCCGAGGTTTAGTTGGTGTAAGGATTTTAATTATCCATGTCTGGAATTTTAGTGGTCAAAGCAACTTAATGCTCCATTGGAGGTGGTTGATCCTGAGATTGCTGATATTATTGAGCTTGAAAAGGCTAGGCAATGGAAGGTAACATTTTCTTTTTCTTGTTTTTTTTTTCCAGCTTTCTAAAATTGAGCACATACATCGTTATAGTATTCTTCGTATAAAAACACTTCGTACAAAGAAATTCTGTTAACCCGTGGCCATTATTTTTTAAGATTTTTCACTTTCATAATTTTGAATATCTCTACGATTGATCTCTCTTATTAATAGCTTTGAAAGTAAACAATCACCATATTTGTAGAGCATGAAGTCTTAATGGGGCTCGTCTTGTCTATTTAGGGACTTGAGCTCATTCCTTCGGAAAATTTCACTTCTGTCTCTGTGATGCAAGCTGTTGGCTCAGTTATGACTAACAAGTATAGTGAAGGCTACCCTGGTGCTAGATACTATGGAGGAAATGAGTAAGTAGTTAGAGTCAAAATGCTCATTTTGACTTGTATGATTATTCCCGAAAGATAGTTTTTTCCATTGTTAGTTAATGTCTTGGTATAGATCTTGGACATTAGACTCCTTTTATTTGTATGCTTCTTAGTAAGTGCTATTGAATCTCAGGTATATTGACATGGCCGAGACTCTATGCCAAAAGCGTGCTTTAGAAGCATTTCGGTTGGATCCTTCAAAATGGGGAGGTAAAATTTTATTTACTGAAATTTAAAATGTATTACTTATGAAATGGATCATCATTAACCATCAAATGCACCTTAATCCCAACTATGTTGGAGTCGATGGCATGAAGGTTATAGTGCCAATTAGTTGTCTGAAATTAGTTAACATTATAATTCATGCAAAAAACAAAGTGCCAAAGTTTTACGCCAGATGCCCTTTATGTGAGAACCTTTATACGAATGGGAAATGAGATGAAATTCCAAAACTATCAACAACATAGGTTCTTCCAGTTTTATAGAAAATATCACGAGACTATGATGAGTCGAGATAATTGCTATAATCATGTCAAATTACGTGATTGATATTGTAAAATCAACACGTACATCATGGAACATCACTCATACTTACGGAATGGACCCTTCAAAGAAAAAACTTATGAGAATATAAAGTTGGTAGTCTCTGCAAATGGAAACTAAAAGGTGAATCGATTAAAGGAGATTGACTGGGGATCAATTTTGTGCAAGTGTTTTAATTGTGTGTAAAAATGAAATCAGAAGCGGAATCAGAATTCTTAATCCATCCCTTACTTTTAGATTCTGATTAAATTATGCTAAGTTAGTCACTTTTCCTTATAAGTGTTTTTAAGCACTCAATTAGATTTAAGGGCAAAGCTGCCTTAAAATTGTCAGTGTTCTAAAAATCCCCGCCTAGACCGATTAATCCTCCGATTAATCCCTAGAAGGTCCTCTACCGTTTCAATTGCGGCCTATGCGCTTGTACTGGGCGTTTGGGTGATTAATCGGTCGTCTAGGCTGGCTGGGCGGGGCCCTATGAAGGCAAGCGAAGATATTATGGATACTATGGACTACTTTATACCTATATCAATGTTCCAAATTTTCTAGCTACGTGGGCGATTAGGCGGATGCCTAGGCGGTTATACTTTTTTTTTTTTTTGTTCTAATAGTTGGGATTAAGGTGCTGTTGATGATGATGATGATGATGTTCTAATAGTAATATAAATTCCTAAACTGAGATATTATGGGTATTATGGACTCCCTTATATTTATTTAAAATTTTCAAATTTAATATATAGTTAATTATATATCTGTTTAAATGGTTAAATTTTAATAATTTTTAATTATTTTACATATATATATATATATATATATTTCTATATATATATATATATAAATGATAAAAGAAATAATAAAAAAATAAATCCGCATAGTCCGATTAATCCCCGAGTAATTCCCGAGTAATCCTCTGGGCGCTAGGCGTTAGCAATCCGAACGCCTAACACCTAGCGTTTTTTAGAACCATGATAATTGCTCAGGGGCCATATCACAACCGGATTTTTAGATCATTTAAGCTGCACATAGATCTGGTCGAATGTGTGCTTTAAGAACTACTCCCTTCGTCCCATTTGAAGAGACTACGTTGATGAATGTACAACTTTTTATTGGTTGCAAGGTATAATCCACAAAATAAGTTTTTTGTTACCATTTTTTGCATTGTTTCCTTGTTAGTTGAGAATAAATCTTGGACCACACATAGTCACATAAGTAAGGGCATGAGATGTAGAAGTTAGAAATGAGTCTCTTCTATCCGGACAAAATCATGTTTTGAAGGTACCCTCTTCAAGTGGGACGGAGGGAGTATAAAGGAACGCCATGACATTTATAGTTGTAAGAACTAATAAAAAGAGTAATAATAAATATTGATCCTCATTTGTTCATCATTTTTGTTAATGCAGTGAATGTGCAGCCTCTATCAGGTTCTCCAGCAAATTTCCAAGTTTACACAGCTTTGCTAAAACCACATGACAGACTAATGGCACTTGATCTTCCTCATGGAGGCCATCTTTCTCATGGCTATCAGGTTCTCATAATTTCACTATATGACCACACAAATTCTAAATTCCCCCACTTTTCCAAACTTCACCATTGTTTACTTACCTAATCATGTTTATTCTATGAAAAAACTTTAGTAGAGTGTGATTGCCCCATCCTCGTAAGTAAACCCTAAGCCACTATAACCAATTTATTAAAAAATATGTATCTCGTGACATATTTGGCACCATAATGTAGTTTAAATTGGTTATTACAAGTAACGTATTTTTTCGTGAAGTAATTTCCAGTCGTGAAAGTTTCTTTTTTACAAAAGCGCGATAAACTGGAGTCAACATGACATGATAAAAAATTTTGTGAGGCTGGAAAGATAAAAAGAGTTACCCCCTTAATAAATTCCCAATGGAATTGCTTGTTCTTAACATCATTTGCTTTAGATTATCGTTTTTGGTTAGTCATTTTATGTTCTCATCTATTCGTACAGACTGACACAAAGAAGATATCCGCAGTCTCTATATTCTTTGAGACCATGCCATATAGGTTGAACGAGAGTACTGGCTATATCGATTATGATCAGGTAGATTTCCCCCTTCTCTTATTTATCATCTTTTGCTATCTTCAGTCTCTAACTGCTACATATGTCTCGAAATTCAGAATCAATCTTAGATATCGTTCTGACATTTAAGCAACGATTTATTTGCTGTGAACAAATATAGAAATTCCTGTTATCAACATGATTATCAAGTCGTCGACTAGTCGTCATGTTGGGTTTTGCAAAAAGTCGCTGGACGACTTATTGAGTTTAGATGGTTAATTTTTTAACCCGGAAACCCAGATTTCTACCCACAAGCCAACCCATAAACTGGATCTGAAATAAAAAATGGTTAAAAATCGTTTGAAAACACAGGCGTTTTTCCATCTCGTTTACGCGTTTTATTTGCTATGTTATTATGCAGTGACCATGATCTATTATGGATATTTGTTAAATTTGAACTTTATATTCTATTAGTTTTTGACGAAAACTATGAAATTGTTGTGTTTAGTTATCTCATCTATTAAATCTAATATACGAAATTCTTGTCGACTTGACACGACTAATCGGGCGACTTGTCGACTTGTCGTCTGACAGTGCATGAGCGACTTGGCTCCACTTGGCGTCGCTATAACCTTGGTTATGAATGATTTTACTTGTCGAATGGAATTATTTCAACTTTCTTTCCCCCTTGTCGTGAAACTAGGCATATTATATGACAGCTTTGCTAAACAGTTTTTCTTTATTATGCAGCTGGAAAAGAGTGCTGTACTCTTCAGGCCAAAATTAATCGTTGCTGGTGCGAGTGCTTATGCTCGCCTGTATGATTATGAACGCATTCGGAAGGTAATCGGAGATTTGTACCACATAATCTTGCCTGCATGTCGTTTTAGTATCAACCCGATGGATTTTTTTTACCATTTGGCCGTAAAAAAAATGTTTTTTTAGCTTTCTTTCCTTTCAAAACATGTTTTATGCCGTTTCGGAGTTCAGTTGCCCATTTTTCCCTTTTTTTTTTTTTTTTTTTTTCATTTTGATTTATTGTGACCGGCACACATGTAATCGAAGGCTCGAAGCAGAGAAATATACTTGGGCCAATTTTCAAAAAAAAAAAAATTGTTCGAGTAACTCACTAAATATGCAAGGAGGGAACGGCTGTCATATTCTTGGCCAAAATACTTAGAATCATGTTTTCCTTTCTTATAAAGAAATGGCTAAAAACATTTAATTTGAAAAACGGAATTGCCAATTTGCTTTATTAATACTTTTCAAGTTTCTCCATGTGACTTTAGCTGTCACAAAATGCATAATTCAATTATCCGAGTCTTTGCCAGGTTTGTGACAAGCAGAAAGCAATCTTATTGGCCGATATGGCACATATTAGTGGATTAGTTGCAGCCGGTGTTATACCATCGCCGTTTGACTATGCTGACGTGGTGACGACAACCACTCACAAGTCGCTTCGTGGCCCCCGTGGTGCCATGATATTTTTCAGGAAGGGTGTAAAAGAGATTAACAAACAAGGAAATGAGGTCAGTTTATTCTTGTAGTTGGTCTCTCTATGACGCTTAATTATTTCATGCTTTCTTGTTTTGCTGAAAGTTGAGTTTTAGTTCCAGATGTGTAGTTTTAACTCTTGTGTTTCTCGAAGGTGTTGTATGACTATGAAAATAAGATCAATCAAGCTGTGTTTCCTGGTCTTCAAGGTGGTCCCCATAATCACACGATTACTGGCTTGGCAGTTGCGTTGAAGCAGGTGACGGACCTCAAAACCACGTATTTGTTTAAACTGTAATTATATAATCGTGATTTGTTATTCAGAATGCTAAAATTTTGGGGTTAATTGCAAAAACTACCCTTGAGGAATTAGTCTAATTACCAACCAAAAAAACAGTTACCTTTTAGATTTACAAAGACCCCTGACATTTTGTTTGTCTTACAAAAAGCCCCCTCAAGCGCGAGTGTTACGATATCCCACATCGGTTCCACAGAGTATATAAGTGGGAGTCAACCCTTTACCTTTGACCATGGTTTTTGGTTAAGTTGGCTCCCTAGCTTATATGCCCTACAATTTGGTCCGAAATGCCGGATTGAGGCGGCTGTATAAAGGGGCTACCCGATGGCGGGCCCAGGGGTTGCCACCCGGGTATGGGACCAAGGAGGCATGCCACCCCGAATGTGGGCCTTGGTATGGGTTGCCACCCAGAGCGTGCCATCTGTGGACTTCCGGTTTGAAGGGGTTGGATTGTTATGATATCCCATATCAATTCCACACGAACCTTTACCTTTAACTATGGATTAAGTTAGGGCCCTAGCTTATATGCCTAAAAGTGGGGTACTTATAAGGTAAATATAAATCCCAAAGGGGTTATTAAAAGATGTGTGCTTTTTGGTAATTATTCTCAAACTCAGGGTTTATTTTCGTAATTATCCTCTAAAATTTACAGAGAAGCAGCGGGCTATTTATATGAATGCATCATGAACTCGTGATAACTGTATAAAAGATAAATGTGTAAATGACATAAATACCCCGATCAATCCATCCACTCATACCTTGTGTATTGCTTTCGGATCCATATTGCATCATGGACTCTGGTTCGTAATATAACGACTCTCGGAAGCCGAGCATGTCTTTGTTCAGCCTTTCTATTTCCATGTTTTTCTTTTTTCATGGTTGCAGGCAACAACACCAGAATACAAAGCTTACCAAGAACAAGTCTTGAGCAACGGCACAAAGTTCGCCCAGGTAAACTCACAGTGTCAAAATATTTGATTTTTTTTTTTTTTTTTTATCTAAATCAAGTATTGAACACTGAGAACTGTCGTATGTTGCAGGCTTTGCTTGAGAGGGGATACGAACTTGTTTCTGGCGGAACTGAGAACCATCTAGTGCTAGTCAATTTGAAAAACAAGGTAAACATAAAAAAATTCGTCCTTTTCTATCCATTTAGTAAAATTCATACGGCAGGACAAGTGAATGAGGCTGCACCAACATTTATCTTTCCAATCAGGCGACATATCCGATATATGTTCATTCTTGTCACCCAAGTTATAGGTTCTCATCAGTTTGATTTTTTTTTTTTTTTTTTTTGGGGGTAATTACAAGAACTACTCTTGAGGTTTGGTCCAATTAATTTCAGAAAAGAATAAAAACAGGTAACTCTGAAAATTATAAAAAAAAACACTTCATATTTACATCCATCTTACATATTGCAGCTGTTGACAGCATCAAGTAACCCCAATTTTCGGTCTTACACTTTGTATTTACATCCTTCGATTTTTCTAAATATTAAAAATAGCGGCACAAAAAAGTTTGGGTTATTTGTAAGATTTATAGAAGTTGACGGGTGTAACAGTAAAAACTCTGATAACATCAACAAATTCCACCTGGTCGATAGACGGGTTTGACCAAAATGTAGGACGGAATCAAGCCTTAAAATGGTTATTTTGTAATTTGTAATGTAGCTGTTTTTTTTTGGTTAAGATATCCCCAACTTCAGGTAGTTTTTTGCAATTATCCCCTTTTGTTTTTATACTTGTATAATACTATAATCAGTTTCACAAATACGAAAGCAGTTTCTTTCTATGTGCTATGAAATGAATTTTTCTTTCGTAATATTTGGATTTATATGAATTATAGGGTATTGATGGCTCGAGAGTAGAGAAAGTGTTGGAATCTGTCCACATTGCAGCCAACAAAAATACTGTTCCTGGAGACGTATCTGCCATGGTTCCTGGTGGCATCAGGATGGGTACGTGGTTCAACTTTGTTACCAGAACATTTCAATGAATCTTTCTAAATTACAAATATACTCCCGTGATGTTTGTTTCTAAATCACGATCGATTGTGGTGTTTGTACTTCTGAAAGATAACTAATTCTTTCTTTCTTTTTTAATTTTTCTTTTTCTTTTGACGCTTTGTTCCCTAACATCAAGTTCCTTATATTTTGTTCATTCAGGAACCCCTGCTCTGACATCTAGAGGATTCCTAGAGGAGGATTTCGCCAAAGTTGCGGAATTCTTCGATGCTGCTGTAAAGTTGGCTCTAAAAATTAAGGCTGAGACCAATGGTTCTTCACTTAAACTTTAGCCCCCCATAAGTGATAAGTTTAAGGGTTAATTCAAAAAAGCACCCTTGAGGTTGGACCTAATTACAGAAAACCCAACCATTTCTCAGAATTACAAAAAGATCCGTGAGATTTTATTGTCTTACATTCACCCCCCCCCCCCCCTCCTCCCCCTCGTAAGAAAAAAACAACATTTCAACACCCCCTTCCCATTATAAAAATATCCCAATTAGCCCTCTAATTTTGGGTATCTTTTGTAACTTTAAATGATAGCTGGGTTTTTTTGGTAATTAGTTCAAACCTTGAGGGTATCATTTGTAATTAACCCCAAGTTCAAAACCTTGTTGTATTCTTCTTTCAAACTCTTTGATGTTTCCATTTTGTGTTTACAGGGACGAAGTTGAATGACTTCTTGACCACAATGCAAACAAATACTTCCTTCCAATCTGAGATTGCAAAACTCCGTCATGACGTGGAACAGTATGCCAAGCAGTTTCCCACGATCGGGTTTGAGAAAGAAACCATGAAGTATAAAAACTAGAGAAAAATCACTCCGCATACCCCCAAGACCCCAAACCCCAGGTACAACAATGCATGTGCAATATAATATAACGGTCCCGGATTGTCTCGTGTTTCATCGTGTTCCAAGTCTTACTACTACATGCTGGGTCTATGTCGATAATCTCTTAGTAGAAGCTGAAAACAGGAATATAACTTGTTTATCCTGTTTTGCAGACACTAAAATCGAAGATCCAAATGGTCCGAATGGGTCTGAAAGATGTGTCGCATATGAAGAATGTGATTACAAGGGGGCTATGTAAAGTCCAACATTTTGTTTCAATGATTTTTTTTTTAATTTAAAAAAAAAAAACTAGAGGTTTTTCTATATTAAAACTTCACCCATTTATGAATGAAACTGTTAAAGCACATCTGGAAAAATATTGCAGTTACTCCTTGCATTCAACATAGAATGACTAAATACTCAATTCTGAGAAGTAAGGTTTAAGATAGCTTATGTGACACGGTGTTGCTCTTGTGGCTCTTCGGTACCGAGTTTGTCCTAGAAAAGGTGCATGAACTTTTGCATCATGAACTTGTAATGAACTTATAAGAAATAAATGAATAAGTGTGTATATTCACAGGTTCATGTTGCATCATAGATTTGGGTCTATAATATAACAATTCAAGTTCCCAACAACCTGTGGGTGAGAAGTCGGTCAGGACACGGGGGTGGGCAAGAAACCTGAATTTTGCCAAACAGTTCCAGACCGATATGGTCCCATCCCGAAAAATGGCGTTACCAGTTGGATTTCTGTAACTTTTTCATGTCCCGGTCTAGAATCGGATCAAACAATACTGGTATCGGTTCCAAACATTTTCGTCCTGAACCGGACCGTTTGTTCCGAAACTAATATCATGAATAAATTTATGAAAGATCATATAACTGTGTGTGCATGAATAAACTGGAGTTTCTTGATCGACCTGATCTATTGGCGTGCTTCCTTTCTTATTTGTCATGATTTTTATATATATTCCAATTTCCAGTGCCACGAGTGTGTTTTTTAGCGTTTCTTCATGCTTTGTTAGGAGAGTAATATTTTTTTTGTAGCAGTGTAGCTATTGATCGTCCTGCTTGCCATGGGGATATTAAGGAATAAGGAAGAGTGACTTTTTGGTTAACCAAGTATTCCACATTTGAGTGTAGTAGCCTCATAGGATTGCAATTTTTGTTTATGAATGTGAAGCTGCATGGCATATTGAGTATGTATTCGCACGTGAAGACCACAAGAATCATTCTCTTAATGTGGTTGTCGATAAAGAAAAAATGAAAAGAAGACAATTGGTACAACATGGTACTGAATTGGTTCGTCCTGGTTCCAAATTAAAACGATATAAAATGGGACTACTGTTTGTCCTAAATTGGTCCTGGACTGTTTCATCTAAATGTGATCGGGACTGTCACATGTCAAATCCTGGACTATGCCCACCCCTAGACACAGGGAGTCAGGGAAAGATGCATAAGCCCACTTCACAAGAATGCCCCTCCACAATCGGACATGGATCAAGGATGCAATCATGGATCAGACTAAAAAAATTAAGAAAGGCACTAGAAACAAATAATGAATATCAAGATGATGAAAGGATAAATGATGAATACCAAAAACACGGATACAAACACAACATGAATTTGATTTTCATTATTTATCATCTTGCTATTAATCATTGTCCCTTGTACAGTCACTATGAATTTCAGTTCATAAGATAGGTGGAGCTGTTAAATTTGGCCCCCCTCTAAATAGGAGGGGTGGGTTGTGTAGTTGTGGCCCACTAGCAACCTAAGAAAACCCATAGTGGCCTTAAAATTCAACCAGTGCTTGCATTTTCACATGTATAGATATAATTATTGCCCTCCCACACAGGGTGTCCCCCCTTTTTTTTATGTTTGGTATGGAAGTTTAGCTCTACCAATGACATGATATAGAATATCTCGTTTAGTGTACTAAAATTACCTGAAAAAAAAATCATTATTATTGAATGCATCATGCAATTTTGTGCGGACTGTGTTTGAAACATTAATTTAGTTAAACTTAAAACGTTACTATTAGCATTGGATTTACGTGTGTGAAAAGATATGATGCTTTGTTACCCTTATCCTCTAATTTTGTGCGGTCATTAAAAGGTTACCTAGATATATGTAATTATCCTTCCATATAGTTTATTAATTTTGTGTTTTTCTAATTCTCTTGCAAGATGAAATGTCATATTTATATACTAGATATGACCTTCGGTTTAGATCCACTTATAACAACATTGATGAAGGTCTGATTAAGGACTCTACTAATCAAGATATCCAGCAGATTCTTGAGACAAATCTAGTGAATACGGTTAATCTGAAATTGTGGCTATTTAATTTAAGGATGAAAGAGAACGCTATTTTTATGAAAATTAATCTAAGAAAATCTTATCTACAAAATACAGCAGAACCTCTATAAATTAGTACAGTTAGGACCGAAAAAAATATTAATTTTAGAGAGGTATAATCAATCGATAAATTAATAATTTATTAATTTAAAGAGGTATTTTATATTCAATCAATTTAAAGTTAATTACATCAAAATTCTATGAATTTAAATTAATTACATAGAGATATTAATGACTATTCAACGTTAGGAATTTGAATCTAATTAGTATTCAATGTTAGGAACTTGAAGATAATTATTTAAGTGGGAATCAATTTTTTAATACCAAATCATAAAATTGATAAGTTCTATATCCTCATTCATAAAACTATAAGTTTTTAGTACCATTTTGATTAAAAAGACTAAAATGTCATCTCTTTTGTTGTATTGTTGACTTCTCACTTTTTTTTATTTAATTTAAACTACTTTTCTTTCTTCTCTTTTTTCTTTTTTACTTTCCTCCTCCGATCGATATTAATGTCCAACAACCAAAATTTAACTACAAACATATACATCAAAACAACACAACCATTTTATTTTTGACAAAGGGTCTCTCAAAAATCTTATAGAAATCACAAGATTATTCGAAAAGAAAAGTTGACGTTGAAAGTTCATTTGTCGTGCTTCTGAGTTCATAAAGAAGGTATGCATCAGTATTTGAATGATGGAAAAAAAATTCCCGATCTGTTCTTACGGACACGATCGCTGCACACGATGGGAAGCCACCGTGTGCAACGATCGTGTGCAACGACCTTGACATCGTGCGCACTAAAGGCGTGTTCACGATCGTTTAACACGATCGTCTACAATCGTGTGCAGCGATCGTGTTCATGGCCAGAAACTTGCACACGATCACTGCACACGGTAGTATACGACCGTGTGCATCGGTCGTGTCCAAGACAGACCGTTTTATAATATTGTTCGCTCAGTTTTCTGAATAGTTATTCATCTTTTTGTAATCAGATGTTGTGGCAGCGTATTTTGATACATCACAGTGGTCATTGGGAGCGATCGACATATGTAGACGGGGACTCCTTTTTTGTCTATATCGAGATGAGCAAAGTTAGTCGTGCAAACCTCGTGGGGGTTATCAGAGAGGGTTTGGGTGGTCCAAATGAGTCCGATTACAAATTATGGTACTTGACACACATGGCCAAGGGAAACAAAGTAAAAGTCCTATTACGGGGCGATACCGAGATACTTCGATTACTAGTAGAATACAAGGAGGATCCTGAGGTCTACGTTGAGAACAACAGCTCCTCCACTCCCGAGGTTAATATGGGATGTAGCAGCTCGAGAGTAGAGCCCGGCAACATAAATTATGACATGCCTTCCAAAGAGTATCAATACGAAGAAGATGATGAAGACGAGGAAGATGAGGAGGTGCATACATCCGAAGATGAAGATTGTTGTAAAGACTTGCTTGAGTCACTATCTGCGGAATTTCTTGCTTGGGTTCGCCAACCGACCCAAATGGATAGGATTATGAGTCGTCGGAACTTCTCATCCGACCATCAATTTGCGAGCGAGCATGAGCATCTACAATCAATGCGTAACTGGATCATTCCATTTCCGGACCCCGGTAGTGCCGGGACTTTGGGTTGGGTCGAGCAGTCTCCACCGGTTACCGGTCAGCTAGAGGTGGAGTCCACCTTTCGTTCCAAGACAGAGTTGAGGATAACGGTAGGAATGTATCATTTGGAAAACATGCTACAGTGTATCACTGATCGTTCCGCCGATAAACGTATAGTGTTTGTCTGTAAGAGTGGGCGAAAAAATTGTCAGTTTAGGTTGTGTGCTATTGAGGGTGCAACTATTTGGAGAATTACTAAGTTGACATTAGAGCACAGCTGTCACCCTGATTTGAACCGTGATGCCGCACGATCGGTCACTTCTGAGGTTGCCGCCCATTATTTTGCTAAAAGATTGACCGGTGAGGGGGTTACTTTGAGGCCAAAGGAGATGATTGCAGAGATGTGTAGGGAGTACGACATTGACATGCTATACAGTTTTGCTCTCCGGACGAGGAATATAGCGATAGAGAATACATATGGCGACTTTGATGAGTCGTATCAGAGGCTCCCATCTTATCTGTATTTGTTAAAATAGCGTAATCCAGGGACAATTTATGATTTGCAGACGACTCGTGAGGGAGTGTTTTGCCACATGTTCGTTGCACTCGGACAGAGTATTAGGGCATTTGATACGTGCCTTCGATCGGTGATTATAGTTGATGGGACCCACCTGAAGGGAAGGAATAAAAGAACTCTATTTGCGGCCGTCACATTTGACGGGAACGAGCAAGTATTTCCTCTTGCAGTTGGTCTCGGTCCGATAGAGGACGACGAGTCATGGACTTATTTTCTGTATAACCTGCGCAGATGCTACAATCCGATGGAAGATTTACTGATTATGAGTGACCAACATAAGAGCATTCAAAATGCTGTTCGAGCCGTCTATCCGAATGCATTCCACGGGTTGTGCTATCACCATCTTGTAAAAAATCTGACCTCCTACGGTGCGCATGCTATAGGACTCTTTAGAACTGCTGCCTACACGCATCGAGAAGAAGTTTTTGAAAACTACTTTTCCAAAATACATATCGAAAGCCCTAATGGGGCTCATAGGCGCCTTTCTGAAATTGGGCCAGAGAGGTGGGCTAGGTCGAAGTGTCCGGTACGACGCTATAACTTCTTGACATCCAATGCTGTTGAATGCTTTAATAATCGTATGTTGTGGGCGAGGCGTTTACCTGTTTGCTCATTACTTGAGATATTTTGCCTAATTTTAGAGAATTGGTTTGATGAGAAGCGGGGAGAAGCTACATCAAGAGACCATGAGTTGACAATGCACACTTTTGAAAAGCTTTGTAACTCTGTGCAAGCCAGTCTGACTCTTACCGTTCGAGCTACCACCCAACTTGTTTATAAAGTCGAAGAAAACAAAGTTTCTTATGAGGTCGACCTTCGAACATGGACATGTTGTTGTCGTGAGTTTGATTTGGATCAGATTCCATGTCGTCATGCCATTGCCGCTATAAGGTAATTGTCTATGCTGTTGTGTGCACACAGTCATGGCAGAATGCACACGATCGTAACCCATGATGGACACGATCGTAACCCAATGGGCACGATCGTTACCCACGATGGACACGATCGTAACCCACGATGGGCACGATCGTAACCCACGATGGCCACGATCGTAACCCACGATGGACACGATCGTAACCCAATGGGCACGATCGTTACCCACGATGGACACGATCATAACCCACGATGGGCACAATCGTAACCCACGATGGGCACGATCGTTACCCACGATGGGCACGATCGTAACCCAATGGGCACGATCGTAACCCCACGATCGCCATGATCGTAACCCACGATCGCCCTGATCGTAACCTATGATGGGACACACGATGGGCACGATCGTAACCCAATGGTCACGATCGTAACCCCACGATCGCCCTGATCGTAACCCACGATCGCCCTGATCGTAACCTATGATGGGACACACGATCGGCACGATCGTGTTCTGCCATCGTGTGCAAAACAGGGCTGGTCTGGATTTATCACCTCATCAATATCAAAAATACATTATCCTATACAACATCATTGACATAATTGCTTATTGTAACAGGCGCGTCGGCAATGGTTTGTCCGTGTATGATTTTGTTAGTCGTTATTTCAAGCAACAAGGCCTTAGAGAGACTTATAAGGAGCATATTAGTCCCATCCCACATCTTGATGAGTGAAATGTCCCACCGGAGATCTCATCCATCTTTTGCGTACCTCCAGAGGGGGTACGACAAGCCGGCCGACCAAGGATGAGTCGCGCACGGTCCGCTGTTGAAAATTTGCCCGCAGGTGGACGGCCTCAGGTGTGCGGTAGGTGTAAAGGAACCGGCCACAATAGAAAATCTTGCAAAGTATACATTCCCATAGGTGGTGTGGATTTGAATATCCCTAAAGAAACTCAAGGAATGGATGAACAAACGAGGCAAAGGCGCCGGCAGAAGAAGAGGTGTAGCATTTGCCGTAATGATGACCATGACATAAGGGGATGTCCATACCGTGAAACTTAAATTGCTTATGTATTTTTATATTTTGTGACTTACTAGCAACAATCATGTGCTGATATTTTGATCCTCGATGGACCATGCATTGATTTAGTATTCTGATTATTAGTTGAAATGCATAATTTTGTGTCTATTTTCTTTATCTTTGAATTGAAATTTAAGTGTTCAGTTATGTAAAGCAAATAAAGGTGATTATGGAGCCAAACATTAACCATAACAAAGTAGCTCACTTCAAAGAGCAATAGTTTACAACAAAGGGATATCCAAAGCATATAACTTTACAAAACAAAATTCAATCACCGTCACACCAAAATATCTAATAATAACATAAAAAAAAATCACTTGGATCCCTTTTCCCCCATCTGCTGCTGTATCTTTAGTATTGTATCACCATCTTCATGAACTTCCTCTTCTAAAATAGCTTCTTTGCTGTTCTTCTCAGAAATCTCCAAATCATTATCATCATCACCATCTAGTATGACTGGAGTGCTCGCAGTGTTTTTAAATAGGCCCTGTTTCATGGAACACATTAATTCGCAATGATAGTCACTACATGTAACACCCCAACTAGGCGGATATTACAGTGCCGTGAATCCCCGACTGGGACCCACCAGGCAAGTGAAAATGATGAATTAAATAATATAATTGTAGTACCGAACCACATTATATTACCAAGTACTCCGATGAGGAGTTTAAGTACAACACACCAGGACAAAACCGAATACTAGTATATTTTATATGGAGATAAAATACACCACCCTGAACAATTAAACATCTCAAACGGAATTTGCAGCGGAAAATACAAATGACGGAAATGACTGAAATGACTGAAACAAACGGAATAACTGGGGCCACCTACTAGTATCACTAGGACTCCTCGCCGTCAGCATGTTCTTCCCGTGCCTTTGCCTTGCCGTGACCTGAAAACAAAATTCCCCAAACGGGGTCAGTTACACAGAACAACAATCCTCAAGGGTTGAAATTACACAATCATGATATATCTGAAGTTATGAAATATCCTTAGTTATGAATTACGCTGAAGAGGAGTACCATAGTACGCCCGTAGTGTTTTGTGCAAGTGTACAAGGCGGATGACCGGGCACACCCGTCCTTGTACCTAATTAGTCTCACGGAGGTAATCGTTACCGTGTGCACAGTCCAATGTATCACTCCCAATACATGGCCATCATGTGCCCGACTAAAAATTCCACACATCCGCACCCGACCACGCAATATGAACCCAGAAGGTCATATGAACGAGAATGACCATAATGAATATCAATGAATAATAATAATCTGACAAAGTCAAGAATGACTCACCGATATGAAAGTGATAATGAAGTGATTGATAGTTTCAATGAAATGATTGGAACCGCCGTTCCTCGCTAATGAAGTGATTATTCGACAATTACAAGTCTCAATATGATTAATACAATGATGAATGAGTTATGATTATGAATGATCAACAACAAAAGGAATGAATATCCTTTTAACCGAGTAAGAATCAACTTACACAATACCGATGAAGAATGTCCTTCCACGAACAAATGTCCTAAATGAAGTGTCGGTCGCTCGAACAACCTTAATTCAATACAATTACCAACAATCCATTCAATATACGAATTAAACACGAATATAACGAACTCAAAACGTCGATACGATTAAACCAAGTTCATTGGGGCATTATATCGAACACTTTGTGGCCAACTTCGATTGATTACAACTAAACCTTAATAATACCAACCTCAAATCCCCAAGAAGTGTTTCAAACCAACAAAACATCTTCAATACGATCAATAATCCGTTATGAATATCCAAAAACGTGATTATAACAACAATTAATCGAAAATCCCCAAATCCAACTCGATATTCAAAGTGTTCTTGAATAATCCCTCAATAATCCAATGAATCTATATACAAACTCATAATCATATGCATATCCCTTCATATAACATGATTATCGGGTCCAAAACATCATATCCCAACACAAAATTGAAATCCAAGATGTTGAAGAAATTACCTCTTGAAGATCCAACCACTTCGATCCGAAGAACACGAGTTAAATCGAGTATCCAAGCTTCCCAAATGAATGAAGATGATGAAAATTACACACTCAAATGATTAAGTGATGGAAAATCTCTCCCTCAACCCTCTCTCTCGGATAAAAGTTGGAGAAATGAAGAAATGAGAAAAAAATGTCCCGGCCAAAACCTTATATACTGCCGGAAGTTACGACCGTAACTCGGCCCTCATACGGCCGTAACATCCCAGGTCAACGGCCTTACGACCGTAACCGTCCAACTCGTACGGCCGTAACTCGGCTTCGTCCAAAATCCTGCCGACAGACTTACGGCCGTAACCGCTCCTGAGTTACGGGCGTAACTCGCCTTCGTCAAAAACATCTGCCGACATCCTTACGGCCGTACCCGCACACCTTACGGGCGTAACTCGGATGATACGGCCGTATCCGGCCAAACTTACGGGCGTAAGCCCCCTTCGTCGAAAATGACCAGGCACCCTGCCTGCAGCGTACGGCCGTATCCGGCCAAGCCTTACGGCCGTACCTTCCTCGACTTACGGCCGTATGCCGCAACCCTTACGGCCGTAAGTCCCCCTTGCCCGACAACACCTGAAATTTACGAACACCACTTACGGCCGTATCCTCCCCTTCTTACGGCCGTAACTCGCCTTCGGCCAAAAATGCCTGGGCAGCCTGCTGGACACGTACGGCCGTAACCGGCCAAGCCTTACGGCCGTACCTGCTCAACTTACGGCCGTATTACAAGACCTTACGGCCGTAAGTCCCATTCGTCCAAAATGGCCTGAAAACAACGAACCCTTGTTACGGCCGTAACCTACAATCCTTACGGCCGTAACTCAATGTCGGACGAGGTGAAAAAGCCGATAATTCCGGTTCTTCGCTACGACTGATGAATGATCCGACATATCATACGAATGTGAAAGCGAACAAGTCCAACACAAGCCAAAGATGGTACTCCCAGTACAAAACTACCAAACACGGTGAAAATGATAACACCCCCGTCTCGATATAAAAACGGAGATGAAATGACGATCACGGTTACAACATGCCAACAGTGAGCGCAAATGACTGAATCATGAATGACGAGTGATTATTAATGAGTGAAAATTATTGAGTGACAATTACAGACTGAAAATTACTGAATGAAAATGAATGAATTACAACCGGGTATTACATACTCCCCCCTTAAAAGAGTTTCGTCCTCGAAACTAAGGGCCAAACAACTCGGGATAACTCTCCCGCATACTCTCCTCGGTTTACCAAGTGGCCTCTTCGACTCCGTGTCTAGACCACTGAATCTTGACCAAAGGGATCGTCTTGCTCCTCAACTATTTGATTCGCCGCTCTAAAATTCGTACGGGACGCTCCTCGTACGAATGATCATCCGCGATCTCGATTTCGTCGAATTGAAGTATGTGACTCGGGTCGACAACATACTTCCTCAACTGAGAGACGTGAAACACATTATGAATTCGGCTCAAAGCCGGAGGTAAAGCCAATCGATAAGCTAATTCGCCTACTCGATCCAAAATCTCAAACGGTCCAATGAATCTCGGACTCAACTTCCCCCGTTTTCCAAAACGGAAAATACCTCGACTTGGGGATACCTTGACCAAAATGTGGTCACCCGTCTCGAACTCTAGTGGTCGACGACGATTATCTGCATAAGATTTCTGTCGACTCTGAGCTGTCAACAAACGACTCCTGATCAAAGCTACCTTCTCACGGGCGGCTATAAGCATATCGGGCTCGGTGCCAATTGATTCTGATAAGTCGTCCCAACACAAAGGAGATCGAAAACGACGATCGTACAAGGCCTCATAAGGTGCCATCTTAATGGAAGTATGCCAACTATTATTATACGTGAACTCGATCAATGGTAGTTGGGCTTCCCAATCGTCCTTCCAATCGAGGACGCATGCCCTCAACATGTCCTATAATGTCTGAATAGTCCTCTCTGATTGCCCGTCGGACTGAGGATGAAAGGCGGTACTGAGATTAAGCTGAGTTCCCATAGCACGATGAACTGATTTCCAAAAATGAGACACAAACCGTCCGTCACGATCGGAAACGATACTTTTAGGAGTACCGTGAAGTCTCACTATTTCTTTGATGAACAGCTGGGCAAGTCTTTCGGGACCCCATGTATCCTTGATCTCAAGAAAATGAGCTGATTTAGTTAAGCGGTCCACAATCACCCAGATCGTATTCATGCCACGACGACTCGTCGGCAAACTCGTGATGAAATCCATAGAAATGTCTTCCCACTTCCACTCTGGAATAGGGAGAGGTTTCAAAGATACCCGCCCGGCCGCGATGCTCAATCTTAACTTGTTGTGAGTTAAGCATCTCGAAACAAATTCTGCGACTTCTCGCTTCATATTACTCCACCAGTAATTTTGTTTCAAGTCCTTGTACATCTTGCTGGACCCCGGATGAACAGAATAAGGGGTAGCATGAGCTTCTCTCAAAATAGAGTTTTTCAACTCGTCATTCGCCGGTACGCACAACCAATTCTTAAATCTCAAAAGTCCATCCTCGTGGACCACGAATCCAGGAGCTTTCCCCTGAGCCACATCCTCACGGATGCGCAACAATTCTGGGTCTGAACCTTGATTCTCCCTGATTTCCTCCTCAAGTGACGATGAAATCTCTAACATACAAAGCTGTCCCTGAACTCGCTGAAGCCAGACCTCGATCTCGGGTCTAAGGAATTCCTGCTGAAGCTCCTTCTGAACTGTTAAACGAGCAAGCATCTGCTCCTGAACGGACTTACGACTCAAGGCGTCGGCGACAACGTTCGCCTTGCCCGGGTGGTAAAGGATCTCGATATCATAATCTTTGATTAGTTCTAACCACCGCCTCTGTCGCATATTTAACTCCTTCTGAGTAAATATGTACTTTAAAATCTTATGATCGGTGAATATCTGACAAGTAACGCCATAAAAATAATGACGCCAAATCTTCAATGCGAACACCACGGCTGCTAGCTCCAGGTCATGAGTCGGATAATTAACCTCATAAGGTCTCAATTGCCGTGAAGCATAAGCAATAACCTTCCCATTCTGCATGAGTACACATCCGAGACCCTGTCCGGACGCATCACTATAAACCACAAATCCCTCAGTCCCTTGCGGCAAGGAAAGTACAGGTGCTGACATTAACCCGCTCTTGAGTTCCTCAAAACTCCACTGACACGCGTCGGACCACATGTATTTCTTATCCTTTCGCAAAAGGTTCGTCAAGGGTTGAGCGATTCTAGAAAATCCCTCCACAAATCGCCGATAATAACCCACTAATCCGAGAAAACTTCGGATTTCCTTAACATTCTTCGGAGGTAACCAATCTCGGATAGCCTCCGTCTTCTGAGGGTCGACACGAACTCCGTCTGATGAAATTACATGTCCGAGAAAAGTCACTTCGGACATCCAGAACTCACATATGGAAAACTTTCCATAAAGTTGCTATCGTCTCAACACGTCGAGAACCTGATGAAGATGAACCTCGTGTTCCTCTCGGTCACGAGAATAAATCAAAATGTCATGGATGAAGACAACAACAAACTGATCTAAAAAGTCGATGAAAACCCGATTCATTAACTCCATGAATACCGCAGGTGCATTAGTTAGCCCGAACGGCCTAACTACGAACTCATAATGACCACAGCGTGTTCGAAACGCCGTCCTCGCGATATCCGACTCTCGAATCCGCAACTGGTGATATCCAGATCTTAAGTCGATCTTGGAAAATACTGAAGCTCCCTGAAGTTGATATAAGAGATCATCAATACGGGGTAAGGGATACTTATTCTTGATTGTCACCCTGTTCAACTCCCGATAATCAATACACAAACGAAATGAACCATCCTTCTTCTTGACAAACAACACTGGTGCTCCCCACGGAGACGCACTCGATCGGATATAACCCTTCTCGAACAACTCCTCAAGTTGGTTCTTTAATTCCTGCATTTCGGTCGGGGCCATCCGGTACGGTGCCTTCGATATCGGAGACGTACCAGGCTCCAACTCAATCGTGAATTCCACATCTCTCTGTGGAGGCAAACCAGGTAACTCATCTGGAAAAACATCGGCATACTCCCTCACTACCGGAATATCCGTCAACATTACTGATGATTTCTCGGTTTTGGTCATGTAGCACCAATAACTAACACATCCCTGACTGAGTAATCGCACTGCTTTCATCAAATTAATGACCTTACCAGAACAGCTGGGATTACCTCCCTGAAACACACATTCAACCCCATCGTCTGAAATGATAGTGATCATACGCTTACGGACACTAATGATGGCATCATGACGATCCATCCAATCAATACCCAAGATGACGTCGTCCCTCGGCAAATCTACTACGATTAGGTCCGCTGGCCATACACGACCATGAAACTGAATCGGACAATTCTGAATCTCACGATTACCGATAATTCGTCTACCATCAGGTAGGCCAATGACATAAGGCTCACAACTAGTAGCACTACCCAGACGTAGTCTACTCAAACATGACTCGGAAATGAATGAATGCGATGCACCAGTATCAAAAAGGGTACACACAGGTTGAGATAGAATATCGAGTGTACCTGAGATCATTCGGGCCTCTGGATCATCGGTCTTCTTCATCTCATAAATCCGGGGCTTGCTAGTCCCGGCACCGGACGCTCCCGTCTGCTGGCTATAGGCTCCATCTTTAGTCGCTCCTGTCGTTTTAAACGACGCTGATTGAGTGGCCTGATTCTGAACGACTGACTGCTTAGGGGCTTGAGATGACGTCTGAGTAGGTTTGGAGTCCCTACGGCAAAAACGGGCCTTATGCCCAACAATTCCACAGTTATGACACGTGACAGACTGTCTCGGACACTTGGTGCTGACATGACCAAGATCCCCACAGTTATAACAGGTGATGGCCGAATTGGCCGATCGTGACTGAGATTCCGCGGGTTTAGACGTCATAGGAGGTCGCTCAGAAAAAGCAGAGACCGCAAGAGGTTTCTTGAAAGTGGCCTGACTGCCGTCAGACTGATTACGGTTCTTGGACTTCTTGCTAGCAGATGAAGGTTGCTGCTTAGCAATCTCCTTAGCAGTAAGCTCATAGGTAAGAGATTTCTCAATGAATTCAGCCAACGTGGTGCAATTATGATTAAGCAACTGTAGTCTCATACGGGGTTTCAGCCTCTTGCTGAAATACTTAATCTTATCTGCCTCGGAATGAATGATAGATGAGGCGAACGGAAGAAGTTCCTGAAATTTCTAGGCAATGGCGAGAACATCCTCGTCTGCTGAGGGGTCGGGGGTGAGTAATTCTAACAGTTTGGTCTCTCTAAGCGGGGCCGGATAATACCTCTCCATCATGAGAGTTTTGAACTGATCCCAAGTACATGATCCTTCGGTGGGCTTCAACGACAACCACCAAGAATGTGCGCTCTTGCCCAGGTAGTAAGCCGCAACAGAAACTCTGTGTCCTTCGGGACACTCTACCATAGCAAACAACTTCTCGAAATGCTCGAGCCAATGAATAATATCTGCCGGCTCAGACGAGCCCTCAAAAGTAGGTGGCCTCTGGCGAGAGATGTCGCCAATGATATTGCTCACATTCCTCTCTTGCCTCTGAGGTGGCGGCGGAGGAGCCTGTTGATTTTGATTGACGGAGTTATGCATCGTCTCCATCAGCTGTGCCATCTGGGTCATTTGGGCCATCATGCCCTGCATAAAAGCGAGTGGGTCAACCCGGAC
The DNA here is from genome assembly GCA_033398695.1 of Orobanche coerulescens. Taxonomy (NCBI): domain Eukaryota; kingdom Viridiplantae; phylum Streptophyta; class Magnoliopsida; order Lamiales; family Orobanchaceae; genus Orobanche; species Orobanche coerulescens. The sequence goes on along the minus strand of CM065803.1, from coordinate 187,756,644 downwards.
ACCTTCTGACTGAGCCGTGTCCCGGGTACGACTACCCGTTACTGAACGATCGCGTCCAGGTGAATGAGTGGCAGCGTCGCTGCTCGATGAATTAGCATTATTTCTCGCGTTTGCACGTGTATTCACACGAGCTCTCGGGATTCGGCCCGCTCCACGACCTCGTCCTCCACGTCCTCTTCTTGCCCTCTCCATACTGAAGTAGGAAAGTCACATGATGATTATATTTCCCGCATGAATATCACGTTATGATTATGATATGAGATGATGAAAATGAGCATACGCGCTCTAACACAGTGATTACATGAATGATTAACTGAGGTGACATGATTATCTTGAACAAGTTAACATGATTAATGATTTGATCTTCCTGATCAACAACTGAATAATGAAATGAATTGAGTGATTAACGAGTTAACATGACCGTCCTGGTCAAATGAAAATGATGGTTGAGGATTGTTAACTGATGAATTATGAATGAATGATTCTTGCCAGAAATTATACCATGGCGTTAGAAATCTTACAATTCTTGGTCTGATTGGCTCGGCATTTGCACAGGTCACACGTGACGCGAAAGTCCAATGATACTAGTCCGACGACGATGATTTCAAATGAGACATGACTTGGAGGGTAGTATTCAAAACCACGCTCCGATACCAACTCTGTAACACCCCAACTAGGCGGATATTACAGTGCCATGAATCCCCGACTGGGACCTGTAATACCCGAGATTTCTGATATGTATTTGGAACTTGTGATAATGTTATTATTGTACTTTTGTCTGAGTATTATTCTCCATATTTCATAATCCGATGTTGTCGAGCATATGATTTCGTGTATGTGATTTTAAAATTGTAATTCTGCGCATGTAGCGCACGCTATCAGCTATGTGTAGCGTACGCTAACATGGATTCATTAGCGCACGCTACAAAGGAACATTAGCACACGCTATGCGTGGTCAATTTGATTGAGACGTGCGGTAGGTGAGATCTGGCCGGGGGACCCCTGTCGGATTGTGTCGGGATGAACCTGGACGGCTTTCGGGAAAAGCCAAGTCAACGCCTTAGCGCACGCTACAGGTATGTGCATAGCGCACGCTAAGTGCTGAATACAGTTAAGTCAGTGAGCCGTTAGCGCACGCTACGAGCAGGGACTAGCGCGCGCTAATAGCCATTTCTTATAAATAGGACAGCATCCTATTCGTAATTTCAGTTCTTTCTTCTCCCATACCGAATTCTTACACTTAGAGAATAACTTCCTACATCCTAAACACCTCATATCAACATCCTAGCTCGTGATTGAGGATCGTATATCATTGGAGATTGGTGTTCAAGCCTTCGACGTTGGATTGCTTCGATTTTCTCCTTGTTCTTCACTACTTTGAGGTAGGTGATTCTTCACCAATATTAGTAGTGTTCTAAAGGACGATTTGATCATGTTTGTATAGTCAGTTATTTCGTTCAATATCGATCATCATGTGTTAGAAGGATATTTTCGACGTATCGGCACTTTTATCGTATGAACCTTTGAACCATTTTTAGTATGTGGACTCCTAAGCATTTGCAAACCGATTTGTGATCAGTAGATGAATATTACCTAGTTGTTATGTTTTACACATTGGAATCATGCGTTTTGGAACGTAGGACGATCGGAACTTAGAATATTTTCTCGAAGATCTAAGATGAATTATGGTGTTGAAATGATTATCCGTATCTTTGTATCTCATAATCATTTCGTACGTATAGAACTTCCACAAACCTTATTAGCATGATATGCTCGAGGATGACTGGTTTTATCACCATAGAATTTATGAGTTCATCACCATTCAATCCAGTTTTCTCTCTGTAGTAATCTGCCATGCAAGGTTAGCGCACGCTAACATACGTAAGTTAACGTGCGCTATCGGGGATAAGTTAACGCACGCTATCGTGTGGTACGTAACGTACGTTACGATATCGACCGAGTCAGTTGGCTGATCAGAGAGAACTGTCAGTCCGTGGCTAGCGTACGCTAGACTTATACGATAGCGTACGCTAACAGGCAGGCTTAGCGCACGCTACATAGAGTGCGTAACGTCCGCTAAGTAGTTCAGGCAGATTGTTTATTTTGAGCTTTTGGGCCGTAGACCGAATTGTTAGGCCATCGTTCGACTTGAGATGATTTGTATATCATTCCTTTTGTTAAGGTTCGAGCTTGTTACGTTGATCGAAGGAGCGGCCTTCGAGTGTGTTGAGATCATTGAAGTGTTTCGTTCTTGCCATCTTCGAGGCAAGTATCGTAATATGTTAATATTGGTATTTTGAGCATGCGTGTGATTATTCATGTGGTTGAACATGAGATTTATTTCGTTGAATTGTCATGATATTCGTTATCTAGTGTTTGTATGTTCATGTTGATGAACATAATGATTTGGCATATGTGCATGCATGAGTTGTGTTTGTGTACGTTGTACGATCTATGCTGAGGGCGCTGGATCGGATGTCCACCTCGTGTTGGTCCGACGGGATCATCTTGGGATCTAGGCTGAGGGCGCTGGATCATTGGATGGGTTATTTCCACCTCGTGTTGGTCCGACGGGATCATCTTGGGATCTATGCTGAGGGCGCTGGATCATTGGAATACCCTTGCTGTGTTAATGGAATCATGTGGATTCACATTGTTGGATTCCGGTAGCGGAAGTCCGTGTGGTGTATCATGATATGTATTGTTGATGCATATTTGATTTGTTTAAATGATACTTGTACTAGCATCGTTTTGCTAACCCCTTCGGGGGTGGACATTTGTTTTGATGTTCAGGTAGCCGAGGAGCAGTCGGTGAGTCATTCTTGACTTTGTCAGATTATTATTATTCATTGATATTCATTATGGTCATTCTCGTTCATATGACCTTCTGGGTTCATATTGCGTGGCCGGGTGCAGATGTGTGGAATTTTTAGTCGGGCACATGATGGCCATGTATTGGGAGTGATACATTGGACTGTGCACACGGTAACGATTACCTCCGTGAGACTAATTAGGTACAAGGACGGGTGTGTCCGGTCATCCGCCTTGTACACTTGCACAGAACACTACGGGCGTACTATGGTACTCCTCTGCAGCGTAATTCATAACTAAGGATATTTCATAACTTCAGATATATCATGATTGTGTAATTTCAACCCTTGAGGATTGTTGTTCTGTGTAACTGACCCCGTTTGGGGAATTTTGTTTTCAGGTCACGGCAAGGCAAAGGCACGGGAAGAACATGCTGATGGCGAGGAGTCCTAGTGATACTAGTAGGGGGGCCCAGTTATTCCGTTTGTTTCAGTCATTTCCGTCATTTGTATTTTCCGCTGCAAATTCCGTTTGAGATGTTTAATTGTTTAGGGTGGTGTATTTTATCTCCATATAAAATATACTAGTATTCGGTTTTGTCCTGGTGTGTTGTACTTAAACTCCTCATCGGAGTACTTGGTAATATAATGTGGTTCGGTACTACAATTATATTATTTAATTCATCATTTTCACTTGCCTGGTGGGTCCTGTAACACCCCGAGATATTCGGAATAATTACAGCGCCGTAAACCCTTTAAGTAAGGATTTACAAGGCTAATTTAAAAGAAAGGTAAGTATAAGACATCATCATCATCGGAAATTCAAGTTTACAAAACCGAACAACTGGTTCAATGAGTAATTTATACAACCATATCGAAATAATATTAATAAGACACGCGTACTCGAGTACCGAAATCAAACCCAGAAAACAAATCACCCACAACAACAAACATCACTGAACCCCTTCGTCGTCACGTCGGTACTGTGGCTATGTCCTTCCACGAACAAATGTCCTAAATGAAGTGTCGGTCGCTCGAACAACCTTAATTCAATACAATTACCAACAATCCGTTCAATATACGAATTAAACACGAATATAACGAACTCAAAACGTCGATACGATTAAACCAAGTTCATTGGGGCATTATATCGAACACTTTGTGGCCAACTTCGATTGATTACAACTAAACCTTAATAATACCAACCTCAAATCCCCAAGAAGTATTTCAAACCAACAAAACATCTTCAATACGATCAATAATCCGTTATGAATATCCAAAAACGTGATTATAACAACAATTAATCGAAAATCCCCAAATCCAACTCGATATTCAAAGTGTTCTTGAATAATCCCTCAATAATCCAATGAATCTATATACAAACTCATAATCATATGCATATCCCTTCATATAACATGATTATCGGGTCCAAAACATCATATCCCAACACAAAATCGAAATCCAAGATGTTGAAGAAATTACCTCTTGAAGATCCAACCACTTCGATCCGAAGAACACAAGTTAAATCGAGTATCCAAGCTTCCCAAATGAATGAAGATGATGAAAAGTACACACTCAAATGATCAAGTGATGGAAAATCTCTCCCTCAACCCTCTCTCTCGGATAAAAGTTGGAGAAATGAAGAAATGAGGAAAAATGTCCCGGCCAAAACCTTATATACTGCCGGAAGTTACGGCCGTAACTCGGCCCTCATACGGCCATAACATCCCAGGTCAACGGCCTTACGGCCGTAACCGGCCAACTCGTACGGCCGTAACTCGGCTTCGTCCAAAATCCTGCCGACAGACTTACGGCCGTAACTGCTCCTGAGTTACGGGCGTAACTCGCCTTCGTCAAAAGCATCTGCCGACATCCTTACGGCCGTACCCGCACACCTTACGGGCGTAACTCGGATGATACGGCCGTATCTGGCCAAACTTACGGGCGTAAGCCCCCTTCATCGAAAATGACCAGGCACCCTGCCTGCAGCGTACGGCCGTATCCGGCCAAGCCTTACGGCCGTACCTTCTTCGACTTACGGCCGTATGCCGCAACCCTTACGGCCGTAAGTCCCCCTTGCCCGACAACATCTGAAATTTACGAACACCACTTACGGCCGTATCCTCCACTTCTTACGGCCGTAACTCGCCTTCGGCCAAAAATGCCTGGGCAGCCTGCTGGACACGTATGGCCGTAACCGGCCAAGCCTTACGGCCGTACCTGCTCAACTTACGGCCGTATTACAAGACCTTACGGCCGTAAGTCCCTTTCGTCCAAAATGGCCTGAAAACAACGAACCCTTGTTACGGCCGTAACCTACAATCCTTACGGCCGTAACTCAATGTCGGACGAGGTGAAAAAGCCGATAATTCCGGTTCTTCGCTACGACTGATGAATGATCCGACATATCATACGAATGTGAAAGCGAACAAGTCCAACACAAGCCAAAGATGGTACTCCCAGTACAAAACTACCAAACACGGTGAAAATGATAACACCCCCGTCTCGATCTAAAAACGGAGATGAAATGACGATCACGGTTACAACATGCCAACAGTGAGCGCAAATGACTGAATCATGAATGACGAGTGATTATTAGTGAGTGAAAATTATTGAGTGACAATTACAGACTGATAATTACTGAATGAAAATGAATGAATTACAACCGGGTATTACACTACACATACAACAAAATCAAAAAACTTACTCTGAGCATTGAATATCTTCCTCTTGGCCTAGTTCTGTATGGTGGCTTGGGAGGAGGTATCCTCCTTCTTCTTTTTGGTGGTGGTGCTTCGATTCCTCCTAAATCGCTTTCTCGTAATCGGCTGCTCATTTCGCGTATTTGATTTTAATGGATTTTAACTGATGTTAATTGATTAGGGTTTGTAATGAAAAGGGGGGCTACGGTACATGTATTTCATTCTCAGTCAATGAAGATGGGCTTATATTGAAAAAGGGGGGGGGGGGCGATCCACGATGGGATTTTATAATAAAATAATTTGATGTTGACCTTTGCAGTAAACACGATTGTGCACACGATCGCCGCGATCGTGTGTTCCAATCGTGTGACATGTTGGCAACCAGGTGTCACGTTGTCTTTGGTGTCAAATTGGCACTGTATCCACGTATGCACACGATCGTGACACACGGTCATGCCCACGATGGGACACACGATCGTGTGCACAAGAACATCAAAATTTTAGGTGTTGTTACTTATATATTAACAATTATTTGTTAACGATACACTTATTTAAAAAGTTATTGATTGAATTAACATAATATATTGCATATCATGTGTCATCTATCTGTTCTCAGTGTATTAGTTCGTACGGATAAGTTCAATCATCTGGATGAAATATCTCATATACTAATGAATTACAACGAAATGACAAATAAGAGTTTGTATACGAAGCTATATAGTAATTAATGTTTGAACAAGCGATGTTTGAATCACAAAACATCCTTCTAGATAACACAATAAATCAAATTGGCACAATTACCAAGAGTTTATATGCACACGATCGTGACACACGGTCGTGCCCACGATTGGACACACGAACATGTGCACAAGAACATCAAAAATTTTCGCCAATTTCTCAAAGTACTCGTCAATTTAGGTGTTGTTACTTATATATTAACAATTATTTGTTAACGATACACTTATTTAAAAAGTTATTGATTGAATTAACATAATATATTGCATATCATGTGTCGTCTATCTGTTCTCAGTGTATTAGTTCGTACGGATAAGTTCAATCATATGGATGAAATATCTCATATACTACTGAATTACAACGAAATGACAAATAGGAGTTTGTATACGAAGCTATATAGTAATTAATGTTTGAACAAGCGATGTTTGAATCACAAAACATCCTTCTAGATAACACAATAAATCAAATTGGCACAATTACCAAGAGTTTATATGCACACGATCGTGACACACGGTCGTGCCCACGATTGGACACACGATCGTGTGCACAAGAACATCAAAAATTTTCGCCAATTTCTCAAATTACTCGTTAATTTAGGCGTTGTTACTTATATATTAACAATTATTTGTTAACGATACACTTATTTAAAAAGTTATTGATTGAATTAACATAATATATTGGATATCATGTGTCGTCTATCTGTTCTCAGTGTATTAGTTCGTACGGATAAGTTTAATCATCTGGATGAAATATCTCATATACTAATGAATTACAACGAAATGACAAATAGGAGTTTGTATACGAAGCTATATAGTAATTAATGTTTGAACAAGCGATGTTTGAATCACAAAACATCCTTCTAGATAACACAATAAATCAAATTGGCAAAATTACCAAGAGTTTATATGCACACGATCGTGACACACGGTCGTGCCCACGATGGGACACACGATCGTGTGCACGGCCGTGCCCACGATGGTACTCACGGTCGTGTGCACACGGTCATGGCAGCCATCGTGCGCACACGACATCATCAACCCATGACCGTGGGTAGATTGCACACGATCGTGACACACGATGGCCACGATCGTGTGCATCCATTGTGTGTAACACAGCGCCAAAACATGAAGATTTAACAACACAACACGATCGTGACCCACGATGGCCACGATCGTGTTCATCCATCGTGTGTAACATAGAGCCAAAACATAAAGATTTAACAACAAGACACATTCATATTGCCAAAACTGTCTAAATACAACATAAATATTTAACAACACGACACATTAATCTTGCCACAACACAACACACCATAAACCATTTTACATGTCTAAATACAACATAAAGATTTTAGCAGCTAAACCATATCGATATTTCTTAATATATTTCTCATTAAGTTCCTTGATTTGGTGCCTTGCTCCTGGGTTTGCAGAGACGAGTCGATCCAAGTACATGCACGCGAAGGGGCCACAACTGTGATTGTCGTTTTGTATGAACTGTAGCTCTCGTGGCATAATTTTGAAACTCATCTCCGTGTCATACTTCTTCTTCGATTAGTTGTTCAGCCAATACCCGAATTGAGCTAGCACACGAGGCATCAGTCGCATAACCGGTCGCAGTTGGTTGAATCGGTATCGACCATCTTCATGGTGGTGTGACAAGGAATCGTACAACTCCACGGTCCATGTTATGATGTCAATCTTGATAGTCACCCAGTGGCTCTGGTCGAGGCAACAAATGGCAATGATCTGTTGAAACAAAATATGTAATCATATAAGATCATCACATCAAACATAGCGAATCATTTATAAATAGCGAATCATTTATAAATATAAATTTCGAATGGCAACAAATCGTCAATTATTTATAAACATAAATTTCAAACTTACTTCGTTGCAATTTAACCATGGAACCGCATGTGGTGTATCAAGACCTGTCATGTAGTCCTCGATGCATTTAGGAATTTTCCAATCCTTATAAACCGGCTTCCCCATCACCTTGATACCAAGTGGATCATCCGGATGGAGTCTTGCAAACTCGTTGGCCAAAACTAACTACAAAAAGCCAAACCACAAAATTAAAAAAAATCCACATCACACCAATGATATACAAACGAGTAGGTTATAGAACTTACGTAAAATAGGGAGCCGGCAAGTACAGTGCCAACTCTACCGACATCAACACTACGGACTCCCCTCCGAAGCCTCACTCGAGTCGCAAGCACATAACAGTCTATCACCTCCGCATTAAAGTCTTCACGGCTAGACTCTATCCGGTCAAATAACGCCTGGGTGAGAGCATGCCTAGTCTCCAAACACCGGGCAATAGCATCACGTGGCTGCTTCCTCCTAAAGTGTAGGTACAACTTCTTCAGAGCCTCGCTATCTCTTGGAGGCGCAACCACAAAAGGCTCCCGAAGAGCAGCAGATGGTCGACTCACTCGCGGTGGAAGACTATGCTCGCCCAAATGCTGCGTTCCGGCACTCTCACCATCTTCATCACCCTCAGCATCCCTCTCACAACTATAACGATCAGAGAGCTGTACAGCCGGCTGCTCGATCTCAAAAACTAGCTGCTCGATCTGAAATGGAGGATGCTGCTCAGGACCACCACCCTCACTTCGAAACATCGCACTATAATGATACTCGTCCTGAAACCAGTCGAACATCGTCCCATACTGCTGAAACGGCGCCTCAAATGGCTCATACTGATGCTCGTAATCAAGGGGCTGTTGAGTCCGCTCAAAAGAATGATGAATCTGAGAATGGTGACTGTGCTGGACCTCAGAATGGTGGGTAGGTGGACGCTAAGAATGGTGACTCGGCTGACGCTGAGAATGATGACTAGGCTGACGCTGAGAATGGTGACTGTGGGCTGCGCCAGAGACTGAGTGATGTGGAGGGTCAGGAATCCTCCGCTGGGCGCTGCTAACAGATGCAGAATGACGAGGCCTATCATGGCTCCCAGCTGAGTAGTGCACCAGGCTCCTAGAACGTCTATGCATAGGTCCGAAGAAATCCACGATCCCAGAAAGCACCCGGCGAGAAACTCGAGCAATAAATCCGGACTCAGAATCGTCGTACAAGATCGCCTTCAAACGGCGATCGAAGTACTCATCCCTGCTCGTGTCCTGGGTGTGGTCCGGACAAGGAAGTCCGTGGACACAACACACCCTCTCTGTTGCCTCTCCGGTCCGATGTCTCTGCACCATCTCTTGGTGGGTACTCTGTAGGCGTCGCTTCGACACTTTATGTGCCGACTCATATGTAATCAATTTTCCAAAGTGACCTTCTTCAACCTATCCATAACTTTCTTCCTCGGGATCGGCGCAGCTCATCCTCCTTATTCTTCACGGCTATTCTTACAGCTTAATGAACTTAACGTCATATGGCGAGCCATTCTCAAAGCTCGTAGTAGTACTCGGCCTCATCCTCCTCCAAATGCGGTAAAGAGGAAGTACTGCATTTGCCAAAATTAGTCAGTAAAGCATACCATTAGATGGGCAATCACATAACGTTTAAGAGATGAAGTCAGGAGAAAATACGTTTACAAATTTATGTACCTTATCGTCGAAGAAATGAGTGAAATCACAAAACATCTTCCTCGTAGTCCACATCAAACACCGAGGGGCTTGGACAGATTTATCTCGAATACCACAATGCTCCCAATGAAGAAATCATCTCATATGACCATATCTGTAAAGCCCAAACAGGACCATAGAAGTGATAGTCCTTGTGCTCTTGTCCCTCCTTCATGGCAACGTTGCCTATGTAGTAAGATAAAACCCCAAAGGCATAAGAACCCCAATGAAACATATCCCACTGCTCGAAATACTCAACTAATGCCCATGCCCATGTCTCGACCATCATGTCGTCACGACATAGGATAAAGTAGTAATATATAAGCAAATTGGCAACCTTCACATAATCTCTTATGTCTCTACCAAAATCTCGAGCATTGAACCTCTTCCGCAGAACACTAATCTTAATATTTTTGCCATGGAGTATTTTGTGGAAAATACCGTCAGACGGAAAGAGATGGTCGTCCTGGGGATGGAATGTAGAATTTCGAAAATGGAGTCTAGTGATCATGGCAAAATCACGGGCCGTAAAACGAATGATCCTCCCGCAAATCTGGAACCACGCCCCAGGACCCCCTCGGTCAAGCTCTCGATAGCTCGATCAGCAACTACGGAATTGCGGCCCATACTACTTAGTGTCTCAATGATCTCTTTAAATACCGCCTCCCATATGTAAAGATTCACTTGACGTGTAACAAAACGCAATGTAGGTCTCTTCCATACACAACCAGTCTGCAATATAGACATACAACTCATAAGAATATGATAGAATGCTTAAGAGAACGAAAAAAAAAAATTCTATCTTGCACACGATCGTAGGCACACGATCGATGCCCGTCGTGTGAAGACCATCGTGTGCCACACGACGGTTCACACGACGGGCATCGATCGTGTGCTTGCGATCGTGTGCAAGGCAGGAGCCTTTGGTCTTCTAGCACACAACAACACACACGATCGACGACCGTCGTGTGTAACCATCGTGCCCACGAAAGACCATCGTGTACACGATGGTGTCATCTTCTTCAGCACCATCATAGGACGATGAACAACCGTCGTGGCACGATCGTGTGTGAATGAAAATACACTAACCGGCGGCTCATTGACGAATTCCTCTTCAGATGGAGTGTCACTAGCGGAACTTCTGGCGTCTTCAGATTCTCTGTGGTAGTCGGAGTTCGACATTTTCTGGCCGGCGAAGGGTTTCACGACGGGAGAGTGTTTTTGCAGAGAGATGAGGAGAGTTTTTTTGCAGAGGAAAATATTGAGTTGTGGGACCATTTTTTTTTATTGTTGTTTTATTTTAATAATCCTTTTTTTATGTTTTTTTATTTTTTAGTGGTAGACTTTAAGGGTAATAAAGTCTTTTAACACATTTTGGTATAAAAAACTTATAGTTTTATGAATGGGGATATATAACTTGTTACTTTTATGCTTTGGTACTAAAAAAGAGAGATCCCATTATTTAATGTTTTAAAACTAGATTCGTACGTATGTTCAATGTTTTAAAACTAGATTCATACGTATAGTATGTTCAATGTTAAATACTTATGGAAGAATTACTATATATATAACAAAAGATTTGTAAAAACATAACAACAAATAGAACGACTTTTCACTTAAAAGGTGTTGAAAAAAAACCATGACCGATCAAATACGCAAGTCACTATGTGAGTACAAGAGAGATCATCCCACCCTTACCCTAAAAGATTTGCAACGTTGGCTCGATCAGAATTTTCATTTGAAAATTAGTCAAGGTACTATTTCAAACACTCTCAAGAGGTCATCTGAGTACCTTGATGCTAACCTAGAAAAAGGAGGAGAAACAAAGAGGCACAAACGAGCAAAGTTTTCAGATATGGAAAAGGTTGTTTATGAGTGGTTCCTGCAATACCAAGATCGTGTGAATATATCGGGAGAACTTCACAATTTTTTCATGCAGTCAGAGTATACCACACCAGAGCTTTTAAGTGCCGTGAAAGAAGTGAAAGATGAGATTCATTTTGATTTGAATTTCAATAGAAAAAAAATCAACACTAGAGTCATATTTTACTAAGTTGTCTTAATTATCTTTGTATTTCTGAGATTATTAATTATGATGTTGATGGGACCCTTGATTTATAAAGTGGTCTCAAAACAAATTATTATCTTATCAATTTAACGAAATTATTAATTTACGCTTTTGGCCCAAATCGGGACCGGAAAAAATATTAATTTTATAGAAGTTATTAATTTATCGAGTATTAATTTAGAGAGGTTATACTGTACGTGTTGCCAATTTGTGCTATAAGGTAAATACAAAAATAACATAAATTTAATGCATTCATAAATATTTTCCAATATTTCTAATTTCCAGTTGCCAACAGATGGTCGACATTTCATTGAAAAATATAATGAGTTATAATTCGTTCTCTTTTCCTAATTTATCAAATAGTAAATAGTGCATTCATTTGTCTGTTAGCAAAAATTTCTCTTTAAATTGGGATCGACATATCATATAAACAATCTTCTTCATCTATTACAAGATAAATGGAATTTTTGGGAAACGAAACCTGCAGTTTTGCATGTGTGTCAAGTCCACCGAGCATGTTATAACATCAATCTATCTTTTTTTACTTTTTTTGGCAAAACTACGGACATGTAATTAAATAAATTTTAGAACTCCCAAATCTTCGAATTTGTGCCTCGATCAACAATCTTTAGGGAGGTCCTTGCATATTATCATCCTCAATCTTTGGACTTGAGATATATAAACTCTTTTTCTAATATTTACCGGGAGAGATGCGTAGTCTATACGAAGATTCAAGAGCACTGAATCTGATATGATATTAAGACCTTGTTGGTATGCATTACATGAATATCATGATATACTGAGATTACATAAATCAGATAAGACTTCGTGTTTGAGCAGAGCCATACCATAAAGCGTATACACTAAGATATGCATTTGAAAAGTAACCATGATATGATGCATGTAAAGTGTAACTCAGTGTTGATATTGATATGCAATAGTGACACTGAAAGCTGATATGATATATTGTTGATGTAAATACGTCTTGATAAACATTAGTGATTATTGCAATCATAACGAAGATTTATTGAACAAAAAATTTAACAATATTAGTTTGCATAAATGGACATATCAATTCGGTCCAACTAATATAAAGACTTACGGAAATGAAATTTCATTTGAAGACCATACGAATTCTTCAAATGTCTATCTCGGTGAGTAATACCACTACTATCTTATAGTGAGAATAAATCCTTAATTAATCTAGAATGTATAGTGGTGAGATATATGGCTCACCCTCCCATTAGGTGAACTACTAGATATTATGGATGCACTAGATACTTATCTGTGTATATAATCATAACCGATCACAATATGAGCATGATTTTCAAATAAAATGGTAAAAGCTAGCATTATATCACATTAACTTGAATAGATCCTCGAAGGTATGCAAATACAAGTGGCATATTAATTGACAAATTATTCCAAGTTCTTGAACAAATTATCAATATCGAGAACAAAATACAAAATATATAGACTCTGTATTGAAACTAAATATTAGAATGTACATATAATAAATGTCATAATAAGGCGTATGAGTTTGATTCTAGAAATTTGTTTAGCATGAGGGAGAGTATTATTAGATGGAAATAACATGTGAAATGCATCATATTATATCCTCACAATTGAAATACGAACTTGAAGTCCAAAGATGCATGAATAAATATTTATTATATATACCAACAACAAATACTTTGATAAATCAACTTGTCCGAAGCATTGATAGCATGCAAAGAATTTTCCAAATATATGTATCAAGGCAAAAGATAATTATAAACTTATATATGTATTTGAGTGTTGTACTTTTTTCCTTGATTGAAATTTTATCCTAAATGATTTTTCGAATAATGTTTTATAATGAGATCGCTTAGTCACAATCAATATGAAATATTCAAAAGATATTTTGGCATGTAGCTTAATGTAAATATATAACGAGAACACGAGTTGGTTGCAAAATGCACTGATATGATACTCATGCTAATTCACGGAGAATTTTGAAATGCTTGAATCATACCCGTAAAAAATATATGTTGCACTCTTTTTTATTGACTGAGGTTTTATCTCATTGAGTCTTTCTAGCAATATTTTTAAAGGGACAACTTGGAAGATGTATTAATATAAATAATCTTTTTTTTTCACTAGGATCTTCCTATCGGGTTTTTACTAATAAGATTTTGATGAGGCATATTCACGCATAATGAGTTCCATTACGGAGATTAATATTTCTCTTAAGATTTGAAATCATAAGGAGTAGTTGTATGTAACACCCCCGATCTACCAAGCTGGACCATACAAAACACCAACAAAATCGACCGGCTAGGTCATATAACCAAAATAAAATGGACTGATAAGGTCAAAAGACAATCTCGTTAGACCGATTTGGCCTTTCATTAATGCCATACAACTCAAAACTCAATGAAACTCTATCTCGAACTGGTGCCCACGCAGGGGTCAAAATACAATCACATACTCATACAAATAGTAAAATACAGCAGCAGAAAAGAAGAATATAACTCGACCGACATAACAGTCTACGACTCTCACATGGTTAGTATCGTTGCTTTGTAACATTCTTATTGTCGACTTTGTGATTTCTCCCTCGAACATGCATGTACCTGAACGCATAAAAGGCAACCACCCCTGAATCGCCGGGTGTTAGCAAACTGATTTTTGCTAATACAAGTATTTAGATGTATGAGTCGTACACACCATGCTTCATAAACATAATGATCATGAAACAACCATAAAAACAAAATAATTATAAAAGATTTCTCGAGATATATATTCACTTTTATAAGACAGTTCAAAACTATAGAGATTTCCAAAATATGAGTAATCAGTTGCAAAATGTTTTTATAGATCTCGAGAGTTTTTAAGAAAAAACTCTAGGATTAATCTCTACTTCCTCAAAAATCATTTCTAAATCACTTCAGATCTGAGCCCAAAAAATTAATTTCCAAAAATATCAGTCCACGAACAATTACAGGGTCCGCTGACCCAAATACTCCATATCAAACATACACCCGTGAATTATCACGGCCCCATGCTAACAAGCACGGACTTTGGAGTCTCTGTGACACATACCTGATTGAGTAATTATATAGGAGAGATTATTGTCACGTATTCACATGGCATAAATATCACAATTACATAGGAGGCCTAATCCTACCCTAACTAGGAAAGCCCATAAATAACAGACTTAAGCATATATTGGGTATTATTACCCCCTTGTGCCTAGTTTACAAGCGTATTGTTGACTCAAAGTATTTTGATGATGATCGTATTCAAAACATTTAAACAAGACGTATCTCATCGAGATGAAATTTTGAAGGAAACTAGTCTTAGCGCACACTACATGCTTCAGAGTAGCGCACCCTATCGAGGCATATATTCAGACAAGTCAACTCAGCTGCAGTCTAGTCCGATCCTACCTGATGGATAGCGCACGCAAAATCTTCACTATCTGCATACGCTAAAATACTAACATTAGCGCACGCTATAACACATTATTAACGCACGCTATCGCATCTCAAGTCAGAGGACAGTAAGGTCTGGAAAGAAAAAGGAAAAGAACTTGCGCACGCTACGGACGGCCATTTATGTACGCTACTATGAGGCCTTAGCGCACGTTACTCTTCATGTCTTGCGCACGCTACCGGATAACATGGTTAGTAGTCTAGTAGCTACTGGACTCAAAATGAAAAGGCATTTACGTACGCTACACAGGGTAACATACGTTACTAAGGAAAGCATATAGCGCACGCTACACAATATACATTAGCGCACGCTAAATCAGTCAAAAGTTTACCGTTGGATTTTTTACCGTTGGAACGCAGGAGTCAAAGAAGATCCGTGAAATATGGAAAAGCTGAAATTAAATAATACTAGCGCACGCTATGCATAAATTGTTAGCGCACGCTAAGTTAATTTTTAGCCGTTGGAAAAGAGTCGTTGGGGAGACAAACCAACACATTTCAAAGTCAAAGTTGAAGACCTGTTGACCAACCGTTAGCACACGCTAAGAAGGTATGACTAGCGCACGCTAGCCATATAATTTTACCGTTGGAACAGTTTTGTGACCGTTCAGAAAAGTCAAGTCAGAGACCGATTGCGCACGCTATGGAGGTATTATTAGCGCACGCTAATAATACAAATATCAGTATTTGAAGAATGGCTGACACCTATAAATACCCATAGGACTTGGGTATCACACACACAACTTCAAGCATACAAGCATACAAGCATACAAGCAATCAAAGCATACTTTAGCTCAGTTTTATATCTTCTATTGCATTCTAAGTTGTGAGAAGAAAGATACAAAGAGTAAAACACCTTGTAATATTTATTATACTTTATATTCTTTCATTTGGTTGTGAGTATTGCATCACTCATACTAGAGATTTAGAGAAACGAATCAAGAGTCACTAATCCGGTGTTATTAGGATCTTTTGATCCGGCATTATTAGGATTACACTCCAATATTCGTATAGTGAGGATTATCTAGTTCCTATAGAACACTAGATAAGCAAAGTTTATTTTGAGAGTGGTTGAGCTTGGACCAATAGAAGACAAGCGGTTGTAACGGTTGTGTACTCGGACCGATCGAAGACGAGTCAAGTTTGTGGTTGTTCTTGAGCCAATAGAAAAAGAAATCGGAGAGAGGACGTAGGCAAGTTGCCGAACCTCTATAAATCTTTGAGTCTTTTATTTTCCGCACTACTTTCATTTATTCGCAAGAAAGTTCGATATTCCGCATTACCACTATTCAACCCCCCTTCTAGTGGTAAATTTATCTCTTCAGTTGGTATCGGAGCGGGTCTCTTTTTAAAGGTTTAACCTCCTAAGGGAAAAAGATCCGCAAATGGCACTTTTTGGCCAAATCGAAGGAAATGCTCTCAACCATCCTCCCTTCTTCGATGGTTCAAATTTCATGACATGGAAAAAGAAAATGGCTATCTTCGTTCAAGCCTATGATATTGAAATTTGGAAAGTTATTGCCCTTGGTCCGAAGCTTGAAAAGAAAGAGGATGGATCGTTGAAAAAGTTCGACGAATTTAATGACGAGGACTGGAGGAACATGCACATCAACTCACGTGCTACTCAACTTCTCTATTGCGCCCTTAATCCCGAAGAACTCAATAGGATATCTTCCTACGAAAGCACAAAGGAAATTTGGGAAATTCTCGAAGTAACTCATGAGGGAACCACCCAAGTCAAGGAGACTAAAATCAACATGCTACTTCATGACTACGAACTCTTCTCCATGAAAGACGAGGAAACGATCACAAATATGTTGGATCGATTTTCGGCTATAACCAATGGACTTGCATCTTTCGAAAAGACTATATCAAGTAGCGACAAAGCCAAGAAAATTCTTCGCTCGTTGCCACGAGAATGGGATGCTACGGTTACCGCGATCATAGAATCCAAGGATCTCAACAAACTTGAGTTTAGTGCCCTCGTCGGGTCACTTATCAACTATGAGATCGTTCTCAAGTCTAGAGGTACTAAACCAAAACCTCGGGAAAAAATAGTCACATTCAATGTTGATAGCGATGTTGAGGAAGATCTTCCAAAAGATGAAGATGACGAGGAACTCGCTCTCTACGCCAAGAATTTTAGAAGGTATAAAAGCTTAATTCAAAAAAGGCGAAGTTTCCTTGGTCGGGATGGCAAGCCGGAGCAAAAGAAGAGTGGCTATGCTCCTATAAAGAAGTTCGACAATAATTGTCGGAAATGCGGTCAAGCCGGTCACTATGCCAAAGAATGCCGAGGATCCTCTTCAAAGCCTCAAATGGAAAGATTCAAAAAGAAGGAGGTCCTAATCGCTTCTTGGAGTGATGACGAGGAGGAGATTGAAAGATCTCTAGACGTGAATCTTGCATTCATGGCACTCGACTCCGAAAGCAATATCGAGGTAAGTTCTAAACTCAATGATGATGAATATGACTGTTTTGATTTTTGCGATTCACAAGAAGTTCATCATGACGATGAGTTATTAAGTGCGTTTGAATCCTTGAACACGGAATATGACGAGATGGTTAAATTAAATATATCTTTAAAGAGAAAAATAAAATCTCTAGGACTCGAAAATTCCTCTCTTCAAAACAAAGGCAAAACTATTGAGCTCGACCATACCTTATGCCTTGAAAAGGAAAATGTTTTGAAAATCGAGTTGACGAAAACTCAAAAGGAGCTAAAATATATTTTGAACAAATTTACTCTCGAAAACGAGAAATTTGAAAAGCTTCTATCTATTCAAAAATCCCCATTGCTAAAACACGGTCTTGGTTTCGATCCGTTTAAAAGGGAACAATCTCTTATCAACCTTGACAAAATAAAGAAAACCGAAACCGAGAACTCAAAATCCCCTTTCAAACAACGAGTTCATGATGTTAATGTTCGTTCAAAGTTGAGAACCATCAAGGTTAAACAAATATGGGTTCCTAAAGGGACAATCGTTCCAAATGCTATAAGTATAGTTAACTTTGGAGGACCAAACGGGCTTGGGTACCGAAACAACCGAGAAATTCTATTTTTGTAGGTACCGGCACCAAAGAAAAGTAAATGGTACATTGATATCGGATGTTCAAGGCACATGTGCGGCTCCGAGGATTTGTTTGAAGATCTCGAATATCAAGAACAAGGACATGTGACCTTCGGTGACAACCAAAAAGGAAAAATTAAGGGAATCGACAAAGTCGGCAAGGAACCTTCTCCCTCTATCAACAAAGTATTGTTTGTTGAAGGTTTGCAACATAATCTACTTAGAGTTTCACAACTTTGCGATGAAGGTTTTAAAATTCTCTTTGAGCAAACGCATTGCACGGCATTTAGAAATAATAAAATTGCATTCATCAGTTCGAGATGTGGAAATATTTATATTGTTGATCTTAATGATAAAAGTTCATTCAATGAAAAATGTCTTATTACTTTGGATGATAATGCATATTTATGGCATCGAAAATTGGGGCATACATCTTTACCTATCATTTCTGTTTTATCAAGACACGACCTTGTTCGTGGATTGCCCAAACTCAAGTTTGATAGAAAGCATTTGTGTGAATCATGCATAAAAGGGAAACACACTCGAGAATCTTTTAAACCAAAATTCGAGGTTTCCACTAGTCGCGTTCTTGAACTTGTGCATATGGATTTGATTGGACCATCTAGACATGTTAGTTTAAATGGCAAGCTTTACACTTTGGTTATTGTTGATGATTTCTCTCGATTTACCTGGGTTAGATTTTTAGCGCATAAGGATGATGCATTTTCCGAGTTTTCTAAATGGTGTCGTTTGATATCAAATGAGAAAAATCTCTCCATAATCTCTATCCGCACCGATCACGGAGGTGAATTTGATTGCACTCCGTTTGAACTCTTATGTGACAAATACAAGATTAATCATAATTTTTTGGCTCCTAGAACGCCTCAACAAAATGGAGTTGTTGAAAGGAAAAATCGATCTTTGGAAGAAATGTCGAGGACTATGCTTAATGAATACTCTCTTCCATGATACTTTTGGGCCGAAGCAATCTTTACGGCATGTTATGTGATTAATCGGGTTCATGTTCGTAGAATTCATCTTAAAACCCCGTATGAATTATGGAAGGGCAAAAAGCCAAATATAGCTGATTTTCATCCTTTTGGTTGTAATGTATTTA
Organism: Orobanche coerulescens; assembly: GCA_033398695.1. Lineage (NCBI taxonomy): Eukaryota > Viridiplantae > Streptophyta > Magnoliopsida > Lamiales > Orobanchaceae > Orobanche > Orobanche coerulescens. The sequence continues at coordinate 187,737,085 of CM065803.1, read as the reverse complement.
TCTTAAACAATGGTAAGGATAACTTGGGCAACTTTGATGCTAAATCCAACTCCGGAATATTTCTTGGTTATTGTACAAATAGCAAAGCATACCGCGTTTATAACATTAAAACGAATAAAGTTGAAGAATCCATTCATCTTAAATTCAATGATATGATCTCACCCCCGAGAAAGGTAGAATATTTTGATGATGCAGGTACTTTTCCGGATCCCTCAACCGAAGTGAAGAAAATTTCGGAAATCCAAACGAATACAATCGTTGATTTACCGAAAGATTGGAAGAACATCAAAGACCATCCAAAAGATCTCGTGATTGGAAATATTGAAGTCGGTGTTCAAACCTGAAGGAGAACCACCGAATATATGGCTCATTGTGCTTTCGTATCCGAAATAGTTCCCAAGAATATATCCGAGGCTCTTGATGATGAAAGTTGGGTGATGGCAATGCAAGAGGAGCTTGTACAATTCATGCACAATAATGTACGGAATTTAGTTCCCGCTCCTAAAGATAAAACAATTATCAGAACTAAATGGGTGCACAAAATTAAGAGTGACGAAGACGGTTACCCAATTCGAAATAAATCTCGTTTGGTCGCTCAAGGGTATAATCAAGAGGAAGGTCTTGATTACGAAGAAAGTTTTGCTCCCGTGGCTCGACTCGAAGCCATCCGCTTGTTATGTGCATTTGCCGCCCACAAAAAGATCAAATTATTTCAAATGGATGTGAAAAGTGCATTCTTGAATGGCTACATTCAAGAAGAAGTCTATGTCAAGCAACCTCCCGGTTTTGAAGATCATCAATTTCCGGATCACGTGTACAAGCTCAACAAGGCACTCTACGGGTTGAAACAAGCACCCCGAGCATGGTATGATCGTTTAAGCCAATTTTTAATTGCAAATGATTATAAAAGAGGTAAAGTCGATAATACCTTATTTGTGAAAATATTAAATGATGATATACTTGTTTGCCAAATTTATGTTGATGACATTGTATTTGGAGCTACTAACGAATCATTGTGCCAAGATTTCTCTAATCTTATGAAAGGAGAGTTCGAGATGAGTATGATGGGAGAATTAACGTTCTTCCTCGGGCTTCAAATCAAGCAATGTGAAGATGGAATCTTTATCCATCAAACAAAGTACTCAAACGATCTCCTAAAGAAATTCAAAATGGAAAGTAGCAAGGTGATTTCAACGCCAATGTCTTCATCATTAAAGCTTGAAAAAGATGAAAATGGCAAATCCGTAGATCAAAAACTATATCGAGGTATGATCGGATCGTTGTTATATTTGACTGCTTCTAGGCCAGACATAATATTTGCTACATGCTTATGTGCTCGATTCCAAGCTAATCCCAAGGAATCACATTTAATTGCTTGTAAACGCATTTTTCGTTAATTAAAAGGGACTATCGGACTAGGTCTATGGTATCCCTCTTGCTTGGATTTCAACTTGATTGCATATAGTGACGTCGATTTCGGCGGATTTAAAATTGATAAAAAGAGTACTAGTGGTACGTGTCATTTTATTGGATCATGCTTAATATCTTGGGGAAGTAAAAAGCAAACCAGTGTAAGCTACTGTCATGAGGCCGAATATGTTCTTTGCGAGGAGCGCCTGTGCTCAGGTGTTATGGATTAAAAATCAACTCCGCGACTACGGTATATATTTTGAGAATACCCCTATTCTATGTGATAATACTAGTGCAATTAATTTGAGCAAAAATCCTGTGTTGCATAGTAGAACTAAGCATATAGACATTAGACATCACTTTCTATACGACCATGTGCAAAAGAAAGATATCTGTTTAATTTTTGTCGGGACGAAGGACCAACTTGCTGATATTTTTACAAAACCTCTTCCCGAAGAATCATTTAATTCTATTCGTTTGCAACTTGGTATGGGACATCTAGACAATTTTTGAAATAAGTTTTCTACTCGAGAAATCAATATCCTTGAATCGTTCCATTCGCTAGCGTGCGCTAGCTTCATTTTTCTTAACGCGCGCTAACTTTCGTTTTCGATAGCGTACGCTAACCTTCTATACTTTGCATGCATTAATTAAAACTCTTCATATTCCGAATCTGCTACTGGACAGTCCAATGAGCTTACGCTAACTTTACACTCCTAGCGTACGCTAATTAAAACAACTCAGTCCACTATTTAAACTCTGTTCAGCTCAGAAACCTTTTCCTTCTCTCATAACGTACGCAAACACCGATCCCCTTTTCGGCAAAGAACCCTAGCCAACGAATTCGAACCAGCAACTTCCGATTTCTTGTTCAAATCTTCCAATTTCTTCCAGATTCATGTCAAGCAAGGGCCGCAAAGCCTTGAAAAAATCTTACAAAAACCTAAAATGCCCTCGCAACACAGAATACGATGCGACCCGATTCGTGTCATACACCGCATCGAAGGTGTTTTCTGAAATTCTTCCTCAAGAGCATCTTACCGACTGCTACTTTTTCAATTTCGACAGTCTCGAACGAGCAAAGGTAAATATCCATGATTTTTTTGAAGCTATAGGGATAGCTCGTTTCGTTGAATGCAAAGAGATCATTTATCCTTCTTGTGCCCGGGAATTTTATGCTAATCTGCATTTGGGAGACGGTGATGGTTCTTCTGGTGGATTCGTTCTCAGTAGTTTGGTGAAAGGGACCGTGGTGAAAATTTCGTCGGAAATCCTTCACGAATTATTTGGATTGTCGAAGGACGGTTTTGATTGTTGTGGGAAGCCAATTGATGAAGAATAAGTCGTATCTGAGAAAGATGTTGCCGATTTTCTGTGCTCTAAAACTGTCATCGAGGTTACCGATGACATCTTCGAAAACAATGACTTTGGTATTCATATCCATTTGTTGTTGGCTGCACTCACTAAGTGCTTGATGCCAAAGGTGAACACACAACACAAGCTCGTCGGCATTGACAAACACGTGGTGTACCGAGTACTGAAAGACGACAAGGTGGATTTCACCGCAATTGTGTTGAATTGGATGAAGGCAAAAGGAGACTCCTTTTGCTCAAAACACTATATGTCGAGAACGCGGAAGTCAGGGCTCCCATCCGGTTCCATTCTCACTGTGATCTTCCATCACTTCCGTGTTGACTTGTCAAGCGAGGCATCGGTTCCGGTGTCTCGAGGACACGAGATTAGCGATCTCACCCTCAAGGCAATGCACTATGTTTAAACGTTCAATAGAGGTTGGGTGCTATTCCCGTATCTTCGGGAAGACGACCAAGTGCCGAAAGGGATGCGAACACCAACTCTGGCCGAACGTGTGCTCCATCGAGGACCTCATACACTTCGGGAATTGCAAACCGGAAAGTTTGTTCATCACCCGAAAACAAAAGAAAAGCGACCGATGAGAGACTCCATCACCGAAGAAGAAGAGAGTGATCTTATTGATCGGATGCGGAGCATCGAGACCTCTCAAATGGAAATATGAGAGGATGTTCGGTCTCTTCGTTCGGAAGTCCGGGAAGTTCACGGGCTAATTTATGATTTCATCCGATACACTCATCCGTCATTCCCATTCCCATCCTCCTCTTCCGATCAAGCCCCTTAGAGTCTAGGAGTTTGATACTTGTTGTAGAAACTTATCTTTCAAATGGTTTTTATGTCTCATGCTTTGAATGTCTGTAATACTTGAACTTCTTTTTAATGAAATTTACATTTTTCTTCGTTTGGTTTCATGAAGTTTGGCAATTTGGTGATTATGTGCTTTCATTTTGATTCATGGCATTTGGTTAGTATTTTTTTACGCAACAACACAGGGGGAGTCCTTTTTGTTTATGTCAAAAAGGGGAAAAAATACTCCAAAAACCAGAACGTACTAACATATCGAACAAGTTACCTTGATTCGAATTTTTGTTATAAAACGTTTTTGCAGGTATAAATTAAATGTTTTGACATCATCAAAAAGGGGGAGATTGTTGACTCAAAGTATTTTGATGATGATCATATTCAAAACATTTAAACAAGACGTATCTCATCGAGATGAAATTTTGAAGGAAACTGGTCTTAGCGCACGCTACATGCTTCAGAGTAGCGCACGCTATCGAGGCATATATTCAGACAAGTCAACTCAGCTGCAGTCTAGTCGGATCCTACCTGATGGATAGCGCATGCAAAATCTTCACTATCTGCGTACCCTAAAATACTAACATTAGCGCACGCTATAAAACATTATTAACGCACGCTATCGCATCTCAAGTCAGAGGACAGTAAGGTCTGGAACGAAAAAGGAAAAGGACTTGCGCACGCTACGGACGGCCATTTATTTATGCTACTATAAGGCCTTAGCGCACGTTACTCTTCATGTCTTGCGCACGCTACCGGATAACATGGTTAGTAGTCCAGTAGCCACTGGACTCAAAATGAAAAGGCATTTACGTACGCTACACAGGGTAATGTACATTACTAAGGAAAGCATATAGCGCACGCTACACAATATACATTAGCGCACGCTAAATCAGTCAAAAGTTTACCGTTGGACATTCTACCGTTGGAACGCAGGAGTCAAAGAAGATCCGTGAAATCTGGAAAAGCTGAAATTAAATAATACTAGCGCACGCTATGCATAAATTGTTAGTGCACGCTAAGTTCATTTTTAGCCGTTGGAAAAGAGTCATTGGGGAGACAAACCAACACATTTCAAAATCAAAGTTGAATACCTGTTGACCAACCGTTAGCGCACGCTAAGAAGGTATGACTAGCGCACGCTAGCCATATAATTTTACCGTTGGAACAGTTTTGTGACCGTTCAGAAAGGCCAAGTCAGAGACCGATTGCGCACGTTAATAATACAAATATCAGTATTTGAAGAATGGCTGACACCTATAAATACCCATAGGACTTGGGTATCACACACACAACTTCAAGCATACAAACATACAAGCATACAAACAATCAAAGCATACTTGAGCTCAGTTTTATATCTTCTATTGCATTCTAAGTTGTGAGAAGAAAGATACAAAGAGTGCAACACCTTGTAATATTTATTATACTTTGTATTCTTTCATTTGGTTGTGAGTGTTGCATCACTCATACTAGAGCTTTAGAGAAACGAATCAAGAGTCACTAATCCGGTGTTATTAAGATCTTTTGATCCGGCATTGTTAGGATTACACTCCAATATTCGTATAGTGAGGATTATCTAGTTCCTATAGAACACTAGATAAACAAAGTTTATTTTGAGAGTGGTTGAGCTTGGACCAATAGAAGACAAGCGGTTGTAACGGTTGTGTACTCGGACCGATCGAAGACGAGTCAAGTTTGTGGTTGTTCTTGAGCCAATAGAAAAAGAAGTCGGAGAGAGGACGTAGGCAAGTTGCCGAACCTCTATAAATCATTGAGTCTTTTATTTTCCGCACTACTTTCATTTATTCGCAAGAAAGTTCGATATTCCGCATTACCACTATTCAACCCCCCTTCTAGTGGTAAATTTATCTCTTCACGTATGTCATGTTGCCTCGTTAAAACCTCGTCAAGCAAAAACCCAATGGGAAAAATATCTTGATCGTAGGGAAAAGAGTGCAACATCTAGACACATAAAGTTTAGACTTCGTCCTTTGAATATATCCTTTCATATGATCGTTATATTAATCATAGCGCTACGAAGATGATCATTCCATCGATCCCTAAAATTGTACATCTTGTTACCTCGTTAAAATACTTTCCAAGTAATAAAAACCATGTGGGGAAAATGATCATTGGAAGGAAAAGAATATAACGTAAGTCTAGATCTCCCCCTGACTTGTACATCAATCAAGGATACTTTGAAAAACTTGTGCATGTGTCGTTTGCCTCAATTAAAACTTCGCCAAGTAACAAAACCCAATGAGAGAAAATAAACCTTGGTCAAATAAAAGAGTACAACGTCGGTAAGTAAGTTTCTTTATGACTCACCATTCTCCCTCTATCTTTACATCAATTTCTGGAGTTCGGAAATTCTCCGGATTCCGATACTTCTCACATGTTTTTCAAACACAACTTTGCGCAAAGATTTGGTAAACAAATCGGCCACATTCTCCTTGGATTTCACGTGCTTTACTTCAATATTGAGAAGAGCCTGTTGTTGCTGATTGTAGAAGAATTTTAGAAATATGTGCCTTGTGTTATCCCCCTTGATATACCCAAGCTTTATCTGTTCGATGCAAGCTGCATTGTCTTCATATATGCATGTGGGTGCTTTAGTGACATTACTTAGTCCATTGTTACCTCAATATGTGTAACGATATCTCTTAACCAAATACCCTCACGTACCGCCTCATGCAAAGTGATAATCTCAGCATGATTAGATGAGGTAGCTACAAGGGTTTGCTTAGTAGACCTCCAAGATATAACAGTGTTCATAATAGCGAATACATAGCCAGTCTGGGAATGACCATTGTGTGGGTCGAAGAAATACCCTACATAAGCGAATCCTGCCAATACGTTCGTCGGGGTAGGTTCTTCGGCATTAACATTTGCTTCAGCATTTGCCTTGACGGAGGTAGTTTCCTTTGCGTGCTTGTAGGGAAAGAATAGTCCCAAGTCAATGGTTCCTTTTGGTGGGATTTTGGATACAAAACCGAGTATGCAGCGGAATAACAAAACTCAATATAAAGAATCCCAAACAGGATCAATCAAGTAACGTATATACGAAAAATAAATTGACGAAGAGAAAGGATTAAAGTCCCATACCTTTGAAGCCTTTGATAATATCTTCACAATATAATGATGATCATGAACCCGAGCACGAGCATGAAATCCCTTCGTCAACACTGAAAATATGATGTCTCTACTTCACACGAGTCAGATGTTGCCCGAAAAAATTCAACGAAACTCCGTTCTTCTAGAACACGGCTAGGAAGTTATCGTAGGAATTTTCTCTCTAATTTTTCTTGCTTATTTCTTATTTCAAAGATGAAGAACAAGATGAAAAAAATTCTCTCCCTCTCCTCTTTTGCTCTTGGCCGAACCTTCAAGTGAGTTTGTGGTGTTATTTTTGTTTTGTTTTATAAGAGATCATGTTACCTAATGAAGATATAAAATTGATTTGATAAGATCACCAAATCATATCAATATGGAAGTATGCTCAAGTAACATGCCTTATCACTTAAAAAACAAAGATACACCATGACAAAAGAGAGGGGAAGGGGCAGTCACATGGAAGGTGGGAGAAAACGGGTCGAGTCACTCGACTCGTGTACTGGACGTTCGTCAAACGACTCCGTTTTATCAACAATGTATTATACTAATTAATTAATCCAATTATATCAAATACAAATATATTTATCCAAGAAATATTATTTATGAATTGAATTAATTACCCAGTAACTTAATTTCTATTCATAAGACCGCTATATGATTTATCCAATAAATCATAATTAGATATCCAATATCTAATCTTTAATAGAGAGATAATAAATTCATATTTATCCGTCAACGATCCTGATGTGCGACTCTGTAGGTCCATCTCAGCCGGTATTGGGAGGAACCAATGAGTGCGGGCAACACTTAGCCAGCCTAGCGGGCCGCACTGTAAACCCCGACTGAGAACAAATGAAGGGATCATTCAAGAACCATTATGTCGTGAATACCATATACGTATAGGCCCTTCATCATATGTCCCGGTCAAGTCTTCGAGTCACGGTAAAGTCAAACCCTACTGTTGACTAGACACTATACATGTGTTAATGCAAATCAAGACCAACTGATTACTAGTGTATCCAATACAACTAGATCAGAATGCTTTGGCCAAAGACTTATGATATTATTTGCCATTAACCGCATAGGACATTCGCCTGCTCACTAACTGTAGATAGAATCCTTTCTTGGCGTACAGTGAAGACTGCTACCTGCCCGTATAGTCTGCACTTCGAGGTTGACCCAGTGATTAAGAAAATAGGTCTAACTACTCTAATGACAAACTAAATGACACAGGAACACCTCTTACTGAACCCTCAAGTCAAAGGTCCACATATATTACCACAACCTTTTGATTCGTCATCAACTCTCCAAGAGTGAATACCGTGTGACTGAATCAAGTATGAGTCGTGTTCGAGTACACTGGTCCCACCAATATACTTATAACTATGCAATCAAGACATGCACATGTCCTAGCATCAGTTATACAAGTCTTACTCAAAACTTAATGCCCAATTAAGTTTATCGACTTGCGAACAGTTTACGTAAATAAGCTTTAAACACTTCCAGTGCATTTTCTCTTATTCAATAACGAGAGTGGAAAGTTCGCTCTTATCTACATGGACTTCACTTCAATGTTTACCAAATCAAGAATGCATTTGAATTATAATAAACAATCAATGAATCACATTACCTTTTATTAATTATTCCATAATTATAAGTACAATGCCCCTTCTCTCTCATCTCCTGAGTGGCACTCGAGGGCATATTCCTAACAATCTCCACTTACACTCAATTACATACATCATGGTATCCAATACCCATGATCTTCATATGTCTTTCCAAGACAGCCTGAGATAACGGCTTGGTAAGCGGGTCAGAGACGTTGTCTTCTGTGTCTACTCTTTGCAGCAAAACATATCATTTGCTAACCATCTCTCGAACGAGGTGATACTTTCTCTCTATATGCTTGGTGATGTGGTGAGCCCTTAGCTCCTTGGCTTGGGTGACAGCTCCATCATTATCACAGAATAGTGATATAGGAAGCTCCGCATTAGGCACCACTTGAAGTTCTTGCACAAACTTCTGCATCCGAAATGCTTCCTTGTTAGCCTCTGAGGTAGCTTGGTACTCTTCTTGGCAGGTGGAATCTGCAGTAGCGCTTTGCTTGGAGCTTCTCCAAGATACTGCTCCTCCATTGAGAGTAAACAAATACCCAGATATCGACTTAGAGTTGTCCTTGTCTCCTTGAAAATCAGAATCGGTGAATCCAACCATCTCCAATTCTCCACCACCGTAAGTAAGAACCATATCTCTAGTTCTTCTTAAGTACTTAAGAATGTTCTTGATGGCAGTCCAGTGTTCTCTTCCCGAGTTTGCTTGAAAATGACTTACCACAGTTATAGTGTAGGCTAAGTCCGGTCTTGTGCATAACATAGCGTATATGAGGCTACCCACTGCCGAGGCATAGGGTACCTTACTCATCTCTCTTTTGTCTTTCTCACTTTGAGGACACATTTTCTTGGTGAGATGAACTCCATGTCGCATGGGAAAGAACCCTCTTTTAGAATCATCCATCTTGAATCTTTTCAGGATCTTATCTATATAGAGGGCTTGGGAAAGTCCTATCATTCTTCTCGGTCTATCTCTGTAAAGACGGATACCTAGAATATAGGAAGCGTCTCCCAAGTCTTTCATGGGGAACATTTTAGAAAGCCAAGCTTTCACAGTGCTGAGCATTGCTACGTTATTTCCTATAAGTAGAATATCATCTACATATAGTACTAAGAACGCTATGTTGCTCCCACTGACCTTTTTGTAAACACATGGATCCTCCTCGTTTTGCAGAAAATCGAAGTCCTTGGCTGCTTCATCAAATCGAAGGTTCCAACTACGAGAAGCTTGCTTCAGCCCATAAATGGCTCGTTGCACCTTACACACCTTATGAATATTAGCTTTGGACACAAAACTCTTAGGTTGTTCCATATAGATTTCCTCCTCGAGGTATCCATTTAGAAAAGCCGTTTAGACGTCCATTTGCCATATTTCATAATCGTAATAGGCAACAATGGCAAGCATCATGCGAATAGACTTTATCATAGCTACGGGAGATAAGGTATCATGATAATCGATCCCTTATTTTTGGGTATAACCCTTGCCACAAGCGTGGCCTTATTGGTGTCAACCTTGCCATCCCATCACTCTTTCTCTTATAGATCCATTTACTTCCAATAAGCTTCATGCCAGTTGGTAGATCTACTAGAGCACAGACCTGATTGGTATGCATCGAGTCTATATCAGATTCCATAGCTTCTTGCCATTTATCAGAGTCCACATCCACTATCGCCTGTGTAATACCCGCATTTTTCTTCTTTCCGGTCTTTTCATTTTTGGTGTATTTTTTGTTTTTAGTGACTTGCTTGTAACCGTATGAATATTTCAAAAATATTTAATACTGGACTTTTCATCATCCGAGCTTGTTTCGGATTTGTTTTACTCAATTCCACGGTTATTGTCTTTTCCGTCACTATTTGGTTCGATTCTCGAAATCATTGTTCGGAGCTGCCGTTTCAGGGTTGTCGTAAATACGTCTTATATTATTATGCATGTTGTGAGCTTTTGTTTGATCTTTTGACCGTGTATCGTGTATTTTGGATGTTTTGGGCCGTTTTGTAAATTCCCAAAGTTGGGGTAATTACTATCGTTGTCGTTTTTCGAACCCTTGAGTAGTCAGAATCGTGTTTTCTTTTAGCACTAAGATTCGTCGTCTCGAACTCTTTTTTTTCGTATCTTATTGTTTTGGTAATCGTCACGTTTTGATTTCTGGTTTATTTCTTGCCTGCTCAAAGCGGCTTGTCAGCCCTGTCCTGGATGGACATTACGTACGTTAACCACGTTACTGTTACGTACGTAATGGTGTTCAGGAAATCGGCAGTAGGTTCTGCCGATGCATTACGCGCGTAAGTCTGGAAGGCTTACCTATGTTAAGAAGCTAACGTACGTTAGCTGTCCAGGGCTAATGTACGTAACCGGGCCTGGTTTAAATACCCAAGAGTTGACCGATTTCGGCCATTTTCATTTTTTCCTTCCTCCTCTCCGATCCTAGGCGATTTCCGAGCGATTTCCCGGTGATTTGAATCCTTGTAACTTCAGGCCATCATCTTTCTTGAGTTTTTGGTGTGTATTAACAACATCTACGCGTGTTCTTCGTTTCCGATCCGAGGTAAACTCTTAGAACCTTATTTTGGGGAATTTGGGGATTTTTGATTAAATATCAGATTCGTTCCATGTTGTTGATTAATCCATGATGTATGTGAGTAATCTTAGTGGTATTCATGTTTTCCCTACGAGTTCATGGTATATTTTATGGTATTTGTGAAATTGAGAGGGTTCGGTTGTGATCTGCCCTTGTTGTTGTTTTGTACGAATTTACATGAATCGTAGGTGAGTTCCCGGGTGTATTCCATTTCCGTAATTGTTTAGATATGGTTGTGATTGTATTCTGCAAATCGTTAGGTTCGGGTTTGTCGGTTCCTAGCGATAGTGGTTGTTTTCCGTTCCGTCCGTTTCGTCGTTAATTACTCGAGGCAAGTATTCTTGGAAACCTTTATGCTTAACATGAAATGATGATGTATAATATGTGTGTGCTTTGGAGGAATCCGTGACTTCACTCCAGATTCACGAGCTTGTTCGCTAGCTAGTTCGGGAGGGTCCTTAGAGGCCTCGAATAGGATTAGTGGTTTCGCCCCGGTCCTAGGCGATGCCTGTGCATGATTTGTTTTCTGATTATGGCCAGTTCAGGAGGTTCCTTAGAGTCCTCGAATGGGACCAGTGGTTTCGCCCCGGTCCTAGGCAAACTGAATATTGACTGTTTGTTTTCCGGAAAAAGACATGTCTGGTTTTGGTTTTTGAAATGAATTGATTCATGTACTATGAAATGTGTAAGCGAATGGTTTTCCTTGATTACTTGTACTAGCATAATTGCTAACCCCTTTGGAGACCCATTTTGGGGAAATTCTTGTTATGAATTTCAGGTGGCGTTCAGCCAGTCGAGCGGGCACTAGAGCAGTACGAGGATGTTGGTCGGGGATGTTGGGATTCGGTGCCTAAAACGAAGGCCCAGCAGAAACGGTAAAATGAGAATTAATTCGATCCGAATCCCTACGAGGATCGATCAAGCTACGTATATACGAATATAAAAAAAACAAGGAAGATTAGGAATCATACCCTCGTAATCCGTTGATTAAAATGGTGTACTCCTTGAAGATGATTCCCCAAGCTTTAAATGCTATCCACGAATCCAATCCGCTCCAAGATCTTGGATGATCCAACGCCGAAAGCACCGCGTCTCTACTTGCCACGCGCAGGAGCAACGATCGGAATGACAATGCCTTGCTATCGTCCAAGGATACGGCTAGAGCAAGGTTGTACGAGCTTGTATATTAAGATTATTACACTCTAAGTGTTTTAATCTATATCTCTCTATAAGTTTCTATTTTTCCTCCAAGAAAAAATTCAAGCTATATTTGTGAAGATGACGAAGACAATTCTTCTCTCTCTATCTCTCAAAATCGTGAGGCTCAAATTGTAAGGGAGGGTGATGAAGTCTTCACTTCTTTATACACATTCAACCACCAAAATCACCTTTTAAAATCACATGAGATTTTTGTCCCCTCCACAAGTCATTGGTCTTCCACCACTTAAGGTGGAGACAAAAGACCAAGACAAAGGGAAGTAGGTGGGTGGGGCGGCCTCTAGAAGGAATCAGATGAGTTCGGTTCATTTTGGACTCCCGCAAATCCAAACAGATAAACTCCAATTCCGTTCTGATGTATTTGTATCAATTAATTAATCCAATTAATTGATCATATTAAATACTATATAATATAATTAATTTCTACAAGAAATAATTATATCTATGAATTAAACTAATCACTCAATAATTTATTTAATTCATTAGGTCGTGAATTAATTTGTCCAATAAATTAATTTAGACATCCAATGTCCCAAAATTAATTAAACATCTAATGTCCAATAAATTAGATATCCAATATCTAATATATATATAGAGAGAATAAGTTTGATTCATTCCGTCGTTAATCCTATTGCGCGACACGGTAAAAGGTCCGTCTCAGTTAGAAATGGGTGGAACCAAAGAGTAGTAGCACCACCTAGCCAGCCTTGCGGCCTACACTGTACCCCAACTGAGAACGAATGATTGGGATCATTCAAAAACCATTCTGTCGTGAATACCAGTATACATATAAACCCTTCTTTCAAATGTCCCGATCAAGTTATAGGGTCACGGTCAGTTAAACCTATCTGTACTTGACGCTATGCATGAGTTAATGCAGATCGAGATCATCGAGCTCTCGTGTATCCAATACAACTAGCTCCAATACTTTGGCCAAAGACTTATGATCTCATCTGCCAATAACCGCATAGGACATATAACCCGTTCACTAACAGGATAAAGAATCCTATCTTGGTATTTCAGTAGAACGTGCTACTTGCCCGTCAAGATGCACGTCGAGGTTGACCCCCACCTTTCAGTTTTTTGGGTCGAACTACTCTAATGAAAATCTTAACGTCACAAGCACATTCCTACTAAATCCTCAAGTCGAAGGTTCACGAACACCTATCACAACCTTTCGATTCTGTCATTGACTGTCCCGGAGTGAAATCCGTGTGACGAATCGAGGGTGAGTCGGTTCGAGTATACTAATCTAATTAACATACCTATAACATGTGCTCCCACTAACCATTAATGTTCAACAGGCACTCTCCAAGTCAAAGAACACGTCATACAAGTCTTCACATAAACTTAACGCCCAATCAAGTTTCATCGACTTGCGAACGATTAAGTATTTGAGCCATAAACCTTTCCAGTGCCGATCCCCTTATCCAATAAGGAGTGGAATGTTTTGCTCTCAAATACACGGACTAGTTTATATATATATATATATATGTATATATATATTTACGAGTCAAGAATACTAGTGACTTCCAGTAAATAAAGAAACATACTATTGCCTTTTGATAGTGATTTACATAATAATAAGTACAATGCCCTCACTCAACATCCTCTGAGTGGCATTCGAGGGCATACTCCTAACAATCTCCCACTTGCACTCAATGCCACTCACTGTGGTATATAATACCCATGTTCTCCAGATGACGCTCGAAGCTAATCTGAGAAAGTGGCTTGGTCAGTGGATCAGCGGTGTTGTCGGCTGAGTCTACTCTATGCAGCAAAATGTATCCCTTGCGAACAAATTCTCTTACGAGATGATACTTCCTCTCACTGTGTTACTGTTGTGAAACCTCGGCTCCTTGGCCTGCGCTACAGCTCCATCGTTGTCGCAGTACAGCGGAACAGGCAGCTCAGCACATGGTATCACTTGAAGTTCTCCTAGAAAATTCTTAATCCAGAACCCTTCCTTAGAAGCGTCTGAGGCTGCTTGATACTCAGCCTGACAGATGGAATCAGCAGTCGCGTTTTGCTTGGCACTAAGCCAATATACTTCTCCTCAATTAAGAGTAAATATGTAGCCAGAAGTAGACATCGAATCGTCTTTCTGTCATTGGAAGTCTGAATCAGTGAAGCCCATCACATCAAGTTCTCCACCGCCATACATAAGAACCAGATACCAGGGTTTGCCTGAAACCTACTTACCATGCTCACAGCATGCGCAATGTCAGGTTCGGTACACAACATAGCATAGATAAGGCTACCCACGACCGAAGCATATGGTATATTACTCATTTCCTTTCGTTGTTCCTTACTTTGAGGACACATCTTTGAGGAGAGTTTTATTCCATGTCACATCGGTAGGAACCCTCTTTTAGAATCATCCATCTTAAATTCCTTTAAGATTTTATCTATATAGAGGGGTTGGGAAAGACTTATCATTCTCTTCGATCTATCCCGGTAGAGCCGAATACCAATAATATAGGTTGCTTCTCCCAAGTCTTTCATGGAGAAATTACTCGAAAGCCAAGATTTCACAGAACTTAGCATTCCCACATCATTTCCTATTAGTAGAATGTCATCTACATATAGTACTAAGAATGCGATCTTGCTCCCACTAGCCCTCTTGTATACTCAAGGTTCCTTTTAATTTTGCACGAAGTCAAATTCTTTGACTGCCTCATCAAAACAAAGGTTCCAACTATGCGAAGCTTGCTTCAGTCCATAAATGGAACGCTGAAGCTTGCACACTTTCTGAATATCGACTTCGGACATAAAGCCTTTAGGCTGCTCCATATAGATTTCCTCCTCGAGGAATCCATTGAGGAAAGCCGTTTTTACATCTATTTGCCATATCTCATAATCGTGGTAGGCAGCTATAGCAAGCATCATGCGAATAGACATCATAGCTACGGGCGAGAAGGTATCGTGATAATCGATCCCTTCTTTCTGGGTATAACCCTTTGCCACAAGCCTGGACTTATAGGTGTCAACCTTGCTATCCCCATCAGTCTTTCTCTTGTAGATCCACTTGTTCCCAATAGGCACTATGCCCTTGGGGCGGTCTACTAGAGTCGAGACCTGGTTTACATGCATCGAGTCTATCTGAGCTTCCATAGATTCACGCCAATTCGCGGAGTCTACATCCACAATCACTTGGTCATAGGTCGTTGGGTCCGTCTCTTGGCTATCACCTGGAACCTCATGGAGACCCAGCTCCTCCAAGTGCACAAGGTCATACCTCTCACGTAAATGATACACCCTACTAGACCTATGAGGTGGTTGTACTTGTATTTCAGAAGGTTCGGTTCCTACTTCTTGTACAGGTGTCTCCTGAGGGGTTTCATTGTATTCTTCCAAAGAAATACTTCTACCTGCTCCGCCTTCCTGAATGAACTCAGCTTCCAGGAAGTGTGCTTGTAAAGCAACAACGATCTTTCGATCTTCGGGCATGTAGAATAGATAACCCATCGTCCCAGATGGGAATCCAATGAAACGTCCCTTCACGGACCTCGCTTCCAACTTTTCCACCTTAGTCTTCTTGACATAGGCGGGACATCCCCAAATCCTAATGTGATTAAGACTTGGTTTCCTGCCCTCTCACATCTCATGTACAGTTTTAGGAATGGATTTGGAAGGACATCTGTTCAAGATATAAGCAGCAGTCAGGAGTGCATACCCCCACAGGTAAATCGGTAAGTCAGTATAGCCTAACATAGAACGGACCATGTTCAACAAGGTCCGGTTCCTTATTTCTGACACACCATTTAACTGAGGAGTACCTGGAGGTGTTAGTTGTGATACTATTCCATGTTCCTTAAGGAACTCATCAAACTCCATACTCATATACTCGCCACCTCGGTCCGATCGAAGTGCTTTGATATGATTTCCAGTTTGTTTTTCGACTAGGGACTTAAATTCCTGGAATTTCTCAAGGGCCTCGGATTTATGTTTCATTAAGTATACATAACCATACCTAGTATAGTCATCTGTAAACGTAATGAAATACTGATATCCATCACGTGCTACTTCCAAAGCAGCACAAACGTCGGTATGGATTAATCCTAGTTTATCAGTAGATCTTTCAAAAGTCCCTGTGAAGGGGGACTTAGTCATTTTTCCTTTAAGGCAAGATTCAAAAGTAGGAAAGGGATCCGATCCCAATGGACCCATAAGTCCATCCTTTTCCATTTTGTAAACCTTGGTCTGACCAACATGACCAAGTCTAAGATGCCATTTCAAAACTTGATTAGTTTCATCCCTACCACGCTTCCTAGTCATAGTATTCACAACGACCTTATTACTAAGGTTTAGATGATACAATCTATTCAACAATGTAGCAGTGCCCACTAGTTTATTTCTAAAATAAATTTTGCAGGAACCATCACCAATGAAAAATGAAAAGCCTTTCCGATCCATGACCAGAATGGATACAGTGTTCTTATGCCCCTTGGGCAAAACGAGTACATCATCCAAAGTTAAAACAAAGCCGGATTCCAAATCCAAAAGAAGTGATCCTATGTCAGTTGCTTTGACACTATGCCCGCTTCCGACAGTAATCATCACTTCCCCAGCTCCAAGCTTCCTAGTTTGTTCCTGATCCTAATTCACGGTATAAATATGAGAACTAGCACCAGAATCCAGTATCCAAGAAGTAGAATATACAGTAGCAGAAAAATTTGTTTCCAAAACTAAAAGTTATGAACCTGAAGCGCCATGAAGAATCAGACAGTCTCTAGCCCAGTGGCCCAACTCACCATATTTGAGACATGCGTCCTTCTTCTTCTTGCTCTTGGGAACCAACGGGGCCTTGCCCTTACCTTTAAGGTCCTTAACTTGTGGTCCCGTATGCTTCTTGGTCTTTTTCTTCTTATTCTTAGACCTCCGAGGTCCAGAATAAATCACAAGGACAAACTCCTTCATCCGCGGAGTCTTCATCTGAGACTGAGCGGTCACCAGTTTGTTCATCAACCCTGCTAAGTTGCAAGCAATCTCATTGCAGTTGAAATTCATAACAAACTATGAGAAGGAATCAGGGAGAGACTGTAGGATAAGGTAATCAAGAGCCTCCAATATCTCGATCATAGATATCATTTTGAGGATGTGGTCCTCGACCTTCTCACCTTCCTTCATCCTAGCACTGAACAGTTGCTTGTATATCTCATATCTAGGGGTTCGACTATGCTCACCATAAAGCTCGGTTAAGTGAGATAAAATCTGCCTAGCAAAAGTCATTTTCTCATGAGCTCTCTGAAGCTCATTAGATATAGAAGCCATCATGTAAGCACGGACTTTTACGTCATCCTTAACCCACTTTTCGTTGTTTTCAATCTCTTCCTGATTGTCTCTTGTCCGCACTGGAGGCGCCGGAATGTCCGTCTCCAATACGTATCCCAGTGCCTCTATACTGAGGACTATCATCAGATTGCAGAGCCAATCCACAAAGTTAGGTCCGATTAAGGTGTTCTTTTCGAGTACAATTGCGAGCGGGATCATTGTCATATTGAGAGTAATGTTCGTCTGCATTAAGTACGACAGATTAATTAGTGACTCGTTCAATTATGATTTGAGTATAAAATTAAGGTCTTTTCTTTAACCCAACTCCACTATTTTTATCGGAATAACACACTCCCATGTGAAATCCAGAAGTATCGTTTGCTCTACTTCATAGTGGTGATCGAGTTCTTTATAAATCTTAATAGAGGGCAACCGAACAAGTTTCTAGTCTATTAATTTTCATAAAGTGTTGTCCAACACCAACCCATCTAATGGATGATTCGATCTTCTTTTTCCCCTTGTTCACTCCCCTCAACCTATACGGTTTCTATGGTTCGTGAACAAGTCAAGTTTATCCCATCGACGCAAATCAGTTTAATTATTGAATCTTATCCGGCAACCGAACAAGTTTCTAGGGATAAAATTTGCTCCAACCAAAGGCATCCAATGCGCTCTCGGTAATTTATCAATCCTCCCCGAACGACTACCCCGATAACTCGGAAGCGATGGAGGGAAGGAAAACCTTGAAACCTTTTAAACTTAATAATTTGTCATGGGAGAATTTTCGTGATTAATGTTACACTTTGCACATTAATTCATTTAAGCGCGTTTGTTGCATTCATACCATACGAATAAACATTCACAACCTAGTTGCTACCAACATGTAGTTCATGGACCGTTCCTAGAATCAAAAATTCCGTAATCTAATTACAGGTCTTTGGTCTTGAATCTTCGTCTTCTCGAATAGATCTTCCTCCGGTCTTCGTCATTACATATAAATTTTACATTGAAAAATTGCATCCTAGACACAAATAATTCTAGTAAAACAAATAGGCTCAAAACGGCCTTTACAACCCAATCGAATAAAACCGAAAGATTCAAAACTAAGTCGATGAACCACATCCCCATTCAAAAGCATTCATCCAATAAATACTACATAAATGGATACAACGAATATTAATATTGATCCAACCAATAATTAGAATTGATCCAATCAATTTACACAAAGGGTAATATGGAAACGCTCAAAATAATTCGGGCATCCACAAGTATTCCAATTAATCAAATTTCCCTTGTAAAATGAAATACCATAAATAATTTAAACATATTAAATCTAATTTAACATGCAAGAGATTAATTTTTTGGAACACACGAAAAAACGAACCGGGACTGTCTGCCTGACACGGCCCGTACCGATTGACACGGTCGGGTCACCCATCCAGTCGCTAGCTGGCCACCGGACACGGCCTGTGTCAAAAATGACACTGTCGGGTCACCCGGGCAGACTTCCCCTTTTGTCCGAAAAGTCGTCCAACGACGATTCGATGCTAGATTTTCAACCGGATATCCAATATCGATACTTTCCGACTTTCATATCTTCAATATAAATCATATTTTCCAAAAAATAAAGATTTATATTTAGACATAAATTTACGAAAAATATAACTACAACGAACGAAAAACATACACCATGATTATGACTATAAATGATTCAAAATCATTCACCATCCAATCAAGCATTCTAAATGCTAAATATCGTATATAAGATCGCAAGACCTATGCTCCGATACCACTGTTGGGATTCGTTGCATAAAACGAAGGCCCAACGGAAACGGTAAAAAGAAAATTAATTCGATACGAATCCCTACGAGGATCGATCAAGCTACGTATATACGAATATAAAATGAAAAC
The DNA here is from genome assembly GCA_033398695.1 of Orobanche coerulescens. Lineage (NCBI taxonomy): Eukaryota > Viridiplantae > Streptophyta > Magnoliopsida > Lamiales > Orobanchaceae > Orobanche > Orobanche coerulescens. The sequence goes on along the minus strand of CM065803.1, from coordinate 187,717,797 downwards.
AAGAAAGATTAGGAATCATACCCTCGTAGTCCGTTGATTAAAATGGTGTACTCCTTGAAGATGATTCCCCAAGCTTTAAATGCTATCCAAGAATCCAATCCGCTCCAAGCTCTTGGATGATCCAACGCCGAAAGCACCGCGTCTCTACTTGCCACGCGCCGGAGAAACTGTAACACCCCAAATTAGACGGATATGACAGTGCTGTGGACCCCCAACTGGGACCCACCAGGCGAATGAAAATTAATGAATTAATAATATAATTGTAGTACCGAACCACATTATATCATCAATTACTGCGATGAGGAGTTTCAAGTACGGCACACCCAGGAAATACAGAATACATGTATATTTTATATGAAGATAAAATATACAACACTGAATAAAATGAATATCCAAACGGAAATCTGCAGCGGAAATAAAAATGAAGAAACATAAATGACTGAAAAGGACTGGGGCCCCCTACTAGTATCACTGGGACTCCTCGCCGTCAACGTTCTCTTCCCGTGCTTTTGCCTTGCCATGACCTGAAAACAACATCCCCCAAGGGGGTCAGTTACACAGAACAACAATTCTCAAGATTTGAACAAAATACAATAATCACATGAATGAGTTAGGAAGATGAGTTGAATGATGGGCATCATAGTACGCCCAAATGGAATGTGCATGTGCACAAGTAGTCGAGTGTCCGGAGTACCGCATATACACCCGCAACTTGGCCTAATTAGTCTCACGGAGACACGTTATCGTGTGCATAGTCCAATGTGTCCGGAATCCCGCATATACACATGACCATAGTGTGCGCGACTAAAAATTCCACACATACACCACCCGGCAACGCAATACAATCCCGGAGGGTCACAAGAACAAAGCGACCGAGATGAGAAATAATGAATAAAAATCTGACAAGGGTCAAGAATGACTTACCGAGATGAAATAATGATTCAATTAATGATAACTTCAAATGAAATGATTGGAACCGTCGTTCCTCGTGAATTAAATGATTAGTTTGATAATTAAAAGTCTCAACATTATTGATATATTATAAATGAATTATATGTATGAATGAACAACTACGAAAGGAATGAGTATCCTTTTAACCGAGTAAGAATCAACTTACACAATACCGGTGATGAAAAGTCCTCTCTCGAACAAACGTCCTTAATGGGAAATTGGTCGCTCGAACAACCTTGAATAATATAATTACCAACAAACGCTCAATATATGTATCAAGAACGATTATAACCAACTCAAAAATCGATACAATAATAATCAAACTCATTGGGGCATTATAACGAATACGTTGCAAACATTCAATTATATCGATACCAAACTCCAAATGAGTAACACAATCCAACAAAACACCTTCAATGATATCAATAATCCAATAGAAAACCACAATTCAAAATTACTACAACATCAATCGGAAACCCCCAAAATAATCAAAGTCAACCACCAAGGGTTCTTGAATAAATCCCCCAATATTCATCAAATCCGAAATATACACCAATAAATCCGTAGGAATGCATGTATCCAAGGTAGATAATCCATATCTAACATATTCCAACATAATAACAAGCTTACACGAAGAGATAGGAAGGAAAACACTCAAATTTTGAAATTCTAGATTCAAAAAATGTTTACCTTGATTTGATGTGTTGGAGAAGATTAGATGATGATTAATCCGGATTAGGAGCTTGAAGATGTTGATAGGTGGATGCAGCTCGAAGAGATCTCTCCAAATCGTCCGAAATCGCCCAAGGAAGGAGGTGAGAAGTGAAAATGACGAAACTGGACTAAACTGTCCTATATATACTAACCGGATATTTAGCGTGCGCTAGCGGGTTAACCGGGCAGTCCAGTGAGCTCTGACTGCCTCGTTAGCGTGCGCTATGAACTTGGTAGCATGCGCTAATGCCTTCCCGATAGCGTGCGTTAACCCTAAATGTTAGTGTGCGCTAACTGATGTTTGATACCCAGCAAGTGGAGTCCAGAACCTCCTGTCCTCTGCCTTGCTCGCGATAGCGTGCGCTACACCCATAACTTAGTGTGCGCTACACATACCACTAGCGCACAATATGATATGCTCGTAGCGTGCGCTATGAATTATTCCATTTCAGTCCAGTACCTAGTGGACTGTCTGATCGAGCTTTAGCGTGCGCTACACTGATTGCTTAGCGTGCGATATCCAAACTACTAGCGTGCGTTACTTACCATTCGTAGCGTGCGCTACTACAACTCAAATTCAGTCCAGTGCCTTATGGACTGTCTGCCTGAACCACATTAGCATGCAGTAATGCTGAGAGGTAGAGTGCGCTACCCGTACTCAATTAGCGCGCTAAAGAGAGTATGTAGCATGCGCTACTCCTCACACACATCCCACTACAAAGATGACAATGATGATAAGCTCAGCCCGACTCTCCAACCAGGTTGAATGACGAATAATAACTGATACACGATACACGTTACTCTGAACGGTGGATACAATGAATGAATGTGAATGATGAATGATTATTAATGAGTGAAAAATTACCGAGTGACAATATACTGAATGCTAATGAATGAATTTACAACCGGGTATTACATACTCCCCCCTTAAAAAGAGTTTCGTCCTCGAAACTAAGGGTTAAACAATTCGGGATAACTCTCCCGCATACTATCCTCGGTTTCCCAAGTAGCCTCTTCGACTCCGTGTCTAGACTACTGAATCTTAACCAAAGGAATCTTCTTGTTCCTCATCTATTCGATACGCCACTCTAAGACTCGTACAGGACGCTTCTCATACGAATAATCATCCGCGATCTCGATTTCATCGAACTGAAGTATGTGACTCGGGTCGGCAACCTATTTCATCAACTGAGAGACATGAAACACATTATGAATTTGGCTCAACACCGGAGGTAAGGCCAATCGATATGCCAGACTGCCTACTCGATCCAAAATCTCAAACGATCCAATGAATATCGGACTCAACTTCCCCCGTTTTCCGAAATGGAAGATACCTCGGCTCGGGGATACCTTGACCAAAACGTGGTCACCTGCCTCGAACTCTAATGGTCGACAACGATTATCTGCATATGATTTTTTTCGACTCTGAGCGGTCAACAAACGACTCCTGATCAAAGCTACCTTCTCGCGGGCGGCTATAAGCATATCGGGATCGGTGCCGATTGATTCTGATAAGTCATCCCAACATAAGGGAGATCGATAACGATGACCATATAAGGCCTCGTAAGGTGCCATCTTGATCGAAGCATGCCAACTGTTATTGTATGTGAACTTAATCAACGGTAATTGGGCTTCCCAATCGTCTTTCCAATCGAGGACACATGATCTCAACATGTCCTCCAACATATGAATAGTTCGCTCTGATTGTCCATCGGACTGAGGGTGAAAAGATGTGCTGAAATTGAGCTGAGTTCCCATGGCACGATGAACAGATTTCCAAAAATGCGACACGAATCACCCGTCACGATCTGAAACGATACTCTTAGAGGTACCGTGCAATCTCACTATCTCTTTGATGAACAACTGGGCAAGTCTCTCGGGATCCCACGTATCCTTAATCTCAAGGAAATGAGCTGACTTAGTTAAGCAGTCCACAATTATCCAAATTGTATTCATGCCATGACGACTCGTCGGCAAACTCATGATGGAGTCCATTGAAATATCCTCCCACTTCCACTCTGGAATAGGGAGCGGTTTCAGCATACCCTCCGGTCGCTGATGTTCTATCTTGACTTGCTGACAGGTTAAACATCTCGAAACAAATTATGAGATTTCTCGCTTCATATTACTTCACCAGTAATTTTGTTTCAAGTCTTTGTACATCTTGATAGACCCCAGATGAATGGAATAAGGGGTAGCATGAGCTTCTCTCAAAATCGAGTTTTTCAACTCGTCATCCGCCGGTACGCATAACCGGTTCTTAAATCGCAAAAGTCCATCCTCGTGGACCACAAATCCAGGGGCTTTCCCCTGAGCCACATCCTCTCGGATGCGCAACAAAAACGGGTCTGAACCCTGATTCACTCTGATCGCCTCCTCAAGTGGCGATGAAATCTCTAACATGCAAAGTTACCCTTGCACTCGCTGTAACCAGACCTCGATCTAGGCTCTTAGGAATTCCTATTGAAGCTCCTTCTGAGCAGTCAAACGAGCAAGCGTTTTCTCCTGAACGGTCTTACGACTCAAGGCGTCAGCGACAACGTTCGCCTTGCCTGGGTGGCATAGTATCTCAATATCATAATCTTTGATTAGTTCCAACCACCGCCTCTGTCGCATATTTAACTCCTTCTGAGTAAATATATACTTCAAACTCTTATGATCGGTGAAAATCTGATAGGTGACGCCATAAAGATAATGACGCCAAATCTTCAATGCGAATACCACGGCTGCTAGCTCCAGGTCATGGGTCGGATAATTGACCTCGTAAGGTCTCAATTGCCGTGAAGCATAGGCAATAACTTTCCTGTTCTACATTAATACACATTCAAGACCGTGTCCGGACACGTCACTATACACCACGAATCCTTCCGTCCCTTGTGGCAAGGAAAGGATAGGTGCTGAAATCAAATGGCTCTTGAGTTCTTCAAAACTCTATTGAGATGCATCAGACCACGTGTATTTCTTATCCTTCCGCAAAAGGTTTGTCATAGGTTGAGCGATTTTAGAAAATCCTTCCACAAATCGCCGGTAATAGCCTGCTAATCCGAGCAAGCTTCGGATTTCCTTAACATTCTTCGGAGGTTGGCAATCTCGGATAGCCTCCATCTTTTGAGGGTCGACACGTACTCCGTCTGATGAAATCACATGTACGAGAAACGTCACCTCGAACATACAGAACTCACATTTGGAAAACTTTCCATAGAGTTGCACTCGTCTCAACACGTCGAGAACCTGAAGGTGAACTTCGTGCTCCTCTCGGTCACAAGAATAAATCAAAATGTCGTCTATGAAAACAACCACGAACTGATCCAAATAGTCAATGAAAACCCGATCCATTAACTCCACGAATACCGCAGGTGCATTAGTTAACCCAAACGGCATTACCACAAACTCGTAATGACCATAGCGTGTTCGAAACGCCGTTCTAGCGATATCCGACTCTCGAATTCGCAACTAATGATACCCAGATCTTAAATCGATCTTGGAAAATACTGAAGCTCCCTGAAGTTGATCCAAGAGATCATTGATGCGGGGTAGGGGATATTTATTCTTGATTGTCACTCTGTTCAATTCCCGGTAATCAATGCACAAGCGAAAAGAACCGTCCTTCTTCTTGACAAATAACACAGGTGCTCCCCACGGGGATGCACTTGGTCGGATATAACCTTTCTCGGACAATTCCTCCAGTTGATTCTTCAATTCCTGTATTTTGGTCGGGGCCATCCGATACGGTGCCTTCAATATTGGAGATGTACCAGGCTCCAACTCAATCGTGAATTCCACATCTCTCTGTGGAGGCAAATCAGGTAACTCGTCTGGAAATACATCGGAATATTCTCTGACTACAGGAATATCCGCCAACATTACTGATGATTTCTCGGTCTTGGTCATATAACACCAATAACCAACACACCCCTGATTGAGTAATTTCACTGCTTTCATCATATTAATGACTCTACCGGAACAGTTGGGATTACCTCCCTGAAATACACATTTGACTCCATCATCTGAAATGATAGTGACCATACGCTTGCGGACACTAATGATGGCATCGTGACGATCCATCCAATCAATACCCAAGATGACGTTGTCTCTAGGTAAGTCTACCACAATTAGGTCCGCTAACCAATCACACATTAAGCTGAATCGGACAATTCTTAATCTCACGATCTCAGATAATTCTTCTACCGTCTGGTAGACCAATGACATAAGGCTCACAACTAGTAGCACTATCCAGACGTAGTCTACCCAAACATGACTCCGAAATGAATGAATGCGATGCACCAGTATCAAAAAGGGTACACACAAGTTGAGATAGAATTTCGTGTGTACCTGAGATCATTCGGGCCTCCGGATCGTCGGTCCTCTTCATCTCATAAATTCGGGGCTTGCCAACCCCGAAACTGGATGCTCCCGTCTGATAGCTGTGGGCTCCACCTTTGTTTGCTCTCGTCATCTTGAACGATGCGTACTGAGTGGCCTGATTCTGATCCGCTGACTGCTTCGGGGCCTGAGATATTGCCGGAGTAGGTTTGGAGTCTCTTCGGCAAAAACGGGCCTTATGCCCGGCAATTCCACAGTTATAACACGTGATAGTCTGCCTCCAACACCTAATGCTGAAATGACCCTGTGCTCCACAGTTGAAACAGGTGATGGCCGAACTGGCCGCTCGGGACTCAGTTTCCGCAGGTTTAGGCACCATAGGGGGTCGCTCGAAAAAAGTAGGGCCCATATGAGGCTTCTTGAAGGTTGCCTGACCGCCTTCGGACTGATTACGATTCTTGGATTTCTTGCTAGCAGATGAAGGTTGTTGCTTAGTAATTTCCTTAGCAATAAGCTCATAAGTAAGAGCTTTCTCGATTAATTCGGCCAGAGTGGCGCAATGATGATTAAGCAATTGCATTTGGGCCATCATGACCTGCATAAAAGTGAGTGGATCAACCCGAACACCTTCCGATTGAGCTGCATCCCGGGCAAGACTTCCTGACAGTGAGTGATTATATCTGGGTGAATGAGTGGCAGCGTCGCTGCTTGTTGAATTAGCATTATTCCTCGCATTCGCGCATGTATTCACATGAGCACCCAGGTTTCGGCCCGCACCGCGGCCTCTTTCCCTGCGTCCTCTGACAGCTCTCTCCATACTGACGTAGGAAAGTCACATGATAATTATAGATCTCGTATGAGTACCACATTATGATTTCGTTATGAAATGATAATAATGAGTATACGCGCTCTAACACAATGATTACATGAATGATCAACTGAGGTGACATGATTATCTGATGAAATTCTTGAAATGATTATCTTGAACAAGTTAACAAGATTAATGATACGATCCACAAGATCAACAACTGAGCAATGAAGTGAAATGAGTGATTAATGAGTTATCATGATCGACAAGATCAAAAATGAAGATGATGATTGAGGATTATTGACTGAGAATGATGAATGAGTGATTCTTATTGCCAGAAATTATACCATGGCATCAGAAATCTTACAGTTCTTTCGGTCTGAGGGGCTTGGCGCTTGCACAGGTCACACGTGACGCGAAAGTCCAATGATACTAGTCTGACGAACGATGATTTCAAATGAGACATGACTCGGAAGGTAGTATTCAAAACCACGCTCTGATACCAACTACGTAACACCCCAAATTAGACGGATATTACAATGCCGTGGACCCCCAAATGAGACCCACCACGCGAATGAAAATTATTGAATTAAATAATATAATTGCAGTACCGAACCACATTATATCATCAATTACTCCGATGAGGAGTTTCTAGTACGACACACCCATGATATACAAAATACATGTATATTTTATATGAAGATAAAATATACACACTGAATCAAATGAATATCCAAACGGAAATCTGCAGCGAAAATAAAAACGAAGAAACATGAATGACTGAAAAGGACTGGGCCCCCTACTAGTATCACTGGGACTCCTCGCCATCAACATTCTCTTCCCGTGCTTTTGCCTTGACATGACCTGAAAACAACATCCCCCAATGGGGTCAGTTACACAGAACAACAATCCTCAAGAGTTGAACAAAATACAATAATTACATGAATAAGTTAAGAAACTGAGTTGAATGATGGGCATCATAGTATGCCCGAATGGAATGTGCAAGTGCACAAGTAGCCGAGTATCCGGAGTCCCGCATATACACCCGCAACTTGGCCTAATTAGTCTCACGGAGGCACGTTACCGTGTGCACAGTCCAATGTGTCCGGAGTCCCGCATATATACATGACCATAGTGTGCCCGACTAAAAATTCCACACATACACCACCCGGAAACGCAATACAATCCCGGAGGGTCACAAGAACAAAGCGACTGAGATGAGGAATAATGAATAAAAATACGACAAGGGTCAAGAATGACTTACCGAGATGAAATAATGATTCAATGAATGATAGCTTCCAATGAAATGATTGGAACCGTCGTTCCTCGTGAATTAAATGAATAGTTTGATAATTACAAGTCTCAACATGATTGATATATTATGAATGAATTATATGTATGAATGAACAACTACGAAAGGAATGAGTATCCTTTTAACCGAGTAAGAATCAACTTACACAATACCCGTGATGAAAAGTCCTCTCTCGAACAAACGTCCTTAATGGGAAATCGGTCGCTCGAACAACCTTGAATAACATAATTACCAACAAACGCTCAATATACGCATCAAGAACGATTATAACCAACTCAAAAATCGATACAATAATAATCAAACTCATTGGGGCATTCTAACAAATACGTTGCAAACATTCGTCCCTTTGGTTACAACCAACCCCAATTATATCGATACCAAACTCCAAATGAGTAACACAATCCAACAAAACACCTTCAATGATATCAATAATCCAATAGGAAACCATAACTCAAGGTTACGACAACATCAATCGGAAACCCCCAAAATAACCAAAGTCAACCACCAAGGGTTCTTGAATAAATCCCCCAATATTCATCAAATCCGAAATATACACCAATAAATCCATATGAATACATATATCTAAGGTAGATAATCCATATTTAACATATTCCAACATAATAGCAAGCTTACACGAAGAGATCGGAAGTAAAACACTCAAATTTCGAAATTCTAGATTAAATGATGATTAATCCGAATTAGGAGCTTGAAGATGTTGATAGGTGGATGCAGCTCGAAAAGATCTCTCCAAATCGTCCGAAATCGTCCAAGGAAGGAGGTGAGAAGTGAAAATGACGAAACCAGACCGAACTGTCCTATATATACTGATCCCAGCTTAGCGAACGCTAAGTCCTGATATTTAGCGTGCGCTAGCGGGTTAACCGGACAGTCCAGTGAGCTCTGACTGCCTCGTTAGTGTAATATCTGGAATTTCTACTACTGTTGTTTGAGATTATTTTATCCGAGTTATATTGTACAGCGTGGAATCTGTACAGTATGGATAAAATAAATAAGGGACTGATATGTCAGTATTTGTACAATTGACGTATTTGGTAGACAATTACAATTTAGGACATCGTGTATCAGGTTATCGTACTTTCGATATTGAGTATATCATATAAGAATGTTATTGGATCCAGTATATGTATTCAGTATGCGTGTATGCGTATCCGGTATGTCGAGATGGACATGAACAATTGGATTTTTGGCTAAGTATAAGCCTTAACGTACGTTAAGATTTTGATTTAACGTACGCTAAGTTTGTACGTGTTATGTACGTTATGCATAAGGCATTACGTACGTAACGAGAGAATCAGGCAAGTTCGAGTCGTGGTCGGCAAGTGGGCCCGATGTCGGCAACGGATGTGGACAACTGAGTCAACGTACGTATTACATACGCTATACAGGGTGTATTACGTACGTAATACGAGCTTTTACTGTAGCAAGTCAACGTACGTATTACGTACGTTATGATGAAATTGTTACGTACGTAAGCATGTTAACAAAACAGGTCAGTTAGTTCTGGGATGAGGTTACATACGCTACGTGGGACGAGTAGCGTACGCTAAAGATCATTACATACGTTAATTATGAAGGATAACGTACGTAATGAGTTATGCAGTTTATAAAATGAAGTTCGTTCTTTCATTTCACTTCAGCACATCACTTCGTTTTTCGACTCTAAACACTGAGAGAGAGAGAGAGAGAGTTAGCTCTCCTAAGTCGATTTTGAGCTTGAGGACTTGGATTTGAGGCTTGGATATGGAGCTATGGTTGATTCTTGAAGTAATTGCTAGTGTTTTCATCTTCGAAAAGGTAAGTTGGATAATCCTCCATTTCATTTTGGATCTTTGATGTTGTTATTGATGATTGATTCGTATGAAGATGATTAAGGGCTTGGTGTTACGATTCTTGAGGATATATGAGGTGTTTGTTGAAGGAAGATGATGATATGTTGGTTTATGTCTTGAATATGTTGATTATGATTATGAAATCATAGAGTTCTTGATGTTCTTGGTATTGTTGTTGCGATTTTTGACGTTAGGAAGATCGTATGTTGAAGAACATGATGATATACACCTTGAATTATGATTAGGGAATGTTTAGATGTTAGAAAACATCGGATTTCGTTGTTTTACGGGTTATGAACGTGAATTCGGACAATTCGTGTTCTTAAAGAACTATTGAATTATATATGTCATGATTTTATAAGAAATGGAATTTGGAAAGGTTACGGATGATTTTGGAATATGATTATTCATGATAATAACCGGTAAATTGTTCTACGAATTTACCAATATGAACAAGAAGGAATCTTGTTGATTCGTGTTTAAAGATTAAAGATGGAATCGAATATGTTATGAAATCCTTAATATCGATATGAGTTGATCATTGATATGATGAAAGTGTTAGTCGATGCTTGGAATGCATGCCACTGTACAACATTAGCGCACGCTAAGCTTACTGGCTAGCGCACGCTAACGGGAGCAACTTAGCGCACACTACGTTATACGTTTAACGTACGCTAAGTAGGCAAACAGTGCAGTCTTTTTGTGTTGTGATTATGAATTCGTGATGGTTTGATTTTGGTTTGTTCAGACTGCGTTTAATCGAGGTTTTTATTGAACCGTTGAGTTGATTGGTTGGTCGTGTCGGTTGTTGATTGTTATCGGATTGTTGTTAACTTATTATTGCGATAGGTTGCGATAATCGATCGGTGATTATAACCGTATATTGTGGTCGTGTTCGAGCATGTTCGTGAATTGCATGGTCAGGGCTGAGGAGCTCGTAGACGAAGGCAATGAAATTGGTAGCGGCTTCATCATCGTCGTATCGGTATCGAGGCAAGTTATTACTTGCTCAGTTATAATATTTAATGAATGGTCTCGATTTCATTTCGTTTATAATGCATATAGCGATGATTATTATTGTGAACTCGGGGTATTTGGATTGTATATCGTTCTTCCGATTCTGGGAGGTAAATCATAATGTATATGCTTTATTTCGGTTCTTGGTATGTTCGGGTATCGAGGTTATGTTGCGATAAAAACGAGGATATGAGTATCTATAGTCTATGGTACGTTTGGATCGCCGAGCATCGAGGATAATCGCCGGTGATGATTTGACATTGAGATTTCTCCTGAAGGATTCGGGACAGTATCTTAGTTTGATTTGGTTTAGTACTGATGATGTTGATCATGCAGGTTGTCATTTATGTTGCCGAACATGAGGTCCTCCTAGTTGTTTATCATAGTGTCGTTTCATGTTTTGATTCATATGTTGTTCATGTTGATGAACATATTGATTTGCATATGTGTATGCATAATTGCATTGTTTATGTTGTAAATGATCCGAAGGGATCATGAGGATCTATGCTGAGGGCACTGGATTGGATGTCCACCATGCGTTGGTTCGACGGGATCATCATGGGGATCTATGCTGAGGGCACTGGATCGTTGGACAGGTTTTCCACCATGCGTTGGTTCGACGGGATCATCATGGGGATCTATGCTGAGGGCGCTGGATCGTTGGATTACCAGTATTGTGTTGATGGAATCTTGTGAATTCGCATCATTGATTTTATCATGTGTTGTTGTTCATATGTGTATTGTTGGTTATCCACCTTATGATGATCTGATAGGATCATAAAGGGGATCTATGCTGAGGGCGCTGGATCGTCGGATTTCCATTGATTATACATCATTGTTATTGTTGTGATCATATTGACGTTGTCATATGAGTATGCATGTGTAGGTCTTGTGTTGGGAAAACAAGAACCCTGTATCGAAACAGCCGGGATACTCAATCCCTGTATCTAATATTATTGATAAGAGATTTTGACATATATGCCAATCCTTAATACAGTAAAGGAAACTGTATCGAAGAGTTAAAGTGTCAACCTGTATCGATGAACTGTCTCGAATCCAGCAAATAGTGAAACCCTTAAGTACAGCAAAGATGTCTTATAAAGACCAAGTATGGAAACCGTCTCGAATCACCAATACAGTTATCTTCCATACAGCTCACAACAGGACAAAGAAGGAATCTTCAGAAGTCAAGTCCAATTGAATAAAGAAGTATTTAAATACTCAAGGATAAAGTATTTAAATACTGTCAGTCAACATATCTTCAAATCCCGCTAAATCTGGATCGTGTTTTTAATCCCGTTGGAACGGAATCTTGCTCAAACGGAAACATCTCAACGGATATATATTTTAGAGACTATATATATCACATCAAGATGCTGAAGATCAGTTACCCAAGCTATCGAAATTATCAAGATATCAAAGTTGTCATCAGAGCAAAACATATCTCCAAAGCTTACTGCAACTCAGATCTAAAGAGATATACAATGCTCATCATCTTGAACAACACTTCATCAGCTGAAAGCTCTTAAAGTCAAAGTTAATGTTCACCCTCTGTTCTATACTTTGAACAAACCCAGATCAGCCCTATGTGGACTGAGTAATCTGTGCTTCTCCGGAACTGTGTGTGAAGGATTTGCATTGAAGAAAACTAAGCTTCAGAACTGTGTGTGAAGAAGCAAGTCAAAGCATTATCTCAAAACCAATCTCTGTGAACGGTTGAAGCTAAGATCTTTATATCAATCTGTGTGAACGATATATTGATTGTGTGTTGTTATAATTACATAGTTGTGTACGTAGTAATTATAATAAACTTTTTACTCCTGTGTGGAGGACCAGTGGACGTAGAGGGGTTTACCTCGAACCACTTTAATTACTATGTTATTTACCTTCAGTTTTTACTGTTTTAACTATTGTGATTAATTAAGTATACACTGCACATTTAGTTGCTGTATCCACAGCAACTTACTGCATATAAGACTTCTGCTACGCACTCAGATTTAAAATAAGTATAGTTTGTTATTTAAACTACTTCCCAAACTGTATCCAGTATACTTAGTGGCCAACAAGTGGTATCAGAGCGGTTGATTCTAAAAAGAATCAGTCGTATTTTTAATCGAATCAGATCCAAACTCACTTACTCTTTAAAACAGTCTCTTTCATTTCTGTATTATCACATGGATACTTCTATGATCAACAAAGTGCCTATGTTCTCTATTAACGAATTTGATGATTGGAGAATTAGGATGGAGGCTCATCTTGCAGCAATGCACGAAGAGATGATGTTTGTGATACAGGATGGCCCTATCAAGATCAAGAAGGTAAACACGGACACAAGGATTGAAGGCCAAGCCCATGCTGAGATGCTCGAGAAGGAACGCGAGCAATGGACAACAGATGAAAGAAAGCGAGCCAATCTCGACAATGTGGCTAAGAACGCGTTATTTGTCACTCTTGACAAAGGCACGTTCTCGAAGGTAAAGAGCTGCAAAACAAACAAAGAAATATGGGATAAACTCAAGTTGATTTGTGAGGGAACTGAGCTCTCAAAAGAAAACAAGATTTCAAAACTGACTCAGCAATTTGAATCTTTCAAAATGAAACCAACTGAGACACTTGAGGAACTTGACCTCAGATTCACTGGTATTGTTGGTGAACTTGAAGCGTTGGGCAAAATTTATACCCAAAAGGAGAAGAACTTAAAAATTTTCAGATCTCTCCCAGCCCGATGGGACATTAAGACCACAGCTATGCGTGTATCTTGCGATCTTAATGAAATATCTACTTTTGATCTCTTCTCTGACCTCAAAGCTTTTGAGTATGATATTGACAGAAGAGAGAAAGCTGAAGAATCTCCTTCAAAGGTCACAGCACTAGTCGCTGTATCGAATCGTCGACACAGCATGCCCAGCTCATCGATGTAATACCCAGTTGTAATTCAGTTATTATCATTCAGTTATTATCATTCAGTAATTGTCATTCAGTAATTTCACTCATTAATGATCATTTGTCACTCATATTCAATCATGGTATTCATCATTCAGAGTAATTGTATCGTGTATCAATCGTCATTCATCACTAATCTAATTGGAGTTTCGTGCCGTGTGTATCATCGTCGTCATTTTCATTGTGGGTTGTGTGTGAGGAAGTAGCGCACGCTATGTACTCTTTTTAGCGCACGCTAATTGAGTATAGGTAGCGCACGCTACCACTAAGCATTAGCGCACGCTAATGTTACCCTGTCTGCAGTCCAGAAGGTACTGGACTGCAGGTGAGTTATTAGTAGCGCACGCTACGAGTGGTAAGTAGCGCGCGCTAGTGGGTTGTAGTAGCGCACGCTAATAATTGCTGTAGCGCGCGCTAAGGACGGATCAGGTTGAGTCCAGTGGCTACTGGACTGCACTGGATTAATTCATAGCGCACGCTATGAGTGATATTTAGCGTACGCAAGCGGTGTAGTAGCGCACGCTAAATATAGGTTGTAGCGCACGCTACCGAGGTCAGATCAGAGGACAGACGGTTTCTGGATTCCAGTACTGGGCATCTAATAATTCATTAGCGCATACTAACCATGGGTATTAACGCACGCTAATGGTATGGTTGTAGCGCACGCTAAAAAAGGTACGTAGCGCGCACTACCGTTTTCGGACAGTGGGTACTGGACTACCCAAACTATCCGTTAGCGCACGCTACGCACAAGGGCTAGCGCACGCTAACCTGGAGTGACTATATATTGGACAGTTAGCCTGAGTTTCATCATTTCTCATTTCCCTTCGTTTTTGGAGCGACTTCGGGCGATTTTGGGCGACTTGGAGTGTTCTCTTCGAGCTGCTATCACCTATCATCATATTCAAGGCTTTGAGTTGGATTATCACCACTTCATCATCTCCTTAACATCAAATCAAAGATATTAATCTCTTGGATCTAGAATTTCGGATTTTTGGGTTTTTCCTTCCAATTTCTTCGTGTAAGCTTGGATTATCATTGGAATATGTTAGATATAGATTATCTACCTTGGATAAATATATTCCTACGGATTTAATGGCTATTTTCGGAATTATTTCAAGAACCCTTGGGGTTGACTTCGGTTAATTGGGGATTTTTCGATTGATGTGGTTGTAATCTTGAATTGTGAATTCCTATTGGATTATTGATATCATTGAAGTGTTTTGTTAGTTCGAAATACTCATTTTGGTGTTGGTTTCAATTAATTCGGGATTGGATATTTCCGAAGTTGTGTGGTTGGTTACGTATTCGTTTGAATGCCCCTATGAGTTTGATTATCGTTGTATCGACTTTTGGGTTGGTCGTGTTTTGTTGCTTGACACGTGTATTGATCGGTTGTTGGTAATTTTTGTTATTCAAGGTTGTTCTAGCGACCGGTATATCGATTAGGACGTTGTTCGTGGAAGGACATTGTCATCGGTATTGTGTAAGTTAACTCTTACTCGGTTAAAAGGATACTCATTCCTTTTGTTGTTGATTGCTCATAATCATAACTCATTCATCATGGTATTAATCATATTGAGACTTGTAATTGTCGAATAATCATTTCATTCATGAGCAGCGGTTCCAAATCATTTCATTGGGTTATCAATCAAGTCACTACTATTTTCATCTCGGTGAGTCATCTTGGCCTTGTCGAATTATTATTCATTGATGTTCATTGTGGTCATTCTCGTTCATATGACCTTAAGGTTCATATTGCGTGGCGGGTGTGGTGTGTGGAATTTTTAGTCGGGCACACGATGGTCATGTATTGGGTTCACCGATACATTGGACCGTGCACCTGCAGTAACGCTTACCTGCGTGAGACTAATTAGGTACAAGGACGGGTGTGTCCGGTGTTTCGTCTTGTACACTTGCACTGATCATTACGGGCGTACTATGATAGTGCTCCTCTGCGTAATTCATAACTAAGAATATTTCATAACTTGGTTTATTCATGATTGTGTATTTTCAACCCTTGAGGATTGTTGTTACGTATGGCGGCCCGTTGGGGATTTTGTTTTCGTGTCACGGCAAGGCAAAGGCACGGGAAGAGCATCTTGTGGCGAGGAGTCGATGATACTAGTAGGGGGCCCCGATCATTCCGTTTGTTTCGATCATTTGATCATTTCCGTCATTTGTATTTTCCGCTGCAAATTCCGTTTGAGATGTTTAATTGTTCAGGGTGGTGTATTTTATCTCCATATAAAATATACTAGTATTCGGTTTAGTCCTGGTGTGTTGTACTTAAACTCCTCATCGGAGTACTTGGTAATATAATGTGGTTCGGTACTACAATTATATTATTTAATTCATCATTTTCATTTGCCTGGTGGGTCCCGGTCGGGGATTCACGGCACTGTAATATCCGCCTAGTTTGGGGTGTTACAGAGTTGGTATCGGAGTGTGGTTTTAAATACTACCCTCCAAGTCATGTCTCATTTGAAATCATCGTCATCGGACTAGTATCATTGGACTTTCGCGTCACGTGTGACCTGTGCAAATGCCGAGCCAATCAGACCAAGAACTGTAAGATTTCTAATGCCATGGTATAATTTCTGGAAATAATCATTCATTCATAATTCATCAGTCAACAATCCTCAATCATCATTGTCATTTTGACCAGGACGGTCAGGTTAACTCATTAATCACTCAATTCATTTCATTACTCGGTTGTTGATCTGGAAGATCAAATCATTAATCTTGTTAACTCATTCAAGATAATCATTTCAATAATTTCATCAGATAATCATGTCACCTCAGTTAATCATTCATGTAATCACCGTATTAGAGCGCGTATGCTCATTTTCAACATCTCATGTCATAATCATAACGTGATATGCATGCGGGGAATATAATCATCATGTGACTTTCCTACTTCAGTATGGAGAGAGCAGGAAGAGGACGAGGAGGACGAGGCCGTGGTGCGGGCCGAATCCCGAGAGCTCGTGTGAATACACGTGCGAATGCGAGGAATAATGCTAATTCATCGAGCAGCGATGCTGCCACTCACTCTCCTGGACGCGATCATTCACTATCGGGGAGTCATACCCGGGACATGGCTCAGTCAGAGGGTGTCTGGGTTGTCCCACTCGCTTTTATGCAGGGCATGATGGCCCAAATGACTCAGATGGCACAGCTGATGGAGACGATGCATAACTCCGTCAATCAAAATCAGCAGGCTCCTCCGCCGCCACCTCAGAGGCAAGAGAGGAATGTGAGCAATATCATCGGCGACATCTCTCGCCAGAGGCCACCTACTTTTGAGGGCTCATCTGAGCCGGCGGATATCATTCATTGGCTCGAGCATTTCGAGAAGTTGTTTGCTATGGTAGAGTGTCCCGAAGGACACAAAGTTTCTGTTGCGGCTTACTACCTGGGTAAGAGCGCACATTCTTGGTGGTTGTCATTGAAGCCCACCGAAGGATCATGTACTTGGGATCAGTTCAAGACTCTCATGATGGAGAGGTATTATCCGGCCCCACTCAGAGAGGCCAAGCTGTCAGAATTACTCACCCCCGACCCTCGTGACGAGGATGTTCTCGCCATTGCCGAGAAATTTCAGGAACTTCTTCCTTTCACCTCATCCATCATTCATTCAGAGGCGGATAAAATCAAGTATTTCAGCAAGAGGCTGAAACCCCGTATGAGACTTCAATTGCTTAATCATAATTGCACCACGTTGGCCGAATTCATTGAGAAAGCTCTCACCTACGAGCTTACTGCTAAGGAGATTGCTAAGCAGCAACCTTCATCTGCTAGCAAGAAGTCCAAGAACCGTAATCAGTCTGACGGCAGTCAGGCCGCTTTCAAGAAACCCCGTGCGGGCTCTGCTTTTTCTGAGCGACCTCCTGTGTCGTCTAAACCCGCGAAATCTCAGTCTCGAGCGGCCAGTTCGGCCATCACCTGTTTTAACTGTGGGGATCTTGGTCATCTCAGTACCAAGTGTCCGAGACAGACTATCACGTGTCATAATTGTGGGATTGCTGGGCATAAGACCCGTTTTTGCCGTAGGGACTCCAAACCTACTCAGACGTCATCTCTGGCCCCTAGCGATCGGCCGTTCGGAATCGAGCCACTCAATCGGCATCGTTTAAAATGACAGGAGCGACTAAAGGTGGAGCCTATAGCCGTGACAGGAGCGTCACGGTCAGGACTAGCAAGCCCGGATTTATGAGATGAAGAAGACCGATGATCCAGAGGCCCGAATGATCTCAGGTACACTCGATATTCTATCTCAACCTGTGTGTACCCTTTTTGATACTGGTGCATCGCATTCATTCATTTCCGAGTCATGTTTGAGTAGACTACGTCTGCGTAGTGCTACTAGTTGTGAGCCTTATGTCATTGGCCTACCTGATGGTAGACGAATTATCGGTAATCGTGAGATTCAGAATTGTCCGATTCAGTTTCATGGTCATGTATGGCCAGCGGACCTAATCGTAGTAGATTTGCCTAGGGACGATGTCATCTTGGGTATTTATTGGATGGATCGTCATGATGCCATCATTAGTGTCCGTAAGCGTATGATCACTATCATTTCAGACGATGGGGTTGAATGTGTGTTTCAGGGAGGTAATCCCTACTGCTCGTAAGGTCATTAATTTGATGAAAGCACCGAGATTACTCAATCGGGGGTGTTGGTTATTGGTGCTATATGACCAAAGCAGAAATCATCGGTAATGTTGATGGATATTCGGTAGTGAGGGAATATGCCGATGTTTTTCCAGACGAGTTACAGTTTGCCTCCACAAAGGGATGTGGAATTCACGATTGAGTTGGAGCACAGTACGTCCCGATATCGAAGGCACCGTCTGGATGGCCCGACCGAAATGCGGGAATTAAAGAACCAACTCGAGGAGTTGTTCGAGAAGGGTTATATTCGACCGAGTGCGTCCCGTGAGCACCGGTGTTATTTGTCAAGAAGAAGGATGGTTCTTTTCGCTTGTGTATCGATTATCGGGAGTTGAACAGGTGACAATCAAGAATAAGTATCCCTTACCCGTATTGATGATCTCTTGGATCAACTTGTGGAGCTTCGAGATTTTCCAAGATCGACTTAAGATCTGGATATCATCGATTCATGGATTCGAGAGTCGGATATCGCGAGGACGGCGTTTCGAACACGCTATGGTCATTATGAGTTTGTGGTTATGCCGTTTGGATTGACTAATGCACCTGCGGTATTCATGGAGTTAATGAATCGGGTTTTCATCGACTTTTTGGACCAGTTTGTTGTTGTCTTCATCGATGACATTTTGATTTATTCTCGTGACCGAGAGGAACACGAGTTTCACCTTCATCAAGTGCTCGACGTGTTGAGACGAGAACAACTTTATGGGAAGTTTTCCAAATGTGAGTTCTGGATGTCCGAAGTGACGTTTCTCGGACACGTAATTTCTTCAGACGGAGTTCGTGTCGATCCTCAGAAGACGGAGGCTATCCGAGATTGGTTACCTCCGAAGAATGTTAAGGAAATCCGAAGTTTTCTCGGATTAGCGGGTTATTATCGGCGCTTCGTAGAGGGATTTTCTAGAATCGCTCAACCCCTGACGAACCTTTTGCGAAAGGATAAGAAATACACGTGGTCCGACGCATGTCAACGGAGTTTTGAGGAACTCAAGAGCCGGTTAATGTCAGCACCTGTACTTTCCTTGCCGCAGGGGAAAGAAGGATTTGTGGTTTATAGTGATGCGTCCGGACAGGGTCTCGGATGTGTGCTCATGCAGAATGGAAAGGTTATTGCATATGCTTCACGGCAATTGAGACCTTACGAGGTTAATTATCCGACACACGACCTGGAGCTAGCAGCCGTGGTGTTCGCTTTGAAGATTTGGCGTCATTATCTATATGGCGTTACCTGTCAGATATTCACCGATCATAAGAGTTTAAAGTATATATTTACTCAGAAGGAGTTAAATATGCGACAGAGGCGGTGGTTAGAACTAATCAAAGATTATGATATTGAGATCCTTTACCACCCGGGCAAGGCGAACGTTGTCGCCGATGCCTTGAGTTGTAAGTCCGTTCGGGAGCAGATGCTTGCTCGTTTACGATTCGAAGGAGCTTGGCGGGAATTCCTTAGACACGAGATCGAGTGCAGCTTCACGAGTTCTGGGACAACTTTGTATGTTAGAGATTTCATCGTCACTCGAGGAGGCAATCCGAGAGAATCAGAGTTCAGACCCTTCATTGTTGCGCATCCGTGAGGATGTGACTCAGGGGAAAGCCCCTGGATTTGTGTTCCACGAGGATGGACTTTTGAGGTTTAAGAATCGATTGTGTGTACCGGCGAATGACGAGTTGAAAAACTCGATTTTGATAGAAGCTCATGCTACCCCTTATTCTGTTCATCCGGGGTCTAGCAAGATGTACAAGGACTTGAAACAAAATTACTGGTGGAGTAATATGAAGCGAGAAGTCGCAGAATTTGTTTCGAGATGCTTAACCTGTCAACAAGTCAAGATTGAACATCAGCGGCCGGCGGGTATGCTGAAACCTCTTCCTATTCCCGAATGGAAGTGGGAAGACATTTCTATGGATTTCATCACGAGTTTGCCGACGAGTCGTTGTGGCATGAATACGATCTGGGTGATCGTGGACCGCTTAAATAAATCAGCTCATTTCCTTGAGATCAAGGAGACGTGGGGTCCCGAGAGACTTGCTCAGCTGTTCATCAAAGAGATAGTCAGACTGCACGGTACTCCTAAAAGTATCGTTTCCGATCGTGATGGACGGTTTGTGTCGCATTTTTGGAAATCAGTTCATCGTGCTATGGGAACCCGGCAATCTCGATCAGCTTTTCATCCTCGGTCAAATGACAATCGAGAGAACCATTCAGACATTAGAGGACATGTTGAGGGCATGCGTCCTCGATTGGAAAGACGATTGGGAAGCCCAACTATCATTGATAGAGTTCACGTATAATAATAGTTGGCATGCTTCGATTAAGATGGCACCTTACGAGGCCTTGTATGGTCGTCGTTGTCGATCTCCGTTGTGTTGGGATGACCTATCAGAATCTATCGGCACCGAGCCCGATATGCTTATAGCCGCCCGTGAGAAGGTAGCTTTGATCAGGAGTCGTTTGTTGACCGCTCAGAGTCGACAGAAATCATATGCAGATAACCGTCGTCTGTAGGTCACAAGTCATCCAGGAACAAGTCTAGAGGGGGGGGGGGGGTGAATAGACTTGTTGAAACTCTTGAACTCTTTTTCGGAAGAGTGAGTTTCTTCAGCTGATAGTCAAACAAATGACTTGGAGTCGTTTGTTCTTGGATAAGTGCGGAAGTCAGCTGATGACGAATATAAATTAATCTTAATGAAACACTTAACAATGTATGCGTGATTAGAGTATGATGCGGTAAAGCAAAATGACACAGCGATTATAGTGGTCTCGCAGGTGGGGTAATCCTCTACTAATCCACTTTTCTCCAAACCGATTGGAGATGAATTCACTATAATTTTCAACCAGTGATAAATATTACGGTGATTCACAACACACTACAACGACTTCCAACCGGTGGAATTCCGTGCCATTGTATACACACTTGATCGCCTTGCACCTCTTGATCCTCGATCCTCGGATGCCCTTACAGTCTCTTACTTCAACCAGTGAAGTACCCCGTACTCAAGATTTATAGACAAGAGTGTTTGTCTTCTCCAACTTAAGAGCTTCTTTAAGAATGAACTTCTAGATCTGCTCTTTTCACGATGCTATTTGATTGCTTGAGATTGCTTTGTTTGCTTTGATCGCTAGAATGTATGTTCGCACCGGTAGATGCTCAGTTTCAAATCTCTGGATATATATAGATCACGATCTCTGAGCTTCTTCCTTGTAGCCGTTGCAAATCTGAACAAATCCGTCCGTTGGAGGGAGACTTCATTGTTTAATCTTTTTGAACGTTTGCAAGGCTGGATTCCCATTATTTTATTTTATCTTCCGACCGTTGTGAGGACTTCTGCATGTGAGCGCCGAATCTTTTGAATATAAAAGGATTAAAGTCTTCACGGTGGGTCAGGATGATTTAATTAAATCATATCTCTAGCGGGAATCACTCCAATTTGTCTCTTCACGTTGCATGTGAGCTTTCCGTAATATTTGACTTTTCAACACATGCTGACGTGGACTTGGAGTACTAGGCTGTAGTTGAGTAGGCTGATGTGCAGCTTACATCTTCTGCAGGTAGGTCCTCTCGGTACATTCCTTTGTTTTGTGACTTGTCGATCGGGTGACTTCCACAGGTACCTCAGTGCGATCTGGTCAAACTTCTCTGATAAAATTTGTTGACCAGGCTACTCTGACTGGAGTCGTTTGTACTTCTCTGATGGACTAGGTTGTACTTTAGTACTTAGCCGATTTTCACCTAACTAACTTTGGCCTACAGAAGACACTCATTTGGTTCTTCTTTACATTTTGCCAAGTTATACTTAACATATTTTGGCCTATGGAAGATACTCATTTGGTTCTTCCTTACATTTTGCCAAGTAATAAACATTTGATTTTAAAGAAATGACATCATCAAAATCTAACAAGTATTCCTAACAAATTCCCCCTATTTTGATGATGGCAAAACTAAGTAAGAAATCAAATAACCAAGTCTGCACTTAAGTGCGAGACAAAAGCGAAATCGATCTAATATTGAGACAACTGAAATTGTCATTCAACAGATCGTTTATAAACTTTTCTGACTTATCATTGAAATTTTACAAGAATGTTTTAAGTACAGAAAATAAAATTACAAGTAAGAGAAATAACTAAAATCATCTGCCTCTTCCTCTGCCTCTTCGAATAGGCTGCTTGGCAGGCTTGAATGGTTTGGCTCCGATAGGTCTTATCTTTACTGGAGCAAGACCATATTTCCTTTTTACCACGAGTCTTTGCGAAATCCTGCTCTTCTTGAGATCGAATCTGTTCTCGAGGCACACTAGCTTGATTTCCTTTTGAAGTTGTAGCTCATCAAGTTCACCATCCATGCGGATTGGTGCTTCTTGACTACGAATAAGGGAATCATAGGAAAGGCATTTTGCTCCTTAGCGTGCTTCTTGAGCGACCCAAAGATTCGAATGGACTTCTTCCATGAAGTTTATGAAGATTTCTGTGGGGAGAGTTTGTCATCTTGAAGTAGTTCCCAGACATAATAGTCTTTGATGAACCTCTTCTTAGCAGCTCCCCACATTTCAAGAGCTTCAAATGGGATGAAATCCTCAACATACCATAGCTCCATCCCTTCCCATTCAAGAGTAGGTTCAAAGCTGCCTCTGGTCCTTCTTCTTTTTCCTACAGTGCCACGGCTGGTCTTACAGTCTTGACTTCCTTTCTTTTGGTGGAGGGTCATTCAATCTGAGGGACATCCTGCTTCTTCTTGCTTCTGATTTCTCTTTCTTCCCCCTGAATCCTCACTTCCCCCTTTTTGCCAGCATCAATAAGGGTTGTCAACTGCTGTTCCATGCGGCTCATCCAGTCAGACATGCCAAAAGGCATTCTGTTGTTTGTAGGAGGAGGAGGCTGAGGGATCTCTCTCTGAAGTAGGGTGTCAATCTTGGCATTTATGGTCTGGAGGTCAGGAGTGACCTGTGTTGATAGCAGCTCCCCAATGGTGTCTCTGACAATTTGCTTGATCAGCTCAGTCATGGTAGGAGATAACTGGGCTGATGGAGAGTGCTCTCCTGATCCTTCTGCAAGGGAGCCACTAGGCTGAGGCTCTGAGCTGCGGCAGTAGGTCGATTGGGTTTTCTCAGGGTCCACGACACTGAGTCTTCTCCCGGCTCTGCGTCTAGGCCAGTGTGCAGCGGGTACCACGAGACTTATCTGCAGCTCGCTCAGCTCTTGATCTGACTCCTTAGCTCCTTCTCTCTCTTCCTCTTTTCCTTCTTCTCCTCCAGATATTCCTTTTTCTTCTTCCTTTTCTTTTTCATTTTCTCTCTTTTTCCTCATCTTTTTCTTTTTCTTCGTCCTTTTCTTGTTCTGCTCCTCCACCTCCATCATCATTATCATCATCATCATCATTTTTATCATCATCTTTCTCCTTTTCTCCTTCATCATCTTTTTCTTTTTCATCTTTTTCCTGCTCTACTTCTTCTCCTTCTTCTTCATCTCCTTCATCAGCTACTTCTTCTGTCTTCTCAATCTCCTCTGTTTGTTTTTCAACTGGTATATTTTCGTCAGATTCTTTTTCTTCTTCATCTTCTTCAGCCAAATCAATAATTTCATTGTCTCCATTAATTTCTTCAATCCTAATCTCCTTTTCTACTTCCTCCTCTTCCTCCTCTCTAAAGACACCATTAAAAATACTGAGCATTATAGAATGGATAAATTGGTCCATGTTGGTCTCAAAATGTGACATGAACCAGTTATCCTGGAGGAGTAAAGCTAAATCTGACTCTTTGCAAAAATTAGTCAGAACATCCTCAGTGGCTTGGGGATATTCCCAACCACTAGTTTCAACAAAGATTTGAAAATTTGTAAAAGACATGGTTTTGAGAGTTTTCCACTCTTTAAAAATATTTACAAAGGAGTGTTTTTCTGCTTGTGGTTTGACAAGCTGAAGTTGTTCAATGGAGAGATTAAAAGTATTATTTTCTAAAAGGTTGAAAGTGTAATCTGCTTCAGGAATAGAGATAACAAGACCTGCTTCCTCTTCTTCGGTTATGTACACAGGAGGTGTAATAACGGGTACAATCCGAGTTTCAGTATCTGGTGCAGGCAAGTCTGGATGGATTGGTGACTGAACTGATGGGCTGGTATGGTGCTCAGGCTGCTCTCCTTCGCTGAACTGCAGCTTCCTTGGCCTCTTTGGTGAGGGTTCAGGTGATGACTGCAGGTTAGAGGGTCCTGCTGGGGCTGGTCCCCGTCTCTTGAATCGGATGGCGATTGGTGTATCGTCAGACTCATTCCCGGACTCGACTGCAGTTCCGATCTCAGCTGCAGGTTGGTCCGATTCCTCTGATAAATTGTATCTTGGGTAATACGGAGAGTCTGGCAAATCCTTCAACAACTGGGCTGCTCTCCCAGTGACTCCAACTTTCTTCTTGTCATGGTCCATGTGACCTAGCCTCTTGTTTGGGTGGAAAGGGTCAATGTTTCCCTTTGCCACTCCGATTTTCTCCAAAAGCCAACTAAGATGCGTTCCGAACGCCAACTTAGTTTTGAATTTCTTCTCACCTTCAAGCCATTCGACTTTGTTCACCTCGCGAACAAGTTGCCTGAAAATATAGTCCGCCCAATCAACTTCTTCTTCTTGGATCAACGCACCCAACACCATGAATTTGGATGATGACAGTTGGTCATAGCTGCCTGCCATCCCCATCACTATCTTGTTTGTGATGTCCAAGGCAACTCGATAAATCCTTTTCAACTCATTCCTCTTATGTAAACTTCAATTTCTGGGATGTTTTCGATTTTGATCGTCTTCGAGGTTTGGCGGGTGATTGTTTAAGAGCTTCGACCGCCAAGCGCGATGTTTCATCCCGAATACGGAACGGATCTTCTCTCGATCTATGGTGAAAGGGATTCCGCCCGATTTATTAATCCGTCTTTGAATCGAGAGAGGCATTACGATAAAATTCGACGACATCTTCCTTGAACAAATGTTGCGGGTTGATGTCGGAAACGGGTAGATTCCGTTCGACTTCATCGCCCGGATTAAGTTGAGCATATCGAAGTCCTCTAGATTTGCTTCCAATAAACCTTCGAAGTCGACGACCATGGAGAAGATGACTTGGTCCTTCACCGCCTTCAAGTTTGCTCCTTCAAGAGATGTCATTTCTGCAAAAAGGATTTTTGGATTTTTAGTGTATATTTTGCTCTGTAAATTCTAGGGTTCCTGTAGGCGTAAAGGGTAAAGTGAAAGGTTTTCTTCCTTATAAAGAAGATGAAAAGACGTTTGGATTAGTTTATTATAAATTTAAACGGTGGTACGCCTTTTGATGTCCTTTTGAATTTCAAATTTGAATCGGTGGCCCCATTTAAAATTTGACGGTTGATTCTGATTGGCCACCGTAGAGGTTAATTAAATAGGCGTGTGACGCGTGTATTTAAAATTGCCACTTGGCTCATAAAATGTATATTTTAAATGCCTGTTTCGTTAGCCAAAATAATATTATAAATATGGCAGATATTAAAAAAATATAGAGGTCAGTTTAGAGGACTTAGCTGGTCTGATTTCGTTGACTGTTGACTGTTGACCACTCTTCAACAGGTGAGTTTGACTTCTCGCCTGGTATTCTGTACAGCTAAGTTACTTCGTCTGGCCTTCGTCTTCTTGCCTGCATCAGCTTAGGCTGATTCTGAGGGTTCGTCCTTCCTTCAATTTGCTTCAGTACTAGATTCCCAATCTAGTAATCCAAGGTCTCTGCTCAGCTCTAGGAATCTTTCTTCTGGCAAGGGTTTAGTGAAGATGTCAGCTATTTGGTAGTCTGTACTGACTCTTTCAACTCTAACCCTTTTGCTAAGCACATGGTCTCAAATGAAATGGTGCTTAACGTCAATGTGCTTCGTCCTTGAGTGCAAAACCGGATTGTTGGTTATTGCAATAGCACTATTGTTGTCACACCAAATAGGAACTTCGTTGGCAATAATATTATAGTCCCTTAACTGTTGTCTGATCCATAGAATGCATGCTGCACTACTGCCGACTAGGTATTCGACTCTGTAGTGGATATGGAGTTAGAAACCTGCTTCTTGCTAAACCAGATATCAGTCTGGTTCCTAGGAATTGACACGTTCCACTAGTGCTCTTCCTATTGATTTTGCATCCTGCGAAATCCGCATCTGAGTATCCTGATAGCTCGAAGTTGTCATCCTTGGGATACCACAGTCCAACATTAATGGTAGACTTTAGGTATTTAATTATTCTCTTGTGCATCTAGGTGTGATTGCTTCGGCTTGGTGGAATCTTGCACAAACTCCAGCGCATATGATATGTCGGCACCTTGCGGTGAGGTACGAAGAGATCCGATGAGTCCTCTGTAGTGGGTTGAGTCCACCGATATGCCTGCCTGCGCATCGGTGAGTACTTGTGCTCATTGGAATTCTTGCGGGCTTGGTGATTCCATTCCATATCTCTTGATAAGATCCTGGTATACTTTGTTTGGTTGATGAAAATTCCTTTTCCATCTCGCTAACTTGTAATCCGAGAAAGAAGTTAAGCTTTCCCATCATACTCATCTCAAATTCTCCTTGCATGAGGTTGGAGAATTTCTCGCATGGTCTGGATTGGTTGACCCGAATATGATGTCATCCACATAAATCGAACTATTAATATGTGGCCTTCGTGTTCCACTCTGAATAGGGTCTTGTCCACTTTTCCTTTGCAAAATCCATTTTCTCAAGAAACACAGGTGTTTCATACCATGCTCTCGGTGCTTGCTTGAGTCCATACAGAGCCTTCAACGACTTATAGACTTTGTCTCCTTTGACAAAACACAGGGGTTGCTCTACATAGACTTCTTCTTCTAGGATTCCATTCGAAACGCACTTTTCACATCCATCGGTAGACTTCAAAGTCCTTGAATGCGGCATATGCGAGGAATAGTCGATGGCTTCTAATCTTGCAACAGTGCATAAGTTTCATCAAAATCTATTCCCTCACACTGCATAACCTTTTGCTACGAGTCGGCTTTATTCCTAACAACGACTCCGTCTTCATCACTCTTGTTTTTATACACCCATTTGGTGCCAATAACTTTCTTGTGATCGTGCATGCATTAGTTCCCAAACTTTGTTCCTTTCCATCTGCTCCAATTCCTCTTGCATGGCATTAATCCATGAATAATCTTCCAAGGCTTGTTACGCCGTCTTGGGTTCAATTTGTGACATGAAACATGAGAACATCGCCATTCTATTTGGTAGAGTTGGTGTCTTGTCTTGACTCCATCGATCAACTTTCCGATGATTTCTTTGAATTGGATGATCCTTGAGCCATTTGGGGATCTCGTCCTCTTAGGTTTGTTCCCCTGTTGGATTTCTCTGGTGGTTATCTGCATCAATTTGGATTACAGTCATATTGGATCGGCTACCGCCTTGTCATCTGCGACTTGGTTACAGGCTGAGATGAGTCTTTGTCGACTCATTTGGTCTACTTCAGCAAAGCTGGATCGGATAGGTTTGGTGATCTGTCGATCTGCGATTGGGTCTTCATCAGTGCGGTTGGGTCATCAGTGATCTGCAGTGAGTCCACCATTCAGTGTCATGTATGATGACTTCTTCAAGGGTTGCCGACTTGAGCTTTTTCTCAATTTGCTCAAGTTGTTTCCTGTACTCAACGATAGATTCATCAAAAACAACATGGGGTGTTTCTTCCACAACTAAGGTTCTTTTGTTAAAAACTCTATATGCCTTGCTTCTTTGGGAATATCCCATAAATAGACCATCATCAGTTTTAGCATCAAAGGCATTTAGCTGTGTTTTACCGTTGTTGTGGATGAAACACTTACAACCAAAAACATGAAAGTAAGCAACGGTAGGAGTTCTATTATTCCAAACCTCATAGGGAGTTTTGCCATGTCTCCCTACTATCATACTCTGATACGGGTGTGGCGGTGTGTTGGACTTCAGCCCGAGAACCTTTTGGGTAGGTCATTACGCAATCATGGACCTTCTTTGCTTCCTTGAGGGTTACTGTTCCTTCTTTCAGCAACACCATTCTGCTGGGCGTCCTGGCTGCAGAGAGCTCATCTTGGATCCCATTCTGATCGCTGAAATCGGTTATCGCCTTGTTGAGAAACTCTCCTCCTCTATCGATCGATCTTGATTATGGAGAGGGATTTCTCATTCTGGATCCTTCTCGGCTCGAGTAACTTGGTCGAGTTTCACTTTTCTTGAATAGAAAAATGATCCAAGTGTACCTTGAATAATCATCTACAATCACAAGAGCATGCTTTACGCGCTCAAAGTCCTTGGTTTGATAGGACCAAATAGATCCATATGTAGTAGATCTAAGATCCTTGTTGTGAGCGTTGTAGGTGAGCGGCTTGAACGATGCCTTGATGCTTTCCCTTCGACATGCATCACGAGTGCTTCCTTTTGAATACTTCATTTGGAAGTCCTCGACCGACCCGAGAGCTAATCTTGTTGATGGCTTTGAAGTTTAGGTGACATAGTCTTTTGTGCCACAACCATCCATTCTCGGCTACAGTCTTGGATAGAAAAGCAGAGTTAGGTGTTCTGTGTTCCAATCAATCATGTATACATCTCTTCTTACGAATCCTTGTAGCTTTATTTCTCCGGATAAGATGTCTATCACCATACACTTCAAGATGGTAAAGACTACTAGATTCTTCTCGTCACGAATCGGCTTATGCTCGGGAGGTTGTATTTGAGCCCTTTGACATAATGAACTTTGGATATTACAATGTTTCCTCGGTGCAGCTCTCCAAAGCCTTTTATGCATCCTCTAGAGCTATCTCCAAAGGTTACATCGGGACCTCTTTCTTTGATATATTTGGTCAGCATCTTCTTGTTCCCGGTCATATGCCCCGAGCATCCAGTCTACAAACCATTCTTCACCTCCAAAATTTGAGCTTGAGGAGATGTGGTTGTAGTCCTTCCACCTTTCGCAATTAAACAAGCGAGAGATTTAGGTACCCAAATTTGTGTGGGTCCTTTGGGGTTAGTTGGTTTCTGGAGAATTGATTTCTCCTTGGATTATAGGAATTATTATTATAACCCTTATAAGGTGCACAGTGGTCGAGGTCTAAATCTCTGGTTAGATTGTATCTAGGATATTCCTCAAAATAGTGTGGGCCATTTCTAAATCTAGTGAGACCATTTATTAAATCTTTGTGGTCTCCACACTTGTTCATTTTGGTAATTTGGATAACCTTGAGGTTTTCATCGCCTCCCATTATGAAATCTATTTTTGGGAGTTGTTGGTAATAGTGGGCATGTTATGCGGACTCTGCTTTTGCACAGGCCATCGCTTAGTCGCTGTCTAGGTGGGTATGCAGTGTAACATTTGCGGCTGAGACGTTTGACTCATTGTTGCTGTTTTTGAAAATCGGTTTATACGAGCTCGTGATCGAGACCATTGTTTCTCCCTTGATAAACTTGGTTTCAGAACTAGAGGGAGTGTGAGAATCATATCCAAGGCCTGATTTGGTATATAATGACCTTTTATAGGTACACAATTCGCCCAGAGTTGAAGACGCCTTCAGGGAGGTTATTTCCTGCGCCTGAGTTTCATTTATCTGTGCCAGCTTAGTAAACTCAGCTTTGGCATGAGCAAGTGCAGCTGACTTTTCTTTAAGTAAAATATTTAGCTGGTCTATCTCAGCTGTATTGACACTTGCCTAGTTTTTAAAGTCAGCTGTAGTTGTCTCAACCTTATTTAAATCTAGGCTGAGTTTTTCGAAATCATTTTTCAGCTGCCTATTCTCATCTTGCAGCTGAGTCTTCTCTCTTGTCTGACTTGGTGTGCAGATTTAAGTGTTTCAAAATCTTTGAATAACTGATTTACCGATTCATGTAAATCCATATCTTGCGACATGGCTGAGCTATTATTTGAACCGGTAGGTTTAGAGGTTACCTCTTCATCAGCTAAATTTGCCATCAGGCAATCATACTCCTCGTCTTCATCAGAAAAGAAACCGCCGCTTGATTCGACATGCTCCTGGTCTTCTCCGATGAGAGCTTTTCTTGTCTTCCTTTACGCCCACCTCCTTCTTGGTTTCGTCCTTCTTGAGCTCGGGACAATCCATTTGGATGTGTCTATTTTGTGTGATTGTAGCATTCAACTTTCCAACTTCCACCTACAGGTTCCTTCTCGGATTCTCCTTGTAATTTTTCTTATACTTGGAGTAGTTCTTTCGAAATTCTTTGAACCTTTGCATTATGAAAGCCATTTCTTCCTCAAAATCTAGTGGATTTGGAGGTTTCACATCGAATAAGCTCTTAGCGGGGACTCGTGCCAAATGCGATTCCCTTCTCTGCAGGCTCAGTTGAGGATGAGCTTGGAAGCTCGAACTCATATGCCTTTAGATCAGAGAACAGCTCCTGAATTTTTATCTTATTCAGGTCTTTGGACTCTCTCATAGCTACAGCCTTCATGCTCCATTCGGGATTTAGAGATCTGAGGACCTTTAGTGCCATTTCCCTGTTGCCATAGGTTTTGCCCAGGGAGTTGATCTCATTGATAATTTCAGTGAACCTTGTGTCCACTTGGTCTATTGATTCACCATTCTTCATTTTAAAATTGTCGAACTTTTGGATAGCTATTGACAACTTGTTTTCCTTGATCAGCTCCGTTCCTTCACACATTAGAGCTAATGTGTCCCAAATTTCTTTGGCATTCTTACAATTTTTGATCTTGACCATTGTGGATTTGTCAAGAGTTTGGTATAGCACATCTCGGCCTGTTGTCAAGATTGGCCGACTTTCTCTCTTCGGGGTCGGCTCCGTTCTCTTATTAGGAATCTTTTCGGGCCTCCCAGTGCGATCTCCTCATTTGTATTGTCCTTCTCGAAAATGAATGGACCGTCTTCAATGATGCACCACATGTCGTCATGGATTGAAGATAAATGTGCTGCATTCTTATCTTCCATAGATCATACTCGTCAACCGAAAAGACAGGAGTCTAGAGTGCATGTGTTCCATTATAACGTGAGAGATAAGATATATATCTAGTATAGATCTGGTTCGTGAGAAAAAATGAACCAACCTCTACGATACCACTTGTAGGTCACAAGTCATCCAGAACAAGTCTAGAGGGGGTGAATAGACTTGTTGAAACTCTTGAACTCTTTTTCGGAAGAGTGAGTTTCTTGGTGATAGTCAAACAAATGACTTGGAGTCGTTTGTTCTTGGATAAGTGCGGAAGTCGGTGATGACGAATATAAATTAATCTTAATGAAACACTTAACAATGTATGCGGCGGTTAGAGTATGATGCGAGAAAGCGATAAATGACACAGCGGTTATAGTGGTCTCAGAGGTGGGGTAATCCTCTACTAATCCACTTTTCTCCAAACCAGTTGGAGATGAATTCACTATAATTTTCAACAGTGATAAATATTACAGTGATTCACAACACACTACAACAGCTTCCAACCAGTGGAATTCCGTGCCGTTGTATACACACTTGACTGCCTTGCACCTCTTGATCCTCGATCCTCGGATGCCCTTACAGTCTCTTACTTCAACCAGTGAAGTACCCCGTACTCAAGATTTATAGACAAGAGTGTTTGTCTTCTCCAACTTAAGAGCTTCTTTAAGAATGATCTTCTAGATCTGCTCTTTTCACGATGCTATTTGATTGCTTGAGATTGCTTTGTTTGCTTTGATCGCTAGAATGTATGTTCGCACCGGTAGATGCTCAGTTTCAAATCTCTGGATATATATAGATCACGATCTCTGAGCTTCTTCCTTGTAGCCGTTGCAAATCTGAACAAATCCGTCCGTTGGAGGGAGACTTCATTGTTTAATCTTTTTGAACGTTTGCAATTTGGATTCCCATTATTTTATTTTATCTTCCGACCGTTGTGAGGACTTCTGCATGTGAGCGCCGAATCTTTTGAATATAAAAGGATTAAAGTCTTCACGGTGGGTCAGGATGATTTAATTAAATCATATCTCTAGCGGGAATCACTCCAATTTGTCTCTTCACGTTGCATGTGAGCTTTCCGTAATATTTGACTTTTCAACACATGCTGACGTGGACTTGGAGTACTAGTTTGTAGTTGAGTAGGTGATGTGCGGCTTACATCTTCTGAGTAGGTCCTCTCGGTACATTCCTTTGTTTTGTGACTTGTCCGATCGGGTGACTTCCCTGAGGTACCTCACTGCAGTCTGGTCAAACTTCTCTGATAAAATTTGTTGACCAGGGCTACTCGACCGAGTCGGTTGTACTTCTACGATGGACTAGGTCATACTTTAGTACTTAGCCGATTTTCAGCCTAACTAACTTTGGCCTACAGAAGACACTCATTTGGTTCTTCTTTACATTTTGCCAAGTTATACTTAACATATTTTGGCCTATGGAAGATACTCATTTGGTTCTTCCTTACATTTTGCCAAGTAATAAACATTTGATTTTAAATAAATGACATCATCAAAATCTAACAAGTATTCCTAACATCGTCGACCATTAGAGTTCGAGGCAGGTGACCACGTGTTGGTCAAGGTATCCCCGAGTCGTGGTATCTTCCGTTTTGGGAAGAGGGGGAAGTTGAGTCCGAGATTCATTGGACCGTTTGAGATTTTGGATCGAGTAGGCGAGTTACCTCCGGCGTTGAGCCGAATTCATAATGTGTTTCATGTCTATCAGTTGCGGAAGTATGTTGCCGACCCGAGTCACATACTTCAGTTCGATGAAATCGAGATCGCCGACGACCATTCATATGAGGAGCGTCCTATGCGAGTTTTAGAGCGGCGGATCAAACAGTTGAGGAATAAGACGATTCCTTTGGTTAAAATTCAGTGGTCTAGACACAGAGTCGAAGAGGCTACGTGGGAAACCGAGGATAGTATGCGGGAGAGTTATCCCGAGTTGTTTGACCCTTAGTTTCGGGGACGAAACTCTTTTAAGGGGGGTGTATGTAATACCCGGTTGTAATTCAGTTATTATCATTCAGTTATTATCATTCAGTAATTGTCATTCAGTAATTTCACTCATTAATGATCATTTGTCACTCATATTCAATCATGGTATTCATCATTCAGAGTAATTGTATCGTGTATCAATCGTCATTCATCACTAATCTAATTGGAGTTTCGTGCCGTGTTTATCATCGTCGTCATTTTCATTGTGGGCTGTGTGTGAGGAAGTAGCGCACGCTACACACTCTTTTTAGCTCACGCTAATTGAGTATAGGTAGCGCACGCTACCACTCAGCATTAGCGCACGCTAATGTTACCCTGGCTGCAGTCCAGAAGGTACTGGACTGCAGGTGAGTTATTAGTAGCGCACGCTACGAGTGGTAAGTAGCGCGCGCTAGTGGGTTGTAGTAGCGCACGCTAATAATTGCTGTAGCGCGCGCTAAGGACGAATCAGGTTGAGTCCAGTGGCTACTGGACTGCACTGGATTAATTCATAGCGCACGCTATGAGTGATATTTAGCGTACGCAAGCGGTGTAGTAGCGCACGCTAAATATTGGTTGTAGCGCACGCTACCGAGGTCAGATCAGAGGACAGACGGTTTCTGGATTCCAGTACTGGGCATCTAATAATTCGTTAGCGCACGCTAACCATGGGTATTAACGCACGCTAATGGTATGGTTGTAGCGCACGCTACAAAAGGTACATAGCGCGCGCTACCGTTTTCGGACAGTGGGTACTGGACTACCCAAACTACCCGTTGGCGCACGCTACGCACAAGGGCTAGCGCACGCTAACCTGGAGTGACTATATATTGGGATTAGCACGAGTTTCGTCATTTCTCATTTCCCTTCGTTTTTGGAGCGACTTCGGGCGATTTTGGGCGACTTGGAGTGTTCTCTTCGAGCTGCTATCACCTATCATCATATTCAAGGCTTTGAGTTGGATTATCACCACTTCATCATCTCCTTAACATCAAATCAAAGGTATTAATCTCTTGGATCTAGAATTTCGGATTTTTGGGGTTTTCCTTCCGATTTCTTCGTGTAAGCTTGGATTATCATTGGAATATGTTAGATATGGATTATCTACCTTGGATAAATATATTCCTACGGATTTAATGGTTATTTTCGGAATTATTTCAAGAACCCTTGGGGTTGACTTCGGTTAATTATGGATTTTCCGATTGATGTGGTTGTAATCTTGAATTGTGGATTCCTATTGGATTATTGATATCATTGAAGTGTTTTGTTAGTTCGAAATACTCATTTTGGTGTTGGTTTCGATTAATTCGGGATTGGATATTTCCGAAGTTGTGTGGTTGGTTACGTATTCGTTTGAATGCCCCTATGAGTTTGATTATCGTTGTATCGACTTTTGGGTTGGTCGTGTTTTGTTGCTTGACACGTGTATTGATCGGTTGTTGGTAATTGTTGTTATTCAAGGTTGTTCGAGCGACCGGTATATCGATTAGGACGTTGTTCGTGGAAGGACATTGTCATCGGTATTGTGTAAGTTAACTCTTACTCGGTTAAAAGGATACTCATTCCTTTTGTTGTTGATTGCTCATAATCATAACTCATTCATCATGGTATTAATCATATTGAGACTTGTAATTGTCGAATAATCATTTCATTCATGAGGAACGACGGTTCCAAATCATTTCATTGGGTTATCAATCAAGTCACTACTATTTTCATCTCGGTGAGTCATCTTGGCCTTGTCGAATTATTATTCATTGATGTTCATTGTGGTCATTCTCGTTCATATGACCTTCTGGGTTCATATTGCGTGGCCGGGTGTGGCTGTGTGGAATTTTTAGTCGGGCACACGATGGTCATGTATTGGGTTCACCGATACATTGGACCGTGCACACGGTAACGCTTACCTCCATGAGACTAATTAGGTACAAGGACGGGTGTGTCCAGTCATTCGTCTTGTACACTTGCACAGAACATTACGGGCGTACTATGATACTCCTCTTCAGCGTAATTCATAACTAAGAATATTTCATAACTTCAGTTTATTCATGATTGTGTATTTTCAACCCTTGAGGATTGTTGTTCTGTGTAACTGACCCCGTTGGGGGATTTTGTTTTCAGGTCACGGCAAGGCAAAGGCACGGGAAGAGCATGCTGACGGCGAGGAGTCCCAGTGATACTAGTAGGGGGCCCCAGTCATTTCGTTTGTTTCAGTCATTTCAGTCATTTCCGTCATTTGTATTTTCCGCTGCAAATTCCGTTTGAGATGTTTAATTGTTCAGGGTGGTGTATTTTATCTCCATATAAAATATACTAGTATTCGGTTTAGTCATGGTGTGTTGTACTTAAACTCCTCATCGGAGTACTTGGTAATATAATGTGGTTCGGTACTACAATTATATTATTTAATTCATCATTTTCATTTGCACGGTGGGTCGGTCGGGATTCACGGCCGTAATATCCGCCTAGTTTGGGGTGTTACGGTGAAGCCTAGTCACAAGAATGCTTGTGATGGCAACGACATCTGTCTCAAGATGAAATGGCGCTTCTCATGCACAAATTCAAAAAGTTCATCAAGCGATCTGGAAAGACTCCTACGAGCCCAAACACATCCACAAGGTAAGTACAGAAACATCATCTGGTGATGCTAACCTGTGCTATAATTGCAGGAAACCAGGGCATTATGCAAATAAATGTCCTCATCCCAAAGTCCAAAGGTTGCCGGAGGCCGAGCAACAGGAGAGAGATGAAAGAAGACGTGCTTGGAAAAACAAGCTCAAGGCCCTGATTGGAGAATCAGAAGCCTCCCCCACACCATCCAAATCAGAAGAATGTCTTCAGGTGGTCACTGAAAGTGATTCATCTGACGATGAGTTCGATGATAAAGCATATATGTGCTTTATGGCCAAAGACATTCCAGAAGGTGAAGACAGCGATGATGAGGTAAGCTCAACCTCAGCTATTCCATTAAATGCATCTCATACTTTTGAAAACATGATGAATGAATTTAAAAACATTCAAAAGGCCCATGAAACATTGAAAAATGAGAATATACAGCTCCAACTGTCTAACCTAGAGCTGAAAGATGAAAATGACTTGCTGAAGATAAATTATGAAAATATATCTCTTGACTGTGAAACCAGCAAAGTCGATTTTGAAAAACTCATGGAGAGCAATCATAAACTTGCTCATGAACTAAGTGAGGTTAAAACTCACAACGAGAGCAAGACAAATGATTTGGTTCTACTTCAAGCCAAAATCACAACTCTCTAAAAGCGAGAAATTGAACTTGAGACTGTTGGAACATTTAGTTCCATACATAAATTAAAAGTGTTTTGATGATTAATGTTGATAAGCAAAACAAAACAACAAAGAGACGAAGAAAGCATCGAAGGAAAACGAAGTGCAAAATGCTGGAGAAAAACAAAGCTAACGTACGTAACAAGACAATGTTAACGTACGTAATATGATGAAGTTAACGTACGTAATGGATGAGAGATAACGTACGTAACTCTGTTCAAACAAGTGAACATTGGAGGAGTCAAAGTCAGAAAAGCATACAACGGACATATGACGTCAGCAGTGACGTACTATTAACGTACGTAATGAGAAGTATGATAACGTACGTAAAGAAAGAAATGAATGTTACTGGACTGAATCTGGGAGAAGCTAACGTACGTAACAATGTCTGGTTAGCGTACGTAAATAGGCTTACGTACGTAATGTGAATCATATAGCGTACGTAATGAAGGTCCTGACAGCTAATGGCTAGTTTGTTCATGAAGGCTATAAATACCATGCTTATGGTATTGATCAAGCACAACAACTTCAAGCATTATATACCTTGATCAGAGATTGATATTCATTATATTGTTGTTATAATATTGAGCTTACATTGAGTGATTGAGTGTTATACACAAAATCATACAGGAGCGGTAAAAGAAAAGATACGATTGGATTCGGGGTTATTAGGATCAAGGATCCGGCATTGTTAGAATCACAATCGCTATCTTCGTGAGGTTTATCTAGTACCCATAGAAAGCTAGAGAGGTTGATTCCTTGTCCTACTAAAAGGAAAACGGTTTAACTTGGACCGACACAAAGACAAGTACAAGTGGTTTATCATGGACCAATAGAAGACGTGATTGTAACGGTTATACCTCGACCGATAGAAGAGAGGAGAAGAGGTTTTTCTTTAGCCTATTGAAAAAGATACCGAGAGAGGACGTAGGCTCGTTTATAGCCGAACCTCTATAAATCCGTGCGTCATTTTTTTTTCGAAATTTTATTTACGCTTCCGCAAACGGCGCAAATATCCGACCCCGTACCCAACAATTGGTATCAGAGCGGTACTCCAATACGTGGCTTAACATCCGAGGAGAAAAAGATCCAATGGCGTTTCAATTCTCTCCAGTCGAAGGCCTTGCTCTCAACCGACCACCTTTCTTCGATGGTTCAAATTATTTGACATGGAAGAAAAATATGTCAATCTTTATTCGTGCCTACGATATAGAGATTTGGAAGATTATTTGTCTCGGCCCAAAAGTTCCTATCAAAACCGACGGTACGCTCAAATCTTTTGAAGAATACGACGATGCCGATTAGAAAAATTAGCATCTTAATTGTAAGGCCACCTAACTTTTATTTTGTGCCTTAAATCCCGAAGAGGTTAATCGAATCTCGTCGTGTGAAAGTGCGAAAGAAATATGGAAAATTCTTGAAATCACACACGAAGGGACAACTCAAGTCAAAGAGACGAAGATCAATATGCTTCTCCATGACTACGAGTTATTCATGATGAAAGGTGACGAGTCCATCACCAATATACTCGACCGATTCTCGGTCATCACAAATAGACTTGCGTCATTCGGAAAACCATTATCTAGTAGTGAAAAAGTTAAGAAAATTTTACGATCACTACCTAGCGAATGGGACGGCACCGTGACCGCGATTATGGAATCTAAAGATCTCAACACGCTCGATTTTAGTGCCCTTGTTGGTTCACTAATCAATTATGAGATTGTATTAAAATCACGAAGTGTCAAGCCGAAGCTGAAGGAACGATCGTTAGCCATGAAGGCTAAGATATCGAGGAAGAAAGAAGAAACCCCGGTGGAGGAAAGCGACGAAGAAGCGGCATATTATGCCAAAAATATTAATAAATTCCAAACCTTATTAAACCGGAGGAAGAAGGATATCTCGAGCGAAACGAAGAAATTCGACAACTCTTGTCGACAATGTGGAAAACCAGGCTACTTCGCTAAACATTGCCGTGCTAAACCCAAAAAGGAGGTTCTCGTGGCAACATGGAGCGATGAAGACGAAGACGATGATTTCATCAATCAAAATAATCTCGCTCTCATGGCCCGGAGTTCGTTCGACGACAGCGACGTCGAAAGCCAAGTAAGTACATCCGCCCGTGATGAACTTTTTGATGCATTTGAATTACTTCATACGGATTTTCAAAATGCATTATCGGAAATCAAATCCCTTAAGTCTAAAATTAAATCTTTGGAAATTGAAAATTCCAAAATTATCGAGAAGGGAAAATTTGTTGAAATCGATCATTCAAAGTGTATTGAAAATGAAAATATTTTGAAGGATGATCTCGCTAAAATACAAACCGAGCTTAAATCTTTGACAAAGAAATTCTCGTGCGGAAACGAGAAATTTGAACAAATGCTTGGTGTTCAAAAATTTACTTTGAGTAAAGAGGGGTTAGGATTCAAATCTCGTTTGAAAAACGAATCCGTTAATTTCAAGATACCCCATTGCGAAAAGTGTTTAAAAATCGGGCATCATATTTCAAGTTGCAAAAGCCCGAGACGGACGATAAAAATTAAGAAAATTTGGGTTCCTAAAGGAACAAATATTTCAAATATTGTTTATGTCTCAAAACAAAAACCAACTATAGGTTGGATCCCCAAAAATTGATTTTTGTATTTTACTCAGGGGGAGTATTTTTTTAGGGGAGATATTCTCAGGGGGAGTTTTTACCCTTTATTATTCATAAATTGTATCATGCATATTTTATATTTTGGTATTATTTATTTCAATTGATATTTTATCCACTTTTTGATGAAAACAAAAAGGGGGAGAGAATGGAGAAGGAGAAAAAGAAGTCGAAAATGGGATTAACCCTAAAAGGGGGAGAAAATCGAAAAATGAAAAGGAGAAAATCGAAAAATGAAAAGGAGAAGTCGAAAATGA
Organism: Orobanche coerulescens; assembly: GCA_033398695.1. NCBI lineage: Eukaryota > Viridiplantae > Streptophyta > Magnoliopsida > Lamiales > Orobanchaceae > Orobanche > Orobanche coerulescens. Next base: position 187,678,115 of record CM065803.1, on the reverse strand, counting down.
CAGAAAAAGAAAAATGCGGAGACGTCGAAAAGACGATGAAAATTTGAAAATGAGAAAAGAAAAGGATAAAAGAAAGGAGTCGAAAAATAAATGGGAGAAGAAACTAACGAAACGGACAAAGTCGAAAACTTTGGTCTGTACACATATACATATATTTGTATTTTTGCAGATAAATCCCATTGACGAAGTGTTGTTTTGTAATCATCAAAAAGGGGGAGATTGTTGGAACATTTAGTTCCATACATAAATTAAAAGTGTTTTGATGATTAATGTTGATAAGCAAAACAAAACAACAAAAAGACGAAGCAAGCATCGAAGGAAAATGAAGTGCAAAATGCTGGAGAAAAACAAAGCTAACGTACGTAACAAGACAATGTTAACGTACGTAATATGATGAAGTTAACGTACGTAATGGATGAGAGATAACGTACGTAACTCTGTTCAAACAAGTGAACGTTGGAGGAGTCAAAGTCAGAAAAGCATACAACGGACATATGACGTCAGCAGTGACGTACTATTAACGTACGTAATGAGAAGTATGATAACGTACGTAAAGAAAGAAACGAATATTACTGGACTGAATCTGGGAGAAGCTAACGTACGTAACAATGTCTGGTTAGCGTACGTAAATAGGCTTACGTACATAATGTGAAGCATATAGCGTACGTAATGAAGGTCCTGACAGCTAATGGCTAGTTTGTTCATGAAGGCTATAAATACCATGCTTATGGTATTGATCAAGCACAATAACTTCAAGCATTATATACCTTGATCAGAGATTGATATTCATTATATTGTTGTTGTAATATTGAGCTTACATTGAGTGATTGAGTGTTATACACAAAATCATACACGAGCGGTAAAAGAAAAGATACGATTGGATTCAGTGTTATTAGGATCAAGGATCCGGCATTGTTAGAATCGCAATCGCTATCTTCGTGAGGTTTATCTCGTACCCATAGAAAGCTAGAGAGGTTGATTCCTTGTCCTACTAAAAGGAAAATAGTTTAACTTGGACCGACACAAAGACAAGTACAAGTGGTTTATCACGGACCAATAGAAGACGTGATTGTAACGGTTATACCTAGACCGATAGAAGAGAGGAGAAGAGGTTTTTCTTTAGCCTATTGAAAAAGATATCGAGAGAGGACGTAGGCTCGTTTATAGCCGAACCTCTATAAATCCGTGCGTCATTTTTTTTTTCCGAAACTTTATTTATGCTTCCGCAAACGGCGCAAATATCCGACCCCATACCCAACAGAGACCACTCTGAAATCGTTCGACAAATCGTCCAAAAGAATGGAAGAAATTCTGAGCACTGGGCAAAATGCTCATGATAAAAGTGGCTTAGGATACAGCTCATGTTCAAACAAAGGGAAAACCAGTACAGTGTTCGTCAAGAGTGTGGAACACATTCCAGAATCGAAAGATACCCCTAGTCCCGTGAAGGAACCTGCTGTACCGAGAAAACCGAAGGCTGCCATTCCGCTCCCGCAGTCCTATTCCAGACAGCGGAATCATAAGCCGTTCCAACCTGTGAGGCGCACTCAACAGCATGCTCCCCGAGCATATCAACAGCGCCAACAGCCGTTCAGAAGGAAGGCTGTATCCAACTACCAAAGGCCGGCCACGGCGATACTATCGGTCTGACACGCGAGGTATTGGATACAGGAGCCTCGTTATCCCTCGAGACAGCAAGTGCCCGTTCAGTATCAACAACAGTGTTGGGAATCCAACTGGAGACCCAGAAGGCAAGCTGTTAGGCCAAAGAAAATGGCTCCACCTCCAAGACGGCACTCGTACTGGATTAATAATAATAACCCTGAATTTTACATGCATAATAATTATCATGGTTATAGCGACTACGGATATGCCCCCCGTCGATATCGCAACACTGTACCGAGTATGACCTACAGTAAACCAATTGCTGTCAGGAAAACTTGGGTACCTAGAGGAACTGACACACATGGACCCAAAAATCAAAGGGGACCTAAATCTACTTAATTTCTTTGTTACAGGACATTCTAGAGGAAGATACCTGGTACTTTGATAGTGGATGCTCTCGGCACATGACCGGAGATAGAAGCAAACTATCAGATTTTGTAGAAGGTCGCGGTCCAAAAGTTTGCTTTGGTCATAAATCAAAAAGGAAGAACAAGAGGGAAAGGAACCCTTCTTGTAGGAAAATTCAAAGTCACTGATGTTGCATATGTTGAAGGCTTACAGTACAATCTACTTAGTATTATCCAGTTCTGTGATAAACAGTTCTCGGTGAAGTTCTATATAGATCGCTGTAGAGTCAAGAACATCCAGACCAAGGAAGTTGTGCTTACAGGAAGCAGATCAGGTAACATGTATATTGCTGACTGGAAGCCTATGAGCTCCTCAATTCCATGCTTTGTTGCCAAAGGGACTGCAGATCTTAGCTGGTTATGGCACAATAGGATGGCTCACGTCAACTTCAAGATGATCAACAAGATCTCAAGACAGGGAATGGTTAGAGGTTTGCCAAATGTGTCATTCAAGAAAGACAGCGTCTGCGGACCATGTCAGAAAGGCAAGCAAATCAAGTCAACCCTGAAGAGCAAATCCTACCTTTCAACCCAAAGAGTGTTGGAGATGCTACACATGGATCTCTACGGTTCTGTAGACCCGGTAAGTTTGGGAGGTAAGAAATACTGCATGGTTGTTGTTGATGATTATTCCAGGTATGCTTGGACGATTTTCCTTAGCAAGAAGAAGGAAACAACATCAAAGCTGCCCGAGCTCCTGAGAAAGTTGCAAAATGAAAAGGCATCGAGTATCGTGTGTATTCGTTCCGACAGAGGTACAGAATTTACTAACTGCTTTATAGAGCAATACTGTTCAGAGAATGGAATACAGCCCGAATACTCAACTGCCCGTACACCTCAACAAAATGGTGTTGCCGAGCGAAAGAATAGGACGTTGAAAGAGGCAACAAGGATAATGATTGCCGCAAGCAAGTTGCCACAGCGTTTCTGGGGTGAAGCAACCAATACAGCATGCTACACTCAAAACCGTTGTATCGTCAACAAACACCACAACAAAACAGTATATGAGGTATGGAACAACAAAACTCCGTTAGTTTCATATTTCCACATTTTTGGATGCAGGTGTTATGTGTTAAATAATGGGAAGGACCAACTTAGAACCTTTGATGAGAAATCAGATGAAGGAATATTCGTAGGATACTCCTCCATCAGCAAAGCTTTCAGAATCTTTAACAAAAAGAAGCTGACGATCGAGGAATCATTTCATGTAGTGTTCGAGAACCTCACCATGACCCTACAGGAGTAGATGATATTACTCAGGACATCCAACAACTCTCTATCTTGGATCCTCCAACTCCAATAGAACCTGTCGTTGATTTAGAAATCAACCCCGCAGCTGTAAGAGTCGACGTGGATGAAGCCGGCCATTACAAGCCGGGCCGTATCTATAGAAACTCTCGTCTGATGCGGGATCCTGAATTAGAACTCGACCGAAGATGGTTGAGAGATCACCCGCAAGAGCTGATCATTGGAAACATAAATGCTGGTGTTTCTACTCGTAGAAGAATACAGAGTACACAAGGAAATGTACTTTGTGCACAAGAAGAACTTGATACGGAGATATCACAGTTTCCTGAATGGAAATCTCAATCCGAGCTTAGAAGACTCAATATGTGCACTATCACTGTATTCTTAGCTCAGTCCGAACCTGTTTCGACCATAAATGCTCTTAATAATTCTCATTGGATAACATCTATGGAAGAAGAGCTTAACAGTTTCGAAAGAAACAATGTATGGTATCTTGTACCCAGACCTACACATCAATCGGTCATAGGAACCAAATGGGTATTTCGAAACAAAAACGATCGAAATGGACTTATTATAAGGAACAAGTCCAGACTAGTCGCACAAGGCTATAGTGAGGAAGAAGGCATAGACTATGATGAAACCTTCGCCCCTGTAGCGAGACTAGAAGCCATTAGGATATTTTTAGCCTTTGCCGCCCATAAGAGCTTTATTGTATACCAAATGGACGTCAAGAGTGCATTCCTGAATGGAGACCTAGCAGATGAAGTTTATGTTGAACAACCACCAGGGTTTGCCAACACAGACGGTATCGATCTAGTTTACAGGCTAAGGAAAGCACTGCATGGACTTAAACAAGCCCCTAGAGCCTGGTATGAGACCCTGTCCCAGTATCTAACCGACAATGGATTTGAGAAAGGTGCTGTGGACAAGACCTTATTCAAAATACAGGAAGGTGATGACCTTCTAATGGTACAAATTTATGTAGATAACATAATTTTTGGTTCAACTAACCTTGCTTTATGTCAAAGGTTCTCTCATCTCATGCAAAGCAAATTTGAAATGAGTATGATGGGAGAACTTAGTTATTTCCTAGGTTTGCAGGTAAAGCAGTTGCCTACAGGTATCTTCATCAACCAGGAAAAATACAGCAAGGAGCTTCTCAACAAATTTGGAATGAACACTTCCAAATCTTCGCCAACCCCCATGAGCACTTCCGTGCAATTTAATGCTGATGAAGCCGGAAAGCCGTTTGACCAATCACTCTACAGGAAGCTCATTGGTTCGCTCCTGTACCTAACGGCTAGCAGGCCCGATATCCAGTTTGCTGTTGGAGTGTGTGCGAGATATCAAGTAGAACCTAAGGAATCACACTTCAATACAGCTAAACGAATCCTGAAGTACATCAAAGGAACAGTCGATGCAGGACTATGGTATCCTAAAGAAGGCGGATTCGATTTTGTTGGATACAGCGACTCGGATCTCGGAAGCTGCAAGCTAGATAGGAAGAGTACAAGTGGAACTTGTCACTTTCTTGGACCTAGACTCGTTTCTTGGTTCAGTAAGAAGCAATTGGCTAACTCTCTTTCCACGGCTGAATCAGAATACTATCTTTCTTTGGTAGTCTTTGTATGCAGATCCTTTGGATGCAGCAACAATTGTCAGATTATGGAATCGATGCCAGAGAGACTCCAATCATGTGTGATAGCACGAGTGCAATTGCAATCACACACAATCCTGTCCTGCACTCGCGCACTAAGCATATCAACATGAAACATCATTTTATAAGGAATCACGTCGAGAACAAAGATGTTCGCCTTGAAAAAGTTCATACAGACATTCAACTGGCCAACATCTTCACCAAACCTCTCGACACAGCCAGATTCAACATGCTTAGACAAGAATTGGGAATGCTACAGCCCGACTCCCTGTAAGTAATTTACTGTTTTTACTCAACAATTGAGGGGGAATGCTGTAAGACCCAAGAATACAGTATCCAACGTTAATTATTTGTACACTCAGAACCGTCAATACAGCACTGTAGTGAACAAAGACATATGAATTATCCTACAGCTGACGTGTGCAATAATTAAGGGGGAATACAGTATGACCCATGAATACAGCATAAATCCAAAAATTGCTGTATGGAATCAAAAACCTATATTTACCTTTTAAGGGGTAACGCTGTATCGACGTGGAAACAACACATACTATAGGATTTCGATTCAGTATATATATAATATTATATTATTTCTTTTCAAAATGATTTTTGTCCACGTGCCCTGTTTTTATGTCAAACGTCATTTACATTAAATGCCTTACACGACATCTGAACAACTGAATCTCAAAAGCCGTGATGTTTTAAATTGTTTATTATTTTTAAACCGCCGTTTCAGGCATTTAGGGTATCAACAAATGTCAGAAGTGGGACCCACTAATATTTAAACATTTTTAATGGATAAGTGTACCAGTTACACTCAGACCATCTAGACCGTTGATTTCAAAAACCGGTTCCCATTCCTTAAAATCTGACCATTCGTACTCTGCAAAACCCTACTTCGTCGCCCAATATAAAAGGACTGATACTGCGATTAGATACTCTTTACGCCTTCTAAAAATTTAAGAGTTCTCAAGCAAATACAACCTACATACTTTTCTGCATTTTACTGCAAATTTCGGTTATTCTCTTTCACTTTTTATTGAAAAATCATCAAATGGCTGAACAAACATCTTCGCCCGCACTGAAGAAAACCGCTAACATCATCGATGGACGGATCTTTTCAAGATCTGTTGTCATTGAACGCATTCTCGCTGAAACCAATGATGTCGAACCCATGGAGTACATCATCACTCGTCATCGTCAACAAGGCCTCTATCGCCTTGGAAGTCAAACCGCTGAGAAGTACGATGCTCATCTGGTTGAGGAATTTTACCTCAACGCTGCCGTACGATTTTTGTCGCTGGCCCAAGGAGGTCACGTTGCTGACATAACCGCTACTATTCAAGGAGTTGAGATCTGTGTTGATAGCGATCTTCTCCAGAATATCTATAGGCTACCTGCTGATGGCCTGACAATGGATCAACTTGAGACGTTTGGGTCTCAAGCGTTGCTAACTAAATTTTATGGACTGTTCACAGGCTCAAAAGTTGTTGACATGGTTCAAACCACATGTCACAAGAATAATTTTTGTCTCCCTTATGTGTATTTACATGATTTTTGCTGCAGGATCATTGAGAATCGAACTGGTGCGTTCGAAATGTGTACTAATCTGAGGTTTAGGATGATGGTGGCAATTCTGACTTGTGAAAAGGTCAACTGGTGCCAGATAATCCTGAAGCGCTTGCAAGAAGAAGTATGCAAGCCTGCCACCCAGAATAAGTCATTTGGTTTAATGTTAAACCATATCTTGACGAAATGCGGACTGTCGCAATCCGCTGATGCTAAGAAGAATAGCTCCAGGATATACCTAGGAGGTGTCAAGCCTACTGCGTATAACCAAACCACTATGGTCTGCAACCACCCGAAAACCGAAAGTATGCCAATTTCTGATAACCCAAGAGCTGTATCTTTGAAGTCCCAGGACGTGGAGTCTTCAAAGAAGAGAAAAAGATCTCACAGCAAGAAACCCATTGCTGGTGAGAAGCCGTAGAAGAAACTTAGGAGGCTTTATAAAGCTAGATCTACCAAACCCTCCGAAGAAGTTTCCACCGTGGCTCAACCCACTGAAGAACAACCCCAGGGCCCAACCCCTGTGGAAGAGGTGCCCACTACTGTATCGACAGTAGATCCTGAGCCTTTGGCGGCTAGGACGGATGATGAGACATCTGCCAACGAAAAAGACTTTAGCGAGTCGGCTGCCCATTTTGAGCCAAAAGCTACTTCTCCTCTGCGGGATCCCACACCCGTACAGGATCAATCTTCCTTCGGGGCACCATCCCCTGTAAGGAATCCCACTTCCATACAGGATCCCATACCTGTAGAGGAATCCCTCGCTACAGCGTATCCAGACGTTGTACGCAGTCCCTCCCCTGACTCTATTATTAATAAGACCCTTCTCTCTGTTCAGATCGAACACGCTTACGAAAGATTCCTTACATGGAAAGGCTACATGCTAGCTCCGTACGACACATTGTACAACTGGAGCGAATGGAGCCAAGAAGAAAGATTTGTATCAGAAGTGACGGACTCAACAGAGATTGAGGCCCTGATCCGATGGGACAATCCCTTCTGCAAAGAACTGATTGAAAGCCATCTTCTGCAGAAATCTGACGCAAGGAGGAAAGGTAAAGACAAGTCAGAGGACTCTCCCCCAAATCCAAAAGACGACGATGACAATGACTCAGACGACGACGACGAAGCTTTACAAGCTGGTCTGAGGATGAGTCGTGAAGAGGCTCAAGACAGAGACGCCTCTCCACCCAAAGACGATGAAGGTCCATCAACCCAGAATATGCCCCCTTCGCCACAACAAGAGAAAATCCCCGACGAGGAGGAATCAGTCCCTCAAATCGAGGAAGAAGATATTATTTTGGAACAGGCAACCGAGCCTGCTGCCGCTGAAGAAGAAGTTGCCCGCGCCGTCCAGCAAGAGGAATCAGTCCCTCTGCCGGAATAGGCGGAAGTTGAGAGACAACAGGAGGAATCAGTCCCTCCTGTATCAATGTCTACAGACGCACCTTCGCAACTTGAGGATACAACACCAATTTCCGCCAAACCCGCACCAGCTGATCCCGCCCCATCAACCATGGAATCCGAAGATGGTAATGTACCTGAGGATACCCAACTTACTTCACGTCCTACCGTGAATTTAAGGAGGTTGAATGCAGCCGCAGACTTTGCTCAATCGGACTCTCCAAGTACAGCCGCTAGGAAAGAGCGCCTGCGTGCTCTTGGTCTTCAAACTGTCTTCACACAGGATGCAGTTAATGCCCTGTACTCAGTCGAGAAAGCTCTTAATTGGATGCATACTTCTGCAGTCGAAGAGATGACTACATGACAACATGAAGTCTCTCGAGTAGTAGAAGCCTTCACCTTGCTGCCAGAAGTATTCAAGCAAGCTCTGAAGATTATGCAAGACAAGCAGGAACAACTCCTGAAGGAAGAGGCAACCAAAACACGCATTGCTAAAGCCAAGACCGCATGTGCTATGATTGAAAACAGTTCTCAATTGCGCGCCCACGACAAATGTATCAAGGACATGTCGCAGGCACTTTCCTCCATTGTAGAAAGAATGACTAACATCGAGACGAAATAGGATGCTGCATTAGAGATCCTAGGACATCTTGATGACGCCAAAAAGGGGGAAGAGGCAAGAGAAGCTGTAAGGAGAATCAGGATACAGCAAGAAAGGGAATTTGAGGCCGCTTAAGACAGCATCACTGCTGAGTTAAACAAGCTAGCCCCTCCCTCACAGAGTTTTAAGATTTCAGGCTCCCGACCTGAATTTCATGATCCAAATGTCCCGTGGCAAAGTCTAATTCAAAGACCTTCTGAGATTTGTCTGCCGACCAACCGCCATCCAACTGCCGATGAAGTGAAGCAATGGAGGAAGAACGGACTGATGAGATACTTTGTTAAACTCATCAGGGAATCCGCCATCTTCAAGAGCTATAAGACTTTAGCGGAGGCCGCAGAAAAATTTACGAAGATGCTAGAAGATGGAAAAATCCCTCTCCAAATCGAGATGAAATCCAAACACAGAAGAGGAGATCGGATCACCCATCCAGAAGACTGGATTCTTGCCTTTGACAGATCCTATGAAGGAAGAGCAATATACCAGGATCGAGGCAATGATTCCCTATAGAACTGGTGGCGTGGTACCGAGAATGATCCCAGGAGAAAACCATGGAGACATGCGGACTATAGATAAGAGCTGAAATCCTTATATATTATTTTTTATTTATAATTTTTCCTTCGAAACAGCAAACCATGTACTCAATTTATTTTGAATATCAATAAAAGTGTTTGTTTGTCTTGAAATATTACAACTCGTAATCTACTGTGTTGATGTATGATTACTTAAACTGTTTGATAACAATCACAAGTATAGAAACTTGTTGAAAATTAAGCTGTACGAACTTGTCTACGAACAGTTCATAATTTCAGTTGTATGCTTAGAATATATTGTAAGATTGTGCCTGCGCGCCAATCATATGCTTAAGATTGTAAAAACTCTTAGCTGTATCGAACTCGCCTGCGAGCAGTTCATTAATTAGACTAAGTTGCTAAAAGAAAGACCATTTGACAGAAGACCAAGAAATCTGCCAGAAGCCATCAAGGAAGATTATTTCATGAAGAAGGTTTTGGCATCATCAAGAAGACTTGAAAGATAGAAAGTTAAAGTCTTGGAAAATTGTGAAAAAGGGGGAAATTGTTGGGAAAACAAGAACCCTGTATCGAAACAGCCGGGATACTCAATCCCTGTATCGAATATTATTGATAAGAGGTTTTGACATATATGCCAATCCTCAATACAGTAAAGGAAACTGTATCGAAGAGTTAAAGTGTCAACCTGTATCGATGAACTGTCTCGAATCCAGCAAATAGTGAAACCCTTAAGTACAACAAATATGTCTTATAAAGACCAAGTATGGAAACTGTCTCGAATCACCAATACAGTTATCTTCCATACAGCTCACAACAGGACAAAGAAGGAATCTTCAGAAGTCAAGTCCTGTTGAATAAAGAAGTATTTAAATACTCAAGGATAAAGTATTTAAATACTGTCAGCCAACAGACCTTCAAATCCCGCTAAATCCGGATCGTGTTTTTAATCCTGTTGGAACGGAATCTTGATCAAACGGAAACATCTCAACGGATATATATTTCAGAGACTATATATATCACATCAAGATGCTGAAGATCAGTTACCCAAGCTATCGAAATTATCAAGCTATCAAAGTTATCATCAGAGCAAAACATATCTCCAAAGCTTACTTTAACTCAGATCTAAAGAGATATACAGTGCTCATCATCTTGAACAACACTTCATCAGCTGAAAGCTCTTAAAGTCAAAGTTGTTGTTCACCCTCTGTTCTATACTTTGAACAAGACCAGATCAGCCCTGTGTGGACTGAGTAATCTGTGCTTCTCCGGAACTGTGTGTGAAGGATTTGCATTGAAGAAGACGAAGCTTCAGAACTGTGTGTGAAGAAGCAAGTCAAAGCATTAGCTCAAAACCAATCTGTGTGAACGGTTGAAGCTAAGATCTTTATATCAATCTGTGTGAACGATATATTGATTGTGTGTTGTTATAATTACGTAGTTGTGTATGTAGTAATTATAATAAACTTTTTACTCCTGTGTGGAGGACCAGTGGACGTAGAGGGGTTTACCTCGAACCACTTTAATTACTGTGTTATTTACCTTCAGTTTTTACTGTTTTAACTATTGTGATTAATTAAGTATACACTGCACATTTAGTTGCTGTATCCATATCATATTACTGCATATAAGACTTCCGCTACGCACTCAGATTTAAAATAAGTACAGTTTGTTGTTTAAACTACTTCCCAAACTGTATCCAGTATACTTAGTGACCAACATCTTGTGTTAGGAGCGTGCCCGTATGTTGCATTGATCTGATCTAGGATTAGACTGATATGATTGTCGTGGTATTGTGCATCTCGAGGTATGTTCCGTATTCCCTTGGTATTTATCTTTGATGGACAATCGGTTTTTGGTGTTGAGACGTGACGATGTCACCCGACGGATTTGGGTTGGATAGAGTTAGTAGATTTTCGTAACAGTGAGTTATGATGACGTTTTGAGGATTTTGGGGTATTGTGTGAGACACAGTACGAGATGTGAATTTTTGGTAGAGTTATGACGATATGATTACAATGGTCGTATTCTTATTTTTTGTGTTCTCATTGGTATGTAATTATTAATGTGATGTGACGGGTATCATTGTTGGATATTATAGATGACACCGTCGTGGGCTTTCTTTTTAGGTTCTTGATATATCGAGCTTGTAGCGGTCGTGAAGAGATGAGCTTCCCGGAGGATACTGGCTAGGGCATGTTTTTATGAACTGAATTCCTGATCAGTTATTGTATTCCGCTGCTAGAGTAATTTTACTTGGTTGTCCTTTCCGCTGCGTGAGTATTTTAAATGACCTTTTGATATCTAGTAACTTGAGTTACTTTGGAAATCGTTTTCTAAACTATTGAGTTCCGGCCATTGGGCCTTGCCCTTTTCAAAATGAGGTTTTACGATGCTTTTGATAAACGAGTTTTATAACGTCTTCGAATATTTTTAAAGATAGTACTGTCGTTAGCCTCTTGGGCATTTGTAAATGTTTGCGAAAATTTCTTTTAGCCTTGTGGGTTCCATCTCGGGCCCCACGGCGCTGTAATATTTCCGATTAAATTTGGGGGTGTTACAGAATATGGTATCGGAGCTTAGGTTGAGATAACCTAGGTAATCGGGTCGAGTTGGGTCGTGTTTTTGTCGCGTCATTCGAGTTGTCGATTGACAAATATTAGAGCCGTGAGTTTTTGTTGTTCACTCTGGCTTGTGCGTTATGGGATTTGCCAGTATAGTACTGGGCTTGTTATAAACTTTTACAAATGGTACTAACATATTTCTTCGGATAGAAATGTGTCGTGTTCTCGAGTTGAACTGATTTTTGCAAAATGTGTGTTTTGAAAATATCTGTGTCGAGTATTTTCTTGAGTCGAGACATGTGCCAGTATCACGGGGAATCGTCGGCTTCACGATCTGTAAGTTTTTGGATTTTTGAATTGCATTGAGATTTACTGCCGTTCTAAGTTGATATGCTTTGAGATTCGGAAGAATATTATGCGTTGTGTTATGAGATGACAGAGTTGGGACAGGATTGATGATCTTGAGACGCTATGATTTTGGAAATCAATATGTCGGTTAAGTTTTGGAACGGAATTGTGCATTTGGGAGAAATGTTGTGGACGATTGAGAAAAACATGTACTCATGTTAATTCATTTTTGGAGATATATGAACTGCTTTTGAGCATTTGAAAATGATACTTTTCAAAATGAACGTTTCACGAATGTTTTACTAGGACTGGGACTTTTGAAATTGGGAACCGCAGAACCGATCTGAACCGCATCGGAACCGACGGTTCGGTTCGGTTCCTAGCAACAATTTCGTTTTTTCGGTTCGGTTCATACTGTTAGTATTCGGTTCGGTTCGGTTCGCAGTTCCTGTGCGTTTTAAAGAGGAACCGATCAGAACCGCAAGGAACCGTCCGAACCGCACCGAACCGGGAAACCGACCCTCTGAATATAATATAATATAATATATTCTTATTAAACATAATTAATATAATATAATATAATATATTCTTAATAAAATACAATATATTATAATATATTTCGTCCGAACCATGCAAAATCGATTCCGGTTCGGTTCCGGTTCGGTTCGGTTCCTGTGCGGTTCGGTTCCGAGTCGGTTCAGACAAAAAAAACTGGAAAAACCGAACCGCAAAAAAACTATGCGGTTCATTCCGGTTCCTGTATTTTTCTCCCTGGGACCGAAAAGTCCTAGGCCTATGTTTTACGGAAAATGATTTTGGGCCGAGACCCAATTGATTTTGAAATAGTTTTACAACTCAGGACTTGGGGTCCGAAAAGAGTTTTCTACTTTTTAAACTTCTTGTAATGCGGAACAAGATACGGGCCGCGACCCTAGTGTTTCAAAAGAAAGCTTTTCTGTTTTCTAAAACTCCCGAGATTTGTAAAACACTTTACCAATTGTTTATCTATTTTATTACTGCCTTTCAGGGTTTTGGTTCATTGGTTCAAATGAAACTTCTTGGGAAATCTTTCGTTGTGTTGATTTGTTTCAATGTTTTGTCATAACATAGTTGAGGTGACCCAAGATGGGTTAATGATAGACGTTGCGAGTCATATGTGGAAAAAGGAGTTTTTATTGGATTCTATATATTGAGGTTTTGGAAATATATCGTGTAGTTTTCCGATGGAATGTCAATGGATTGGTGACGAATCGAATTGGTATACAGGAGTACGGATGTAGTCGAGCATTTGCATAATTCCATTCTATTTAAATGTATGTTTTCGAAAAGAATTTTCATCGAGAACTTGACGTAAACAAATCGATTTAATTTTTTCGAAAATTGATTTCATAATCCTGCGAGAATTTATGTTTTGAGTTTCGGAATTTTTGAAAGAACTTTAAAAAAAATTGTCTTCGTGGCAAGATTATATGATTTCAAACTGGTTTTGAAAATGTGCTTGATGTACATACGCATTTAGTGCATAATGCATAACGTGGTGAAATTCTGAATGAGATTCACGAACTGGATAACACACTAATGGTACTATGAAAAGAGATTTGAACTTTAGTATTGCAGTTCGATTATCTAGGGATGATCGGTTGATCTATCGAATGAGAGAAATATACTGCGTGTGGTAGATTCATGCACAGAATGTAATCTTGAAACTTTGGATTTTGTGAAACTGGAGCATATGTGTTAGGTGGCTCTACTGATGTTATGGCAGCACCTTTTGAATTTTGAGCAGTACTGATTAGTCATTCCCACTCCATGTATGATTTGGGATGTTCGCCGAATTACGACTGGTTGTTTGTACGCGGTTCGTTCATCAGTTGGTTGTGTTTATTGAGATCCACTGTACGTGATTGGCGTGTCGTTTTGAGAACTTTATTCGTTTGTATATCGGGTTCTATGGTTCTGTGTTGATCGTGTTGGAGCTTACCATTTGAAGGTATTCTCGATTATCGTTGACCGTTCGTTGGTCGTATTGGAGTTTATCATGTTGATGATATTCTCGACTATGTTTTGACCTCTGGTAGGTCATATTGGAGTTTATCATGTTGATGATATTCTCAATTGTGTTTTGAACTCTGTTTGGTCATATTGGAATTTATCATGTCGATGATAAATTCGGTTGACTTATTGGTTGATCATGGTTGGTGATCATCTGAACGTTCGGATTTTGTGTCGGTGTTTCGGGATTCGTGTCGTCGTTTTGGGCAGTTGTTTCGCAGATATATTGTGTATTATTCGTCTTATCGGAATTGGGACTTGATTATGTAATCAGGCAGACAGGATTTGATTCGGGCAGATTGTTTCATCCGAAGATGATATATTTTGTTGAGACTTAAGGAATTGTGATTGTAAGCGTATTGGGACTGTACAGTGAGATCGCTTGCTAGTATCTCAGGAGATCGTCGACCTGCGCATTTGTAAGTGTGCTCTTTTGGTTATTCAGTAATGAAGATGATTGATCGTGTTGTAATAGTTTCGAAATATTTTGGTTGAACGGTATGTTTGTTCGTTTTTATGACGGATTGCAAGTTTCGAGGCCGAAACTTATTTTAAGTGGTGTAGAATGTAATATCCGGAATTTCTACTACTATTGTTTGAGATTATTTTATCCGAGTTATATTGTACAACGTGGAATTTGTACAGTATAGACAAAATAAATAAGGGACTGAGATGTCAGTATTGGTACAATTAACGTATTTGGTAGACAATTACAATTTAGGATATCGTGTATCAGGTTATCGTACTTTCGATATGGATTATATCGTATAAGAATGTTATTGGATCCAGTATATGTATTCAGTATGCGTGTATGCGTATCCGGTATGTCGAGATGGACAGAAACAATTAGATTTTTGGCTAAGTATAGGGCCTTAACGTACGTTAAGATTTTGATTTAACGTATGCTAAATTTGTACGTGTTTTGTACGTTATGCATAAGGCATTACGTACGTAACGAGAGAATCAGGAAAGTCCGAGTCGTGGTCGGCAGGTGGGCCCGATGTCGGCAACGGATGTGGACAGTTGAGTCAACGTACGTATTACGTACGCTATACAGGGTGTATTACGTACGTAATACGAGTTTTTACTGTAGCAAGTCAACATACGTATTACGTACGTTATGATGAAATTGTTACGTACGTAAGCATGTTAACAAAACAGGTCAGTTAGTTCTGGGATGAGGTTACGTACGCTACGTGGGACGAGTAGCGTACGCTAAAGAGCATTACATACGTTAATTATGAAGGATAACGTACGTAATGAGTTATGCAGTTTATAAAATGAAGTTCGTTCTTTCATTTCACTTCAGCACCTCACTTCATTTTTCGACTCTAAACACTGAGAGAGAGAGACAGAGAGAGAGAGAGAGAGAGAGAGAGAGAGAGTTAGCTCTCCTAAGTCGATTTTGAGCTTGAGGACTTAGATTTGAGGCTTGGATATGGAGCTATGGTTGATTCTTGAAGTAATTGCTACGGTTTTCATCTTCTAAAAGGTAAGTTGGATAATCCTCCATTTCATTTTGGATTTTTGATGTTGTTATTGATGATTAATTCATATGAAGATGATTAAGGGCTTGGTGTTACGATTCTTGAGGATATATGAGGTGTTTGTTGAAGGAAGATGATGATATGTTGGTTTATGTCTTGAATATGTTGATTATGATTATGAAATCATAGAGTTCTTGATGTTTTTGGTATTGTTGTTGCGATTTTTGACGTTAGGAAGATCGTATGTTGAAGAACATGATGATATATACCTTGAATTATGATTAGGGATTGTTTAGATGTTAGAAAACATCGGATTACGTAGTTTTACGGGTTATGAACGTAAATTCGGACAATTCGTGTTCTTGAAGAACTATTGAATTATATATGTCATGATTTTATAAGAAATGGAATTTGGAAAGGTTACGGATGATTTTGGAATATGATTATTCATGATAATAACCGGTAAATTGTTCTACGAATTTACCAATATGAACAAGAAGGAATCTTGTTGATTCGTGTTTAAATATTAAAGTTGGAATCGAATATGTTATGAAATCCTTAATATCGAGACGAGTTGATCATTGATATGATGAAAGTGTTAGTCGATGCTTGGAATGCATGCCACTGTATAGCATTAGCGCACAATAAGCTTACTGGCTAGCGCACCCTAACGGGAGCAACTTAGCGCACGCTACGTTATACGTTTAACGTACGCTAAGTAGGCAGACAATGCAGTCTTTTTGTGTTGTGATTATGAATTCGTGATGGTTTGATTTGGTTTGTTCAGACTGCGTTTAATCAAGGTTTTTATTGAACCGTTGAGTTGATTGGTTGGTCATGTCGGTTGTTGATCGTTATCGGATTGTTGTTAACTTATTATTGCGATAGGTTGCGATAATCGATCGGTGATTATAACCGTATATTGTGGTCATGTCGAGCATGTTCGTGAATTGCGTGGTCAGGGCTGAGGAGCTCGTAGACGAAGGCAATGAAATTGGTAGCGGCTTCATCATCGTCGTATCGGTATCGAGGCAAGTTGTTACTTGCTTAGTTATAATATTTAATGAATGGTTTCGGTTTCATGTCGTTTATAATGCATATAGCGATGATTATTGTTGTGAACTCGGGGTATTTGGATTGTATATCGTTCTTCCGATTCTGGGAGGTAAATCATAATGTATATGCTTTATCTCGGTTATTGGTATGTTCGGGTATCGAGGTTATGTTGCGATAAAAACGAGGATATGAGTATCTATAGTCCATGGTATGTTTGGATCGCCGAGCATCGAGGATAATCGCCGGTGATGATTTGACATTGAGATTTCTCCTAAAGGATTCGGGACAGTATCTTAGTTTGATTCATATATTGCATTGTGTATGCATAAAGGATATTTCTCCTAAAGGATTCGGGACAGTATCTTAGTTTGATTCGGTTTAGTACTGATGATGTTGATCATGCAGGTTGTCATTTATGTTGCCGAACATGAGGTCGTCCTAGTTGTTTATCATAATGTCGTTTCATGTTTTGATTCATATGTTGTTCATGTTGATGAACATATTGATTTGCATATGTGTATGCATAATTGCATTGTTTATGTTGTAAATGATCCGAAGGGATCATGAGGATCTATGCTGAGGGCGCTGGATCGGATGTCCACCATGCGTTGGTTCGACGGGATCATCATGGGAATCTATGCTGAGGGCATTGGATCGTTGGACAGGTTATCCACCATGCGTTGGTTCGATGGGATCATCATGGAGATGTATGCTGAGGGCGCTGGATCGTTGAATTACCAGTATTGTGTTGATGGAATCTTGTGAATTCGCATCATTGATTTTATTATGTGTTGTTGTTCATATGTGTATTGTCGGTTATGTAACACCCCCAAAACCATCCGGGATATTACAGAGCCGTGGGTCCCGCGCCAGAACCCACCAGGCTAAAAACCATTTCAAAAACGTTTAAAAATGCCAAAAGGCCAATGACGGTAATATTTTAAATGCTCAAATATCTTTTAAAACATAGTTCTCAAATACCGTCATAAAATACCATTGGAAAAAACAAGGCGAAATGCCAAATCTCGACAGTTCAAAGTGTACGTTAAGCCACCCCTTGGACGTATCGATAAAATAGTTAGGAAAAAGGGTTTGACGAAATAACCCAAGTTCGCAAAATGCCAAAAGGCCATTTTAAAATACACACACAGCGGATAAAATACAGTTCAAAATACACATTTGCAGCGGAAATACAACCAGAAAAGAATACTCGATACTCAAATAAATACCACATCCAGTATCACCCAGGAAGCTCAACCCTTCACAACCGCTACTAGCTCGATCTCCGAGTACCTAAAAATAAAGCCCACGATGGGGTCAGCCACAATACTCAACAATGATATCGATCACATCATCATAAATAATTACATACCAATGTAATAACGAACTAAGAATACTACCAATGTAATATTACCGTTATAACCTTACTAATCCATAGCAATCCATAACAAATCAATGCTTACCATAATTCACATTTCGCATTCTCAAATGATGAAATGAACTCAACAACAATTATCTGTACTGTATTCAAACAATACCCAGTCTCCTCAAATCGTCCTCATAACTCGTAAGTGCGGAAATAATCCAATCTGTGCCAAATCCTGTCCGTCGGATTACACAATCAAATCTCAACCTGGATAAACCAGTAATACACAACATATCTGTAGAATATAATACACAAGACAATGATAACCAATCCCGAAACATCGACGTACACTCCGAATGCTCATACGATCAATAACAATGATCAACCAATACATCACTGAGAATATCATCGACATGATAACTCCAATACGACCAATAAAGGATCAACGATAACTGAGAGTACCCTCAACATGGTAAACTCCCAACACGATCAACAAATGATTAACAATAACCGAGAATACCCTCAACGTGGTAAACTCCAAACACGATCAACGAATGATCAACAATAACCGAGAATACCCTCAACAATGTAGACTCCAAATGATCAACAAAGAACCAATAATAACCGAGAATACCCTCAACAAGGTAGACTCCAAATGATTAACAAAGGACCAACAATAACCGAGAATACCCTCAACAAGGTAGACTCCAAATGATCAACAAAGGACCAACAATCACCGAGAATACCCTCAACAAGGTAGACTCCAAATGATCAACAATAATGGATCTCAAAGAAATAACTCTGACTGTCGAACATACCCCTCGGGCGTATGAACAACCAGTCGCAAACCGTCGAACATATCCAATCATACATGGACTATGAACGACCCAACAATATGGCTCAAAAGATGGACGTCACAGTACGCCCAATCCGGAAATGTGTCCGTGCACAAGCCACCCCGGGTATCGATCAAATACACGTGTGGTCTTGTACCTAATTAGCCTTACGAACTACGTCTCGTGTGCACGATTCAATGCGGAAATATCCACGCATAACCATCATGTGCCCGGCTAGAAATCCTACACAATAACCAATCGACACGCAGATATGACTCCAGATATGTCACGATGCAACATGACAACGAAACTCAAGAATTACATATCCAATAAGGATCAAAAGACTCACCGAAGTGAACAACGACAATCTGACAAAGAAAAGTCGACACGACTAATCAATATTCAAAACAACAATCCTGGGATCACAAACCCCAAAGGATAATCCATACGATCAACAATCTCAGACAACAGGTCTGGGATCAACATCCCTTTATGAGACGATCAACACAACCATTAATACCAACAATAGTCCTGGGATCAACACCCCTCAACGAACAACCAATACGAATCTCAATATACGAAGCCTCAACGTACAACAGATACAACAGCTCAACATAATAATTATCTCATAACTGAACATAAATTACCTCAAGGCCGAAGACAACATCGTTTCCACGAACAACATCCCTGAACGAATACACAGTTATACGAATAATCTCAAATAAGGTACCATCTACTGAATACCAATAAACCTTTATCCCGATACTTATGTTATCACGATAACTATCCTCGATATCCGATATTCTATATCCTTGACCAAAGATAACTCACGTCTTCCTTGAACACAATTAAATCATATACCTTATGATTTAATACAACCAGAGCACGATATACAAACCATTATCCCGACAACTTACATTTCTAACAACATTGCTATACGAATTATAAATGGAATGAAAACGAAACCATTCATCAAATATTATAAACTGAACAAGTAGAAACTTGCCTCGATACCGATACCACGAAGCTGTTACCGAACCCATTGCCTTTGTCTACGAGCTCCTCAGCCCCAATCAAAAGCAAACTACAAACTCCTCAGCCTCAACCGCAACACAACGGTCGTAATCCACGATCAACTATCGCAACCTAATGCAATAATAAAATGACAACACACCCGATAATAATCAACAACCGACATAACCAACCAATCGAACTCAACGGTTTAACAAAAATCTCGAATAAACGCAGTCTGAACAAACCAAATCAAACCATCACGAATTCATAATCACAATACAAAATACTGCACTGTCTGCCTACTTAGCGCATGTTAAACGCATAACGTAGCGTGCACTAAGTTGCTCCCGTTAGGTGCGCTAGCCAGTAAGCTTAGCGTGCGCTAATGCTACACAGTGGCATGCATTCCAAGCATCGACTAACAACTTGCGACTACGAATCCGAATGAAAAGGAAATCATACTCCAAGATTAACATTAACTTTCCAGATCCAAACTCATCATCATACTCGAAATCATATTCATATTCTTATACGAATATTATATCACAACACATAACTTGGCTCTAGATACGAATATCCCATATTCATATCCAAAACACCAACACCTTCTATACATAATCATTTTATCCTTTAATTTCAGAGCTCTTCAAGAACATGAAATATCCGACATCACGTTCAAAACAACATAATCCGAGGTATATATCATAATGTCTATTATTTTCTTCATTATGCAAATCACATAATCAAACCAACCCGATAACAAGGATCATTTCATACATAATCTGGAATACAACCTCATATCATGATTTAACTCATCTAAATCGACCACTGAAATTATCATGATTCAGAAATCGATGAGTCAACCTCATCAAGTTAAACGAATCACCATTAACATGAAGAATCTTAAATAACATCCGAAACTCTTATCATAATCCCATAAAATCTCATATAATATCATCACATGATTATCCAACATGTTCCTCACATGTAATCATCCTTAAAAACGAACAACTAACAAAGGATACGAATATTACCTGGATTAGATGAACCAAGAAGATGAACACTTGAACTCCATTCCAAGAATCATGAGTAACTTGAAGAACAAGGCTTGAATCCATGCTCTCTATCTTAATCTTGTTAAAAATCACCACCTCACCATGTTTGGGAACCTCAAGAACCTCCCAAAGCTCTCTCTATCGACTGAAGGAGAAAGAATGGACTAAATGCATCTCAAAACCCGTCTGTCCCCTTATATAATAAACATTACTAGCGCCCGCTACTTTCATAAAATAGCGTGCGTTATTGCCCTAGCGTGCGCTAACTGACTTTGTTAGCGTGCGCTATCGAAGCCCAGAGGCCACTGTCTTGCCTCGTATATGTGCTTACGTACGTAATTCCCATGCATTAGCGTACGTAACTTACACTGTCTAGCGTACGCAAGTCCTTGCATTTAGTGTGCGCTAACATCAGTTGACTTGCTACAGTCTACCTACCGCATGTGCCCCCACATGCCGATCTGACAAGGATAAGATTCCCTTTGACCGATCTACAATTAGCGTGCGTTAAGGCTCATGCTTTAGCGTGCGCTAATACTTCAGGACAAACAACCGTTGACCTTATCCGGACACGCGCCGAAAGCAGCCGGGTCCACACGCAGATTCCTTCCGATCTGACTGCATTTAGCATGCGCTACATTCTGCCTCTAGCGTGTGCTAACCATGAACGATAGCGTGCGCTATACTTGAACATTAGCGCGCGCTAATCAGGCTATACTTAGCCATTTCCAACTCTCCTCGTCCATCTCGACATACCAAAATACGAACATACGGCATACTGAATACATATACTGAATCGAATAACATCATCATATGATATACCCAATATCAAAAGTACGATAACCTGATACACGATATCCTCAAAATAATTGTCGAACCACTATGACAGTTATATCAGTACAAATACAGCTGTCTCAGTTCTCAATTTATTTTATCCATACTGTATAGATACCAAGCTATACAATATACCTTAGATAAAATAACGCGAAAAATTTATACTGAAAATCTGGGTATTACATACTACCCCCCTTAAAATAAGTTTCGTCCTCGAAACTTGCAACCTGCTACAAACAACAGATCAACCCAAAATTTCCAACTCATCACGAAAACAATCAGTCGTCGCCACATGCGAATAACCCAAACGATATACTTATAGGTGCGTGAAGCCGATGATCTCCCGTGATACTAGCACGCGACTCCCATATGAAGTCTCAAAACAATACCAACACACGTCAATATCACAAATAACAATTTGAAAAGATCTCCAAAAATTTTGGAAGCTCCAAAAATCGGTTTGACTCAAAATTCAGAAAAATCATTTTCAAAAGTCCCGCTACTACCGTACTGGTAGAGCCACATAACACACATGCCCGGGTTTCACAAAACCCAAGCTCCGATACCATCTTCTGTAACAACCCCAAAACCATCCTGGATATTACAGCGCCGTGGGTCCCGCGCCAGAACCCACCAGGCTAAAAACCATTTAAAAAACGTTTAAAAATGCCAAAAGGCCAATAACGGTAATATTTTAAATACTCAAATATCTTTAAAAACATAGTTCTCAAATACCGTCATAAAATACCAATGGAAAAAACAAGGCGAAATGCCAAATCTCGACAGTTCAAAGTGTACGTTAAGCCACCCCTTAAACGTATCGATAAAATAGTTAGGAAAAAGGGTTGGACGAAATAACCCAAGTTCGCGAAATGCCAAAAGGCCATTTTAAAATACACACGCAGCAGATAAAATACAGTTCAAAATACACATTTGCAGCGGAAATACAACCAGAAAAGAATACTCGATACTGAAATAAATACCACAGCCAGTATCACCCAGGAAGCTCACCCCTTCACGACCGCTACTAGCTCGATCTCCGAGTACCTAAAAATAAAGCCCACGACGGGGTCAGCCACAGTACTCAACAATGATATCGATCACATCATCATAAATAATTACATACCAATGTAATAACGAAGTAAGAATACTACCAATGTAATATTACCGTTATAACCTTACCAATCCATAGCAATCCATAACAAATCAATGCTTACCATAATTCACATTTCGCATTCTCAAATGACGAAATGAACTCAACAACAATTATCTGTACTGTATTTAAACAATACCCAGTCTCCTCAAATCGTCCTCATAACTCATAAGTGCGGAAATAATCCAATCTGTGCCAAATCCTGTCCGTCGGATTACACAATCAAATCTCAACCTGGATAAACCGGTAATACACAACATATCTGTATAACATAATACACAAGACAATGATAACTAATCCCGAAACATCGACGTACACTCCGAATGCTCATACGATCAATAACAATGATCAACTAATACATCACTGAGAATATCATCGACATGATAACTCCAATACGACCAATAAAGGATCAACGATAACTGAGAGTACCCTCAACATGGTAAACTCCCAACACGATCAACAAATGATCAACAATAACCGAGAATACCCTCAACGTGGTAAACTCCAAACACGATCAATGAATGATCAACAATAACCGAGAATACCCTCAACAAGATAGACTCCAAATGATCAACAAAGGACCAACAATAACCGAGAATACCCTCAACAAGGTAGACTCCAAATTATCAACAAAGAACCAACAATAACCGAGAATACCCTAAACAAGGCAGACTCCAAATGATCAACAAAGGACCAACAATAACCGAGAATACCCTCAACAAGGTAGACTCCAAATGATCAACAATAATGGATCTCAAAGAAATAACTCTGACTGTCGAACATACCCCTCGGGCGTATGAACAACCAGTCGCAAACCGTCGAACATATCCAATCATACATGGACTATGAACGACCCAACAATATGGCTCAAAAGATGGACGTCACAGTACGCCCGATCCGAAAATGTGTCCGTGCACAAGCCACCCCGAGTATTGATCAAATACATGTGTGGTCTTGTACCTAATTAGCCTCACGAACTACATCTCGTGTGCACAGTTCAATGCGGAAATATCCACGCATAACCATCATGTGCCCGGCTAAAAATCCTACACAATAACCAATCGGCACGCAGATATGACTCCAGATATGTCACGATGCAACATGACAACGAAACTCAAGAATTACATATCCAATAAGGATCAAAAGACTCACCGAAGTGAACAACGACAATCTGACAAAGAAAAGTCGACACGACTAATCAATATTCAAAACAACAATCCTGGGATCACAAACCCCAAAGGATAATCCATACGATCAACAATCTCAGACAACAGGTCTGGGATCAACATCCCTCTATGAGACGATCAACACAACCATTAATACCTACAATAGTCCTGGGATCAACACCCCTCAACGAACAACTAATACGAATCTCAATATACGAAGCCTCAACGTACAACATATACAACAGCTCAACATAATAATTATCTCATAATTGAACATAAATTACTTCAAGGCCGAAGACAACATCCTTTCCACGAACAACATCCCTGAACGAATACACAGTTATACGAATAATCTCAAATAAGGTACCATCCATTCAATACCAATAAACCTTTATCCCGATACTTATGTCATCACGATAACTACCCTCGATATCCGATATTCTATATCCTTGACCAAAGATAACTCACGTCTTCCTTGAACACAATTAAATCATATACCTTATGATTTAATACAACCAGAGCACGATATACAAACCATTATCCCGACAACTTACATTTCTAACAACATTGCTATACGAATTATAAATGGAATGAAAACGAAACCATTCATCAAATATTATAAACTGAACAAGTAGAAACTTGCCTCGATGCCGACACCACGAAGCTGTTACCGAACCCATTGCCTTTCTCCACTAGCTCCTCAGCCCCGATCAAAAGCAAACTACGAACTCCTCAGCCTCAACCGCAACACAACGATCGTAATCCACGATCAATTATCGCAACCTAATGCAATAATCAAATGACAACACACCCGATAATAATCAACAACCGACATAACCAACCAATTTAACTCAACGGTTCAACAAAAATCTCGAATAAACGCAGTCTGAACAAACCAAATCAAACCATCACGAATTCATAATCACAACACAAAAATACTGCACTGTCTGCCTACTTAGCGCACGTTAAACGCATAACGTATCGTGCGCTAAGTTGCTCCCGTTAGCGTGCGCTAGCCAGTAAGCTTAGCGTGCGCTAATGCTACACAGTGGCTTGTATTCCAAGCATCAACTAACACCTTGCGACTACGAATCCGCATGAAAAGGAAATCATACTCCAAGACTAACAATAACTTTCCAGATCCAAACTCATCATCATACTCTAAATCATATTCGTATTCTTATACGAATATTATATCAAAACACACAACTTGTCTCTAGATACAAATATCCCATATTCATATCCAAAACACCAACACCTTCTATACATAATCATCTTATCCTATAATTTCAGAGCTCTTCAAGAACATGAAATATCCGACATCACGTTCAAAACAACATAATCCGAGGTATATATCATAATGTTTATTATTTTCTTCATTATGCAAATCACATAATCAAACCAACCCGATAACAAGGATCATCTCATACATAATCCGAAATACAACCTCATATCATGATTTAACACATCTAAATCGACCACTGAAATTATCATGATACAGAAATCCATGATTCAACCTCATCAAGTTAAACGAATCACCATTAACATGAAGAATCTTAAATAACATCCGAAACTCTTATCATAATCCCATAAAATCTCATATAATATCGTCACATGATTATCCAACATGTTCCTCACATGTAATCATCCTTAAAAACGAACAACTAACAAGGGATAAGAATATTACATGGATTAGATGAACCAAAAAGAAGAACACTTGAACTCCATTCCAAGAATCATGAGTAACTTGAAGAACAAGGCTTGAATCCATGCTCTTTATCTTAATCTTGTTAAAAATCACCACCTCACCGTGTTTGGGAACCTCAAGAACCTCGCAAAGCTCTCTCTATCGACTGAAGGAGAAAGAATGGACTAAATGCATCTCAAAACCCGTCTGTCCCCTTATATAATAAACATTACTATCGCGCGCTACTCTCATAAAATAGCGTGCGTTATTGCCCTAGCGTGCGCTAACTGACTTTGTTAGCGTGCGCTATCGCAGCCCAGAGGCCACTGTCTTGCCCCGTACATGAGCTTACGTACGTAATGCCCATGCATTAGCGTACGTAACTTACACTGTCTAGCGTACGCAAGTCCTTGCATTTAGCGTGCGCTAACATCAGTTGACTTTCTACAGTCTACCTACCGCATGTGCCCCCACATGCCGATCTGACAAGGATAAGATTCCCTTTGACCGATCTACAATTAGCGTGCGTTAAGCCTCATGCTTTAGCGTGCGCTAATACTTCAGAACAAAAAACCATTGACCTTATCCGGACACGCGCCGAAAGCAGCTGGGTCCACACGCAGATTCCTTCAGATCTGACTTCATTTAGCGTGCACTCCATTCTGCCTCTAGCGTGCGCTAACCATGAATGATAGCGTGCGCTATACTTGAACATTAGCGAGCGCTAATCAGGCTATACTTAGCCATTTCCGACTCTCCTCCTCCATCTCGACATACCAAAATACGAACATACGGCATACTGAATACATGTACTGAATCGAATAACATCATCATATGTTATATCCAATATCAAAAGTACGATAACCTGATACACGATACCCTCAAAATAATTGTCGAACCACTATGACAGTTATATCAGTACAAATACAGCTGTCTCAGTTCTCAATTTATTTTATCCATACTGTATAGATACCAAGATATACAATATACCTCAGATAAAACAACGCGAAAATTTATACTGAAAATCTGGGTATTACATACTACCCCCCTTAAAATAAGTTTCGTCCTCGAAACTTGCAACCTGCTACAAACAACAGATCAACCCAAAATTTCCAACTCATCACGAAAACAATCAGTCGTCGCCACAAGCGAATAACCAAAATGATATACTTACAGGTGCGTGAAGCCGATGATCTCCCGTGATACTAGCACGCGACTCCCATATGAAGTCTCAAAACAATACCAACACACGCCAATATCACAAATAACAATTTGAAAAGATCTCCAAAAATTTTGGAAGCTCCAAAAATCGGTTTGACTCAAAAGTCAGAAAAATCATTTTCAAAAGTCCCGCTACTACCGTACTGGTAGAGCCACATAACACACATGCCCGGGTTTCACAAAACTTAAGCTCCGATACCATCTTCTGTCACACCCCCAAAACCATCCGGGATATTACAGTGCCGTGGGTCCCGCACCAGAACCCACCAGGCTAAAAACCATTTAAAAAACGTTTAAAAATGCCAAAAGGCCAATGACGGTAATATTTTAAATACTCAAATATCTTTAAAAACATAGTTCTCAAATACCATCATAAAATACCATTGGAAAAAACAAGGCGAAATGCCAAATCTCGACAGTTCAAAGTGTACGTTAAGCCACCCCTTAAACGTATCGATAAAATAGTTAGGAAAAAGGGTTTGACGAAATAACCCAAGTTCGCAAAATGCCAAAAGGCCATTTTAAAATACACACGCAGCGGATAAAATACAGTTCAAAATACACATTTGCAGTGGAAATACAACCAGAAAAGAATACTCGATACTCAAATAAATACCACAGCCAGTATCACCCAGGAAGCTCACCCCTTCACGACCGCTACTAGCTCGATCTCCGAGTACCTAAAAATAAAGCCCACGACGGGGTCAACCACAATACTCAACAATGATATCGATCACATCATCATAAATAATTACATACCAATGTAATAACAAAGTAAGAATACTACCAATGTAATCTTACCGTTATAACCTTACCAATCCATAGCAATCCATAACAAATCAATGCTTACCATAATTCACATTTCACATTCTCAAATGACTAAATGAACTCAACAACAATTATATGTACTGTATTCAAACAATACCCAGTCTGCTCAAATCGTTCTCATAACTCATAAGTGCGGAAATAATCCAATCTGTGCCAAATCCTGTCCGTCGGATTACACAATCAAATCTCAACCTGGATAAACCAGTAATACACAACATATCTGTAGAACATAATACACAAGACAATGATAACCAATCCCGAAACATCGACGTACACTCCGAATGCTCATACGATCAATAACAATGATCAACCAATACATCACTGAGAATATCATCGACATGATAACTCCAATACGACCAATAAAGGATCAACGATAACTGAGAGTGCCCTCAACATGGTAAACTCCCAACACGATCAACAAATGATCAACAATAACCGAGAATACCCTCAACGTGGTAAACTCCAAACACGATCAACGAATGATCAACAATAACCGAGAATACCCTCAACAAGGTAGACTCCAAATGATCAACAAAGGACCAACAATAACCGAGAATACCCTCAACAAGGTAGACTCCAAATGATCAACAAAGGACCAACAATAACCGAGAATACCCTCAACAAGGTAGACTCCAAATGATCAACAAAGGACCAACAATAACCGAGAATACCCTCAACAAGGTAGACTCCAAATGATCAACAATAATGGATCTCAAAGAAATAGCTCTGACTGTCGAACATACCCCTCGGGCGTATGAACAACCAGTCGCAAACCGTCGAACATATCCAATCATACATAGACTATGAACGACCCAACAATATGGCTCAAAAGATGGACGTCACAGTACGCCCAATCCGGAAATGTGTCCGTGCACAAGCCACCCCGGGTATCGATCAAATACACGTGTGGTCTTGTACCTAATTAGCCTCACGAACTACATCTCGTGTGCACGGTTCAATGCGGAAATATCCACGCATAACCATCATGTGCCCGGCTAAAAATCCTACACAATAACCAATCGGCACGCAGATATGACTCCAGATATGTCACGATGCAACATGACAACGAAACTCAAGAATTACATATCCAATAAGGATCAAAAGACTCACCGAAGTGAATAACGACAATCTGACAAAGAAAAGTCGACATGACTAATCAATATTCAAAACAACAATCCTGGGATCACAAACCCCAAAGGATAATCCATACGATTAACAATCTCATACAACAGGTCTGGGATCAACATCCCTCTATGAGACGATCAACACAACCATTAATACCAACAATAGTCCTGGGATCAACACCCCTCAACGAACAACCAATACGAATCTCAATATACGAAGCCTCAACGTACAACATATACAACAACTCAACATAATAATTATCTCATAACTGAACATAAATTACCTCAAGGCCGAAGACAACATCCTTTCCACGGACAACATCCCTGAACGAATACACAGTTATACGAATAATCTCAAATAAGGTACCATCCATTCAATACCAATAAACCTTTATCCCGATACTTATGTCATCACGATAACTATCCTCGATATCCGATATTCTATATCCTTGACCAAAGATAACTCACGTCTTCCTTGAACACAATTAAATCATATACTTTATGATTTAATACAACCAGAGCTTGATATACAAACCATTATCCCGACATCTAACATTTCTAACAACATTTCTATACGAATTATAAATGGAATGAAAATGAAACCATTCATCAAATATTATAAACTGAACAAGTAGAAACTTGCCTCGATACCGATACCACGAAGCTGTTACCGAACCCATTGCCTTTGTCTACGAGCTCCTCAGCCCCGATCAAAAGCAAACTACAAACTCCTCAGCCTCAACCGCAACACAACGGTCGTAATCCACGATCAATTATCGCAACCTAATGCAATAATAAATTGACAACACACCCGATAATAATCAACAACCGATATAACCAACCAATCGAACTCAACGGTTTAACAAAAATCTCGAATAAACGCAGTCTGAACAAACCAAATCAAACCATAACGAATTCATAATCACAACACAAAAATACTGCACTGTCTGCCTACTTAGCGCACGTTAAACGCATAACGTAGCGTGCGCTAAGTTGCTCCCGTTAGCGTGTGCTAGCCAGTAAGCTTAGCGTGCGCTAATGCTACACAGTGGCATGCATTCCAAGCATCGACTAACACCTTGCGACTACGAATCCGAATGAAAAGGAAATCATACTCCAAGATTAACAATAACTTTCCAGATCCAAACTCATCATCATACTCGAAATCATATTCGTATTCTTATACGAATATTATATCAAAACACACAACTTGGCTCTAGATACGAATATCCCATATTCATATCCAAAACACCAACACCTTCTATACATAATCATCTTATCCTATAATTTCAGAGCTCTTCAAGAACATGAAAGATCCGACATCACGTTCAAAACAACATAATTCGAGGTATATATCATAATGTTTATTATTTTCTTCATTATGCAAATCACATAATCAAACCAACCCGATAACAAGGATCATCTCATACATAATCTGGAATACAACTTCATATCATGATTTAACTCATCTAAATCGACCAATGAAATTATCATGATTCAGAAATCCATGATTCAACCTCATTAAGTTAAACGAATCACCATTAACATGAAGAATCTTAAATAACATCCGAAACTCTTATCATAATCCCATAAAATCTCATATAATATCGTCACATGATTATCCAACATGTTCCTCACATGTAATCATCCTTAAAAACGAACAACTAACAAGGGATACGAATATTACATGGATTAGATGAACCAAGAAAAAGAACACTTGAACTCCATTCCAAGAATCATGAGTAACTTGAAGAACAAGGCTTGAATCCATGCTCTCTATCTTAATCTTGTTAAAAATCACCACCTCACCGAAAGCTCAAGAACCTCCAAAAGCTCTCTCTATCGACTGAAGGAGAAAGAATGGACTAAATGCATCTCAAAACCCCTCTGTCCCCTTATATAATAAACATTACTAGCGCGCACTACTCTCATAAAATAGGGTGCGTTATTGCCCTAGCGTGCGCTAACTGACTTTATTAGCGTGCGCTATCGCAGCCCAGAGGCCACTGTCTTGCCTCGTACATGAGCTTACGTACGTAATGCCCATGCATTAGCGTACGTAACTTACACTGTCTAGCGTACGCAAGTCCTTGCATTTAGCTTGCTCTAACATCAGTTGACTTGCTACAGTCTACCTACCGCATGTGCCCCCACATGCCGATCTGACAAGGATAAGATTTCTTTTGACTGATCTACAATTAGCGTGCGTTAAGCCTCATGCTTTAGCGTGCGCTAATACTTCAGGACAAACAACCGTTGATCTTATCCGGACACGCGCCGAAAGCAGCCGGGTCCACACTCAGATTCCTTCCGATCTGACTGCATTTAGCGTGCGCTACATTATGCCTCTAGCGTGCGCTAACCATGAACGATAGCGTGCGCTATACATGAACATTAGCGCGCGCTAATCAGGCTATACTTAGCCATTTCCAACTCTCCTCGTCTGTCTCGACATACCAAAATACGAACATACGACATACTGAATACATGTATTGAATCGAATAACATCATCATATGATATACCCAATATCAAAAGTACGATAACCTGATACATGATATCCTCAAAATAATTGTCAAACCACTACGACAGTTATATCAATACAAATACAGCTATCTCAGTTCTCAATTTATTTTATCCATACTGTATAGATACCAAGCTATACAATATACCTCAGATAAAATAATGCGAAAGATTTATAATGAAACTCTAGGTATTACAGGTTATCCACCTTATGATGATCTTATAGGATCATCAAGGGGATCTATGCTGAGGGCACTGGATCGTCGGATTTCCATTGATTATACATCATTGTTATTGTTGTGATCATATTGACGTTGTCATATGAGTATGCATGTGTAGGTCTTGTGTTAGGACTGTGCCCGTATGTTGCATTGATCTGATCTGGGATTAGACTGATATGATTGTCGTGGTATTGTGCATCTCGAGGTATGTTCCATATTTCCATTGGTATTTGTCTTTGATGGACAATCGGTTTTTGTGTTGAGACTTGATGATGTCACCCGACGGATTTGGGTTGGATAGAGTTAGTGGATTTTCGTAACAGTGAGTTATGATGACGTTTTGAGGATTTTGGGGTATTGTGTGAGACACAGTACGAGATGTGAATTTTGGTAGAGTTATGACGATAAGATTACATTGGTCGTATTCTTATTTTTTTGTATTCTCATTGGTATGTAATTATTAATGTGATGTGACGGTTATCATTGTTGGATATTATGGCTGACCCCGTCGTGGGCTTTATTTTTTTAGGTTCTTTGGATATCGAGCTTGTAGCGGTCGTGAAGAGATGAGCTTCCCGGAGGATACTGGCTAGGGCATGTTTTTATGAACTGAATTCCAGATCAGTTATTGTATTCCGCTGCTAGAGTAATTTTACTTGGTTCTCCTTTCCGCTGCGTGAGTATTTTAAATGACTTTTTGATATCTAGTAACTTGAGTTACTTTAGAAATCGTTTTCTAAACTATTGAGTTCCGGCCATTGGGTCTTGCCCTTTTCAAAATGAGGTTTTACGACGCTTTTGATAAACGAGTTTTATAACGTCTTCGAATATTTTTAAAGATAGTACTGTCGTTAGCCTCTTGGGCATTTGTAAATGTTTGCGAAAATTTCTTTTAGCCTTGTGGGTTCCATCTCGGGGCCCACAACACTGTAATATTTGCGGTTAAATCTGGGGGTGTTACAGTTAGCGTGCGCTACGAACTTGGTAGCGTGCGTTAACCCAAAATGTTAGTGTGCGCTAACTAATGTTTGATACCCAGCAACTGGAGTCCAGAATCTCCTGTCCTCCGCCTTGCTCGCGATAGCGTGCGCTACACATACCACTAGCGCACGTTATGATCCGCTCGTAGCGTGCGCTATGAATTATTCCATTTCAGTCCAGTACCTACTGGACTGTCTGATCGAGCCTTAGCGCGCGCTACACTGATTGTTTAGCGTGCGCTATCCAAACTACTAGTGTGCGCTACTTACCATTTGTAGCGTGCGCTACTACAACTCAAATTCAGTCCAGTGCCTTCTGGACTGTTTGCCTGAACCACGTTAGCGTGAGCTAATACTGAGAGGTAGCTTGCGCTACTCGTACTCAATTAGCGCGCGCTAAAGAGAGTACGTAGCGTGCGCTACTCCTCACACACAACCCACTACAAATATGACAATGATGATAAGCTCGGCCCGACTCTACAACTGGGTTGAATGACGAATAATAACTGATACACGATACAAATTACTCTGAACGGTGGATACAATAAATGAATGTGAATGATGAATGATTATTAATGAGTGAAAAATTACTGAGTGACAATATACTGAATGCTAATGAATGAATTTACAACCGGGTATCACAGAAACGATCGGAATGACAACGCCTTGCTATCCTCCAAGGATACGGATAGAGCAATAGCTTTCGGACGAGATACGGACATTATGAGTTTTTGGTTATGCCCTTCGGGTTAACTAACGCACCGACAGTGTTCATGCAGTTGATGAACAAGGTCTTCATCGAGTATTTGGATAAGTGTGTCGTCGTCTTCATTGACGATATCCTTATCTATTCGAAGAATGAGGAGGAGCATGCACATCATCTGCGTGTGGTGTTAGACATTTTGAGGACCGAACGGCTCTATGCGAAGTTCTCGAAATGTGAGTTCTGGCTGAAGGAAGTAATGTTTCTGGGTCACGTGATTTCAGTCGAGGGGGTTTGTGTGGATCCATAGAAGATTGAGGCAGTGCTGGATTGGACACCACCTAAGAATGTGAAAGAGGTCCGTAGTTTCTTGGTTTTGGCTGGATACTATCGTAGGTTCATCGATGGGTTCTCGAAACTGGCTCGACCACTTACACAGTTGCTTCATAAATCTGAGAAGTTCGTCTGGAATGACGAAAGACATTCGAGTTTTGAGGAGCTGAAAAGGCGTTTGACTTCAGCCCCGATTCTACCGTTGCCATCTGGCAACGAGGGTTTTGCTGTTTATAGTGATGTTTCGGATCAGGGTCTTAGGTGCGTATTAATGCAGCACGACAAGACTATTGCGTATGCATCGAGACAGTTGAGGCCGTATGAGCTCAAATAACCTACTCACGACTTGGAGTTAGCAATAGTTGTTTTTGCACTCAAGATAATGCGTCATTATATTTTTGGCTCTACATGTCAGATTTTTACCGATCATAAAAGTCTGAAGTACATATTCACTCAGCGGGAGTTGAATATGAGGCAGAGGAGGTGGTTGGAGTTGATTAAGGATTATGACCTTGAAATCCTTTATCATCCGGGTAAGGCGAATGTCGTGGCAGACGTCTTGAGTCAGAAACCAGTTACGTTGCAGACACTTGAGATACTTACGTCTCAATCCGTGCTTCAGCGTGATTTGATCGAATTGGGTGTTGAGATTTTGTTACCAGAAGCTGTTGGGCAACTTTGTGCTTTAGAGATTTCGTCGTCGCTGATCGATGACATTAAACTGAAGCAGTTGGAGGATCCGATGATTATTCAAATCCGTGAGAACATTATTAAAGGGAAGTCTCCTGGATTTGTGATTCACGAGGATGGTGTGTTGAGATTCCAGAGTCGGCATTGTGTACCGAACGACCTGGAATTGAGGCAGAGTATTTTACGTGAGGCCCATGCTACGCCTTACTCGGTTCATCCTGGTTCGAGTAAGATGTACAAGGACCTAAGGATGAACTTTTGGTGGAACGATATGAAGGAGAAGGTCGCACAGTTTGTAGCGATATGTTTGACTTGCCAACAGGTCAAAATCGAGCATCAGCGATCAGCCGGGTTATTGCAGTCACTTCTTGTTCTGGAATAGAAATAGGAAGATATTTCATTGGACTTCATCACGAGCTTTCCGAGATCGAAGTCTGGTATGAATATGGTTTGGGTGATTATGGATCGTCTGACCAAGTCAGTGCACTTTCTGGGCATCAAGGATACTTGGGGTCCAGAAAAGCTAGCTCGTGTATTTGTTGCGCAGATTGTGAGGCTTCACGGTACTCCAAAGTCTATTATTTTGGATCTTGATGGCCGTTTTGTATCGCATTTTTGGCAGGTGGTACATAAGGCATTGGGTACTCGGTTGCGTCTGAGTACTTCCTTTCATCCTCGGACGGATGGGCAGTCGGAGCGCACTATCCAGACATTGAGGATATGTTGCATCCTTGTTCTCGATTGGAGCAGTGATTGGGAAGAGCATTTGCCGTTGATCGAGTTCACATACAACAATAGTTGGCATGCATCGATAAAGATGTCACCGTATGAGTCAATTTATGGGCGGCGATGTCGATCGCCGATTTGTTGGAACGAGGCATCCAATTTGGTCAGGACCGAACCAGATATCGCCTTAGAAATGAGGAAGAAGGTGGGATTGATTCGGGAAAGGATGTTGACGGCTCAGAGCCTACAGAAATCCTATGTTGATGTTCATCATCGACCTTTGGAATTCGAGGTGGGAGATCGCGTTTTGCTAAAGGTGTCAACGACGAAAGGAGTGTTCCGCTTCGGGAAGAAGGGAAAGTTGAGTCCGAGATTTATTGGGCCCTTTGAGATTTTAGATAGGGTCGGCGAGTTGGCATACCGTTTGGCATTACCTCCGGCTTTGAGCCACGTCCATAGCGTTTTCCATGTTTCCCAGTTGAGGAAGTATTTTCCGGATCCTAGTCATGTCATCGACTATGGTGAGATCGATATCGCTGAGGATATTACCTTCGAGGAGCGTCCCTTAAAGATTTTGGAACACCGTGAGAAGCGACTGAGGCATAAGATCATTCCGTTGGTTAAGGTGCAGTGGTCGAGACATGGTGTCAAGGAGGCAACTTGGGAAACTGAGGATAACATGCATGCTAGGTACCCTGAGTTGTTTGTTTCATAAGTTTCGGGATGAAACTTGTTTTTAGAGGGGGAGAATGTAATATCCCCATTTTTATTCTTTCCGGTATTTTCATTTTTGGTGTATTTTTCGTTTTTAGTGACTCGCTTGTAACCGTATGAATATTTCGAGAATATTTCAAACTGGACTTTTCATCATCCGAGCTTGTTTCAGACTCGTTTTACTCAATTCCACGGTTATTATCTTTTCCGTCGCTATTTGGTTCGATTCTCGAAATCGTTGTTCAGAGCCACCATTTCGGGGTTGCCGTAAATACATCTTATGTTATTATGCATGTTGTGAGCTTTTTTTTGGTCTTTCGACCGTGTATCGTGTATTTCGAATGTTTTGGGCCGTTTTGTAATTTTCCAAAGTTAGGGGGTAATTACTATTGTTGCCATTTTACGAACCCTTGAGTAGTCGGAATCGTGTTTTCTTTTAGCACTAAGATTCGTCTTCTCGAACTCTATGTTTTCGTATCTTCTTATTTTGGTAATCGTCGTGTTTTGATTTCCGGTGGATTTCTTGCCTGCTTAAAGCGGCTTGTCAGCCCTGTCCTGGATGGACATTACGTACATTAACCACGTTGCTGTTACGTACGTAATGGTGTTCAGGAAATCGAGCAGTAGGTTCTGCCGATGCATTACGCACGTAAGTCTGGAAGGCTTACGTACATTAAGAAGCTAACATATGTTAGCTGTCCAGGGCTAACGTACGTAACCGGGCCTGGGTTTAAATACCCAGGAGTTGACCGATTTGGTCGTTTTCATTCTTTCCTTCCTCCTCTCCGATCCTAGGCGATTTCCGAGCAATTTCCAGGCGATTTGAAGCCTTTTAACTTCAAGCCATCATCTTTCTTGAGTTTTTGGTGTGTATTAACAACATCTACGCGTGTTCTTCGTCTCCGATCCGAGGTAAACTCTTAGAACCTTATTTTGGGGAATTTGGGGATTTTTGATTTAATGTCCGATTCGTTCCGTGTTGTTGATTAATCTATGATGTATGTGATTAATCTTAGTGGCATTCATGTTTTCCCTACGAGTTCATGGTATATTTCGTGGTATTTGTGAAATCGAGAGGGTTCGGTTGCGATCCGTCCTCGTTGTTGTTTTGTACGAATTTACATGAATCGTAGGTGGGTTTCCGGGTGTATTCTATTTCCGTAATCATTTATATGTGGTTGTGATTGTATTCTTCGAATCGTTAGGTTCAGGTTTGTCGGTTCCTAGTGATCGTGGTTGTTCTCCGTTACGTCCGTTTCGTCGTTAATTAGTCGAGGCAAGTATTCTTGGAAACCTTTATGATTAACATGAAATGGTGATGTATAATATGTGTGTGCTTTTCTCACTCCGGGAGGGTCCGACGGGGCCTCGGAGGAATCCGTGACTTCACTCCGGATTCACGAGCTTGTTCGCTAGCCAGTTCAGGAGAGTCCTTAGAGGCCTCGAATAGGATTAGTGGTTTCACCCCGGTCCTAGGCGATGCCTGTGCGTGATTTGTTTTTTGATTATGGCCAGTTTGGGAGGGTCCTTAGAGGCCTCGAATGGGACCAGTGGTTTCACCCCGGTCCTAGGCAAATTGATTATTGACTGTTTGTTTTCCGAAAAAAGACATGTCTGGTTTTGGTTTTTGAAATGAATTGATGCATGTACTATGAATTGTGTAAGCGAATGGTTTGCCTTGA
Organism: Orobanche coerulescens; assembly: GCA_033398695.1. Taxonomy (NCBI): domain Eukaryota; kingdom Viridiplantae; phylum Streptophyta; class Magnoliopsida; order Lamiales; family Orobanchaceae; genus Orobanche; species Orobanche coerulescens. Next base: position 187,640,613 of record CM065803.1, on the reverse strand, counting down.
TTACTTGTACTAGCGTAATTGCTAACCCCTTTGGGGAAATTCTAGTTATGAATTTCAGGTGGCGTTCAGCTGATCGAATGGGCACTGGAGCAGTACGAGGACGCTGGTCGGGGATGTTGACGTGTGCAATAGAGTCTCTTATTTCCGTTGTCCATTTTGATGTGTTGTTCTCCAAACTTGTGAACTTATAGATAGTACTTGCGAGTACTTAGGCACTTTTGAATTGGGATATGTGTTGGCCACTAAGTATACAGAATACAGCTTGGAAAGTGTTTAAGCAACAAGCTGTACTATTTTTAAATTTAGAGTGCATAGCGGAAGTCTTGTTAAAGTAAGTTGCTGTAAATACAGAAACTAGATTTTCTCATGTTAGCTTTTTGCGTACAGCGTATGCAATGTATACTTATAAAATAATCACAGTAATGAAAACAGTAGGTTGTAGAAGGTAAATGACATGATATTTAAAGTGGTTCGAGGTAAACCCCTCTACGTCCACTGGTCCTCCACACAGGACTGAAAATATTTATTATAAACACTACGTACACAACTATGTATCTATAATCAAACCTATCCTTGTATCGTTCACACAGATTGATACAAAGACTGTCGCTTTCAACCGTTCACACAGATTGGTTAAATCTTTCACTTGACTTGCTTCTTCACACACAGTACCTAAGCTTCCTCTACAATGCAGATCCATCACACACAGTTCAGGAAAAGCAAGGCTTTCTTCAGTCCACACAGGGCTGATGGTTTTCTTCAAATGCAAGAACATGGGTTGAACAACAGCTTGAATTTCTTGAGCTTGAGCTTGATGATGTGTTGTTCAAGGTTGAGCACTTGTATATTTCTTCTCTCAAGTAAGGCAGTATGCTTAAGGAAATATGATTGCTCTTGATATACTGTTCTTGTGATGTTCATGAGTGTATCTCAGTATATCTCAATTTGCTCAGTTTTCAGATCTTGATCTTATGAATATTCGGGTATTTCGTTGTCTTCTGATCTTCAAACTTCGGGGTATATATAGCCTTTGGAAATAGATCCGTTGGGAATAGATCCGTTGAGGAGCAGAAAGTCCATTCCAACGTGTTGATTGACTTGTACAAAGCAATATCCAGATTTTGTTCCTTGTCTGAAGATCTTTGTCGGATGGTATTTAAATACTTTATCCAGTCAATATTTAAATACTTCTTTTCAAACGGTGGCTTGACTTTAGCGTATAAAGCAGATTCCATTTCAACGGTCTTCAGTCCTGTTGGATAAGTGTTGAAGATCTCAATACTTACAGCCTGTTTGCTGTATCCAACATGTTGCGTTTACAATGTTGTAGCTTTAGGTTCCACGCTGTAGGCTATCTTAGTGCTGCTGTATGGAAGGTACTGTATGAATGTTTCAGGACAGCTTCCATACTTGGTGTCATATCGACTGATGAGCTTCTTGCTGTATGATGGCACTTTATTCTTTTGCTGTATGCTGAGGCACTTGACATCTTGCTGTATGATTATCTTCGGGACAGCTACTTGCTGTATGTTGGCACTTTATCAAAACACGGTACATGATTATTTATCCCAACAATATGTTTTGTATGTTAATCTTATTTGTGAATTTGAGGGATTTCCTGTTTACCAGTTGTACTGGGTGATTCATTTAATTATTGTTGTAGTGTTGTGTGTTTCTCACTAACCGAGGTGGTTAGATAAGAGGTATTGTTTATTTAGCTTGGTGGATCCCACGGAGGGGTCCACGGCGCTGTAATATACCCTGAATATCTTGGGGGTGTTACAGCCTGGTCATATGTGACGGGTTCGTCCTCGCGGCTATCAGGTATGTCGTGGAGACCCAGTTCTTCGACATGTGTATAGCCATACCTCTCAGGAAAGTGAGACACCCTATCAAACCTTCAAAGTAGATGTTGTGTTACAATAGGTTCAGTTCGAGATCCCTGATCAGATGTCTCCTCGTGACTTTCATTGTGCTCTTCCAAAGAGACATTTCTACCCGAGCCATCTTCCTGAATGAATTCATCCTCAAGTAAGTGCGCTTGTATAGCCACGATGACCCTATGGTCTTCTGGCATGTAGAATAGATAACCCATCGAGTCCTCTGGGTATCCTATGAAACGTCCCTTGACGGACCTCGCTTCCAGTTTGTCCACCTTAGCCTTCTTGACATAGGCTGGACATCCCCAAATCCTTATGTGATTAAGACTTGGTTTCTTACCCTTCCACATCTCATGCGGAGTGATAGGAACGGATTTGGAAGGACATCTATTAAGGATATAGGCAGCGGTAAGTAAGGTGTACCCCACAGGTAAATCGGTAAATCATGTAGGTCACAAGTCGTCACGAATAAGTCTAGAGGGGGGGTGAATAGATTTATTGAAACTCTTTCCTGAAAGTTAGGTGAGTTTCTCAGATGTGATAGGTACAGATGACTTAAAGTCGTCTGTAGACAAGTATGTGGAAGACACAGCTGATGACGATAGCAGGTAACTAAATGTTCTCTGCAGATAACTAATCAATGGAACAGTAAATATGTATGTAGCAGTTAAGTATGATGTTTAATGCAGTAAAACACGCAGGCACTTATAGTGGTTTCAGAGGTGGGGTAATCCTGTACTAATCCACTTCTCTCCAAACCACTTGGAGATAAATTCACTATAACTGTCAACCAGTGATAAAGGTTACAATGAATTTTGCCCAGCTACAACAACTTCCAACCAGTGGAAAACCATGGCCGTTGCAACTCCCTTGACTGCCTAGCACCTCCTGATTGAAAACCCTTGGATGCCTCAACAACGCTCGAGTTGTCTATCACCTTTCAAACTCGGTGCTCATATACTCGTCACCTCGGTCCGACCGAAGTGTTTTGATATGACATCCAGTCTATTTTTCAACTAGGGCCTTAAATTCCTTGAATTTAGTAAAGGCTTCAGATTTATGTTTCATCAAGTACACAATCCCATACCTAGTATCATCATCTGTGAACGTTATGAAATATTGATATTCGTCTCGGGATGCTTCCAAAGCACCACAAACATCGGTATGTACCAACCCAAGTTTCTCAGCAGCCCTTTCAAATGTCCCTGTGAAGGAGGGTTTAGTCATCTTGCCTCTAAGGCAGGATTCACAAGTTGGATAGGGTTCTTCACCCAATGCACTTAAAAGTCCATCTTTCTCCATTTTCTGAACCTTGGTCTGGCCAACATGACCAAGTCTAAGGTGCCACTTAAGAGCTTGATTAGTATCATGCCTGCCACGTTTCCAAGTTATAGTGTTCACTGCTGATTTATTTTGCAAGTTGAGATGATATAAACCATTCAACAATGTAGCTCTACCAACAAATTTATTTCGAAAATAAATTTTACAACTACCGTTGCCAATGAAGAAAGAAAATCCTTTCCGGTCTAAGACTGGAATGGATACAATGTTTTTATGCCCCTTGGACAAAACAGTTCTTCATCTAACATCAAAATAAAACTGGATTCCAAACCCAGTAGGAGTGATCCAATATCAGTTGCCTCGACACTTTGTTCGATTCCGACAGTGAACATCACTTCCCCAGCTTCAAGCTGCCTACTTCGTTCTAGATCCTGATTCATAGTACAAATATGAGAAGTAGCACCTGAATCCAGAATCCATAAAGTAGAATATACAGTAACGGAACAATTGGTTTCAAAAATAAAAAGTTCCGTACCTGATGCGCCATTGATCTTGAGACAAGTCCTACGCCAGTGGCCCAGCTCACCGCATTCTAGACATATAGGTTTGGGACCAGCCTACCTTCTGAACCTTTAGGGCCTTGCCCTTGCCTTTCTGCACCCCTTTATTGGGTTTATACTACTCGTAGGTCTTTTTATTCTTGTTCTTGGACCTCCGAGGCCCAGAATAAATCACAAGAGCAGCCTCCATCGGCTTAGTCTTCATGTTAGACTGTGCCGTCACCAGTTTGTTCATTAGGCCAGCTAATGTACATGAAATTTCATTACAGTTGAAATTCATTATAAACTGCGTGAAGGATTTAGGTAGAGATTGAAGGATGAGATCAATTTGGAGGGATAAATCTATGTGAAAGTTGAGCACCTCGAGCCTCTCAATCATGGAGATCATTTTGAGGACATGGTCTCCCATTTTCTCCCCTTTTTTTCATCCTAGCACTGAATAACTGCTTTGATATCTCATATCTAGCAGTAGGCTCTCCATAATTCTCGGTTAAGTGTGCGAGAATCTGCCTAGAAAAAGTCATTTTCTCGTGCGCTCTCTGCAGCTCATTAGTCATTGAGTCCATCGTAAAGCCACGGACCAGCACATCATCCTTGACCCATTTTTCATGGACGTCAATTTCTTCCTGATTACCCCTAGTCCGGACTAGAGTCGGTGGAATGTCCCTCTAAGACGTATCCCAGAGACTCTATGCTAAGTACAATCATCAGATTCCGCAACTAGTCAACAAAGTTAGGGCCAGTAAGGAGATTCTTTTCAAGTAGTACTGCAAGTGGGTTCTTTGCCATTTTAGGAGAGATATTGTTTCGTTTCTGTGCAATGATTTAGACAAGATTGAATTAGTTACTTGTTTTATTATGACCGAGTATAGAATTTAAGGGCTTGTATATTTCTTGTCTCAGCTCCCACTAATTTTATCGGAATTACACACTCCCATGTTATAATCCGGAAGTCATGGTTAGATCGACTTCTTCGTGGTGATCGAGTTCTTTACAAATTTTAACAAATACAACCTCTCAGGTTTCTTGCCTATTAATTTCTGTAAAGTGGTGTCCAACAGCAACCCGTCCAATGGGTGATTCGATCTTATTTTACCCCTAGTCTTCATGCCCTCAACCTATCAAGTTTCTTGGAAATCCGGACTATCTAAGATGTTGACCATCAACGTCTATCAGTCTGGCTATTGAATCTCGCCCGGCAATCTATCAGGTTTCTAGGGGCGAAATTTATCACCAACCGAAGGCATATAATGCACTCAAGAATTCATCAACCTCTACCAAATGTACTACCCCGATAACTCGGAAGCATAACACACCGGCTCAGGTATCAATTTTCTACGAGTTTGATGGGGGGTAGGAAACATCGAAACCTTTTCAAACTTAGTCTGTTTGTAGTCGGGAGAATTTCGCGATTAATGTTATACTTTGCACATTAATTCATTTACAAACGCGTTTGTATTTGTCAATCATTCAAAATAAAAAACAGTAAATAGCAACCAGTTACTACCAACATATAGCTCATGGACCTTTTCCTAAGTACTGGGCCAAGCGAATGACCCAATTAAGAAAAATAAAAATACAATCTCGATTCTTCGTCTTCTCGGTCGGTTGTCTTCGGTCTTCGTCACATCCAAATAAATAATTACATCATTGAAATGCATCCTATTATACAAATTTTTTTATAAAATAAATAGGCTCAAAACGGCCGTTAAAACCCAATCGAATCGAACAAATCAAAACTAAGTCCACGAGCTATATCACCATCACATAATGCATTCCATGCAATATGTAACGGCAATGAAATTAAATAATTAATTTAATATATTAATCCAATTAATATATGAAATTAATCCATTCAATTTCTACAATATTGATCCAAATAATATTAATTGGCATTAAAATTAAATAATCAATAAATATATTAATCCAATTAATATAAAAATTAATTGATCCAATTTTAACAGTATTAATCCAATTAATACTTATAATCGTCATTTTAATTCGTTCGAAGTAATCCGGCCAAAATAATATTCTCGTTTAATTTATTTCCCTTAACAAAAATATACCAAATATATATTTAAGTCAAATTAAATCCAATTTAAATTTCGGGAAACAATTATAACGAAAAATAAACTCAAAACGGAGTCCCGGACAATCCGGTATCAGGCCCAGCCCACGACCCGATTCAAAATCGGGCCCAGACCCGAGAGATAGCATGGTCGAGCCATGTCTCGACAGCCTGGGCAGCTGTAACACCCCCAGAGCCATCCACGAATCTTACAGCGTCGCGGGCCCCGAGATGGAACCCACAAGGCTGAAGGAAAATTTTCGCAAACATTTACAAACGCCCAAGAGGCTAACGACGGTATTATCTATTTAAAATATTCGAAGACTTTATAAAACTCGTTTATCAAGACCGTCGTAAAATATCATTTGAAGCCACAAGGCCCGAAATGCCAAAACTCAACAGTTTAAAAACATACGTTAAGCTATCGCTTACACGTACCGACAGAATAGATTTAGAAAACAATTGCCAAAGTAACCTAAGTTACCAGATACCAAAAGGCCATTTAAAATACTCACATAGTGGAAAAAGACAAACAATTAAAATACTCTAGCAGCGGAATACACGAACTGATCAGGAAACTCAATACACAAATACATGCCCTAGCCAGTATCCTCCGGGAAGCTCATCTCTCCACGACCGCTACAAGATTGATATTCCAAGAACCTAAAAAGAAAGCCCACGACGGGGTCAGCCATAATATCCAACAATGATAACCATCACATCACGTCAATAATTACATACCAATGGAAATACTAAGTAAGAATACGACCAATGTAATCTTACCGTCGTAACTTTACTTACTCGAATAATTCTCATCAGAATAACCATTATCACAATGCACATCTTGTAATCTCGATTAACCAATAAACTCAAACATAACATCTGTATTGTTCCTTAAACAATACTCAAGATTATCAGAATATCATCACTAACTCATGATACGGAAAAATACCAGCTCTGACCAATTGGATCCATCGGATAACATCATCAAATCCCATCACGATAATCGATTGTCCATCAAAAGACAAATACCAAAGGAAATACGGAACATACCTCAAGATATGAAATGCCACGACGAAATCACGTCAGTCTAATCCAAGATCAGATCAGTACAACATACGAACATGGTCCTAACACAAGACCTACAAATGCATACTCATATGACAACGTCAATATGCTCACATCAATAACAACAATGTATACTTATAGCAAACCCATAATATACATATGCACAATAACAACACATGGTAATACGATGATCCAGCGTTTACTGCCTAGATCCCACGATGATCCCGTCAGACCAACCGTGGTGGAAAAACCTGTCCGATGATCCAGGGCACGCTAGCATAGATCTCAAGATGATCCCGTCGGACCAACCCTGGTGGACATATGACAACAATGTACAAATGCATATAACAATGATAGACAATGCATGACAACAACGATACACGAATGTATCACAACATGATCGACACAAATGACAAAAATGATTAAAAATACTTGCTCCGAGTCCTTCGAGAGCAATATCGATATCTAACCCATCGCCAACCATTATTCTAAATATTCAACGATCTAAAATATCACGGGACGGTAGATAATTCACGACTTCGTCTATACCACGATGTATCCTCGATATCAAGTATACCAACAACAAGTGTAAATCATATACATTATGATTTAATTCCCAAAACTCGAATACAACTTATAATCCCAAATTCTTGTGATTACGATTATAAACATTGCTATACGAATTATAAACGAATGAAATTGAAATCATTCATTAAATATTATAAACTGTGCAAGTAATAACTTGTCTCGATACCGATGAAGCCGTTACCAATTCCTTGCCGTCGTCTACGAACTACTCAGCCCCGACCAAAGCAATCTACGAACATTATCGAATACGACCGCAAAGCATGGTTCTAATCACCGATCAATAATCTCAACCTATTACAATAATCGATAAACAACAAGTTCGATAACAATCAACAATCGATATAACCAATTCACAAACCCAACGGCTCAACAATATCTCGATGAACCACTAGTCCGAACAATCCAACTCAATCCATTACGAACTCACAACCGTAATACAATTATGTACACTGTCTTTTGACCTAGCGCACGTTAATCACATAACGTTGCGTGCGGTAAGTCACTTCCGTTAGCGTGCGCTAGCCAGTAACACTAGCGTGCGCTAAGGACATGCAGTTGCATGCATTTCAGGTACCGATCAACATATAGCAATTACGAATACGAGTGTAAAGGAAATCATACCCCAAGATCAATCACAATCTTTCCAGATTCAATCTCGTTATCATACTCACATGATATATACCATTAATCAATCATCAATCAACATGACTTAATTGGATTTCATCTTCGTATCTAAAATACCGATAATTCAACATACAATCGTCTTGCTATGGTATATTCATCAATAAGTTCTTCAAGAACACCAAGTGATTCGAAACCATGTTCATAGCTATCAAAACAACGAAATCCGATATCCTTTAACATATAGGTAATCATCTAACTCATAATCCAATTCATATATTCACATATCATCTTCTTCCTCAAATATCAACATCATGAACACCAAGAACCATAACAACACTTCCATAATCTATCATTAAATAACATCAACATCCGAAATTGAGTAGAAGGATTAACCAACTTATCTCAAGAAGGCGAACAACACAATTCAAACCACAAGAATCATGTCAATATCCATATATCAACAACAATATCGTCATAATCTGGTAATCCATCTCATAATCATGCTCATCATCTTGTTTATATGATAATCATCAACTCAAGAACATCAACACTTAACCCAAAACGAAATCCAAATGAGAAGAGTAATTACCTCTTTGAATGAATGGATTGAATCCCAAGGTTGAATCCATTCTCAATCACTTACAAGCTGCAAATGTTGTTATGAATGATTAACTCCACCATAATCCAGTGTTTGGAACTTCAAACATCTCTCTAAGAAATCTCTCTATCGGTTGCAAGGAAGGAATGGACGAAAATGAAGAATAATAGCCAACTACTCATATATATACTGCACATTACTAGTGTGCACTACGTCCACAAAATAGCGTGCGTTAATATGCTTAGCGTGCGCTAACTGTCTTTGTTAGCATGCGCTATCGCAGTCCAGAGGCTACTGTCTTACTTCGTACAATGTTTTATGTACGCAATGCCCATGCAATAGCGTATGTAAATGCCTCTGTTTAGCGTACGCAAGCCTTTTATTATAGCGTGCGCTAATCATAGTTGACTCGTTTGTCTGTATGCTCCGAAGATGGGTCCACACTCCGAAAGCATCTGACAAGGATAAGATTCCCTTTGGACCGATCTGATATTAGCGTGCGATAATCATATGCATTTGCGTGCGCTAATCCTTCATAATAAACATCCGTTGACCTTATCGGAACATGCGCCGAAAGTAGCTAGGTCCATAAGTAGATTCCCTCTGATCTGTTCTGCACTAGCATGCGTTATCCTTTACCTTTAGCGTGCGCTAAACCTGCAAGATAGCGTGCGCTATTCTTGAATATTATCTTGCGCTAATAAGGCTACACTTAGCCATTTTCAGCTATTCTTGTCCAACGTCTCAACATACAGAATACGAACATACGACATACTAAACACGTATACTACTTCCAATAATATTCTCATACGATACACAATATCCTCAACTGCAATTGTCGACCAAGTACGACAATTATACCAATACAGATGTCTCAGTCCTTCATTTATTTTATCCATAATGTACAGATGACACGCTGTACAACATAACTCGGATAAAATAACATTAAACAACAGTACTAGAAATTTCGGATATTACATACTACACCACTTAAAATAAGTTTCGTCCTCGAAACTTGCAATCCGTCATAAAGAAACAAACCGTTCAACCAAAATATCCCAAAATCATCACGACAACGATCAATCGTCATTATTAACGAATAACCAAAACAGCATACTTACAGATGCGCAAAGCCGATGATCTCCTGACATACTAGCAAGTGACTTCACTATAAAGCCTCAACACACTTACGATCACAATTCCATGAGTCTCAATAAAATATATCATCTTCGGATGAAATAATCTATCCGTGTCAAATCCTGTCTGTCTGATTTCACAATCAAGTCCCAATTCTGATACAATCAATAATGCACAATACATCTGAGAAACAACTGCCCAACACAACGACACAAATCCCGAAACATCGACACAAAATTCGAACGCTCATACGATCATTAACAATGATCAACCAACAAATTAACCGAGATTATCATCAACGTGATAAACTCCAATATGACTAGCCAGAGGTCAAAACACAATCGAGAATATGATCAACATGATAAACTCCAATATGACCAGCCAGAGGTCAAAACACAATCGAGAATATCATCAACATGATAAACTTCAATACTACCGACGAAGGATCAACAAGAACCGAGAATACCATCGCATGGTAAGCTCCAACACGATTAATACAAAACCACAACAACCAATATACGAACGAATAAAGTTCTCAAAGCATCACACCAATCACATGCAGTGGATCCCAAAGAACACATCCGACTGTGGACATACCCCTCGGCATACGAACAACCAATCACAAATCGGCGAACATACTAAATCATACATGGAGTGGGAATGACCAATCAATATTCAAAACAACCATCCTGGGGTCACCATCCCCAAATCCACATTTACAAAGGAATCATTCAAAAATCACTATGGTAAAATCGTACTACTACCATACCAATGGAATCACATAGCACATATGTCCTGGTTTCACAAAATCCAAAGTTCCAAAATCATATTCTGTACCCGAATCTACAATACGCAGCATATTTCTCTTGTCTGATCAATCAATCGATCATCCCTGGATAACCAAACTATCATACTAAAGTTCGAATCTCTTTTTCATCGTACCATACTTATGTATTATCCAGTTCACTCATAACTTCATCATGATATGCACTATGCACTAAATACGTATGTATATCAATCACATTTTCAAAACCAGTTTGAAATCATATAGTCTTGTCAAGAAGACAAATTTTCGAAAGTTCTTTCAAGAATTTCAAAACTCTATTCATAAATTTTCGTAGGACCACAAAATCAATTTTCGAAAAATTAAATCGGTTTGCTTACGTCAAGTTCTCGATGACAATTCTTTTCGAATACACACGATTAAATAAAATGAAATTATGCAAATTCTCGACCACATCCATACTCCTGTATACCAATTCAGTTCGTCACCGATTCCACTGACATTCCATCAGAAAACCACACGATAGAGTTCCAAAATCTTAATGTATAGACTCCGATAAAAACTCCTTTTCCACATATGATTCGCAACGTCATCCATTACTCCATCATGGATCACCTCAATCATGCTATGACAAAACATTGAAACAAATCAACACAGCGAAAGACTTCCCGAGAAGTTTCATTTGAATAGGTAAACCAAAACCCCAAAAGGCAATAATAAAATAGATAAACGATTGGTAAAGCGTTTTACAAATCTCGGGAGTTTTAAGAAAACAGAAAAGCCTTTTGAAACATTAGGGTCTCAGCCCGTATCTCATTCCGCATTACAAGAAGTTTAAAAAGTAGAAAAACCCTTTTCGGACCTCAAGTCATGAGTTATAAAACTATTTCAAAATCAATTGGGTCTCGGCCCAAAATCATTTTCCGTAAAACGTATGTTAAACATTCATTTTGAAAAGTATCATTTTCAAATGCTCAAAAACGGTTCATATATCTCAAAATGAACTAATCATGACTATATGTTGTTCTCAACAATCCACAGTCCTCCTCCCGAATACACAACTCTGTTCCAAAGTTTAACCGACATATGATTTCCAAAATCATAGATTCTCAAGATCATCAATCCTGTCCCAACTCTATCATCTTATACTGTAACGCATAATATTCTGCTGAATCTCAAAGCATATCAACTTAGATCGGCAATATATCTCAATGCAATTCAAGAATACAAATACTTACAGATCGTGAAGCCGACGATTCCCCGTGATACTGGCACATGTCTCAACTATAGAAAATACTTGACACAGATATTTTCAAAACACACATTTTTCAAACTCAGTTCAACTCGAGAACACAACACAGCTCTATCTGAAGAAACACGTCAACACCATTTAGAAAAGTTTACAACAACCCCAGTACTACACTGGTAAATTACATAACACACAAGCCCGAGTGAACAACAAAACCCAGAGCTCAAACACTTGTCAACCGACAACTCAAATGACACGACAAAAGTATGACCCAACTCGACCCGACTGCCTAGGTTTTCACAACCTAAGCTCCGATACCATATTCTGTAACACCCCTAGAGCCATCCAGGAATATTACAGCTCTATGGGCCCCGAGATGGAATCCACAAGGCTGAAGGAAAATTTTCGCAAAAATTTACAAACGCCCAAGAGGCTAACGACGGTATTATCTATTTAAAACATTCGAAGACTTTATAAAACTCGTTTATCAAAACCGTCGTAAAATATCATTTGAAACCACAAGGCCCGAAATGCCAAAACTCAACAGTTTGAAAACATACGTTAAGCTATCGCTTACACGTACCGACAGAATAGATTTAGAAAACGATTGCCAAATTAACCTAAGTTACCAGATACCAAAAGGCCATTTAAAATACTCACGGAGCGAAAAAAGGCAAACAATTAAAATACTCTAGCAGCGGAATACACGAACTGATCAGGAAACTCAATACACAAATACATGCCCTAGCCAGTATCCTCCGAGAAGCTCATCTCTCCACGACCGCTACAAGATTGATATTCCAAGAACCTAAAAAGAAAGCCCAAGACGGGTTCAGCCATAATATCCAACAATGATAACCATCACATCACGTCAATAATTACATACTAATGGAAATACTAAGTAAGAATACGACCAATGTAATCTACCGTCGTAACTTTACTTACTCGAATAATTCTCATCAGAATAACCATTATCACAATGCACATCTTGTAATCTCGATTAACCAATCAACTCAAACATAACATCTGTATTGTTCCTTACACAATACTCAAGATTATCAGAATATCATCACTAACTCATGATACGGAAAAATACCAGCTCTGACCAATTCAATCCATCGGATAACATCATCAAATCCAACACGATAATCGATTGTCCATCAAAAGACAAATACCAAAGGAAATACGGAACATACCTCAAGATATGAAATGCCACGACGAAATAACGTCAGTCTAATCCAATATCAGATCAATACAACATACGAACATGGTCCTAACACAAGACCTACAAATGCATACTCATATGACAACGTTAATATGCTCACATCAATAACAACAATGTATACTTATGGCAAACCCATAATATACATATGCACAATAACAACACATGGTAATCCGATGATCCACCGTTCACTGCCTAGATCCCACGATGATCCCGTCAGACCAACTGTGGTGTAAAAACATGTCCGATGATCCAGCGCACGCTAGCATAGATCCCAAGATGATCCCGTCAGACCAACCCTGGTGGACATATGACAACAATGTACAAATGCATATAACAATGATACACTGCATGACAACAACGATACACGAATGTATCACAACATGATGACATAAATCACAAAAATGATTAAAAATACTTGCTCCGAGTCATTCGAGAGCAATCTCGATATCTAACCCATCACCAACCATTATTATGAATATTCGTCGATCCAAAATGTCACATACAGTAAATAATTCACATCTTCATCTATACCACGATGTATCCTCGATACCAAGTATACCAACAACAAGTGTAAATCATATACATTATGATTTAATTCCCAAAACTCGAATACAACTTATAATCCCAAATCTCCTGTGATTATGATTATAAACATTGCTATACGAATTATAAACAAATGAAATTGAAATCATTCATTAAATATTATAAATTGTGCAAGTAATAACTTGCATCGATACCGATGAAGCCATTACCAATTCCTTGTCATCGTCTATGAACTCCTCAGCCCCGACCAAAGCAATCTACGAACATTCTCGAATACGACCGCAAAGCATGGTTCTAATCACTGATTAATAATCTCAACCTATTACAATAATCGAGAAACAACAATTTCGATAACAATCAACAATCGATATAACCAATTCACAAACCCAACGGCTCAACAATATCTCGATTAACCACTAGTCGAACAATCCAACTCAATCCATTACGAACTCACAACCGTAATACAATTATGTACACTGTCTGTTGACCTAGCGCACGTTAATCACATAATGTAGCGTGCGCTAAGTCGCTTCCATTAGTGTGCGCTAGCCAGTAACACTAGCGTGCGCTAATGACATGCAGTTGCATGCATTTCAGGTACCAATCAACATATGGCGATTACTAATACGAGTGTAAAGGAAATCATATCCCAAGATCAATCACAATTTTTCCAGATTCAATCTCGTTATCATACTCACATGATATATACCATTAATCAATCATCAATCAACTTGACTTAATCCTAGATATGAACATTTCATCTTCGTATCTAAAACACCGATAATTCAACATACAATTGTCTTGCTATGGTATATTCATAAATAAGTTCTTCAAGAACACCAAGTGATTCGAAACCATGTTCATATCTATCAAAACAACGAAATCTGATATCCTTTAACATATAGGTAATCATCCAACTCATAATCCAATTCATATATTCACATATCATCTTCTTCCTCAAATATCAACATCATGAACACCAAGAACCATAACAACACTTTCATAATCTATCATTACAGAGAGTAATCATCAACAATAACATCAACATCCGAAATTGAGAAGAAGGATTAACCAACTTATCTCAAGAAGGCAAACAACACAATTCAAACCACAAGAATCATGTCAATATCCATATATCAACAACAATATCCTCATAATCCGGTAATCCATCTCATAATCATGCTCATCATCTTGTTTATATGATAATCGTCAACTCAAGAACATCAAAATTCAATCCAAAACAAAATCCAAATGTTAAGAGTAATTACCTCTTTGAAGGAATGGATTGAATCCAAAGGTTGAATCCATTCTCAATCACTTCCAAGCTTCAAATGTTGTTATGAATGATTAACTCCACCATAATCCAGTGTTTGGAACTTCAAACATATCTCTAAGAACTCTCTATCGGTTGCAAGGAAGGAATGGACGAAAATGAAGAATAATAGCCAACTACTCATATATATTGTACATTACTAGCGTGCACTACCTCCACAAAATAGCGTGCGTTAACATGCTTAGTGTGCGCTAACTGTCTTTGTTAGCGTGCGCTATCGCAGTCCAGAGGCTACTGTCTTACTTCGTACAATGTTTTACGTACGCAATTGTAACACCCCGAGATATTCGGAATAATTACAGCGCCGTAAACCCTTTTAGTAAGGATTTACAAGGCTAATTTAAAAGAAAGGTAAATATAAGACATCATCATCATCGGAAATTCATGTTTACAAAACCGAACAATTGGTTCAACGAGTAATTTATACAACCATATCGAAATAATATTAATAAGACACGCGTACTCGAGTACTGAAATCAAACCAAGAAAACAAATCACCAACAACAAAAAACATCACTGAACCCCTTCGTCGTCACGTCGGTACTGTGGCTGTTTCTCTGCTCCTCGGCTACCTGAACATCAAAACAAATGTCCACCCCCGAAGGGGTTCACTACACCAAAAACAGGATTTTATGACATTGAAACTCCCTGAACTTGTGACTGTCATTGACAGTCACAACTTTATTACTGTCAATAACAGTCACAATGACCAAACAGTGATAAATCTAATATTTGTGACTGTTAATGACTGTCACAAGTGTCGTGACAGTCTTGGACAGTCATAAACTTTCAAGTTAAAATAATAGCCACCGTTTCTTTCTCTTTTTTTTCTCTATTCTCTCTCGGTGACTCTCTCCCCTCTAACCTATCCTCTCTCTATCTCTCATTCCCTGAAATAAGTCATAAGTTATAGCATCTTTCTATACACACACCAAAGGTGCGATTTACACACACTCAGCCAAAAAAAAGGGATCCCTCCTCGGCCGGCCATGACGGCAATGCCTCGCCACACCTTATCCTTTTTAGTTTTCCTATGTTTTAACTAATTTTGTCCAGATCCTGGTTCTTATTTTGATATTATTAGGAGGAAATTTTGTTCTTCTCGTTTCTACGCCATAGATCCAGAACTAGCCAACCTTTCTGCCATGGACGAGTTGCAGATTGATGGGGTTTTGTTCTTGGTGGCGCCAGATTAGGGTTTGTCGCTACTGTACTTGCTGCAGCGACTAGACTAGGCACTCCTTCTTCCATGGCCGATTTCCAGCGCGCCCTTCTCCTTCTCGTTGAGTCGGGTTCCGAGTTTGGCTACTGGTTCAAGCCTCGGGCCACGCTTCTACCATGGTTAAAGTAGCAGCCTAGGTTTGCTGTTCATGGTCAGAGATAGAGATTCTTTGCTCTATTGCTGGGTTTTATTTTGGCTGTCGATTTCAATTATCTTAGTGGGATTTTTGTTTACTCTTGTTAATGGTTTCTGAATCGCTCTCGGTGATGGGTTTGTAGTTCTTCCGAATTTCTGATTCCACTCCCGTTTTCATACATGTTTTCTTTTGAGCAAGCACGTTTAGGCTTGCATAATTATCGATAAATGTCTTGGATCTTTATCATTTCTATGTCAGCCTTAATTTGAAGAATTTTCTGGTCTTTTGCTGCTGTAATATTTGGTGTAATTTTGCTGATATTGTCATCCTACGGGTTTACTGTATCAGAGGAAACTCGCACAACGATCAGAAAGAGTAAAATCGGTGGATCTACATCCACCAGAGCCATGGTATGTTTCTTAACCTATCAGTTGATATGTCTAATAGCTGCATCTGGCATTTTTAAGCAAAATGCGGAAATGACGCCTGGTTAAAAACCTTTTAGTTCCTACGGCTCTTTTTTATACGTAATATTTTTCAACAGTTTACTTACTTTTACAGAGTTTTAATTATACTGCAACTGTATGTTCTGTATGATGGTTATCTAATTAATTTCTTTGCTGAAATATTAGTCTCTGATTAATTATTCGATGAAGGATTTTTGATATACGGTGCTTGCACATTCCGTTGTGACGTAACATCATTTACGTGTTTTCGCTCAATTCACTTAAGGATGTCACATATAATTTGCTGGATTTCTTTTCAATTTAATAAAAAATTTGTGTTTCAAATTTGGTTACTCACAATCTCAAAACATTTGATCTAAATATGGGAAGATATACTACATCGAGGAAAATCTACTAATAATTTTTTTTATCTATCAGATTTAGTGAAGCTCGTCGAAAGCACGGTTAGGTTGGAGTATTCGTGTAACCCAAATAGACCCATATATCTTGTTGGTGAATCATTTGGAGGATGCCTTGTGCTTGCTGTTACTGCTCGTAACCCAGATATTGATCTCGTACTAATCTTGGCTAATCTAGGTAATAATCTTATTTCATTTGCTAAAAGACAAAAAAAATCATTATGTTCATGGAAACTCAAACACCAAGGCTTCATTCATTTCATCTCTTCTTGGTAGCAACATCTTTCATGAAGTCGGGGTCGCAACTACAGGCTCTAGTACCATTGTCAACAATGATGCCCGAGCAACTCAGTTCTAGCTTGCCTTATTTGCTAACTTTACTGACAGGTTATTTTTCCTTATATTTAATATCAATTTAGAAAAAAAGCATAGCAATAAATATATATTTCGCGTGCCGAAGCTGCAAAATAAGTTGGATTTATGGTTGTTTTTGTTGCTTTTACATAAGAGATATATTACTTTCTTGAGTTTTTTAGCTACATGGTCACCATGATTTTAACCAAATTTCACTGATATTCCCCGTTAGATTTTAATTACACCACGAGTATCTATTTTCAAAACTAGTTAAAGGCGTCAATGTTAAACTTTTTCAAATCATTCATTCGAGCATCAAAATGTTGAATCGTGGTTGCTGTTGCACACCTCCATAAGAGGTCTTTATATGCTCTACCACACCATCTTTTCTTCATGTTTTCATGTATGTGTCTCAGGCAATATCGATGCTCAGTACAAGGAAATACCTTAGCTATTGCTGGAATGATGCCCTATGAACTTGGACGAATAGAAAAGTTTGGTACAGTACCATTACATTTGGCCCTCACCCTCTTCTTATCATTTCTAACGAGCTTCAACTCTCTCCTGGTTTCAATAGAATGCAAATGAATTCTTTCTTTTACTTCAGTTGATGTCCCGAAAGTTTGGCTAACATAGAAGTAGTTCTTGTGTACAATGTCGTCTTTAGATTGGTTTTCTTTTCTTAACTGCTTCAACTTTCTGTTCCTTATCCTCTCAACGTCATCTTCAGGATCAGAACCTGATGCAGTATCAAAGTCTTCATTATCCAATACATCAATATCACCTACACTCTATTTTGTAGTTCCAATCCACTCAACACATGCATCTACATTTAGGTGGTAATTCCTCATATAAACCTCAACTTCATCTACATTATTTTCCTCATCCACGATACAATCAATGTCTTGATTAGAATCATCATCATTCTCATCATTACTATCATCTACCTCAGTTTCAACAGCATTATCATCTACCTCTTTTTCATCAATAGTAATGTCTACATCATAGTCTATACTAGAATCTGCATTACCACTCGTGGTAGCATTCACATCAACACCCACACTAGGATTCACATTACCACCCACACTAAAAGTCTCAATTTCATCAAAAGGGTTAAATTCTATGTTTAATATCGTACTAACATCGAGTTGTGGCACATTTACATCCACATACTGCACATTTGTATCTAAATGTTCAGTTTCAACCACATATAGCTCTTCTGAGACATCATGTAATTCCTCTGAGACTACCTTCGAAGAAGATGGTGACAGAAAATGTGTGTTTACCTTCGTCACAACATGTTTAGTAAACACACAAATTAGTTTATGTTGGCTCACATGTTTGGACAAATAAAGTACAAATATCTAAATCATTTGCTAAAGCTGTAAGACCATCATCCAAATTATAACCAGGTCTTAAAAAGTTGTAATATATTGGTTTCCCATCTTCGTAACCTAGCTTAACCATAATCGAATCCAAATCACGACCACAAAACTCATTTATATCTACCATATCAAGGTAGTCTTCTGAACCATTCACATACCTTCTAGGTGAACCTGTAAACACCCCACCGTGGTGTAGCTTGATCGAAAATGGAGTAGGACTCCCAACCCAAACATTAAACACAATGGTTTCATCAATTCAAAAATTTTAACAGATAATCATCTACAAAAATACTTACAACATAATTATCAAGTATATACAACATACATTAAAGAATTGCAACAGAAAAGTAACAATAGCTTACCATAGACTGATTCGAGATCGTTTGAATTGCCTTTAGTTCGAATACCATACATTGCAAAAGGAATATGTAACTTAGAATTCATGTTCACGATCAGAATTTTTAGGTTCACAAAATTAGGGTTTATTATTTAGGGCTAGAATTTTGGGGGGAAAACATACTGGAAATGAGAGGGAAGATTATTTCCGAAATTTGATGGTGTGAGTTGGTATTTACAATGGGAATAGAAATGTGTGAATGAAAATCATGCCCTCACATGTAAGGCATGTGACGAACGCTAATGGAAAAACTTGACGGCTAATATAGAATAGGAACCAGTGGTGCAAGTAGTTTTAAAAATTGATACTTGTGGTGTAATTAAAATCCAATGGGGACTATCGGTGAAATTTGGTTAAAACCATGGTGACCATGTAGGTAAAAAACTCTACTTTCTTTAATGAATTAAAATCTTTTTTTTTCTTTCTGGTCATACTTAAAATTACTCTGTTTTGCTGTGCTATGATTAGTGGAATTTACATCATTTTCCTCTTTTTGAAAATTAGGTGCTCCTTTAAAGATGGTGGCAGCAGCCAGGGGGAAACATCTTCCTATGGAACAAGTGATTAGGGAGCTTTCTCAGGGAACTATGGCAATGTTGTCAAACCTTTCTGTAGGACTTACTTAAAGTTGAACATGAGTACATAAAGAATCGACTATCTTCTCTGCCTTAAAGTTTAATTCTGCTGTCTTTGTGCTTCTTAGATGGGCGGTTAAGCCTGAGTGCTCTTATATGGGACGACTGCTATGGGTTAATGTTCTGTTTTCCTGGGTTGATTATGACGAAAATCTAAATATTCGATATTGTATTTTACTTTCACAGGATATTGGCAAGTCTATATTCAGGGACCGTGTGCATTTGGAATTATCAGACCCAGGTATGGAAACTGAAACTGACACAATCATATTCCGTAATCATTGAGTTGCTATGTTGAAAAGTTTATAATACACGATTAGCTGATGATCTTTATAGGATGTCATATAACTCACTTAGCTTAGAATGGATTAAGGTTTGAGATTATCTATGAATTTTAGTGAATTCGTGATTTCAATTGGAAGAGCTGCTTATATGCGTTCAACACTTCAACACTCGATCTTTCTTTGCAGGTAATTAGTGGCATCAACAAGGGTAGCAACTGCGGTTTTTTTGGCACCAAAGGCGAAAAAGTACACGGGCGCAACATTCAAGACCATGAAAGCAAAATTAGTGTTATAAGTGTGGAGAATGACGAGAATGACACTCAATTATATTTATGAACTTGTAATTTGTGGACTTAGTAGTACTTTGAATTTATTTATGAACTCGTAGTAATTTGTGGACTCGGTAATACCTTGGATTTGTAAGGATTTGCAGTGTTTTGGTTTTTGTGGAATATTGGGAAAAATATTAGGTGATCACCTATTTTTTTTAATTGTTTTTTTAAAAATTTGTGACTGCCTTAAACAGTAACAAACTTTAATATTGAAAATTCTACTTTTTGACAGTTTCATATATGTGATCACATGGACAATACAATATTAAATTTTATGACTTCTTTAAACTGTCACAAATAGAGTAATTTGTGATCGTTTATAACAAATACAAATTGTGTTTGTGACTGCCTTATAAAGTGGCCTTGGAAAGCCATAAAATTGAGTTCTTATGACTTTTTTGTCACTGTTAGTGACAGTCACAAAGAATTTTGTGACAGTTGATTCTGTGACATTTATTTGTGACTGTTTTTGCCACTTGTGACTGTTTCTGGCTGTCACAAAATCGTGATTCTGGTGTAGTTGTTAGCAAAACGATGCTAGTACAAGTATCATTTAAACGAATCAAATATGCATCAACAATACATAACATGATACACCACACGAACTTCCGCTACTGGAATCCGACAATGCGAATCCACATGATTCTATTAACACAGCAAGGGTATTCTAATGATCCAGCGCCCTCAGCATAGATCCCAAGATGATCCCGTCGGACCAACACGAGGTGGAAATAACCCGTCCAATGATCCAGCGCCCTCAGCCTAGATCCCAAGATGATCCCGTCGGACCAACACGAGGTGGACATCCGATCCAGCGCCCTCAGCATAGATCGTACAACGTACACAAACACAACTCATGCATACACATATGCCAAATCATTATGTTCATCAACATGAACATACAAACACTAGATAACGAATATCATGACAATTCAACGAAATAAATCTCATGTTCAACAACATGAATAATCACACGCATGCTCAAAATACCAATATTAACATATTACGATACTTGCCTCGAAGATGGCAAGAACGAAACACTTCAATGATCTCAACACACTCGAAGGCCGCCTCCTTCGATCAACGTAACAAGCTCGAACCTTAACAAAAGGAATGATATACAAATCATCTCAAGTCGAACGATGGCCTAACAATTCGGTCTACTGCCCAAAAGCTCAAAATAAACAATCTGCCTGAACTACTTAGCGTACGCTACGTACTCTATGTAGCGTGCGCTAAGCCTGCCTGTTAGAGTATGCTATCGTATAAGCCTAGCGTACGCTAGCCACGGACTGACAGTTCTCTCTGATCAGCCGACTGACTCGGCCGATATCGTAACGTACGTTACATACCATACGATAGCATGCGTTAACTTATCCCCGATAGCGCACGTTAACTTACGTATGTTAGCGTGCGCTAACCTTGCATGGCAGATTACAGATAGAAAACTGGATTGAATGGTGATGAACTCATAAATTCTATGGTGATAAAACCAGTCATCCTCGAGCATATCATGCTAATAATGTTGTGGAAGTTCTATACGTACGAAATGATAATGAGATACAAAGATACGGATAATCATTTCAACACCATAATTCATCTTAGATCTTCAAGGAAATATTCTAAGTTCCGTTCGTCCTACGTTCCAAAACGCATGATTCCAATGTGTAAAACGTAACTATTAGGTAATATCCGTCTACTGATCACAATTCGGTTTGAAAATGCTTAGGAGTCCACATACTAAAAACGGTTCAAAGGTTCATATGATAAAAAGTGCCGATACGCCGAAAATATCCTTCTAACACATGATGATCGATATTGAACGAAATAATTGACTATACAAACATGATCAAATCGTCCTTTAGAACACTACTAACTTTGGTGAAGAATCACCTACCTCAAAGTAGTGTTGAACAAGGAGAAAATCGAAGCAACCCAACGTCGAAGGCTCGAACACCAATCCTCAATGATCTACAATCTTCAATCACGAGCTAGGATGTTGATATGAGGTGTTTAGGATGTAGGAAGTTATGCTCTAAGTGTAAGAATTCGGGTATGGGAGAAGAAAGAACTGAAATTACGAATAGGATGCTGTCCTATTTATAATAAATGGCTATTAGCGCGCGCTAGTCCTTGCTCGTAGCGTGCGCTAACGGCTCACTAACTTAACTGTATTCAGCACTTAGCATGCGCTATGCACATACCTGTAGCGTGCGCTAAGGCGTTGACTCGGCTTTTCCCGAAAGCCGTCCAGGTTCATCCCGACACAATCCGACAGGGGTCCCCCGGCCAGATCTCACCTACCGCACGTCTCAATCAAATTGACCACGCATAGCGTGTGCTAATGTTCCTTTGTAGCGTGCGCTATGAATCCATGTTAGCGTACGCTACACATAGCTGATAGCGTGCGCTACATGTGCAGAATTACAATCTTTAAATCACATACATGAAATCATACGCTCGACAACATCGGATTATGAAATACGGTGAATAATACTCAGACAAAAGTACAATAATTTCAATATCACAAGTTCCAAATACATATCAGAAATCTCGGGTATTACATCCTTCCTCCCTAAAAAGAAGTTTCGTCCCGAAACTTAAGATGAAAACAACTCCGGATAGTTAGTCTTCATACTGTCCTCTGTTTCCCAAGTAGCCTCTTCGACTCCGTGTCATGACCATTGTACTTTAACCAAGTGTATTGGTTTATTCCTCAATTGTTTGATCCGACTCTCAAGTATCTTGATTGGTCTCTCTTCGAAAGTGCCATCATTAGCTATCTCGATCTCGTCGAAATCAATGACGTGACTGGGGTCCGGTACATACTTCCGCAGTTGGGATACGTGAAACACATTGTGAACGTGACTCAGCGATGGCGGTAAGGCCAACCTGTAAGCTAAATCTCCAACCCTCTCGAGGATCTCGAATGGTCCGATATATCTAGGACTAAGCTTTCCTCTCTTACCAAAACGGAAAATCCCTCGTGTAGGAGACACCTTCAGTAGTACATGGTCCCCAGCGTCGAACTCTAGAGGACGACGACGTGCGTCTGCATAAGACTTCTGTCGACTCTAGGCAGTCAACAGTCTTTCTCGAATCAAAGCTATCTTCTCTTGAGTCTGAATAATCAATTCCGGTTCCGTCCCGATCAAATCCGAAGAATCATCCCAACACAGGGGTGATCGGCATCTTCTCCCGTACAAAGCTTCAAATGGTGCCATCTTAATCGAAGCATGCCAACTATTATTGTAAGTGAATTCAATCAAAGTCAAGTGAACTTCCCAATCAGTTGACCAATCCAACGCACAAGCTCTAAGCATGTCTTCTACGGTTTGAATAGTCCTCTCGGACTGACTGTCCGTTTGGGGATGATAAGCCGTGCTAAAGTTGAGCTCAGTCCCCAAAGCCCTGTGAACTGCTTTCCAGAAGTGTGACACGAAATGACCATCTCGATCCGAAATAATGGTCTTCGGCGTCCCATGCAATCTGACTATCTCCGCAATAAATACTCGTGCCAATCTCTCGGGTCCCCATGTATCTTTAATCCCTAGGAAATGAGCCGACTTGGTTAGTCGATCAACTACAACCCAAATCATGTTCATTCCCATTCTAGTCCTTGGCATACTGGTGATGAAATCCATCGAGATGTCCTCCCACTTCCATTCAGGGATCGGAAGCGGCTTTAACATTCCTACAGTCGCCGATGTTCAATCTTAACTCACGACAAGTCAAACACTTCAAACGTGCTGCTACGTCCTTCTTCATATTCCCCCACCAGAAGTTTTGTTTTAAATCCTTATACATCTTACTACTCCCCGGGTGAATAGAATAAGGCGCGCTGTGAGCTTCCTTCAGAATAGTCCGTCTCAAATCATCATCATCGGGAACGCAAAGTCGATTCTGAAATCTCAGAAATCCATCATCTTGTATCACGAATCCTGATGCTTTTCCCTTCTTTACTTCGTCACATAACCGAAGGATCAGAGAATCGTTCAACTGCTTAGATTTGATTTCCTCGACTAGTGACGAAGTCAGTTCCATCACATATAGTTGCCCTTGAATTCCTGGTGCCCATACTTCAATCCCTTCGCGGATCAGTTCTCGTTGAATGCTGTTTTGGGACGTAAGTGCTTCCAACACTCGAAGAGAAACAGGTTTACGGCTCAATGCATCAGCTACAACATTTGCTTTCCCCGGATGATAGAGAATCTCTAAGTCGTAATCCTTGATCAATTCCAGCCACCTTCTCTGTCTCATGTTTAATTCTTTCTGACTGAAGATGTACTTGAGGCTCTTATGATCTGTAAAGATCTGACAATGAGTGCCGTACAAATAATGTCTCCAAATTTTCAAGGCAAAGACTACAGCTGCTAACTCCAGATCATGAGTCGGGTAATTTACTTCGTACGGTTTCAATCCGAGAAGCATAGGCAATTACCTTGTCCTTTTGCATCAACACACATCCTGCACTCGATTTGAAGCATCGCTGTAAACCATGAATCCATCAGTTCCATCTGGCAATGCTAAAATAGGTGCTGTCGTCAGTCTCTTCTTAAGCTCATCAAAACCAGCCTGGCATTTCTCATGCCACTTAAACTTTTGAGTTTTCTGTAACAGCTGAGTGAGCGGACGAGAAATCTTGGAAAATCCCTTTACAAAGTGGCGATAATATCCAGCAAGTCCTAGGAAACTCCAGACTTCTTTCACATTATTAGGAGCTTCCCATTCCAAGATTGCTTCGACTTTCTTCGGGTCCACCTGAATTACACCGATATCACATGCCCAAGGAAAGTTACTTCCCTAAGCCAGAACTCGCATTTTGAAAGCTTTGCATACAGCTGTTCCTTCCTCAAGGTGCTCAACACCACACGTAAATGTTCGGCATGCTCCTCTGCGTTCCTCGAATATATCAAGATGTCATCAATGAATACGACCACAAATTTATCCAAGTATTCCAAGAATACCCGATTCATCAATTGCATGAACACCGCAGGAGCATTGGTAAGTCCAAACGGCATCACTACGAATTCATAATGCCCGCATCGACCAAAGCGTACTTTGGTATATCCGATTCCTTAATCCTCAATCGATGGTATCCCGATCGCAAGTCAATCTTCGAGAATACCCTTGCCCCTTGCGCTGATCAAACAAGTCGTCGATCCGAGGTATAGGATACTTATTCTTGATCGTCATCTTATTGAGCTCCCCGTAATCAATACACAATCGGAGGTATCCGTATTTCTTCCTGACTAAGAGAACGGGCGCTCCCCAAGGAGAAACGCTAGGTTGAATATAGCCCTTCTGTAACAATTCCTCCAGTTGCTTCTTGAGTTCTTACATCTCGGTTGGCGCCATGCGGTATGGTGCTCTGGAAATAGGAGCTGCTCCAGGCTCTAATTCGATAGTGAATTCCACTTCTCTCTGTGGAGGTAACCCAGGTAGTTCGTCCGGAAATACATCTGAGAACTCATTCACAACTGAAATAGACGAGAGCTCTACTCCTTCCTCTTTCCTCATGGCGTAGCACCAAAGTCCATGACATCCTTGCTTCAGTAATTTCACTGCTTTCATCGCTTTGATCAATTTTCCCGAGCTTCCCGGTCTCCATCCTCGGAATACGTGTTCAGATCCATCATCAGCAATGATAGAAATGACTCTTTCTCGGTAATTCAGAATAGCTCCATAACGGTTGAGCCAATCGTCTCCGAGAATTAAATCATCACCGTAGATGTCAACTACAATAAGATTCGATGGCCAATCTCTCCCTCCTATAGACACTGGAAAATCTCTAGCCTCTAGGGTTCCCACAATTTTCTCTCCACTCGGCAAACCCACAACATATGGTTCACAATCAAATAAGCACGAGATTTTTAAACGATTTACACAGTTCAATGATACGAAAGAATGTGTAGCTCCGGAATCGAATAAAACACTAACTGGTTGCAAAAGGATCTGAATCGTACCTGATGCAACAAAGAAGTTGTTCGATCGTCGATTTCCTCATCTCGCAAAGCGCCGAGGAACGGACCCAAAGACCGGATGTCTCTCTCTTCCCAACGCTCGCCGAAATCCACTCTGCTGCGTCTGGTTCACACTTGTCTCCTTCGGAACTGGCGCTGGAGTGCGAGTACCAAAAGATCTAGTAGCAACTCCACAGAAAGCCGCACGGTGCCCTTCTTGGCCACAATCGTAGCAAGTCACAGAAGATGCGGGGCAGTCACATCGAATATGCCCCTGCTCGACCACAATTGTAGCATTTCTTGGATGCGTCCGAAACCGCTGATGTTGTCCGGAACTTCTTTCCACCCCTAGAAGGTTGTGCAGGTTTCCTAGCCGAATAAAAGGAAGACTTGCCCTTGTGGGGCCCACCACTCTTATTTTCTGAAAAGTTGCCGGTCACCTTCTGCTTCTTCGCCTCCACTGATTTTTCCACCGCCGCCTCTTTCATGTCGTAGGCCAGTGCTTTGTCTTGATACTATCGCAACGTAGTACACTCGAATCCGGACATGTATTGCTGAATCTCCGGCTTCATCCGTATATCGAAATGAAAAATCTTTTCTGCCTCCGTTCTGACCAAGTGTCGCACACAAGTCAGCTGATGGTTAAAAGTTTTGATTACATCTGTCACAGATGCTTCCGAACTCTGTGGTGAGAAAAACTCTCGGATCTTTGCCTCTCTAACTGGACGAGGACAATACTGTGCTTCCATCATTAATTTGAATTCCGTCCAGTCCGCATTATGATCCTCGGGTCGAATAGCTTCCCACCAATCAAAGGCCTCCCAGTCGTAAAATACCGGCAATGGGCACCTTCGTCCTCGGGACAGCTTAAGACCCGCGAATATCTTCTCTAACTCCTTAAGCCAATGATCCCAAGTAAGTGCCTCACAGATCCACAAATTTTGGCGGGTGCAATTTGACCACCTCGGAAGCCATCTGTCTCCCTGCTATCCTCGTGGTGCCTGTCCCATCGCCGTATGCATGCGGTCGACGACACTGGCGAATCGGGTTGTCTGCGCCACCACCTTGAAGCACTCCCGCATGTTAGGATTTGCGCTGCCGTTCGCTGATCCTTGCCGCCTCCGTAATGGGAATCGGTTCGACTAGCCGATAATTCCCGGGTAGTTGCGGAATCCTCCTGTCTCATGTTACCCCGTCCGCGTCCACGACCGCGTCCGCGTCCACGTCCTCCTCTCAACATACTGTAAACATAATTCCTCAATATCCAGGACAAAGTTTACGAAATAAAGCCCGTCAATGCTCACAAAACAGTAATTAAGTAAGACGGTAGTATAAAAGATTAGGAGACTTACAACCACGGTCCACATGACGACTTTTGGCTTGAACAGTGATGTTACGAACGACTCGTAAATCAATAACGTAAACAGACCCAACTTAAAACCCGACTGCCAAGATATCCATAAATCTTAGCTCTGATACCATAATATGTAACACCCCGAGATATTCGGAATAATTACAGCGCCGTAAACCCTTTTAGTAAGGATTTACAAGGCTAATTTAAAAGAAAGGTAAATATAAGACATCATCATCATCGGAAATTCAAGTTTACAAAACCGAACAACTGGTTCAACAAGTAATTTATACAACCATATCGAAATAATATTAATAAGACACGCGTACTCGAGTACTGAAATCAAACCAAGAAAACAAATCACCAACAACAACAAACATCACTGAACCCCTTCGTCGTCACGTCGGTACTGTGGCTGTTTCTCTGCTCCTCGGCTACCTGAACATCAAAACAAATGTCCACCCCCGAAGGGGTTAGCAAAACGATGCTAGTACAAGTATCATTTAAACGAATCAAATATGCATCAACAATACATAACATGATACACCACACGGACTTCTGCTACCGGAATCCGACAATGCGAATCCACATGATTCCATTAACACAGCAAGGGTATTCCAATGATCCAGCGCCCTCAGCATAGATCCCAAGATGATCCCGTCGGACCAACACGAGGTGGAAATAACCCGTCCAATGATCCAGCGCCCTCAGCATAGATCGTACAACTTACACAAACACAACTCATGCATACACATATGCCAAATCATTATGTTCATCAACATGAACATACAAACAGTAGATAACGACATGACAATTCAACGAAATAAATCTCATGTTCAACAACATGAATAATCACACGCATGCTCAAAATACCAATATTAACATATTACGATACTTGCCTCGAAGATGGCAAGAACGAAACACTTCAATGATCTCAACACACTCGAAGGCCACCTCCTTCGATCAACGTAACAAGCTCGAACCTTAACAAAAGGAATGATATACAAATCATCTCAAGTCGAACGATGGCCTAACAATTCGGTCTACGGCCCAAAAGCTTAAAATAAACAATCTGCCTGAACTACTTAGCGTACGCTACGTACTCTATGTAGCGTGCGCTAAGCCTGCCTGTTAGCGTACGCTATCGTATAAGCCTAGCGTACGCTAGCCACGATCGACAGCTTCTCGATCACCGATCGACTCGGCCGATATCGTAATGTACGCATGTACCACACGATAGCGTGCGTTAACTTATCCCCGATAGCGCACGTTAACTTACGTATGTTAGCGTGCGCTAACCTTGCATGGCAGACATGCATGTAAAATCGATTGAATGGTGAAGAACTCATAAATTCTATGGTGATAAAACCAGTCATCCTCGAGCATATCATGCTAATAAGGTTGTGGAAGTTCTATACGTACGAAATGATGATGAGATACAAAGATACAGATAATCATTTCAACACCATAATTTATCTTAGATCTTCAAGGAAATATTCTAAGTTCCGTTCGTCCTACGTTCCAAAACGCATGATTCCAATGTGTAAAACGTAACTATTAGGTAATATCCGTCATCGATCACACCGGTTTGAAAATGCTTAGGAGTCCACATACTAAAAACGGTTCAAAGGTTCATACGATAAAAAGTGCCGATACGCCGAAAATATCCTTCTAACACATGATGATCGATATTGAACGAAATAACTGACTATACAAACATGATCAAATCGTCCTTTAGAACACTACTAACTTTGGTGAAGAATCACCTACCTCAAAGTAGTGTTGAACAAGGAGAAAATTGAAGCAACCCAACGTCGAAGGCTCGAACACCAATCCTCAATGATCTACAATCTTCAATCACGAGCTAGGATGTTGATATGAGGTGTTTAGGATGTAGGAAGTTATGCTCTAAGTGTAAGAATTCGGGTATGGGAGAAGAAAGAATCAAATTACGAATAGGATGTCATTCTATTTATAAGAAATGGCTATTAGCGCGCGCTAGTCCTCGCCAGAAGCGTGCGCTAACGGCTCACCGACTTAATCAGATTCAGCACTTAGCGTGCGCTATGCACATACCAGAAGGCGCTAAGGCGTTGACTCGGCTTTTCCCGAAAGCCGCCCAGTTCATCCCGACACAATCCGGACAGGTCCCCGCCGATCTCACCTACCGCACGTCTCAATCAAATTGACCACGCATAGCGTGCGCTAATGTTCCTTTGTAGCGTGCGCTATGAATCCATGTTAGCGTACGCTACACATAGCCGATAGCGTGCGCTACATGCGCAGAATTACAATCTTTAAATCACATACACGAAATCATACGCTCGACAACATCGGATTATGAAATACGGAGAATAATACTCAGACAAAAGTACAATAATTTCAATATCACAAGTTCCAAATACATATCAGAAATCTCGGGTATTAAAGCAATGCCCATGCAATAGCATATGTAAATGCCTCTGTTTAGCGTACGCAAGCGTTCTACCATAGCGTGCGTTAATCATAGTTGAATCGTTTGTCTGTATGCTCCGAAGACGGGTCCACACGCCGAAAGCATCTGACAAGGATAAAATTCCTTTTGGACCGATATGATATTAGCGTGCGCTAATGATATGCATTTGCGTGCACTAATCCTTCATAACAAACATCCGTTGACCTTATCGGAACATGCACCGAAAGTAGCCGGGTCCACACGTAGATTCCCTCTGATATGTTCTGCACTAGCGTGCGATATCCTTTACCTCTAGCGTGGGCTTACCTGCAAGATAGCGTGCGCTATTCTTGAATATTGGCATGCGCTAATAAGGCTATACTTAGCCATTTTCAGCTATTCTTGTCCAACGTCTCAAGATACAGAATACGAATATACGACATACTAAACACGTATAATACTTCCAATAATATTCTCATACGATACACAATATCATCAACTGCAATTGTCGACCAAGTACGACAATTATACCAATACAGATGTCTCAGTCCTTCATTTATTTTATCCATACTGTACAGATTCCATGCTGTACAACATAACTCGGATAAAATAACATTAAACAACAGTATTAGAAATGCCGGATATTACAGCAGCAGGCCCAGGCCGCGCTGCCGGTAGCCCCGTTTTTATTATTTTTTTGGCTCGTTTCCGATGTTTTTGACATTTATGTAGAACTTATAAATCATTAAAATAAAATTTTACAGATTTATAATTCACATAAAATCATAGCAACAAAATTTACAACGAACAATTAAATATCTCCGATTATACCAATTATGATACTAAATCATAAACATCATCCAAAAGCTTTCAAAATGCAAATAAAATCGTATATACGGTATCATTAACTTGGATCCGATGCCACTGTTGGTATTCTGGATAAAAACCGAGTACGCAGCATAATAATAAAACTCAATATAAAGAATTCCAATAGGATCGATCAAGTAACGTATATACGAAAAATAAATTGACAAAGATAAAGGATTAAAGTCCCATACCGTTGAAGCCTTTGGTAATATCTTCACAATATGATGATGATCACGAACCCGAGCACGAGCACGAAATTTCTTCGTCCCAAACACCAAAAATACGATGTCTCTACTTCACACGCGTCGGATGTTGCCCGGAAAAATTCAACGAAACTCCGTTTTTCAAGAACACGGCTAGGAAGTTATCATATGAATTTTCTCTCTAGTTTTTCTTGCTTATTTCGTATTTCAAAGATGAAGAACAAGATGAAATTTTTTTTCTCTCTCCCTCCTCTTTTGCTCTCGGCCGAACCGTCATGTGAGTTTGTGGTGTTGTTTTGTTTTGTTTTATAAGACATCATGTTACCTAATGAAGATATAAAATTGATTTGATAAGATCACCAAATCATATCAATATGGAAGTATGCTCAAGTAACATGCCTTATCACTTAAAAAACAAAGACACACCATGACAAAAGAGGGGGGAAGGGGCGGCCACATGGAAGGTGGGAGGAAACGGGTCGAGTCACTCGGTTCGTGTATCGGACGTTTGCCAAATGACTCCGTTTTATCTCTAATGTATTTAAACTAATTAATTAATTAATTATATCAAATACAAATATATTTCTCTAAGAAATATTATTTATGAATTAAATTAATTACCGAGTAACTTAATTTCTATTCATAAGACCGCTATATGATTTATCCAATAAATCATAATTAGATATCCAATATCTAATATTTAATAGAGAGATAATAAATTCATATTTATCCGTCAACGATCCTGATGCATGACTCTATAGGTCCGTCTCAACCGGCATTGGGAGGAACCAATGAGTGCGGGCAGCACTTAGCCAGCATAGCGGGCCGCACTGTAAACCCCGACTGAGAAAGAATGAAGGGATCATTCCAGAACCATTATGTCGTGAATACCATATACGTATAGACCCTTCATCAAATGTCCCGGTCAAGTCTTTGGGTCACGGTAAAGTCAAACCCGACTGTTGGCTAGACACTATACATGTGTTAATGCAAATCAAGACCGACTGATTACTAGTGTATCCAATACGACTTGATCAGAATGCTTTGGCCAAAGACTTATGATCTTATTTTCCATTAACTATATAGGACATTCGCCTGCTCACTAACAGGAGATAGAATCCTTTCTTGGCGTACAGTGAAGACTGCTACCTGCCCGTATAGTCCGCACTTCGAGGTTGACCCAGCGATTAAGCAAATTGGTATAACTACTCTAATGACAAACTAAATGACATAGGCACATCTCTTGCTGAACCCTCAAGTCAGAGGACCACGTATAGTATCACAACCTTTCGATTCGTCATCGACTCTCCAAGAGTGAATACTGTCTGACTGAATCAAGTATGAGTCGTGTTCGAGTACACTGGCCCCACCAATATACTTATAACTATTCTATCAAGACATGCACATGTACTAGCATTAGTTATACAAGTCTTACTCAAACCTTAATGCCCAACTAAGTTTATCGACTTGCGAACAGTTTACGTAAATAAGCTTTAAACATTTCCAGTGCATTTTCTCTTATCCGATAATGAGAGTGGAAAGTTCGCTCTTATTTACATGGACTTCACTTCAATGTTTACCAAATCAAGAATGCATTTGAAATACAATAAACAATGAATGAATCATATTGCCTTTTATTAATTGTTCCATAATTACAAGTACAATGCCCCTTCTCTCTCATCCACTGAGTGGCATTCGAGGGCATATTCCTAACACCTTTTAGGTATCTGAATATGTTCTTGATACCATTCCAATGATGTTGCGTTGGTGCTGAACTAAATCGGGCCAGCAAGTTTACTAAGAAGGCGATATCGGGTCGTGTACATTGAGTTAAGTACAATAGAGCACCTATTGCACTTAAGTAGGGAATTTCAGCTCCCAAAAGATCCTCGACATCTTTCTTTGGACGGAGTGGATCTTTCTTCACATCCAAGCTATGACCGATCATGGGATTGCTAACCGGGTGTGCTTTGTCCATGTTAAAGCGTCTAAGCATCTTCTGGACATAAGTAGACTGGTGGATCCGAGTTCCACAGACTTTATGTTCTATCTGAATGCCAAGATATAAATGAGTCTTCCCAAGATCTTTCTGTTAGGAATACCGATTAGATTTTGATGATGTCATCCCTGTATTAATGTATTATTCAAATGTATGTTTAAAGTACTTGGCAAAATGTAAAGAAGAACCAAATGAGTATCTTCTATAGGCCTTATAAGTTTAGGCTTAGTATCGTTGATCAATTATAAAATGACTAAGTATAGAACTACAGATCAGAGAAGTTAAGATCAGAGAACTTCAATTCAGAACAGAGAACTTTATTTCAAAGAAGTTCAGTTAAGCGAAGTTCAGATCAGAGAAGTTCATCCCAGATCAGAGGACTTTATCTAAGAGAAGTCCAAAGCAGAGAACTTCAAGTCAGAGAACTTCAAGTCAAAGAACTTCAAGGCAGAGAACTTCAGCGCAGAGAAGTTTAGATCAGAGCAAGAGAAGTCCAGAAGCAGAGAACATCAGATCAGGGAATTTTGCTTCAGAGAAGTTCTAGTCAGAGAGGAGGACTTCACATCAGAGAAGGTTGAATGCACTTCAGGCAGGTTTGACCAAGAAGAACATACAGGTTATCAGACAAGTTCTCAGTTCAGCCAAGATACTCAGTCCACGTCAGCAAGCGTTGAAAGTCAACATTCACGGAAAGTCACATGCGGACGTAGGAGACAAACTTGAAAGATTCCCGGAAAGCAAGGAATTAAAATATTCATCAAGATCCACACTCTAAAGACTTTATACTTATTCTAATCAAGAATAACAGCGCGAAATCGAAGAAAGTCTTTCAACAGTCGGATTTGGAAAGGGAATCAAGCCTTGCAACAGATTGATAATGTAACAACCCGAGATATTCGGAATAATTACAGCGCCGTAAACCCTTTAAGTAAGGATTTACAAGGCTAATTTAAAATAATTGTAAATATAATCCAATCGTACAACTGAAGTTCAAATACAGATTTGATTCAACCGACCAAATGAGTTAACTTATACAACCATATCGAAATGACATTATTAAAACAGACGTACTCGAGTACTAAATGAACCAAGAAGACCAATCACAATAACAATAAACATCAATCACATCACTGAGCCATTTCATCGTCTCCTTGCATCGTGGTTGCTTCCCCGCTCCTCGGCTACCTGAACATCAAAACAATGTCCACCCCCGAAGGGGTTAGCAAAACAATGCTAGTACAAGTATCATAATACATAAATCATCAGTGCATCATAAAACATGCAAAACGGACTTCCGTCACCGGAATCCAACGATGCGAATCCTCACGATTCCATCAACACAAGACAGGTAATCCAGTTGATCCAGCTTCTTGGTATAGATCCCCATGATGATCCCGTCGGACCAACGCATGGTGGAAAACCCGTCCAGCCGATCCAGGCCTCAAAGATAGATCCCCATGATGATCCCGTCAGACCAACGCATGGTGGACATTCGATCCAGCGCCCTCAGCATAGATCCTCATGATCCCCTCGCATCATTTATACCATAAATCAATCAATTATGCACACATATATGCATTTCAATATGTTCATCAATACGAACAATTAACAACGAATACCACGAGAAATTACAGAAATACATCTCATATTCAACAATATGAACAAAACCATAAGCATGATCAAAGTTTCAATATAAATCGAACTCGACATATGATACTTGCCTCGAAAATGGCAAGAATGGAAATACTCCAACAAACGACACGCGTCCGTATGCAACCGCCCCTCGATCGTCCCCTATGCAAGGCTCGGACCTAAGAAATAATGAAGAATTCCTCTCAAGTCGTACGAACGTCTAATAATCCGGTTTACGACCGCAAGCTCAAAAAAATGAATTCTGCCTGAACTACTTAGCGCGCGCTACGTACTATACGTAACGTGCGCTAAGCCTGCCCGTTAATGTACGCAAATGACTGTGTTTAGCGGCGCTAGCCGTGGTAATCGACAAATTTACTCGAACACCGATCGCCTCGCTCGATGATATAATGTACGTTACGTATTCAACGTAGCGCACGTTACTCGTTCCCGATAGCGCACGTTAATATATACATCTTAGCGTGCTCTAATCGTGCATGGCAGTCACTACTGGGTAAAACTTGAGCTAAAGGTGATGAAAACTCATGAAATCCTCAGTGTTAATACATGCCAACTCCGTGTATATCATGCTCATACGGTTTATGAAAGACCTTTATGGATTAAATGACTACGAGACACAAGGATACGTATCATCATTACTACACCATAATTCATCTTGATCTTCAAGAAAATATTCTAAGTTCCGTTCATTCCAAGTCCCAAAACATATGATTCCTTACGTAAAACATACGAACTAGGTAATCTTCACATACTGGTCATGATTGGTTTTGAAGATACATAATATGCTTAGGAGTCCACATACTAAAAAGGTTCAATGGATCATACGATGAATAAGTGCCGAAACGTCGAAAATATCCTTCTAACACATGATGTTCGACTAATAACGTATCTAACTGACTAGATAAACATGATCAAATGTCCTTTAGAACACTACTAATATTGGTGAAGAATCACCCACCTCAAAGTAGTGAAGAACAAGGAGGAAATCGAAGCAATCCAACGTCGAAGGCTTGAACACCAATCCTCAGTGATCTACAATCTTCAACACGAGCTAGGATACTGATATGAAGTGTTTAGGATGTGAAGAGTAATACTCTAAGTATAAGGATTCGGATGTGGGAAGAGAAAAGACTGAAAATACGAAAAGGATGATGTCCTATTTATAGAAAATGGTTATTAGCGCGCGCTAGTCCATACTCTTAGCGTGCGCTAACGGCTTACTGACTTCACTGTACTCAGCACATAGCGTGCGCTATTCTCATATCAGTAGCGTGCGCTAAGGCGTTGACTTGGCTTTTCCCGAAAGCCGTCCAGGTTCATCCCGACACAATCCGACCAAGATCCCCGGCCTGATCTCACCTACCACACGTCTCAATCATATTGACCACGTATAGCGTGCGCTAATGATCCTTTGTAGCGTGTGCTATGGATCCATGTTAGCGTACGCTACACATAGACGATAGCGTGCGCTACATGCGCAGAATCACAATCTTAAATCACATTCATGAAATCATACGCTCAACAACACCGTACTATGAGATATAGAGAATAATACTCAGATTAAAGTGCAACAATTACAATATCACAAGTTCCAAATACATATCAGAAATCTCGGGTATTACAGATAAGATAAACAAAGAAGTACACTCTCCAATGGACATATTTGTTACAGTAGTGCAACGGCTATGAAGGAAGCTCAAGGATCGTGCTATAAATATCCGAAGATATGAATTGAGCTATCTACAAAAACGAAAATGAACGAACGGTGCAAACAAACTTTCAAGCGATCAAAGCAATCAAAAGCATTCTATATCATCGTGAAAGAGCAAGCTTAAGAGATCATATCCAAAGAAGCTCTTTGTTGGAGAATACATCACTCTTGTCTAAAAACTTGAGTATGGGGTTGCTTTCTTGAACGAGGTTCTTGAAAGTAAAGAGACTGTAAACGCATCCACGGGTTCTTGATTTGAAGGTGATGGACAACTCGAGCATTGTTGAGGCATCCAAGGGTTTTCAATCAGGAGGTGCTAGGCAGTCAAGGGAGTTGCAACGGGTACAAGTTTCCACTGGTTGGAAGCTGTTGTAACTAGGCGAAATTCATTGTAACCTTTATCACTGGTTGACAGTTATAGTGAATTTATCTCCAACTGGTTTGGAGAGAAGTGGATTAGTAGAGGATTACCCCACCTCTGAGACCACTATAAGTGCCTGCGTGTTTTACTGCATTGAACATCATATTTACCTGCTGCATATATATTAACTGTTCTATTGATTAGTTATCTGCAGATAGCATTTAGTTATCTGTTATCATCATCAGCTGTCTTTCTCATACTTGTCTGCAGACGACTTTAAGTCATATTCACCCCCCCTCTAGACTTATTCCTGACGACTTGTGACCTACAAGTGGTACCGGAGAGGTTGGTTCAAGTTTGATAGAACCAGATCCATATATCAGAGCATATATATTTTAATCTCTCATTTAGAATGGAACACATACAACACATGCACTCTAAGTTACCTATATTTTCTGTTGATGAATATGACCTCTGGAAGATAAGAATGCAGGCACACTTATCATCCATCCATGATGACATGTGGTGCATCATTGAAGATGGTCTTTTCATCTTTGAGAAGGACAACTCCCCTGAAAAAATTGCAGTTGGGAAGCCAGAGAAGATCCCCAAGAAGAGGACAGAGCTGACCCCTGTAGAAAGGAAGGTGGCCAATCTTGACAACCAGGCCAGAGATGTGTTGTACCAGACTCTTGACAAATCAACCATGGTCAAGATCAAGAATTGTAAAAATGCCAGAGAAATTTGGGACACATTAGCTGTAATGTGTGAGGGAACCAAGCTAATAAAATAAAATAAGGTGTTAATTACTACTAAAAAAATTGACAACTTCAAAATGAAGAATGGTGAAACAATTGACCGAGTTGACACAAGATTCAATGAGATCATAAATGAAATTAACTCCCTTGGAAAGACCTATGGCAACAGGGAGATGGCACTCAAAGTCCTAAGATCTCTCAACCCCGAATGGAGCAAGAAGGCCGTGGCAATGAGAGAGTCAAAGGATCTCAATAAAATAAAGATCCAGGAACTGTTCTCTGATCTGAAGGCTTATGAATTCGAGGTTCCATGTTCATCACCAACTGAGCCAGCAGAGAAGGGAATAACATTTGCAGCAGAGTCCCCTGCCAAGACCCTATCTGAAGTCAAACCTCCAAATCCTCTAGATTTTTAGGAAGAGATGGCATTCATAAT
Source organism: Orobanche coerulescens (assembly GCA_033398695.1). Classification (NCBI taxonomy): domain Eukaryota; kingdom Viridiplantae; phylum Streptophyta; class Magnoliopsida; order Lamiales; family Orobanchaceae; genus Orobanche; species Orobanche coerulescens. Next base: position 187,602,329 of record CM065803.1, on the reverse strand, counting down.
GCAAAGATTCAGCAACTTCCAGAAAAACTACTCCAAGTATAAGAAGAACTACAAAGACAACCCAAGAAGAAATCAGAAAGCAGGCAACTGGAAGGTGGAATGCTACAACTGTCATAAGACAGGACATATACAATTTGACTGTCCTGATCTTAAGAAGGATGAAATCAAGAAGGACGTGAGCAGAAAGGAGGACAAGAGGAAGGCCCTCATCATTGAAAATCAGATCGAAGAAAGAGTAGAATCAAGCGTGGATTCTTCTCTGATGATGATGATGAATATAGCTGTCTGATGGCCAGCCTAACTGATGAAGAGGTAACTTCTAAACCTCAAACTACAGAGGGTTTTAGCTCTGACATGTCTGAAGATATGAATCTTCATGAATCTGTAAATCAGATACTAAAAGATTTTGAAACCCTCAAATCAGACTGACCGTGATGTACCAATATGCACAAATTAAAAGATGAGAAAGCACAGCTGAAAAATGATTTTGACAAGCTCAGTCAAGAGTCAGAAAAATTTAAAAATGTTATAGCTGAGCTTGAAGAACAATCTGAAAACTCTTCGAAAAACTCAGCTGAAAATACTGCAGTTGAGATACATAAGCTGACTGTTTTAAATAGTAAAAAGTTAGCTGCACTCGCTCATGTCAAAGCTGATGTAGACAAGGTAAAACAGTTAAATAGTACACATGCTAAAGAGATAACATCTCTAAAGGCATCTATAACCCTGGATGAACTGTGTATGAACCAAAGGCCACTTTATTCGAGACCAGGCCTTGGATATGACCCTAAGGAAATATAACAATATCCAAAGTTCATTGTGTCAAAGGGCTCAAATACAACCTTTTGAGCGTAAGCCAGTTCTGTGATGAGAAGATACTAGTAGTCTTCACCATTTGGAAATGCATGGTGATTGATATCCTATCTGGAAAAGTGAAGCTACAAGGATTCAGAAGGAGAGATGTCTACATGATAGATTGGAATACAGGCACTCCCAACATATGTTTTCTATCCAAGACAATTGCCGAAAATGGATGGTTGTGGCACAAAAGACTATGTCACCTGAACTTCAAATCTATCAACGAGATTAGCTCTCAAAAACTGGTCAGAGGACTTCCAGAAGAAGTATTCAAGAAGGAAGCTCTCTGTGATGCATGTCATAAAGGGAAGCAAACCAGAGCATCATTCAAACCAGTTCAGCCTACCACTCTCACCACAAGAGTTTTAGATCTACTTCATATGGATGTCTTTGGCCCCATCAAGCCAAGGACATTGAGTGGAAGATAGCATGATCTTGTAGTAGTAGATGACTACACAAGATTCACATGGGTTGTTTTTCTCTATAAAAAAAGTGAAACACTCACGAAGCTACCTGAGCTGCTGAGGAAGATTCGGAATGAGAAATATCTATCAATCATCAAGATCAGATCAAATAGAGGAGGAAAATTTCTCAACAAGGCAATCACAGAGTACAGTAATCATAATGGGATCCATCATGAAGTATCTGCAGCTAGAACTCCACAGCAAAATGGTGTTGCTGAGAGAAGGAACAGAACCTTGAAGGAAGTTGCCAAGTCCATGATTGCTGAAGCTGACCTGTCAAAGAGGTTCTGGGCTGAAGCTGTCAACACAGCATGCCACACTCAGAACAGGAGTATGATTGTAGGGAGACATGGCAAAACATCATATGAGGTTTGGAATGGCAGAACACCAACTGTTGTATACTTTCATATATTTGGTTGTAAGTGTTTCATCCACAACAATGGTAAAACCCAACTGAATGCCTTTGATGCTAAAACTGATGATGGTCTCTTTATGGGATACTCACAAATAAGCAAGGCATACAGAGTTTTTAACAAAAGAACCTTAGTTATGGAAGAAACTCCTCATGTTGTGTTTGATGAGTCTACTGTTGAGTACAGGAGACAGGTGGAATCAATTGAGAAAAAACTCAAATCCGCCACCTTAGAAGAAGTCATCATTCATGACACAGGAATGATAGACTCACCTGCAGATCAGCGTGAAGACTCAACTGCAGATCAGATAGGGCCCCAAAAACTACATGATCCATATACAGCTGATGAAGACCCATCTATAGCTGATAAAGACTCATCTGCAGATCATACAGGATCCCCACCTGCAGATGACAAGACCGTAGATGATCCAGTTGCAGATCCAGAAGGCCAAAACCAAGCTGATGCAAAGAGAGAAGAAGTTCCCCAAAGCAACTCAACTGGGGGAACAGACCCTGAAGAAGATATCCCCAAATGGCTCAGAGATCATCTCATTCAACAGATCATTGGAAACCTAACTGATGGAGTCAAGACCAGACAGTCCACAATACCTGCAGGAATGGCAATGTTCTCTTGTTTCATGTCTCAAATAGAACCTAAGACAACTGAACAAGCTTTGGAGGACTACTCATGGATCAATGCAATACAATAAGAGATGAACCAGATGGAGAGAAATAATGTCTGGGAACTAACAGACATACCAGATCACAAGAAGGTTATAGGCACCAAATGGGTGTACAAAAACAAGTGTGATGAAGATGGAGCTGTCGTTAGGAATAAAGCCATATTAGTTGCTAAAGGTTATGCACAACGTGAAGGAATAGATTTTGATGAAACTTATGCACCTGTTGCAATATTGGAAGCCATCAGACTATTCCTTGCATATGCAGCATACAAGGATTTTGAAGTCTACCAAATGGACGTGAAAAGTGCCTTTCTCAATGGAGTTCTAGAAGAAGAAGTCTATGTGGGGCAATCCCTGGATTTGTCAAAGGAGACAAAATCTACAAGCTTCTAAAAGCTCTATATGGACTCAAGCAGGCACCAAGAGCATGGTATGAGACACTATCTGTGTTTCTGGAGAAGAATGGTTTCAGCAAAGGCAAGGTTGACAAGACCCTATTCAGAGTAGAGCATCAAGACCACATATTACCAGTGCAAATATATGTGGATGACATCATATTTGGATCAACCAACCCGGAGCTGTGTGAGAAATTCTCAAATCTCATGCAAGGAGAATTTGAGATGAGTATGATGGGAAAGCTCAATTTCTTTCTCGGTTTGCAAGTTAAGCAAATGGACAAAGGAATCTTCATGAATCATGAATCAAGCTAAGTATACAAGGGATATAATCAAAAGATTTGGTATGGAATCAGCCAAACCAGCCAGAGTTCCAATGAGCACATCCCTACACCTTGAAGCAGATGAAGGAGGAATTTCTATAGATCCAACCCACTACATAGGACTTATCGGATAATTTCTATGTAATACCCGAGATTCTCGGTTCCAGTTATTTTTGAATTTTGCCGGTTCTGCTGGTCATTTTGTTCTGTAGACAATTTCTTGGTCCAGCATGATATAACGGGTTGTGATATTCGTCGGGTATGACTTTTCGTTTCGTAAGTCGAGCTAATCGTATGTCCTGTTTTGTTATTATTCGTCTTCTTTCGGATCGTTGTTGTGGTCCTATCATAATTTTTGGTTTGTGTCGGAATCATTTTGAAACCGGAGGTTTGCTGGCCGTACCTGTACAAAACTGTGGTGAAAACGGCACTGCCGAGCGCCGTGTCCTGTGCTGGGTCGGCCAGGACTAGCAAGTCTGCCGAGACACGGCCGAGAACCCGCACAAGATTTGCACCGGGTGATGCGCCGTATCGGATACGGTCGAGACACATACGCAAGTGTATTGCGCCGGCTGTTGCGCCGTATCGGTCAGGTCGCGCACTAACCCACAAAACGGCGGTAAACATGGAACTGGTTGGGCTGTTTGTTGCGCCGTGTTCCGTACAGGTATAAATATGGCAGAGCAGTCAGGTTTCACTCATTTTTCCCATTTCGTTTTCAATCCTTCCGCAGCCAAGTCTTGGGGAAACCAAAGACATGTTGTTAATCTATAAAAAAACGTAATTACTGAGTCCATATCATCGATTAATACTTCCATAACTTGCTCCGATCGATCGAATCAAGGTAAGTTTTCCTAAAATCCTACTTTTGGGTAAATTGGGGGTTTTACTTGATTTTCTCCGTTTAATCCGAAATAACTTAGAATAGTGATGGATTGATGATTGTTAAGGTGTATTCTACCTATTCTATTGTTGTTCCATGGTTTGATTCGTCATTTTGTTGAGTTCCTAATCGAAGCCTTGAGGTGTTCGATAAAATGTCACAAAGGGGATTCGGGCGTTCTAAGATTATTCTCCCTATTACGACCATTAATTTATTGATGGTATGATGTTAGGGTCAGATTCCTCGCAAAAAACTCGAGTCGGAACTCTTCCATTCGTCGTTTTCTTCAAGCTTTCCGATCGAGGGTGTACTCCTTGTCTTCGCCGGAGAATTGTAGGTGTTCGAGGTTTCCCGGTTGAGCCGTGTTCTTCGGAGTGTCCGGTATCGATTGTAGAGGCAAGTATCTTGCCTATATATTATGTGTTTTGTGGATATAATGGTTGCTAATCATTTTTCAAAATAAATATTATGCCTAAATAAATATTTATAACCATTTTTCAAAAGAATTGGTATATTTACCATCATGGTTTTCTTAAAGGTGACCCGTGTGTTTCGAGAATTAATATGCTTAATTGAATATGTGTGCTAGTGTTGAGTATAGGATCGTCCTACTTTCGTATGATGTCATTATGTAGGATTATGTCGTCGGTAAATGTAAAGTTCAATTCTTTGTTAAAATGTGTGCGTGGAGTCACGTGGTTATCGATGAATATGTGAGTTTGTGTGATATTAGATGGGTCGTTTCGGTGCTGTTGAGATATTGTGCATCCGTGTAGATTGTTATAATTCTGGGTCGTGAATATGTGTTGGATAATTTGGCCATTCTAGCAGTACCTCGACTATATATACTGTGTTTGACTCTTGTGGATTGTGTTTTTGGAATGTGATCTAATGAGAGTTGTAAGGTTGTTCTCGGGTACTCTCACCTGGGGATTGGCTCGACGGGGCCCACAGGGACTTGGCCATGTGGTCTTGCACGAGAGTTACTTTCGAGTGGGCATTCTCACCTGGGGTCGCACGACGGGGCGCACAGGGACTTGGTCGAGTGGTCTTGCGCGAGAATTGCCAGAGTGTCTGTACTGCTGATTAATTGTGATATGTCCGAAGTATCACAATGTCTTGTGCTTGGAGTCGTGAGACATTATATTAAGCTTGGTGTTTGGCTAGAATGGCATAAGTGTAATGTGTGGTGTGTAATTATCTGTGGTAATGATTTGAAACGAGCCGGTTGGGTCGTGGACCCTGTGTTTTGTTATCGGATTTGTATTTTGGAAAATAAGCTCTGGGTTGTGACCCCAAGTGGTTTTCGATAAGTTGAGAATTATTCAATTACTAATGTTTTTCAAAACTCCCGAGATCTTGAATTGATTTTCAAAATGACCACTCGTTTCATTTATACGTTTAAGGTTTGAACTATTTTATTTAAATGAGAAATCTCGGGAAGTCTTTTGTCTTGGCTGAGTTGCGGATTATTTCAATTATTGTATTCTCGGAATGTGTTGTGTATGGCTCGTATTTGCACTTTATACTTGCACTAGCGAAACAGTGGAGTTTTGCTAACCCCGGAGTAATCGGGGGGTGGATATCTGTATTGTGTCCAGGTACATGCAGGTTTTCGGGAGAAAGTCACAGGATCAGTACGAGGGATGATGAAAGAAGAATGATACTAATCACATGAAGGCCAGTTTTGGGTTCAGTTAGTCAAAGTCCATTGTATTGTCTTTCCGCTGTCATATTGTTTGTTGTTTTAAAGTATTTTACCCTTGTCTGAGTATGAGTCTGGATGGGATTTTGTATTTTGATTTGTAAGTCAGTGATGAAAGACCAAATCGGTCTAATGATTCGTGATTTTGCCACGTCGGTATGTAATGTAATGTGTTGTTTCGATGTCTAGCCTGGTGGATCCTCACAGAGAGGGTCTGCGGCGTGTAATATTCCCGATTTGATTCTGGGGGTGTTACATGTTATACCTCACTACAAGTATACCAGATATTTCATATGCAGTGGGAGTATGTGCAAGATTTCAATCTAAGCCGAAGCAGTCCCATCAGGAAGCAGCTAAGAGGATCATCAGATACCTTAAGTCTACTATCAGTGTTGGCCTATGGTATCCCAAGGACGACAATTTTGAGTTGTCAGGATACTCGGATGCAGACTTTGCAGGATGTAAGATAGATAGAAAAAGCACTAGTGGAACGTGCCAATTCCTAGGAACCAGATTGATATCTTGGTTTAGCAAAAAGCAGGTATCTAACTCAATATCAACAACAGAGTCAGAATACCTAGCTGCAGGGAGCTGTTGTGCGCAAATTCTCTGTATTAGACAACATCTAAGGGATTATAACATCACTGCAAATGAGGTCCCAATATGGTGTGATAACAACAGTGCAATTTCAATAACCAATAACCCAATATTGCACTCAAGGACAAAGCACATTGATGTTAAACATCATTCCTTGAGAGACCATGTGCTACATAAAAGAGTTAGAGTAGAAAGAGTCAGCACGGAATACCAAATTGCTGACATATTCACAAAACCCCTATTAGAAGAAAGGTTTCTGGAGCTAACCAGGGATCTTGGTTTACTAGATTGGGAATCTAGTACAGAAGAGAAAGCTACCTGATGCAGAAAGCTACCTGATTGTAACACCCCCAAAACCAACCGGGGATATTACAGCGCCACGGGCCCCGCGCCGGAACCCACAAGGCTAAAAATCATTTTCACAATCATTTCAAACACGCCAAAGAGACAAAGACAGTATTATTTTACGAATAATTAAATATTTTCCAAAATATAGATCTCAAATACCATCATGAGATTTCATTTGAAAGTACAAGGCAAAAATACCAGGTTTCAACGGTTCAAAACGTACGTTAAGTCATTACTTACATGCACCAAAAATATAGTTGAGAAACTTTTACAAAATAAACCCACGTTTGCAAAATACCAAAAAGGCAATTTCAAAAGTATACGCGAGTTGGTAAAATACCAAAAACCATTTTAGAAATATGCAGCAGTGGATATAATCATAATGAAAATACATTTGCAATGGAATCGTAACAGTCATGAAGATATTCAGTTCTCAATACATGCCATAGATAGTATCACTGGGAAGCTCATCTCTTCACGACCACTACTAGATCGATCTCTGAGTACCTAAAAGATAAAGTCCACGATGGGGTCAGCCACAATACTCAACAATGATAGCAATCCATCAACATAAACAATTACATATCAATGTAATTACAGAGTAAGAATATTTCCAATGTAATCTTAATGTAGTAACCTTACCAACTCGTGGTAACACATATCAAATCAACCCTTACCTCAATCCACACTTCGCATTCTCAAGTGACGATGAATTCAAAAATAACCATATGTGATGTATTCAAAACGATACCAAGATTCTCAAAACATAATTATATCTCCAATATGGAATAACCTATCCATGTCCAATTCTGCTCGCTGGATCGCACAATCGAATCCCAATCTGATAAAGCCGATAATACACGATACATCTGTAGACCAACTGCCCGAAATAATAACGAGAATATTAAACAACCAATGCATCAAACGAGAATATCATTGACATGATAACTCCACACAAGATCAACAAAGGACCAACCACAAACGAAAATACCATCGATGTGGTAAACTCCAACAAGATCAAATAAAGGATCAGCACGAACGAGAATACCAACGATATGGTAAACTACAACAAGACCAATAAAGGATCAACGACGACCGAGAATACCAACGATAAGATAAACTCCAAACAGCACCAATAAAGGATCGACGACGACCGAGAATACCAACGATAAGGTAAACTCCAAACAGAATCAATAAAGGATCAACGACGACCGAGAATACTGACGATAAGGTAAACTCCAAACAGCATCAATAAAGGATCGACGACGACCGAGAATACCGACGATAAGGTAAACTCCAAACAGCATCAATTAAGGATCAACGACGACTGAGAATACCAACGATATGGTAAAATCCAAACAAGATCAATAAAGAATCAACGACGACCAAGAATACCAACGATATGGTGAACTCCAACAAGATCATTAAAAATCAATAACGAATGAGAATACCAACGATATGATAAGTTCCAACAAAATCAATAAAGATCAATAACAAATGAGAATACCAATGATATGATAAGCTCCAACAAGATCAATAAAGGACCACAGGGCCAGATATATGAGAGAATAAAATCGTCAAACACATATATATCACAAATATGGGATCTCGAAGACAACCCGACTGTCGAACATACCCGATCACACATAGACTATGAACGACCAATCAATATGACTCAGGATGGACGTCACAATACACCCGATCCGGAAATGTGTCCGTGCACAAGCCACCAACGGGTATCGATCGAATACACGTGTGGTCTTGTGCCTAATCAGTCTCACGAAGTACGTCTCGTGTGCATAGCTCAATGTGAGGTTGGAAACAACACATGACAACACGTGCCCGCCCTGAAAATCCTGCACATGACCGATCAGTACGTATCTGACTCTAGATATGTCACGATGCAACATGACAACGAAACTCGAAGAAACATATATCCAATAAGGATCAGAAGACTTCCCAAGCGAGCAACGACAGTACGATAGTGAAAGAACGATACGACCACAATGTCGTATTTCCGTCAGACAACAGTTCACAGAATGCTCAACAATGCATACAATATTAACACGTAAACTTCCAAGATCGCAACCAATGGTCACGGAGGCATCTACACAGGAATACTCCGGACATTATCACATTAACTCCCAAGGCCGCAGCCAAGGGTCATGGAAGCATCTACACAGGAATACTCCGGACATTATCACATAAACTCCCAGGGCCGCAGCCAAGGGTCACCGAAGCATCTACACGGGATACTCCGGACATTATCACATAAACTCCCAAGGCCGCAGCCAAGGATCACGGAAGCATCTGCACGGGAATACTCCGGACCATGGGTGCCATATTCTGGTCTTATCCATCAAGACATTTCCACAGGGGTACCATTCAGGTTTTATCCCCAACACATCGGCCCAATTAAAATTATAGTTCAAAAAAAGAGCACATCACAAAATACACCAAGCAATGATGCACACTCATCACATGAAACATCAACACACACATATACAACAATGCAACATGATAATTATCATAATTCAGTAATACTCAATTACCTCAAAGACGAAGACACTAACCCTTCCACGACCAACATCCCTGAACAAGTACACAATTATACGAATAGTCCGGAATGAAGTACAGTTCATCACTATCAACAATCCACCACCTCGAGATCAATGTTGGCACGGTAAACTGTACTCAATATCCGACATTTCATATAATAGATCAAAGATAATTCACATCTTCATTTCCACTAGACATCTTTAAATCATATACATTATGATTTATCCCAGTCCAAGCATAATATACATACCATCATCCCGACAATTCATATTCATAATATTATTGCTATATGAATCATAAATGAAATGAAATCAAAACCATTTATTAAACATTATGAACTGAGCAAGCATAACTTGCCTTGATACCGATACGACGAAGCCGTTACCAATCCCATCATCTTCATCTATAAGCTCCTCAGCCCCAACCAAGACGATCCATGCATTCTCCAATCTCAATCGCAGCACAGCGGTTAAATCTACGATCGCTTATCGGAACCTAATGTAATAATAAATTAACCATACGTACGATAACAATCAACAACCGATATAATCAACCAATCAAACTCAATGGTTCAACGATATCTCGATCATATATGAAACTAAACCATTTCAACTGAACAATACGAATACAAGCCGCAATTCGATAATCGATCAATTCTAACAAGTGTCTCAACATTCTCGATTCCGACTTCAATCTTAATTACAGATTAACAAGGTTCATCCTTGTAAATACATAGTTAATACCAATTACCGATTATCATCATAATAATCTCATCGAGTCATAATCATATTCGTACTCCTATACGGATATTACACCAACAATCACATAACTTGTTTCTAGATATGAATATTCCATATTCATATCCAAAACACCAACACCTTGCACATGTTTATCATATAATTCATGTCCTCAAGAACATGAAATAATCATATCCAATTAACATCACGTGTTCATAATCATCAAGATATCATAGTCCAATTTGTTATCTAACCTATAATTTATCAAATTCCCCTCATATTCCGATCAATACATACATATCATCATCTTCTTCAACCTACACTTCATACATCATCAAGAACCACAACAATGCTACCATATTCATCGTCATGCGAAGCAAACAACGATAACAACATTAAGAATCCGAAAATAAAGTGTAGAGTTGATCAACATACCTCAAGAACATAATCAAACACCTCAAGAATACACAATATCTTCATATCTCAAGATCCACATCCACGACTTCAAGTCCCCAATCTGTTTGGAAGAGCCAAAATCGGCCTCAGAGGGTTGAAGGGTGAAGAAATGACATGAACATCTCCAAAAATGCCAAATGGACGGGTCTCACACATATATATAACTTCAACCATTACGTACGTTATGTAATCATCTTAACGTACATAACCTTCTTTACGTGCGTAAACTTACCTTGTTAACGTACGTAACACTATCCCAGGGGCTACTGCCTCAATTCGTGGAATGCATTACGTTCGTCATGTTCATGATGTAGCGTACGTAATGTAGCTGTTGACTTGGTACTGTGCCATACTTGTTTACGTACGTACTGGGTTGTCCCTAATGTACGTAAAGCTCGATGTTGACTCGCCTGTCCACATCCGCGCCGAAAGTTTCCGACAGCGGGCCCACTCACCGATCACAGCTCGTACCTGTCCGATTCACTTCATAATGTACGTTATGTACTTTACCTAACGTACGTTACGATCGTATTGTTACATACGTAAGATCCTCTGCTTAGTGTATGCTACGCTTGCACCTTTACGTACGTAAGCTCCTATGCTTAATGTACATAATAGCTTTCATACTTAGCCATTTTTTCTCCTGTCTTTCATCTCAATATACCGAACACATACACGCGACATACTGAGTACATATACTCGTTCCGATAACATTCTCATACGATACACCTGATGCACGATATCCTCAATTGCAATTGTCGACCAAGTACGACAATTATGCAAATACTCATACAGTATATCCGACATCGAAAGACATATCAAGCATGTAATATCCTAGAATTAAAAATAACCTCGCTAGATATACTGGTAAAACTGTCACAGTTCCCAAAATTATTCATCCATACTACATCGGTCCCACTCTGTACAGTACAACTCAGATAAAACAATGCGAAAAATTTATAGCGAAATTCTAGGATATTACATATCTTCCCACTTAAATAAGTTTCGTCCTCGAAACTTAACATCCTGTCATAATCAATATCTCAATCCCGAAATATCTTAAAATCATGCCACCATGCTCAAATAATCATCATCAAAACCAAATAGCTGAAAGAACATACTTAAGATCCGTGAAGTCGAGGATCTCCCGTGATACTATCATACGACTCTCATACAAAGCCTCAATATAATAACAACATACACGAATATCGTAATTATAGCAATTTAAAAATATCTCAAATATTTTGGAACCTCCAAAAATTGGTTTGGCTCAAAAGTCAGAAAATCATTTTCAAAAGCCGCGCTACTACCGTACTGGTAGAGCCACATAACACACATGCTCGGGTTTTAAGAAACCCAAGCTCCGATACCATATTTTATAACACCCCCAAAACCACCCGGGGATATTACAGCACCATGGGTCCCGCGCCGGAACGCACAAAGCTAAAAATTATTTTCACAATCATTTCAAACACGCCAAAGAGACAAAAACAGTGTTATTTTACGAATAATTAAATATTTTCCAAAATATAGCTCTCAAATACCATCGTGATATTTCATTTGAAAGTACAAGGCAAAAATCCCAGGTTTCAACGGTTCAAAACGTACATTAAGCCATTATTTACACCCCCGGAAATATAGTTGAGAAACTTTTACAAAATAAACCCATGTTTGCAAAATACCAAAAAGTCCATTTCAAAAGTATATGCGAGTTGGTAAAATACCGAAAACTATTTTAGAAATACGCAGCAGCGGATATAATCATAATGAAAATACATTTGCAGTGGAATCGTAACAGTCAGGAAGATACTCAGTTCTCAATACATGCCATAGCCAGTATCACTGGGAAGCTCATCCCTTCACGACCGTTACTAGCTCGATCTCCGAGTACCTAAAAGATAAATTCCACGACGGGGTCAGCCACAATACTCAACAATGATAGTGATCCATCAACATAAACAATTACATATCAATGTAATTACACAGTAAGAATATTTCCAATGTAATCTTACTGTAGTAACCTTACCAACTCGTGGTAACTCATATCAAATCAACCCTTACCTCAATCCACACTTCACATTCTCAAGTGACGATGAATTCAAAAATAACCATCTGTGCTGTATTCAAAACGATACCAAGATTCTCAAAACATAATTATATATCCAATATGGAATAACCTATCCATGTCCAATTCTGCCCGCTGGATCGCACAATCAAATCCCAATCTGATAAAGCCGATAATATATGATACCTAACCAACTGCCCCCAAACAATAACGAGTCCCGGATATCGATAAAAGTATAAATGCTCACACAAGCAATAATAATAAACAACCAATGCATCAAATGAGAATATCATTGACATGATAACTCCACACAAGATCAACAAAGGACCAACCACGAACGAGAATACCATCGATGTGGTAAACTCCAACAAGATCAAATAAAGGATCAGCACAAACGAGAATACCAACGATATGGTAAACTCCAATAAGTCCAATAAAGGATCAACGACGACCGAGAATACCAACGATAAGGTAAACTCCAAACAACATCGATAAAGGATCAACAACGACCGAGAATACCAACGATAAGGTAAACTCCAGACAGCATCAATAATTACGAAGGCAAGCAAAATCATCATACATATCATACGTAATTACTTGTCGCAAGATACAAGTCGTATAATAAGATACTTGCCTTAATAACCGCTACTAAATGCTCCGAAGAACACGGTTCGACCGGGAAGCTCGGACCCCGAAGAAGACAACGAACGGAAGGGTTCCGACTCGAGTTCTTCACAAGAATTCGACCCTAACAACATATAATCAATAAATCATCGATCATACAAGGAAGAATAATGGTAGAACGCCGAATTTTCTTTAGACATTTTATCGATAACCTTCAAGGCTTCGATAAATTACTCATTAAAACGACAAATACGTGGCAATCCAACCGTGTAATAACAAGGAATTAGATATAATATAGCTTAACAATCATCAATCCATCAATATTCTGAGTTAAAACGGATTAAACGGACAAATCGAACAAAATCCCCAAAACTATATTTTAAGAAAACTTTCCTTGATTCGGTCGATCGGAGCGAGTTATGGAAGGATTAATCGATGTTATGAACTTCAAAACTTCATGGATTTAACCCTAACAACATCCCTCCATGATCATCAAAGCTCCACCGGAAGAGGAAGAAACGAGTGAGAAAAATGAAGAAAAACCCGATCGCTCGCCATATTTATAGCCCTCACGACACGGCGCAAAGAAACGGCCCAGATCAGCGCCGGGTGTCTCGGCCGTGTCTCGCAGTTGCTGGTCCTGGCCGACCAGCGCAAGACACGGCACAAGGGCCGCTGCTCTGTGGCCGTTCGCATGTGTCCCGCCACCAGACTCGGCTGCCCGACGGTCCGAAAATCCCAAACTCGACTCGAACGCAAATCGAAAGCACGGTTACGAAGTACTCGTAAAGACGAATCCGAACACTGAGAGAACACATGATTCCGACCACCCGAAGGCTTGAAATTCGACAACGGAAAGTAATTACCCCAAACTTTGGGAAATTACGAAAATGGCCCAAAACGTCCGAAAATCACGATACGTGATCGAATAACCAAACCGAAGTTCACAACACGTCTAAAAAAGTTAAACGGACTTACGGAAACTCAAACAAGAATTTCAACGAGATTCACAAGAATCGAACTCGAAAGTGGAAAAGTCGTTAAGAAACACGGAACTCAACAAAACAATACCGAAACGAACTCGGATGACAAAAATGCGAATTAATCATTCTCGAATGATGAGACGGTCCCAAGCGAAGTCGTTGAAACGGACTTCCACTAAAAATAAAATTACCGAAATTCAAATTGCGATATTACATTCTACCATCCTTAAAAGAAGTTTCGTCCCGAAACTTAAATCAAGTAGGAGAAGCAATATCCCGCCAGAAAACTCAACGAGATACACAAGAACCGAAAAATTCGTGCCCAACGGCGAAACGTTACAAGCAACGCAAGGGAATATACGGCATAAAAACACGCCTACGATTTACTAACGCAACACCACCGACTATGTTTCAAACAACAACGAGCAATTAACGACGCATCACATACCACATCACATGCACACATTTAATCGAAGAAACGTACGCTACAACAAGTTGCACCCGACTAAAACGGCTATGCGATAGAAACAAATAGAGTATCACGATAGAAATCATTCCGATTCTCATCAATAAGAAAATGTCCGACGTCAAAACACAAACAATTCAAGATAGCGGAAAACGAGAATACCGGACATTACATTCTATCCTATTTAAAAATAAGTTTCGTCCAGAAACTTAAAATAAAACATCATGGTAGAATACAAACAAAACCAAAAAGTCCACGCAACAAATATCAATTTCTACACGAATTACAGCACGAAGTACGATACACAACTACATCACGGGACACCATAAGGCACTCCCCGAGTAGGAATGAAAACTCAATTCCCGAACATCTTGGCAACGGTCTCACAATGCACCGCTCGGTGACCCACTTGGCCACACTCGAAACAGTTGGCTAACGGTGAACGACAATTCTTCGCAGTACGAGATCAGGCAACAACAGTCAGACAACCCCGTTCGAACAACAACGATCGAACAACAACGATCAAATAACAATGATCGAACAACAATGATCAAATAACAATGATCGAATGACAACAATAACAATGACTCAAGTCCCCACTTCAACTCCGGACATTAAAAGAATCGTAGAAAGTGAAAGATGTTACTTCCAAACAAGGTTCACAAGAATCGAACCGAACTCGAAAGGTCACGATGACAAACAGTCGATCTAAAACAAGGTCACAACCGTTCGAATGATGACAATCGAGACATCAAACAAGTTCAAAAAGTATCGACGAACACGTGCAAGTCGATAGAATTTAGAAGGAGAAACTGCAGAGTCAAATATAGTACGGGTATTACATCCGACCTCTTATAAAAGAAATGTCGTCCCCGCAACTCACAACAACGGAAACAAGGTAACAACACAAAAAGCATCCGACAGAAAATCTCCCATGGGTCTCTCGAGTCGATCCCGATATCTGTGGCCGGGCGCGAACTCCGAAAGTCTCGGTAGCCACCCGCAAATCAACCGGTGTCCCTCGAAACGCGTCACTGACGAGAAGGACAATTTACACGTGCATGCCCCGGCACATCACGGTTGAAATACCTCGGCTCGGCATACCAAAAATACAAATGCTAGATACAATGGGGCATAAAGTCGCAAAACAATATAGCGGAGATGCCAACTCAGCACAACAAAGAATCACGACGGTATCGTTCGGCGACCTCAACGGCCCGAACGATAACCAGCACCTAATTACAAACATTATGAAACAATCACACATGTACACAAACGTACAAACCCAAGCTTCAACAGCTCACACTCGTGCGACAACACGCAAATCACCACGAGGCGATAAACAGTAAACACCAGTTCACACCTCTCACAGAGGGCTAGTACAACAAATGTGTGGCAACGCCTCGACGTTCATGCCACCAATTCGATCATACTCGGGAGCAAACATCATAACGACAACGCGAACATCATACATACATACCCAGCCCTCAAACGGGAATGGTTAGGTTTTAAAAACGAAAACCTCCTTTTGAAAATAATTTTGGAAACACCGATTGATCTTGAGTATCACCCTTCAATAAAAATACAATCGTGAAACATATTGTGGCACCTTGGATGTACCACAAGAAAATAATTCATTTTAAAATGACGTCTCGAAATTTATTTTCTAAGGTACTCAAAGTTTTCAAAGATAATTCAATGGGCTAGAATGCCCAAAAATTTCAAATAACTACACGGAACATTATAGCGCCGTGGGTCCCGCGCCGGAACCCACCAGGCTAAAAACCATTTACAAAACGCCAAAAAGGTCGAAGACGGTAATATTTTACAATGTCCGAAGTATTTCAAAACACATTTTTCAAATACCGTCTGATTGTGTCATTTGAAAATACACGGCCCATTTGTCAAAATTTAACAAATTTTAAAAATCCATATAAACCATGGTTTGACCGCACCACCAAAATATTTTCCAAAAATCGATTTCTACAAAATTCTCAAATCAGAAAGTCCTTCAGAAACATTCTCAAACTTACCCATAGCGTAAAAAATTTACAACATTCCAAAAACAGTCGAATTTAAAACCATATACTCAAATGGAAACCAGGGTCGCCAATTCAATCAAATGCATCTCGTGGTATCAAGTTTAAACACACAGCAAAATCATTCATCGAAGTTTCTCACAAACTCTACCGTCGGTACATATTCGAAACCCATCAAGGTTTAAAACTTTCACAACCTACCACCCCACCCGGTGGTTCAAAGATAAAACAATAAGTGCCCAGTTCTATACACATACTATGTGTCACAAGTATTAAACACAACTATATTACACAATACTGTGTAAATAAAATTATGCACCGCAATTAACTCACTAAGATAAAATCGAGATACACAGGTATTACGCATAAAGGAGGAGACTTACATCCACAGGTCGCACGGAGGTGACGGTCGCCCACGATACTAATCTCGTCCGACAACATATCTGACACGTTGTGACTATGCACAACTCAACTTGTCACCTGACGACTCGAACGACAAGACAACACATTACTCGACAAACCACGACTCGACTCGACCCGACAGCCTAGGTTTCCGCAACCTAGTCTCCGATACCATAAATGTAATACCCCCAAAACCATATGGGAATATTACACGCCGTAGACCCTTTCCACAAGGATCTACCAGGCTAAACATCCATAAACAACCAAATGCTTGCCCAGCCAGGGTCAAACAATAAAATGATATAGATCGATATGGTCACTTACACGTGAATACACAGACCGATGAGGTCACACAACCCAATCGATAAAACTGACTTAAATAACATTACCCACACAGGGGTCGAAATACAATACAGCGGAAGACTGAAATCAACTCTGACAACACAACAAAAATCAAAACAACTCTCGACTCATGATTAGTATCGCAGCTCGTCATCCTCTTGTGCCAACTCGTGATCGCTCCTCGACCGCATGTACCTGGATGCAAAACAGACATCCACCCCCCGATTACTCGGGGGTTAGTAAAACTCCACTGTTTTACTAGTGCAAGTATCAAATCATACGAAATGTAACAAGCAAATAATAATCGTGAATCCAATATAGTAATCAAGTATCAAAATATTTCCGGGAGGTTTTCACAAGGGAAGATAAGCTATGAAGCATTCGAAAATAAGATTATCATCTCGGAATTTTTTTTAGATTTTCAAAACCTTTAAAACCTCAAGTCCTGATTCACAAAACCTTTCGAAAAACTTTAGGGCCTTAACCCGATTCTCGTTTCAAAGCACACTAGATAATATATCATTATGAGTCTGAGACCCATATTTAAAATGTTACCCAAATAATCACTGCTACACGATCATTGTTCGTACACATCATGTACCGAACTCCAGAGGCCTCGACGGACCTTACCCGGACCACACACACTGCTCGTACACATCATGTACCGAACTCCGAGGCCTCAACGGACCCTACCCGCCACAAACATCGTCGTACACATCATGTACCGAACTCCGAGGTCTCGCTGCACCCTACCCGGATCACACACCTTGTTCGTACACATCATGTACCGAACTCCAGAGGCCTCGTCAGACCCTACCTGGATTACACACCTTGTTCGTACACATCATGTACCGAACTCCAAAGGCCTCGTCAGACCCTACCTGGAACACACACACATCGACACGACACAACTCATAATCATCAAATATCAAGCCATTCCACATTACATACAACAATGAGCACAATTAATCAATCACATTGATCGCCACAAAATCGTACATCCCACGCACATAACACAATCTCAACACTCGCAACAACTATCGTCAATCAACGACACATAACCAGCATAACACACGTTCAGTACACAATACATTGCACAACCGGGTGTACAACCATCCCATATGTACGTCGCAATCCTGCACAAATGGCACAACGCCTAACACGTATACTAATATAACATTATTATCACAAAGCCTTCAAATTACGGAAAACACAACCAACTCAAACGGAACATAATTACGAAGGCAAGCAAAATCATCATACATATCATACGTAATTACTAGTCGCAAGATACAAGTCGTATAATAAGATACTTGCCTTAATAACCGCTACCAAACGCTCCGAAGAACACGGTTCGACCGGGAAGCTCGGACCCCGAAGAAGACAACGAACGGAAGGGTTCCGACTCGAGTTCTTCACAAGAATTCGACCCTAACAACATATAAGCAATAAATCATCGATCATACGAGGAAGAATAATGGTAGAACGCTCGAATTCTCTTTGTGACATTTTATCGAACACCTTCAAGGCGTCGATAAAATACTCAATAAAACGACAAATCCGTGGCAATCCAACCGTGTAATAACAAGGAATTAGATATAATATAGCTTAACAATCATCAATCCATCAATATTCTGAGTTAAAACGGATTAAACGGACAAATCGAACAAAATCCCCAAAACTATATTTTAAGAAAACTTGCCTTGATTCGGTCGATCGAAGAAATTTATGGAAGGATTAATCGATGTTATGAACTTCAAAACTTCATGGATTTAACCCCTAACAACATCCCTCCATGATCATCAAAGCTCCAGCCGCGGAAGAGGAAGAAACGAGTGAGAAAAATGAAGAAAAACCCGACTGCTCTGCCATATTTATAGCCACGGACACGGCGCAAAGCAAACGCCCAGATCAGCGCGGGTGTCTCGGCCGTGTCTCGGCAGGCTACTGGTCCTGGCCGACCACAGCAAGACACGGCACAAGCGCGCCGTTCTGTGGCCGTTTCGCATGTGTCCGGCCAACAGACTCGTTCGCTCCGACGGTCCGAAAATCCCAAACTCGGACACGAACGTAAACCGAAAGCATGGTTACGAAGTACTCGTAAAGACGAATCCGAACACTGAGAGAACACATGATTCCGACCACCCGAAGGCTCGAAATTCGACAACGGAAAGTAATTACCCTAAACTTTGGGAAATTACGAAAATGGCCCAAAACGTCCGAAAATCACGATACGTGATCGAATAACCAAAACGAAGTTCACAACACGTCTAACAAAGTTAAACGGACTTACGGGAAACTCGAAACAGTAATTTCGAACGAGATTCACAAGAATCGAACTCGAGTGCGGAAAAGTCGTTAAGAAACACGGAACTCAACAAAACAATACCGAAACGAACTCGGATGACAAAAAAATACAGAATTAATCATTCTCAGAATGATGAGACGGTCCCAAGCGAGTCGTCGAAACGGACTTCCGCCGAAAAAATAAAATTACCGAAAATCCGAAATTGCGGATATTACAATATGTAGTGATTCTTATCAAAAAATTCTTATATGTGTATTACTTGTCATTGGATTGATTATTGGTTCATTCAAAAATGTTTAATTGCATTTAGAGATTTTAATGAAATACATAACGCTAATAACATTGCTCAATTGATTATTTTCATGTTAAATGAGTATAGATTTTTAAATAAGATATTTTATGTTGAATTTGATAATGCATCCACTAACACCGCCTCCATTCCCGAGTTAGTTGCCGTATGCTCACCCTCTTTTAATGGTAAGTATTTTCATTTTGTCATATTTTAAATCGTTGTGTACAGGATGCTTATGCTCTTATTAATGAAAGTGTTGAACCCATTAGAAATGCCGTTAATATGTTGCATAGAAAAGCCTCAATTGGGAAAAATGGCAAAGATATTGTCGTACGAAAAAGATTAAATATTTCTACACGTTGGAATTCAACATATGCCATCCTTGCATCTACCATGAATCATGTTGATCATTTATGTGATTTTTTAAGAGCCACTCTCGAGGCTAACTTGCTTTTATTGCCCTCTTACTGGCAAAAATGTGCTAAATGATTTGAACTTCTAAAAGTTTTTGATAGTACAACTAGAGATTTATCCAGTGTTTATTATTGCACTAGTGTTAAAGTTTTAGAACATTGTATGTATATTGCTATTGCTTTAAATGCTTGTAGTCATAACAAAGATTTAAGTAAAATAGCATATGAAATGGTCATTAAGTGGCTTAAGTATTTTCTAGAAATTCCCGATATTTTTTTAATTGATAAAATATTAGATCTTACAATTAAACTAATTGGTGTTAATCGCATGTTAGAAATTTATTATGGTACCTTTTTATATCCAAGCATTAGCAACTAATCAACCAATGGAATTTTACATTCCCGACGCAGATTACATTAAAGTTAGAGTATAAGGCACACTTAGGGCCTTATTTAGTGAATATGAAAAAAAATATACACTCGCAAACCCATCATACTCTTCAAATGTAAGTACTAGTAGTAGTTTTCAAGACCAATTTCATGTAGGCTCCTGAGGAGGTACTTCTTTTCTCGACAACCAATTCGCTCAAGCCGCCTATTCATTTATGCAAACACAAAGGAGTCATACTTCTAACGAATAGATACATATTTGTCTAGTACATTTGCTTTCAAAAATGTAGGTGGTCAAAAATTCAATATCTTGAAATGGTAGTCCGTGCACGAGGGAGAATATCCCATCCTCGCCACCATGGCCAAGGAGTTATTCGCGGTTTCGGCCTCCACGGTCTCCGTCGAGCAAGTATTTAGTGTTGATGGACTTGTCTTGGACGAAACAAGAAGCAACATGGATCCTCGAAACATGGCGGCCACCATGTTGCTTGATGATTGGTCCAAAGCCGAGTTGCGAGCTCAAGAGAACCAATGAGATCAAGCCGACGAGAGCCCAAATGATTCATACACCGAGTCCGAAAGATCTTACGCCGTGGCCTACAACTAGGTAAGTTAAGGCAAGAGAACTACATGGGCTTTGATTCTTCATTATTTAATGAAGATACGTAGACCACTCAATTTTAATATTTATATTAAAATTGAGCTCAAGCCCTTTATTCATTTTTTCCCCTTGTAAATTTTTTATTTTTCAATTAGTATAGTGAATTAGTTAGTATTAGTTAGTTTATTTATTCAATTTTAAAGATTATATCCTTGTAATATTTTTTTGTACATAGATAGAATCATAAAAATCAATAAAGATATCAATTTTTATGCGTTATTTTGATTGTAAATGTTTTAGAACTATTTTTCCTTTATTGCATGTCAAATTTTCAATATTTGAAATTTTCAACACAAGTAATTTAATTTTAAAAGAAAGAAGTCATGAAAAATATTACAAGTTACTGTAAATTACATAAAAAAAACATAACATAAAGAATTTCTAAATTATTTATAAATTATTATATTTTTATTAAATTAACTTAAGTAATTTCAAAATTTCAACACTTGTAAATTAAAAATTTAAAAATTTCAACACAAATTATTTAATTTAGAAAAAAAGAAGATATAAACAATATAACAAGTTATTATAAATTACATAAAAAACACAACATAAATAATTTCAACATTTGAAATTTCAACACAACTACACAATTCATTTAATTTCATACAAAAAAATCAACAAATAATAATAAAAAACGAACAACCGCCAGTTCATCCTGGCCCTGAACAGCTGGTTTCGGGACCGAATATCGGACCTTCTGCAGAATACCCAGGCCAGTTATGGTTCAGCTTTTCTGGTGAATCGGAACCACCGGTTCGGGCCCCGAACCGGCGGTTCATGGCCCGGTGGCAACACTAGTCCAGCATCTCCACATCGATAGCACGGTTCATTGCCAACTCTCACTTTGGGAGCGACAAGGGTGGTAGGTGCTTTATGATTTCCTTGGCTAGTAGCCGGGAGCACCAAGTTTTCTCATTACATTAGAAGAACCTCCACGTCCTCGACCACTGTGCCCTTTACCACCTGGTTTGGGGTTGCCATGACCAGTCCCCTGTACATTGGGGTGCTTTCCACCTTTCACTTTTCCATAATTAGCCTCAGGAACTTTCTTTATCCCAGCGGGCCTGGCATTGTTGCTCACTAGCACTTCATTATGCCTCTCAGCCACTTGCAGTAGGTTGATGAGCTTATTGAAGGTAGTGATGCGTTTGTTGTCAAACTCCAGCCTATACTGGTTCGCTAGTATTAGAGTTGAAGTAGGGAAGGTGGAAAGGGTTTTCTGAATTATATCATCTTATGTGATGTCCTTCCCACATAAATTAAGGCATGCCTTGAGACGGAGCATGTCTTTGTTGAAATTATTGATCCGTTTATAATCAAACAAGCGGATTTCATTCCACTGCACTATCAACTCTGGGGGCAAAGTATTGTGGATGTTTCCAAAACGGCACTTAAGGGCATCCCACAGTTCTTTGGGGGGATTTCAACTGCAGATAATCCCATCTCAGGTTGCGGTCCCCATCTATGGTATCAAGTCCTTCAGAGTTCGAGATGTCAAATTCGGGACGAGTTGGATCATCCATCTGAGACAAGAAAAAAAAAAGGAATGAGTTTTCACAGTATAATCATGAGTACTTTCCATGATAAAATTTTCAATAATGAGGAGCGTTGTTATTTTTCGGAACCAAAATATGGTCAAAAATTACTTTCGATGCTATTATCCGTGAAATTTCTTTATCATGGTTTAGTATGTGATAATTAGTAGAAAAGATGTCATCTAGGTTCTACCAGTGATGAACCTAATACACATGCCATATCTACCACTGCAAGCAAGGTGTGTGTGTGCATACATATATATATATATATATAATCACACAGCCCTTGATATATATCTATACACGTATATATGCAGTCAAGAGGTGTCTTATGTCGCAACATACGTTAGTCCATGTGAATTAATTTTAATTCATTTCACTTTAAGCAATTTACTTTGATTTAATTAAAATTATCAATACATTATGCTTTTAATTAATTTAATTAAGCATAAATAAATTTTGGAATATAATATGCAATCAAAACTAATTAAAAGCATGTAAAAATCGCATATTGCAGATAATAGGGTTCGTATCGTGTACCTTACTTCGGGATCGAGACGGTAAAAAAAATTCGGAACAGGTTGGACCGGACCGCGGGTCAGACCGGGCAGTAGCGGGTCGGGTTCTTTCTTTTGATTCTGAGTCTTGGGCCGGGTTCCTCCTTCTGATTCTGGGTCACAGGACAGGTTCTGGACTTCTCTCTCTCTTTTTGTAATCGGGCCGCTCCGTCTCAATCCGCTTCGCGTTCTTCTTCGATTTCAGTGGTTGATGCACGAACGGGAGTCACATGGTTGGGTGGGGGGATAGAGAGCATGGCCGGCGGTGTGGGATGCATAAGACGCTGGCGATCTAGTTCAGTCTGGGATCGGGGGCAGCAGTGTACGATCTGGCTGCGGGCTGTGGTGCTGATCTGCGCTGCGGGCTGGATTCGTCTGGTTCACGGTGGTGATGTGTGAGGACGACGGGTAGCACGCGGTGGGGCGGCTTCGCGGTTGTGGATGCTAGAGGTGCCCATCGCCGGGTCCGGGTCCGGGTTGGACCCGCCGGGTCGGCCAGACAGTACCCGGACCCCACCCGTACATATGAAATGTACGGGTTGGCGGATCGACAGAATCAAAGCTCTACGTAGTTCTTTTACTTAAGAATAATTAAAAAATGGGTTGTATTTAATTTTAAGTTTTCACTTAAAATTAAATTGCCTACGTATCCTCGTGAGGAATCAAAGCCCTACGTAGTTCTTTTGACTTACCTGACTTACCTCACTTACCTTTAGTCGAAATCGATATCATCGTTGTCTTGATCATCGGTTTGACTTATTTGACTAGACTCTCCTTCAGTAGTGCCTTCTTGATAGCAATCTTGGTTCGCTAATAGGTCATCCCATTTATTTTCTTGATCTCATAACTCGGATTTTGTTGCGTCTTTAAGTATCATTTGAGCCTCGAGATTTTTTGGCATCATTCGGGATCTCCGCTCGTCCAACATATAGCCTCCTTTACTAAAAGCACTCTCAACGGAGACTTTGGATGCGGGCACTGCAAGAATTTCTTGTGCCATAATGGAAAGTATGGGAAATTCGGTTTCCCTTCTCTTCCACCAATCCAACAGATCAAATGTACCTGCATTGCCATCCTCTGGCACAAAACTAGCTGCATAATATCGACTAAGGTCATTTCTTTGACCGACGTTACTACCCCCTATTTCTTGCTATATTATAGAGTTGTTGTTGAAATGGGTTAGTGAGAGTTCTCTCGAATCCCATGTTAAATGTATTTGTAGTCCTAGTTCTTGTTTTTTGAGTTTGAATTTTATCTCCATATTTAGCTAAATATTCAGCAAAAAGAGTTTCTAAACTATTTTTTAAATCAATTTTTACTTGTTCAACGTCAGGAATATTTTCAAACAAAGTTCGACTTTCAACACTATCCACAATATTAGGAAAACCCAAATTTTTAAGAATATTATAATATATTTCAAGTAATTGTTGTACTTGAGCTAAATTCAAATCGGGAGATAAAACAGTACTAATCAAGAAAACATCATGAATACGATTAAAATATTTTAGCCATTTTAAACACATACTATAAATAGCATTTGATAATCTTTCGGATTTACTACAAGCATCCATTTCGGATACAATAAAACAACAATGAAATAAAACTTTAGGAGACGTGGGATAATAACAACCACTTAAATCTTTAGTTGCATTTTCAAAAACCTTTAATAGTTTTATTAAATTTTTAGTTTCATCCCAATGTGTTGACAATAAATAAAATTCTTCTACGTGAAAATACGTATCAAAAAATTCACACAATAATTCTTTATATTCATTAATTGAATTTAACATCTCATAAGTTGAGTTCCATCTATGTTTTACGTCTGGAGTAAAAAAATTGGGTTGCATTTGTTTTGATTTTAAAAATTTTGCCCATTCTCTAGCTAACTTAGTACAATTATACACATTTTCTAATTCGTTCTATTGCCTCATCTACAAATTTTAATGGATTTTGTACATACAAATTTAGAATATGGCATATACATCTAGTATGAAATAATCGACCCGCTAAAACAGGATTGCAAGCTTGTATTAAAGCTGGTACACTTGCAGTATTAGAACTAGCATTATCAAAATCAATTGTGAAAATTTTATCTTTTAAGCACTAAAAAGTTAAAATTTTAATAATTGCTCTAGCTATATTATCTGCTGCACTATGTGCACAATTAAATATTTTAAACGCAAGTAATCTTTTGTTTAAGTTCTAATTTTCATCAATCCATAGTTATTCCCATATAATCATTTTTTTGTTTAAAATCTGCCCACGTATCTGCAGCTAAAGAAACTCTATGATTTATAGATTTAAGATAAGCTCATAGTCCAAATTTATGTTGTTTGGCTAAGTATACTACTTATCTAGTCATTGTGGTACGTGGAATTCTTTTAATAGCAGGATTATCGGCATTTTGCATCCTATATTCCCAACCCATACTATCCGCAAAATTAAAAGGTAAAGATTCTTGTGCACATAATTTTGCCATTTGTTCTCTAGCAATTTTTTCATTATATTTATAAAGTTGAGATTCAGACATACCTTGATTGCCGGCTGGCCCGGCTCCAGTAGAAGGTTGGAAGTTGAGTTGACTTTGCGACTTTTGTTCTCCATAGATCGAGGCATGGTTATTCTCAAAATGCCTTCTAAAATTTCCATATCCATCCCCGGCTTTATACGAATACTCTTTGTTGCAGTATGTTCGCTATATTTTTAAACAATCCGCAAGTGTACGGAGTAACTGTAGAAAGCGGCGAGCAAGGTCGTATTCCACAGAGACTAATTATTCGTATTGTGTTGAGTACTAGATTATAGTGATTCCGATTTTATCTAGAGATGGAAAGGTGATTGGTTTAATTAGCTAAATGGACAAAAACAAGTAAATTTAACCAAACAAAGGTAATATCCGATTTAGAGCGAATTAGGAGTTTTAAAATAGATTCCAAGGCTAGGTTTCCATTGATTACTAAGTCGAGTTTGGATTGATTCCAAAGAGTTCTAAGTGTGTTTCCAAAATGATAACCACAACAATATTCTAAAGTCCCTCTCGAGATGCATTAAAACGTAGATTAAACAACCTATAACAACGTCTCCGTGTACTATAAATTATCTAACTCCAAAATGTTCATAAAATTAAATATCATCATAGCTCATCACCGATTTCTCAATCTCGTAATTTACTACGTCAAATACTCGAAACCTATTAATGCCCTCTTCTAGCGAATTATGAGCAATTAAATTAAACATGTAAAAACATTGATCAAGTGTTCTAACATAAATCAAAACCAAGTATTTGATAAGGAAAACACATTAGGTAAATAAAATCATCAATCCTTCAAAACTATAATCAACGTACTCCCATGCTCGGAATCTAACAAGTTCAGCCGAACATGGTAATGAAAGAAAGATTAATAATCATCATGTTCATGCTAAATAAGACAACAAAAATTAGTAAAAGATAGGAAGAAGATAAAACTCGGATGGTGTCTTGAGTGATCCCGGTTCAAGCCTTCAAGTGTTCTTAAGGTGTTCTTCAAAAAACTCCCTTCAAATCTCCTTCTTTTGGTTGAAAAGCTCTCAAATCTTATATTTTTTTTCTCTCTCCAATCTCTCCAATCTCAGAATATCCTCTCTAAGTCCATTCTAGAGCC
Source organism: Orobanche coerulescens (assembly GCA_033398695.1). Lineage (NCBI taxonomy): Eukaryota > Viridiplantae > Streptophyta > Magnoliopsida > Lamiales > Orobanchaceae > Orobanche > Orobanche coerulescens. The sequence continues at coordinate 187,575,188 of CM065803.1, read as the reverse complement.
TTTTTATCAACCCAAAAAGCCAAGGTTGTTGATTAAATCTTGTAAAAATGTCAAAAAAGTAATTTTGTACCGAAAAGTGACACGGCCCGTGTCACAGTGTCCTAAAAACTGCACAAGTCTCGGGACAGGCAACCCGACCGTGTCAGTTGACACGACCAAGCTAGTGACATGGCCTGTGTTAAATGACACGGCCGAGTCTGTGTTGACTTGCTTTGACTTCATTTTTCCATCTTTTTCGGCTCGATGTTTCGTTTCCGCATTGCTTGATATGTATTTGGGGATTAAGACTTCATTATTGCTTGATAATGTCCTTAAAACACCTATAAAATCAATAAAACGCACCAAAGCGTGATCGAGTCCAATAAACACAATATGAGCACAAACGACACAATTCTACACATTTTAGGATCTTAAAATCCGGAAAAACCTTGTAAAAATATGTGTAAAAACGATGTTACCAAAATCCCCCAAACTTAAACGTTGATCGTCCCGAACAATGCACTTCAAAATAACCACTCTTAAGGGAACTCATCCCTCAACATACCTCAAGGATCATTTTGCAAATTCATCAATACACCTCAAGTAATAAATAAGTCGAGTTCTATAAAGTATTCAAATCTCTGGGGTGCTTCCTTAACATCATAGCCAATACTTGAAGAATATAAACCTCACCGGTTAAGTGTAGTCACTCAGTCTCAAAGTTTATAAAGGGATATGTGTACGCTCAAAACTCATTCAATGAAATAAGAATCCCATAAGCTTGCCAATCGTCTACATCTCTACCACTATTTGTGCATGCAATTTTGTGAATCATAAAGGACTTTACTGGTTGTAATGTAGCCTTTTTGGTCGGGTAAGATAAATATGGCTAAAGTGACTTGACTTGAGTAAATTAGAACTAAATCACAATAATCACTTCACTCACTTAGAAGCTCATCATTTTTGGAACTTGCTTCTTTCAACCCCTTAACTTATTATAATCGCAACAAGCACTTTTGAAAGTGAAAAACACAACTTCATTCCTCCTTATTGCTCCATAAGAATATTTTTTTTTCTAGGTAATTTATTTGGGTACACCCAGTGTGACTCTTCATATAGTGGACAACATCGTCATTATAATCACAAAATTTTTCCTTCAAACTTGTTTTGATATATTATTGTGAACCAACTCCATCTTGGACTTAAACAATCATCCCCATTCGCCTCCGCACACATTATTCCATTCTTTTACCAATTTGTTCTAATAAGCTCAAGTGTAGGGACACAGATTTTAGCGGAATGGAAAGCTTATAATGTGGCTAATAAAAAATATAGGCTTTAGGCTCAATTGGGCTAACTAGGGAATTAACAATTGTCAGGTTGGCCAACAGATTGAAGGGCTAATTCAAAAATCACCTAAAATCATTTTCACAATTTTGCACACACTTGTGGTTTCGAATAAGATACCAAGACAAGTTCTAGAGTCTTAAAACATGAATGATACACTCGACAATGAAACTTGCATATATTTAATGATGCACGAAGGCTCAAAAGGTCACAAGTTAGATTTGTTCATATTTCCAAGATATTAAACTATTTATTCAATTTCACACTCTTTTGATTATTCTACAGTTTTTCCTCGTCAAATTATCCTTGATTGGCATATCAAAATAACAAAATAAATCTCAAGGTATCCAAGACAAGAGTTCATTCTTTCGAGTTTCATCCAAGTATATGATACTCAAAACACACCAAGTTCGATACACCAAAAATCCAAAATAAAAACAAACAAACAAAGATAAATAACAAACACCAAAAATGTTTAAAAATAAGCAAACAACTAACTAAGTATTTCTTGACCCAATCTCTCCCCCTAAACTTGCTAGATCCTTACGAATAATATTGATAAATAGTACAACACAAATTCCTCACTAGAAGGATTGTACTATTGATCAAGATTAACTAAGGGAAGAGGATTAGACGACCGACTTCGTTCTCCTACAGTAGGAAGTAGAGGGCTGATTTTTCTTATTCTTGAAGGGCCGATTTTTAGTTCTTGTTTTCTTATAACAACTCCTTGTCCAAGACCTTATATTTATACTAAGTAAACTCTAGAGTCAAACTCTAGTATTTGCTTAGTTTCCCCTCAACTTATTAAATAATACAATATATATATAATATCCAATATTATATATATTACTTATTATTTAATCTCCTTATAAATATAATATCTAATATTATATTTATTATTCCCAATTGATATTTATTCCTACTTGTCTATAATTGTCGTATGTGTGACCCAAAAGGCTTATATTATGTTGGCAATTATTTAATACCTTATTAAATAATAAATCATAAGCGGCCTCTAACAAGACATTATGATTACCCAAATAATATAAGTTAATAGTCCATTAAACTTTTTAACATGTCAAATCCCTTTGTCACGCGATATCATATTTAAAATAATTCATGGAGTCTGTCATACTTATTTATGCTCAAATGCTTTCTCGATCTTAAGTAGACTGATTGAATCAAATGACTCTTCATTTGAGTATGGCCATGCATTTCCTTCAGTCCTACTTATCGAGGGGCCCCAGCAGATATCTCTCTCACTTAAGAGAGGGATAAATCCTCATCTTGATTATTCATTGCCCTCTACATGACTCCCACTAATCCCGATCGCTAACCTTTATGATCACCATGTTTCAGATGACGTTGGATTACGTCAAGGCATAGAAGTTATCATGTTGGACTCTATGATAATCTCCGATTCAAGGATTTATTGACATACTGTTATATTGAGATTCACTTATGACATTTCCATGCAGTGATCTCAATGCGGGTCTGTCCAGTATTGATTCTCCAACCAATACCCATAAGATTGATCTGTACCATACGCATAATCATCCGATAATTATCAATCAAACTTATACTAGTATATTAATCACTTGAGTCTCTACTCAACGCGATTGTACCAGGGACATTTGAATAATCTTATTATTCGTGAATAACTATTATTCGATTATTATAATATTAAAACATGCACACATTATAATAATCAACGAGAAATAAATGATATCAAATAACTTTATTTAAATATGATAATTACAAATCTAGGCACATCGAATGTCCTAGGGCACTATTCCCAACAATATCCCACTTGCACTAGGACCATTCATTCGTGACTTTTAGTCTTATCGCTCTAGCATGCTCAACATGCTTTCCTCGTGAGAGAGACTTGGTAAGTGGATCTGCAACATTCTCTTCTGTTGCTACTTTGCATGTTGTGATATCTCCTCGTCTGACGATCTCTCTGACTAGGTGATATTTTCTGAGTATATGTTTAGAATTATGATGGGACCTAGGCTCTTTAGCTTGTGAAATAGCACCATTTTTGTCACAATAAAGGCTTATGGGACCCTGGATGGTAGGCACCACTCCTAGTTCGGTAACGAACTTCTTGATCCATACGGATTCCTTAGCTGCATCCGATGCTGCCAGGTACTCAGCTTCTGTAACAGAATCAGCAACCATGCTTTACTTGGAACTCTTCCAACTCACAGCACCTCCATTCAATACAAGCACATAACCAGTTTGCGATTTGAAATCGTCTCTGTCGGTTTCGAAACTTGCATCGGCGTAACCTCTTACAGCCAGCTCGTTTCCCACCCCTCCACAAACTAGGAAATCATCCTTAGTTCTTCTCAAGTACTTTAGGATGGTTTTCACTGCTATCCAGTGACTTTCACCTGGATTCGATTGGTATCGACTTGTCATGCTAAGGGCAAACGATACATCTGGTCGAGTACAAATCATGGCATACATGATCGATCCCATAGCCGAAGCGTATGGTATCTTGCTCATGCGGGATCGCTCATCAGGAGTCTTAGGACTCTGAGTCTCACTCAGATGAATGCCATGTGACATTGGCAAGAGTCCTCTCTTGGAGTCTTGCATATTGAACCTCTTCAATATTTTATTAATGTATGTACATTGACTCAGACCGATCAATCTCTTTGATCTATCTCTATAGATCTTTATCCCAAGAATGTAAGCAGATTCTCCTAAGTCTTTCATTGAGAAACAACTTCCCAACCAAGTCTTGACTGTCTGCAAGGTGGGAATGTCATTTCTAATGAGTAATATATCATCGACATTAAAACTAAGAAAACAACTATTCTCCCACTAACCTTCTTGTACACACATGGTTCATCTTCATTATGAATGAACCCAAACTCTTTGACAGTTTCATCAAAACGAAGATTCCAGCTCCGAGAAGCCTGCTTCAACCCATAAATGGATCTTTGAAGCTTGCAAACCTTTTTAGAATTTTCTAGATGAACAAAACCTTCAGGTTATGTCATGTACACATCCTCGAGTAAGTTTCCATTAAGGAATGCTGTTTTGACATCCATTTGCCATATTTCATAATCATAGTATGCGGAAATGGCAAATAAAATTCTAATTGATTTAAGCAAGACTACTGGCGAAAAGGTCTCATCATAGTCAACACCATGAATCTGTCTATAACCTTTTGCCACTAGTCTAGCTTTATAGGCTTGCAGATTGTCATCCATGTCTTTCTTCTTTTTATAGGCCCATTTGCACCCAATGGTTTTAACACCCTCATGTGGATCTATCAAGTTCCAAACTTGATTGTGTAACACCCCGAGATATTCGGAATAATTACAGCGCCGTAAACCCTTTAAATAAGGATTTACAAGGCTGATTTTAAAAGAAATGTAAATATAAGACATTAATGCTGCGGAAATTAAAGTTTACAAAACCGTACAACTGGTTCAATGAGTATTTAATACAACCATATCGAAATGATATTAATACGACACGTGTACTCGAGTACTGAAATCAAAACAAGAAACCAAATCACCAACAACAACAAACATCACTGAACCCCTTCGTCGTCACGTCGGTACTGTGGTTGTTTCCCTGCTCCTCGGCTACCTGAACATCAAAACAAATGTCCACCCCCGAAGGGGTTAGCAAAACGATGCTAGTACAAGTATCATTTAAATAAATCAAATATGCATCAACAATACATAACATGATACACCACACGGACTTCCGCTACCGGAATCCGACAATGCGAATCCACATGATTCCATTAACACAGCAAGGGTATTCCAATGATCCAGCGCCCTCAGCATAGATCCCAAGATGATCCCGTCGGACCAACACGAGGTGGAAATAACCCGTCCAATGATCCAGCGCCCTCAGCCTAGATCCCAAGATGATCCCGTCGGACCAACACGAGGTGGACATCCGATCCAGCGCCCTCAGCATAGATCGTACAACGTACACAACACAACTCATGCATACACATATGCCAAATCATTATGTTCATCAACATGAACATACAAACACTAGATAACGAATATCATGACAATTCAACGAAATAAATCTCATGTTCAACAACATGAATAATCACACGCATGCTCAAAATACCAATATTAACATATTATGATACTTGCCTCGAAGATGGCAAGAACGAAACACTTCAATGATCTCAACACACTCGAAGGCCGCCTCCTTCGATCAACGTAACAAGCTCGAACCTTAACAAAAGGAATGATATACAAATCATCTCAAGTCGAATGATGGCCTAACAATTCGGTCTACGGCCCAAAAGCTCAAAATAAACAATCTGCCTGAACTACTTAGCGTACGCTACGTATTCTATGTAGCGTGCGCTAAGCCTACCTGTTAGCGTACGCTATCGTATAATCCTAGCGTACGCTAGCCACGGACTGACAGTTTTCTCTGATCAGCCGACTGACTCGGCTGATATCGTAACGTACGTTACGTACCACACGATAGAGTGCGTTAACTTATCCCCGATAGCGCATGTTAACTTACGTATGTTAGCGTGCGCTAACTTTGCATGGCAGATTACTACGGACAGAAAACTGGATTGAATGGTGATGAACTCATAAATTTTATGGTGATAAAACCAGTCATCCTAGGGCATATCATGCTAATAAGGTTTGTGAAAGTTCTATACGTACTGAATGACTATGAGATTCAAAGATACGTATAACCATTACTACACTATCATTCATCTTGATCTTCAAGGAAATATTCTAAGTTCCATTCGTCCTACGTTCCAAAACGCATGATTCCTATGTGTAAAACGTAACAATTAGGTAACATCCGTCTACTGATCACAAATCGGTTTGAAAATGCTTAGGAGTCCACATACTAAAAACGGTTCAAAGGTTCATACGATAAAAAGTGCCGATACGTCGAAAATATTCTTCTAACACATGATGATTGATATAGAACGAAGTAACTGACTATACAAACATGATCAAATCGTCCTTTAGAACACTACTAACTTTGGTGAAGAATCACCTACCTCAAAGTAGTGTTGAACAAGGAGAAAATCAAAGCAACCCAACGTCGAAGGCTTCGAACACCAATCCTCAATGATCTACAATCTTCAATCACGAGCTAGGATGTTGATATGAGGTGTTTAGGATGTAGGAAGTTATGCTCTAAGTGTAAGAATTCGGGTATGGGAGAAGAAAGAACTGAAATTATGAATAGGATGTTGTCCTATTTATAAGAAATGGCTATTAGCGCGCACTAGTCCCTGCTCGTAGCGTGCGCTAACGGCTCACTGACTTAACTGTACTCAGCACTTAGCGCGCGCTATGCACATGCCTGTAGCGTGCGCTAAGGCGTTGACTCGGCTTTTCCCGAAATCCGTCCAGGTTCATCCCGACACTATCCGACAAGGGCCCCCCGGCCAGATCTCACCTACCGCACGTCCCAATCAAATTGACCACGCATAGCGTGCGCTAATGTTCCTTTGTAGCGTGCGCTATAAATCCATGTTAGCATACGCTACACATAGCCGGTAGCGTGCGCTACATGCGCAGAATTACAATCTTTAAATCACATGCACGAAATCATACGCTCGACAACATCGGATAATGAAATACGGAGAATAATACTCAGACAAAAGTACAATAATTACAATATCACAAGTTCCAAATACATATCAGAAATCTCGGGTATTACATCCTTCCACCCTAAAAAGAAGTTTCGTCCCGAAACTTAGGATGAAAACAACTCTGGATATCTAGCCTTCATACTGTCCTCCGTTTCCCAAGTGGCCTCTTCGACTCCGTGTCGTGACCATTGTACTTTAACCAAGTGTATTGGTTTATTCCTCAAATGTTTGATCCGACTCTCAAGTATCTTGATTGGTCTCTCTTCGAAAGTGCCATCATTAGCTATCTCGATCTCGTCGAAACCAATGACGTGACTGGGGTCGGTACATACTTCCGCAGTTGGGATACGTGAAACACATTGTGAACGTGACTCAGCGATGGCGGTAAGGCCAACCTGTATGCTAAATCTCCAACCCTCTCGAGGATCTCGAATGGTCCGATATATCTAGGACTAAGCTTGCCTCTCCTCCCAAAACGGAAAATCCCTCGAGTAGGAGACACCTTCAATAGCACATGGTCCCTGGGCCGTTGAATTCTAGAGGACGACGACGCACGTCTGTATAAGACTTCGCCGACTCTGGCGATCTCATCGCCTTTCTCGAATCAAAGCTATCTTCTCTTGAGTCTAAATAATCAATTCCGGTTCCGTCCCGATCAAATCCGAAGAATCATCCCAACACAGGGGTGATCGGCATCTTCTCCCGTACAAAGCTTCAAATGGTGCCATCTTAATAGAAGCATGCCAACTATTATTATAGGTGAACTCGATCAAGGGCAAGTGAACTTCCCAATCAGTTGACCAATCTAATGCACAAGCTCTAAGCATGTCTTCTACTGTTTGAATAGTCCTTTCGGACTGACCGTCCGTTTGGGGATGATAAGCCGTGCTAAAATTGAGCTCAGTCACCAAAGCCCTGTGAACTGCTTTACAGAAGTGTGACACGAAACGACCATCTCTATCCGAAATAATGGTCTTCGACATCCCATGCAATCTGACTATCTCCGCAATAAATACTCGCGCCAATCTCTCGGGTCCCCATGTATCTTTAATCCCTAGGAAATGAGCCGACTTGGTTAGTCGATCAACTACAACCCAAATCATGTTCATTCCCGTTCTAGTCCTTGGCATACTGGTGATGAAATCCATCGAGATGTCCTCCCACTTCCATTCAGGGATCGGAAGCGGTTTTAACATTCCGGCAGGTCGCTGATGTTTAATCTTAACCTGCTGACAAGTCAAACACTTCGAAACGTACTCTGCTACGTCCTTCTTCTTATTCCCCCACCAGTAGTTCTGTTTAAGATCTTTATACATCTTACTGCCGCCCGGGTGAATAGAATAGGGCGCGCTGTGAGCTTCCTTCAGAATAGTCCGTCTCAAATCATCATCATCGGGAACGCAAAGTCGAATCTGAAATCTCAGAACTCCATCATCTTGTATCACGAATCCTGGGGTTTTCCCTTCTTTACTTCGTCACATAACCGAAGGATCAGAGAATCGTTCAACTGCTTAGACTTGATCTCCTCGACTAGTGATGAAGTCAGTTCCATCACATATAATTGCCCTTGAATTCCTGGTTCCCATACTTCAATCCCTTCGCGGATCAGTTCTCATTGAAGGCTGGTTTGGGACGTAAGTGCTTCCAACACTCGAAGAGAAACAGGTTTACGGCTCAATGCATCAGCTACAACGTTTGCTTTCCCCGGATGATAGAGAATCTCTAAGTCGTAATCCTTGATCAATTCCAGCCACCTTCTCTGCCTCATGTTTAATTCTTTCTGACTGAAGATGTACTTGAGGCTCTTATGATATGTAAAGATCTGACAATGAGTGCCATACAAATAGTGTCTCCAAATTTTCAAGGCAAAGACTACAGCTGCTAACTCCAGATCATGAGTCGGGTAATTTACTTCGTACGGTTTCAACTGCCGAGAAGCATAGGCAATTACCTTATCCTTTTGCATCAACACACATCCTGCACTCGATTTGAAGCGTCGGCAGAAACCATGAATCCACTGGGCCCATCCGCAATGCTAAAATAGGTGATGTCGTCAGTCTCTTCTTAAGCTCATCAAAACCAGCCTGGCATTTCTCATCCCACTTAAACTTTTGAGTTTTCTGTAACAGCTGAGTGAGCGGACGAGAAATCTTGGAAAATCCCTCTACAAAGCGGCGATAATATCCAGCAAGTCCTAGGAAACTCCGGACTTCTTTCACATTATTAGGAGATTCCCATTCCAAGATTGCTTCGACTTTCTTCGGGTCCACCTGAACTCCGTCAGCTGATATCACATGCCCAAGGAAAGTTACTTCCTTAAGACAGAACTCGCATTTTGAAAGCTTTTCATACAGCTGTTCCATCCTCAAGGTGCTCAAAACCACACCCAAATGTTCGGCATGCTCCTCTGCGTCCCTCGAATATATCAAGATGTCATCAATGAAGACGACCACAAATTTATCCAAGTATTCCAAGAATACCCGATTCATCAATTGCATGAACACCGCAGGAGCATTGGTAAGTCCAAACGGCATCACTACGAATTCATAATGCCCGTACCGGGACCTGAAAGCAGACTTTGGTATATCCGATTCCTTAATCCTCAACTGATGGTATCCTGATCGCAAGTCAATCTTCGAGAATACCCTTGCCCCTTGCAGTTGATCAAACAAGTCGTCGATCCGAGGTATAGGATACTTATTCTTGATCGTCATCTTATTGAGCTCCCTGTAATCAATACACAGTCGGAGGGATCCGTCTTTCTTCCGGACAAAGAGAACGGGCGCTCCCCAAGGAGAAACGCTAGGTTGAATATAGCCCTTCTGTAACAATTCCTCCAGTTGCTTCTTGAGTTCATACATCTCGGTTGGCGCCATGCGGTATGGTGCTCTGGAAATAGGAGCTTCTCCAGGCTCTAATTCGATAGTGAACTCCACTTGTCTCTGCGGAGGTAACCCAGGTAGTTCGTCCGGAAATACATCTGAGAACTCATTCACAACTGAAATAGACGAGAGCTCTACTCCTTACTCTTTCCTCATGGCGTAGCACCAAAGTCCATGACATCCTTGCTTCAGTAATTTCACTGCTTTCATCGCTTTGATCAATTTTCCCGAGCTTCCCGGTCTCCATCCTCGGAATATGTGTTCAGATCCGTCATCAGCAATGATAGAAATGACTCTCTCTCGGTAATTCAGAATAGCTCCATAACGGTTGAGCCAATCGTCTCCGAGAATTAAATCATCACCGTAGATGTCAACAACAATAAGATTCGATGGCCAATCTCTTCCTCCTATAGATACTGGAAAATTTCTAGCCTCTAGGGTTCCCACAATTCTCTCTCCACTCGGCAAACCCACAACATATGGTTCACAATCAAATAAGCACGAGATTTTTAAACGATTTACACAGTTCAATGATATGAAAGAATGTGTAGCTCCGAATCGAATAAAACACTAATCAAGTTGCAAAAGGATCTGAATTGTACTGATGCAACAAAGAAGTTCGATCATCGATTTCCTCATCTCGCATGTGCACGGAGGAGCGGACCCGACTGGATGTCTCTCTCTTCCCAACGCTCTTTGAAATCCACTGCGCTCGGTTCACACTTGTCTCCTTCGTAACTGGCGCTGGAGTGCGAGTACCAAAAGATCTAGTGGCAACTCCACAGAAAGCCGCACGGTGCCCTTCTTGTCCACAATCGTAGCAAGTCACAGAAGATGCGGGGCAATCACGTCGAATATGTCCTGCTCGACCACAATTGTAGCATTTCTTTGATGCGTCCGAATCGCTGATGTAGTCCGAACTTCTTCCCACCTCTAGAAGGATGTGAAGGTTTCCTAGCCAAATAAAAGGAAGCCTGGCCCTTGCGGGGCCCACCACTCTTGTTTTCTGAAAAGCTGCCGGTCATCTTCTGCTTCTTCGCCTCCACTGATTTCTCCACCGCCGCCTCTTTCATGTCGTAGGCCAGCGCTTTGTCTTGATATTGTCGCAACGTAGTACACTCGAATCCGGACATGTACTTCTGAATCTCCGCTTCATCCGCATATCGAAATGAAAAATCTTTTCCGCCTCCGTTCGACCAAGTGTCGCACACAAGTCACCGATGATTAAAAGTTTTGATTACATCTCACAGATGCTTCCAACTCTGTGGTGAGAAAAACTCTCGGATCTTTGCCTCTCTAATCGACGAGGACAATACATGCTTCCATCATTAATTTGAATTCTCGTCCGATCCGCATTATGATCCTCGGGTCGAATAGCTTCCCACCAATCAAAGTCCTCCCTAATGTAAAATACCGGGCAATGGGCACCTTCCGGTCCTCGGGACGCTTAAGACCCGCGAATATCTTCTCTAACTCCTTAAGCCAATGATCCCAAGTCAATGCCTCACAGATCCACAAATTTTGGCGGGTGCAATTTGACCACCTCAAGAAGCCATCTATCTCCCTGTTATCCTCGTGGTGCCGTCCCATCGCCATCCGCATGCGGTCGACTACCCGGGCGAATCGGTTAATCTGCGCCACCACTGTTGAAGCACTCCCGCATGTTAGGATTTGCGTCTGCTGTCACGATCCTTGCTGCCCTCCAGAATGGGAATCGGTTCGACTAGCAAATAATTCCGGGGTAGTTGCGGAATCCTCCTGTCTCATGTTACCCCGTCCGCGCCCACGACCGCGTCCGCGTCCACGTCCTCCTCTCAATATACTGTAAACACAATTCCTCAATATCCGGGACAAAGTTTTCGAAATAAAATCCGTCAATACTCACAAAACAGTAATTAAGTAAAACGGTAGTATAAGAGATTTAGGAGACTTACAACCACGGTCCACATGACGACTTTTGGCTGAACAGTGATGTTACGAACGACTCGTAAATCAATAACGTAAACAGACCCAACTTAAAACCCGACGGCCAAGATATCCATAAATCTTAGCTCCGATACCATATTCTGTACCACCCCGAGATATTTGGAATAATTACAGCGCCGTAAACCCTTTAAATAAGGATTTACAAGGCTGATTTTAAAAGAAATGTAAATATAAGACATTAATGCCGCGGAAATTCAAGTTTACAAAACCGTACAACTGGTTCAACGAGTAATTAATACAACCATATCGAAATGATATTAATACGACACGTGTACTCGAGTACTGAAATCAAAACAAGAAACCAAATCACCAACAACAACAAACATCACTGAACCCCTTCGTCGTCACGCTTGCATCGTGGTCGCTTTCCCTGCTCCTCGGCTACCTGAACATCAAAACAAATGTCCACCCCCGAAGGGGTTAGCAAAATGATGCTAGTACAAGTATCATTTAAACAAATCAAATATGCATCAACAATACATAACATGATACACCACACGGACTTCCGCTACCGGAATCCGATAATGCGAATCCACATGATTCCATTAACACAGCAAGGGTATTCCAATGATCCAGCGCCCTCAGCATAGATCCCAAGATGATCCCGTCGGACCAACACGAGGTGGAAATAACCCGTCCAATGATCCAGCCTCACTTAGATCCCAAGATGATCCCGTCGGACCAACACGAGGTGGACATCCGATCCAGCGCCCTCAGCATAGATCGTACAACGTACACAAACACAACTCATGCATACACATATGCCAAATCATTATGTTCATCAACATGAACATACAAATACTAGATAACGAATATCATGACAATTCAACGAAATAAATCTCATGTTCAACAACATAAATAATCACATGCATGCTCAAAATACCAATATTAACATATTACGATACTTGCCTCAAAGATGGCAAGAACGAAACACTTCAATGATCTCAACACACTCGAAGGTCGCCTCCTTCGATCAACGTAACAAGCTCGAACCTTAACAAAAGGAATGATATACAAATCATCTCAAGTCGAATGATGGCCTAACAATTCGGTCTACGGCCCAAAAGCTCAAAATAAACAATCTGCCTGAACTACTTAGCATACGCTGCGTACTCTATGTAGCGTGCGCTAAGCCTACCTGTTAGCGTACGCTATCGTATAATCGTAGCGTACGCTAGCCACGGACTGACAGTTTTCTCTGATCAGCCCACTGACTCGGCTGATATCGTAACGTACGTTACATACCACACGATAGCGTGCGTTAACTTATCCCCGATAGCGCACGTTAACTTACGTATGTTAGCGTGCGCTAACTTTGCATGGCAGATTACTACGGACAGAAAACTGGATTGAATGGTGATGAACTCATAAATTCTATGGTGATAAAACCAGTCATCCTCGAGCATATCATGCTAATAAGGTTTGTGAAAGTTCTATACGTTCTGAATGACTATGAGATTCAAAGATACGTATAACCATTACTACACTATCATTCTTCTTGATCTTCAAGGAAATATTCTAAGTTCCGTTCGTCCTACGTTCCAAAACGCATGATTCCTATGTGTAAAACGTAACAATTAGGTAACATCCGTCTACTGATCACAAATCGGTTTGAAAATGCCTAGGAGTCCACATACTAAAAACGGTTCAAAGGTTCATACGATAAAAAGTGCCGATACGTCGAAAATATTCTTCTAACACATGATGATTGATATAGAACGAAGTAACTGACTATACAAACATGATCAAATCGTCCTTTAGAACACTACTAACTTTGGTGAAGAATCACCTACCTCAAAGTAGTGTTGAACAAGGAGAAAATCAAAGCAACCCAACGTCGAAGGCTTCGAACACCAATCCTCAATGATCTACAATCTTCAATCACGAGCTAGGATGTTGATATGAGGTGTTTAGGATGTAGGAAGTTATGCTCTAAGTGTAAGAATTCGGGTATGGGAGAAGAAAGAACTGAAATTACGAATAGGATGCTGTCCTATTTATAAGAAATGGCTATTAGCGCGCGCTAGTCCCTGCTCGTAGCGTGCGTTAACGGCTCACTGACTTAACTGTACTCAGCACTTAGCGTGCGCTATGCACATGCCTGTAGCGTGCGCTAAGGCGTTGACTCGGCTTCCCGAAAGCCGTCCAGGTTCATCCCAACACAATCCGACAAGGGTCCCCCGGCCAGATCTCATCTACCGCACGTCCCAATCAAATTGACCACGTATAGCGTGCGCTAATGTTCCTTTGTAGCGTGCGCTATAAATCCATGTTAGCATACGCTACACATAGCCGGTAGCGTGCGCGACATGCGCAGAATTACAATCTTTAAATCACATGCACGAAATCATACGCTCGACAACATCAGATAATGAAATACGGAGAATAATACTCAGACAAAAGTACAATAATTACAATATCACAAGTTCTAAATATATATCAGAAATCTCGGGTATTACAGATTGTCATACATGGACTGCATCTCTGACTTCATGGCTTCTAGCCATTCCTCGGATTCTGGTCCTGAATCAGCTTCTGTATAGGTACTAGGCTCATCATCTATGAGCGATGCGTCATCATCCTCTGTTACGAGATAACCATATCTCTCAGGTTCATGTCACATCCTATCAGATCTGCGTGGGACTTGTGTACTTTGAACGGGCTCTTCAATTGATTGTTGAGCTTGTTCGGTTTCCATTGGTGAAACGATGTCTTCTTGTGGTTCTCGAGTTTCCTCGAGAATTACTCTTCTCCCACTATCTCTTTTGGAAGTAAATTCCCTTTCTAAGAATACAGCATTTCGAGCAACAAACACTTTGTTCTCTGCGGGCTTATAAAAGTAATATCCTTTAGTTTCCTTAAGATACCCCACAAATAAACATATTTCAGACCTGGCTGCCAGTTTGTCAAATACTTGGTGCCTTACGAACGCTTCGCAACCCCAGATCTTTAGAAAAGACAAGTTTGGTCTCTTACCAGTCCATTTCTCAAATGGTGTCTTTTCAACTGCTTTAGATGGAAGACGGTTAAGGGTGAATGCTATTGTTTCTAAGGTGTGGCCCTAAAATGATAATGGAAGCTCTGTTCGACTCATCATGAATCGAACCATATCTAATAAGGTTCGATTCCTCCTTTCGGACACTTCGTTATGCTGAGGTGTTCCGGGAGGAGTAAGTTGTGAAATAATTCCACAACTCTTAAGATGATCATCGAACTCTTGACTCAAGAATTCGCCACCTCGATCCGATCGAAGGGCTTTAATTGTCTTGCTAAGTTGATTCTGTACTTTATTCTGGAATATTTTGAATATTTCAAAAGATTCATGTTTATACTTCATAAGATAAACATATCCATATCGGCTAAAATCATCGGTGAATGTAATGAAGTATTGGTATCCGCCTCTGGCATGAGTGCTAAGAGGTCCGCATACATCAGTATGTATTAGGCCTAATAGATCACTAGCCCTTTCTCCATGACCGGTGAAAGGATTCTTCGTCATCTTGCCCAATAAACAAGATTCGCATGTCCCATATGATTCATAGTCAAAAGAGTCTAAAAGTCCATCATTATGGAGTTCAGAAATGCATTTCTCGTTTATGTGACCAAGTCGACAATGCCATAAGTAAGTCGGATTAGAATCGTTGAGCTTAGGTTTCTTGGATGCAATGTTATAGACTTCCAAAGTACCGGACTCATCTAGATCAATATTGTAAAGGCCAGTATATAACTTTGCAGTACCATAAAGCAAGTCATCAAAGAAAATACGAATAATCTTATTCTTAATAAGAAAACTGTAACCTTTACAATCTAATATAAAAACCGAAATAATATTCCTATTCATAGCAGGAACATAATAGCAATTGTTCAAAACTAACAAAAGCCCATTGGGTAAAACTAGATCATAAGTTCCTACGGCTAGTGCAGCAATTCTTGATCCATTGCCGACTCTTAGATCCACTTCCCCTTTCTTCAGTTCTCTACTGCTTCTCAACCCCTGCACATTTGTACAAATGTGAGATCGACATCCAGTATCCAATACCCAGGAGTTAGAAGTAGATAAGTTAACTTCTATAACAAATATACCTGTGGCAGTCTCACTACCCTTGGTACGCTTTAGCTCTTCCAAGTACATCTTGCAATTTCTTTTCCAGTGTCCTGGTTTATTGCAATTATGACAATTTCCATCTTTGTGAGCTTTAGCCTTGAAAACCGGCCTAGTAGGGTCTTTAGATTTGGCAACTTTTGCCTTACCCTTGCCCTTGCCTTTGTTCTTAAAGGACTTCCCTTTGCTGAGCATCAGCACATGGCTTGGTTTCTTCTTAATATTCTGCTCATCCGTTTTAAGCATCCCATGCAGCTCAGCAATGGACTTCTCCATCTCATTCATATTATAGTTCATAATGAACTGACCGAAACTTTCGGGAAATGAGTTTAGGATCACATCCGTGGAGTGCTCCTTAGAAAGTGGAAAACCAAGCCTTTCAAGATGATCAATATATCCTTTCATCTTGAGCACATGAGCGCTGACAGATGTCCCCTCAACCATCTTGCAAGCATACAAGGCTTGAAAGATCTCATACCTCTCTTGCGTAGCATGCTTCGAGAAAGTTTTCTTGAGGTGAGCATTTAGCTCATAAGCTTCCATTTCGTCCAGATTCTTCTGAAGTTCTGGACAAATAGTGGCTAACATAAGACAACTGACATCAATGGAATCATCATAATGTTTCTTCCATTTGTCTTTTGTTGCTTTGTTTGCATTTTTAGCCGGCTCATCGGGAATTTCTTCCTCAAGACATACAGCTTTCTTTCTTGCTTGAGAACTATTCTCAAGCTCCGGATCCAATCCAGATAGTTGCTGCCGTTTTCTTTGAGCTTGTCCTTCTCAAGGACGGATCACAGTGAAATGGTGGATGTGTTGTTTGATGCCATTCTACAAAATTCAATATGCAAATTATTTAGTCACATTATTTTATTTCTCGAAAAATACTCCCACTAAAACAAAGTACCCTCAATTTACAACATTTGTAATTTTTGGGGGCTAAGATCCCATTTCGCACAATCCTAAACTCAGCTTTGGCATGACGCCAGGAATTGAGCTACTTTAGGTGGATAACTCTTTATCGATTACATCATATGTAACTCTTAGATTATATCATGGGATTTGGCATCGTATGCCCAAGCATGTTATAATTCCATCTTATGCCTTAAGGTTCAAAACTATTTTGATTTCCAAATTCATTAAACGTATAGGTATCACCATTACCTATCCTATATTACTAAGATAATCCAAGCGCCCAGCTTTGGCATGACCCACTCATGATGATCGAAGTCTTGATAGGTATTTTTCAAATGAACGGCATTTTAAAATTTTAACGAGGGATTTTTATCCTATGTTAATGTCTATATTTGCTGACATACATCTAAACATATATAGCATCACATACATGCATAAATTTAAACATACATTGCATCACATGACAATAAAAGCATAGAACCGTGTATAGCATGACCATAATCCTAACGTGATTTTCATGAGCCAACATGAAAATCACAAAGGTCAATCTAAAGGGTTAAATATGCTCTTCATTGATCTTCCCAACTCCTTGGAACGTCATACACGATCAATTTACTCCTCGAGTCCGTCCTTCTCGTCCTTTTTGTCTTCATTACATTAATGAAATTTAATACTACACTAGTAAATTAAATTACAAGAAGTGCAAACGACACGCAGGCCGTAAAATAATAAACAATCTAAATAGACGACTCGCAGGTTGTAAAACCAATTATAATTAAACGACACGCAGGCCGTAAAACCAACCCATAAGAAAATAAATTATACAATCACATTGGTCAATTTATGGTCATGTCATACACCATACACATACCATAAATAATTATCAAATAATTAATAAAGCATGTAATATACTAAATAATCAATCTGTCTGACAATCAGACAATAAATTAAAACTGTGTCAAAATGAACAAATCTGGACTATGGCCGAGATGGGTGTCTGCACGCTCTGGGCACGGGTCCGTACGGGTTCGAAACATGGCGGTTGCAATTGCAACATTTTGCAACTATTATTTCCAAATTTACTTTAATTTTAAAACAGGCTTATAAGAAAAGAAACTACTGTGAAAGTTAACAAAAACATGACCCAACCGAGATGTTAAGTGGTGCGGAAGTAAAACCTAAAGACTCGGGATTGAATCCCAGTTTTTGCGGAATTATTTTTGCAATATTTAAAACAGAATTATTTGCCTTTTATAAAACCTTCCGTGTATTGTTTCCAAAACAAAACTGCTGCCCACTTGGTAAGTCGGCGGAAGCCGGGCAGATGACCAGGGTTAGAAACCCTGGTATTGCGAAGACATTTTTGCTAATTAAATTAGCTTGCGGGTCCAGCTCTGACCCGACCCGATCCGAACCCGACCCGTCTCAAAACAGATCTGTTCCAGAACAGTTCTGGAGCAGAAATTCGCGAAAACGGTCCAGAAAATTAATTTTTTGATGATCCGATTTAATCAAATTAAACCAGAAAAATTATTTTATAAAATATATATTTTATAAACATAATCAAGAACATAATTTACACATAAATATGTTCTACGCAAACAATTAAATTACATGCAAGTTGGCTCCGATACCACTGTTGGGTTTTTCTTGCATCGAATACAAAATAATTGGAGTAAATGCAGCGGAATAATAAATATGAAAACCCAATTTAAAATCTCATGCAGTAATTTAATTGTTTAATTAAAGAGTTAATCGAATTACCTTAATCCGATTGAACAATTCTAGATCCGGACTAGAAGCAGATGAATATCTCCTTTCTCTTTTGGTGATCCACACATGAACAATTCCACAAGCCGGATTGTTAGATCCTTACGAATAATATTGATAAATAGTACAACACAAATTCCTTACTAGAAGAATTGTACTATTGATCAAGATCAACTAAGGGAAGAGGATTAGACGACCAACTTCGTTCTCCTACAGTAGGAAGTAGAGGGCCGATTTTTCTTCTTCTTGAAGGGCCGATTTTTAGGTCTTGTTTTCTTATAACAACTCCTTGTCCAAGACCTTATATTTATACTAAGTAAACCCTAGAGTCAAACTCTAGTATTTGCTTAGTTGCCCCTCAACTTATTAAATAATACAATATATATAATATCCATTATTATATATATTACTTATTATTTAATCTCCTTATAAATATAATATCCAATATTATATTTATTATTCCCAATTGATATTTATTTCTACTTGTCTATAATTGTCGTACGTGTGACACAAATGGCTTATATTATGTTGGCAATTATTTAATACCTTATTAAATAATAAATCATAAAGAGCCTCTAGCAAGACATTACGATTACCCAAATAATATAAGTTAATAGTCCATTAAACTTTTTAACGTGTCAAAACCCTTTGTCACGCGATATCATATTTGAACTAAGTCATGGAGTCTGTCATACTATTTATGTTCAAATGCTTTCTCGATCTTAAATAGACTGATTGAATCAAATGACTCTTCATTTGAGCATGGCCATGCATTTCCTTCAGTCCTACTTATCGAGGGGCCCCAGCAGATATCTCTCTCACTTAAGAGAGGGATAAATCCCCATCTTGATTATTCATTGCCCTCTACATGACTCCCATTAATCCCAATCGCTATCCTTTATGATCACCATGTTTCAGATGACGTTGGATTACGTCAAGGCATAGCAGTTATCATGTTGGACTCTATGATAATCTCAGGTTCAAGGATTTATTGACATACTGTTATATTGAGATTCACTTATGACATTTCCATGCAGTGATCTCAATGCGGGTTTGTCCAGTATTGGTTCTCCAACCAATACCCATAAGATTGATCCGTACCATACGCATAATCATCTGATGATTATCAATCAAACTTATACTACTATATTAATCACTTGAGTCTCTACTCAACGCGATTGTACCAGGGACATTTGAATAAATTTATTATTCGTGAATAACTATTATTCGATTATTATAATATTAAAACATGCACATATTATAATAATCAACGAGAAATAAATGATATAAAATAACTTTATTTAAATGTGACAATTACAGATCTAGGCACATCGAATGTCATAGGGCACTATTCCCAACAATACTTATAACCGGCCGACCGACACGGCCCGTGTCGCACCTGCGTAGAAAATGAAAAGCAGCTGCATGCCTGACTCGACCGTGTCAGTTGACACGGCCCGTGTTGTACTTGTCCAGAAAGTAAAAACCTACTGTCTGCCTGACCCGACCATGTCAAATGACAAGGCCCGTGTCGAACAAGCCTGGAAAGTGCGCTTTTGGTTTTCGGGTCGTTTTCCTGCAAATTAGACACCTACAGTTGAACCGGTCAGTTCCTCATCAAGTAAGAATGAAAATAAAGTGCGAGTAAGAACAAAATAAACGAACAAGAACCATTGGGTTGCCTCTCAATTAACGCTAAGTTTAACGTCTTCAGCCGGACGCAAGCGTTGGGTTGCCTCCCAACCAGCCCTAAATTTAACGTTTTCAGCCAGACGCCTGTTTCCTTCATCCCGGATCATTCGACGAGCTCTTACAATCCGGTTTACATGCAATTTTATCAGGAGGTTCTCCATTTGTCAATCCATCAAATCGAGGGGTCATCAAAAATACAACATTTTCACCATGCATCCTAATCGTCAATTCTCCCCGGTCTACATCAATTAATGCTCGTGCAGTGGCTAAAAACGGGCGTCCAAGTATTACTAGACCCTCTTTCTTCCCCTCATCATCAAGCACTATGAAATCAACGGGGAAGGCAAATTTATCAATCTCTACAATCACGTCCTCCACTATTTCCCTTGGGTATGCCAAAGATTGATCTAAGAAGTGTAAATGTACTGGAGATGGCCTCAATTCTCCTAATCCAAGTGTCCTGAAAATAAATAAAGGAAATATATTAACACTTGAACCGTGATCACAAAATACAACTTTTAATGAATATCCACAAATAGAGCACTTAATTGAAAAACTCCCTGGATCCTTAAGCTTTTGCGGTAGGCGCTCCAATTCTTTTTGCTTAGATGTCATAGCTCGCAAGAAAACATCAAAATTTTTATTCTCCTCTTGGTGCTCAATATCGGACCGATCCTTCAACTCATTGATGGAGATTATTAAATCATCCTTATTAGACCGCATGGTCGCATCTTCGTCTTCATTCTCCGATTCTGATAGCTCTTCATTTACATTTTACGAGAAGATAGCATTGCACTGTGCTTTTGGGTTCTCCTCGGTATTGCTTGGAAATTGGCCCTTTTGATGTTGGCTTCCTACGATCTTAGCCAATTGACTGATTTGCGTTTCTAGGCTTCTCATTTGAGCTCCAACGGTGGTTGCTAATTGAGTCACATGATTTTCAGTTCAATCAAGCTTTTCTTCATCTCGGGTAAACCGACTTTTTGTTTCCATCATAAAAGTAGCCAAAATATTCTCTAGATTAGAATTTGGCTTGGACTCTTCTATCACCTCACCATTCGACACTTTGAATCCCATCGGTGGTTGCAACACATTTCTCGAATTCCCATACCTAAGATTCTCGTGATTCCTATTTGAAGGATGGTAAAACCCCGGATGAGGATTATTTCGATAGTTATTGAAATTATGGTTATTGATGTAATGAGCTTCCTCCAACAGGTCCGGTGGTGGTGCACTTCCTTTTGGAGTTATTTTTTCATTTGCACTCTTCGTCAGAACTCCCAAATGGTTGGTCAAAATCGACATTTGTGCAGTTAAAGCCTTTATAGGATCCGTGTCTGAAACTTCAGCCACTCTACGAACATTAGTCCTCTTGGTAGGCCATTAATAGCTATTCATGGCCATCTCCTTGATCAATTCATATGTTTCCTCTCCGCTTTTGGCTAGTAATGCTCCTCCAGCCGATGCATCAACAAGATTTCTCGTTTCTCCGGCCAACCCATTGTAAACGAAACACATTTGTTGGTCTTCCAGAAAACCATGACGAGAACATCGTCTTAACAAATCCTTGAAGCGTTCCCATGCCTCATATAACATTTCTGAATCCATTTTTCGGAACTGCATGATTTCGCTCTTCAATCTCATAGTCTTATTGGGCGGGAAGAATTTGAATAGAAATTTTTCACCCAACTCGTCCCATGTACTTATGCTCCCCGAAGCAAGAGTTCCAAGCCAACTACGAACCTTCTCTCTCAAGGAGAACGGAAATAGCTTCAATCTTATTATATCGTTTGGCACCCCATTCATTTTGATGGTATCACAAATTTGAATAAAGTGGAATAAATGGGCGTGCGGATCTTCTGTGGCAAATCCCACAAACTGATTTTGTTGAACCATCGATATTAATGAAGGCTTCAACTCAAAATTGAGGGCGTTGATAGGAATATGAGAAATTCCTCCAAAATTTTGGTCAAGCTTCGGCCGAAATTCATCCCGAATGGATTGAATTCGAAGTGCGGGCTGCTCAACCCGTACGTTTCCATTGTTTGGATTGTGGGCTGTTGTATTATCATTGTTCGTGTTAGCAAACGTGTCTCCCGTTCTCCATTTCCTCAAATAGATCCCTTCGTAATTTCCGTACAGCAACACTTGTTCTTCGAGAAAATGCCTCTACTTCGGGAATAAAGTTTTCCAAAGGTTCTCGAGATGAGCGGGTGTTCATGTACGTCCTGCAACACGACCGAAAACAATACGGAAGTAACAAAATAAAATAAAACAAAAAAATTGTCTAAAGTAAGACCAGAAACACTTATCGTAATATCAACACTAATAAAAATAAATTAGTCCCCGACAACGGCGCCAATAACTTGTTCGCTATATTTTTAAACAATCCGCAAGTGTACGGAGTAACTGTAGAAAGCGGCGAGCAAGGTCGTATTCCACAGAGACTAATTATTCGTATTGTGTTGAGTACTAGATTATAGTGATTCCGATTTTATCTAGACGATCGAAAGGTGATTGGTTTAATTAACTAAATGGACAAAAACAAGTAAATTTAACCAAACAAAGGTAATATCGGATTTAGAGCGAATTAGGAATTTTAAAATAGATTCCAAGGCTAAGTTTCCGTTGATTACTAAGTCTAGTTGGGATTGATTTCAAAGAGTTCTAAGTATGTTTCCAAAATGATAATCACAACAATATTCTAAAGTCCATCGCGAGATGCATTAAAATGTAGATTAAACAACCTATAACAACGTCTCCGTTTACTATAAATTATCTAACTCTAAAATGTTCATAAGATTAAATATCATCATAGCTCATCACCGATTTCTCAATCTCGTAATTTACTATGTCAAATACTCGAAATCTATTAATGCCCTATTCTCTCGAATTATGAGCAATTAAGTTAAACATGTAAAAACATTGATCAAGTGTTCTAACATTAATCAAAACCAAGTATTTGATAAGGAAAACACATTAGGTAAATAAAATCATCAATCCTTCAAAACCATAATCAACGTACTCCCATGCTCGGAGTCTAACAAGTTTAGCCGGACATGGTAATGAAAGAAAGATTAAAAATCATCATGTTCATGCTAAATAAGACAACAAAAATGAGTAAAAGATAGGAAGAAGATAAAACTCGAATGGTGTCTTGAGTGATCTCGGTTCAAGCCTTCAAAAGTTCTTGAGGTGTTCTTCAAAAAACTCCCTTAAAATCTCCTTCTTTTGGTTGAAAATCTCTCAAATCTTATGTTTTTTTTCTCTCTTCAATCTCAGAATATCCTCGCTAAGTCCATTCTAGGGCCTTTTTATCAACCCAAAAAGCCAAGATTGTTGATCAAATATTGCAAAAATGTCAAAAAAGTGATTTTGCACCGAAAAGTGACACGACCCGTGTCAAATGACACGGCCCGTGTCATAGTGTCCTAAAAACTGCACAAGTCTCTGGACAGGCAACCCGACCGTGTCAGTTGACACGACTGAGCTAGTGACACGGCCGAGTCTGTGTTGACTTGCTTTGACTTCATTTTTCGATCTTTTTCGGCTCTATGTTTCGTTTCCACATTGCTTGATATGTATTTGGGGATTGAGACTTCGTTGTTGCTTGATAATGTCCTTAAAACACCTATAAAATCAATAAAATGTACTGTTGGCCACTAAGTATACTGGATACAGCTTGGGAAGTAGTTTAAACAACATGCTGTATTGATTTTAAATTTGAGTGCGTAATGGAAGTCTTAAATACAGTAAGTTGCTGTGGATACAGCAACTCGATGTGCAGTGTATACTTAATTAATCACAGTAATTAAAACATTAAAAACTGAAGGTAAATAACACAGTATATAAAGTGGTTCGAGGTAAACCCCTCTACGTCCACTGGTCCTCCACACAAGAGTAAAAAGTTTATTATAATTACTACGTACACAACTACGTAATTATAACAACACACGATCAATACATCGTTCACACAGATTGATATAAAGATCTTAGTTTCAACCGTTCACACAGATTGGTTTGAGCTAATGCTTTAACTTGCTTCTTCACACACAGTTCTGAAGCTTCGTCTTCTTCGATGCAAATGCTTCACACACAGTTCTGGAGTAGCAACGATTACTCAGTCCACACAGGGCTGATCTGGGTTTGTTCAAAGTATAGAACAGGGTATGAACAACAGCTTTGACTTTAAGAGCTTCTAGCTGATGAAGTGTTGTTCAAGATGATGAGCACTGTATATCTCTTAGATCTGAGTTGCAGTAAGCCTTTGAGATATGTTTTGCTCTGATGAATATATTAATAGCTTTGTTACTTGGGTCACTGATCTTCAAAGCCTTGATGAGATATATATATAGTCTTCTGGAAAATATATCCATTGAGATGTATCCGTTGGGCAAGATTCTGTTCCAACGGGATGAAAAAGCACGATCCGGATTTAGCGGGATTTGAAGATCTGTTGACTGACAGTATTTAAATACTTTATCCTTGAGTATTTAAATACTTCTTTATCAACGGGACTTGACTTCTGAAGATTCCTTCTTTGTCCTGTTGAGAGCTGTATGGAAGATCACTGTATTGGTGATTCGAGACAGTTTCCATACTTGGTCTTTATAAGACATTTTCGCTGTACTGAAAGGTTCCACTATATGCTGGATTCGAGACAGGCTTTCGATACAGGTTGACACTTCAACTCTTCGATACAGTTTCCTTACTGTATTGAGGATTGGCATATATGTCAAAACCTCTTATCAACACTATTCGATACAGGGATTGGTTATCCCGGCTGTTTCGATACAGGATTTATGTTTTCCCAACAATTTCCCCCTTTTTGACAATTTGCCAAGACTTTAAAACTTTCAAGTCTTCTTGATGATGCCAAAACCTTCTTCATGAAATAATCTTCTTTGATGACTTCTGGCAGATTTCTTGGTCTTCTGTCAAATGGTCTGTCTTTCAGTAACTTAGTCTAATTTATGAACTGCTCGTAGGCGAGTTCGATACAGCTAAGAATTTTTACAACTTAAGCTTATGATTGGCACGCAGGCACAATCTTACAATGTATTCTAAGTTGCATACAACTGAATCTATGAACTGTTCGGAGACAAGTTCGTACAGCTTATTTATCAAACAAGTTTCTATACTTGTGATTGTTATCTAACAATTTAAGTTATGTAATCATACATCAACACAGTTGATTACGAGTTGTAATCTTTCAAGCCAAGCAAACATTTTTATTGATATTCAAAGATAGAGTACACGGTTTGCTGTTTCGAAAGAAAAATTACAAATAACTAAACAAATATTACAAGGATTTCAGCTCCTATAGTCCGCATGTCTCCATGGCCTCTTTTCTGGATCATGGTCGGTCCCACGCCACCAGTGCTGTAGGGATTCATGCCCTCGATCTAGATAGATAGCTCTACCTTCATATGATCTGTCAAAGGCAAGAATCCAGTCTTCTGGATGGGTGATCCGATCTCCTCTTCTATGCTTGGATTTCATATCTAACTGGAGAGGAAGCTTTCCTTCTTCTAACATCTTCGTGAATTTATCTGCAGCCTCCGCTAATGTCTTATAGCTTTTGAAGATGGCGGATTCCCTGACGAGTTTAACAAAGTATCTCATCAGTTCATTCTTCCTCCATTGCTTCACCTCATCGGAAGTTAGATGGCGGTTGGTTGGCAGACAAACTTCAGAAGGTCTTTGGATTAATCTTTGCCAGGGGACATTGGGGTCATTGAATTCGGGTCGGGAGCCTGGAATCTTAAAACTTTGAGAGGGAGGGGCTAGCTTGTTCAATTCAGCGGTAATGCTGTCTTGAGCAACATTAAATTCCCTTTCGTGCTGTAACCTTATTCTCCTTGCAGCTTCTCTTGCTTCTTCCCCCTTTTTGGCGTCATCAAGACGTCCTAGGATCTCCAGTGCGGCATCCTGTTTCGTCTCAATGTTTGTCATTCTCTCGACAACGGAGGAAAGAACCTGCGACATATCCTTGATACTTTTGTCGTGGGCTCGCAAGTGAAAAGAGTTTTCGATCATAGCTGTTGCGGTCTTGGCCTCAGATATGCGCGTTTTGGATGCCTCTTCTCTCAGGAGTTGCTCTTGTTTCTCTTGCATGATCTTCAGTGCTTGCTTGAATACTTCTGGCAATACAGCGAAGGCTTCTACTACTCGAGAGACTTCATGCTGTAATGTAGTCATCTCTTCGACAACAGAGGTGTGCATCCAATTAAGATCTTTTTCAATCGAGCATGTGGCGTTAATCGCATCTGGATGAAGACAGTTTGAAGACCAAGAGCACGCAATGCTTCTTTCCTAGCAAAGAAGTGCTTGGAGAATCCGCCGAGCAAAATCTTCAGCTCTATTCAACCTCCTTAGATTCACGGTAGTGCGTGAATTAAGTTGGACATCCTCAGGTACAATACCGTCCTCGGATTCCACGGTTGATGGGGCGGGATCAGCATTTTCTGGTTCGGCGGCAGGGGGTGTTGTGTCCTCCTGTTGCGAAGATGCGTCTGTAGACATAGATACAGGAGGGACTGATTCCTCCTGTTGTCTCTCAGCAACAACTTCTTCTTCTTGAGCGGCGGCAGGCTCGGGTGCCTGTTCCAAAACTATTTCTTCTTCCTCGACTTGAGGGACTGATTCCTCGTTGTCAGGAATGTTTTCTTGCTGTGGCGAAGGGGTCTCACTACGGTTTGATGGCCCTTCGTCATCCTTGGGTTGAGAGGCATCTCTGTCTTGAGCCTCCTCACGACTCATTCTCAGACCAGCTTGTAAAGCATCATCATCGTCGTCTGAGTCATCGTCATCTTTTGGATTTTGGGGAGAGTCCTCGGACTTATCTTTTCCTTTTCTCCTGGCGTCAGATTTTTGCAATAGATGGCTTTCATTTAATTCCTTGCAGTAGAGATTTTCCCATTGGATCAGGGCCTCAACTTCCATCGAGTCCGTCACTTCTAATACAAATCTCTCTTCTTGGCTCCATTCGCTCCAGTTGTATAAGGTGTCATACGGAGCTAGCCTGTAGCTTTTCCATTTAAGGAATCTTTCATAAGCATGGTCAATCTGCACAGAGAGAAGGGTTTTGTTGATAATTGTAATACCCGGTTCTAATTCAGTCATTATCATTCAGTAATTTCATTCGGTGATTGTCACTCAGTGGATTTTCACTCATTTATAATCATTCATCAATCATGTTCATTCACCCGTGTTCACCGTTCGGAGAAACTTCGAGTTGTGTATCGTTATTGTTCATTGTTTCAACTTTCCTCATATGAGTTCGACTTTGTTAGATCACCATTAATTTTTGGTAACTCCAAAAATTCTAAATCTTTGCAATATTATAGAGCATCGATTTAGCTTTCCAATGGTTCAAACGGTGAGTCAATCGGAGTCCGGACGAGAGAGTTATGGTCGTTTTAGCTCACCCGCTCATTTTTCAGTTATTGGCGATCATCGCGACCGAACTCGGCCGTGTCGTCCGACACGGCCCGTGGCCGCACTCGTCCGAAATGCCGGGTCCCTGCCCACAGGACTCGACCGTGTCGCTTGGCACGGCCGAGTCGAACTCTTCCGGATAAGCGGAACCGATCGCCGGCAACGCCGACCGTGTCCCGTGACACGGCCGAGTCATGCCGAAGTCATTGTCGGACGGGTCACTTTCGGAAGGCCCTCGCCGCGACCGTGTCAAGCGGGACACGGTCGAGTCCTCGCCGCCGTGGCGACACGACCGTGCCGATCGGCACGGTCCGTGTCCGGCAGGGTAGTCAACCCCTATAAATTGTTTTTTTGAGCATTTCAGCTCATTTTTTTCATCTTTTCCACCTTCTTACGATAGAGATAAGCTTGAGGGAGAGTTTTCTTCATCAATTATCATTTGAGTGTGTATTTTTCATCACCTTCAATCATTTGGGAAGCTTGGATACTCGATTAAACTCGTGTTCTTCGGATCGAAGTGATTGGATATTCAAGAGGTAATTTCTTCGACACCTTGGACTTCGATTTTGTGTTGAGTTATGATATTTTGGACGTTATAATCATGTTATATGAAGGGATATGTATATGATTATGAGTTTGTATAAGGATTCATTGTTTTATTGAGGGATTATTCAAGAACACTTTGTATATCGAGTTGAAATTGGGGGTTTTCGATTAATTGTCGTTATAATCACGTTTTCGGATATTCATTTCGGATTATTGATCATTTGGAAGTTGTTTTGTTGGTTTGAAACACTTCTTCGGGGATTTGATATTGGTATATTGAGGTTTGATTGTAAACAATCGGAGTTTGGACGCAACGTGTTTGTTTTAATGCCTCAATGGACTTAGTTTAATCGTATCGACGTTTTGAGTTCGTTATATTCGTGTTTGATTCGTATATTGAATGGGTTGTTGGATATTGTATAATTCAAGGTTGTTCGAGCGACCGATATCTCAATTAGGACGTTGTTCGTGGAAGGATAATTGCCACCGGTATTGAGTAAGTTAATTCTTACTCGGTTAAAAGGATATTCATCCCTTTTGTTGTTGTTCATTCATAACCATAACTCATTCATCATTATATTAACCGTATCAAAACTTGTTGTTATCAATTAATCATTTCAGTCATAAGGAACGACGGTTCCAATCTTTTCATTGAGCTGTCATTTATTTCATTACCATTCCACCTCGGTGAGTCATTATTCATTTTCGATGTCACTTTTGTTATATCGTGGCATTCCGGGTCATACTGGCGTGCCGGTTGGTATGTGTTGGATTTTCATGTCGGGCACGTTTAAGTCATGTGTTGGTTGTTGGCCTCACATTGGACTGTGCACACGAGTCATATTGTCTCGTGAGACTGATTAGGTACAAGACCACACGGGTATTCGATCGATACTCGTTGGTGGCTTGTGCACGGACACATTTCCATCCCGGGCGTAGTGTGGCGCCACCCTTTGAGCCGTACTGTTAGTTGATTCATATAGCATGTTTGATTGCGTATGTTTCGACAGGATATTTCATAATTTCTTATATAATCATGATTGTGTATTTTCAACTCTTGAGGATTGTTGTTCTTTGTAACTGACCCCGTTTGGGGATTTTTTTTCTAATGTCTTGGCAAGTCAAAAGTACGGAGAACACGCGACGTCGAGGAGTCCCAGTGATACTAGTAGGGGCCCCGATCTTTCGATTATTCATGTTATTGTCCTTTATTTTCCGCCGCAGACTTTCATTTGAATACTCCGTTTCATTCGGTGTTGTGTATTTTATCTTCATATAAAATACACTAGTATTCGGTATTGTGCTGGTGTGTTGTAACTAAACTCCTCATCGGAGTGATTGTTGTTGTAATGTAGTTCGGTACTACATTTATCTTGTGTAATTCATTCATTTTCATTTGCTGGTGGGTCCTGGTTGGGGATTTACGACCGTAATATCCGCCTAGTTTGGGGTGTTACAGAGTTGGTATCGGAGAGTGGTTTTGAATACTACCTTCCGAGTCATGTCTCATTTGAAATCATCGTCATCGACTAGTATCATTGGACTTTCGCGTCACGTGTGACCTGTGCAAATGCCGAGCCAATCAGATCAAAGAATCGTAAGATTTCTAACGCCATGGTATAATTTCTCGCAATAGTCATTCATTCATCATTTATCAATTTACAATCCTCAAACATCATCATTCATTGTGATTAGGGCGATCATGTTAACTCATTAATTACTCAATTCATTTCATTACTCGGTTGTCAACTGATGATCATATTATCAATCTTGTTAAGTTATTCAAGATAATCATTTCAAGAATTTCATCGATAATCATGTAACTTCAAGAAATCATTCATATAATCACTAAGTTAGAGCATGTATACTCATTTTCATCATCTCATGACATAATCATAACGTGCTAATCATGCGGAAATATAATCATTATGCGACCTTCCTACTTCGATGGAGAGAGTCGTCAGGATGCACGGGAGAGACGCGGTGCGGACCGAAACTCGAGAAATAATCACTCGATGCGGGAAATCGTGCCCTGGACTCGGCTCGATCAAGAGATGTTCGGGTTGATCCACTCACTTTTATGCAGCCATGATGACCCATGTGCGCTTGCTCAATCATCATTGCGCCACTGACCGGATTAATCGAGAGAACTCTCCCGCATTTGAGCCACCGCTAAGGAAATTGGCCGAGCAAAGAACTCCGCATATGTCAACAGAAATCAACGGCGTAATCAATCCAAGGCGGTCACCAATCTTCAAGAAGCCTCGTGTGAGTCCTATCGCTTCGAGCGACCTCCTACGGCGCATAATCGTAAGTGGATCTCGCCCCGAGCGGCCGGTCAGCCATCACCGTTATAATCATGGGGATCTTGGTCATGTCAAGACCAAGTGTCCGAGACACATCACGTGCTATAATTGTGGGAATTTTGGGCATAAGGCCCGTTTTTGCCGAAAGGACTCCAAGTCGGCTCGACGGCATCTCAGCCCAAGCAACCAGCGCTTTAATCGATCGCTTTGTCATCGCTGCTTAAGACACTGAAGCAAATAGAGTTGGAGCTCGTATTTATCATACGGAGCGTCCGGTTCGGGGCCGGCAAGTCCTGCATTCATATGATGAGGAGGATCGACGATCCGGTGGCCCGAATGATTTCAGGTATACTCGTAATTTTATTTCAACTTGTGTGTACCTTTTGATTCTGGTACACCGCATTCATTCATTTTCGAATCATGCTTGAATAGACTTATTTCGGGATAGTCCTATTGCTTGTGGACCTCATACCATCGGTCTACCTGACGATGGAAGAATTTTCGGAATCATACCGAATTAAGATTACTGACCGCGATTGGTTGATGGATCTAATCGTGGTGAACTTATCTTAGGACGATGTAATTTTCGGTATTAGTTGGTTTGATCGTCTTGATACTATCCTCAGTGTTAGTTAGCGTTTGGTCGCTATCTTTCCGTCGTTGGTTGTCGAATGTGTGCTTCAGGGAAGTAATCCCCGTTGTTCCAGTAGAAATTTTATTATGGCGGAAGCAGAGAAATTCCGCAATCGAACTATTCAATCATTCATTATATCATTTTCATCGATTGGCCTTTCTAAGGCAATCGAGTTATTCAATCATTCCTTGTATCATTTCCATCGATTGGCCTTTCTAAGGCAATCGAGTTATTCAATCATTCATTGTATCATTTTCATCGATTTGCCTTTCTAGGGCAATCGAGTTATTCAAACATTCATTGTATCATCTTCACCGATTGGCCTTTCTAAGGCAATCGAGTTGTTCAATCATTATTGGTATCTCTTTTTATCGATTGACCATTCTAGGGCAATCGAAATGTTCAATCATTCGTGGTATCATTGTCATCGATTGACGATGTATTTCCGCATTTGTTATCTGGTTGCTTTCACATAGAGTAGGGGAATTCAGGAGTGAGTTGGAGCCGGTACGTCCCCTTTATCGAAGGCACCGTATCGGATGACCCCGACCAGAATGCAGGAGTTGAAGATTCAACTTGAGGAATAGTTCGAGGAAGGTCATCTTCGACCGATTGCGTCCCCGTGAGGAGCACTAATGTGACCTGTCAAGGAGAAGGATGGCTCGTCTCGTGTGTGTATTAATTACCAGGAGTTGAACAGGGTGATGATCAAGAGTAGTATCCTATACCCCGTATTGATGATCTTTTAGATCAACTTCAGGGAGCTTCAGTATTTTCCAAGATCGACTTAAGATCTGGATATCACCAGTTGCGGATTCGAGAGTCGGATATCGCGAGGACGGCGTTTCGAACACGCTATGGTCATTATGAGTTTGTAATTATGCCGTTCGGGCTAACTAATGCACCTACGGTATTCATGGAGTTAATGAATCGGGTTTTCATCGACTTTTTAGATCAGTTTGTTGTTGTCTTCATCGATGACATTTTGATTTATTCTCGTAGCCAAGAGGAACACGAGGTACGTCTTCATCAGGTTCTCGACGTGTTGAGACGAGAACAACTTTATGGAAAGTTTTCCAAATGTGAGTTCTGGAGGTCCGAGGTGACTTTCTCAGACATGTAATTTCATCTGACAGAGTTCGTGTCGACCCTCAGAAGACGGAGACTATCTGAGATTGGCAACCTCCTAAAGATATTAAGTAAATCCGATGTTTCCTCGGAATAGTTGGTCAATTATCCAACCCACGACCTGGAGCTAGCAGCCGTGGTGTTCGCTTTTAAGATTTGGCGTCATTATCTTTATGGCGTTACCTGTCAGATACTCACCGATCATAAGAGTTTAAAGTATATATTTACTCAGAAGGAGTTAAATATGCGACAGAGACGGTGGTTGGAATTAATCAAAGATTATGATATCGAGATCCTTTACCACCCGGGGAAGGCGAACGTTGTCGCCGACGCCTTGAGTCGTAAGTCTGTTCAGGAGCAGATGCTTGCTCGTTTAACAATTCAGAAGGAGCTCCAACAGGAATTCCTTAGACCCGAGATCGAGGTCTGGCTTCGCAATTCGGGGACAACTTTGTATGTTAGAGATTTCATCATCTCTTGAGGATGCAATCGGAGAATCGTGGTTCGACCCGAGATTGTTGCGCATTCGTGAGGATGTGGCTCAGGGGAAAGCCCCTGGATTCGTGATCCACGAGGATGGACTTTTGAGATTTAAGAACCGGTTGTGCGTACCAGAGAATGACGAGTTGAAAAACTCGATTTGAGAGAAACTCATGCTACCCCTTATTCTGTTCATCCGGGGTCCAGCAAGATGTACAAGGACTTGAAACAAAATTACTGGTGGAGTAATATAAAGCGAGAAGTCGCAGAAATTGTTTCGAGATGCTTAACCTGTCAACAAGTTAAGATTGAACATCACCGACCGGCGGGTATGCTGAAACCTCTCCCTATTCCGGAGTGGAAGTGGGAAGACATTTCTATGGATTTCATCACGAGTTTGCCGACGAGTCGTCGTGGCATGAATGCGATCTGGGTGATTGTGGACCGCTTAACTAAATCAGCTCATTTCCTTGAGATCAAGGATACGTGGGGTCCCGAGAGACTTGCCCAGTTATTCATCAAAGAGATAGTGAGACTGCACGGTACTCCTAAAAGTATCGTTTCCGATCGTGACGGACGGTTTGTGTCACATTTTTGGAAATCACCATCGTGCTATGGGAACTCGGCTTAATCTCGATCGCTTTTCATCCTCAAACCGACGGACAATCAGAGAGGACTATTCAGACATTAGAGGACATGTTGAAGGCATGCGTCCTCGATTGGAAAGACGATTGGGAAGCCCAACTACCATTGATCGAATTCACGTATAATAATAGTTGGCATGCTTCGATTAAGATGGCACCTTATGAGGCCTTGTACGGTCGTCGTTGTCGATCTCCTTTGTGTTGAGATGACTTGTCAGAATCAATCGGCACCGAGTCCGATATGCTTATAGCCGCCCGAGAGAAGGTAGCTTTGATCAAGAGTCGTATGTCGATATTTCGTAGTCGACGTAAATCATATGCAGATAATCGTCGTCGACCACTGGAGTTCGAGACGGGTGACCATGTTTTGGTCAAGGTATCCCCGAATCGAGGTATTTTCCGGTTCGGAAAACGGGGGAAGTTGAGTCCGAGATTCATTGGACCGTTTGAAATTTTGGATCGAGTAGGCGAGTTAGCTTATCGATTGGCTTTACCTCCGGCTTTTAGCCGAATTCATAATGTGTTTCATGTCTCTCAGTTGCGAAAGTATGTTGCCGACCCGAGTCACATACTGGAGTTCGACGAAATCGAGATCGCCGACGACCATTCATATGAGGAGCGTCCTATACGAGTCTTAGAGCGGCGAATCAAACAGTTGAGAAATAAGTCGATTCCTTTAGTCAAGATTCAGTGGTCCAGACATTGAGTCGAAGAGGCTACTTGGGAAACCGAGGATAGTATGCGGGAGAGTTATCCCGAGTTGTTTGACCCTTAGTTTCGGGGACGAAACTCTTTTAAGGGGGGGTGTATGTAATACCCGGTTCTAATTCAGTCATTATCATTCAGTAATTTCATTCGGTGATTGTCACTCATTGGATTTTCACTCATTTATAATCATTCATCAATCATGTTCATTCACCCGTGTTCACCGTTCGGAGAAACTTCGAGTTGTGTATCGTTATTGTTCATTGTTTCAACTTTCCTCATATGAGTTCGACTTTGTTAGATCACCATTAATTTTTGGTAACTCCAAAAATTCTAAATCTTTGCAATATTATAGAGCATCGAGTTAGCTTTCCAATGGTTCAAACGGTGAGTAAATCGGAGTCCGGACGAGAGAGTTATGGTCGTTTTAGCTCACCCGCTCATTTTTCAGTTATTGGCCGATCACTGCCGACCGAACTAGGAAGTGTCGTCCGTCACGGCACGTGCCGTAATCGTACTGAAATGCCGGGTCCTCGCCACGTGACTCGACCGTGTCGCTTGGCACGGCCGAGTCGAACTCTTCCGGATAAGCCATAACCGATCAAGCCGCAACGCCCGACCGTGTCCCGTGACACGGCCGAGTCATGCCGAAGTCGCCGCTTGACGGTCACTTTCAAGGCCCTCGCGCCGCGACCGTGTCAAGCGCAGACACGGCCGAGTCCCTCGCCGCCACCAGTGACACGACCGTGCCGATCGGCACGGGCCGTGTCCGGCAGGGTAGTCAACCCCTATAAATTGGTTTTTTGAGCATTTCAGCTCATTTTTTTCATCTTTTCCACCTTCTTACGAGAGAGATAAGCTTGAGGGAGAGTTTTCTTCATCAATTATCATTTGAGTGTGTATTTTTCATCACCTTCAATCATTTGGGAAGCTTGGATACTCGATTAAACTCGTGTTCTTCGGATCGAAGTGATTGGATATTCAAGAGGTAATTTCTTCGACACCTTGGACTTCGATTTTGTGTTGAGTTATGATATTTTGGACGTTATAATCATGTTATATGAAGGGATATGTATATGATTATGAGTTTGTATAAGGATTCATTGGATTATTGAGGGATTATTCAAGAACACTTTGTATATCGAGTTGAAATTGGGGGTTTTCGATTAATTGTCGTTATAATCACGTTTTCGGATATTCATTTCGGATTATTGATCATTTGGAAGATGTTTTGTTGGTTTGAAACACTTCTTCGGGATTTGATATTGGTATATTGAGGTTTGATTGTAAACAATCGGAGTTTGGACGCAACGTGTTTGTTTTAATGCCTCAATGGACTTAGTTTAATCGTATCGACGTTTTGAGTTCGTTATATTCGTGTTTGATTCGTATATTGAATGGGTTGTTGGATATTGTATAATTCAAGGTTGTTCGAGCGACCGATATCTCAATTAGGACGTTGTTCGTGGAAGGATAATTGCCACCGGTATTGAGTAAGTTAATTCTTACTCGGTTAAAAGGATATTCATCCCTTTTGTTGTTGTTCATTCATAATCATAACTCATTCATCATTATATTAACCGTATCAAAACTTGTTGTTATCAATTAATCATTTCAGTCATAAGGAACGACGGTTCCAATCTTTTCATTGAGCTGTCATTTATTTCATTACCATTCCACCTCGGTGAGTCATTATTCATTTTCGATGTCACTTTTGTTATATCGTGGCATTCCGGGTCATACTGGCGTGCCGGTTGGTATGTGTTGGATTTTCATGTCGGGCACGTTTAAGTCGTGTGTTGGTTGTTGGCCTCACATTGGACTGTGCACACGAGTCATATTGTCTCGTGAGACTGATTAGGTACAAGACCACACGTGTATTCGATCGATACTCGTTGGTGGCTTGTGCACGGACACATTTCCATCCCGGGCGTAGTGTGGCGCCACCCTTTGAGCCGTACTGTTAGTTGATTCATATAGCATGTTTGATTGCGTATGTTTCGACAGGATATTTCATAACTTCTTATATAATCATGATTGTGTATTTTCAACTCTTGAGGATTGTTGTTCTTTGTAACTGACCCCGTTTGGGGATTTTGTTTCTCAGGTCTTGGCAAGGCAAAAGTACGGGGAGAACACGCTGACGTCGAGGAGTCCCAGTGATACTAGTAGGGGGCCCCGATCTTTCAGTTATTCATGTTATTGTCCTTT
The DNA here is from genome assembly GCA_033398695.1 of Orobanche coerulescens. Lineage (NCBI taxonomy): Eukaryota > Viridiplantae > Streptophyta > Magnoliopsida > Lamiales > Orobanchaceae > Orobanche > Orobanche coerulescens. The sequence continues at coordinate 187,538,798 of CM065803.1, read as the reverse complement.
ATTTTCCGCTGCAGACTTTCATTTGAATACTCCGTTTCATTCAGTGTTGTGTATTTTATCTTCATATAAAATACACTAGTATTCGGTATTGTCCTGGTGTGTTGTAACTAAACTCCTCATCGGAGTGATTATTGTTGTAATGTAGTTCGGTACTACATTTATCTTGTGTAATTCATTCATTTTCATTTGCCTGGTGGGTCCCAGTTGGGGATTTACGGCACTGTAATATCCGCCTAGTTTGGGGTGTTACAATAATGGTGTCCGGGGAGGGACTGCGTGCAACGTTTGAGTCCGCTGTAGCGAGGGATTCCTCTACAGGTGTGGGATCGTGTAAGGACGTGGGATTCCTTACAGGGGATGGTGCCGTGAAAGAAGATTGATCCTGTACGGGTGTGGAATCCCGCATAGGAGAAGTAGCGTTTGGCTCCGCAGGGGCAGCCGACTCGCTAGAGTCTTCTAAGTTGGCAGATGTCCGATCATCCGTCTCAGCCGCCAAAGGCTCAGGATCTACTGTCGATACAGTAGCGGGCACCTCTTCCGCAGGGGTTGGGCCCTGGGGTAGTTCTTCAGTTGGTTGCGCCACGGTGGAAACTTCCTCGGAGGTTTTGGTGGATTTAGCTTTAGAAAGCCTCATTAGCTTCCTTTTCGGCTTCTCACCAGCAATGGGTGTCTTTATGTGAGATCTTTTCCTCTTCCTTGAAGACTCCACATCCTGGTACTTCAAAGACATATCCCTTGGGTTTTCAGAAACTGGCATGCTTTTGATTTTAGGGTGGTTGCAGACCATAGTGCTCTGGTTATACGCTGTAGGCTTGATGCCTCCTAAGTATATCCGGGAGCTGTTTTTCTTCGCATCAGTGGATTGCGAAAGTCCGCATTTCGTCAAAATATGGTTTAGAATTAAACCAAATGACTTCTTCTGAGTGGCAGGCTTGCATACTTCCTCATGCAAGCGCTTCAAGATTATCTGACACCAGTTGACCTGTTCACAGGTCAAAATTGCAACCATCATCCTGAATCTCAGATTAGTACACATTTCGAATGCACCAGTTCGATTCTCAATGATCCTGCAGCAAAAATCATGTAAATAAACATATGGCAGACAAAAATTCTTCTTGTGATATGTGGTGTGAACCATGTCAACAACAGTTGAGCCGGTGAACAGCCCATAATACTTCGTTATCAGCTCTTGAGACCCAAACGTCTCAAGTTCTTCCATTGTAAGGCCATCAGCAGGTAGCTTGTAAATGTTCTGAAGAAGATCTCGATCGATACAGATCTCCACTCCTTGAATGGTAGCAGTAATATCAGCGACGTGGCCTCCCTGGGCCAGCGGCAGAAAACGAACGGCGGCGTTGAGGTAAAAGTCCTCAACCAAGTGAACATCGTATTTCTTAGCGGTGTGACTCCCAAGGCGGTAGAGACCTTGCTGACGGAGTCGGGTGATGATGAACTCCATAGGTTCGACATGATTTGTTTCAGCGAGAATGCGTTCGATGATGACAGATCTTGAGAAGATCCGTCCATCGATGATGTTTGCGGTTTTCTTGAGTGCGGGAGAAGATGTCTGACCAGCCATTTCAAGAAAATGTGAAAGAGAATACACGAAATTTGCAGTAAAACGCAGAAAACTTTGTAGGCTGTATTTGCTTGAGAACTCTTAACTTATGGAGAAAGCGTAAAGAGTCTCTAATGGCGGTATCAGTCCTTCTATATTGGGCGGCGAAGTAGGGTTTTGCAGAGTACGAATGGTCAGATTTTAAGGGATGGGAACCGGTTTTTGAAATCAACGGTCAAGATGGACTGAGTGTAACTGGTACACTTATCCATTAAAATATTAAAATATGAGTGGGTCCCACTTCTGACATTTGTTGATACCCTAAATGCCTGAAACGGCGATTTTAAAACATTAAACAATTTGAAAACATCGCGGCTTTTGAGATTCAGTTGTCCAGATGTCGTGTAAGGCATTCAATGTAAATGACGTTTGACATAAAACAGGGCACGTGGACAAAAATCATTTTAACGGTGGATACTGTATTCTTGGGTCTTACAGCATTCCCCCTCAATTGTTGAGTAAAACAGTAAATTACTTACAGGGAGTCGGGCTGTAGCATTCCCAATTCTTGTCTAAGCATGTTGAATCTTGCTGTGTCGAGAGGCTTGGTGAAGATGTCGGCCAACTGAATGTCTATATGAACCTTTTCGAGCCGAACATCCTTGTTCTCGACATGATTCCTTATAAAATAATGCTTCATGTTGATATGCTTAGTGCGCGAGTGCAGGACAGGATTGTGCGTTATTGCAATTGCACTCGTGCTATCACACATGATTGGCGTCTCTCTGGCTTCAATTCCATAATCTGACAACTATTGATGCATCTAAAGGATCTGCATACAGCAGCTACCAGCATCATAGTATTCTGATTCAGCCGTGGAAAGTGAGTTAGCCAATTGCTTCTTACTGAACCAAGAGACAAGTCTAGGTCCAAGAAAGTGACAAGTTCCACTTGTACTCTTCCTATCTAGCTTGCAGCCTCCGAGATCCGAGTCGTTGTATCCAACTAAATCGAATCCGCCTTCTTTAGGATACCATAGTCCTACATCGACTGTTCCTTTAATGTACTTCAGGATTCGTTTAGCTGTATTGAAGTGTGATTCCTTAGGTACTACTTGATATCTCGCACACACTCCAACAAAGAATCGATATCGGGTCTCAAGTAGCGCTAGGTACAGGAGCGAACCAATGAGCTTCCTATAGAGTGATTGGTCAAACGGCTTTCCGGCTTCATCAGCACTAATTTGCACGGAAGTGCTCATGGGGGTTGGCGATGATTTGGAAGTGTTCATTCCAAATTTGTTGAGAAGCTCCTTGCTGTATTTTTCCTGGTTGATGAAAATACCTGTAGGCAACTGCTTTACCTGCAAACCTAGGAAATAACTAAGTTCTCCCATCATACTCATTTCAAATTTACTTTGCATGAGATGAGAGAACCTTTGACAGAGCAAGGTTAGTTGAACCAAAAATTATATCATCTACATAGATTTGCACCATTAGAAGGTCATCACCTTCCTGTATTTTGAACAAGGTCTTGTCCACAGCACCTTTCTCAAATCCATTGTCGGTTAGATACTGGGACAGGGTCTCATACCATGCTCTAGGGGCTTGCTTAAGTTCATACAGTGCTTTTCTTAGCCTGTATACTAGATCGATACCGTCTGGGTTGGCAAACCCTGGTGGTTGTTCAACATAAACTTCTTCGGCAAGGTCTCCATTTAGGAATGCACTCTTGACGTCCATTTGGTATACAATACAGCTTTTATGGGCGGCAAAGGCTAAGAATATCCTAATGGCTTCTAGTCTGGCTACAGGGGCGAAGGTTTCATCATAGTCTATGCCTTCTTCCTGGCTATAGCCTTGTGCCACTAGTCTTGATTTGTTCCTTATAATAAGTCCATTTCGATCCTTTTTGTTTCGAAACACCCATTTGGTTCCTATAACCGATTGATGTGTAGGTCTGGGTACAAGATACCATACATTGTTTCTTTCGAAACCGTTAAGCTCTTCTTCCATAGATGTTATCCAATGAGAATTATTAAGAGTGTCTATGGTCGAAACAGGTTCGGACTGGGCTAAGAATACAGCAATAGTGCACATGTTGAGTCTTCTAAGCTCAAATTGAGATTTCCATTCAGGGAATTGTGATATCTCAGTATTTAGTTCTTCTTGTGCACAAAGTACATTTCCTTGTGTACTATGTATTCTCCTACGAGTAGAAACACCAGCATCTATGTTTCCAATGATCAGCTCTTGCGGGTGATCTCTCAACCATCTTCGGTCGGGTTCTAATTCGGGGTCCCGTACTGTATCGAGAGTTTCTGTAGATACAGCTTCAGCTTGTACAGCGTCGGCTTCATCTACGTTAATGCTTACAGCTGCGGGGTTGATTTCTAGATCAACGACAGGTTCTATGGGAGTTGGAGGATCCAAGATAGAGAGTTGTTTGATGTTCTGAGTAATATCATCTACTCCAGTCGAGTCATGGTGAGGTTCGTCGAACACTACATGAACTGATTCCTCGATTGTCAGCTTCCTTTTATTAAAGATCATGTAAGCTTTGCTGACGGAGGAGTATCCTACAAATATTCCTTCATCTGATTTCTCATCAAAGGTTCTAAGTTGATCCTTCCCATTATTCAACACATAACACCTGCATCCAAAAATGTGAAAATATGAAACTAACGGAGTTTTGTTGTTCCATACCTCATATGCTGTTTTGTTGTGGTGCTTGTTGACGATACATCGGTTTTGAGTGTAGCATGCTGTATTGGTTGCTTCACCCCAGAAACGCTGTGGCAACTTGCTTGCGGCAATCATTGTCCTTGTAGCTTCTTTTAGCGTCCTGTTCTTTCGCTCGGCAACACCATTTTGTTGAGGTGTACGGGCAGCTGAGTATTCGTGCTGTATCCTATTCTCCGAACAGTATTACTCTATAAAGCGGTTAGTAAATTCTGTACCTCTGTCGGAACTAATGCACACAATACTCAATGCCTTTTCATTTTGAAGCTTTCTTAGGAGCTCTGGCAGCTTTGATGTTGTTTCCTTCTTCTTGCTAAGGAAAATTGTCCAAGCATACCTGGAATAGTCATCAACAACAACAAGGCAGTATTTCTTACCTCCCAAACTTACTGGGTCTACAGGACCGTAGAGATCCATGTGTAGCATCTCCAATACTCTTTGGGTTGAAAGGTAGGAATTGCTCTTCAGGGTTGATTTGATTTGCTTGCCTTTGTGACACGGTCCGCAGACGCTGTCTTTTTTGAATGACACGTTTGGCAATCCTCTTACCATTCCATGTCTTGAGAGCTTGTTGATCGTCTTGATGTTGACGTGAGACATCCTCTTGTGCCATAACCAGCTGAGATCTGCAGTGCCTTTGGCAACAAAGCATGGAATTGAGGAGCTCATAGGCTTCCAATCAGCAATATACATGTTACCTGATCTGCTTCCTGTAAGCACAACTTCTTTGGTCTGGATGTTCTTGACTCTACAGCCATCTATATAGAATTTCACCGAAAACTGTTAATCACAGAACTGGATAATGCTAAGTAGATTGTACTGTAAGCCTTCAACATATGCAACATTGGTGACTTTGAATTTTCCGACAAGTAGGTTTCCTTTCCCTATTGTTCTTCCTTTAGATTTATCACCAAAACGAACTTTTGGACCGCGACCTTCCACGAAATCTGATAGCTTGCTTCTATCTCCGGTCATGTGCCGAGAGCATCCGCTATCGAAGTACCAGGTGTCCTCCTCTAGGATGTCCTGTATGCAAAAAGATTAAGTAGATTTAGGTCCCCTTTGATTTTTGGGTCCATGAATGTTAGTGCCTTTAGGTACCCAAGTTTTCCTGACAGCAATTGGTTTACTGTAGGTCACATTCGGTACAGTGTTGTGGTATCTACGTGGGGCATACACGCAGTCGCTATAACCATGATAATTATTATGCATGTAAAATTCAGGGTTATTATTATTAATCCAGTACGAGTGCCGTCTTGGAGGTGGAGCCATTTTCTTTGGCCTAACAGCTTGCCTTCTGGTTCTCTAGTTGGATTCCCAACGCTGTTGTTGATACTGAGCGGACACCTGCTTTCTCGATGAATAACGGGGCTCCTGTATCCAATACCTCGGCGTGCTGTACTGAAAGTACTGCCGTGCGGGCCTTTGGTAGTTGGATACAGCCTTCCTTCTGAATGGCTGTTGGCGCTGTTGATATGCTCTGGGAGCATGCTGTTGAGTGCGCCTCACAGGTTGGAACGACTTATGATTCCGCTGTCTGGAATAGGATTGCGGGGGCGGAATGGCAGCCTTCGGTTTTCGCGGTGCAGAGGGTTCCTTCTCAGGACTTGGAGTTTCTTTCGACACAGGAATGTGTTCCACACTCTTGACGAATAATGTACTAGTTTTCCCTTAGTTTGAACATGAGCTGTATCCTAAGCCACTTTTATCATGAGCATGTTGCCCAGTGCTCAGAATTTCTTCCATTCTTTTGGACGATTTCTCGAACGATTTCAGAATGGTCTCAAGTTCATCTTCTCGTATTTCGAGAGTTTTGACTTTGGCTTGAAGTAGAACCAAATCATTTGTCTTGCTCTCATTATGAGTTTTAACCTCACTTAGTTCGTGAGCAAGTTGATGATTGCTCTCCATGAGTTTTTCATAATCGACTTTGCTGGTTTCACAATCAATGGACATATTTTCATAATTTATTTTCAGCAAGTCATTTTCATCTTTCAGCTCTAAGTTAGATAGTTGGAGCTGTATATTCTCGGTTTTCAATGTCTCATGGGCCTTTTGAATGTTTTTAAATTCATTCATCATGTTTTCAAAAGTATGAGATGCATTTAATGGAATAGCTGAGGTTGAGCTTACCTCATCATCGCTATCTTCACCTTCAGGAATGTCCTTTGCCATAAAGCACATATATGCTTTATCATCGAACTCATCATCAGATGAATCACTTTCAGTGACCACCTGAAGACATTCTTCTGATTTGGATGGTGTGGGGGAGGCTTCTGATTCTCCAATCAGGGCCTTGAGCTTGTTTTTCCAAGCACGTCTTCTTTCATCTCTCTCTTGTTGCTCGGCTTCCGGCAACCTTTGAACTTTGGGATGAGGACATTTATTTGCATAATGCCCTGGTTTCCTGCAATTATAGCACATGTTAGCATCACCGGATGAAGTTTCGGTACTTACCTTGTGGACAGGTTTGGGCCTGTAGGGAGTCTTTCCAGACTGCTTGATGAACTTTTTGAATTTGTGCATGAGAAGCGCCATTTCATCTTGAGACAGGATGTCGTCGTCACTGTCAGCATTCTTGTGACTAGGCTTCGACGAGCTGGGCATGTTGTGTCGACGATTTGATACAGCGGATAGTGCTGTGATCTTTGAAGGAGATTCTTCAGCTTTCTCCCTTCTGTCAATATCATACTCAAAAGCTTTGAGGTCAGAGAAGAGATCAAAAGTAGTTATTTCATTAAGATTGCAAGACACACGCATAGCTGTGGTCTTAATGTCCCATCGGGCAGGGAGAGATCTGAAAATTTTTAAGTTCTTCTCCTTTTGAGTATAAATTTTGCCCAACGCTTCAAGTTCACCAACAATACCACTGAATCTGAGGTCAAGTTCCTCAAGTGTCTCAGTTGGTTTCATTTCGAAAGATTCAAATTCTTGAGTCGGGCTTTGAAATCTTGTGTTCTTTTGAGAGCCTGGCCTCCTCACAAATCAACTTGAGTTTATCCTGATTTCCTTGGTCGCTTTCTGACTTTTACCTTCGAGAACGTACCTTTGTCAAGAGTGACAAATAGCGCGTTCTTAGCCACATTGTCGAGGTTGGCACGCTTTCTTTCATCTGTGGTCCATTGCTCGCATTCCTTCTCGAGCATCTCAGCATGGGCTTGGCCTTCAATCCTTGCGGCCGTGTTTACCTTCATGATCTTGATAGGGCCATCCTGTATAACAAAAATCATCTCTTCGTGCATTGCTGCAAGATGAGCCTCCATCCTAATTCTCCAATCATCAAATTCGTTAATAGAGAACATAGGCACTTTGTTGATCATAGAAGTATCCATGTGAAAAATAAGGAAATGAAAGAGACTGTTTTAAAGGGTAAGTGATTTTGGATCTGATTCGGTTAAAAATACGACTGATTCTTTTTAGAATCAACCGCTCCGATACCACTTGTTGGCCACTAAGTATACTGGATATAGCTTGGGAAGTAGTTTAAACAACAAGCTGTATTGATTTTAAATCTGAGTGCGTAGCGGAAGTCTTAAATATAGTAAGTTGCTCTGGATACAGCAACTCGATGTGCAGTGTATACTTAATTAATCACAGTAATTAAAACAAGAAAACTGAAGGTAAATAACACAGTATTTAAAGTGGTTCGAGGTAAACCTCTCTACGTCCACTGGTCCTCCACACAGGAGTAAAAAGTTTATTATAATTACTACGTACATAACTACGTAATTATAACAACACACGATCAATATATCGTTCACACAGATTGATATAAAGATCTTAGCTTCAACCGTTCACACAGATTGGTTGGAGCTAATGCTTTGACTTGCTTCTTCACACACAGTTCTGAAGCTTCGTCTTCTTCGATGCAAATCCTTCACACACAGTTCTGGAGTAGCAACGATTACTCAGTCCACACAGGGCTGATCTGGGTTTGTTCAAAGTATAGAACAGGGTATGAACAACATCTTTGACTTTAAGAGCTTCTAGCTGATGAAGTGTTGTTCAAGATGATGAGCACTGTATATCTCTTAGATCTGAGTTGCAGTAAGCCTTTGAGATATGTTTTGCTCTGATGAATATATTAATAGCTTTGTTACTTGGGTCACTGATCTTCAACGCCTTGATGAGATATATATATAGTCTTCTGGAAAATATATCCGTTGAGATGTATCCGTTGGGCAAGATTCTGTTCCAACGGGATGAAAAAGCACGATCCGGATGAAGGATTTGAAGATCTGTTGACCGACAAGTATTTAAATACTTTATCCTTGAGTATTTAAATACTTCTTTATCAACGGACTTGACTTCAAGATTCCTTCTTTGTCCTGTTGAGAGTCAGATGGAAGATAACCGTATTGGTGATTCGAGACAGCTTCATACTTGGTCTTTATAAGACTTTTCATTGCATCAAAGGTTCCACTATATGCCGGATTCGAGACAAAGCTTTCGATACAGTTGACACTTCAACTCTTCGATACGCTTCTTATCAGTATTGAGGATTGGCATATATGTCAAAACCTATTATCAACACTATTCGATACAGGGATTGGTTATCCCGGCTGTTTCGATACAGGATTTATGTTTTCCCAACAATTTCCCCCTTTTTGACAATTTGCCAAGACTTTAAAACTTTCAAGTCTTCTTGATGATGCCAAAACCTTCTTCATGAAATAATCTTCTTTGATGACTTCTGGCAAATTTCTTGGTCTTCTGTCAAATGGTCTGTCTTTCAGTAACTTAGTCTAATTTATGAACTGCTCGCAGGCGAGTTCGATACAGCTAAGAATTTTTACAACTTAAGCTTATGATTGGCGCGCAGGCACAATCTTACAATGTATTCTAAGTTGCATACAACTGAATCTATGAACTGTTCGGAGACAAGTTCGTACAGCTTATTTATCAAACAATGTTATCTAACAATTTAAGTTATGTAATCATACATCAACACATTTGATTACGAGTTGTAATCTTTCAAGCCAAGCAAACATTTTTATTGATATTCAAAGATAGAGTACACGGTTTGCTGTTTCGAAAGAAAAATTACAAATAACTAAACAAATATTACAAGGATTTCAGCTCCTATAGTCCGCATGTCTCCATGGCCTCTTTTCTGGATCATGGTCGGTCCCACGCCACCAGTGATGTAGGGAGTCATGCCCTCGATCTAGATAGATAGTTCTACCTTCATATGATCTGTCAAAGGCAAGAATCCAGTCTTCTGGATGGGTGATCCGGTCTCCTCTTCTATGCTTGGATTTCATATCTAACTGGAGAGGAAGCTTTCCTTCTTCTAACATCTTCGTGAATTTATCTGCAGCCTCCGCTAATGTCTTATAGCTTTTGAAGATGGCGGATTCCCTGACGAGTTTAACAAAGTATCTCATCAGTTCATTCTTCCTCCATTGCTTCACCTCATCGGAAGTTGGATGGCGGTTGGTTGGCAGACAAACTTCAGAAGGTCTTTGGATTAATCTTTTCCAGGGGACACTGGGGTCATTGAATTCGGGTCGGGAGCCTGGAATCTTAAAACTTTGAGAGGGAGGGGCTAGCTTGTTCAATTCAGCGGTAATGCTGTCTTGAGCAGCATTAAATTCCCTTTCGTGATGTAACCTTATTCTCCTTGCAACTTCTCTTGCTTCTTCCCCCTTTTTGGCGTCATCAAGACGTCCTAGGATCTCCAGTGCGGCATCCTGTTTCGTCTCAATGTTTGTCATTCTCTCGACAAGGGAGGAAAGAACCTGCGACATATCCTTGATACTTTTGTCGTGGGCTCGCAAGTGAAAAGAGTTTTCGATCATAGCTGTTGCGGTCTTGGCCTCAGATATGCGCGTTTTGGATGCCTCTTCTCTCAGGAGTTGCTCTTGTTTCTCTTGCATGATCTTCAGTGCTTGCTTGAATACTTCTGGCAATACAGCGAAGGCTTCTACTACTCGAGAGACTTCATGCTGTAATGTAGTCATCTCTTCGACAACAGAGGTGTGCATCCAATTAAGATCTTTTTCAACTGAGTACAGGGCGTTAACTGCATCCTGGATGAAGACAGTTTGAAGACCAAGAGCACGCAGTCGCTCTTTCCTAGCAGCAGTGCTTGGAGAATCCGGCTGAGCAAAATCTTCAGCTCTATTCAACCTCCTTAGATTCACGGTAGTGCGTGAATTAAGTTGGACATCCTCAGGTACAATACCGTCCTCGGATTCCACGGTTGATGGGGCGGGATCATCATTTTCTAGTTCGGCGGCAGGGGGTGCTTTGTCCTCCTGTTGCGAAGGTGCGTCTGTAGACATGGATACAGGAGGGACTGATTCCTCCTGTTGTCTCTCAGCAATAACTTCTTCTTCTTGAGCGGCGGCAGGCTCGGGTGCCTGTTCCAAAACTATTTCTTCTTCCTCGACTTGAGGGACTGATTCCTCGTTGTCAGGAATGTTTTCTTGCTGTGGCGAAGGGGTCTCACTACGGTTTTATGGCCCTTCGTCATCCTTGGGTTGAGAGGCATCTCTGTCTTGAGCCTCCTCACGACTCATTCTCAGACCAGCTTGTAAAGCATCATCATCGTCGTCTGAGTCATCGTCATCTTTTGGATTTTGGGGAGAGTCCTCGGACTTATCTTTTCCTTTTCTCCTGGCGTCAGATTTTTGCAATAGATGGCTTTCATTTAATTCCTTGCAGTAGAGATTTTCCCATTGGATCAGGGCCTCAACTTCCATCGAGTCCGTCACTTCCAATACAAATCTCTCTTCTTGGCTCCATTCGCTCCAGTTGTATAAGGTGTCATACGGAGCTAGCCTGTAGCTTTTCCATTTAAGGAATCTTTCATAAGCATGGTCAATCTGCACAGAGAGAAGGGTTTTGTTGATAATGGTGTCCGGGGAGGGACTGCGTGCAACGTTTGAGTCCGCTGTAGCGAGGGATTCCTCTACAGGTGTGGGATCCTGTAAGGACGTGGGATTCCTTACAGGGGATGGTGCCCTGAAAGAAGATTGATCCTGTACGGGTGTGGAATCCCGCATAGGAGAAGTAGCGTTTGGCTCCGCAGGGGCAGCCGACTCGCTAGAGTCTTCTAAGTTGGCAGATGTCCGATCATTCGTCTCAGCCGCCAAAGGCTCAGGATCTACTGTCGATACAGTAGCGGGCACCTCTTCCGCAGGGGTTGGGCCCTGGGGTAGCTCTTCAGTTGGTTGCGCCACGGTGGAAACTTCCTCGGAGGTTTTGGTGGATTTAGCTTTAGAAAGCCTCATTAGCTTCCTTTTCGGCTTCTCACCAGCAATGGGTGTCTTGATGTGAGATCTTTTCCTCTTCCTTGAAGACTCCACATCCTGGTACTTCAAAGACATATCCCTTGGGTTTTCAGAAACTGGCATGCTTTTGATTTTAGGGTGGTTGCAGACCATAGTGCTCTGGTTATACACTGTAGGCTTGATGCCTCCTAAGTATATCCGGGAGCTGTTTTTCTTCGCATCAGTGGATTGCGAAAGTCCGCATTTCGTCAAAATATGGTTTAGAATTAAACCAAATGACTTATTCTGAGTGGTAGGCTTGCATACTTCCTCCTTCAAGCGCTTCAAGATTATCTGACACCAGTTGACCTTTTCACAAGTCAAAATTGCAACCATCATCCTGAATCTCAGATTAGTACACATTTCGAATGCACCAGTTCGATTCTCAATGATCCTGCAGCAAAAATCATGTAAATAAACATATGGCAGACAAAAATTCTTCTTGTGATATGTGGTGTGAACCATGTCAACAATAGTTGAGCCGGTGAACAGCCCATAATACTTCGTTATCAGCTCTTGAGACCCAAACGTCTCAAGTTCTTCCATTGTAAGGCCATCAGCAGGTAGCTTGTAAATGTTCTGAAGAAGATCTCGATCGATACAGATCTCCACTCCTTGAATGGTAGCAGTAATATCAGCGACGTGGCCTCCCTGGGCCAGCGGCAGAAAACGAACGGCGGCGTTGAGGTAAAAGTCCTCAACCAAGTGAACATCGTATTTCTTAGCGGTGTGACTCCCAAGGCGGTAGAGACCTTGCTGACGGAGTCGGGTGATGATGAACTCCATGGGTTCGACATGATTTGTTTCAGCGAGAATGCGTTCGATGATGACAGATCTTGAGAAGATCCGTCCATCGATGATGTTTACGGTTTTCTTGAGTGCGGGAGAAGATGTCTGACCAGCCATTTCAAGAAAATGTGAAAGAGAATACACGAAATTTGCAGTAAAACGCAGAAAACTTTGTAGGCTGTATTTGCTTGAGAACTCTTAAATTATGCAGAAAGCGTAAAGAGTCTCTAATGGCGGTATCAGTCCTTCTATATTGGGCGGCGAAGTAGGGTTTTGCAGAGTACGAATGGTCAGATTTTAAGGGATGGGAACCGGTTTTTGAAATCAACGGTCAAGATGGACTGAGTGTAACTGGTACACTTATCCATTAAAATGTTAAAATATGAGTGGGTCCCACTTCTGACATTTGTTGATACCCTAAATGCCTGAAACGGCGATTTTAAAACATTAAACAATTTGAAAACATCGCGGCTTTTGAGATTCAGTTGTCCAGATGTCGTGTAAGGCATTCAATGTAAATGACGTTTGACATAAAACAGGGCACGTGGACAAAAATCATTTTAAAATGAAATAATATAATATATACTGAATCGAAATCCTATAGTATGTGCTGTATCCGCGACGATACAACGTTCCCCCTTAAAAGGTACATATAGGTTTTAATTCCGTACAGCAACTTTTGGATTAATGCTGTGTTCATGGGTCATACTGTATTCCCCCTTAATTATTGCACACGTCAGCTGTAGGATGATTCATATGTCTTTGTTCACTACAGTGCTGTATTAAAGGCTCTGAGTGTACAGATAATTAACGGTGGATACTGTATTCTTGGGTCTTACAGCATTCCCCCTCAATTGTTGAGTAAAACAGTAAATTACTTACAGGGAGTCGGGCTGTAGCATTCCCAATTCTTGTCTAAGCATGTTGAATCTTGCTGTGTCGAGAGGCTTGGTGAAGATGTCGGCCAACTGAATGTCTGTATGAACCTTTTCGAGCCGAACATCCTTGTTCTCGACATGATTCCTTATAAAATGATGCTTCATGTTGATATGCTTAGTGCGCGAGTGCAGGACAGGATTGTGCGTTATTGCAATTGCACTCGTGCTATCACACATGATTGGCGTCTCTCTGGCTTCAATTCCATAATCTGACAACTATTGATGCATCCAAAGGATCTGCATACAGCAGCTACCAGCAGCATAGTATTCTGATTCAGCCGTGGAAAGTGAGTTAGCCAATTGCTTCTTACTGAACCAAGAGACAAGTCTAGGTCCAAGAAAGTGACAAGTTCCACTTGTACTCTTCCTATCTAGCTTGCAGCCTCCGAGATCCGAGTCGCTGTATCCAACTAAATCAAATCCGCCTTCTTTAGGATACCATAGTCCTACATCGACTGTTCCTTTAATGTACTTCAGGATTCGTTTAGCTGTATTGAAGTGTGATTCCTTAGGTACTACTTGATATCTCGCACACACTCCAACAGCAAACTGGATATCGGGTCTGCTAGCTGTTAGGTACAGGAGCGAACCAATGAGCTTCCTATAGAGTGATTGGTCAAACGGCTTTTCGGCTTCATCAGCACTAATTTGCACGGAAGTGATCATGGGGGTTGGCGATGATTTGGAAGTGTTCATTCCAAATTTGTTGAGAAGCTCCTTGCTGTATTTTTCCTGGTTGATGAAAATACCTGTATGCAACTGCTTTACCTGCAAACCTAGGAAATAACTAAGTTCTCCCATCATACTCATTTCAAATTTACTCTGCATGAGATGAGAGAACCTTTGACAGAGCAAGGTTAGTTGAACCAAAAATTATATCATCTACATAGATTTGCACCATTAGAAGGTCATCACCTTCCTGTATTTTGAACAAGGTCTTGTCCACAGCACCTTTCTCAAATCCATTATCGGTTAGATACTGGGACAGGGTCTCATACCATGCTCTAGGGGCTTGCTTAAGTCCATACAGTGCTTTCCTTAGCCTGTATACTAGATCGATATCGTCTGGGTTGGCAAACCCTGGTGGTTGTTCAACATAAACTTCTTCGGCAAGGTCTCCATTTAGGAATGCACTCTTGACGTCCATTTGGTATACAATACAGCTTTTATGGGCGGCAAAGGCTAAGAATATCCTAATGGCTTCTAGTCTGGCTACAGGGGCGAAGGTTTCATCATAGTCTATGCCTTCTTCCTGGCTATAGCCTTGTGCCACTAGTCTTGATTTGTTCCTTATAATAAGTCCATTTCGATCCTTTTTGTTTCGAAACACCCATTTGGTTCCTATAACCGATTGATGTGTAGGTCTGGGTACAAGATACCATACATTGTTTCTTTCGAAACCGTTAAGCTCTTCTTCCATAGATGTTATCCAATGAGAATTATTAAGAGTGTCTATGGTCGAAACAGGTTCGGACTGGGCTAAGAATACAGCAATAGTGCACATGTTGAGTCTTCTAAGCTCAAATTGAGATTTCCATTCAGGGAATTGTGATATCTCAGTATCTAGTTCTTCTTGTGCACAAAGTACATTTCCTTGTGTACTATGTATTCTCCTACGAGTAGAAACACCAGCATCTATGTTTCCAATGATCAGCTCTTGCGGGTGATCTCTCAACCATCTTCGGTCGGGTTCTAATTCGGGGTCCCGTACTGTATCGAGAGTTTCTGTAGATACAGCTTCAGCTTGTACAGCATCGGCTTCATCTACGTCAATTCTTACAGCTGCGGGGTTGATTTCTAGATCAACGACAGGTTCTATTTGAGTTGGAGGATCCAAGATAGAGAGTTGTTGGATGTTCTGAGTAATATCATCTACTCCAGTCGAGTCATGGTGAGGTTCGTCGAACACTACATGAACTGATTCCTCGATTGTCAGCTTCCTTTTATTAAAGATCATGTAAGCTTTGCTGACGGAGGAGTATCCTACAAATATTCCTTCATCTGATTTCTCATCAAAGGTTCTAAGTTGATCCTTCCCATTATTCAACACATAACACCTGCATCCAAAAATGTGAAAATATGAAACTAACGGAGTTTTGTTGTTCCATACCTCATATGCTGTTTTGTTGTGGTGCTTGTTGACGATACATCGGTTTGGAGTGTAGCATGCTGTATTGGTTGCTTCACCCCAGAAACGCTGTGGAAACTTGCTTGCGGCAATCATTGTCCTTGTAGCTTCTTTTAGCGTCCTGTTCTTTCGCTCGGCAACACTATTTTGTTGAGGTGTACGGGCAGCTGAGTATTCGTGCTGTATCCCATTCTCCGAACAGTATTACTCTATAAAGCGGTTAGTAAATTCTGTACCTCTGTCGGAACTAATGCACACGATACTCAATGCCTTTTCATTTTAAAGCTTTCTTAGGAGCTCTGGCAGCTTTGATGTTGTTTCCTTCTTCTTGCTAAGGAAAATTGTCCAAGCATACCTGGAATAGTCATCAACAACAACAAGGCAGTATTTCTTACCTCCCAAACTTACTGGGTCTACAGGACCGTAGAGATCCATGTGTAGCATCTCCAATACTCTTTGGGTTGAAAGGTAGGAATTGCTCTTCAGGGTTGATTTGATTTGCTTGCCTTTGTGACACGGTCCGCAGACGCTGTCCTTTTTGAATGACACATTTGGCAATCCTCTTACCATTCCATGTCTTGAGAGCTTGTTGATCGTCTTGAAGTTGACGTGAGACATCCTCTTGTGCCATAACCAGCTAAGATCTGCAGTGCCTTTGGCAACAAAGCATGGAATTGAGGAGCTCATAGGCTTCCAATCAGCAATATACATGTTACCTGATCTGCTTCCTGTAAGCACAACTTCTTTGGTCTGGATGTTCTTGACTCTACAGCCATCTATATAGAATTCACCAAAAACTGTTAATCACAGAACTGGATAATGCTAAGTAGATTGTACTGTAAGCCTTCAACATATGCAACATTGGTGACTTTGAATTTTCCGACAAGTAGGTTTCCTTTCCCTATTGTTCTTCCTTTAGATTTATCACCGAAACGAACTTTTGGACCGCGACCTTCCACGAAATCTGATAGCTTGCTTCTATCTCCGGTCATGTGCCGAGAGCATCCGCTATCGAAGTACCAGGTGTCCTCCTCTACGATGTCCTGTATGCAAAAAGATTAAGTAGATTTAGGTCCCCTTTGATTTTTGGGTCCATGAATGTTAGTGCCTTTAGGTACCCAAGTTTTCCTGACAGCAATTGGTTTACTGTAGATCACATTCGGTACAGTGTTGCGGTATCTACGTGGGGCATACATGTAGTCGCTATAACCATGATAATTATTATGCATGTAAAATTCAGGGTTATTATTATTAATCCAGTACGAGTGCCGTCTTGGAGGTGGAGCCATTTTCTTTGGCCTAACAGCTTGCCTTCTGGGTCTCCAGTTGGATTCCCAACGCTGTTGTTGATACTGAACGGACACCTGCTTTCTCGATGAATAACGGCTCGTATCAATACCTCGCCATTGCATCTTGAAAGTACTGCCGTGCGGGCCTTTGGTAGTTGGATACAGCCTTCCTTCTGAACGGCTGTTGGCGCTGTTGATATGCTCTGGGAGTATGCTGTTGAGTGCGCCTCACAGGTTGGAACGGCTTATGATTCCGCTGTCTGGAATAGGATTGCGGGGGCGGAATGGCAGCCTTCGGTTTTCGCGGTGCAGAGGGTTCCTTCTCAGGACTTGGAGTTTCTTTCGACACAGGAATGTGTTCCACACTCTTGACGAATACTGTACTAGTTTTCCCTTTGTTTGAACATGAGCTGTATCCTAAGCCACTTTTATCATGAGCATGTTGCCCAGTGCTCAGAATTTCTTCCATTCTTTTGGACGATTTCTCGAACGATTTCAGAATGGTCTCAAGTTCATCTTCTCGTATTTCGAGAGTTTTGACTTTGGCTTGAAGTAGAACCAAATCATTTGTCTTGCTCTCATTATGAGTTTTAACCTCACTTAGTTCGTGAGCAAGTTGATGATTGCTCTCCATGAGTTTTTCATAATCGACTTTGCTGGTTTCACAATCAATGGACATATTTTCATAATTTATTTTCAGCAAGTCATTTTCATCTTTCAGCTCTAAGTTAGATAGTTGGAGCTGTATATTCTCGGTTTTCAATGTCTCATGGGCCTTTTGAATGTTTTTAAATTCATTCATCATGTTTTCAAAAGTATGAGATGCATTTAATGGAATAGCTGAGGTTGAGCTTACCTCATCATCGCTATCTTCACCTTCAGGAATGTCCTTTGCCATAAAGCACATATATGCTTTATCATCGAACTCATCATCAGATGAATCACTTTCAGTGACCACCTGAAGACATTCTTCTGATTTGGATGGTGTGGGGGAGGCTTCTGATTCTCCAATCAGGGCCTTGAGCTTGTTTTTCCAAGCACGTCTTTTTTCATCTCTCTCTTGTTGCTCGGCTTCCGGCAACCTTTGAACTTTGGGATGAGGACATTTATTTGCATAATGCCCTGGTTTCCTGCAATTATAGCACATGTTAGCATCACCGGATGAAGTTTCAGTACTTAACTTGTGGACAGTTTGGGCTCAGTAGGAGTCTTTCCATCGCTTGATGAACTTTTGAATTTGTGCATGAGAATCGCCAATTCATCTTGAGACAGGATGTCGTCACATCACAAGATTCTTGTGACTAGGCTTCGACGAGATGGGCATGCTGTGTCGACGATTTGATACAGCGGCTAGTGCTGTGATCTTTGAAGGAGATTCTTCAGCTTTCTCTCTTCTGTCAATATCATACTCAAAAGCTTTGAGGTCAGAGAAGAGATCAAAAGTAGTTATTTCATTAAGATTGCAAGACACAAGCATAGCTGTGGTCTTAATGTCCCATCGGGCAGGGAGAGATCTGAAAATTTTTAAGTTCTTCTCCTTTTGAGTATAAATTTTGCCCAACGCTTCAAGTTCACCAACAATACCACTGAATCTGAGGTCAAGTTCTTCAAGTGTCTCAGTTGGTTTCATTTCGAAAGATTCAAATTGCTGAGTCAGTTTTGAAATCTTGTTTTCTTTTGAGAGCTCAGTTCCCTCACAAATAAACTTGAGTTTATCCCGGATTTCCTTGGCTGTTTTACAGCTTTTTACCTTCGAGAACGTGCCTTTGTCAAGAGTGACAAATAGCGCGTTCTTAGCCACATTGTCGAGGTTGGCACGCTTTCTTTCATCTGTGGTCCATTGCTCGCATTTCTTCTCGAGCATCTCAGCATGGGCTTGGCCTTCAATCCTTGCGGCCGTGTTTACCTTCATGATCTTGATAGGGCCATCCAGTATAACAAAAACCATCTCTTCGTGCATTGCTGCAAGATGAGCCTCCATCCTAATTCTCCAATCATCAAATTCGTTAATAGAGAACATAGGCACTTTGTTGATCGTAGAAGTATCCATGTGAAAATAAGGAAATGAAAGAGACTGTTTTAAAGGGTAAGTGATTTTGGATCTGATTCGGTTGAAAATACGACTGATTCTTTTTAGAATCAACCGCTCCGATACCACTTGTTGGCCACTAAGTATACTGGATACAGCTTGGGAAGTAGTTTAAACAACAAGCTGTATTGATTTTAAATCTGAGTGCGTAGCGGAAGTCTTAAATATAGTAAGTTGCTCTGGATACAGCAACTCGATGTGCAGTGTATACTTAATTAATCACAGTAATTAAAACAGTAAAAACTGAAGGTAAATAACACAGTATTTAAAGTGGTTCGAGGTAAACCTCTCTACGTCCACTGGTCCTCCACACAGGAGTAAAAAGTTTATTATAATTACTACGTACATAACTACGTAATTATAACAACACACGATCAATATATTGTTCACACAGATTGATATAAAGATCTTAGCTTCAACCGTTCACACAGATTGGTTGGAGCTAATGCTTTGACTTGCTTCTTCACACACAGTTCTGAAGCTTCGTCTTCTTCGATGCAAATCCTTCACACACAGTTCTGGAGTAGCAACGATTACTCAGTCCACACAGGGCTGATCTGGGTTTGTTCAAAGTATAGAACAGGGTATGAACAACATCTTTGACTTTAAGAGCTTCTAGCTGATGAAGTGTTGTTCAAGATGATGAGCACTGTATATCTCTTAGATCTGAGTTGCAGTAAGCCTTTGAGATATGTTTTGCTCTGATGAATATATTAATAGCTTTGTTACTTGGGTCACTGATCTTCAACGCCTTGATGAGATATATATATAGTCTTCTGGAAAATATATCCGTTGAGATGTATCCGTTGGGCAAGATTCTGTTCCAACGGGATGAAAAAGCACGATCCGGATTTAGCGGGATTTGAAGTTCTGTTGACTGACAGTATTTAAATACTTTATCCTTGAGTATTTAAATACTTCTTTATCAACGGGACTTGACTTCTGAAGATTCCTTCTTTGTCCTGTTGAGAGCTGTATGGAAGATCACTGTATTGGTGATTCGAGACAGTTTCCATACTTGGTCTTTATAAGACTTTTTCGCTGTACTGAAAGGTTCCACTATATGCTGGATTCGAGACAGGCTTTCGATACAGGTTGACACTTCAGCTCTTCGATACAGTTTCCTTACTGTATTGAGGATTGGCATATATGTCAAAACCTCTTATGATTGGCGCGCAGGCACAATCTTACAATGTATTCTAAGTTGCATACAACTGAATCTATGAACTGTTCGGAGACAAGTTCGTACAGCTTATTTATCAAACAAGTTTCTATACTTGTGATTGTTATCTAATAATTTAAGTTATGTAATCATACATCAACACAGTTGATTACGAGTTGTAATCTTTCAAGCCAAGCAAACATTTTTATTGATATTCAAAGATAGAGTACACGGTTTGCTGTTTCGAAAGAAAAATTACAAATAACTAAGCAAATATTACAAGGATTTCAGCTCCTATAGTCCGCATGTCTCCATGGCCTCTTTTCTGGATCATGGTCGGTCCCACGCCACCAGTGCTGTAGGGAGTCATGCCCTCGATCTAGATAGATAGCTCTACCTTCATATGATCTGTCAAAGGCAAGAATCCAGTCTTCTGGATGGGTGATCCGATCTCCTCTTCTATGCTTGGATTTCATATCTAACTGGAGAGGAAGCTTTCCTTCTTCTAACATCTTCGTGAATTTATCTGCAGCCTCCGCTAATGTCTTATAGCTTTTGAAGATGACGGATTCCCTGACGAGTTTAACAAAGTATCTCATCAGTTCATTCTTCCTCCATTGCTTCACCTCATCGGAAGTTGGATGGCGGTTGGTTGGCAGACAAACTTCAGAAGGTCTTTGGATTAATCTTTGCCAGGGGACATTGGGGTCATTGAATTCGGGTCGGGAGCCTGGAATCTTAAAACTTTGAGAGGGAGGGGATAGCTTGTTCAATTCAGCGGTAATGCTGTCTTGAGCAGCATTAAATTCCCTTTCGTGTTGTAACCTTATTCTCCTTGCAGCTTCTCTTGTTTCTTCCCCCTTTTTGGCGTCATCAAGACGTCCTAGGATCTCCAGTGCGGCATCCTGTTTCGTCTCAATGTTTGTCATTCTCTCGACAAGGGAGGAAAGAACCTGCGACATATCCTTGATACTTTTGTCGTGGGCTCGCAAGTGAAAAGAGTTTTCGATCATAGCTATTGCGGTCTTGGCCTCAGATATGCGCGTTTTGGATGCCTCTTCTCTGAGGAGTTGCTCTTGTTTATCTTGCATGATCTTCAGTGCTTGCTTGAATACTTCTGGCAATAGAGTGAAGGCTTCTACTACTCGAGAGACTTCATGCTGTAATGTAGTCATCTCTTCGACAACAGAGGTGTGCATCCAATTAAGATCTTTTTCAACTGAGTACAGGGCGTTAACTGCATCCTGGATGAAGACAGTTTGAAGACCAAGAGCACGCAGTCGCTCTTTCCTAGCAGCAGTGCTTGGAGAATCCGGCTGAGCAAAATCTTCAGCTCTATTCAACCTCCTTAGATTCACGGTAGTGCGTGAATTAAGTTGGACATCCTCAGGTACAATACCGTCCTCGGATTCCACGGTTGATGGGGCGGGATCAGCATTTTCTGGTTCGGCTGCAGGGGGTGCTGTGTCCTCCTGTTGCGAAGGTGCGTCTGTAGACATGGATACAGGAGGGACTGATTCCTCCTGTTGTCTCTCAGCAACAACTTCTTCTTCTTGAGCGGCGGAAGGCTCGGGTGCCTGTTCCAAAACTATTTCTTCTTCCTCGACTTGAGGGACTGATTCCTCGTTGTCAGGAATGTTTTCTTGCTGTGGCGAAGGGGTCTCACTACGGTTTGATGGCCCTTCGTCATCCTTGGGTTGAGAGGCATCTCTGTCTTGAGCCTCCTCACGACTCATTCTCAGACCAGCTTGTAAAGCATCATCATCGTCGTCTGAGTCATCGTCATCTTTTGGATTTTGGGGAGGGTCCTCGGACTTATCTTTTCCTTTTCTCCTGGCGTCAGATTTTTGCAATAGATGGCTTTCATTTAATTCCTTGCAGTAGAGATTTTCCCATTGGATCAGGGCCTCAACTTCCATCGAGTCCGTCACTTCCAATACAAATCTCTCTTCTTGGCTCCATTCGCTCCAGTTGTATAAGGTGTCATACGGAGCTAGCCTGTAGCTTTTCCATTTAAGGAATCTTTCATAAGCATGGTCAATCTGCACATAGAGAGGGGTTTTGTTGAAAATGGTGTCCGGGGAGGGACTGCGTGCAACGTCTGAGTCCGCTGTAGCGAGGGATTCCTCTACAGGTGTGTGTGGGATCCTTTAGGGATGTGGGATTCCTTACAGGGGATGGTGCCCTGAAAGAAGATTGATCCTGTACGGGTGTGGAATCCCGCATAGGAGAAGTAGCGTTTGGCTCCGCAGGGGCAGCCGACTCGCTAGAGTCTTCTAAGTTGGCAGATGTCCGATCATCCGTCTCAGCCGCCAAAGGCTCAGGATCTACTGTCGATACAGTAGCGGGCACCTCTTCCGCAGGGGTTGGGCCCTGGGGTAGTTCTTCAGTTGGTTGCGCCACGGTGGAAACTTCCTCGGAGGTTTTAGTGGATTTAGCTTTAGAAAGCCTCATTAGCTTCCTTTTCGGCTTCTCACCAGCAATGGGTGTCTTGCTGTGAGATCTTTTCCTCTTCCTTGAAGACTCCACATCCTGGTACTTCAAAGACATATCCCTTGGGTTTTCAGAAACTGGCATGCTTTTGATTTTAGGGTGGTTGCAGACCATAGTGCTCTAGTTATACGTTGTAGGCTTGATGCCTCCTAAGTATATCCGGGAGCTGTTTTTCTTCGCATCAGTGGATTGCGAAAGTCCGCATTTCGTCAAAATATGGTTTTGAATTAAACCAAATGACTTCTTCTGAGTGGCAGGCTTGCATACTTCCTCCTGCAAGCGCTTCAAGATTATCTGACACCAGTTGACCTTTTCACAGGTCAAAATTGCAACCATCATCCTGAATCTCAGATTAGTACACATTTCGAATGCACCAGTTCGATTCTCAATGATCCTGCAGCAAAAATCATGTAAATAAACATATGGCAGACAAAAATTCTTCTTGTGATATGTGGTGTGAACCATGTCAACAACAGTTGAGCCGGTGAACAGCCCATAATACTTCGTTATCAGCTCTTGAGACCCAAACATCTCAAGTTCTTCCATTGTAAGGCCATCAGCAGGTAGCTTGTAAATGTTCTGAAGAAGATCTCGATCGATACAGATCTCCACTCCTTGAATGGTAGCAGTAATATCAGCGACGTGGCCTCCCTGGGCCAGCGGCAGAAAACGAACGACGGCGTTGAGGTAAAAGTCCTCAACCAAGTGAACATCGTATTTCTCAGTGGTGTGACTCCCAAGGCGGTAGAGACCTTGCTGACGGAGTCGGGTGATGATGAACTCCATGGGTTCGACATGATTTGTTTCAGCGAGAATGCGTTCGATGATGACAGATCTTGAGCAGATCCGTCCATCGATGATGTTTGCGGTTTTCTTGAGTGCGGGAGAAGATGTCTGACCAGCCATTTCAAGAAAATGTGAAAGAGAATACACGAAATTTGCAGTAAAACGCAGAAAACTTTGTAGGCTGTATTTGCTTGAGAACTCTTAAATTATGCAGAAAGCGTAAAGAGTCTCTAATGGCAGTATGAGTCCTTTTATATTGGGCGGCGAAGTAGGGTTTTGCAGAGTACGAATGGTCAGATTTTAAGGGATGGGAACCGGTTTTTGAAATCAACGATCAAGATGGACTGAGTGTAACTGGTACACTTATCCATTAAAATGTTAAAATATGAGAGGGTCCCACTTCTGACATTTGTTGATACCCTAAATGCCTGAAACGGCGATTTTAAAACATTAAACAATTTGAAAACGTCGCGGCTTTTGAGATTCAGTTGTCCAGATGTCGTGTAAGGCATTCAATGTAAATGACGTTTGACATAAAACAGGGCACGTGGACAAAAATCATTTTAAAATGAAATAATATAATATATACTGAATCGAAATCCTATAGTATGTGTTGTATCCGCGACGATACAGCGTTCCCCCTTAAAAGGTACATATAGGTTTTAATTCCATACAGCAACTTTTGGATTAATGTTGTGTTCATGGGTCATACTGTATTCCCCCTTAATTATTGCACACGTCAGCTGTAGGATGATTCATATGTCTTTGTTCACTACAGTGCTGTATTAAAGGCTCTGAGTGTACAGATAATTAACGGTGGATACTGTTGTTAGGAATATGCCCTCGAATGCCACTCAGAGGATGAGAGAGTGAGAGCAATTGTATTGTAATTATGAATATTATATTTAATAAGGCAATTATTATTTCTATATTATTGTATATCACTGGCATTGTGATTTGGTATATAGAATAGTAGTCCTTGCATTTGAGAGTGAACATTCTACTCCTTATAGAGATAAGGAGATAGGCACTAGAAGTGTTTAGAGCTCGAATGCTTAACTAGTTCGCAAGTCGATAAAACTTAACAGGACATTAAGTTTTAATAAGACTTGTATAATCGATGCTGGACGTGTGCACGTCTTGATAGCATAGTTATAAGTATATTGGTGGGACCAAGATACTCGAACACGACTCATACTCGATTCACCACACGGTATTCACTCTCGAAGAGTCGATGACGAATCGAAAGGTTGTGATAGTATACGTGGACCTTTGACTTGAGGGTTCGGTAGAAGATGTGTCTCGTGACGTTTAGTTTGTCATTAGAGTAGTTAGACTCATTTGCTTAATTGCCGAGTCGACCTCGGTGCGGACTATACGGCAGTAGCGCCTTTTGCCGTACGCCAAGAAAGGATTCTATCTCCCGTTAGTGAGCAAAGCGAATGTCCTATACGGTTAATGGCAAATAAGATCATAAGTCTTTGGCCAAAGCATTCGATATAGTCGTATTAGATACACTATTAATCGTCGGTCTTGATTTGCATTAACACATGTATAGAGTTTAGTCAACAGTAGGTTTGACTTTACCGTGACCGAAGACTTGACCGACATCTCGATGAAGGGTCTATACGTATATAGTATTCACGACATAATGGTTCGAATGATTCGTTCATTCGTTCTCGATCGGGGTTTACGGTGCGGCCCGCCAGTCGGCTAAGTGTTGCCCGCACTCATTGGTTCCTCCCAATGCCTACCGAGACGAACCTACGAGTCGCGCAATAGGATCATTGATGGATAAATATGAATTAATAATCTCTCTTATAATATTAGATATTAGATATCTAATTTTGATTTATCGGATAAATCAAATAGCGGTCTAATGAATTGTAAGTAGTTACCGGGTGATTACTTTAATTCATAAATTATATTTCTTAGAGAAATATATATTTGTGTTTGATATAATTAATTAATTGGATTAATTAATTAGTCCAAACACATTGGAAATAAAACGGATTCGTTTGACGAACATCCGGTACACGAGGGATTCGTTTTGACGAACATCCAAGACACGAGCCGAGTAAATTCGACCCGCCTTCTTGGAAATTTCCCTTAAGGCCACCCCCCTCCATCTCTTGTCTCTTATATACTTATTTTATGTCACTAGGTGACATATGTGAGGTGTATTTGATACCCTCAATCATGTGTTAAAGGTAGACTTTCATTTTTTTATAAATAAAAGTCTTTAAAAAGGAGTTATGATAACTTCTTCTTGCTTTAACTCATAATCACGAATTTGAGAGAGAGAGTAAGGTAGAAAACTTCATCTTGATCTTAGAGACAAGATATAAGAAGAATACATTGAGAGAGAAAATTCTACAAGCTTCCCTAGCCGCATTCTTGAAGAAAGGAAGCTTGTCGATTTTTCCATCAAGTTCCGCGTGT
The DNA here is from genome assembly GCA_033398695.1 of Orobanche coerulescens. NCBI lineage: Eukaryota > Viridiplantae > Streptophyta > Magnoliopsida > Lamiales > Orobanchaceae > Orobanche > Orobanche coerulescens. The sequence continues at coordinate 187,513,106 of CM065803.1, read as the reverse complement.
GAAGTAGAGGCATCTTGCTTTAGGTGCTAGGAACGAACGGCTCTTCATCATAATCATCATCATACTAAGGTTTTTCTGAGACATCATAGGTATTGGACTTTGATTCCTTGAAATTCTTATTTATATTAACGAATATACTTTACTTGATCGATCATCTTAGGTATTACGTTTATTCTTCCGTTGCGTTTATTTTCCGAGGAATCCCAACAAAGGGTATCGGAGCGAGGTCAAATATATCGTATATACGATCATCTTTGCATTTGGAATGTTATTTGATGAAGTTTATGATTTAGAATCATAATAGATATAATCGAAGAAATTTAATCGTTCGTAGTAAGTCAAGTTTCGACTATTTTATGTGAATTATAAATCTGAAAAATTTGATTTTGTTGATTTATAAGTTCTTCATGAAGTTAAGAAACTTTTTCGCTTTGGAAGTAGTCGAAAAATGAGAAAACGGGGTTAAACACGAATACCGCATTTAAGACGAAATCACGGCAGCAGCTATCGATCGCCGCTCGCCGCCGAGAGTGACTCGCTAGCTCATGTAGCTGCTCGCCGCCACTGCCGGCAATGGGCCGAGAGTGACTCGGCCCCGCTGGTTTTCGGCCCGATTTTGAATCGGGCCGTGGTCAGCCTCGATACCGGATTTTCCGACTCCATTTTTGTGTTTATATTTCGTTGTAATAATTTCCAAATTTAAATTGGATTTAATTAGATTTAATAAAATATTTAGAATATTTTTTAAGGGAAATTATTAGACGAGAATATTATTTTGGCGGATTACTTTGAACGGATTAAAATGACGATTATAAATATTAATTTGATTAATATTGTAGAAATTAAATAAATTAATTTTTATATTAATGGATTAATATATTAATTGATTATTTAATTTTATTTACCGTTACATGTTGTATTAAATGCCTTATGTGATGGTGATATAGCTCGTGGACTTAGTTGTTGATTTCTTCGATTCGATATGGTTGTAAAGGCCATTTTGAGCCTATTTATTTTTACTAGAAAATATGTATAAAAGGATGTATTGTTCAATGATGTAATTATTCATATGGCTATGACGAAGACCGAAGACGACCGATCGAAGACGAAGAATCAATACTCGTATTTTTCTTTTCGTTATTTGGCTTGGCCCAATACTTAGGAAAAAGTCCATGAGCTATATGTTGGTAGTAACTAGGTTGCTATTTATTGTTTTTCATTTTGAATGATTGACAAATCACAAACCGCGCTTATAAACGGATTAATGTGCAAAGTGTAACATATAATCGCGTTAATACTCCCACTTACAAACACTAAGTTATAAAGGTTACGAGGTTTCCTACCCTCCGTCAAACTCATGGAAAATTGAAATCTAAACCGAATATTATTCTTCCGAGTATGTCGGGTAATATTTTTGGGGAAAGTTGATAAATTCCTAGAGTGCATTAGATGCCTTTGGTTGTGACAAATCAAACCCCTATAAACCGTATGGGTTGCCGGGTAAGATTCAATTGTCGACTAATAGGAGTTGACGGTTTAAACTTAGATAGTTCAATGAGCCATAGAAACCGAATGGGTTGAGGGCAAGTGAACTAGGGGTAAAAGAAGATCGAATCATCCATTAGATGGGTTGGTATTAGACACCACTTTATAAAGAATAATAGAATATAAACCGTATGGGTTGCCCTCTATTAAACTTTGTAAAGAAATCGATCACCACTATGAAGTCACCCAAGACTTCCTGATTTAACATGGGAGTGTGTAAATGCCGATAAAATAGTGGGAGCCGAGTGATTAATAAAGAAAGTCCTTAAATTCTTTACTCGGATCATAATTAAACAATCACTAACAAATCTCGAATTATTCTCTCAGCTAACAAAACTCTCAATATGACAATGAACCCACTCGCTATACTACTTGAAAAGAACGTCCTGATCGTCCGAACTATGTGGATCGGCTTCTAACTTGAGGATTGTCCTAACTATGGAAATCTTGCCGATACGTCTTGAGGCGGACATCCCGGCTCCCTGCAAGAACCCGAGCCAATCAGAAGATGTCGATGCCCATGAGAAATGGGTAAAAGACGACATAAGAGTGCGAGGGTACATGTTAGGCTCAATGACCAATGAGCTTCAACGTGCCCATGAAAAGATGACGTCTTCACGAGCCATCTTAGCGCACTGGCCGAGCTCTATGGAGAGCATAGCCGAACCGCTAGATATGAGATATCAAAGCAATTATTCGGCGCGGGATGAAGGAAGGAGAGAAGGTTGGGGACCATGTCCTCAAGATGATCTCGATGATTGAGAGATTGGAAGCTCTTGATTTTCGATGCATGCATCTCTCCAAATCGACCTTATCCTGCAGTCACTTCCCGACTCCTTTTCCCAATTTGTCATGAACTTCAACCGCAATGAGATTGCATGTAACTTAGCCGGGCTAATGAACAAACCGACAACCGCCTGGCCTCGATGAAGACAAAGGGAAAGGAAGTCGCACTTGTGATTTCTTCTAAGACTTGGAAGTCCAAGAATAAGAAGAAAAAGAACAAGAAGCGATTAGGTCCGATAGCCAAGATCGACAAGGGAAGGGGCAAGGCCCCAATGGTTCAAAAGAGCAAAGGGGCCAAGAAAACGGATGTATGCCTCAATGCGGTGAGCTAGGCCACTGGAAGAGGTATTGTCCAAAGCTTGACCATAATGCGCCTTCAGTACGGAACTATTGGTTTTAGAAACAAATTGTTCTGTAACTGTATATTCTACTTCTTGGATACTTGATTCCGGTGCGAGTTCTCACATTTGTACAATGAATCAGGATCTGGAACGAAGTAGGAAGCTGGATTCAGGGGAGGTGATGGTCACCGTCGGAAGTGGGCATAGTGTCGAGGCTTCTGATATCGGATCCCTTATGTTGGATTTAGAATCTGGTTTTATTCTCACTTTAGATGATGTACTTGTTTTGCCCAAGGGGCACAAGAATATTGTATCAATTCCGGTCATGGACCGAAAGGGATTTCACTTCTTTATTGGAGATGGGTCCTGTCGTATTTATTTCAGAAATAAATTGGTTGGTACTGCTACATTATTAAATGGTTTATACCATTTAAATTTAAAGAATAAGACAATTGTGAACACTATAACTAGGAAGCGTGGTAGGGATGAAACGAACCAAGCACTTAAGTGGCATCTTAGACTTGGTCATATCGGTCAGACCAAGGTTCATAAAATGGAGAAAGATGGGCTTACGGGTCCATTGGGATCGATCCCTATCCAACTTGTGAATCTTGCCTTCAAGGCAAAATGACTAAGTTACCCTTCGCAGGACTTTTGAAAGAGTCAAAAACTTCGATTGATCCATACCGACGCCTGTGGCCCTTTTGAAGTGGCACGAGACGGCTTTCGATTTCATTACATTTATCGATGACCATACTGTATGGATTCGTACTTAATGAAACATAAGTCTGAAGCTTTTGATAAATTCAAGGAATTTAAAGCCCTAGTTGAAAATCAAACAGTAACCGTGTTAAGACTCTTAGGTCGATCTGGTGGTGAGTACATGAGTACCGAATTTGATGAGTTCTTAAAAGAACTAGGAATAGTGTCACAATTCACACCTCCAGCTACTCCACAATTAAATGGTGTATCAGAAAGAAGGAACCGAACCTTGTTGGACATGGTTCGCTCCATGCTAAACTATACTGATCTACCGATTTATCTGTGGGGTTACGCGCTCCTTACTGCTGTGCATATCTTGAACAGATGTCCTTCCAAATCCGTTCCTAAGACTCCCCATGAGATGTGGAGAGGTAGGAAACCAAGTCTTAATCACATTAGGATTTGGGGATGCCCTGCTTATGTCAAGAAGACTAAAGTAGAGAAATTGGAAACTAGGTCTGTGAAAGGTCGTTTCATAGGATATCCAGGGGATTCCATGGGATATCTATTCTACATGCACGAAGATCATAGGATCATCGTTGCTATACAAGCACACTTCCTGGAAGATCAGTTTATTCAGGAAGGAGGGGCAGGTAGAAATATTTCTTTGGAAGAAATAAAAGAAACACCAAATGAGACACCTATGCAAGATACAAGAACCAAACCTTCTGAAATACAAATACAACCTCGCAAGTCTAGTAGAATTTCTCAATTACGGAGAGGTATGGCTATCTGCATCAAGAGGAACTGGGTGTCCATGAGATGACGAAAGTAGTCAAGAGAAAGATCCTTCTACATACGACCAAGCGATGGTAGACGTTGACTCCACCAAATGGCAAGAAGCTATGGAAGCCGAGATAGACTCAATGCATGCTAATCGTGTCCTGGACTTTAGTAGATCGTCCTAAAGGCATAGTGCCTATTGGAAACAAATGGATCTATAAGAGAAAGACTGATGGAGATGGCAAGGTTGATACCTATAAGGCCAGGCTTGTGGCAAAGGGTTATTCCCAAAGAGAAGGAATTGATTACTTTGAGACCTTCTCGCCTGTAGCTATGATTAAGTCTATTCGCATGATGCTTGCTATAACAGCCCACTTAGATTATGAAATATGGCAAATGGATGTGAAAACGGCATTCCTAAATGGATTCCTCGAGGAGGAGATTTATATGGAACAGCCTAAGGGATTCATATCTCAAACCAATATTCATAAAGTATGCAAACTTCAGCGTGCAATTTATGGACTGAAGCAAGCTTCACGGAGTTGGAATCTTCGTTTTAACGAGACAGTCAAAGAGTTTGATTTTGTCCAAAACGAAGAAGAGCCCTGTATTTACAAGAAGGTTAGTGGGAGCAAAATTGCGTTCTTAATACTATATGTAGATGACATTCTACTTATAGGAAATGACGTAGGAATGCTCGATTACGTGAAAGCTTGGCTTTCTAAAGAGTTCTCAATGAAAGACTTGGGAGAAGCTACCTATATTCAGGTATTCGTCTCTACCGGATAGAGCGAAAAGAATGTTAGGTCTTTCCCAAGCCCTCTACATAGAAAAGATCCTCAAGCGATTTAGGATGGAAGATTCTAAAAGAGGGTTTCTACCTATGCAACATGGTGCAAAACTTTCCTTAGAGATGTGTCCTCAAAGTGAGGAAGATAGAAAGGAAATGAGCAAGGTACCTTATGCTTCAAAGCAGAGGTAGCCTTATGTATGCAATGATTTGCACTAGACGGACATTGCCTATCTTTGTAAGCGTAGTAAGTCGGTTTCGATCAAATCCAGTGAACATTGGATCTTGTAAAGAACATTCTTAAGTACCTAAGGAGGACTAAAGACTTGGTTCTTACATACGGCGGTGGAGAACTAAGAGTGATGGGTTATACAGACTCGCATTTTTCGGGGACATGGATGCTCGATGTCCACATCAGTATATCTTTACTCCGAATGGTGGGGCGCTGAGAAGTGCCAAGCAAAGTTCGACCGCTATCTCCACATGTCAAGCCGACATCAGCAAACCACGAGGTCGCTAAAGAAGCTTTTGGATAAAGAAGTTCACCGAGGAACTTCAAGTGGTTCCTAACGCAGAGAAGCCCGTGACACTGTTTTGTGACAACGATGGAGTCTGCACGTGCTAAGGAGCCTAGGGCTCACCACAACACCAAACATATTGCGAGAAAATATCATTTTGTTAGAGAAATGGTTCGGGATGGGAATGTTACATCAGAGAGTAGACACAAAGAAATAACGTTGCCGATCCGCTTACTAAGCCACTATCTCGAAGGTCTTAGAGAGACATCTGGAGAGTATGGGTATTAGATACCATAGTTTGTGGCATTGAGTGCAAGTGGGAGATTGTTAGGAATATGCCCTCGAATGCCACTCGGAGGATGAGAGAGTGAGAGCAATTGTATTGTAATTATGAATATTATATTTAATAAGGCAATTATTATTTCTATATTATTGTATATCACGGCATTGTGATTTGGTATATAGAATAGTAGTCCTTGCATTTGAGAGTGAACATTCTACTCCTTATAGAGATAAGGAGATAGGCACTAGAAGTGTTTAGAGCTCGAATGCTTAACTAGTTCGCAAGTCGATAAAACTTAACAGACATTAAGTTTTAATAAGACTTGTATAATCGATGCTAGGACGTGTGCACGTCTTGATAGCATAGTTATAAGTATATTGGTGGGACCAAGATACTCGAACACGACTCATACTCGATTCACCACACGGTATTCACTCTCGAAGAGTCGATGACGAATCGAAAGGTTGTGATAGTATACGTGGACCTTTGACTTGAGGGTTCGGTAGAAGATGTGTCTGTGACGTTTAGTTTGTCATTAGAGTAGTTAGACTCATTTGCTTAATTGCCGAGTCGACCTCGAAGTGCGGACTATACGGGCGGTGTAGCGCCTTTGCCGACGCCAAGAAAGGATTCTATCTCCTGTTAGTGAGCAGCGAATGTCCTATACGGTTAATGGCAAATAAGATCATAAGTCTTTGGCCAAAGCATTCTGATATAGTCGTATTAGATACACTATTAATCAGTCGGTCTTGATTTGCATTAACACATGTATAGAGTTTAGTCAACAGTAGGTTTGACTTTACCGTGACCCGAAGACTTGACCGACATCCGATGAAGGGTCTATACGTATATAGTATTCACGACATAATGGTTCGGAATGATTCGTTCATTCGTTCTCGCCGGGGTTTACAAAGGCGCCCGCTAAGTGGCTAAGTGTTGCCCGCACTCATTGGTTCCTCCCAATGCCGTGAGACGAACCTACGAGTCGCGCAATAGGATCATTGATGGATAAATATGAATTAATAATCTCTCTTATAATATTAGATATTAGATATCTAATTTTGATTTATCGGATAAATCAAATAGTCTAATGAATTGTAAGTAGTTACGGGTGATTACTTTAATTCATAAATTATATTTCTTAGAGAAATATATATTTGTGTTTGATATAATTAATTAATTGGATTAATTAATTAGTCCAAACACATTTGAAATAAAAAGGATTCGTTTGACGAACATCCTATACACGAGGGATTCGTTTTGACGAACATACAGTACACGAGCCGAGTAAATTCGACCCGTCTTCTTGGAAATTTCCCTTAAGGCCACCACCCCTCCATCTCTTGTCTCTTATATACTTATTTTATGTCACTAGGTGACATATGTGAGGTGTATTTGATACCCTCAATCATGTGTTAAAGGTAGACTTTCATTTTTTTATAAATAAAAGTCTTTAAAAAGGAGTTATGATAACTTCTTCTTGCTTTAACTCATAATCACGAATTTGAGAGAGAGAGTAAGGTAGAAAACTTCATCTTGATCTTAGAGACAAGATATAAGAAGAATACATTGAGAGAGAAAATTCCTACAAGCTTCCCTAGCCGCATTCTTGAAGAAAGGAAGCTTGTCGATTTTTCCATCAAGTTCCGGCGTGTGAAGTAGAGGCATCTTGCTTTAGGTGCTTGGAACGAAGGGCTCTTCATCATCATCATCATCATACTAAGGTTTTTCAGAGACATCATAGGTATGGGACTTTGATTCCTTGATCTTCATATTTTTATTTTCGTATATACGTTACTTGATCGATCCTCTTAGGGATTCCGTTTATTCTTCCGTTGCGTTTATTTTCTGAGGAATCCCAACAACTGTATTCTTGGGTCTTACATCATTCCCCCTCAATTGTTGAGTAAAACAGTAAATTACTTACAGGGAGTCGGGCTGTAGCATTCTCAATTCTTGTCTAAGCATGTTGAATTTTGCTGTGTCGAGAGGCTTGGTGAAGATGTCGGCCAACTGAATTTCTGTATGAACCTTTTCGAGCCGAACATCCTTGTTCTCGACATGATTCCTTATAAAATGATGCTTCATGTTGATATGCTTAGTGCGCGAGTGTAGGACAGGATTGTGCGTTATTGCAATTGCACTCGTGCTATCACACATGATTGGCGTCTCTCTGGCTTCAATTCCATAATCTGACAACTATTGATGCATCAAAAGGATCTGCATACAGCAGCTACCAGCAGCATAGTATTCTGATTCAGCCGTGGAAAGGGAGTTAGCCAATTGCTTCTTACTGAACCAAGAGACAAGTCTAGGTCCAAGAAAGTGACAAGTTCCACTTGTACTCTTCCTATCTAGCTTGCAGCCTCCGAGATCCGAGTCGCTGTATCCAACTAAATCGAATCCGCCTTCTTTAGGATACCATAGTCCTACATCGACTGTTCCTTTAATGTACTTCAGGATTCGTTTAGCTGTATTGAAGTGTGATTCCTTAGGTACTACTTGATATCTCGCACACACTCCAACAGCAAACTGGATATCGGGTCAGCTAGCCGTTAGGTACAGGAGCGAACCAATGAGCTTCCTGTAGAGTGATTGGTCAAATGGCTTTCCGGCGTCATCAACACTAATTTGCACGGAAGTGCTCATGGGGGTTGGCGATGATTTGGAAGTGTTCATTCCAAATTTGTTGAGAAGCTCCTTGCTGTATTTTTCCTGGTTGATGAAAATACCTGTAGGCAACTACTTTACCTGCAAACCTAGGAAATAACTAAGTTCTCCCATCATACTCATTTCAAATTTACTTTGCATGAGATGAGAGAACCTTTGACAGAGCAAGGTTAGTTGAACCAAAAATTATATCATCTACATAGATTTGCACCATTAGAAGGTCATCACCTTCCTGTATTTTGAACAAGGTCTTGTCCACAGCACCTTTCTCAAATCCATTGTCGGTTAGATACTGGGACAGGGTCTCATACCATGCTCTAGGGGCTTGCTTAAGTCCATACAGTGCTTTCCTTAGCCTGTATACTAGATCGATACCGTCTGGGTTGGCAAACCCTGGTGGTTGTTCAACATAAACTTCTTCGGCAAGGTCTCCATTTAGGAATGCACTCTTGACGTCCATTTGGTATACAATACAGCTTTTATGGGCGGCAAAGGCTAAGAATATCCTAATGGCTTCTAGTCTGGCTACAGGGGCGAAGGTTTCATCATAGTCTATGCCTTCTTCCTGGCTATAGCCTTGTGCGACTAGTCTTGATTTGTTCCTTATAATAAGTCCATTTCGATCCTTTTTGTTTCGAAACACCCATTTGGTTCCTATAACCGATTGATGTGTAGGTCTGGGTACAAGATACCATACATTGTTTCTTTCGAAACCGTTAAGCTCTTCTTCCATAGATGTTATCCAATGAGAATTATTAAGAGTGTCTATGGTCGAAACAGGTTCGGACTGGGCTAAGAATACAGCAATAGTGCACATGTTGAGTCTTCTAAGCTCAAATTGAGAATTCCATTCAGGGAATTGTGATATCTCAGTATCTAGTTCTTCTTGTGCACAAAGTACATTTCCTTGTGTACTATGTATTCTCCTACGAGTAGAAACACCAGCATCTATGTTTCCAATGATCAGCTCTTGCGGGTGATCTCTCAACCATCTTCGGTCGGGTTCTAATTCGGGGTCCCGTACTGTATCGAGAGTTTCTGTAGATACATATTGGTTTGAGCTAATGCTTTGACTTGCTTCTTCACACACAGTTCTGAAGCTTCGTCTTCTTCGATGCAAATTCTTCACACACAGTTATGGAGTAGCAACGATTACTCAGTCCACACAGGACTGATCTGGGTTTGTTCAAAGTATAGAACAGGGTATGAACAACAGCTTTGACTTTAAGAGTTTCTAGCTGATGAAGTGTTGTTCAAGATGATGAGCACTGTATATCTCTTAGATCTGAGTTGCAGTAAGCCTTTGAGATATGTTTTGCTCTGATGAATATATTAATAGCTTTGTTACTTGGGTCACTGATGTTCAACGCCTTGATGAGATATATATAGTCTTCTGGAAAATATATCCGTTGAGATGTATCCGTTGAGCAAGATTCTGTTCCAACGGGATGAAAAAGCACGATCCGGATTTAGCAGGATTTGAAGATCTGTTGACTGACAGTATTTAAATACTTTATCCTTGAGTATTTAAATACTTCTTTATCAACGGGACTTGACTTCTGAAGATTCCTTCTTTGTCCTGTTGAGAGCTGTATGAAGATCACTGTATTGGTGATTTGAGACAGTTTTCATACTTGGTCTTTATAAGACTTTTTCGCTGTACTGAAAGGTTCCACTATATGCTGGATTCGAGACAGGCTTTCGATACAGGTTGACACTTCAGCTCTTCGATACAGTTTCCTTACTGTATTGAGGATTGGCATATATGTCAAAACCTCTTATCAAGACTATTCGATACAGGGATTGGTTATCCCGGCTGTTTCGATACAGGGTTTATGTTTTCCCAACACGTACCAAAGCGTGATCGAGTCCAATAAACACAATATGAGCACAAACAACACAATTCTACACATTTTAGGATCTTAAAATCCAGAAAAACCTTGTAAAAATATATGTAAAAATGAGTGTTACCACAGTAGTTGCAAAATACCTTCATCGAACCATCCGACATTTTTTCCTTTTTAAAGTGTTTTGAAAGAAGTTCGGATACTGTTTTTTTTTTTCTGCAACAGAGGCAAGCTTCTTTCTCACTTTAGTCTTCTTGCTTCCTCTTCCTTTCACAATTTCTTCCTCCTCGGAAGGAAACATAAGGAGGTTCTTCAGATTGGCTTGCCACAGGACGTTTCGAATTTGATTTTTGCGTCAGAGTTGGTACGCCATGAAGAGTGCGCTCGAACGTTGTATATGTTTGATTTAACATAGTTTCATCGATTTCATGGTTCATTTCTTCGTCAATGTTTTGCAGTTGTTGACGATTCGGGATACGTCGAAATCCCCGGGGCTCAACTTCTTCTTCATTAGTAGTTGTTGTACTACCGTAATAGATACTTTCATGTATAACATCATATTCAGGTTCTTGACTTTCATTTTCAAAACCGGGTGGAATTTGGTTTTGGGGCTCCCGAATAATTATCCCAGATAGTTTCTTCGATTTGCCCCAAAGAGCCATTCGCTCGAACTTGGACATTTTGGATTTTTTGGGAGACGTAGCAATACCCTTTCCCTTGTCAGAACTCTACATAATGATTAAATGCGAAAAAAAGAGAGATTAATTGATATTGCAATTAGCAATGAGAGTTTGAGAGATAGATTAGAATGAAGGTGTGAAAAAAATGTGTTGGGTTTGGGAAGTATTTATAAATAGATTTTTTTTTTAAATCCGAATTCTAGCTGTTAGACTCGCCGGGTCCAACGGCCATAATTTCAATTTTTTTTAATTCCGCCGGGTCGACGGGTCGGACCCGGCGGCTCGCCGGGTTGGGAAATGTAAGACCCGGACCCCACCCGTGTATACCACGGGTCCGGGTCGACGGGTCCGACGGGTTGGCCGGGTCCTGGTCGTAGACGGGTCAGCCGGATCCGGATCGACGGGTCGACCCGTCGGGTTGGGTTCTTTTGGGCATCTCTACCGAACGCGCATTATTGTTTGCAGGACGGAAATCGGAGGGCGGCCGATGTGGTGCAGATTTCGGTCGGGGAAGGGGATCTGACCGTGGAAAGGGATGCCAGCGACGACCGGGGGGTTAGGGTTTCTGTCGGGAGCATCCAGAAATCTGACTTTTTTTTTTCCGGAATTTTCAGAAATCGGACGAATTTTTTTTTCCTTGGTCAGTTAAAAAACTACGTGCTGATAACGTGTTGAAGGGAAAATAACCGAGACAGAAAAGTATGGCAAAAAGACTGTATATTCTCATTGATAACATCCCTTTATATAGGGAGTAATTACATACAAGAATGTCTAATCCTATCCTAACTAGGAAAGCATAACAGACTTAGACACACACTGAGTGTTATTATTTTAACATGACCATAATTTTTAATATAATTTTTTGTTTTTAGTAATATTTATATTAAAATATTTTCACTTGAAAAGATGAGTCAAATAAGACCAGTAGACCACTCACAAAAATATATATATATAAGTAATTAACACTGTAAGAAAAATTTTTATTTATGGTATATAAAAAATATGATATTTTTATTTTAAGAAAGTATCGCAACTGAATATTGTACAGTACTTAGCGGCCCAATGTGATGATCACGGGCATGCTTTCGAAGTTAAGACTAGTTGCTGTTTATCTTTTTTCGCTTCTTCTTTCGAGGAATATTATTGTATATGTATGTAATTTTTTTTATACTAACCCCTATTTTAATATATTTTGCAATATTATATCAAATTACATTATTCAATATATAATTTAGATAATAATATTTATAATAATTTATTAATAAAAATTATAAATAATATAGATTAAGGTAAATCCAACAACATCTTACATACTAATATTTATTTTTATATTATTAAAAAAGGGGTGATCAAAAGTTAATAAATAGTTCCACATAATAAAATTGTACAAAAATTTAATAATTTCTACACGACATATTTTTTCATAATTATTTAATCTAATATGTATTAGATCAGCGAACAAATAATAGATATCTTTAATTTTATTTATCCTAACTATATTTCATTTAAATTTACATTACAACTAAAACATATATATATATATATATATATATATATACACACACACAAAATAATAAACACCGTCGAAGAAAGTTTTACTCATCAACAAAAATAAGTACTCGATATGTCGTCTTCACTCATCATTTTTCCTTCTCAATTGTTTCATCTTATTTTCTTCTTCCCCATTATTTCATCTTCTCCTCTCATCTCTCTCATTTTCTCTTCTTCTTCATTGCTCGTCTTCACCCGTCTCCTTTTTGATCGATCGACTGCAATCCAAACAGTATACTAGTATAATTCTTCACAAAGTAACTACTCCATCTATCTAAAAAAAAGTCCATTTTTTATGTCAAATTATGTCTATTTTTCTTTTAATGAATATACTTTGTCTAAAATACTATTATTTGATGAGTGTTGGGACTAGTTATTAAAATTAATTAAATTAGAACATAAAAGAAATGCTGGGTATATTTTATTTTTACAAAGTATTTTCTTAACCTATGTGAAATAAAATAAACTATCCTTTTTGAAATTAAGAGGGGCTTTTCCATCGTCAGGTCGGGAAAATTTGGCCTGACGTTAAGCCGGTATTAAAATTACATATTTCTTTATATTTGTCGATTTTAATTTGTATATTCTTCTTGTTAGAGTTAAACAGTACGGATTGGAATACATAAATATGAAAAAATATGCAATTTTAGTATCGGTCTAATATAAGACCAAGTTTTCTTGACCTGAAGATAAGAAAATACATCTTAATTATATTATATATTTATTTATATTTATCGATTTTAATTTATATATTTTTTTTGTTAGAATTGAATTATACGATTCAATTTGATAAATATAAAAAAATATATAATTTTAGTAGCGACGGAAGATCCACCAATTTTTTGTCAGAATAGAAAAACTAAGAAATATCTTAAAAAAAAAGAAAGAAAAAAGAAAAACACTTTGATACAAAATGTCAGAATCAGTTGGGTTCTCCAAAATTTCCGAGAACACATTCTGAATTACTTATCCCCAACAAGATTTTGACTTAAAAAAGACTCCGTTCTTGGAGCTGCTCAGTCCGACGGCCAAAAATTCCACCTGAGCCGAGCACTATTGCTTGCCGGAGATGGCGCGAGCCGGGGGAATAACAAGTGCTGTCAACGTCGGAATAGCAGTCCAAGCCGACTGGGAAAATCGGGAATTCATTTCTCATATATCTCTCAACGTCCGCCGTCTCTTTGACTTCCTCGTACAATTCGGTAAGCCAACCCATTTTCGCCCTCAGATCCATCCCCTCTTCAAGTTTCTACTTCTTCCCCCGTCAGAATTCATTTCTCTTGTCGTCTAATAGATTTGAATTTTTGTTAATTTTAGAGTCTACGACGAAGAATAAATTGGCAAATTTGAACGAGAAGCTGGACACATTGGAGCGGCGCCTCGAAGTGCTGGAAGTACAAGTCGGCCATGCCGCATCTAATCCCGCTCTATTCACTGCTAGTTGATCCAATTCGGATTGCCGTCCACCTGTAAGAAGTACAAATCGCTTGTTTATTTTTTGTTGGATTCTGATATTTTCTTGTTTCTGCAACGTAGGGTTTATTTGGTTGTTGTTGTTGTTGTTGATGCCTTTATATGTATATCTTTTAATGTTCTCAATAAAAAATAAATATGATTACTGTGTTCAATTATGGATTTGAATCTATATATGGTGGTTGCTATTCAAATTTATTTGAATTTTCGTGTTTTTCTTTTAATGCATTTTGATTATTGTTTACTGAAAATTGTACTGGCATGCTTATCAGAATTCACTTAGTGGTTAATTCGATGTTTGCAATCTGTTGGCTCTACAACCGACTTTTGTGTTGGTAACCTGCCTTAGGCCTCTTAGTATTGACACATATTTTGTTACTAGTAGATAAAATGGCACCAAGAGTAGAAACTAGTGTGTGTATCAATGATCAATGATGATTGCATAAGAATAGGGAAGCTTTGGTTGGATTTGAAGCATATGGCGTAACATTTGATCCTCCATATAGAGCATCGATTAGGTTCTCGAAGCCCCTATGGATTTCATATCTTTTTTTTTTTTTTTTTGTGATTAAAGTATATGTTGAGTTCACACACAATGCCAGTTGTGCGTGGTTAATGAAATGGTAAGACTTGCTAAATGCCATGCCAAAGCTTCAGCATGGTAGCCTTCCTTGTTGTTACCACAATTCTTTGGATTTTTTGATTTCATTATTTGAGCTTGTGTTTGGAAAAGGGTTGTATATATCTTATTAAGTGCTAACAATTAAGGAAGTAATTCTTTGAAAGTGATAAAAAAGGAGCAATTTAAAATCTGGTCTTGAATTTCTATCTCATTTGTTGGGGGGGGGGGGGGGGTCCACTTCATTAGGTTGCGGTTTGGTATCCTTCCATTTTGGATATTTTAACGCTTGAGAATAGTGAAGAAAAGTTTTTGAAATACGAATAATGAATTTTGAGAGTGAATTTATATGAGATGAAAACGAAAATTGATTTGAAATAGAAATAGTCTCTAGTGTAAAAGTGGTTTATTTTAGGAGAATGATTGGATGCGATAGATGAGTAAGTTGTGTAAGTATTAGTGGTGAACATGTGGTGAAAATCAAAAACTATATTGATTTGATTGTGTAAAAAGCTAGAATGTAAATCTTCTAAAGGGACTTTTTGTGCTCAAATGTTGAACTTCGTGCGAGACAAAGGGAGTAGTAAAAAAAGGATGGGATATGATGCTAGTTAGAAATATGTAAGTAGGTGAATAATGGAAGTGATTGGGTGACTTGATTTGATATTTTTATTTTTAAATAAGTTGAAGCAATTGGTGGAAGAAAAAATCGTAAGTGACTGAATAATGTATTTTTCAGAAAACTTTCACAACTTGTCGCATGTTGGGTAAAAAAATGCTTTAGCCAAACACATACTTCCAATGTCCCGCTCAAAGCTTGACAGAGGATGTATATTTGGTGTATTTTAGGTAATGATTGGTGTCAGTAATGATGATGAATGTATGGTGGAGATTAAAAAGTAAAAAGTATTGATAGTGAGTGTACGGTGGAGATTAAAAGGTAAAAGGTGGTTGTTTGATTTGATTGTATAAAGGTGATAAATGTAAAGTTTCTAAAAGTACAAAAAAAGAGGTAAGTATAAAGCTTTGAGCGGGACGGAAGGAGTAGTTTTTAAAGGCACAACAAGGCAAGGTGCGCAACTAAAAAGTGAGGCGCAAAAAATAAAGAAAAGGTAAAAAGGAAACAACTAAAAAAAGAGCTAAGTATAAAGCTTTGAGCGGGACGGAATGAATAGTTTTTAAAGGCACAACAAGGCAAGATGCGCAACTAAAATGTGAGGCGCAAAAAATAAAGAAAAGGTAAAAAGAAAACAACTAAGACATATAATCACAGGAAAACATAACCATACACAAAAGGCTTCATAGTTAAAAGAAAGTGTCAAAAACAAATAAGAAAACAACCGTTAACAGTGTGTTGCAATAAAATAAAAACTGATAATGAGGCATGCGCCGCCCACACATCGCCTGCGTTTGGGCTTGGGAACCGTACACGCCTTTAATAGTTATGGGGAATGAAAATGAAATGAAATGAAATGTGGTGATGCTTAAGCGCATCGTTAGTTATCTCTTTCTCCCAAAATTTAGTTGAAAGTACTCCCAAAATCTATTTCAATAAGCATATTAAAATAGGACTTACTTCACTTTCGAAGTTATGTTATTATCGACCTAAAAATTTCATCCCTTAATGCATATGTGCTAGGGTTGGGATATTTAACCGAAAAACCGAATTATATAAAGAATCGAACCGAAAAAATCGGTCCCGGTTCGGGTTTTTTATACTAGTCGGTTCCGGTTTTCATTTCCGGTTTTTTTAACCAATCGGTTCCGATTTTTGGTTCCTATATATTTATTTATATAATTTAATAATAAAAGTATATTACATTATTCATATATTTCATAAAGTATAAAATATAAAGTTTTGGACATTATTGAATTCGAATTTCTTATTTTGGATGTTAAAAATTTGAATTTTTAGTATATGTCGTTAATATATTATGTTATAAAAAAAATTCTTAAAACATGTGCTTAAGCACGTTCTTGACTAGATTTAGGTTCTATTTGAGTATTCGTTTATTATATGCCAATTCAGTTATGAAACATATCTGGTTTCTAAAAAACCCGATGGAACCGAACTGGTTTTTTTGGTTCAGTTCCTAAATTGGTTCCTCATAAAAATCAGGCAAAAACCTAACGGGTTTACATATTTTAAAACCAGTTCTGATTCTTTAAAATATTAGTAAGAACCGAACCAGTCCCAGCCCTAATATTATATGCTTAATGAATTCTAGAGAAGACATGTTGATTTACATTTACTAGACATATTACTTAAGACGCGATTGTGATGATAAGATGGGCATACAGTTAACACTCACTGAAGAGAATTAAGAATCGAGCCTTAACCTTTTTATCTCTTAGCCACTGATATTCGGAGGTTTCTCCAAGCACTTACAACTTCTACTAAAAAAAATACCCTAAAAACTAAAGATGTCATGTTTGGCAGTTGGCACACAGTGATTGTGTTGATAAATTTAATACCTGATAAATTTAAGACCATGTTCTCTTCACCTGATTTTTTCACCTGTTTTTTGCTGAATTGAAGTTGGTGGTTTTTACTGATTGGAACTGATTTTTATTCATTCACTAGTGTGTTTTTTGTCATATGAAGTTACTCATCTTTATTGATTATGACCATGTTCTCTTCACTTGATTTCTGCTGAACTGAAATTATTTTACTGATTAAAACTATATTGGAACTATTTCTACGGAATATAATTGGTTTTTACTCACTAAAACTGTTTTTTTACCGATTCACTAGTGTTTTTTTATTGCCGACTAGAACTAAATTAAGCTGATTGAAACTGACTTTAACTTATTAAATTCAAAAAGGGTAGTGTTTGTAAACATTCCCATACTCTCGCAGTCTGGCTCTGTTTTTCGATTCATACCTCTTACTTCTTGAAGTGTATATTATGAATTTCTGAGAAGCTCTCGTCTGAGAGCTTGGACTCATTAAGCATAAGTAAGCTTGTTTTTTGCATCTCTTTGACTACGTGAAGAAGCATCGGCAATTGACCGGATCCGCCCGAGCGTACAGGACCAAGCATTGGTCCGGCTGGACCGGAGATTCTCTTTAGGGCTGATGGAGCGGGTCGGACCGCCCCATGGGTCTAATGGACTGGGCCGGATAAGCCAGATTATTTGGGGCCTATGAAGTATGGGCTGGGGGCCGTTGGTACGGCACACCAGCCCGGGCCTAAAATTGCCAGCTCTAGTAGCACCACACAGAGGTGTGAAGATTATGTTGAACCTGAATAACATGATATTATTTAGACATTGTGATATTTATATGAATAAAAAAAATGTACTGGGTACCCTACCCGTCCGGGTTCATTTTTTTGGTGTTGCCAATGTCAATTAGCATGTCAATTGCGGCTTTTATATAGATGAGATATGTATCAAGAATTGATTTTGTACTGTTGTGCGAACTATTCACATTTTCCATCCATTAGATACATTTTTAATTATGTTAATTATTTTGCCAGTAATAGTAATAAATAAGGATATTATAGTAATAAACTGTGTTAAAAAAATATTTTTAATTTTATATTAAATAAAGGTTACTTTCGTTATTTTTTATTTTCAATTTTTATTTTAATTTAGTTGTTCACTACGATGTTAATGTCTGGGCCAAGCCCGTCGAGCCAACCCGCCCCATCTAATAGGTGGGTTGGGCTGGATAATTAACAGCCCATTAAATGGCGGGCTCCAGCTCGCGGGTTGCAGCGGGATGGAGTGGGGCGCGAGTGGGCTATCCCACTATTTACTACTTAGTGTAACCCTATGATGCACGGATTCTTCCAAATTCACCAATATGCAGTATCGGATACTGCATGGGTGCGGGTGCGATTCGCACGGGATTCACCACGTGGCGAATTCGTGCATTTTTTTTGGACTTGCGTATCCTTGCACCGGATACGCGTATCTGGTGCGTCGGGTAGGAGGCGTGGGTGAAATTGTTATTTTTTAGGGTTTTTTTTGGTAATTTTTAAAAAGTAAATTAAATAAACTAAAATACAGAAAGTAAATCATTTAATAAGTAATTACTTTTACATTTAGCAGCATTCACGAACATCATCAGAAAGCTCAAAGTCATTTTCTTTCCTCTCGAGTCTCGACCAAACATTAATGATGATGATCATTTGACACGTCTATAGACGTGATCATGTTATGATTTGTGTTATTTCAATTGGGCTTTGGTATGTAAGTCATAAAAGATAATATGACTTGTTTTATGTATTTGAATTGGTTTTATGGTGATATTTGAATTGTTGTTTTTTATATTTAACAAGTGTTTTATATAATAAAATATAAAATAAAGAGACGTATCCTTGCCGTATCACACCCTAACATTTTCAAAAACCCGTATCCCCGTCAGATCCGCCCGCACTCCGCACTCCGCCCGACATGTCTTTGAACACCCCCAAGTTATTCAGCAGATATTACACACGTGAGCCCCGCCGTGGGACACACAAGGCTAAACATACGCGGAACTATAAACTTGACCGAGAAGGTCTACATATAATGGGGAGAAAGACGATACAAAGGTATCCCAAAAACATAACCAATGTATTCACAGACATTACATCACAAATCAATACTTCGGCAAACACAGGCCGGAACTTCAAGGAAAGAGGAAAACAATACTCGAGTATTCAATAATCAATCCAGTACAACAACACTGAATGGAAAACTCAAAACATAACTGGAAGACCAACACAGTATCACACTTGCCCACCATCTTCATGCCGACCCGGTACCTGCCTGTCCGATCTCCTGGAACCTGAAATACATGAAACGTATTTCCCCCATAAAGGGGTTAGCCGTCGAATAGCTAGTGCAAGTATACCAAGTATGAAACACAATACTCCTCGACAATAAAGTAAATGCAATCCGTCAATTCATCAATTCAAGACTAGTTATTCCGGAATGACTAAAATCTTATGACGTATGTGAATGCCGTAGAAACGGTTCGTTCATATCATACGCCGTTACATGTAGGAATGCCGTCAAAACGGTTCGTTCGTTACATGCCAATAATACACATATGAATGCCGTAAAAACGGTTCGTTCATAATATGCCATCAATATATCTATGAATGCCGTAAAAACGGTTCGTTCATATCATACCATCAATTCCTCTTACTTTCAAAGTCGAGAACGCACAATCATAAATGTATACTTGCCTTTGAGACATCGAGAAAATTGAACGGAGGAAGGGTATGAGTTCGGTAGGTCCAAGAACGCGCTCCTGACCTAAATGATTCGCAAGGAGTATGATAATCAATCATCCATATTCAAACTACACGAAGGAACTTCCCAAACCCGTCTACGATTCATAAAGATACACGGATAATCAACTAAAGGTTGGAAAATCGTCCTAAATCTCACAAGTCCGAAAACGGCACAATATAAACCATAAAATCGTAGGAAAAGTATACACACGGTATAGATACATCATAATCTCAAGGTTCTCAAGCTTCAAAAGCGGGTAAATCGGACAAATCTACGAAAAACCCCAAAATTCCCAAAAGGTAGGGTTCTAAGGATTTTACCTTGATTCGGACGTTAGGAGGAATTAGATGTTGAGAAATCCTTGTTCTCCAAGCAAATATATTGTTGTTCGAAGGAAGATCGCCTAATCGCCTAAGATCACCTCTCCCGAGTGATTCCGTCGAAAAGGAGTGAAGAAGGTGAGAAATGACGAAAATAAAGTCAATCGCCATATTTATGTATGTCCATCTAGCGCACGCTACGCCTCCTTCATTAGCGTGCGCTAGCGAAGTCACCGATAGTCCAGGTGGCCGGCCTGTTAGCGTGCGCTAATCGTCTGTCTCTAGCGTGCGCTAGTCCAAAATGTGGAACTTACTGTCTCCGCCCTGCTCAACACTTAGCGTGCGCTAGCGCTAAGACTTAGCGTGCGCTATTCCATAACTCTAGCGGGCGCGAGCCGGAAGCTAGCGTACGCTACACGATAGTCCAGAAAATCTGTAACTACACCGCCTCTGTGACCGGCCCGGTGGCGTGCGCTACGGACGGATGTTAGCGTGCGCTACTATACATGGATAGCGCGCGCTAACAAACTCCTAGCGTGCGTTAATCCGCCGATCCAGAGCGATCCGAATCGGTTCTCGACTGATCAAACTCTTAGCGTGCGCTACGGCCGAGCTAGCGTGCGCTAATCAAGCTGCACTAGCGTGCGTTAGTTCAGGCCTAGCGTACGCTAATTCTCTAGCACGTAACATTCCCGCAAGGTCTAAACGACATGATCAAGAACCAAACGAGATACGAAACTCAATAGCAATATCAACCACGTCTCCAAGCATTTACAGAGCGACAAAATAAGGAGGATGACAGAGTCAAACAAATAATAAAAGTACGGGTATTACATTCTCCCCTCTAAAAAGAAGTTTCGTCCGAAACTTAAGAAATAAATAGTTCGGGTATTCCACCCGCATCTTCTCTTCCGTCTCCCAAGTTGCCTCCTCGACTCCATGTCTCGACCATTGCACTTTAACCAAAGGGAATGGTCTTATGCCGAAGTTGTTTCTCGCGACGCTCAAGGATCTTCACGGGTCTCTCTCGGAAAGGTAATATCCTCGCCACGCCAATCTCACCGTAGTCGATGATGTGGCTCGGATCCGCACGTACTTCCTCAACCGAGACACATGAAAAACACTATGGACGTGACTCAAAGTGGAGGCAATGCCAAGCGATAAGCTAAATCTCCAACTCGTCGAAATCTCGAAAGGTCCGATATACCTCGGACTAAGTTTCCTTTTCCCGGCGGAAAACTCCACGGGTCGGCGACACCTTGAGTAAGACATGATCCCCACTTCGAACTCCAAGGGTCGGCGAGTATCAAGCATAAGATTTCCGACGACTGGGCAGCCAATAATCGGTCCCGGATAATAGTAATCTTTTCCTTAGTCTCCATCAACATATCCGGCTCCGTTCCAACTAGTTCGGAAGCCTCGTCCCAACATAATGGCGACCTACATCGCCTACCATAAAGTGCCTCGAAGGGTGCCATTTGGATCGACGCATGCCAACTATTATTGTAAGCAAACTCGATCAACGGCAAGTGAAGCTCCCAATCATTACTCGTCTAAGGCACAAGCCCGTAACATATCTTCCAACGTTTGAATCGTCCTCTCTGTCACCATCCGACCGAGGATGAAAAGAAGTGCTCAATCTCAACTCGGCACCCAAAGCCCGATGAACGGCTGCCAAAAGTGCGATACGAAACGGCCGTCTCGATCGAAACAATGGTTTTGGGGCACCATGTAACCTCACGATCTCAAAGAATAAAGGTTCGAGCTACCTATCCGGCCCCCAAGTATCCTTAATACCCGTAAAGTGTGCAGACTTGGTCAACCGATCGACAACTACCCAAATTATATTCATTCCGCCCGAGTTCTCGGCATGCGATGATGAAATCCATAGAAATGTCTTCCCACTTCCACTCGGGAATGGGAAGCGGTTTCAACAACCCATTGGTCGTTGATGTTCAATCTTGACTTGTTGGCACGTCAAGCACCGTAGTACAAACTCCGTAACATCCTTCTTCATGTTATTCCACCAAAAATTTCGCTTCAAATCTTTGTACATCTTACTCGTCCGGGGTGGATTGAGTAAGGCGTAGCATGCGCTTCTCGGAGAATTCTCTGTCTCAACTCTAAATCGTTCGAACACAAAGCTCGCCTTGAAATCTCGAATACTATCTTCGTGTACCATAAAGCCAGAGCTTTTCCTTTAATTACATCTTCCTTCGCTTGAGAAATCATCGGTCACTCCACCGCTTCCCTTTGATGTCATCAACTAAAGACGAAGTAATTTCGAGAGTACACAGTGCCCCTGTACTCGTTGAAGCCAAACTTCTATCCCTTGCTCAATTAAGTCCGACGGATTTTTGTCCGAGGTGTAAGAACCTCGAGCATTTGAAGAGATGCCGATTTGCGGCTCAAAGCATCCGCAACGACATTAGCTTTTCCGGTGGTAAAGAATTTCCAAATCATAATCCTTTATCAACTCTAACCAACGCCTCTGTCTCATATTCGGCTCCTTTTGATCAAGATATATTTGAGACTCTTGTGATCGGTATAAATCCGCACGAAGAACCATACAAATAATGTCGCCAAATCTTGAGTGCGAAGACAATTGCGGCTAATTCCAAATCGTGAGTAGGATAATTCATTTCGTAAGGCTTTAATTGTCGTGGACGCAAAGGCTATTGTCTTATCATGCCGCATAAGGACACAACCTGTGCCTTGACCAAGCGTCATCAGAACCGCAAAGCCTTCGCTACCATGTGGTAAAGTTAGAATCGGCGCTGAAGTCAAACGTCTCTTTAGTTCATCGAAGCTCATTGCCTCTCATCCGTCCAAACAAACTTTTCGGTCTTCTCGAGTAATTTCGTAGCGGTCGAGCGAGTTTCGAGAACCCTCGACAAACCGACGGTAATACCCAAAGAAGGCCCAAAAAGCTACGAACCTCCTTAACATTTTTAGGCGGTGCCCAATCTAGCCGCCTCGATCTTCTTGGTCTACACGAACCCCTTCTACGAAATCACATGGTAGAAACATAACTTCTTCCAACCAAAATTCACATTTCGAGAATTTTGCATAGAGGTGCTCGGTTCTCAAAATGTCTAATATCAAACGCAGTGTCGGGCATGTTCCTCCTTATCTCGAGAGTAGATCAAGATGTCGTCAATAAAGACGACTACACATCTGTCGAGGTACTCGATGAATATCTTATTCATTAATTGCATGAAAACTGCCGGTGCATTAGTCAACCCGAAGGCATAACTACAAATTCATAATGCCCATATCTCGTCCGAAATGCCGTCTTGGGCGTCGACTCCTTCACCGAGTTGGTAATACCGGATCTTAAATCAATTTTCGAGAAAAGCTGCAGCCCCTTGCAATTGATCAAATAAATCGTCTATACGTGGCAAAGGATACTTGTTCTTGATGGTTACTTTGTTCACTCACGGTAGTCAATGCACAAACGTAGTGAACCATCCTTCTTCCTCACAAAAGAACAGCGCGCCCCAAGGCGAAGCGCTCGGTCGATATACCCTTTTCCGTAAGTTCTCCCAACCGATTCTTCAATTCTTGCATTTCGGAAGGTGCCATCCGGTAAGGTGCTTTAGAAATCGGAGCCGCATCGGCTCTAGGTCCACGGTAAACTCTATTTCTCGATCCGCGGTAATCCCGGGAGGTCATCCGGAAAAACATCAGATACTCATTAACAACCTAATCGAAGAGAGATCGACTTCGTTTCCTTCCATTTTCAAGGCATAACACCAATAGCCCGCACAACCTTTATTCAAAAGTTTTACGGCCTTCATGGCACCGATAAGTAACTTGGGTAGTCCCGACTTACGCCCCAAAATGAGTACTGCACCGTCTTCGATCATCATGGTGACAACCTTGGTACGGTAATTCATAATCGCTTGATGACTATCAAGCCGATCCTCACCGAGGATTACATCCTCGCCTTCCATATCAACTACAATCGGGTTCGATAACCATTCCATACCGGATATAATCACCTAAAATCTCTAATCTCCGGTTCCCCACAATTCTATCCCCGCTAAAGGATCTCACGATGAAGGGATCACAAATAGTCACACAAGTTATATTGACGGCGTACACACTCCAAAGAAATAAAAGAATGTGTAGCACCCGAATCAAAAAGTACACTTTGGATGAGATAGAATATGAATGGTACACTGGCCACCGCGTCGGGTTCGTCTGCTCGGCGCATCTCATAAACCGCGGTTGTCCGAACCGACGCTAGAGTTTCCCTCCGGCATTCGACCGTCCGGCCCCTGCCGAAATTCTGTGAGGTTGACCAAAAGATTGCCGCCGATTAATACCTTGATCAAGTGGTGTTGGCAGCTTAGAGTGTTCAAAGTGTGGTTCGGCTCGGAGCAATAAACCGCTCTATGCCCCATCTGTCCACACGTGTGGCACTTTAATGGTGGAAAGTAGCATTCGAATTCAAGTGGCACAGGCGGCAGCTTATAGCAAGTCACCGTGTGATTTGAGGTACAGGTGGAGCGGTAACCCCTCTTCCCTTTATTAGAACGCGACAGTCCGTGAAATGGTTAGTCGTCGAGACTTCAAGGTTGCCACCTTTAGATCCGAAAAATTTCCGCAACTTTCTGCTTCTTCGGTTCTTCAACGGTATCGTTGTCGGGCTCAACATATCATGGGCCAAAGCTCGTCTTGATACTCTTTTAGCGTGGTACAAGCAAATCCGCCATGTACCGTAAATCCAAATTCATCCGCATATCAAAATAACGGATCTTATCACGCTCGTTACACTTGATCCTTCACATGGATCAATTGTTGGTTATACTCCACGATCGCTGCGAAAGCGGGAATATCTTGTGGTTTAGCCTCGAAGAAGGCTCGGATTCGGCTCTCTCGTGCGGCCAAGGACAAAACTCGGTCTCCAAGAGCTCCTTAAACTCGTCCCACGAGGCAATACGATCCTGTGGCTTGATGACCTTCCACCAAGTAGCGGCCTCCTTAGTGAGGAAATACTGAGCAATTGGTACTTTCCTCACCTCGGCAATCAACCGCTTCAAAATCTTTTCTAATTCCGCTAGCGCCTTCCCATCCCAACGGTCTGTGGCACCGCCAAGCGTGGAGGTGCATACGGATTACGTTACGAAGGAAGGCATCCGTGTTTGGGTTCGGGTTATTCATCTGAACAGTTTGGGCCAAAATAGTCATTTGAGTAGCCAATTGTTGAAGTGCATTCGCCACTCCAACGTCCGCGTTGTTCCCTTGACTTTGGTAGTCGTGCCGACTCTCGGTATCGGGATGCACCGAGTTCGACAAACCGGGGTTGGTCGACCCGCAATCAATCGATGGAAACGGCGCGCCCGACCTCTTCCTCGTCCACGGCCACGACCACGGCCACGGCCCCTACCGGTGACATCTTGAAGAACACACAAGGTGCGTAAGAACAATTCAAACACAAGTCATTAAGGTGATCGATTCGCAACAACATCCATAGATGAATCATCATGAAGAAGGAAACAACAGAAGAGTAAGAGGTCTTACAGGAACCGGTCGCACTGTGATGATGGCAGAGTAGTGATTCTGTGAAATATTGACGACTCATTCGACCCAAAATACCGACTGCATTGGTATCCTTAGACCTATGCTCTGATACCTTATTCTGTAACACCCCCTAGTTATTCGGGGTATATTACAGTAGTGAGCCCCGCCGTGGGACACACAAGGCTAAACATACGCGGAACTATAAACTTGACCGAGAAGGTCTACATATAATGGGGAGAAAGACGATACAAAGGTATCCCAAAAACATAACCAATGTGTTCACAGACATTACATCACAAATCAATACTTCGGCAAACACAGGCCGGAACTTCAAGGAAAGAGGAAAACAATACTCGAGTATTCAATAATCAATCCAGTACAACAACACTGAATGGAAAACTCAAAACATAACTGGAAGACCAACACAGTATCACACTTGCCCACCATCTTCATGCCGACCCGGTACCTGCCTGTCCGATCTCCTGGAACCTGAAATACATGAAACGTATTTCCCCCATAAAGGGGTTAGCCGTCGAATAGCTAGTGCAAGTATACCAAGTATGAAACACAATACTCCTCGACAATAAAGTAAATGCAATCCGTCAATTCATCAATTCAAGACTAGTTATTAAGGAATGACTAAAATCTTATGACGTATGTGAATGCCGTAGAAACGGTTCGTTCATATCATACGCCGTTACATGTAGGAATGCCGTCAAAACGGTTCGTTCGTTACATGCCAATAATACACATATGAATGCCGTAAAAACGGTTCGTTCATAATATGCCATCAATATATCTATGAATGCCGTAAAAACGGTTCGTTCATATCATACCATCAATTCCTCTTACTTTCAAAGTCGAGAACGCACAATCATAAATGTATACTTGCCTTTGAGACATCGAGAAAATTGAACGGAGGAAGGGTATGAGTTCGGTAGGTCCAAGAACGCGCTTCCGGCACCTAAATGATTCGCAAGGAGTATGATAATCAATCATCCATATTCAAACTACACGAAGGAACTTCCCAAACCCGTCTACGATTCATAAAGATACACGGATAATCAACTAAAGGTTGGAAAATCGTCCTAAATCTCACAAGTCCGAAAACGGCACAATATAAACCATAAAATCGTAGGAAAAGTATACACACGGTATAGATACATCATAATCTCAAGGTTCTCAAGCTTCAAAACGGGTAAATCGGACAAATCTACGAAAAACCCCAAAATTCCCAAAAGGTAGGGTTCTAAGGATTTTTACCTTGATTCGGACGTTAGGAGGAATTAGATGTTGAGAAATCCTTGTTCTCCAAGCAAATATATTGTTGTTCGAAGGAAGATCGCTTCCAATCGCCTAAGATCACCTCTCCCGAGTGATTCCCGTCGAAAAGGAGTGAAGAAGGTGAGAAATGACGAAAATAAAGTCAACTGCCATATTTATGTATGTCCAGTCTAGCGCACGCTACGCCTCCTTCATTAGCGTGCGCTAGCGAAGTCACCGGATAGTCCAGTGGCTTCTGCCGGTTCCGTTAGCGTGCGCTAATCGTCTGTCTCTAGCGTGCGCTAGTCCAAAATGTGGAACTTACTGTCTCCGCCCTGCTCAACACTTAGCGTGCGCTAGCGCTAAGACTTAGCGTGCGCTATTCCATAACTCTAGCGTGCGCTAGCCGAAGCCTAGCGTACGCTACCTGATAGTCCAGAAAATCTGTAACTACATGCCTCTGTGGCGGCCCGTGGCGTGCGCTACGGACGGATGTTAGCGTGCGCTACTATACATGGATAGCGCGCGCTAACAAACTCCTAGCGTGCGTTAATCCGCCGATCAGAGCAACCAGAATCTTGGTTCGACTGATCGAAACTCTTAGCGTGCGCTACGGCTCAGAGCTAGCGTGCGCTAATCAAGCAGAATTAGCGTGCGTTAGTCTAGGCCTAGCGTACGCTAATTCTCTAGCACAGAACATTCCCGCAAGGTCTAAACGACATGATCAAGAACCAAACGAGATACGAAACTCAATAGCAATATCAACCACGTCTCCAAGCATTTACAGAGCGACAAAAATAAGGAGGATGACAGAGTCAAACAGTCAATAAAAGTACGGGTATTACATGTGCAACATAAGTGTAACTAGGGGTGGACACGAACCGAACGAACCGAGCTTTTGGTGCCCGTACATGTGCAACATAAGTGTAACTAGGGGTGGACACGAACCGAACGAACCGAGCTTTTGGTGTTATTGACCGTTCATTCGTTCGGTTCGTGTTCGTGTTCGACGAACATTACAAATTAGTGTTCGAGTTCGGTTCGACATATTTTTTGTTGTTCGTGTTCGGTTCGTTTGTTTTCAATTGTTCTATTCGTACGCTTTGTTCGTTTGTGTTCAATTGTTCTGTTCGTTCGTTCGGTTCGTTTGTGTTCAAATGTTTCTGTTCGTGCCATATTATATATATATATATATATATATATATATTAATGTTCGCGAACAGTTCGCGAACACCCGATCAAAATATAAAATGTTTGATGTTCGGGTCGAAAATACTCGAACATATTCGCGAACATATTCGGTTCGGTCAAACCGAACTCAAACTGATCGTTGACCGAGCTTTTTCACAAACAGTTCGACGAACGTTCGGTTCATGGGCCACCCCTAGTGTAACATTAAACATAATAAACGCCGCAAGGCAACCCGCAATTCAGACTCAGCAGCCATAAGATGAACGAGGCGTTGACCTCTAATCTATGAGAACAGAAGAGAAAATTGAACTTTAGGAAGGATCCCTTCCCCCACGGGCGATTCTTACTTTAATTGTTCTTTGTGATTCCTATGGTTAATTATCCGTCGTGCGGCCGTGAATTCTAGTAAATGGTGGGCTAGCCCACCCCCACTCCGCTACAGCCCGGGAGCTGGACGGCTAGCCCGTTTCAATTCATCATTTAGTGGATTGTTAATTGTCCAGTCCAACCCACATATTAGATGGGGTGGGGCGAGTTGGCTCGACGAGCTTGGCCCATTTTAATAGTTCTAGTCTTGGACGTAGAAAATGGCAAAATGACAAAATGGGGCACTTAGTTAAGGACATGTAGTATACAAGTATACAACAACATCAGAATTTTATTCCAAAAATATTTTGGGGTCGGCTAACATGGATCATTCTCTGAAAACGTCAAGTCGTCTCCAATAGAACAGTCATATGAAAAGGCAAAAGTGAAAGGTGAAAAGTTTAGTACGAAAAAAAAGTTCTCAAATATAATCAACCGCCCGAATTCTCTCCTTCACATCGTCCTATCCAACGCCATAACTTCTCCGATCCCAAGAGACTTCATATCATTCTCAATTACTCTTATCCATGTCCGTGTAGCTCTTCCTCTACCCCTCACCAGCCTATGCGCTCCCCATTCTTCAATCCTCCGCAACGGTGCATTAATCGACCTTCGTCTCACATGCCCAAACCATCTTCCTCTACCCCTCACCAGCCTATGCGCTCCCCATTCTTCAATCCTCCGCAACGGGACATCAATCGGACTTCGTCTCACATGTCCAAACCATCTTAATCGATTCTCCAACAACTTATCCTCTATAGGGGCCACTCGTACTTTTTTCCTAATCACATCATTTATAAGTCGATCCTTTCTCGTATTGCCATACTTCCATCTTAGCATACATATTTCCGCCATATTCATCTGATGCACATGACTATGCTTTACAACCCAACATTCAGTGCCATATAAAAGTGCAAGCCTAGTTGTTGTTCGGTAAAATTTGCCCTTTAATCTGTAAGGTACGCCTTGATCACATAGTAACCCCGTTGCGCTCTTCCATTTCAACCATCCTGCCTTAATCCTATGGGCCACGTCACCGTTTAATTCTCCATTTTTTGAAGAGTAGACCCAAGATAACGAAAAATCTCTGATCCTCGTATAACATTCCCATCAAAAGTGATTGTACCCGCCTCTCTACTTCCATTTCCACTAAAGCTATACTCCGAATATTCAGTCTTACTTCTGCTCAACCTAAAACCACGAGTTTCTAGCGTATTTCTCCAGAGTTCCAACTTTCTTTTAACTTCGTCCTTTGTTTTATCAATCAATAATATATCATCTGCAAACATCATACACCAATGAATATCATCTTGAATTGATCTTGTCAATTCGTCCATGACTATGGCAAAGAGAAAAAAAACTAAGACCCGAGCCTTGAAGCATCCCAATCATAATAGGGAATTCCTCAGTCCTTCCCATGGTAGTACGTACACTTGTACTAGCTCCTTCGTACATGTCTCTAATGATGTCAATATACTTCTTAGACACGCCCTTTTTTACTAATACCCACAAAAATACCTCCATTGGTACCTTATCATAAGCCTTCTCTAAATCAATAAAAACACATATGCAAGTCATTCTTCTTATCACGGTAGTATTTCATCCTCTGTCTCATTCGAAATATTGCTTCCACGGTCGATCTCCCGGGCATAAATCCAAATTGGTTTTTTGATATCTCCACACACTTTTCAAGACGTTGCTCAATCACTCGTTCCTGTAATTTCATGGTATGACTCATCAACTTAATCCCCCGACAATTAGAGCACTCTTGGACATTGCCTTTGTTCTTATATAAAGGGACTAAAGTGCTCCAACGTGATAAAATAACGAACCAATAGACCGATTTGGTCTTTCATCATTAACATACAACTCAAATATACATAGCTTTGTCCGGACTCATACCCATGCAAGGGTAAAATACACTCACAAACAGAAAGTACGACAGCGGACAAGACCATACAACGAACCCCAACTAACTGTACCCCAAAATGGACTTCATGTGATTAGTATTATTCGTCTTCCATTATCCTTCGTACCGGTCCTGTGGTTTGCTCCCCAAAACCTACATGTACCCCCCGAATTTTCGGGGGTTAGCAAAACTCCACTGTTTTGCTAGTACAAGTATAAAGTACAAATACGAGCCATACACAACACATTCCGAGAATACAATAACTTGAATAATCCACAGCTCAGTCAGAACGAAAGGCTTCTCGAGATTTCTCATTCGAATGAAATAGTTCAAACCATAAAAGTATAATGAAACGAGTGGTCATTTTGAAAATCAATTCAAGATATCGGGAGTTTTGAAAATATTTGGGATTGAATAATTTTCAACTTATCGAATACCACTTAGGGTCACAACCCAAAGTTTATTTTCCAAACTACAAATCCGTTCACAAAACACGGGGTCCACGACTCAACCATCCACGTCAATTCACTTCCAAGGACACACAACACATCACTCTTATGCCATTCTAGCCAAACACCAAGACTCGATATATAATGTATCTCGACCCCGAGCACAAAGCGTTGTGATACTCCGGACATATCACAATTAATCATCAGTAAAAACATCACTCGAAGGTAATCCTCGTGACAAGGCGCCTCAGCCAAGTCCCTGTGTGCCCCGTCGAGCAATCCCCAGGTGAGAATACCACCGCCCTGACCTGTCCCCAAGTATCGGTCCTTGGAGGTCCATCGAACCTTCCCCGAGTGGGCATCCTCACAACACACAAAAATTGCAAATTCCATAATTCACAGTTTGAAAACCACAAACCTCGCGAGTCAATTACAATATATATTATCGAGGTATTTTGCTAGAATGGCCATATTATCCGACACATACTCACTACCAGGAAACAATACCATCAATACTAGAATCCAACGATGCAACTAGTATAAATCACAAAGCAACGAGAAAGAATACCTTTTCAACCATGCCGAACGGCGCAGCCTCCTCATAAAGGAGTTACAACCTTTATCACACAACGTCACTTGATTATCAATAAACACATGTATCCTCACACACTTTAACGAAAGGTTAAGACTTTAAATCTACAAACGACATAATCACACACTTAGATAATCACCTTTAACCATAAAACACACGAGTTGTATTTAAGGAAAATTTTATTGAAAAATGTATCGATTCTTTTAAAAGTCAATTATAGAAATTCATTTAGCACACATCATTGATTACCAACGATTAGATTCACCAAAATACGTAATGTATGGGCAAGATACTTGCCTCGAAACCACGAGCAATGGAACAACGAACGAACATGGTCAAGCAGCCCCTGAACTTCCAAAAACAATCACGAACCCGACAGTCCCACGAACACTACGAGAGTGACACCACCACGAATCAACAACACTAAACGGAATCCCAATCGACATTAAGAACAACAAGGGTTCAAGGGTTTTCCAAGTAAATCAAAATCATGTTTCGGGTGAAATGAAATCAA
Source organism: Orobanche coerulescens (assembly GCA_033398695.1). NCBI lineage: Eukaryota > Viridiplantae > Streptophyta > Magnoliopsida > Lamiales > Orobanchaceae > Orobanche > Orobanche coerulescens. The sequence goes on along the minus strand of CM065803.1, from coordinate 187,481,153 downwards.
TAAACGAGTTTCTAATCCGTAGGTTACAACCAACACAACAAGAATACATAATTGACCGGATGGAATCGGGTAAGAATCACGAAACAAAGGAAAACCCCCCAAATTCAATGAAACTAGGGTTCTAAGAAGAAATTACCTCGATCCGAACAAGAAGGATGAATTGATGATGTTAGATGTGCATGAATTCGGCCCATGATGAAGCTTGGTGAAGAAAATCGCCCCAGATCGCCTAAGGAACTCGCTCCCGACGGATAGAAATGAAGAAAAATGAGAAATGACGAAAAAAGGGGTTGTTGTCCAGTATTTATACTGGACAACTATTAGCTTGTGTTGGCCTGGCCTCCGTAGCGTGCACTAACGGGCCAACGCTTCCAGCACATTCTGCTCACAACACTGATAGAGCGCGTTAGCCGATCTCCGCAGCGTGCGCTAACGAGTCACGAACATAGTCCAGTGGCTTCTGGGCAGTTCTGCACCCTCCAGGTAGCGTGCACTAGACTGACGACAGCGTGCGCTAAGACAGCCGATGGCGTGCGCTATCGAGACCTCCAGTCCCAGTCCAGTAGCTTCTGGACTGCCCCGAACTACCAGTTAGCGTGTGCTACCCCCAAGGTAGCGTGCGCTAACTCTACACAGTAGCACGCGCTACACCTAAATCGAACCAAACTCGTCATAACAACGATACTTCCCACCGGGAAGACAAACACGTGACGATCTGGAAGAAAACGAATAAATAATGAAGCCCGTCATAAGATTTGCACGACTTACGCAACGACAAGTCGTCCCCGACGAGCACCACAATACGGTACATCATATTGTACCCAACATAGGGAAAAAATCTCAAATAATCATCAATGGAACAAAATAATCGGCACAACCGACAAATAATTCAAAATAACCGGAAATGAAATCTCGGGTATTACATACTACCCCACTAAAAATAAGTTCCGCCCTGAAACTTAAAACAAGAAACAATCAGAGCAAGGCGACCCTAGATAACATAGGTTATCGGCTGCTGATAGAGTACAAAAGCTCCATGTAGTATAGAACTGCTATAGTCCGATTCAATACTCAATAATGTTTTCGAAATGCAACGAACATGAATTACTACGGTTGATTAACCCGAGCAATTCAACAATCAAAACACGAGTCTAACGCTGAAAAAGTATGGAATTTCAATAACTCAAAGATTTGGAAGATCAAATACGAAGACAATTTCCCAAAACTTAAGGAAATTACGAAGTGGGCCAGACGCTCAATAATCACGATACGAGATCAAACAATAACAATCGGACAACAACGATCGAATAACAATGATCGAACAACAGCGATCAAACCACAACTCTGAAGTTCACACCTCAAATCAAGACATCAATAAGCTTGTAGAAACCACGAGGTGTCAATTTCGCACAAGTTTCACAGGAAATCGAACAGAACTTGGAAAGATCACAACGATAAACAGATAAATCCGGAACAATATCCAAACTCGTTCGAATGACAAAGGCGAAAAACAACACAAGGTCAGAAGTATCAACGAACACAAACGAGTCGATAGAGTCGAACAATACGGAAGCGAAGAAAAATGGTTATTACACTCTATCACTATTAAAAGAGGTTTCGTCTATGAAACCAAAACAACGAGAGCGAGGTGCTAGCATAGCAACTTGACCGGCAGGGCCGGCCCTGACATTTCGGGGGCCCTGGATAAAAAGCGAAAAAAGGGCTCGAGTGCTTGAAACTCTAAGAATCATGTTTTCATCTAGAAACTAAAAAAAAATAACATCAACAACAAAGCATAAACCTCTTCATTCAAATCATCATTCTCATCCTTATTTACATCAAATTCTTTATTCAAAATATTATTTTCATTCTCAATAACATCAACAACTTCATTCAATGCATCAACCTCTTCATTCTCAATCACATCATCCTCTTTTACCAAAGAACTAGAACTAGCTTTAAGAAACTTATGAATAGCTGATACGATATCAAATATTCCAATCGAAGAAGCTTCAATAAAAATCGACATCAACGACGATACAAATTCGCATGACCATGCATCATCATACTTGGGAGAAAAGAACACGCGGATTGGAGTTACGTTGTTAATCGGAACCGGAGTAACGTAAAACTTGACGACGGAATCGGTCCAAAAGCATGGAAATTTCGGCCATATCATGCTTGAAAGGGACTCATGATTTGTCTTACCAAAATCTTGAAGATCTCCTCCTCCCCCACAAAATCGGCCAAAACATGAGCTAGGACAAAGACTTTCATCAAACCTTTTCTTCATGTCAAAGTCACCCTAATAAGTCCAAGAGGATTGATATCTTCATGATCCCCTCCCCCACCCTTGATTGATTCGGCCGATCCATTGCTAGGAAGTTTCATTTTCTTATTTTGTTGTATTTCCTTATGGTTGTAAACTACTATATATAGTAGTTCATGTTGTATTTGTAAGCATCTTGAAATTTATAAAACATTGTATTTCTCTTGAAATATACGTTGAACGAGTTCAACATTGCGAGCTTTGGTTTGGTGTTTCGATCGTGTACCGTGTATTTCGGACGTTTTGGGTCATTTTCGTAATTTCCCCAAGTTTTGGGATGTTTGCCTTCGTATCATCTTTTCAACCTTCGGGTTGTCGGAACCATATTTTTGTTTAGTGCTTCACTCGTGTTTTGAATGTTATACTATTCGTCGTGTTCGTTCTGTACGTTTTCGGGAATTCGAGTCGTCGAGTCTTGGCGGCTAGGCACTGGCCGGCCACGTGCGGTAGGGACCTGCCAGGTGCGCACGAGCGTGGCGCACGAGCTGCACACACAATCTGGTACTCGTGCGGCCCTGACTGTACACGCACGAGCGAGTGCTCGTGCCCAGTGCTCGTGCGTCCCGACAGTTTGCTGAGAGTGGGCGCGCACGACCCGGCGCACGACCGGCCGCTCGTGCGTGCCTGCTCGTGCGTCGCTGGGCAGTATATATGGTCGGGCAGACTACTTCTTCACCCGTTTTTCATTTCATTCTTCTCCTTCCGCGGCTGGAAGCTTGGAGAGGTCGAAGCCATGTTGTTGAACAACATATCCATGAAGTTCTTGAGTTCATATCATTGATTGATCATCCTATATCATCCTTTGATCCAGCGAATCAAGGTAATCTCTTCTTAGAACCCTAGTTTCTTGAATTCTGGGGTTTTTAGGTTTTTGTCCGATTCGTTCCGTATTGTTGATTATTCCAATGATGGGTATGATTAATCTTAGTATTATTCATGTGTTTAACAACATTTAATCCTTGTTTTTCGTCAAATCAAGGTATTTTGACTTGAACCCTTGTTTTTGAAGATTTTGGGGATTTTCCTTTTGATTTCAATTCCAATCCATTTTTGTTCAATTAATTGTTGTATAAACGTTGTTTTGAACATGTTCTACAGATTGGATACTCGTATCTTTGATTCGTTCGACTCGAGGGGTGATTTCTTTGTTCTTGGAGGGTCTCGAACATTTAATGTTCGATTAAATGCTCGAATGAGTTCCCTTCGATAGTTTGTCGGGATTTCCGTTGTTTTGGCCTTGATTCTCGTCGTAACCATGTGTTATTGTTCCTTCCTGAGGCTTATAGGTGCTCAAGGATTCCGATGTTGAATCTCGTGGGTGATTGATGATTCGTGTGGTGTTTTTCCGTAGTAATTTCGGTGCTATCGCGTTCTTGATAGTGTTCGGGCGTTCGAGGCTGTTCGACCGCATTCGATCCATCGTCTTGTTACGAACATGGTTCCTAGGCAAGTACCTTGTCCATACATTTCTTGTTTCATGGATATGATGATTGGTGATCGTCTTGGTATGTTTGTTTGTTTGTTTGAAATGAGTTTTCAAAAGATTCGGTTTAGCCTCGTTAAGGGCTCACTTTCAAAACGCGTGTGTTTTGTGAACGATGAGTTTTGGGGAATTGATTTGACTGTTTTGAACGTTGAGGGCTTTGGTGATACCCCTGTTGTTTAAAGTTATGGAATCATATATTCCGTGTTAATTGTGTTGTTTGTGTTTTGAAGAGTTTGATAACGGTGTCGAGTAAGTGGCCATCTCTAGTAAGTATTCTTGATGAGCTTACATTCTTAGCATATTAGTATTGCATGAGTAATGTGTGTGTGTGTGCTCACTGTGGGTTAGATCCGACGGGGTCTCAGTAGGGGTCTACAAAGGCGTGGGTCCGCGAGCTTGCTTTAACCACTGCGGGGTAGATCCGATGGGGTCTCGGTAGGGGTCCACAGAGGCGTGGGTCCGCGGTTAATTGTGGTGCATTTTACAAATGTGTTTTGAGATTGGCATTTCCGGAAACGAGTGTTTTGATCGGTGATTTCATGATTGCGTGCATCGACTAAGTGTGTAAGAGGTAAGTTGCTCGTTTGGCTTACTTGGCTAGGATGACACTAGAGTATTTTGTCGTATGTGTTTTAGTCGTTTAACTGTGGGGTTTTGATGTTGGAAAACGAACCTTGTTATCGTTCCCGTGTACTTAGGGGTGTTAATAGAAATCCGAAAACCGACCAACCAATCCGAACCGAACCGAAAATCCCCGACCGAAAGCAACCCCGAACTTGAAACTTACAGACCGAAACCGAAACCGAATTAATTCGGGTTTAGATAACTTAAAACCGAACCGAACCGAATTACCCCGAATTGGACCGAACTAACCCGAATTATTTATATTATATAAAATCTTATTTATATGACTAAAATTTTTAAACTTATAAAATAATATATCTACACATATATTGTAGTTTTGATAAAAACAATGATTAAATATATCAATTAAAGATCTATCTATTATTTTAGAATAAGTTTTATTAACCGAAACATTTGGGGAGGGTTTGGGTTTTGAGTTTTGAAAACCGAACCGACCGAAACCGAAACTGAATTTTAAAGTTTGGGGAGAGTTTGGGTTTCAAAAATTTTACCCCGACCGAAACTGAAAACACCCCTACGTGTACTGTGATTTGATGTAATTTGGGGATAAAATCCAACGGTTTTGTGAAGGTCATTTTACGGAAAACAAACCTTCGGGGCGGTGACCCCATTCGTATTTCGAGTTTTGGAAAGAGAAGGATTCGATAATTCTAAATTGTTTTCTATTACAACTCCCGAAGGCATATCAAACCAATTTGTAAACTGTTTTCCCTTGATTGGTGATTCTCCCGATTTTTAGAAAGTTTTACTCAAACTCTTGTCTCGGGAAGTACTTTCTTGTTATGTTGGAATCTTTGAGGATTCTTATTTGTTATTATTCTTGGAATGTGAATTGTATGGCTCATATTTTGCACTTTGTTCTTGCACTAGCAAAACAGTGGAGTTTTGCTAACCCCCGAGTATTCAGGGGGTGGATGTCTGTTTTTGCATTCAGGTTTGGGAGCATAACACAGGGTCGGCACGAAGGATTATGAAAGATGAACGATACTAATCACACGAGGATCCGTATGATGTCATTGGTTTAGTTATAGTTTATTTTCCGCTGCAGTATTCTTTCCCGTTGTACGGGAGTGTATTGTATTCGACCCCTGCGTGGGCATGTAATGAGTTTGAGCTGTATGTATTTATTGAAAGACCAAATCGGTCTACTGAGTCATTTTAGCCTTAAAGGCATTGTTGAGATGTTCTATGTTGTTACCAGCCTGGTAGATCCTTGAGGAAAGGTTCTACGGCGTGTAATATCCCTGAGCGGATTGGGGGTGTTACATAAATGGTATCGGAGCTTAGGTTGCGGAAACCTAGGTTGTCGGGTCAGTGGTGTCTGTTGAATTTTGTCTCATCGGATTTTGTCTGACTGAGTCGTGTCGCGACGCGTCGTCTGAGTTTGTTGGTCGTGATTAGTATCGTGGGGCGATCATCAACTTTGTGCGACCTGTGGGTGTAAGTCTCACTTCTTTGTGTTTGTGCCTCGTCTGATGCGAGTTATAGGTATGATTATGAGTTAATTAACGGAATCCTCTTATGGATTTTGATTTCTTGATATGTGGTTATTTGACCCTCATATTTCGTTCATATGAGGAGTAGTGTTGTTGGATTGTGCATGTTTGACTGTATTTCTTTTATCCGCTGCGTGAGTTCTTTTGTAATGGTTTTCGGTATTTTACCGAATGAGTTTTATTTCGAAAACCGATTCCCTTAACCGAGTTTGTGGCATTATGGCCTTGATCGTTTTGGCGAAATTCTTATGACGGTATTTAGTATTTTGTAAATGGCTTTTGTAAGTTTTTGAAATATTACCGTCATCGGCTTTTTTGACGTTTTTGTAAATGGTTTTTAGCCTGGTGGGTTCTGGCATGGGGCCCACGGCATTATAATGTTCCGTGTAATTACCTGAAATTTTTGGGCATTCTAGCCCATTGAATTATCTTTGAAAACCTTGAGTGTCTTAGAAAATAAATTTTGAGACGTACTTTTAAAATGAATTATTTTCTCGTGGTACATCCAAGGTGCCACAATATGTTTCAAAATTCTTCTACCTCGAGGACCAAGATGTTTTGAGATATTTTCATTGTTTTAGAAACACTTTTACTTAGACCCGAGGGTCGAATATTCTGAAAAAATTTTCACTAAGAGAAAGTGTCCTCATTTTTATCAATGTGAAATGGTTCTCCAAAGTCCCGATGACGATGTTTGTACTACTTCTTTTTATATATGATACTCGAGATCAACTAGTGTTTTCAAATTATTTTCGAAAGTGGTTTTCATTTTTAAAACCTATCGTTTCTATTTGTGGTCCAGGAATGTATATGTGACGTTAGCGTTATTGTTAGGATGTTGGCCCTATAAGTTGTAGTCGAATTGGCGGTGTGAGCGTTGAGTCGTTTTCCACACATTTGTTGTGTTAGCCCTCTGTGAGAGGTGGGATGTTGGTATTGAATGTTGTCGCCCCGTGGTGATTTCTGCGTTATCGCGCATGTGCGAACTGTTAGAGCTTGGTTTGGTATGACCGTGTGCATCGGTGATTATTCCGTTATGTGTCGGATGTTTAATGTATTGTTACCTTGCTTACGTTTTTGTGAATTTCGTGGACGAGGTCGAAGGTAATACCCGTAATATTTTGACTTCTGTATTTTCTCTTTCTCCATTCTTTCAACTCGCTCGTGTTCGTTGATACTTTCTGAACTTGTTCTGTATTTTGGTTTCATCGTTTGAACGAGCTGTGATCTTGTTTTGGGTCGATCTGGTTATCGCTGTGACTTTTTCGAGTTCGGTTCGATTCTTGTGAACCTTGTAAAGTGACATCATTTGGTTCTATTAACTCTTCTATTCGAAGTGGATCAAATTTTGAACTTCTGTATTTTCGAATCTGTCGACTCGTTTATGTTCGTTGACATTTTCTGAGCTTGTTCTGCCCCTTGCTTTTGTTGATCAAACGAATGTGGTATTGTTTCGGAATAACTCGTTTGTCGTTGTGACTTTTCAATTGCTATTCCCTTTCCTGTGGATCTTATGTGAATGCACATATTGTTGTTTTCACTGGATCATATATCGTCTCGAGCCGAGACGTGAACTTGGGAGTTGTTGTTTGAATTTTATTGTTCTTCGTGATTCGAACATGATTGTTCGATTTTTGTTGTCTCGATCGTTTGATCGTTCGTTTTTTTATCTCATTTCGTGATTGTTAAACGTTCAGACTCCTTCGTAATTCCCTTAAGTTCGGGAAATTAGTCTCATTTTCGATTTTCCAACCCTTGGGCGGTGGAATTCCGTATTTGTTCAGCAATTGGCTCGCGTTTTGATTGATGTACCGTTGGGTTGGTAAATCATATTGATTTTCATTCGTTGTGTTTTGTGATTGTTCAGATAATCGACTCGATTGTATTATCTGTTTTATGACGCTTATCACTTGTTGATTTTATTATGTCTCTACCGGTGGCGTTGTGTTATCCGTCGTGGAGCGTGTTTTCACACCGTATATTCCTTTGCGTTGCTTGTAACGTTTTGCCGATGGGCGTAAGTTACGCGTTTCTTGTGTATCTCGTTGAGTTTTCCTGGCGGGATATTGCTTCTCCCTACTTGTTTTAAGTTTCGGGATGAAACTTCTTTTAAGGAGGGTAGTGTGTAATACCCGTAATTTTGATTTTCGGTAATTTCTTTTTTTCGGCGAAAGTCCGTTTTGACGACTCGCTCATGACTGTTTCGTCATTCCGAGAATGATTCATTATGCACTTTTTGTCATCCAAGTTCATTTCGGTGTCGTTTTGTTGAGTTCCATGCTTTTTAGCGGCTTTTCCGCACTTGAGTTCGATTCTTGCGAATCTCGTTCGAAACTGTTGTTTCGAGTTTCTTGTAAGTTCATTTAATGTTATTATTCATGTTGCGAGCTTTGGTTTGGTGTTTCGATCGTGTATCGTCTATTTCGGACGTTTTGGGCCATTTTCGTAATTTCCCAAAGTTTTGGGATGTTTACCTTCGTATCGTCTTTTCAACCTTCGGGTTGTCGGAACAATGTTTTTGTTTAGTGCTTCACTCGTGTTTTGAATGTTATACTATTCGTCGTGTGTTCGTTAAAATGCGTTTTGAATTCGAGTCGTCGAGTCTTGGCGGCGCACCTTTGGCACGCCACGTGCGCGAGGACACGCCAGTGCGCCTGGCGTGGCGCACAATCCGGTACTCGTGCGGCCACCGCACCGCGCCGCGGCGAGTGCTCGTGCCCGGTCTCGTGCATCCGGAAGTTTCTTGAGAGTGGCGCGCACGACCGACCGGCGCCGCGGCCGTGCGCTCGTGCGTCGCTGGGCAGTATATATGGTCGGGCAGACTACTTTTTCACCCGTTTTTCATTTCATTCTTCTCCTTCCGCGGCTGGAAGCTTGGAGAGGTCGAAGCCATGTTGTTGAACAACATATCCATGAAGTTCTTGAGTTTATATCATTGATTGATCATCCTATATCATCCTTTGATCCAGCGAATCAAGGTAATCTCTTCTTAGAACCCTAGTTTCTTGAATTCTGGGGTTTTTAGGTTTTTGTCCGATTCGTTCCGTATTGTTGATTAATCCATGATGGGTATGATTAATATTAGTATTATTCATGTGTTTAACAACATCTAATCCTTGTTTTTCGTCGAATCAAGGTATTTTGACTTGAACCCTTGTTTTTGAAGATTTTGGGGATTTTCCCTTTGATTTCAATTCCAATCCGTTTTTGTTCAATTAATTGTTGTATAAACGTTGTTTTGAACATGTTCTACGGATTGGATACTCGTATCTTTGATTCGTTCGACCCGAGGGGTGATTTCTTTGTTCTTGGAGGGTCTCGAACATTTAATGTTCGATTAAATGCTCGAATGAGTTCCCTTCGATAGTTTGTCGGGATTTTCATTGTTTTGGCCTTGATTCTCGTCGTAACCATCTGTTATTGCTCCTTTCGGAGGTTTATAGGTGCTCGAGGATTCCGATGTTGAATCTCGTCGGTGATTGATGATTCGTGTGGTGTTTTCCCGTAGTAATTTCGGTGCTATCGCGTTCTTGATAGTGTTCGGGCGTTCGAGGCTATTCGACCGCATTCCACCTGTCGTCTTGTTACGAACGTGGTTCCTAGGAAAGTAACTTATCCATACATTTCTTGTTTCATGGATATGATGATTGGTGATCGTCTTGGTATGTTTGTTTGTTTGTTTGTTTGAAATGAGTTTTCAAAAGATTCGGTTTAGCCTCGTTAAGGGCTCACTTTCAAAACGCGTGTGTTTTGTGAACGGTGAGTTTTGGAATTGATTTGACTGTTTTGAACGTTGAGGGCTTTGGTGATACCCCTGTTGTTTAAAGTTATGGAATCATATATTTCGTGTTAATTGTTTTGTTTGTGTTTTGAAGAGTTTGATAACGGTGTCGAGTAAGTGGCCATCTCTAGTAAGTATTCTTGATGAGCTTACATTCTTAGCATATTAGTATTGCATGAGTAATGTGTCTGTGTGTATGCTCACTGCGGGTTAGATCCGACGGGGTCTCGGTAGGGGTCCACAAAGGCGTGGGTCCGCGAGCTTGCTTTTAACCACTGCGGGTTAGATCCGACGGGGTCTCGGTAGGGGTCCACGGAGGCGTGGGTCCGCGGTTAATTGTGGTGCATTTTACAAATGTGTTTTGAGATTGGCGTTTCCGGAAACGAGTGTTTTGATCAGTGATTTCATGATTGCGTGCATCGACTAAGTGTGTAAGAGGTAAGTTGCTCGTTTGGCTTACTTGGCTAGGATGGCACTAGAGTATTTTGTCGTATGTGTTTTAGTCGTTTAACTGTGGGGTTTTGATGTTGTAAAACGAAACTTATTATCGTTCCCGTGTACTGTGATTTGATGTAATTTGGGGCCAAAATCCCAACAGTTTTGTAAAGGTCATTTTACGGAAAACAAACCTTCGGGGCGGTGACCCCATTCGTATTTCGAGTTTTGGAAAGAGAAGGATTCGATAATCCTAAATTGTTTTCTATTAAAACTCCCGAAGGCATATCAAACAATTTTGTAAACTATTTTCCCTTGATTGGTGATTATCTCAGTTTTTAGAAAGTTTTACTCAAACTCTTGTCTCGGGAAGTACTTTCTTGTTATGTTCGAATCTTTGAAGATTCTTGATTGTTATTATTCTTGGAATGTGAATTGTATGGCTCATATTTTGCACTTTGTTTTGCACTAGCAAAACAGTGGAGTTTTGCTAACCCCCGAATATTCGGGGGGTGGATGTCTGTTTTTGCATTCAGGTTTGGGAGCATAACACAGGGTCGGCACGAAGGATGATGAAGGACGAACGATACTAATCACACGAGGATCCGTATGATGTCATTGGATTAGTTATAGTTTATTTTCCGCTGCAGTATTCTTTCCCGCTGTACGGGAGTGTGTTGTATTCGACCCCTGCGTGGGCATGTAATGAGTTTGAGCTGTATGTATTTATTGAAAGACCAAATCGGTCTACTGAGTCATTTTAGCCTTAAAGTCATTGTTGAGATGTTCTATGTTGTTACCAGCCTGGTAGATCCTTCAGGAAAGGTTCTACGGCGTGTAATATCCCTGAGCGGATTGGGGGTGTTACAACACCTTCCTCATAAAGGAGTTACAACCTCACTTCATTATCAATAAACACATGTATCCTCACACACACTTTAACGAAAGGTTTAAGACTTTAAATCTACAAACGACATAATCACACACTTAGATAATCACCTTTAACCACAGAACACACGACTTGTATTTAAGGAAAATCTTTATTGAAAAACGTATCGATTCTTTTGAAAGTCAATTATAGAAATTCATTTAGCACACATCATTGATTACTAACGATTAGATTCACCAAAATACGTAGTGTATGGGCAATATACTTGCCTCAAACCACGAGCAATGGAACAACGACCGGACACAGTCAAGCAGCCCCTGAACTTCCAAGAACAATCACGAACACGATAGTCCTATGAACACTATGAGAGTGACACCACCACTAATCAACAACACTAAACGGAATCCAAATCGACATTAAGAACAACAAGGGTTCAAGGGTTTCCCAAGGAAACCAATCGTGTTCCGAGTGAAATGAAATCAATAAACGAGTTTCTAATCTGTAGGTTACAACCAACACAACAAGAATACATAATTGATCGGATGGAATTGGGTAAGAATCACGAAACAAAGGAGAAATCCCCTAATTTAATGAAACTAGGGTTCTAAGAAGAAATTACCTCGATCCGAACAAGAAAGATGATTTGATGATGTTAGATGTGCATGAATTCGTCTCATGATGAAGCTTGGTGAAGAAAATCACCCCAGATCGCCTAAGGAACTCGCTCCCGACTGATAGAATGAAGAAAAATGAGAAATGACGAAAAAGGGGGTTGGTGTCCAGTATTTATACTGGACATCTATTAGCGTGAGTTAGCCTGGCCTCCGTAGCGTGCGCTAACGGGTCAACGCTTCCAGCACATTCTGCTCACAACACTGATAGCGCGCGTTAGCCGGTCTCCGTAGCGTGCGTTAACGAGTCACGAACCCAGTCCAGTGGCTTCTGGGCAGTTCTTCACCCTCCAGGTAGCGTGCGCTAGACTGACGACAGCGTGCGCTAAGACAGCCGATGGCGTGCGCTAACCACAAGCGTTAGCGTGCGCTATCGAGACTCCAATCCCAGTCCAGTAGCTTCTGGACTGCTCCGAATTACCAGTTAGCGTGTGCTACCCCCAAGGTAGCGTGCGCTAACTCTGCACAGTAGCGCGCGCTACACCTAAATCGAACTAAACTCGTCACAACAACGATACTTCCCACCAGGAAGACAAAAACGTGACGATCTGGAAGAAAACGAATAAATAATGAAGCCCGTCATAAGATTTGCACGACTTACGCATTGACAAGTCGTCCCCGACGAACACCACAATACGGTACATCATACTGTACCCAACATAGGGAAAAAATCTCAAAAAATCATCAATGGAACAAAGTAACCGGCACAACCGACAAATAATTCAAAATAACCGGAAACGAAATCTCGGGTATTACATACTACCCCACTAAAAATAAGTTTCGTCTTGAAACTTAAAATAAGAAACAATCAGAGCAAGGCGATCCTAGATAACACAGGTTATCGGCTGCTGATAGAGTACAAAAGCTCCATGCAGTACAGAACTGCTATAGTCCAATTCAATACGCAAGAATATTTTCGAAATGAAACGAACATGAATTACTACGGTTGATTAACCCGAGCAATTCAACAATCAAAATACGAGTCTAACGCTGAAAAAGTATAGAATTTCAATAACTCAAAGATTTGTAAGATCAAATACGAAGACAATTTCCCAAAACTTAAGGAAATTACGAAGTGGCCCAGATGCTCAATAATCACAATACGAGATCAAACAATAAAAATCGGGCAACAACGATCGAATAACAATGATCGAACAACAACGATCAAACAACAACTCTAAAGTTCACACCTCAAATCAAGACATCAATAAGCTTGTAGGAAACACGAGGAGTCAATTTCGCACAAGTTTCACAGGAAATCGAACCGAACTTGGAAAGATCACAACGATAATCAGATCAATCCGGAACAATATCCAAACTCGTTCAAATGACAAAGGCGAAAAACAACACAAGGTCAGAAGTATCAACGAACACAAACGAGTCGATAGAGTCGAACAATACGGAAGCGAATAAAAATGGTTATTACACTCTATCACTATTAAAAGAGGTTTCGTCTATGAAACCAAAACAACGAGAGCGAGGTGCTAGCATAGCAACCTGACCGGAAGGGCCGGACCTGACATTTCGGGGGCCCTGGGTAAAAAGTGAAAAAAGGGCTCGAGTGCTTGAAACTCTAAGAATCATGTTTTCATCTAGAAACTAAAAAAATAACATCAACAACAAAGCATAAACCTCTTCAGTCAAATCATCATTCTCATCCTTATTTACATCCAATTCTTTATTCAAAATATTATTTTCATTCTCAATAACATCAACAACTTCATTCAATGCATCAACCTCTTCATTCTCAATCACATCATCCTCTTTTACCAAAGAACTAGAACTAGCTTTAAGAAACTTATGAATAGCCCCTTTTGAGTTTTAATCACCTTATAATTTTTTTTTTCTTTTTTTCTTTTTGACTTCTAGAGGCAGATTTTCTAGGCAACATATTGTATCCACAAATTATTTATCTATAATACATAATAAAGACAATTACTTCTAAAAAATAACACAAATTCAATAAAATAAATAAATGAAATTAAAGAGTAATTGGGATAACTCGAATGCACCGTTCCTTCGTATAGGAGTGTAAGAGCAGAGAGCAGAGAGTCGTGGCGGCGAGGCAGAGGTTGATGTCGTGATACAATGCGGTGCTGCCGTCGTCTGATAATTTCCGAGCGATAAGCCGTTAATTTTTTCTTTCTTTCACTTTATTCTTGTTGCTGTGCGGAGAGCCTGAGAGGATGTGTGTGCTTTTTACTTTTTTTTTGAGAGAGGAAGAGGAGAGGATGTGTCTGTGTGTGAGTTAAATTAAATAGCTAATATATTTTTCTAATATAATATTGTTTTTTTTTTAAATTTTGGGGGCCCTCAAATTTTGGGGCCCTAGGCAAAAGCCCACTTTGTACTGAGTGAGGACCGCCCTGCTTCCCGGCAATATTCTCTTGGTCCCGCATCTGATCTCCCTGACCATCTATACCATGGTCACGACCATGACCTTTGCCCCTCGGCATATTGAACAAGTAACCACTCAGCACGATGAAACCCAACATCTCAAAACGATACACTAAAATGCCAACGCAACACAATATATCGACATAAGGCATATAATAGCAACACAATAAAAATGCCCACTCCGGATAATTACACGAATTCAAAATTACAATCGCAATAATTGAACTTACAGTCGTAACTAAAGGATCACATAGCCGTATCAACAGAAAATTAACGACCATAATCATTGCGATCGCGGCCATAGTATAGTACACATGGTAGCCAATTATTTCTAACATTCTTTTTAAAACTTCACGTGGTATCTATTTAAATAATATCATTTAAAAATCTTTGAATTTATATGTTTACTCGAATATAAAATTTTGAAAGTACTTTTGATACCTCGGCTGTTTTATTAAGACTAAAACCACAGTTCATAATCGTTTGTTTTAAAAACCTTTACAAAAACAGTAATTCGAAACAACAAGTTTGCTTGAACTCGACATCATCAAGATGACCCTCGAAGGTCTTTCCGAACTGCTCTCAATTGGACAAACCATTCTCATTAGCACTAATCACTTCCACAACTAACACTCTCATTCAAATAACATCATACGAGCTAGAAGGCAGGCCCGACTCATGCAAAACACAATTGAATACTCAACCAAAATTCCTTAGCAAGAAAGGTAGCACGAAGATCAATCAAATCACTCAACCTCACAAGCAATCACTTTAGTTTACTCTCTAGTCTCTTACTCTAACTGATAAATCCACGTTACGCACACATAGCATCTTAACATGCGCTAACAATAAATCGGGTAATAAAAAAAATTATGGTGTGAAAGATTTTTAAAATCATGTACTCGAATTATTTGAAAATAAAACAATACATTAAAAATCATTTTCGAAAATTGATTTTCCACAAGTTGCTCAAGTTTATGGAATTTTCAGGAAAGCATTTTCGAACACACACACGGCAGACATAATTTATTAATTCATCAAACACAACCCATTACCACCAAATCCAATTACACGTCAACACCATCTATTCACATAATAACAGTATCACACAAGCAACCATCAGAAGACAATTAACATCTAAAACTGAAATCCTACCTCTCAGTAAAGAGGACTATCACAACAAGTGTATACAAAATGATTTAACGTTCACACCACCAACTTAATCACAATCTTGAGCACTATTGCCCAAACAATAATGTCATCATGACTACGTACCTCCTGACTGACAATCATAAAATCAAAAAGTTAAAAGCGAGTCACTTCTTGAGTAAATTTGGAAGACCTCATTTGAGATTAAAAATAATGTTTCGAAAAATTATAGCACAAGATGAAAATGAAATGTCAATAGTTTGAATTCTCAAAAATCGACCTTGAGGTCATCATACGAAAATCAAAATTGTTCCTCCTTGGAGGATGTTTTAAAATGAAATTACGTGACTCTCCAAAAACATTCAAGCCTTAAATATCAAAGGCTTTACTCCCGTAAAAATGATTTTTACAATATATATACTGGCACCACCTTTTATTCCAGCACAATACGAGAATCGAACAAACATATGCCACATAATCAGAAATCACATTTAAATTTTACCCCGTAACATTGGATCACACAACTAGCTCGTATAGCTCGAGGTACAACATGTAGTAGGGAGACTTACATCCACAGATCGCATGAAGATGATGGCTGCACCATGATACTAATCACGACCGACATCACAGATGACGCGTCGCGACACGACTCAATCAGACATAATTCGGAAAGACAAGACTCAACAATACACGAATTGACCCGACAGCCTAGGTGTCCATAATCTAAGCTCTGATACCATAAATGTAACACCCCCGAAATCCAACCGGGAATATTACACGCCACAGACCCTCTCCGTGAGGATCTGCCAGGCTAGACATCGACAAAACACAATACATTACATGCCGACATGACAAAATAACAAACTAATAGCCCGATTGGTCTTTCATCATTAACATACAACTCAAATATACATAGGTTTGTCCGGACTCATACCCATGCAAGGGTAAAATACACTCACAAACAGAAAGTACGACAGCGGACAAGATCATGCAACGAACTCCAACTAACTGTACCCAAAACTGGCCTTCATGTGATTAATATCATTCGTCTTCCATCATCCTTCGTACCGGTCATGCGTTTTGGTCCCCAAAACCTGCATGTACCTGGACGCAATACAGACATCTACCCCCCGATTTCTCGGGGGTTAGCAAAACTCCACTATTTTTCTAGTACAAGTATAAAGTGCAAATACGAGCCATACAAAACATATTCCGAGAATACAATAACTTGAATAATCCACAGCTCAGTCAGAACGAAAGACTTCCCAAGATTTCTCATTCGAATGAAATAGTTCAAACCATAAAAGTATAAAATGAAACGAGTGGTCATTTTGAAAATCAATTCAAGATCTCAGGAGTTTTGAAAATATTTCGGATTAAATAATTCTCAACTTAACGAAAACTATTTAGGGTCATAGCCCAAAGTTTATTTTCAAAAATACAAATCCATTAACAAAACACGGAGTCCACGACCCAACCATCCACGTCAATTCACTTCTAAGGACACACAACACATCACTCTTATGCCATTCTATCCAAACACCAAGACTCGATATATAATGTATCTCGACCCCGAGCACAAAGCATTGTGATACTCCTAACATATCACAATTAATCATCAGTAAAAACATCACTCGAAGGTAATCCTCGTGACAAGGCGCCTCAGCCATGTCCATGTGTGCCCCGTCGAGCAATCCCCATGTGAGAATACCACCACCCTGACCTGTCCCCAAGTACCGGTCCCCGAAGGTCCCATCGAACCTTCCCCAAGTGGGCATCCTCACAACACACAAAAATCGCAAATTCCACAATTCACGTTTTCAAAACCACAAACCTCGTGAGTCAATCACAATATATATTGTCGAGGTATCTTGCTAGAATGGCCATATTATCCGTCACATACTCTCTACCAGGAAACAATACCATCAATACTAGAATCCAACGATGCAACTAGTACCAATCACAAAGCAACGAGAAAGAATACCTTTTGAACCATGCCGAACGGCACAACCTCCTCATAAAGGAGTTACAACCTTTATCACACAACGTCACTTCATTATCAATAAACACATGTATCCTCACACACACTTTAACGAAAGATTTAAGACTTTAAATCTACAAACGACATAATCACACACTTAGATAATCACCTTTAACCACAAAACACACGAGTTATATTTAAGGAAAATCTTTATTGAAAAACGTATCGATTCTTTTGAAAGTCAATTATAGAAATTCATTTAGCACACATCATCGATTACCAACGATTAGATTCACCAAAATACGGAGTGTATGGGCAAGATACTTGCCTCAAACCACGAGCAATGGAACAACGAGCGGACACAGTCAAGCAGCCCCTGAACTTCCAAGAACAATCACGAACCCGACAGTCCCACGAACACTACGAGAGTGACACCACCACGAATCAACAATACTAAACGGAATCCAAATCGACATTAAAAACAACAAGGGTTCAAGGGTTTCCCAAGTAAATCAAAATCATGTTTCGAGTGAAATAAAATCAATAAACGAGTTTCTAACCTGTAGGTTACAACCAACACAACAAGAATATATAATTGATCGGATGGAATTGGGTAAGAATTGTTGGGTTCGGTGCCTAAAACGAAGGCCCAGCGGAAGCGGTAAAACAAAAATTAATTCGATCCGAATCCCTACGAGGATCGATCGAGCTACGTATATACGAATATATAAACGAAAGGCAAGAGTCGTAAGAAACTAACCCTCGAAGTCCGTTGATTAAATGGAAACCTTCTCTTGAGCTATTCCCCAAGCTTTAGTTGATCTCTACGTATCCGATCTGCTCCAAGCCCTTGAATGATCCAACGCCGAAAGCACCGCGTCTCTACTTGCCACGCGCCGGAAAAACGACCGGAATAACAACACTTGATTAACCTCTAAGGTTGCGGCTAGAATCAAATGATGAAGCTTTTATTATTACACTCTAAGTGTATAATATATCTCTCAATAATTTTCTCTCATTTTTTCTCCAAGAAAAATGAAGAGGAAGTGAATGAAGAAGATGAAGATGAGTGTTAAACTCAAAGTCTATCTCTCTCTCTCTATATTATCACGTTGAAAGCCTACCAAACAAGTGAAGAGAGTCTTCCTTTTATGCTCCATAAAATCCTCCCAAATCAAGACTAAATAATTAAAATGAATTAATTAAAAGATCTTGTTCCCTTGATTCTTCAAGTCTTCCACCAATTAAGGTGGAGACTATGACCAAAGGAAAGAGGAGGGAAAATGGGATGGCCATCTAGAAGGAGCCGGGACGAGTTCGTTTCATTTCAGACTCCCGTGAGTCCAAACAGATAAACTCCTATTCCGTTCCGATGTATTTGTGTCGTTTAATTAATCCAATTAATTAAACATATCAAATACAAAATAACATAATTAATTTCTCCAAGAAATAATTATATTCATGAATTAAATTAATCACCCAGTGATATATTTAATTCATTAGGCCGTATATCAATTTATCCAATAAATCGATTCAGACATCTAATGTCTCAAATTTAGATATCTAATATCTAATACACATAATGAGAGAATTAGCTTGATTCATTCCGTCGTCAATCCTAATGCGCGACTCGGTAGGTCCGTCTCAGTCAGCAATGGGAGGAACCAAAGAATAGTAGCACCACCTAGCCAGCCTGGTGGCCTACACTGTACCCCGACTGAACACGAATGATTGGGATCATTCAAGAACTATTCTGTCGTGAATACCAGTAAACGTACAAACCCTTCTTTCATATGTCCCGATCAAATTATGGGGTCACGGTCAGTCAAACCCCATCTGTACTTGACTCTATGCATGCGTTAATGCAAACCGAGATCATCGAGCTCTCGTGTATCTAATACAACTAGCTCCAATGCTTTGGCTAAAGACTTATGATCTCATCTGCCAATAACCGCATAGGACATATAACCCGCTCACTAACGGGAGAAAGAATTCTATCTTGGTATTCAGTAGGACCTGCTACTTGCCCGTCAAGATGCACGTCGAGGTTGACCCCCGCCTTCCGGTTTACAGGGTCGAACTACTCTAATGAAAATCTTGACGTCACAAGCACATCCCTACTAAATCCTCAAGTCGAAGGTTCACGAATACCTATCACAACCTTTCGATTCCGTCATTGACTGTCCCGGAGTGAAATCCGTGTGACGAATCAAGGGTGAGTCGGTTCGAGTATACTAATACAATTAGCATACCTATAACATGTGCTCCCACTAACCATTAGTGTTCGACAGGCACTCTCCATATCAAAGAACACGTCATACAAGTCTTCACATAAATTTAACGCCCAGTCAAGTTTCATCGACTTGCGAACGATTAAGTATTTGAGCTATAACCTTTCCAGTGCCGTCCCCCTTATCCAATAAGGAGTGGAACTTTTTGCTCTCAAATACATGGACAAGTTTCTATATATTTATTTACGAGTTAGGAATGCCAGTAACTACCAGTAAATAAAGAAACATTCATTTGCCTTATATAAATGGTTTACATAATTTCAAGTACAATGCCCTCACTCAACAACCTCTGAGTGGCATTCGAGGGCATACTCCTAACAATCTCCCACTTGCACTCAATGCCACACACTATGGTATCTAATACCCATGTTCTCTAGATGACGCTCCAAGCTAGTCTGAGAATGTGGCTTGGTCAGTGGATCGGCGACGTTGTCGGCCGAGTCTACTCTGTGCAGCACAATGTATCCCTTGCGAACAAATTCTCTTACGAGATGATACTTCCTCTCAATATGTTTGGTCTTTGTTGTGAAACCTCGGCTCCTTGGCTGCGCTGACTCGTCGTTGTCGCGATGCAGTAGACAGGCGGCTCGGACATGGTATCATTTGAAGTTCTCCTAGAAACTTCTTAATCCAGAACCCTTCCTTGGAAGCCTCCGAGGCCGCTTGATACTCGGCTGACAGTGGAATCGGCGGTCGCGCTTTGCTTGGCGCTACGCCAAGATACCGCTCCTCCATTAAGAGTAAATATGTAGCCGAGTAGACATCGAGTCGTCCTTCGATCCTTGGAAGTCGAATCGGTGAATCCCACCACATCCAAATCTCCACCGCCATACATCGTAACCATATCTCTAGTCCTTCTCAAGTACTTGAGAACGTTCTTTCTGGCAGTCAATGTTCTCTACAGGTTTGCACGAAACCTACTCACCACGCTTACAGCATGCGCAATGTCAGGTCTCGTACACAACATAGCATACATAAGGCTACCCACAGCCGAAGCATATGGTATATTACTCATTTCCTTTCGTTGTTCCTCACTTTGAGGACACATCTTCAAGGAGAGTTTTATTCCATGTTGCATCGGTAGGAACCCTCTTTTAGAATCATCCATCTTAAATCGCTTTAAGATTTTATCTATATAGAGGGCTTGGGAAAGACCTATTGTTCTTTTCGCTCTATCCCGGTAGAGTCGAATACCAAGAATATAGGTAGCTTCTCCCAAGTCTTTCATGGAGAAATTACTCGAAAGCCAAGCTTTCACAGAACTGAGCATGCCCACATCATTTCCTATTAGTAGAATCTCATCTACATATAGTACTAAGAATGCGATCTTGCTCCCACTAACCTTCTTGTATACACAAGGTTCTTCTTCATTTTGCACGAAGTCAAACTCTTTGACTGCTTCATCAAAACGAAGGTTCCAACTACGCGATGCTGGCTTCAGTCCATAAATGGAACGCTGAAGCTTGCACACTTTCTGAATATCGACTTTGGACACAAAACCTTTAGGCTGCTCTATATAGATTTCCTCCTCGAGGAATCCATTAAGGAAAGCCGTCTTTACGTCCATTTGCCATATCTCATAATCGTGGTAGGCGGCTATAGCAAGCATCATGCGAATAGACTTGATCATGGCTACGGGCGAGAAGGTATCGTGGTAATCGATCCCTTCCTTTTGGGTATAACCCTTTGCCACAAGCCTGGCCTTATAGGCGTCAACCTTGCCATCACCATCAGTCTTTCTCTTATAGATCCACTTATTCCCAATGGGCACTATGCCCTTGGGGCGGTCTACTAGAGTCCAGACCTGATTTACATGCATCGAGTCTATCTCAGCTTCCATAGCTTCACGCCATTTCGCGGAGTCTACATCCACCATCGCTTGGTCATAGGTCGTCGGGTCAGTCTCTTGGCTATCACTTGGAACCTCATGGAGACCCAGCTCCTCCAAGTGCACAAGCCCATACCTCTCAGGTAAATGAGACACCCTACTAGACCTACGAGGTGGTTGTACTTGTGTTTCAGAAAGTTCGGTTCTAGTTTCTTGCACAGGTGTCTCTCGAGGAGTTTCATTGTATTCTTCTAAAGAAATACTTCTACCTGCTCCGCCTTCCTGAATGAACTCATCTTCCAGGAAATGTGCTTGTAAAGCAACAACGATCCTTCGATCTTCGGGCATGTAGAATAGATATCCCACCGTCCCAGACGGGAATCCAATGAAACGTCCCTTCGCAGACCTAGCTTCCAACTTCTCCACCTTAGTCTTCTTGACATAGGCGGGACATCCCCAAATCCTAATGTGATTAAGACTTGGTTTCCTGCCCTCCCACATCTCATGTGGAGTTTTAGGAACGGATTTGGAAGGACATCTGTTCAAGATGTAAGCAGCAGTCAGGAGTGCATACCCCCATAGGTAAATCGGTAAGTCAGTATAGCCCAGCATGGAACGGACCATGTTCAACAAGGTCCGGTTCCTTCTTTCTGACACACCATTTAACTGAGGAGTACCTGGAGGTGTTAGTTGTGAAACTATTCCATGTTCCTTAAGGAACTCGTCAAACTCCGTACTCATATACTCACCACCTCGGTCCGACCGAAGTCCTTTGATATGATTACCAGTTTGTTTCTCGACTAGGGCCTTGAATTCTTGGAATTTCTCAAAGGCCTCGGATTTATGTTTCATTAAGTATACATAACCATACCTAGTATGATCATCTGTAAATGTAATGAAATATTGATATCCGTCACGTGCTGCTTCCAAAGCACCACATACGTCGGTATGGATTAATCCCAGTTTATCAGCGGCTCTTTCAAAAGTCCCTGTGAAAGGGGACTTAGTCATTTTGCCTTTAAGGCAAGATTCACAAGTAGGAAAGGGATCCGATCCCAATGGACCCATAAGTCCATCCTTTTCCATCTTGTAAACCTTGGTCTGACCAACATGACCAAGTCTAAGATGCCATTTCAAAACTTGATTGGTTTCATCCCTACCACGTTTTCTAGTCATAGTATTCACAACTACTTTGTTCTTTGAGATTTAGATGATACAATCCATTTAACAATGTAGCGGTACCCACTAGTTTATTTAAAATAAATTTTGCAGAACCATCACCAATGAAAAATGAAAAGCCTTTTCGGTCCATGACCGGAATGGATACAATGTTTTTGTGCCCCTTGGGCAAAACAAGTACATCTTCTAAAGTCAAAACAAAGCCGGATTCTAAACCCAAAAGAAGTGATCCTATGTCGGTCACCTCGACACTATGCCCGCTACCGACTGTGATCATAACTTCTCCAGCTCCAAGCTTCCTACTTTGTTCCAGATCCTGATTCACGGTACAAATATGAGAACTAGCACCAGAATCCAGTATCCAGGAAGTAGAAAATACAGTAGCAGAACAATTTGTTTCCAAAACTAAAAGTTCTGTACCTGAAGTGCCATGAAGAATCGGACACTCTCTAGCCCTGTGGCCCAGCTCACCGCACTTGAGACAGGCGTCTTTCTTCTTGCTCTTTGGAACCGTTGGGGCCTTGCCCTTGCCCTTGAAGTCCTTAACATGTGGCCCAGTCTGCTTCTTGGTCTTTTTCTTCTTATTCTTAGACTTCCGAAGTCTAGAAGAAATCACAAGGGCAGACTCCTTCATCCGCGGAGTCTTCATCTGAGACTGAGCGGTCACTAGTTTGTTTATTAGCCCAGCTAAGTTACATGCAATTTCGTTGCAGTTGAAGTTCATAACAAACTGTGAGAAGGAATCAGGGAGAGACTGTAGGATAAGGTCGGTTTGGAGAGAAGCATCCATTTTAAAATCAAGAGCCTCCAATCTCTCGATCATGGATATCATTTTGAGGACGTGTTCCCCAACCTTCTCACCTTTCTTCATTCTAGCACCGAACAGTTGCTTGGATATCTCATATCTAGCAGTTCT
The DNA here is from genome assembly GCA_033398695.1 of Orobanche coerulescens. NCBI lineage: Eukaryota > Viridiplantae > Streptophyta > Magnoliopsida > Lamiales > Orobanchaceae > Orobanche > Orobanche coerulescens. The sequence goes on along the minus strand of CM065803.1, from coordinate 187,457,680 downwards.
GCTATGCTCACCATAAAGCTCGGTTAAGTGAGATAGAATCTGCCTAGCAGAAGTCATTTTCTCATGAGCTCTCTGAAGCTCATTAGACATGGAAGCCATTATATAAGCACGGACTTTCATGTCATCCTTAACCCACTTTTCGTGGTTTTCAATCTCTTCCTGATTGGCTCGGGTCCGCACAGGAGGCGCCGGAATGTCCGTCTCCAAGACGTATCCCAGTGCCTCTATACTGAGGACAATCATCAGATTGCGGAGCCAATCCACAAAGTTAGGTCCCATTAAGGTGTTCTTTTCGAGTAGAATTGCGAGTGGATTCATTGTCATATTGAGATTTATCTGCATTAAGTATAACAGATTAATTAGTGACTTGTTATATTATGATCTGAGTATAGAATTAAGGTCCTTTGTATTCTTGTTACCCAGCTCCCACTATTTTATCGGAATAACACACTCCCATGTGAAATCCGGAAGTATCTTCGCTCTACTTCATAGCGGCGATCGAGTTCTTTATAAATCTTAATAGAGGGCAACCGAACAGGTTTCTAGTCTATTAATTTTCATAAAGTGGTGTCCAACACCAACCCATCTAATGGATGATTCGATCTTCTTTTTCCCCTTGTTCACTCCCCTCAACCTATAGGGTTTCTATGGTTCGTGAACAAGTTAAGTTTATACCATCGACGCAAATCAGTTTCACAATTGAATCTTATCCGGCAACCTATCAGGTTTCTAGGGATAAAATTTGCTCCAACCGAAGGCATCCGATGCACTCCCGGAAATTTATCCGTCCTCCCCAAACGACTACCCCGATAACTCGGAAGCATAGCACATCCGGTTTGGATTTCAATTTCCCGAAAGCTCGATGGAGGGAAGGAAAACCTTGAAACCTTATAAACTTAATAATTTGTTGTGGGAGAATTTTCGCGATTAACGTTACACTTTGCACATTAATCATATTAGCGCGTTTGTGGCATTCATACAATATGAAACAACCATTCACAGCCTAGTTGCTACCAACATGTGGTTAATGGACCGTTCCTAGAAAACAAAAACTTCGTAATCTAATTACAAGTCTTCGTCTTGAATCTTCATCTTCTCGAAAACGATCTTCCTTCGGTCTTCGTCATTACATATAAATTTTACATTGCATCCTAGATACAAACATTTCTAGTAAAATAAATAGGCTCAAAACGGCCTTTACAACCCAATCGAATAAAACGAACGATTCAAAACTAAGTCCACGAACCACATCCCCATTCAAAAGCATTCATCCAATAAATACTATATAAATGGAAAGCATAGAGATATATTGATCCAATCAACAATACGAACCGATCCAATCGATTCACACAATCGGTAATATGATAACGTTCAAAATAATTCGGTCGACCATAAATATTCCAATTAATCAAATTTCCCTTATAAAATGAAATACCATAAATCATTTTAATCATATTAAATCCAATTTAACATGCGGGAGATTAATTTTCAAGAATACACGAAAAAATCGAGCCGGGGCGAAAATGGCCTGCCACGGACAAGTCACTGCCGGCAGCCTGCCGGACGGACACGGCCCGTGCCGAATGGAACGGTCGGGTCATTCCGGCAGTGACCTAGACCTACCTGCCAGACTCGGCCGTGTCGCCTGACACGGTCGAGTCACTTCCGGAGCCGCCGGCGGACACGGCCCGTGTCGCCGACACGCGGTCTGCACAGCGATGCTTTGGCAGACTGCAGGACACGGCCGTGTCACCGGACACGGCCGAGTCACCTGGCGACTTCTCGCCCTTTGTCCGAAAAGTCGTCCGACGACGATTCGGAGCTCGATTTTCGACCGGATATCCAATATAAATATTTTTCAACATTCATATCTTCAATATAAATCATATTTCCCAGAAATTAAAGATTTATATTTAGACATAAACTTACGAAAAATACAACTATAATGAACGAAAAAAAAACATATACCACGATTATGACTAAAATGATTCCAAATCATTCACCATCTAATCGAGCATTTCAAATGCCAATATCGTATATACGATCGCAAGACCTACGCTCAGATACCACTGTTTGGGTTCGGTGCCTAAAACGAAGGCCCAGCGGAAGCGGTAAAACGAAAATTAATTCGATCCGAATCCCTACGAGGATCGATCGAGCTACGTATATACGAATATATAAACGAAAGGCAAGAGTCGTAAGAAACTAACCCTCGAAGTCCGTTGATTAAATGGAAACCTTCTCTTGAGCTATTCCCCAAGCTTTAGTTGATCTCTACGTATCCGGTCCGCTCCAAGCCCTTGAACGATCCAACGCCGAAAGCACCGCGTCTCTACTTGCCACGCGCCGGAAAAACGACCGGAATAACAACACTTGATTAACCTCTAAGGTTGCGGCTAGAATCAAATGATGAAGCTTTTATTATTACACTCTAAGTGTATAATATATCTCTCAATAATTTTCTCTCAATTTTTCTCCAAGAAAAATGAAGAGGAAGTGAATGAAGAAGATGAAGATGAGTGTTAAACTCAAAGTCTATCTCTCTCTCTATATTCTCACGTTGAAAGCCTACCAAACAAGTGAAGAGAGTCTTCCTTTTATGCTCCATAACATCCTCCCAAATCAAGACTAAATAATTAAAATGAATTAATTAAAAGATCTTGTTCCCTTGATTCTTCAAGTCTTCCACCAATTAAGGTGGAGACTATGACCAAAGGAAAGAGGAGGGAAAATGGGATGGCCATCTAGAAGGAGCCGGGACGAGTTTGGTTCGTTTCGGACTCCCGTGAGTCCAAACAGATAAACTCCTATTCCGTTCCGATGTATTTGTGTCGTTTAATTAATCCAATTAATTAAACATATCAAATACAAAATAACATAATTAATTTCTCCAAGAAATAATTATATTCATGAATTAAATTAATCACCCAGTGATATATTTAATTCATTAGGCCGTATATCAATTTATCCAATAAATCGATTCAGACATCTAATGTCTCAAATTTAGATATCTAATATCTAATACACATAATGAGAGAATTAGCTTGATTCATTCCGTCGTCAATCCTAATGCGCGACTCGGTAGGTCCGTCTCAGTCAGCAATGGGAGGAACCAAAGAATAGTAGCACCACCTAGCCAGCCTGGTGGCCTACACTGTACCCCGACTGAGAACGAATGATTGGGATCATTCAAGAACCATTCTGTCGTGAATACCAGTAAACGTACAAACCCTTCTTTCATATGTCCTGATCAAATTATGGGGTCACGGTCAGTCAAACCCCATCTGTACTTGACTCTATGCATGCGTTAATGCAAACCGAGATCATCGAGCTCTCGTGTATCTAATACAACTAGCTCCAATGCTTTGGCCAAAGACTTATGATCTCATCTGCCAATAACCGCATAGGACATATAACCCGCTCACTAACGGGAGAAAGAATTCTATCTTGGTATTCAGTAGGACCTGCTACTTGCCCGTCAAGATGCACGTCGAGGTTGACCCCCGCCTTCCGGTTTATAGGGTCGAACTACTCTAATGAAAATCTTGACGTCACAAGCACATCCCTACTAAATCCTCAAGTCGAAGGTTCACGAATACCTATCACAACCTTTCGATTCCGTCATTGACTGTCCCGGAGTGAAATCCGTGTGACGAATCGAGGGTGAGTCGGTTCGAGTATACTAATCCAATTAGCATACCTATAACGTGTGCTCCCACTAACCATTAGTGTTCGACAGGCACTCTCCATATCAAAGAACACGTCATACATGTCTTCACATAAATTTAACGTCCAGTCAAGTTTCATCGACTTGCGAACGATTAAGTATTTGAGCTATAACCTTTCCAGTGCCGTCCCCCTTATCCAATAAGGAGTGGAACGTTTTGCTCTCAAATACATGGACAAGTTTCTATAAATTTATTTACGAGTTAGGAATGCCAGTAACTACCAGTAAATAAAGAAACATTCATTTGCCTTATATAAATGGTTTACATAATTTCAAGTACAATGCCCTCACTCAACAACCTCTGAGTGGCATTCGAGGGCATACTCCTAACAAGAATCACGAAACAAAGGAAAACCCCCCAAATTCAATGAAACTAGGGTTCTAAGAAGAAATTACCTCGATCCGACAAGAAGGATGATTTGATGATGTTAGATGTGCATGAATTCCTCTCATGATGAATCTTGTTGAAGAAAATCGCCCCAGATAGCCTAAGGAACTCGCTCCCAACTGATAGAATGAAGAAAAATGAGAAATGACGAAAAAGGGGTTGGTGTCCAGTATTTATACTGGACAACTATTAGCGTGCGTTAGCCTGGCCTCCGTAGCGTGCGCTAACGGGTCAATGCTTCCAGCACATTCTGCTCACAACACTGATAGCGCGCGTTAGCCGGTCTCCGTAGCGTGCGCTAATGAGTCACGAACCGAGTCCAGTGGCTTCTGGACAGTTCTGCACCCTCCAGGTAGCATGCGCTAGACTGAAGACAGCGTGCGCTAAGATAGTCGATGGCGTGCGCTAACCAAAAGCGTTAGCGTGCGCTATCGAGACCTCCAGTCCCAGTCCACTAGCTTCTGGACTGCCCCGAACTACCAGTTAGCGTGTGCTACCCCCAAGGTAGCGTGCGCTACGCCACCTAGTAGCATGCGCTACACCTAAATCGAACCAAACTCGTCACAACAACGATACTTCCCACCGGGAAGACAAACACGTGACGATCTGGAAGAAAACGAACAAATAATGAAGCCTGTCATAAGATTTGCACGACTTACGCAACGACAAGTCATCCCCGACGAACACCAAAACACGGTACATCATACTGTACCCAACATAGGGAAAAAATCTCAAATAATCATCAACGGAACAAAATAACCGGCACAATCGACCAATAATTCAAAATAACCAGAAACGATAATCTCGGGTATTACAATGAGTAAGGGTAAAGATCCTAGTTTTGTGGTTCATTAGGATAACATTTTGAGATTTTAGGACAGACTATGTGTTCCGAATAATGCCGAGTTAAGTCAGGAAGACAGACTATTACTCAAGTCAAATGACGTGACTAAGGAGGGTAGAGATCCTAGTTTTGTGGTTCATTAGGGTAACATTTTGGCATTTTAGGACCGACTATTTGTTCCGAATAATTCCGAGTTGAGACACAGGATAATACTGGAGGCTATCATGCAGTGCCTTATAAAGATTTGAACTGGATTTTTTGGTGTAATTATATGAAAAATGTGATCACCGAATATTTTTTGAAGTGTTTGGCTTGTCGGCAAGTGATGATCGAACATCAGCGATCCGTCAGATTGTTGAAGCTGGTCCCTATTCCCGAATTAAAGTGGGATGATATATCTACTGATTTCATTACAGGATGTCGAGAACTAGAATGAGAATCAATATAATTTGAGTGATCATCGATCGACTAATCAAATCAACTTATTTGTTAAGTACTAAGGACATTTGGGGCCACTGAGAGATTGACTTTTGAATCATAAGTAGGGCTCTGAGTGAACGTAAAAAGTTCAATTCAGCTTGCATTATTCAGCTCGAAAAGTTCGACTTGCGGCTCGGTCCACACATGCAAACGCGAACTCAAATGTTAAAATCCATAGTTCGGCGGACCGGACCGCAGTGTTTGATTTAGTCCAGTCCGCAAGTATTAAAGGGCCTCTGGCCCATACATTTTCTATTTCAAATTACTAAACTAATACGGTAATACCCTATTCCCAACTCCCAAGCGGCCAAGCCTAACCCCAACTCCCAAAGCCCAACCCCAACTCCCATTTAAACCCCACCCACCAACTGATGTATTTTACAAACCTGCGAATTCGAACCATCTGCAAATTCGGACCGAATTGGACCGGATAATTTTTATAAAAAAACCCTGCGAGCCGAACATCGAACCTCAAGATCTGAGGTTCGCACAAATTGGACCGGGCCGAACGTGCGTTCGAAAAAATACGGACAGAACTTCCAACCTACCATAGTTCGGTATAGTTCGATCCGTTTACAGCCCTAATCATAAGGTTGCATAGGACTCCTAATACCATTGTTTCTAATCGAGATGACCTTTTTATATCACATTTTTGACAGACAATTCATAAAACTTTGAGGACAAATTATTATTTCCGATATAGCCACATCCAACCAGCGAACCAAATTTCATAACCCTTGCTCAACCATCGAGGTAAAATACATTTGATTTACTTCCAAATCAAACATTTAGCAATCGACATATTGAGGAATATTGCCTTTCTATACAAATCCATGTTTTCTGGTTCAACGAGTTTTGCCTTCAGAAGGGCTGAGAATTTCCCCTCGGGAAATCCCGAGTCCCGGTCCCGTCCCGAGTCCCGACGGGAAACGGGACCCCGAGTCCCGAATTTTTCGGGACCGGGACCGGGACCGGGACCTTAAACTTTGGTAATTTCGGGACTCGGGAGTCCCGAAATCCCGATCGGGACTCCCGAAGTCCCGATTGGAAATTTTAATTTCGGGACATTTTGGGACATTTCGGTACATTTCGGGACATTTCGGGACATTCCGGGACATTCGGGACATTTCGAAAAATTATCCTCGGGATCGGGACCGGGACCGGGACTTAAATTTATCCCAATTCGATCGACTCAAGTCCCGATCGGGACCGGGACCGGGACCACTAAATTGGTCCATTTCGGGACCGGGACATTCGGGACTCGGGACCGGGACCTCGGGATGTCCCGATTCTCACCCCTATGCCTTCTTGTGCAGCTCACCGCTTTCCCGATGGATTAGATTTCTCTAAAGTTTCATTGACTAATTATCAAAATCCGACACATTCCAAATTTATTATTTTATTTTTGTTTTGTAATGTTTTATGCAAATAATAGTTCTCATAGGACCATTTGTTGACGTCTGGTTTGGTCAACATCACATGTGATGATCTGGACGAATGGATCGAAGCCACGTGGAAAATAATAAACAGGAAGCATAAACAGAATGAAAAGTATTGGACCATTAAATTTTATTAATGATCTTGATAAGGAGTAGGTCCGGGCCGAAAATGTTTTGGCCCTTCGTACTATCGGTGCTTGCTAATTATAAGTCTTATTCTTTTCTATTTTCCCTTTTTTTTATCTCTCTTTTCTCTCTCCTTCTATCTCTTTTTTACAGCCTTTTTTCGAAGTCCTTTTATTGTACATTCTCCTGGCATATATATAGCCAATACTAGCCATTCATAAGATGACAGCTGGACGATTCAGGTGAATATGCTTATGACATTTGTCACAGTGTAGTGACTTCGTCGCCGCGTGTCACCTTCTTAGGTTTGCTTTGGGAAGGGATATGACAGCCCTCCTTTATTGTCCTGTCTGCCTGTTCTTCGGGCTTTTGGCAATACTTATCTATTGCGACCGACAACGGGGTCGGCCCTCGAGCTTCCCGCTATTCTGGTCGGTCTTGTATATGATTATGGTTCGGAGCGTATTCATATAGGGTCTGCTCGGTCCTTCTGGGTCGGATGGCTGAGAATTTCCCCTCGGGAAATCCCGAGTCCCGGTCCCGTCCCGAGTCCCGACGGGAAACGGGACCCCGAGTCCCGAATTTTTCGGGACCGGGACCGGGACCTTAAACTTTGGTAATTTCGGGACTCGGGAGTCCCGAAATCCCGATCGGGACTCCCGAAGTCCCGATTGCAAATTTTAATTTCGGGACATTTTGGGACATTTCGGTACATTTCGGGACATTTCGGGACATTCGGGACATTTCGAAAAATTATCCTCGGGATCGGGACCGGGACCGGGACTTAAATTTATCCCAATTCGGGATCGGGACTCCCGAAGTCCCGATCGGGACCGGGACCGGGACCACTAAATTGGTCCATTTTGGGACCGGGACATTCGGGACTCGGGACCGGGACCTCGGGATGTCCCGATTCTCACCCCTATGCCTTCTTGTGCAGCTCACCGCTTTCCCGATGGATTAGATTTCTCTAAAGTTTCATTGACTAATTATCAAAATCCGACACATTCCAAATTTATTATTTTATTTTTGTTTTGTAATGTTTTATGCAAATAATAGTTCTCATAGGACCATTTGTTGACGTCTGGTTTGGTCAACATCACGTGTGCTGATCTGGATGAATGGATCGAAGCCACGTGGAAAATAATAAACAGGAAGCATAAACAGAATGAAAAGTATTGGACCATTAAATTTTATTAATGATCTTGATAAGGAGTAGGTCCGGGCCGAAAATGTTTTGGCCCTTCGTACTATCGGTGCTTGCTAATTATAAGTCTTATTCTTTTCTATTTTCCCTCTTTTTTATCTCTCTTTTCTCTCTCCTTCTATATCTTTTTTACAGCCTTTTTTCGAAGTCCTTTTATTGTACATTCTCCTGGCATATATATAGCCAATACTAGCCATTCATAAGATGACAGCTGGAAGATTCAGGTGAATATGCTTATGACATTTGTCACAGTGTAGTGACTTCGTCGCCGCGTGTCACCTTCTTAGGTTTGCTTTGGGAAGGGATATGACAGCCCTCCTTTATTGTCCTGTCTGCCTGTTCTTCGGGCTTTTGGCAATACTTATCTGTTGCGACCGACAACGGGGTCGGCCCTCGAGCTTCCCGCTATTCTGGTCGGTCTTGTTTATGATTATGGTTCGGAGCGTATTCATATAGGGTCTGCTCGGTCCTTCTGGGTCGGATTCCGGGTCGGCTCTAATGTCTCTGCCCGGTCCGGTTCTTTGTGAGCCCGAGAGACAATCGGGTCTATGACCGGTTCGGCTCCAGGATCTGCTCGGCTGGTCGGCTGCCTGGAGCACTTAAGTGGATGCCAAGGTGGATCGACTACCAACAAGGGCCCCCGAGTCCAGGGCCGTGCCGGGTTGGCCGGTGCTGGAGTCGTTTCAGATTGAGGCCGATCCGGTTTGGGGATGGATAAGATCTCTTGAAGGGACGTCTCTTCGAGAGTCGCGTCGATTTGACTTCGGGGTCTTCAAGAGTCATAATAAGGGGGACGCGTGGCGGGACGTAATTCGTCGTACGCGTTTTTGATCTTCATGATGATTCATTATGAATCGCCGCTTCATGTGCTTAGGCATTTAATGCCCTTTTTTATCCTATAAATATAGAGAACCTTCTTCTCTATTGCTTCTTTCGCTATTTTTACGTGTTGTTGCAGAGAAAGATTTTTTCCGGCAATTTTTCTTCTTCTCCGATTTCACATAGACTTTCCCGGTAAGCTTGCTTTTCTTCCTCTTTTTCCTTTTCTATTTAAGATGTCGGAGATAAGGGGCGAGATAGAGGTCGGTTTGACCGTGTCGCCGGACCGCACGGGTGTGATGGATCTGTCGATGGGTGATGTTCCCGTTGACTGGAGCGACAAGGATGGCAGCGAGGTCGCGAGATCGCCGGATTCTGGAGGTGCAGATTCTGGAGACGTGGAGGTGGTGACGCCGTTGACGGCGGTTGGTGAGACTCGGGCCTGGATTCGGCCTCGGTCGTCTCCTTTTGTTGAGGCGGAGTGGGACTCGGACTCGATACGCAGCACGGTCACCGATGGGCAGTTGGAGGCTTGGCGGGGGCGATTTAAGATACCCGCGGTGGTGCAGATGTTTGTTCCGAATCCAGAGGAGAGGCCTCACACTCCACCCGTCGGCTGCACGGCGGTGTATTACCGCTCCCTGTTGTCAGGGTTGAGGTTTCCGCTTCCGTTGGTGTTCTCCCGGTGGTTAAGGCAGTGGGGCCTTTGTATTGCCCAAATTCATCCGAATTCTTGGGCTCGGATGGTGGGTCTTTTGATCCTTTTCAGTCAACGTGGATGGACCGAGCCCAGTTTCGAAGAGATTAACAGTCTCTTCTTATGGAGGTCGGTCGGCCGATCCGGTTCGGGCTGGTTTTACTTGACAGCCCGGCACACGATGTATAAAGAATTGGTGGATGTGCCGGAGACCATCCATAGTTGGAAGGAACAGTGGTTCTATGTAGGGGGGCCGTGGATGAGCTCGGTTGATGAGTGGGAACCTGGTGTGATAGACGTCGAGCTTCGGGTCCCAGAACACTTCACTGCTAAAATGAGTAAGTGTCTTGTTTTTTATTGCGGTTCCTTTTTTGTCTAACGCTCATAATTTATTGTTTGTGCAGAACGTATCCCGGCTTCAGAGACTTCCTCCTTATTTGATGATCGGGTTGAACAGCTCTTGGATCTTCCTGCCGAACGGAGGAAATCGTATCTTCTGGTTACTGAGAATAACCTTTGGGCAGCGGGACTTCGATCAACTGATCCGAGCAGAATGTCTTCATTAGGTAGCTCTTTTCTCTCTCTGTTTTTTTTAACACGTCTTCCTTATCCAGTCCCTAGGGGCAGGAGTTCGTCGGGACGGAAAGAGACGCCTGCGCAGCGGGTGGCGAGGCTGGCTGCTGAGGCCGCCGAGCGTAGGGAGCGCGTGGGCAAGCGGAAGAGAGTAGAGGTCGATCCTGAGGATAACGTGACCAGGGCTGAGGGTTTCTCCATTCCTGAAATTGCTGTGCCCGCCCCGAGCCCTGTACGGACGGGCCGTGCGAAGGGTAAGGAGCCCGCGATTGATTTGGAGGGCCACTATCTCTCGGTGAATAAGGACCGGGAAGAACCTTGTGCCCAAATGAAGGGGCGGCGACCGCGTTGGTTCCTTGACTACGTCAGGGCGGCCACCCCAACCGCCGAGATGCTCGACCGGGTCCCTCCAGCGGTGGTTGAGTCCAGCCATGTCCCCATTTTGGGTTGGACGCCTAAAATGGAGATGGTGACCAATGACATGGGTCCAGATGAGAAGATCCAATTTGGAAATGCTATGATGGGCCGCACGTTGTGCACCTATGTAAAGGCCACTGGGGAGCTGATGGCCCTGGTTGAGAAGCACAAAAAGGCAGAGGCCGATCTCAAGGCCTTACAGGAGGAGCACCACCTCTGCCCTTCGCTTATCAAGTCTCTGGAGGAGGAGATGACCTCTCTGAAGGGTGAGATAGAGCTTCTGGAGAGCCGGGCCTTTGAGGCCAATATCTGGAAAGGAAAGGCCGACGAGATGGCCACGGCCGCCGAGAAGGCGCAGAAACGGTGTCTGGACATACGGGCCGAGCACGAGGCCCATTTGCAGAATACCAAGGCCCAACTTGAGCAACTGACCGAGCGGGTCCATACTTGTGAGGCTGTGGGTTATGCCAGGGCCGACGGGGCGACTGCTTTCCAGAAGACACCCGAGTTCGAGGAGTTGATTAACCTTAACTATGTCTCCACTTGTTATGAGATATTGGATCTCATGAAGGGAAGACCGTTGAGGAGGTCCAGGCCTATATAAAGTCTCAGGCGGCCGACCTGAAGGTTCAATCTCTCGGAGATGATGAGCCAAAGGCCGCAGAAGTTGTCGAAGATCCGGTGTTGATTCCGTCCGGCGAAGGTGAAGGACAGTCCTCTCAGGCGGCCGGTCAGGAGGACATGGCCGAGTAGATTTTTGTTTTATTCCATGTAGGGCCTGCGCGCCGTTTTTCCTTAGTTTCCTTTGTATTCTGATGTAGAACGACTTATTGTAAATGAATGAAATCTTTTTATGGCCTCTGTTGCTTTTCTCTGTATGTTTGGGCCCGGTTGGTCTGGCCGTTGCCTTTTCTGTCCGCCTTTCGTTGACTGTGCCGGGTGGGCTGACCTTATGCGGTGCCGAGGCGAACTCGGTCTTGTAGTGCCGGATGGGCCGGTCTTATGAGGTGCCGAGGAGAACTCGGTCTTATAGCGCCGGATGGGCCGGTCTTATGAGGGGCCGAGGCAAGCTCGGACTTGTAGTACCGGATGGGCCGGTCTTATGAGGTGCTGAGGCGAACTCGGACTTATAGTGCCGGATGGGCCGGTCTTATGAGGTGCCGAGGCGAGCTCGGTCTTGTAGTGCCGGAGGAGCCGGTCTTATGAGGTGCCGAGGCGAACTCGGACTTATAGTGCCGGATGGGCCGGTCTTATGAGGTGCCGAGGTAAGCTCGGACTTATAGTGCCGGAGGAGCCGGTCTTATGAGGTGCCGAGGCGAGCTCGGTCTTGTTGTGCCGGATGGGCCGGTCTTATGAGGTGCCGAGGCAAGCTCGGACTTGTAGTGCCGGATGGGCCGGTCTTATGAGGTGCCAAGGCAAACTCGGACTTATACTGCCGGATGGGCCGGTCTTATGAGGTGCCGAGGCGAGCTCGGTCTTGTAGTGCCGGAGGAGCCGGTCTTATGAGGTGCCGAGGCGATCTCGGACTTATAGTGCCGGAGGAGCCGGTCTTATGAGGTGCCGAGGCGAGCTCGGTCTTGTAGTGCCGGAGGGGCCGGTCTTATGAGGTGCCGAGGCGAGCTCGGTCTTGTAGTGCCGGATGGGCCGGTCTTATGAGATGCCGAGGCAAGCTCGGACTTGTAGTGCCGGATGGGCCGGTCTTATGAGGTGCCGAGGCGAACTCGGACTTATAGTGCTGGATGGGCCGGTCTTATGAGGTGCCGAGGCGAGCTCGGTCTTGTAGTGCCGGAGGAGCCGGTCTTATGAGGTGCCGAGGCAAGCTCGGACTTGTAGTGCCGGATGGGCCGGTCTTATGAGGTGTCGAGGCAAGCCCGGACTTGTAGTGCCGGATGGGCCGGTCTTATGAGGTGCCGAGGCGAACTCGGACTTATAGTGCCGGATGGGCCGGTCTTATGAGGTGCCGAGGCGAGCTCGGTCTTGTAGTGCCGGAGGAGCCGGTCTTATGAGGTGCCGAGGCGAGCTCGGACTTATAGTGCCGGAGGATCCGGTCTTATGAGGTGCCGAGGCGAGCTCGGTCTTGTAGTGCCGGATGGGCCGGTCTTATGAGGTGCCGAGGCGAGCTCGGTCTTGTAGTGCCGGATGGGCCGGTCTTATGAGGTGCTGAGGCAAGCTCGGACTTTTAGTGCCGGATGGGCCGGTCTTATGAGGTGCCGAGGCGAACTCGGACTTATAGTGCCGGTTGGGCCGGTCTTATGAGGTGCCGAGGCGAGCTCGGTCTTGTAGTGCCGGAGGAGCCGGTCTTATGAGGTGCCGAGGCAAGCTCGGACTTGTAGTGCCGGATGGGCCGGTCTTATGAGGTGCCGAGGCAAACTCGGACTTATAGTGCCGGATGGGCCGGTCTTATGAGGTGCCGAGGCGAGCTCGGTCTTGTAGTGCCGGAGGAGCCGGTCTTGTGAGGTGCCGAGGCGAACTCGGGCTTATAGTGCCGGATAGGCCGATCTTATGAGGTGCCGAGGCGAACTCGGTCTTATAGTGCCGGATGGGCCGGTCTTATGAGGTGCCGAGGCGAACTCGGACTTATAGTGCCGGATGAGCCGGTCATTCGAGGTGCCGAGGCGAACTCGGTCTTATAGTGCCGGAGGAGCCGGTCATTCGAGGTGCCGAGGCGAACTCGATCTTATAGTGCCGGAGGAGCCGGTCATTCGAGGTGCCGAGGCGAACTCGGTCTTATAGTGCCGGAGGAGCCGGTCATTCGAGGTGCCGAGGTGAACTCGGTCTTATAGTGCCGGAGGAGCCGGTCATTCGAGGTGCCGAGGCGAACTCGGTCTTATAGTGCCGGAGGAGCTGGTCATTCGAGGTGCCGAGGCAAACTCGGTCTTATAGCGCCGGAGGAGCCGGTCATTCGAGGTGCCGAGGTGAACTCGGTCTTATAGTGCAATTGAATTAGAGATGAAATAGAGTTGAATTTTATTGATAATACCTTCCTAAGGACATGGCATTCGACGAATGAATTAATCCTTGGCCATTCATATATTCTAGCTAACAAACTCCGTTCTGAAGGGCTTTGTTACTCTCGTACGGTCCTTGCCACTTGGATTCAGGAGGTCCCGGATCTGGCCCCAATGCTCGTTTAATAATGAGGTCTTCGACGTGGAAGTTTCGATGATGAACCTCGGGTGCTTTATAGAAGATGTTACACCTTTCTACTTGGTTCTGTTTTTGGGCGACGAGGTCCAGGTTTTTAGGGTCACATTGATCTTGTTCTTCGAAATGGGTTCTCCGGTGGGCGTGTTCCAATCTCGACCGGGGTCGTCGCCTTAGTGCCGGAGGCTACGAGGATATTTCTCAAGTGGCGGACTGATGCATTGCCACGTCTTCAGGGAGTTCTTCAGGCCGTGACCCTTTGCGCTTTTCGAGGCGGGTCTTGAGGTACTGTTTTATAATTATATTAATCGCCTCGACTTGTCCGTTGGATTGTGAATCGTGCGATATGGATAAGTCGTTTCGTATACGGAGGTCGTCGCAGAACGCCTGACATTCTTCCTTGTCGTGGTAATATCGGATATGATGGACTAAGGGGTCCTGAGTAACTTTCATATAAGATTATTTTTTGTTCGGTTGTTCGCACTAGTGGTTCGGCCCCGACCTGCTTTTGCAAAATAACCAATCGCGACGAATGCGTACTGTTACCTCAACTTCATCTTCTAGACGATCTTACCACCGGGTCCGAGCCGGGTCGAGGGATTTGACCAAACTGGGCTTCCTGGGTTCGTATCAGCCCCTACCCGAGAATTGCTCCAAAGATGGTGAGGTTAGCAAAATCAAGGGAGATTGCTACTTCCGGATCGGCCCGGAGGGCTTCATGTTCCGCTTTATAGTTGGCGGCTAGAAAACTTAAGCGAACGGTCGAGCAGAACAAACGCTGGTCGGGGCAGGCGAGGGCCATCCCTGCGCTTATTTTCAGGGGGCTAGTACGAGTACGTAGACCAGCGCTACCGGGGCGTATCTGAGCTCGGCATCAGATAGGCCGGATGTCGGACTGCGTTTTCCGATCAAGCGAAGGCGGTGCAGATTGCAGCGAGATTCTTCTTGGGTCGGCAGTTGCAGGATTGTTGGTAACTCGGTCAGTCGGGCCCCTCTTTCCTTATAAAGATTATTCCTGTGCTTATTTCAGTTTTACCAACATGTTCCACTTTCTGCCCTTCTTTCGTCATATCGAATTCCATATTTCACCGTTGGCACCGCTGTTCGGGCGTTTATGCGAAAAACTCCTTGGGCTCTGATGATTCCACCTGATCTCAGCCTAATCTTTGTCCAATAATGGTTTGAGTTTTCTCGCCTGCATCCCAACAGACTACTCTTTCCGGATTACCAGGATCTTTGTGAGGATCTGACGGGAATCCCGAAAGCACTTGCAGACATTATGGTGTTGATTGCAACTTTAATTTGAAGGATACGAGGGGATTCTTTGGTAAACCTTCTAGAGCTTTGAGTTGCGCCTGATATCCCCCGAGTTATGACCTTTAAAAGGTCAGCCGAGTCGAGCAGGAACTCATGGTCACGATGGCTCCTGTGCTTTCAACTCCTAATTACGATGATTCCTATGCTTTCGACTCATGGTTACGATGATTCCTATGCTTTCATCTCACCACTTATTGGTGAGGGTGGCTATTCCCGGATGAACGCAAGGTATGCCAAAGCGCTCCGCCAACTTGAACGGGTTTGCCTTCTTTGTGGCGGGCAGTTTATATTCAGAGCTTGTAGTTGTAGCTTGAGCGACTCGTTCAAGATTCCGGAGGTGCCCCCCTTCCTCTAGCGCCATTCTGTTGACGTCTGGTTTGGTCAACATCACGTGTGCTGATCTGGACGAATGGATCGAAGCCACGTGGAAAATAATAAACAGGAAGCATAAACAGAATGAAAAGTATTGGACCATTAAATTTTATTAATGATCTTGATAAGGAGTAGGTCCGGGCCGAAAATGTTTTGGCCCTTCGTACTATCGGTGCTTGCTAATTACAAGTCTTATCCTTTTCTATTTTCCCTCTTTTTTATCTCTCTTTTCTCTCTCCTTCTATATCTTTTTTACAGCCGTTTTTCGAAGTCCTTTTATTGTACATTCTCCTGGCATATATATAGCCAATACTAGCCATTCATAAGATGACAGCTGGAAGATTCAGGTGAATATGCTTATGACATTTGTCACAGTGTAGTGACTTCGTCGCCGCGTGTCACCTTCTTAGGTTTGCTTTGGGAAGGGATATGACAACCCTCCTTTATTGTCCTGTCTGCCTGTTCTTCGGGCTTTTGGCAATACTTATCTCTTGCGACCGACAACGAGGTCGGCCCTCGAGCTTCCCGCTATTCTGGTCGGTCTTGTTTATGATTATGGTTCGGAGCGTATTCATATAGGGTCTGCTCGGTCCTTCTGGGTCGGATTCCGGGTCGGCTCTAATGTCTCTGCCCGGTCCGCTTCTTTGTGAGCCCGAGAGACAATCGGGTCTATGACCGGTTCGGCTCCAGGATCTGCTCGGCTGGTCGGCTACCTGGAGCACTTAAGTGGATGCCAAGGTGGATCGACTACCAACACCATTAATGCTACGTTCGACATATACTAGGACTAAAGTTGCTAGTTAAAATCCACACGAAGATACCTTTCTAGTTTCTGCTTAGCTCTTGAAGCTCTTCGGTTAACATGTTCTCCTGCCAAGTTAAAAGACCACATATGATGTATAAAATTATAGATTTTTTTTTACTTTTTTCTAATTTATGTTTTGAACTTTTTTATGCGATACTAAACCCGTCCCGTCCCGTTCCAACCGAGATAAGACTCGCGCGAGATGAAATTTTGAAATCATCAATCCCGTCCCGTACCACTTGTTATAACACGGGACGAGACGTGGGATGACCCCAGGCTCGCCCATCCCGTCCCATACCCACCCCTAATTTAAATAAAGAGCAAAATGGTGAAAAATAAATATCATCACATCAAACAGTCATATGATTAAAACGACCGACCACAAACATTATGTGACCCAATTGCAATTTGACATTAATGTAACTTTCATCCCATCTAGTCACATGACGATGCTAACCTCACGCCAACCATATACATCTTGTTGTACGAAGTATTTTGTAATTTATAAGCTTTGAGTACATCAAATTCAGTCATCTTCAATAATGTACATGATGTTTTTTTAATATCAGTCACGTAATGTGACATTAATATAATAATTATATCGACTCATCACCATCTCATGATATTTTCCATCTAACTGAAAAAGCTTATGATTTTGATGGTTTTGTAATTTCATCTCATTTCTCCTTCATATGAAGATTGCAAAAGAAGGGCATCCAGCGTAAAACTTTACCACTGTCTTTTGCATGAATTAATTGGCACTAAAATTTTTATGCCACCGACCACAAGATAGTTAAGATTAAGGGGCAGTTGATGATGATGATAAGGACATCAAACTCAAACACACAGAGACACACATGCCTAAGGGAATATAATAAATACAATAAGAGAATATCTTCTAAACTAATTATCCTTAACACCCCTCAAGTTGAGCTTGGGTTTGACTTGAACTCGAAGTTTGTGACGAAAGTATTCAAAAATTGGCCGTGGAAATGCCTTAGTGAAGATATCGGCCAACTGAAGATGCGACGAATAACAAGGGAGCCACGGACTATTTGCTCAAGAGCGAATTGATAATCTAGATCAATATCACTACCAATATCGGGGGTTTAGCCGACGACTTTAAGTCGTCGACTAATCCCTTCAGTCGTCGGCTAAGAAACCATCGGTCGATATTCGTCGGCCAAGGTTTAGCCAACGACCTTTTTAATAGTCGTCGGCTAAAGCTCGAAGTTTAGCCAACGAATTTACCCCTTCGGCTAAATAGTTAAGGTTTTAGCCGACGACCGAGAAAAATATCGTCGACTAAAGTGTTTTTTAAAAAAAATATATATATAGACTTTAGCCGACGACATTTAGCAACAGTCGTCGGCTAAAACTTTTTTTAAAAAAAATAATATACTTAAGCCGACGACTTTTGTAAAGGTCGTCGGCTAAAACCTAATATAAAAAAAAATTAATTCAAATTTTGGGATCCCAAAACCTGTTTTTTTGCACCTGCAATTTTTATACACCAACTCCCATTATCAACAACAATCAACGCATAACACATTCAACTAATACCATCAATAATATGCCCAACATTATATGCAACACAACGCACAACACATTCAAGAACATAAATTTCATCAACATACTAGTAGCGTCAACAAAATTACTTACACAATTCTAACACAAATATAAATATACAAGAGTCCTACAACAACACAACTACAATCCACTACCAAAATCATCTAAATGTCCAAATGTAGAAGTAGAAGGATTACCACCGTCCCCTAGATCCTCGTCACGAGGCTGTGAAGATGGGGTCTGACCGAACAGAGAAGGCGGTGGAGCAGGTGCCTGCAATCCAGCCTGAGTAATGGTCTGAGTCAGCGTCATCATATAGTCCATCATGGCCTGCTGCTGTCTCTGGAAACTCTCTAACCGCGACTCAGTCCTCTGCTCGCTCTCATGTAACCGCGTCTGAGTCCTCCTTTCATTCTCAGCTCTGAGCTCCCTCTACGCCCTCAACTGCTCCTCGAGATAGGCAGTCCGTGCATCCCGTCCACGAGGGCGCCAGAACCCGGGGGAATCTTTCAATAGGCTGTGACCCTCGGCTCCCATAATCTTAGTGCGGTACCGACTACCTCTAGGAGGGTAGACGGTACCCCACACCCTAGCGCGAACATAAGGATCGGCCTGATCGATCTGTCCAATGGCGGAATCGAGGTCGGTATCCGCTAAGTCTGGATACTGCTCCCGAGTAATCTCAGCAAGCATCCTTTGAGACTCCTCCCGCACACGCTCCTAAGTTATTATGAAAATAAATATTTCAAGATCAATAAAAGTATGATACAAAAGCATTTAGTTTATTACCAGAATAAAATAAAAAAGACTTACATGCTCTTCGGGATGGTTCGGATATGCTTTCTGAGTCACGTAGGCAAATGCGTCCATAGAATCAGAAGAAATGGCCTCGTGCGAAACTCTCGCTAACGACCGCGAACCCAGACTGTGATGGTTAGTCAGACCAGCACGATTGGTCGTGTTGGTCAAGCTAGTAGCCTTCAAAAAAATATTGCAAGAATTACAAGATTTTACAGACAATTAAAAAATGACATATTTATTGAAAATAATTTCATACCATGAACTCCGGGTCGCGAAAATGGGCGCGTAGCCACTTCCACTCGTACTCCCGGAACTTGAATTCTTCCGGGGTAGCCTCTCGGGTATCATCCCAGGCTGTCCAGAACATGTGCATCTCATTTTTCCAAGATTTTTACCTACAACACACGTTGCACAACATATACTATTCTTAAGAAAAAAATTACGCAAACAATGTAAATACAAAATAAATTAAAATGACTTACATGGTAGACTGCACCTCGTCACACCAAGTATGTAGCAGAGAGTCGGGAATGACAAACCACACCTATGAACAATATAAGTAGGCAACATTTTAAAAACATCACATATTGCATTTTGAAGAACTATGTGTTGATTGAAAAACACTTATTAAATATTTAATAACTTACCGACATAGCATTGTTCAAAGCATCCTTCACGCACTGTGGCACGTCCCCCCAATCGGGCCACAAAACGGGGACTCTTTCCCGAATGACAAAGCCCACATTACGGCTATATGACGCCGTAGCGTCAGAAGACATCACCGGCCATCCGTGTCTGTCTAGAGGAATCTCATAATGGCCATGCTTACTGACGTACGATTCGAGCGCCAGACCCTTTGCTGGACCACGAGTCTTCTTCTTTTTCTTCTCCTCCTCGACTACATTTTTCCCCTTCTCCTTCTCCCTCTCTATCTCCTCGTACAATTTTGTCTTCGAAACCCGACAACTCCGCCAACGCATGTTGTCTGGCCAAGACTCGTAGACGTACGCCTCCTCAGGGCTAATCAATCGAACGAGAACTCGGACTCCCATCTCATCGATCTCCGGAATAGTCGGAACCATCGGAGTCATGAATAGACTCGGCGGCAGACCGTTGGGCACCGCCGACGAGGAACTCCGTACATCTCCTGATATATGAGGGCTAGACGTGGGTCGGTGTATTGGAGGCATGCAAGTCTCCGTCTGCGAGGGAGTTGACCGTGGTGTCTGAAAGGATAAACTCTGCGCTAGTGCAGCGGGCTCATCTGTCGCCCTCACAAAATCGTCAGCATTCATGCCGGTAGCTTCTAGTATCTGGAGGGCACGAGCGCTACTATGAGATATGTACTGAGTAGTGTGATCTGCCCCACTAGAGGCTGCCGAACTCTCCCCCGAATCGGGAGTGGTCGACTTTGTCGACTTCTTCCCCAACGCTTTCTTTATTCTATCCATCTTCAAATAATGCGCATACAACAAAATTAAAGAAACATACAGATATTCAAAAATTCGACATAGTTTCCACAGTAAATTAACAATCACACAACAGTAATTATCAATGCCATACCACGTTAATCTTTCGATTAACGCCGGCTATACAATCCCTTCCTCCTCAAACAAATTCATCAAATATTTCATCAATTCACAACTCATCAAACATTTTACCTAATTCATCACAAAATTCATCATATTTCATCATATTTCATCCAATTCCCAAATTCATCAAATATTTCATCCAATCCCCAAACTCATCAAACAATTTACCTAATTCATCACAAAATTCATCATATTTCATCATATTTCATCCAACGAACAACTAACAATTGACCAAAACTAAATTAAACACAAAAAATAGAAAATACTAAATTCATCAAATAATTTAAACAAATTCATCAAACAAAACAAAAAAAAAATGAAAATGGTCACCTGGCGGACAGACGGCGGGACGGGGGCTGGCGGGCGGTGGTACGAGGGCTGTCGGACGGCAGGCAGTTGGGCGGGCGGGCGGCGGTGTGTTGGCGGTTGGGTTACGGCGGCTGGGGGCTGGGGACGGGGGTCGGGGGGCTGGGGTTGGGGGAAGAGAAAAGTAAGAAAAGAAGGAGAAAAAATGTATAAATATTTAGGGGTTTAGCCGACGACAAGATCTAAGTCATCGAATAAATTTTTTAAAAATAAAAAAACTAATATACTTTAGCCAACGACCCAATAGCGGCTAAACCCCAATTTTCCCCCCCGGATCGCGATCCCAAATCCAGACCGCGTGACAGCCCCCCCCAAATCATCCAGATCGCGGTACCAGCCCTCCGAATGAAAATATATAACGTATGAAAATAAACATCTAATAAATTTATGGCTCATAGTCTGAGTCATCACTACAGTCTGTCTCATTATTTGAGTTGATATCCGGCAACATATGCCTCAAGTCGTCCACATTATCGTCATCAGAATTTTCAAGTAATTCGTTTGTATCAACGTCAATGTACCCGCGAGTATAACCACGGAGTCGGACGACTCGTCCTTTAGGAACATTATTCATCGTAATTCTCGTTGATGGTGGAATATTTGCTGTATTTGGCTCTTGATAAGCATCATCGTCATCAGTACCTGTTGTTTCTCCCAGTGTAGCAGCACTATAAATATTCCTCGTTGTCACAACGTTCACCATCTTCCATGTGCCTTTCTTCACCAAGTCGTCCACACCGACTTTGCTGATGTTGCAAATACAAAAGGATCACTTTCATACCATGTAGTGGAAGTGTCAACGGATAAAAGCCCGTAGTCGTCTTGCATATCGGTTCCAAGATTGGTGTCGTACCATTAACACTTAAACAAGTAAATTGTCATGCCTTCCCCGTAAATTAGTTCTACCACTTCCATAAGAACACCGTAATATCCACCATCTATCATAACCCCAGAATTTTGACATCTTCTTTTTTGGTCTCTCTCAAGGCATACGAATGTGACACCGTTGACTTTGGCCATCGAATAAATTCTTGACATAACCGGCTTCATAGAAAGAAGCATAAGTTCACGCGACCAGTTAGGGTGTCCGTCATCTTGTATATGGGTCATCTATCGTAAATAAACTTTTTATGTAAAAAAAATATCTCAAGTCCAAAATCAATAGCAACTGAATGTATACGTACCCATTCTCCAAAATAGTCGCCAAAAGTGTCATTGTGGAATCTAGTGTCACCTCGCACCATATCGCATGACAAGTGGATGTCTTTCCAGTGCTGAACTTCTGGACAATTGAGCAATATCCACCAATGTACAATTCGTGACTCGTACGGATCTAATTGTCTTCCTGGCAACCTCCCATAGACGCCAACCTTAGTGGAGATGATAGAAAGATTGAATTGTCTTTCATCTGCTGGAATAGAGCGGGAAGGGGGCTCGAAGATGCCCAAATACAACTTGATATACGCAATACACTCCGACGCAAGGTAAGATTCTGCAATGCATCCTTCCGGTGCAGACTTATTGGCCACGGAGTCTTTGTAATCACCGAGTTGCCTGTAATATTATCATTGTGTTAGAAATCATATTTAATTTGACAATATTATATATATATATATATCATACAAAATTATGTTACCTTTCAACCGGGTACATCCACGTGTAGTGCACTGGACCAGTGAGCAATAACTGCCGGGGAAGGTGGATCATGAGGTGAGGCATGAGGTCAAAAAAGTTTGGAGGAAATATTCGCTAAAACTTGCACAAGATATAGATGATATCATCTTGCATTTGACGCAAATCAGATCTCTTCACTTCTCTCGTACATAATTTCTGTAAAAATCTTGACAATGCAACACACGACTCGACCACCTGTTTTGGTAAGTACGGTCGAATAAATACCGGAAATAGGCGTTGGATTAGGATATGACAATTATGACTCTTCAAACCAGTTAACTTGTTCTCCCTGAAATTAATGCATCTTCCTATATTTCCAGCATACCCGGTAGGATACCTAACGGTCTTTATCCACCAAAATATCTCAGTTTTCTGCTCGGCAGTGACGGTGTAAGCTGCCTTAGGCATTTTTTGTTTTCCCTTGACAGTCTTCAACCACAAATGTTTTCTTATGCTCATTTCTTCCAAACCTTTGCGTGCTTTTGGCCCGTCTTTGATCTTTCCCTCCCAACCTAAGATTGTCCCAAACACACTTTCGCAAACATTCTTTTCAATGTGCATGACATCCAAGACTTGATCTGGGTCGTCGGCTAAACCCCATTTTTCTTTTTCGAAAAGGTTTAGCCGACGACCCAGATCAAGTCATCGGCTAAACCATTACAAAAGTCGTCGGCTAAAGTTTAACACTTTAGCTGACGACTACGTTGTACTTTAGCCGACGACCCAGATCAAGTCGTCAGCTAAAATAGTTTAGCCGAAGGTACTACGGGTCGTCGGCTAAAGTGCAAAGTTTAGCCGACGACACTTAAAAGTCGTCGGCCGTTTTCTTACGGGTCGTCAGCTAAAGTGTGAATTTTGGTAGTGTATGTTTTGGCCGCTTGTGGGAGACCGAAATTCGTGCAAGAAAGAAGGCGATTTTATTATCACCAGGGGCGGATCTACCTTAAGCATGGTGGTGCACGTGCACCACCAAAAATTTCTCGAACAAAAAAAAATTTGTACCAAAACGACGTCGTTTTGGCTAGTTTTATTAAAAAAAAGTGGAAAATTCAAAAAGAAATTTGCCCGTCCGTTATTTTTTTTGATGGTACATCTGTGCACCAGTAAATTCCCAACCTGATCCGACCCATCACGCAGTACTGTCCCATAATGGTTCTGGACAGAAAGTTCCCAAAAACAGTCCAGAAATTTGAATTTGAACGATCCGATTTAATCAAATTAAATCAGAAAAATATTTATAAAATCTCTATTTAATAAATATGATCTAGAACATAATTTTATATATTCGAAGCATATAAAACACATTCTACATAAATAACTAAATTACTTGCAAGTGGGCTCCGATACCGCTGTTGGGTTTTATGTGTATTTAATACAATGAAATTTGAGAAAATGCAGCGAAGAAATAAACGAAAAACCCAGATGAAGATCTTCATGCAGTAATTTAATTAATTCATAAGGAGTTCGTCGAATTACCTTAATTTGAAGAATAGATCTGTAACCTGGACCAAAAGCTGATTAATATTGACTTCCTCTTTTGGTGATCCATACACGAACAAGTAGTACAAGCCGGATTGTTATATCCTTAAGAATAATATTGATAAACAGTACAACAAATAATTCCTTGCTAGAAGAACTTGTACTGTTGATCAAAATCAACTAAGAAAAAAAGACGGGGATTACTAAACGCGCTTCCGGGACAGAAGAAATATTTTGGCCGAATTTCTTAGTGGGGGGCAATTTTATTTGTAACACAATTAGAGTTGTGTAATTAATCTTATGACAACTCCTTGTCCAAGACCTTTTATTTATACTAAGTAAACCCTAGAGTCAAACTCTAGTATTTGCTTAGTTGCCCATCAACTTATTAAATAATACAATAATACAATATCATATATTATATATTGGCCGCCTTGAAGTACAATTCCCATCGAGCGGCGGGTAGAATCCTTTGCAGACGACTTAAATACGCGACGGGGTATTGTAAGCGGCAGAGTGGCCTTGCTGCCACGATCCGCTGAGATTCAGCCCTTTGTCGCTTCGATTCGACCCCCCCCCCCCCAAGTCTCTCCCCATCAACTTAACATATATTTCCTCTCACCCAACCATATCGGAGGTTACAAATGCGTGAGTCCAGTGCTCTATATGTCCCCCGTTTGTCTACGAGAAGTTTTCTCGAAGTCTTTTTATCAATCTAGGGTTGATCAAGGCATCTAGTGCTGTGCCAGCTCGGAGTCCCGACAGTTACTTCGAGACGGTGTACAAGCACAACATGAAGTGTGAATGCTGGATCCACCTATAATTATCACATAGTATAACAAGAATACAAAGGAGCGGAAAAAATGTAATTCAGAGAGTAGATATCAAATCTAAATAATTCATGCAGCAGCATGAGCAAGAGCATGATATTATGATTCTGCATTGGAACGAGCAACAATAGATTACTTTTCAGCACTCCAAGAGATGAGGTTTTTTTTTTTTTTTTTTTTTAAAAAAAAAAACGTCCAGAGTGGACGGGGGTTGAGGCCGGACCCACCAACCTGTAGATAAGAAAAATCAAGAAATATAAAGTATCAACCCCGAGTTATGACCAAAAAGGGCCATAATTCGGGTCCAAACATCGGAAAAATCTACGGTCCGCTAAATAACAACAAAGTGCACCACAAATCGTGGGCTAATGTGCAGACCCGTAGAACGAAACAACTCAACCCCGAATTGTGACAAAAAATGGGCCATAATCCGGAACCTAAATTCTAAAGTGCCTACTGCCCGCTAGATCAGTACAAGCTGCACCACTAAAACCGTGGGCTAATGTGCGGACAGTAGGCAATTAAGCAATCGATAAAATTAAAACCTATCTAAATCTAAATGACGGATAACCAAGCTGATCCATCCGTATAAGGGAGAGGAGAAACGGAGGAGCAGTATCGTAAGTATTGGTCTGAATGCCGAGGGACGACATGCCGAGCTCAGAAAGATAGTCGGCCGGCCTGTTGCCCTCCCGGAAAATATGAGTGACTCTGAACTGAATATCTCTGAGAATATGTCGGATACGCATAAGAGTGTGACAAACCTGCCAAGAGCCCCGATGGCCAGATGATAGCAGGGTCACCACAGCAGCAGCATCAAGCTCAATCCAAACATATCTAGATCTCTGGGAAGCTAGAATCAAACCAATCGCCAACGCCTGGACCTCTGCATCAAAACTCGAAGAGGCCTGAAAAGAGGAATGGAAAGCAAGAAGGAGCTCTCCGTGATGATCTCTAATCAGACCTCCCCCACCCGCGATCTGTGTGTCTCTATCGAACGAACCATCCGTATTCAGCTTGATCCAAGGGGTCTCGGGTCGAAGCCAAACCACCAGGACGGGGCGACGAGTCTGAGCAGGGGAAGGTGAAGCTCGCTGGAAGCGATCAGGCGGCGAGCAACCCACCCAGAAGTCAGAGCAAATAAGCCCGCGGCTGACCAATAAAGCAACATGGCGCTCCACCTGCACAATAACATGAGAGGAAACAAAAGTAACCGCCCTATGCTTTGCACTATTCCTTTCTGTCCAGATGTACCAAAGGATCAGACAAGGAATAATGAAAGTCGCGTGCCTAAAGTGTGTGCCGTGTGCGAAAAAACTCAGGAGCTCAAAAATATTCTGCGTATGGGGTAGGGATAAATGTGTCCAAGCGCCAAAATACGCCCACACGTCACGAGCCACATCACTCTCCAAGAAAAGGTGGGCAATGGTCTCAGTATGGAAGGTCTGGATAAGGGTATGCGAGCAACATAAACATCTAGAAGCCAATGAAACGCCCCTCCTCTGAAGGATGTCATCAGTCGGGATCCGTCGCATGAGAAGTCGCCAAATAAACACCGAAATGGTCGGTGTGAGAAAGGATGTCCAGATGGCCCCGTAAATAAGATTAGCCTGACCCCTCACCCTGATGTGAGACCAAGCCGATGATAATGAGAACGCACCCGAAGAGGTAAGAGTCCAGCACATACTATTCGAATCCTCCTCGGCGATGGGAAACTCCAAGAGATGAGGTTATCACCGAGCAAAACTGAAATAGTCATATGTGGAACACCTGGTATCAAAGCAACGAGCCCATTATATATGCGCTAGAATAGCCAAGAAGCAACCTGAAGTTTGTAGATCGAGGAAAGTGAAGGCCACGATGAACCGTACGGTTCGTACTGTAGGAGTAATTTCCAAAATCTAGGCCATTTTTCTCACCTTGCACAGCCGGGCCACGGCACAAGGCGGCCGAGCCGCGGCCCCCGGCAACCAACCAACAATCTGGCCGAAACTGTACTCTGGGCCGCGGCCCCTGCCGGCCGGGCCGCGGCCCCCTGTCGAGCACACAGCTGCCGACACCTGCCGAGCCTCTCCCTGCCGAGCGCTGTCGATCACCTGGGGCCGCGGCACATCCCTGCCAAGCCGCGGCCCCGTTATTTGCCTGGCGAGTCTGTACTCTGGGCCGCGGCCCCTGCCGGCCGGGCCGCAGCCCCTTGCCGAGTCCTGGGCGCAATTTTGCGCTGTGTGCCGCGACACACTTAGACCGGGCCACAGCACACGGGTCTAACGAGCAAATGGGTACTTTTTATGCTGTTTTTGGATCGGGACTTTCATTATTATCATCTTCCACACTTAAAGAACAAGAGAGAGAGATAGAGAGAGAAACAAGAGATAGAAATACATTTCTTCATTTTCCCGGAGATTTGTCGGTCGGATCGTCGTGATCTTTTGACAAGAGCTTGTTAGCTATTGGGCAAATCTTTTCACCGGTGTAGATCGAGATTTTGAGTCCGGAAGTTCGGGTATTTCGTTAGCTCTTTGTGTAAGCCATTTACGATTGTTTTCTTTCTCGATCTTGTTGTTGTTGTTGATTCCAAATACTTGAAGAACATTTATTACCAAGTATTTGACGATTGGTGTTTACCCCTAGTTTGTATTAGAGACGATTGTGTATTTGTGTGTATTGGTGATAGTGGATTTAAGCGGCTTCGGTCCCGTGGTTTTTACTCTCGTCTTGAGGGGTTTTCCACGCTAAAATTGTGTCTTGTTATTTATTGCTTTCGAATATCATTTGTATTATTTTTATCGAGTTGTAATTGTTGCTCTGCTCGTCGGTAACCACAAAGTTACGATTGAAGAGTGGGAATTTGTCAAACGAGGTTCCACTTTATTCATTGTGACGTGACGTTTGTCGGCATTTTTCCCAACAAAGTGGTATCGGAGCCACGGGATTTGTTGTTTCGTGGTGTTTAGTATCTCAATCGTAAGATGGAAGCCAACACGAGTAGAATGGTTAACTTGAACGGTTCAAACTACCACGTATGGAAGGGGAAGATGGAAGACCTTCTATACGTGAAGGATTATTACATGCCGGTTTGTAGCAAAGATAAACCGGAAGGAAAGTCCGACGCGGAGTGGACTATTTTGCATCGCCAAGTTTGCGGATATCTTCGACAATGGGTGGATGACAACGTTTTGAACCATATTAGTGGAGAGAAGGATGCTCGAGAGTTATGACACAAGCTCGAGCAATTGTATGCTCGGAAGACGGGGAATAATAAGTTATTCCTCATTAAACAAATGATGAATTTTAAGTTTCGAGACGGGACTCCTCTACCGGATCATTTAAATGCATTCAAAGGCATAATTAATCAACTTGCCGGAATGGGAATTAAATTCGAAGAGGAGGTGCAAGCTTTGTGGTTGTTAGGCACATTGCCGGATTCTTGGGAGACGTTTCGAACGTCGTTGTCTAACTCCGCCCCCGATGGAGTCATTTCGATGGAATTAGCCAAAGGGAACATGTTGAATGAGGAGGTCCTAAGAAAAGCACAAGGATCTTCTTCACAGTCGGATGTTCTAGTTACCGAAAGATGGGGGAGAGGTCAAAATAGAGGTCCGAGTAATAGAGGGCCACAAAGGAGTAGTTCCCGGGGGAAGTATGCCAACATCGAATGTTACCACTATGGTAAGAAAGGGCATACTAAGAAATTTTGCCGACAATTGAAGAAGGAGAATCGCCGAGGCCGAGAAAATTCACAAAAGAAGGAAAGCGGTAGTAATGATAAAGCCGAAGTTAATACTACTACCGAAGAATTCTTTGTTTGTTGTGACTATGATATGGTCAATCTTGCGAGAGATGATTCGAGTTGGGTGGTCGATAGTGGTGCTACGTGTCATGTTACATCACGTAGAGATTTTTATTCCTCTTATACTCCGGGCGACTTTGGTATAGTCAAGATGGGTAACGATGAGTTATCCAAGATTGTTGGAGTGGGAGATGTGCATTTTAGATTCGACACCGGAATGGAACTTGTTTTATGGAATGTAAAACATGTTACGGATATGAGGCTTAATGTTATGTCCGTTGGTTTACTCGATGATGACGGTTATCATAGCGGTTTTGGCAAGGGGTTGTGGAAACTCACTAGAGGTTCCTTGATTGTCGGGAGAGTACAAAAGGAAGGAAAATTGTACGTGACACTTCCGAAGGTCACGACTAATTTCGTGAACACAATCGACAATAATGACATGGCCGAGCTATGGCATAAGAGGCTCAGTCATATGAGTGAAAAAGAAATGGCGCTATTTTCGAAGAAGGAGGCGTTGTCCGGGGTTCACAAGGTACACCTTAAAAGATGCTCTCATTGTCTTGCCGGGAAACAACGAAGAATTACCTTTAAGAGTCATACTCCTTCACGGAAGGAAAATGTTCTTGATCTTGTTCATTCCGATGTTTGTGGTCTTATGAAGACGAGGACGCTCGGTGGTTGCCGATATTTTGTCACATTCATCGACGATCACTCTAGTAAGGTGTGGGTATACACCTTGAAGACTAAAAATCAAGTGTTAGACACTTTCAAGCAATTTCATGCCTCGGTGGAAAGAGAGACCGGGAAGAAGCTAAAGTGTATTCGGACGGACAATGGTGGAGAGTACACTGGACCCTTTGATGAATATTTCCGAGAACAAGGGATCCGACATCAAAAGACGCCCCCGAAGACTCCGCAACTCAATGGCTTGGCGGAGAGAATGAACCGGACTTTGGTCGAGAGAGCTCGTTGTTTGCTCTCACATGCCAGATTACCAAAGTCATTTTGGGGATAAGCTTTGAACACGGCGGTTCATGTTATTAATTTGACTCCGTGTGTTCCTTTGGAGTTTGATGTGCCGGATAAGGTGTGGAGCTGTAAAGAGATCTCGTACCGCCACTTGAGGGTCTTCGGATGTAAAGCTTTTGTTCACATTCCGAATGATGAGAGATCAAAGCTTGATTCCAAGACGAAGCCTTGTATTTTTATTGGCTACGGGCTTGATGAGTTCGGGTATAGATTATATGACCCAGTGACAAAGAGGCTTGTTCGGTCGAGAGACGTTGTTTTCGTAGAAGATCAAACAACGAAGGATGTTGAGAATGGAGAGTCGGCTCCGCAACACGACTATGATCTCATTGATTTGGACCTCGTTCATCCACAATATGTTGAGACACCCGTTGGAGATGACGTCCAAAATAATGAACAACAAGATGTCGGTGACAACGATGAGTTGAGACAAGATGACACCGATGGAGCTCATCCCGAGCTACCCGTGACGAACATGCCATCTTTTGTTCCACATAGGCGGTCGACAAGGGACCGCCATCCCTCCTCTCGTTATTCGGCTGATGAGTACGTTTTACTCACCGACAAGGGAGAGCCCGGATATTTTGCAGAGGCCATGGAGGATGAAAAGAAGAAGGAATGGATGGATGCCATGCAAGATGATATGAGTTCCTTGCATGAGAATAACACTTACGAGTTGGTAAAGTTGCTGAAAGGCAAGAGGGCTTTGAGAAACAAATGGGTGTATCGAGTGAAGTCGGAGGAGCAAACCTCGTTGCCCCGATACAAAGCTAGACTCGTAGTGAAAGGATTTAGTCAAAATAAGGGCATTGATTTTGACGAGATTTTTTCTACGGTTGTGAAGATAGGATCGATTCGATTGGTCCTTGGTATTGCGGCTAGCCTTGATCTTGAGGTTGAGCAAATGGATGTCAAGACGGCTTTCCTTCACGGAGACCTTGACATTTAATTTATATGAAGCAACCGGAAGGATTTGAGGTCGAAGGAAAAGAGGATTATATGTGTAAACTTCGGAAGAGTTTATACGGGTTGAAACAAGCACCAAGGCAATGGTACAAGAAGTTTGAGTCGGTTATGGGGGAGCAAGGCTACCGGAAGACGACTCTCGACCATTGCGTATTTTTCAAGAAATTCGGAGATGATAACTTTATCATCTTATTGCTCTATGTGGACGACTTGAAGAAAGAATTGAATAAGTCATTTGCCATGAAGGACTTGGGGGCGGCTAAAAAAATTCTTGGGATAAGAATTACTCGGGATAGAGCAGCCCGGAAATTGCACATGTCGCAAGAGCAATACATCGAGAAGGTGCTTAAACGTTTCAACATGCACAAAGCTAAAGTTGTTAGTTCGCTTCTTACTAACAATTTTAAATTGATGAGCCAAGATTGCCCTAAGACGAAGGAGGAGATTGAGGATATGGATAAAATTCCATATGCCTCGGCGGTCGGGAGTTTGATGTATGCTATGGTATGTACTAGGCCAGACATTGCTCATGCCGTTGGAGTGGTGAGCCGGTTTCTATCGAATCCGGATAAGAAGCATTGGGAAGCAGTAAAATTGATATTTAGATATTTGCGGGGTACTTCCAAATTGGGGATTACGTTTGGAAATGGGAAAGCAATGCTTGTTGGATATTCCGATTCAGATATGGCCGGTAATGAAGATAACCGAAAATCCACTTCCGGTTATTTGATGACGTTCGCAGGGGGAGCCGTGTCATGGAAATCAAGATTACAAAAGTGCGTTGCCCTGTCTACAATGGAGGCCGAGTATATTACGGCGGTGGAAGCGAGCAAAGAGCTCTTATGGTTGAAAATGTTTTTACGAGAGCTAGGCTTCCGACAACGACGTTACATAGTTCTTTGTGATAGTCAAAGTGCGATTCATTTGGCTAAGAATGTGACTTTTCACAAGAGAACGAAACATATCGATGTGAGGTATCATTGGATCCGAGATGCTTTGGAGGATGGTTTGTTTGAACTTGATAAAGTTCATACCGATGATAATGGTTCCGATATGTTAACGAAGGCATTAAGTAGAGATAAGGTGAAAGTGTGTTGTTCGATCGCCGGGATGGCGAACTCTTCCTATATTCCGGAAAGGGGGAGATTTGTAGGAGTAATTTACAAAATATAGGCAATTTTTCTCACCTTGCACAGCCGGTCCGCGGCACAAGGCGGCCGAGCCGCGGCCCCCGGCAACCAACCAACAATCTGGCCGAAACTGTACTCTGGGCCGCGGCCCCTGCCGGCCGGGCCGCGGCCCCAGCCG
Source organism: Orobanche coerulescens (assembly GCA_033398695.1). Classification (NCBI taxonomy): domain Eukaryota; kingdom Viridiplantae; phylum Streptophyta; class Magnoliopsida; order Lamiales; family Orobanchaceae; genus Orobanche; species Orobanche coerulescens. Next base: position 187,425,918 of record CM065803.1, on the reverse strand, counting down.
GCCGGGCCGCGGCCCCATGTCGAGCACACAGCTGCCGACACCTGCCGAGCCTCTCCCTGCCGAGCGCTGCCGATCACCTGGGGCCGCGGCACATCCCTGTCGAGCCGCGACCCCCGTTATTTGCCTGGCGCGTCTGTACTCTGGGCCGCAGCCCCTGTCGGTCGGGCCGAGGCCGCCTGCCGAGTTTTTGGCGCAATTTTGCACTGTGTGCCGCGGCACACTTGGCGCGGGCCGCGGTACACGGGTCAAACCAGCAAATGGATACTTTTTATGCTGTTTTTGGATAGGGACTTTCATTATTATCATCTTCCACACTTAGAGAGAGAGAGAGAGAGAGAGAGAGAGAGAGAGAGAAACAAGAGAGAGAAATACATTTCTTCATTTTCCCGGAGATTTATCGGTCGGATCGTCGTGATCTTTTAACAAGAGCTTGGTAGTTATTGGGCAAATCTTTTCACCAGTGTAGATCGAGATTTTGAGTTCGGAAGTTCGGGTATTTCGTTAGCTCTTTGTGTAAGCCATTTACGGTTGTTTTCTTTCTCGATATTGTTGTTGTTGATTTCAAATACTTGAAGAACATTTATTACCAAGTATTTGACGATTGGTGTATACCCCTAGTTTGTATTAGGGACGATTGTGTATTTGTGTGTATTGGTGATAGTTGATTTAAGCGGCTTCGGTCCCGTGATTTTTACTCTCGTCTTGAGGGCTTTTCCACGCTAAAATTGTGTCTCGTTATTTATTGCTTTCGAATATCATTTGTATTATTTTTATCGAGTTGTAATTGTTGCTCTACTCGTCGGTAACCACAAAGTTATGATTGAAGAGTGGGAATTTGTCAAACGAGGTTCCGCTTTATTCGTTGTGACGTGACGTTTGTCGGTATTTTTCCCAACACGTACCTCCTCTTGGAAAAGCTAAAAAAATTAAATAAGGAATTTAATTATTTGAAGCTTTTATTTAATTGTTCATTAAAAGACAAAATAGTATGTTGTTGTTGAGAGTGTGTTTTGTGAGTGGAAAAGAATCCCACATGGAACAAACACAAAAAAATTGAGCACCTTATAAGTGTAAGAATTTAATGACCATTAATAAACATGTGGTAGTGGAGGGACTATGCCATGTGGTAGTGAGGTGGAGGTGAGGTGGCAAATCTATGCCATTTTTCACTCTCACATCGCCGCTCGCCGTGTCGCGTGATTGATTCTATTTCTTTATGGCATAGTAGATTAACACATATAGGATTTAGCACTATGAAAAGATTAATTAAATGTGGTTTAATTTCGTGTAAATCTGATAAATTAGATAAATGTGAAATATGTGTGAAATCTAAAATGATAAAGAAACCCTTTTATAGTGTAGAGAGAAATTCTAAATTATTAGATCTTATACATTCTGATTTATGTGAATTTAATGGGATGTTAACCGGTGGGGAAATAAGTATTTTATTACCTTTATTGATAATTGCTCTAGATTTACATATGTGTATTTATTAAAACATAAAGATGATGTTTTTAATGCTTTTAAGATGTATAAGGTTGAAGTTAAAAATCAATTAGGAACTAAAATTAAAGTTCTTAGAAGTGATAGAGGTGGTGAAGATTTTTCTTGTGATTTTAATGCATTTTGTGAAGAAAATAGTATTGTTCATGAATGTTCCGCACCACGTAAACCACAGCAAAATGGTTTAGCCGAACGTAAAAATAGGACACTTCAAGAGATGATAAATGCCATGTTAATGCATTCTGAATTACCTTTTAGTTTGTGGGGTGAAGCTTTACTTTCTGCATTTCATATTTTAAACCGTATACCTTTAAAGAAAACCCAAATTTCTCCGCACGAGGTATGGAAAGGGCGAAAGCCAAATATTTGGTATTTCAAAGTGTGGGGGTGCCTAGCCTACTACAAAAACATGGATCCTAAAAGGATCAAGTTGGGTCCTCGAGGGATACGAAGTGCTTTTACTGGCTATGCTACGAATAGCAAGGCATATAGACTTCTAAATTTAGAATCTAATGTCATAGTAGAATCCCGAGACGTGGAATTCTTTGAGAACTCTAATTCTAAGGAAAAGGAATCTCAAAATTCCACAAATGAAGAACCTCAAGAGGAGAGTTCTTCTAGGATTTTTGTAGAACAACCAGAACCTCGGATTAGCAAGAGAGTCCGTAAGACTAAGGATTTGGGACCTGATGAAATAGATTCTCAACTTATTTCGTTCTACCTAGTAGAAGGAAATAGAGAGAATTTTGCCCGAAAGATTTCGATTATTCTTCTTGTTGAATATGGTCCTAAGACTTATAATGAAGCAGTGGCTTCTCGGGACTCCACTTTTTGGAAGGATGCTATCGAAGATGAAATGGATTCTATTAATGCAAACCACACTTGGGAGATTGTCGATCTACCCAAAGGGTAGAGACCATTGAATGTAAGTGGGTGTTTCGAAAGAAATATTACAGAGATGGTACTCTTAACACTTACAAGGCTAGATTGGTAGCCAAAGGATTTCGACAATGGGAAGGAATCGATTATTTTTACACATATGCACCGGTAGCAAGAACAACAACAATTAGAGTGTTGTTTGCCTTGGCTTCTTTGTATAACCTGAATGTTCATCAAATGGATGTCAAGACAGCATTTCTAAATGGAGATCTCGATGAGGAGATCTACATGGAGCAGTCGGAAGGCTATGTGCTTCTGAGTAATGAACAAAAGGTTTGCAAGCTTGTCAAATCCTTATATGGATTAAAACAAGCACCCAAACAATGGCATCAAAAGTTTGACTCAGTCATACTTTCGAATGGATTTATTCCTAACGTTTGTGACAAGTGTTTGTACACAAAGGTGCGTGGTAACCTTTTGATCTTCCTATGTCTCTATGTTGATGATATGTTGATCATTAGCAACGAGATGAAAGGGATATTAGAAACAAAGAGGTTTCTATCTTCCACTTTCAAAATGAAAGATCTTGGACAAGTTGATAATATTTTAGGTATCAAGGTTCGTAGAACCAGTGTAGGTTATGAACTTAATCAATCACACTATGTTGAAAAAGTGCTTGACAAGTTCAAACATTTAAAGTTCAAGGAGGTGAACACCCCTTTTGATCAAGTGTAAAACTTGAAAAGAATGATGGAAGAGCTGTGGCTCAATTGAAATATGCTAGTGCTATTGGTTGTCTTATGTACTTGATGCAATGTACTCGACCAGACATATCATTCGCCGTTAGTAAAATGAGCAGATTTACTAGCAATCCAAGTGCCGAGCATTGGAAGAATTTTTGGATTTCTTTTAAAAACCAAGAATCTTGGACTTCAATACGGTCAGTTTCCTGCCGTACTAGAAGGATATATTGATGCAAGTTGGATATCGAGTGTCAGAGATAACAAATCTACGACAGTATAGATGTTTACATTTGCCGGAGAAGCAGTTTCTTGGAATCAAAGAAACAAACGTGTATTACTCATTCGACCATGGAATCAGAGTTCATGGCTCTGGCTTCCGCATGTCAAGAGGCTGAATGGTTAAGGGATCTTCTTTTAGAAGTTCCATTAGCTAAAGACAATATATCAACCATGTGGATACATTATGATAGTCAATCAACCTTAGCAAGATCATATAGTGAAGTGTATAATGGAAAGTCTAGACATATTAGTCTTAGACATAATTATGTGAGGAAATTGATCAAATATGGAATCATTTCACTCACATATGTGAGATCAAGCTTTAACATTGCTGATCCGTTCACTAAACCTCTTGCAAGAGATTTGGTGAAATCGACCTCGAGAGGGATGGGTCTTAAACTCCTTGAGTAGTGATCCGACTATGATGGCAACCCAACCTAACGTTAGGAATTGACTAACATCAGGTTCAATGGGTAAGAACGAGTCATTGATTTGGATGTTTACAACATTATACGATAATGTTGGTTGTTACTATTGGAGGTTGAGTTTTTTCTAACTCTTAATGAAGTTCAGTCATGAGGACCAGTATCTGTAAGTAACAGAGATGCTGTAAGAATTTTACCTATGTGAATTTAAGGATGGTGCCGTCCCAAATTGAGATTCACGAGACAGGATGAGCACATGGCCAATAACGGTGCTAAGCGTGAGATGTAGGCAAAGAACACTAAAGAGTGTGTGTTGAGTAACACCGACTTTATTACAAGGAAAATATGTTCAAAGCCTAGCTACCTAATTTTCGATAAAGTCTTGTGTTGCTTGTACTAAGGATTAGTTCAAATCGAAAGATACTTATATGTACTAACACTCTTTGTTTTTCTTCTGGATTCTATTTTGTCTTTTCTGAACAAGTGGTGGATTGTTGGAAAAGGTAAAAAAATTAAATAAGGGACTTAATTATTTGAAGTTTTTATTTAATTGTTCATTAAAAGACAAAATAGTATGTTGTTGTTGAGAGAGTGTGTTTTGTGAGTGGAAAAGAATTCCACATGGAACAAACACAAAGGAATTGTGCACATTATAAGTGTAAGCATTTAATAACCATTAATAAATATGTGGTAATAGAGGGACTATGCCATGTGGATGTAATGCCATTTTTCACTCTCACATTGCCGCTCACTGGTGTCACCACCGGCGACAGCGGCGTCCGGCGTCCGGCTCGGGCTTGGTCTCGGGCTCGGGCTCGGGCTCGAGCATGGTCTCGGTCTCGGACTTAGAGGCTTTAGTGGCGCTTCGTAGGCGCACTTTGGCACTTCGGCACGCCGGTAACGTGGGCTCGGGGCGAGTCCGGCGAAACGGCACGGTCCGTGGGCTTATCGCCAACAGTCGTACCTCCTCAATTAGTGGTTATTTTTGGTTGCTATTTTGAATGAGCAATCGTGTTGTTTCAAAACAAACAATCGTCTGGCCAACAGTCGTGTTGTTTTGAACGAAGTGGTGCTCCTGTTCATCGAAGTTTTTCACGAATAGGTATAATTCCTATATAAACTGAGTTCGGGATCAGAAATAAACACTGATTTTCAAACCAACTGTTCCTATTCTCTCTATTACATATTATCTAGAAAATTGTTCTTGTCTACTTTTCGGATTTCAATCTGTGTTAGTGCAGTCCGGAATTTAGGCTTGTCGTATACTGTGGTATTCTTGTTTATAACCTTAAGACACATTTCGGGGTGTAAGAAATACTATAAGGAAAGTGTTTCCATGCGTGATTCATGCCTCGACGTCTTTAATTTTGAAGAATTTTCTAACACCTGCTAAATATCGAAGAATTCTTTTAACTACCTTAACATGATCCACGATTGGTGCTTGTAAAAACATACACTGTTACGACATATGAGAGTTTAGGACGAGTAATAGTGAGATATCGAAGTGCTCATACTAAGGATCGATAAAGAGTATGACCCGAGAAAGGATGACCACCAACACATAGATTGGTGTCATTAGGAAGAGAAGTAGCAGTTTAGATTCATGCATTTGTGCGGGGTGAAGAATATCACGAGTGTATTTGGCTTGATAGAGAAAGATACCATCGTCAAGGTCTGAGAATTCAAGACAAAGTAAGTAGTCGAGCTTTCCCATGTCTTTTGTGGCAAAAGTAGATTGGAAGCGAGCAATGAATAAGCGAAGAAGGTTGCAATCATTTATAGTGAGGATTAAATTTCATCCAAGTAGACGATGAGATACATAATTGAAGATTCTTTGCGATGAATAAAGAGTGACGTGTCTGAATGACTAGAGGAGAAGCGGACTGAAGGAGAAAGGTTATGAGACAACGAAACCAAGAAAGGGGAGCCTGCTTAAGTCCATAAAGTGATTTCTTTAGTCGATATACATGAGAGACACCAAGGATCAATGTACCTTGAAGGTTATTCCATGTAAATTGGGTTTTGAAGAAACCCATTGAGGAAAGTGTTTTTAACATCCAATTGATGGATGCGCTAGTGATGTATGATAGGAATAGAGAGAACAATACGAACAGTGGTAGCTTTGACAAGATGATTAAAAGTGTGACTAAAATCCAGACCTGGTAGTTGTGTAAAACCGTGGGCGAGTAATCGAGCTTTGTGACGATCAAGAGAACTATCTGATAGAAATTTGGTCTGAGATACCCATTTGGAGCCCATGACATTTGTAGAGGTGAGATGATGGACGAGTTTCTAAGTATTATTAGCATGAAGAGCAGTAACTTTTTCATCCATAACAACAATCCATTCCGAAAATTTAACAGCTGGCTTCAAGCCACGAGGAGGAGTTTGAGCAAGGAAGGCTGGAAAGAGACTACACGCAACATAATCGGCTCTGGACTTTGGTTTGAAGATGCCTGAATGTGCTCCGGTAATCATATGATGTTGCACAGTGGTTGGAGCAATATATGGAGGCTAGGGGCGAGGAGGCGATTGTGCCAGAGAGGCAGCAGGAGATGGTTGTGGAGTGGCCATTGTCGCAGGCGACTTTCATCGAATACGGCTTTCCGCAGAATTCTAAGCTAAATGGAGAGGCTCCGCAGGAGAAAGGTGAGTAGGCGGAGCACTTGTAAGAGTTTCACAATGACAAGGAAAGGAAGTAATGGATATGAGCAGGAGTCATTTCTTCTCATGTAGGAGTAGAGGGAGATGGCTTTAAGAAAGTGGAGATATGCAATTTGCTCATGGATGATTGAGATGTGGCATCAGAATAAGGGTATAAAAATTCAAAGCATCCCGTGAAAGATAAACACGTCCAGTGGACGAATCAAGGCACTGAAAGTCGTTGTAGCTGCTACTATAACCGGGAACTATGCAAGGAATAGTGCATGGACTGAGCTTGTGAAATGCATAATCCCTGAGACAAGGAAATACTTGGCAACCAAAAAGATGAAAGTTAGTATAATTTGCCATAGTACCAAAGAGTAACTGAAAAGGAGATTTGCCACCAAAAAGACGAGTAGTAACGTCATTGATGGTAAATACATCTGTACTAAAGGCATCCACCCGTAATGTTGTTAGAAACATGAGACTAAAAATCATAGCCAGGCCCAATTCAATAATATGAAGATGTTTTCTTTAAGCTCGACCATTTTGAGACTGATTATAAGGACATGAGATGCAATGTAAGATGCCACTTGAGGATAAAGTATGTTGAACTTTGTTATCTTAAAATTCCATACGGCCATCTGTTTGAAGTATTTTGATGTGCCAATCAATTAATTTTCGACCATGTTTTTGAACCGAACAAAGATATCAAGAAATTCAATTTGAAATAAAGAAGGTAGAACCAAGTAAATCAAGAAAAACCATCCACAAAATAGCAAAATAAGAATAACCATTCATACGGGTAACATGCAATTTTCCCCATAAATCGCAATGAATTAAATCTAAAACATGAGATGGCCGCTTCGGATTATCATATAAAAGCCAATTGTTTACTTTTAGCTAGCTAACGAGCAGTACAAGTACAGTAAAACCTCGATAAAAAAATACTAATGGAATCAGAATTTTTTTTTCGTTTAGTAAGGTTATTTACTTATCGATAAATGAATATGTTATTCGCCTATCGGTAATGAATTTTTATTCATTTAGACGGTATTCTTACATTTTTATTTTTTCGTATGATTAATTATTTTACATTTAATGTATAAATGCGCATATAGACTAAGTACATGCAACATGTACTAATAAGATTCTATGTATGAAATACTTAGAGTCTATATTAGGAATACATACACCCTACACACGAAGAAATCATTGACTCCGTACCACATGATAGTGGAATATTTCAAAAGTTTTGTATGCACTAGAAAATGTCAAGAATGGGATGCATTTTGGTGGAAGGAAAAAGCAAACAACTTTAGACATTTTTTGTGAAGAAATGACTAATTGTATGAACATTGTTGATTGAAAGAAATATTTTTATTTTCTAGGGTATATACATCTTATGGATTTTAATGATTATTCATTTATATTTACATGGGGTCTTTAAGGATTCAAAAAAAATTTATTCGTTAATGCATTTAGCGAGGTTATTCATTTAGTCCCTTTGCCCAAGTCGGGACCAGAGAAAATTATTCATTTGGCGAGATTATTCATTTATCGAATATTTATTTATCGAGATTTCACTGTAACATACTTAGCTAATAAAGAGGAGACGTCTGAATAATAAAATAATCATCAATAAAGCAATCCCGGTATGGATGGTCATTGGTTAATTTGCTAACACGCACTAGATTTTTCATAAGATTTGGAACAACTAAAACATCTTTAAGAGTTCGAGAGTTATTTAGGTTGCAATTTTCAGTACGAGATATTAAGAGTGGCCCCATCAGCTACATGGATAGTATAAGTGTAAAGTGTAGAATCAATAAAAATCTCAGGATTTGGGGTAAGACTCATGGAAGCTCCAGAATGCACATACCAGTCGGATGATGAAAAATCTATATTACAAGCGGCATGGAAGGCGTTGGCCAGGTCTGTAGTAGCAGCGGGCGATGAAGGTTGATATGTGTGGGTACGATCAAATCGGTACAAACAGTCTTGAATATAATGTCCATTTTCTCGGCAAAGTTGGCACATAGGTATACAGCGACTCTGAACCAATTATCTCGATCGTGATTGTTGCCACTGTTGGAAAAAGAGGAAAACTGGGCTGTTTTGAGCGGCCCATCGCAATTTTGAGTGGGCTCAACTACGAGTTAAAGTCGAAACTTAGTTGAAATACGTAGTACTTCGTAAGAAGTTTCCAAAATATGTAAGAACACTCAAAATGATTGAGGTATTAATGAAATATAATGTTCCAACGTGAGCCCTTTGGAAATGGAGTTTAGATTGTATCGCACATTGGAAAATTATGAGAAGAATTGTGAGTATATGAGGTGGTGTGAACAAACTCTTGTTCACAACAACAAGTGAGACATGAGTGGATGTGTGACTAGGTGCCCCTCGTGCACACACACATGCGTGCGCCGCTGCCGTCCATCCGACCTACCAACCCGACTTGACTCAGCAAAACCTCATTTTGCTAAACCGCCTTAATAATAAAATCCGAAATTTTCCGATTCGACGAAAAAGAATAAATAAAAAGCAAAAGATTTAAGATCATTTGAGGATCAAACTTTTTTTACATACCAAGGGACTAATCTCCACCCTCCATCTTCCCTCCAACTTTATTTGATCTAATGGATGAGATTAATCCCAACAATTTAAAAAACCCACTTTCATCATTTTTTTCAAATATCAATATCTTTCAAACCGTTAATAGTTAAGTAAAAAAAATATACCATTACGACGAGCATTTAATTATCTTTCTATAGATTGGCACTTTGATATATTTTCGACAATTTTTTTTTTCCGCTTTTTTCACGTTTTTTTTCGTGGCCGAAAAAATCACATGTGATATATCATATATGATATATCATATGTGATATGTAATATCATATATGATATATCACATGTGATTTTTTCGGCCACGAAAAAAAATGTGAAAAAAACGATTTTTTTTTGTCGAAAGTATATCAAAGTGCCCGTCTATAAAAAGATAATTAAATGCTCATCGCGATCGTGTAATTATTTTCGCTTAACGATTAACGGTTTAAGAGATATTTAAATTATAAAAAATATGTGAAATATTAAATGCTTTTAATTTCAACCATTGATTTCTTTTTGGATGGATGTTGGGGATGAGTCACTTGGTATGTAAAAAAAGTTTGGTATTTAATATAACTCAAATTAGATTGATAATTATCGAATTAATATATTAGGATATCAAGTTATTTGGTAATTATGGGATTAATATAGTAATAGATTAGGATAAGTGTTGAAGAGACCAATCCTAATTAGAGTTCCTCCAGTACATATCTCTCTCTCATCTTCACTTATAAATACAGATGTGAGGGGTCCGATTTTGGACATTAAAAAATTCTCGTTCGTTTTTTTCGTCCAATTTTTTCCGTTTATTCGTTTTTAGCTAAAATTCTCTTTATAATTTTCGCTCGCGTCGTGATAGTTCATATTTTATTCTAGTTCACTGAGGGTGCAGTGATCGATTTATCAACGCATAGAGATATTGTTTTATCTTGGGAGGCAGACGCTATACACTGTGGTGGAGGCGAATTTGCTTTAAGGAGACAGATTTTCTGGACTCAACATCGCCCATCTTCGGATTCACTTCCTTTGATTATCTATATGTGTTTATATATACATATATATACATATATATTATTTGCTGCTTGCTTTATTAACGGATCTCATCTTGGGGTGACTTGGTACATATATTGGAACTATTATCATCGGTGTGAAATTTCTCGAGCTGCATTACCTTTCTGTCAAACGCATCTCGAATCTAGTAATATCTCACATCAATATATTTCGACCTTGAGTGAAAACTTGAATTTTTACTCATGTGAATTGCCCTTTGATTATCACAGTAAAACACATATCTTTTTTGGTTCAAGCCCAACTCCAAACTTCTTTAACCATAACACATCTTTACACACTTCTGTCACAGCTATGTACTCGACTTAAGTTGTGGATAATTCCACGCATTTTTGAAGTTTGGATTGTCATGAGACAGCTCCCCCTGCAAGTCTCATCAGGTAACCTAATGTGGAATTCCTGGATTCAACATCACCAGCCATATCTGCATCTGTATATCCTTCTAGTAGGACATGGCTATTGCCGAACTTTAGACGAGATCAATAAGTGCCTTTAAGATATCTGAATATCCATTTCACTGCTACTCAATATTTCTTTCCTGTATTAGAAAAAACAACTAACCACACCAACTGCATGAGCTATATCTGGTCTAGTACATACAATAACATTATATTAAACTACCTACTGCAAAAGCATATGGTATATTTTGCATCTCCTTCTTCTTTGTCTCACTTGTGGGGCACTATGATGAGGTGAGTTTTATATGACCCACAAGTGGAGTGCTGACTGGCTTTGACTTGCTCATATTAAATCTTTCAAGAGCTTTCTCAACGTATTGTTATTGAGATAACCATAGCTTCTTGCTTTTCCTATACCTTAATATCTTCATTCCATGGATTTGCTTAGCTGCGCCTATGTCTTTCATTACAAAAGACTTACTTAGCTCTTTCATCAGTTTGTAAATTGTGCTGGCATCATGGTCTGCAATCATCATATCATCAATGTAGAGTAAAAATACGATAAATTCATCTCCTGTGAACTTTTTAATGAAAACACAGTGATCTGAGGTGGTCCTGTTGTAGCCATGGTTAGACATGAAGGACTCAAACTTCATGTACCACTATCAAAGAGCTTGTTTCAAGCCATACAAGCTCTTCTTGAACTTGCACACAAGATTCTCTTTCTTTTAAATTCGAGACCTTGTGGTTAGTCCATGTAAATTTCTTTGCCCAAATCTCCATGCAGAAACACGGTATTTACATCAAATTGTTCAATCTCTAGGTCTAAACTGGTAGAAGTTGAGAGAAAAACTCCGATTGAGGACATCTTCAAAACTGGTGAGAAAATCTCGTCAAAATGGACACCCTTCTTTTGACTGAAACCCTTGACAACCAGCCTCGCCTTTTACCTTGGTCATGAGCTATGTTCTTCAGTCTCTAGCTTGTAGACCCATTTGTTTTTAGTGATCCTTTAAGGATTTTATGCCTCTTCCATGGTTCTGACTGCTTTTCGATTTGATTATTTTTCATAGCCTCTCTGAAACTTTGTGGCTCTCTTCCATCAATAGGCATTACATACTCATGTGGGCTATATCTGGTAGAAGGTTGTCATTCTTTGGTTGACCTTTTAACTAGAAAGACATCATCTTGTGCATGTGGATTTTTATAGTCACATGCATCATCATTAACCTCTTCATCATACTTTGGTCGGGTATGTCCCCATAATTCTGAACCATCGTTGAAGGAATTGGATCTAAGTTAACAGGTTTCTCTTTGGCTTCATCAAGGACCCTGCTTATGATAACCTTATAGTTAACGGGATCCCATAATCTATAACCAAACTCTTCATGGTCATATCCTATGAAGATACACGATTTGGTTTTATCATCAAGATTGGATCTTTCATCTTTTGGAATATGTACGAAAGTCGTACAACCAAACACTCTCAAGTGTTTGTAAGAAACATATTTCCCTAACCAAACTTTATCCGGATATCACCACCCAGAGGAGTTGATGGAGAAAGGTTGATTAAGTTGACTACATTCCTCATAGCTTCACCCCAAAATTATTTTGCAATTTTGAATGCGATAACATACACATAATTCGTTCACAAATTATTCTGTTCATCATTTCTGCAACGCCATTATGTTGAGGGTCTTTGGGATGGTTTTCTCAAGCTTGATACCATGGTTATTGTGGTGTTGTTCAAATGGGTCTTGGTATTCACCACCATTACTCTCTCAACTTTTATTTAAATACGCTTAAAGACCTCTAGTGTTTGGTCTTTTGTTTTCAAAGCAAAACACCAGACTTACCCCAAAAAATCGTCAATGAATATGATGAAGTACAATACACCACCAATAATCGTGTCCTTCATATAACACAAGTCTGTGTGCACCAAATCAAGAGGCTGAGCTCTTCTTGAGTGAGAGAAGCTTTTGAATGTAACTCTTTGTTGTTTCCTGGTATATGCCTACTTCAGAGAGGAGGTTCTTTCTTGCCAAATTTCCTAAACCTTTTTGGCTCATTTCCCCGAGCATCTTATGCATAACTCAATGAATGAAGTTCTGATGATTGTATTCACTTCTCCATTGGATAATTTTGCATGCGTCAAGTAGAGAGAATTTTTCTTTTCTACATCTTACTGTAAAAGGGAGCCTCTGATGAGTTTTCATCTTCCATCGCCGAAGTGGTTGATGTAACCATCATCGTCAAGCTTGATAATGAAAATAATATTGAGTTTGATATCAGGAAGATGTCGTACATATTTTAAGATGAGCTTACATCCAGTATTAATAAGCAGGACAATCTCTCCTGTACAAGCAAATTCAGTCACACCTTGATTGGCCATTCTGACTTCGCCAAAGCTACCACTAGTGTAGGATGCAAACATATCACGATATGATTCAATGTGATACGATGCACCTGAATCCATGATCTAGTATCTTTGCTGGCATGACATACTCATAAGGGTGTCATCATAAACCATGATGATATTCCTATCAGATGCAATCGTTGTCACATCGTTCTCAGTATTTTTATTATTTCCACGCTTTTGTTCCCTTCTCTTCCTTCTAAATTCTCTTTCATAGTGGTTTGGACCACCAAAATAATGGCACTTGAAGTCTTTTCTGGGTTTAGACTCCCCCCTGGATTTTTTGGTCATATATTTAAAGCTTTTATTTTTACTTCTTCCTCGATCAATATTTTCAACAACCATCGCGTTTGTCTCAAAAGAGCGATCTTGCTCATTTCTTCGGAATTCTTCATTAAAAAGACAATATTTAACCATATGCAAAGTCAGTGCTTCGTCTAGAGCCGAGTCTCTGATTAACACCACAAGAGTGGCCCGACTATCCAGCAATTGACTTAGTAGCAATAAAGCTACAACTTCACCATCAATAGAAATCTTCATATTGATGGATTCATTTATAAGTTCCTTATATGCATTTAGGTGCTCCGTCATGTTGACACCCTAAAAAAAGTCATAATCGAACAATTCTTTTGATGATAGAAGTCGTGTTTAAGGCATTTTTCCTCTCAGATAGAGCTTCAATTTTCTTTCAGAGAACATCAGCTTTTTCCTCATCAGAGAGATGATGAAATACCATGTTCAATGAAACGTCAGATGTAACCAATGGTTTCTTTGTGCACGATCTTCCGTTTAAAATCATTTGTATCTTTAGGTTTGGCATCATCACCGTGTAATGGTAAATAAAGATCCTTATAGTAGAGAAGATCCAACATGCTTGATTTCCAAATTGAGTAATTTTGATCCATTCAATTTCAACAGACCACTAAGAGACGATGATTTCTTCATTTTTAATCCGCCTTCTCAACCAAATGGCTATGGTACCACTTGTTGGAAAAAATTACACTTGTTTAGGGAAAATAGTGTAAAAATGAATGACACTGCACATCGGAATTAGGATAAATATTTTCCCACTAACTGGATTTAAAATGGTGATAAACGAATAAATAAGACACATGAATTTTATGTGGAAAACCCAAATCAGGAAGAACCACGAGTGGGTCTTAGCACGAAAAATTTCCATTTTGACCATAATAGGCTTACAAAATTCTCTCCAAGTAAATTAGGGGATAAACAAACTCTCAAGATGATATCTCTCGAAATACAAATATCTCAAGTGTTTAACTTAGATTAACAAGATAAGGAGGAAATATTCTTTTTGAAGGAGATAGAAAAATACTCTATATTTTTCTCTCGTTTGCTTCTCTCAATATTCTCTATTTTTCTCCTGCTCTTGTAATTCTCTATTTTGCTAGCAGTCTTGCACTCTTGCACTTGTCATGGGATGCATATTTTGCTCTCTGTTTATAGAGAGATTTGGCCAGCAAGTTCAGCCCACATTCTTGAAGAAACGATGTATAGAAATTTGTTGCTCAAAGTCTTCCTCTATGGCTGACATTTCAATGTTGGTGAGCTGCAAATTTCTACTTTGGTTGGTATAACATTTCTTCTTGGAATTTGCTTCCAGGATACAGAACGAGTTCCACACTTCAAGGTTTGAAGTTCATCTTTCAATGGATTTCTCTTGCTTTGAAGAGCTTTGCTATGCAGCCTCCACCGATAACCAAGTTTCACGAGAGGTGTTGCAACCTATGGTTTATGCTATGGCCTCTTCGGAAAGAGATGAAAAGAGGAGGCTCATAATATTCATGTCCTACGTGAGTTCTTGTAGTCGGGGTTCGGCTACGGCAAAAACGACCGCCAACGGTGCGAGTGATGGGCTACATCACGACAGGGATGGAGAGAGCCATTAAGATATCCAAGCAGATTTTTAGAGAGTAATAAGACTGTATCTGTTTTCGCCATAACAAATGGTCATTGGATGAAGGTTTGAAAGTTAACATGTAAATAAGGGTGGTAAACGGTAGAGTTGTAGATGGAAGACGAGCTCGATGCCATCAAGAAGACGGTGGCGGCGGCAGAGAAGGAGGGGAGCAGTGGCGGAGCCAGGACTTGATACCCGGGGGGCAACAGTGAAAATTCAATACTTGTTATAAATAATAACAAGATTTAAATATATAATATTTGCGTCAAATAAATGATCAATATTCATCATCAAAATAACCGTCATAAATCATTACATCTCAAAGCAATCAAAATTGAGAACGCTTCTCATGCATATCACGAAAGTTATCTAGTAGCGAATCAGCACTGAACTTCTTAGCAATTTCCTTCTCATACACTACCAAAAGATGATTAAGAAAGTCATCTTCCATCTTATTGCGACGTGTAGTCATAACGATATTCATAGCTGAAAAGGATCGCTCAATTGTAGCTGTAGAGAATGGAAGCGTGGGAATAAGTGTCACAACTCTAAACACAAGCGGATATATTTTAGAGTTCCTTTTCACCAACAATTGGCATAAATCAAAAATAGTTTCCAATGTTCTAAAATCAGGAAGTTGCCACACATGATCAAAATGCTCAAATTGCGTTCATAATTGTGGCATCTCATAATCAGCAAAGTCTTTTGCATAAAACTTTTGTACCAATTTACAAATATCATCAAGTCTGAAAGAAATGTGCATCTTCCTTGGATCGAATGCCAAGTTAAGAATAATCAACTCCACTATATTGTAATTAAACTTGTTGTTCAATTCTTGTTCAAATTTATTTTTTTAGGGAGGAGGCCACAAGTAAACTATAATATATATAAGGTTGAGGGGGGGCATGCCCCCCCAAGGTATAACGTGGCTCTGCCACTGGAGGCGAGGGAGGCGGTGGTTAGGTCTGTGAGCGACATAGAAAATTCAATTCGGCTCGCATTATTCGGCTCGAAAGAGTTCGACTCTCATCTCGGTTCGCACATGCAAACGTATATGCAAACGTTAAAATTGATAGTTCGGTAGACCGGACCAAACGGTGCGAAATTGTTCGGTCTGATCATCAAAGGGCTTAAAAGCCATTTGATCAATTAGATGTAAGCCTATGTTGAAAATCTGGTAAAGATACAAATTTATCATCATTTGTCTCATTTTTTTCATTTATCAGCAACTCTCATCCATTTAGTTTAGTCAATCGTAAAGAATTTGAAATGTAAACGGTTAGACTCGATTCGCACAAGTTTGGATCGATTCGAGGTGTTCAAACGTATACTCAAACGTTAAATTCTAAGATTGGACACTTTCAAACATGTTCGAATATAAGGTTCGATATTTTCAAACGTATACTCAAACGTACCCTAGTTCGGTATAGTTCGGTGCGTTTACAGCCCTAGCGGTGGTGGAGAGTCAGGGTGAGGGTTTTGGTGAGGATCAGAACCTCTCAGTACCATTTTAAAAATATAAAATCTCACCACACATATCTTGCGGAAAGAGTTTCCCAGCTCGACTATTCTACAGTTTACAATAATATTATTTCTGTATTTCTCATTTTATGTTTTCAGTTTATTTTTTATGATTAACTTATAAGAACAGTAGTGTTGTTCAATAAATTTCTATTTTACTACTTTTGTAATTTATAACTAAACCAGAATTAATATTTTCAAGATTTTCTTGATCTATCCACTTCTAAATAATTCATAATAACAAATCTATGAAGATTAGAACGTAACTAGTGTGGCAAATACTTTTACTCTTGATATCATTTTTACATTATGTTAGCATTTGGCCCAACCGGCCCAGAAAATATATCTCCTCCTTTTTTATATAGTCTGGCCCATATTATTTAAGTGTTGGCCCAACCCATTTGGCAGCCCTTTTGAATGGGAGCCGTCCGATCCAGTTTTATTACCTGTTGGGCTTCGGTCCAGCATCCTGCCTGCATGGGCTTAAAAATGCACGAGGCGCGGCTTGCGATTCGACCTGTGGGATCTGCACTAGAAAGTGGTTAAATGAATTGATTTAGACTACTCATACCAACAAGATGCATCTTCTTTTCTGGAATCTATTTCATAGAAACTCCAAAGTTAAGCGTGCTTGACCTGGAGTAGTTATGGGTTAGGGTGACCCCCTGGGAAGTTTCCCAGGTGCGCGTGAGTGAGGACAAAGCGCGCTAGAAAAGACTCGTGCTGGTAAAGTGAGGATAGTCTTCATCATTCTTGGGGACCAACAATTGGTATCGGAGCAGGTCACGGGTGCGAATTCCCTCGAAGTATCCTACAGTGGAGGCTGCTAGAGTGTTGGAACTAAGAGGCGGGCATGCAGCAAATATTGCCATTTAGCCGGAACTAAGATGTTGGCGCTATGGAGGTTGTCAAGTGCTGAAGGGCTATGTGATCAAATCTAATATGCTGGAACTTAGATACTGGCGCAGCAGAAGTAAACAGAGTTGGAACAGATGCTGATGTCAAGTGTTGGAGGACTGTGTGATTGAATTCAGCCGCTAGAGGACTGTGTGATCAAATCTAGCTCGTGGAAGTTTCCAGACTATGGGGCTGAGATGCTGGTAGGTACTGGGAGGGGGATTGTTGGGCTTCGGTCCAGCATCCTGCCTGCATGGGCTTAAAAATGCGCGAGGCGCGGCTTGCGATTCGACCTGTGGGATCTGCACTAGAAAGTGGTTAAATGAATTGATTTGGACTACCCATACCAATAAGATGCATCTTCTTTTTTGGTATCCATTTAATAGAAACTCCAAAGTTAAGCGTGCTTGGCCTGGAGTAGTTATGGGATGGGTGACCCCCTGGAAAGTTTCCCAGGTGTGCGTGAGTGAGGACAAAGCGCTCTAGAAAAGACTCGTGTTGGTAAAGTGAGGATAGTCTTCATCATTCTTGGGACCAACAACCTACACCTAATCTGGACCGTCCGATCTCCCTTATAATAACACTAACCCTAACACTCTCCCTCATTTTCCTCACCGCCTCCACTCACTCGTCTCTCCCTTTCTTCTCCCGTTCTTACCTACCCTTCGGGCAACTCCCACCCCGCTGCGATTCTGCTCCCGTTTTTCTTATCATTCTTCCTCCCGTGAGCCTCTGACTGAGACGATGAAATCACGTGACACTTCTTGTATCCGATTTCATCGCTCCGTGTATAAAAGGCACGGTAGGGCTGGAGTTTTGATACACCGAGATAAAAACTGATTTGAGCCTTGAGAATCCGAGTGAAAACGAGAGTAATCTCTTTGGTGAGAACCGTGAGTAAGATTCAGGCTTGGTTTTCTGAGTTTTCTGGGTTTGTGAAGGAGCTACCGGGCTGTTGGCCGACCAGAGGTGGTTCGGGAAGTCCTCTGTGGACAATCGTTCGTATCGGTGTCAATTGCTAGGGTTTTCGGAAGATCTGAGCCTACACATCTAGTTCCAACAAAGGGGTTTTTTTCGATCTTAATTTATCTCCGTTTAGATTGCTGTTCTTGGTGATTTTGTGCAATATATTATACATATATATATATATATATTCTGCATTTTTTGTTGCTTTTATTACTTGGTGTATTTCGATCGTTATTATCGTTATCACTGCTAACTGAATCGGATCTTTGTGGTTTGCAGATTTTTCTGGACGATTAGTACTCTGTTATTACCCAAAATATTATCCGGAGATGATATTGCTGGAATGGATGAGTAACAAACAAAATGCGAGAGTACGTCCGTGGGAATGTAAATAACACAAGATTTGCTGGGTTTGTTAGGCCCGGGCTTGAATGCTCTCGCGAGATGTTATTAATACGAATACGTTGGAGTACAAATATTACTGTAAGAGTATAATTACAATGAGTGTAAATACCCTAGTTATCTAGCTCTTGAGTGCTGCTCTGAGAGTTCTTGAACTGTAGGGAGTTCTCGTTTCTGTCGACCGTCTTTTGTTAAAGAGGTTCTGAGAGAGAAATCCTAGATAGAGTCGAGAGAAAAGCCGAGAGAAAAGCAGCCAAAAGCCGAAAGAGTCTAGAGAGTTTTCCAAGTGCAGGAAGCCTTCTATTTATAGGAGGAGCTGGGATGTCTTTTCCTGACGAGCCATCGCCTTCCCTGTATTATAATAAGGGGGCGATCGTCTGTAGCACATGGGTTGGTTGCCTCAAAATCCGCAGCTGCTGCTGGCAGCCAGCTAAGCGAACCAATGGGAGTACAACACGCATCTCCTGTCGCAGCTAGGGAGGTCCCACCTTGTGTAACACCCCCAAATCCTATTGGGTTATTACAGTGTCGTGGACCCCTCGCCAGGAGATCCACCAGGCGAACATGACTAAAATACATTAAATTAAACAATAAGGGAAAATCATAGTTCCTGCCATGATATCCGACATAATATTCCGATAAGAAATTTCAATGACAACAAAGGGCCTACATGGCCAAAAGTAAAGTACAACAACACCCACGAGCATCTGCTCGGGTAATACATAATGACAATGACTGACAAACTGGAGAACACTCCAACTGATTCACCAACATGAACAACTTGGACTAGTATCGCTCGAACGCCTCGTCGCCATCGTTATGCCCCTGTGTCTCAACTCTCTCCTAGCAAGAACCTAAAACATGAAAATATGTTCCGCCCCCACGGGGTCAGTCATCCAGATAATGAACATCAAATACATGTATAACATGATATGCATCCAAAGGCAGAATGAAACGGTACAATGATGATAATAATACGAGATGCTCACAAACCAAGGTAAGAACCGAGCATTCGTGAAACACTATGCCCATGACATACTATTAATACCTGTTCGACAGGTTAGAACATAAGTGCCCAACGGAGAATCATAATCACAGAATACCACAATGAATTACACGACATGAACCAAACCAGAACTGAATTAAATATAAATCACAATGCCCGAAGGCTCCAATGAAATTATCAAGACAATCACAAAGGCCTACAAACCAGTCAGCCGAAGCTGTCAAATATCACAATCACATGAAGCCAAAACAGCCCGAAGCTGTTATTGATTAGGGTCGAAGCCACGGCACGAAGCCGTATCACAATTAGGGCCGAAGCCACGGCACGAAGCCGTATCACCATTAGGGCCGAAGCCACGGCATGAAGCCGTATCACAGTTAAGGCCGAAGACATGGCATGAAGCCGTATCACAGTTAGGGCCGAAGCCACGGCACGAAGCCGTATCACAGTTAGGGCCGAAGCCACGGCACGAAGCCGTATCACAGTCTGGCCATCCAATGGTCGTGACCTACTGAATTGTAGGTGTTGGAAACCCAACCGTGAAGGTTCAAGTCCCCAAACTTACTCATAATGAGCACTAGGCGAGACTAGCCTCTAAAAATATAATTGATCACAGACGACAACGATCCGTAGATTACCGAATTCAAGAGAATGATAGTGTGCTACCTTGAGTCGGCCAACACGATAATGATGACTCACGGATAGGCATCGTACTCGATAGTCCCAATTCAATACCTCGATTACCTTAGAGTGGTCAATCGATAACAACGACATAACAGATGGGAACTATCCTAGACAGCCACAATTCAATACCTCGATTGCCTTAGAATGGCCAACCGATAACAATGATGCAGCGGATGATTCAATACCTCGATTGCCTTAAAACGGTCAATCGATAACAATGGTACAATGAATGATTGAGTACTTTGATTTGCCTGAGAACGGCCAATCGATAACAATGACACGATGAATGAGTGAATACCTCGATTGCCTTAGAACGGCCAACCGATAACAATGATATGATGAATGATTGAACACTTCGATTTGCCTGAGGACGGCCAATCTATAACAATGATACGATGAATGAGTGAATACCTCGATTTGCCTTAGAACAGCCAATCGATAACAATGATACGAAGGATGCCTCGGCACCTTTAATCAGTTACCGACAACGAAGAAGAGAAATGAATACGTCAACGCCTTTAATCGGCCAAAACAACATCAAGGATAAAACTCCAACATTAATAGCAATGATTAGAACGACGTCTTAAATCGACATCAATATCCACAACAACGATCGATACATCGATACCGCAAACCGGTGATCGATAATAACATTAACAACGAGTATCACAATACCTTGAACCGACCATTAACGAACAATAAAAACATTTGGCATAATTGCCGAAAGGTATCGTATCGAACGATCTCTTAATATCATGAAGAGACTAAGTCTCGGAATGATACAACACATTCATACATATATATGATAACATTAATCTCATTGACTAGTACAAGTATAAAACTTGCCTCAACAGAAGGCGATGAAATCCTTCCACGAACAATAAACGACGTTCTCCGATAAATACAAGCGCTCGAACAACCTTGAATGAAATACAATTCATTCAATAACACAATATCGAACGAAAAATACACAACAATCGAAGGAAACTCTTTGAGACATTAAATCGAACACTAAATGTTCAAAATTCCTCAAGAACCTAAGAATCATCAATCGGGTCGAACGAATCGAAGATATGGATATACAATCCATAGAACACGATTAATAATGTTTACTAATATCAACCGATTCATCAGATTCGGATGAACAATGAAAATCAAGAAGAAATCCCGAAAATCAAATTCTAGGAGATTTCAAGAAATTACCTCAATCTGACGAAGAACAATGATTAGATGTTGATATGATCACCTAGAGCCTCCTCAAAACATGATTGGATGGAGTAGAATCGATCAAAACCCCAAACCCTAGTTGGATCGCCTGACTACCGCGAGGAGAAGGAGAGAAAGTGAGAAATGAGGTGAAAACCCGTCTGACCCCCCTTATATACTCCAGTGACGCACGACCAAATGTCCGTGTGTTTGGTCGTGCGCCAGGCCACTGCCCGGCCACTGATCTCACGCACGAGCAGCACGCACGAGCACCTGCTCGTGTGTGATTCTCGTATGTCCCTGATGGTCGCCAAAGTGAACTGTCCAAATCTGATGCCACGCACGAGCATAACGCACGAGCAGCTGCTCATGTGTCGTGCTCGTGCGTCCTTGCTGAGTGCCAAAATGACAAGGGAACACTAAAATGACAGGACACGCATGTCTACATGCGACCTGCACGTATTATACGATCATAAGTCACGTCCAAATGGTGAAACAATCATGGAACTCCCAACGCAAAGCGACCAATCATGATGATGATGATGATAGATATATTCTCGTATCGATCCCCGACAGAGATGAGTGATGAATAAAAACTGATACACAACTCCAAGATAATCCGAATGATGAACACGAAATGAATGAATACAAATGACGAATGATTATTACTGAGTGAAAAAAATTCTGAGTGGTAATAACTGAATGATAATTAATGAATTCACAACCGGGTATTACATACTCCCCCCTTAAAAAGAGTTTCGTCCTCGAAACTAAGGGTAAACAACACGGGATATGAACTATCCATAAGTACTGACTCACGCCTCAAAAGAAAAGCGACAACGCACATATAGTCCTCAGGACTATATCAATCACACGCCCAAGTCCCCGTGACTTGACGTCTCGAATCACAATTAATAATTACCCAGATCACCACAAAATCTCGGGTACAACACAATAAGGATGCATCAAATGACCCAAATCTCAAGATTCTCATATACGATAGTTATAAGATAAATCGACAACAGATGGTTCACAATCTCATCGATTCAAGGAACACCCAAATCTGAACTCACTGTTCAATATGATCCCGGAAGGTCACAAGAACATGAATGATCACAATGAATGATAATGAAACGAAATCCAACAAGGATCAAGAATGACTCATCGGGGTGAAATGATAACGAAATGAGTGATAGCTCAAATGAAATGATTCGAACCATTGTTCCCCGTGAAGTGAATGATTAGTTGATAATTATAAGTCTCAACGTGATTGATATATGATGAGTGAATTATATGAATGAATGAACGACAATGAAATGAATGATTATCCTATTACCGATCAAGAATTAACTTGCTCATAACCGGTGATGAATGTCCTTACCTCGGGCTCTCAAAGCCTGGTAGGACCCCTTATATGAAGCACGAGTTGGAGTAACAAAGTCCCCTGAGGCCCTTGAGCTCTCTCGAGATCTACCGGCACTAGAACTCCGGCAGTATTTCCGTAGGTGTCCCTGATTCCCACACAGAAAACAGACAATAGCTGGCACCGTACATCGAGTATTCACGTGCCCTGTTGAATCACAGTTAAAGCAAACAACAGTCGAACTCGCCGTCTGAGAGGAAGATGCTTTCTCAGCACGAAGACGACTGGAAAACGACCTCTTATACGTCGGAGCCCGATGTCCCTCAGAACGAACCGGCATCCTAGTCCTCCCATCAGAAGAAACTGAAGGGTGCTTCTGAGTAAGCTCCTTGATCAAAAGCTCTACTCCAAGAGCCTTCTCAATGAACTCACTAAGTGAATTACAATTGTGATTGAACAACTGCATCCTCTACTGCGGATTTAGCCTCTTGCTAAAATATTTGATCTTATCCGCCTCAGTACGGATAACTGACGAAGTAAACTGAAGTAGTCCCTGAAACTTTTTAGTAATGACAATAACACCCTCGTCCTCGATGGATTCGGGTTTTAAAACCTCTGACAACTTGGCTTCACGAAGTGGAGCCGGATAATACCTCTCTAACATGATAGCCTTGAATTCACTCCAAATACAATCATGATCGATGGGTTTCACAGAAAGCCACCACGAATAAGCGCCCTTACTCAAGTAATAAGCCGCTACTGCCACTTTACTCTCTTCCGGACAATGAACCATGTCAAAGAGTTTATCAAAATGCTCAAGCCAATGAATAATATCAGCTGGTTCCGATGAACCCTCAAAAGTAGGCGGCCTCTGACGAGAGATATCGCCAATAATCTGATTCACTCCTCCAGTCTGTCCATGAAACGGCACCTGGAATCCCTGTTGCAGTGGACCACGAACCATCGAGGTCTGCATGGTCTCCACCATCCGCGTCATCTGAGTCATCTGGGCCATCATGCCCTGCATAAATATGAATGGGTTAACCCGAACACCTTCCGAGTGAGATGCCTCTCGGGTACGACTCCCTGACAGTGACTGATTATCTGATGATGAATGAGTAGCCTCGCTATCTGATGAATTAATGATATCTCTCGCATTCGCATGGGCATGCACACGAAATCCCGAGTTTCGGCCCGCACCGCGGCCTCTTCCCATGCGTCCTCTGACAGCTCTATCCATACTGAAGCGGGAAAGCCACATGATAATTATAGATCCCGCATGAATATCGCATTATGATTACGTTACTGAATGATAACAATGAGCACACACACTCTAACACGATGAATGCTGCAATAAAATGATCGTCGACATGATGCCGGAATATGATAAGATCACATGAAAGATCGAGTGAGGTAACATGATTATCTGGTGAAATTCCTGAAATGATTACCTTGAACAAGTTAACAAGGTTGAAAATTCGATCCATATGATCAACAACTGAACCGTGAGATGGACTGGATGATTAATGAATTAACTGAACAATGAGATTGACTGAGTGATGAATGAATTAATTGAATGATGAGATTGACTGAGGGATGAGTGAATTAACTGAATAATGATATTAACTGGGTGTTGAATGAATTAACTGAGTGATGAATGAATTAACTGAGTAGTGATATTGACTGAGTGATGAATGAATTAACATGATCGACAAGATCAAAATGATGGTTGAGGATTATTAACTGATGAATGAGTTGATCCTTAACACTTACATAAGTCACACGTGCTCCAAAACAAATAGTCATGAATCAACCATAACACTAATATCACATATAGGTTTCAACAAAGCATGATTAATTAATGACATGATGAATGTATGAACATAAAAGAGAATCGAGTCCTTACACAGGTCATACGAAGCTTAGAGGTCTCACGATACTAGTCTTCACTGAGGACGACTTGATGAATGAATGACTCGTGTAGTCATACAAATTTCACGACTCACAAAACCCGACTGTCCAGATTGTCATAACCTGACAGTCCCACTACTACCGCATCGGTAGAGCCACATAACTCACATATCAGGGTATCTCACAACCCAAAATCTCTGATACCATCTTCTGTAACACCCCCAAATCCTATTGGGTTATTACAGTGCCGTGGACCCCACGTCAGGAGATCCACCAGGCGAACATGACTAAAATACATTAAATTAAACAATAAGGGAAAATCATAGTCCCTACCATGATATCCGACACAATATTCCGATAAGGAATTTCAACGACAACGAAGGGCCTACATGTCCAAAAGTAAAGTACAACAACACCCACGAGCATCTGCTCAGGTAATACATAATGACAATGACTGACAAACTGGAGAACACTCCAACTGACTGACCAACATGAACAACTCGAACTAGTATCGCTCGAATGCCTCGTCGCCATCGTCATGACCCTGTGTCTCAACTCTCTCCTCGCAAGCACCTAAAACATGAAAACATGTTCCGCCCCTACGGGGCCAGTCATCCAGATAATGAACATCAAATACATGTATAACATGATATGCATCCAAAGGCAGAATGAAACGGTACAATGATGATAATAATACGAGATGCTCACAAACCAAGGTAAGAACCGAGCATTCGTGAAACACTATGCCCACAGCATACTATTAATACCTGTTCGACAGGTTAGAACATAAGTGCCTAACGGCGAATCATAATCACAGAATACCACAATGAATTACACGACATGAACCAAACCAGAACTGAATTAAATATGAATCACAATGCCCGAAGGCTCCAATGAAATTATCAAGACAACACAAAGGCCTACAAACCAGTCAGCCGAAGCTGTCAAATATCACAATCACATGAAGCCAAAATAGCCCGAAGATGTTATTGATTAGGGACGAAGCCACGGCACGAAGCCGTATCACAATTAGGGCCGAAGCCATGGCACGAAGCCGTATCACCATTAGGGCCGAAGCCATGGCACGAAGCCGTATCACAGTTAGGGCCGAAGCCACGGCATGAAGCCGTATCACAGTTAGGGCCGAAGCCACGGCACGAAGCCATATCACAGTCTCGCCATCCAATGGTCGTGACCTACTGAATTGTAGGTGTTGGAAACCCAACCGTGAAGGTTCAAGTCCCCAAACTTACCCATAATGAGCACTAGCTGAGACTAGCCTCTAAAAATATAATTGATCACACACGACAACGATCCGTAGATTACCGAATTCACGAGAATGATAGTGTGCTACCTTGAGTCGGCCAACACGATAATGATGACTCACGGATGGGCATCGTACTCGACAGTCCCAATTCAATACCTCAATTACCTTAGAGTGGTCAATCGATAACAACGACACAACGGATGGGAACTATCCTTGACAGCCACAATTCAATACCTCGATTGCCTAAGAATGGCCAACCGATAACAATGATGCAGCGGATGATTCAATACCTCGATTGCCTTAAAACGGTCAATCGATAACAATGGTATAATGAATGATTGAGTACTTCGATTTGTCTGAGAACGGCCAATCGATAACAATGACATGATGAATGAGTGAATACCTCGACTGCCTTAGAACGGCCAACCGATAACAATGATATGATGAATGATTGAACACTTCAATGTGCCTGAGGACGGCCAATAAATAACAATGATACGATGAATGAGTGAATACCTCGATTTGCCTTAGAACGGCCAATCGATAACAATGATACGAAGGATGCCTCAGCACCTTTAATCGGTTACCGACAATGAAGAAAAGAAATGAATACGTCAACGCCTTTAATCGGCCAAAACAACATCAAGGACAAAACTCCAACATTAATAGCAATGATTACAACGATGTCTTAAATTGACATCAATATCCACAACAACGATCGATAAATCGATACCGCGAACCAGTGATCGATAATAACATTAACAACGAGTATCACAATGCCTTGAACCGGCCATTAACGAACAATAAAAACATTTGGCATAATTGCCGAAAGGTATCGTATCGAACGATCTCTTAATATCAATAAATTCATGAAGAGACTAAGTCTCGGGATGATACAACACATTCATACACATATGATAACATTAATCTCATTGACTAGTACAAGTATAAAACTTGCCTCAACCGAAGGCGATGAAATCCTTCCACGAACAACGAACGGCATTCTCCGATAAATACAAGCGCTCGAACAACATTGAATGAAATACAATTCATTCAATAACACAATATCGAACGAAAACAACACAACGATCGAAGGAAACTCTTTGAGACATTAAATCGAACACTAAATGTTCAAAATTCCTCAAGAACCTAAGAATCATCAATCGGGTCGAATGAATCGAAGATATGGATATACAATCCATAGAACACGATTAATAATGTTTACTAACATCAACCGATTCATCAAATTCGGATGAACAATGAAAATCAAGAAGAAATCCCGAAAATCAAATTCTAGGAGATTTCAAGAAATTAGCTCAATCCGACGAAGAACAATGATTAGATGTTGATATGATCACCTAGAGCCTCCTCAAAACATGATTGGATGGAGTAGGATCGATCAAAACCCCAAACCCTAGTTGGATCGCCCGACTACCGCGAGGAGAAGGAGAGAAAGTGAGAAATGAGGTGAAAACCCATCTGACCCCCCTTATATACTCCAGTGACGCACGACCAAAATGCACGACCAAATGTCCGTATGTTTGGTCGTTTGCCAGGCTACTGCCCGGCCACTGATCTCACGCACGAGCAGCACGCACGAGCACCTGCTCGTGTGTCATGCTCGTGTGTCCCTGATGGTCGCCAAAGTGAACTGTCCAAATCTGATGCCACGCACGAGCAGAACACACAAGCAGCTGCTCGTGTGTTGTGCTCGTGCGTCCTTGCTGAGTGCCAAAATGACAAGGGAACACTAAAATGATAGGACACGCATGTCTACATACGACCTGCATGACTTATACGATAATAAGTCACGTCCAAATGGTGAAACAATCATGGAACTCCCAACGCAAAGCGACCAATCATAATGATGATGGAAATATTCTCGTATCGATCCCCGACAGAGATGAGTGATGAATAAAAACTGATACGCGACTCCAAGATAAGCCGAATAATGAACACGAAATGAATGAATACGAATGACGAATGATTATTACTGAGTGAAAAAATTTCTGAGTGGCAATAACTGAATGATAATTAATGAATTCACAACTGGGTATTACACCTTGGCCCTTTCGGCGGGTCTGTCAGTAGGTGAGAAGATGGTACAGGCTGGGTCAAAGGGCCTTATCCTGTGGCGCCTTTTCTGGATCTGCACATGGGTCTCCATCCCGAGTTTCGTCCTTCACAGACTTGACAGATGCGTAGCATGAGGCGGTCGTCCATGATCGGGCACTTGGGACGACCGCTAGTTGCCGGGAGACGATTGCCTTGGGAGTCGATCGCTCGGCGCTGGGTCCTGTTCTGGGTCCTTCGATCGGCAAGTCTGCCTTGGTCTATTTGACTCTGGTTCGGTCGCACGGTATTTGTGCCGATCGCCTGTTGAGGTGTATAAATCTCAACACAACAATTGCCCCCCAGCTTGCTCCGATGTTGAAGACATGGGGTGAGGTGGTTCCACTGACGATCGTTTTAAGATGATGACGGGTGACCTAATCGTTTGGCGAGCTATCTTCGGTCTTGTTCTTGTGATTTTCAATTTTGCAGATCCCTCGTGGAAAGCCGATTGTTTCGACCTTGAGGAACCGTACACGGTCGCGGAGTTCGATGGACCGACCTCCATGACCATGTCTTGTGCGCGAGCGACATTCCACCTGTAGGTTTGTCTCGCGACTCACTTTATTGTGAAGGCCCTCCGTTAGGCTGCGCCCGCCTCGTATTTAAACGAAGGGCGAGCGGTCTTGGTCTGGAGGAACCTTGCGCGGGGCGTCGTCGGATTAATCGACTCCACGTCCGTGGCTTGTTAGCACTTTTCTACCTCAGATCGTCATGTTAGATAGCAATCCTCGATGGTATACGTTGTGACGGGGGTAGGGACGCGTCGCATTGTCCGGGTCCACCATGTTAGATGATGAACCTTTGAGGGCGGGCGAGCGTGTCCACAGATTTGTTTGGAGGGTCCTTCGGCTACACCCGCCTCATATTTAAACGAAGGGCGAGCGATCACAGCCCAAAGGAACATTGCATGGACAAAGCTGTCGGTTCCATCGACTTCCAGGACCATGGCTGCACTCTTCTACCTCGGATCGCCATGCTAGATGGCGATCTTCGACGGTATACGTCGTGCTGAGGGAGGCGATCTCGTGCCTAGGTCCATCACGTTAGATGATGAACTTTAGAAGGCGAGTGAGTCCTCCATTTTTTAGAGATGTTGCTTGGGCAGTAGCCCTTCATTTGACATGGTGGAAACTGGGGAAAGACCTCCGACGTTTCCACCTATTGATTTGAAGCATAAAGATCTGACCGCCAGGGTTGATCGGGAGGATCGACTCATATAAATCCTCTGGATCGCCGTGTTTGATTCTGGCGATCGGATTGAGAGACTGGTGATCGTCGTTCTGACGCCGATTGCGGCACTTGATCCTTTCTGCCCGGGGCTCCGGCTAAGTTATCAGACTGTCCAGCCTGCCCTCCTCGAACAA
The DNA here is from genome assembly GCA_033398695.1 of Orobanche coerulescens. Lineage (NCBI taxonomy): Eukaryota > Viridiplantae > Streptophyta > Magnoliopsida > Lamiales > Orobanchaceae > Orobanche > Orobanche coerulescens. The sequence goes on along the minus strand of CM065803.1, from coordinate 187,396,331 downwards.
TCTCCAGAGTTGTCTGAGGAGGTCGCGACATTGATCGGTGTTGTGGTCGGGACTCTTGTGGTAAGCACAAAATTTGTTGCGGTCCAGATGACCGTGGTCCCTTACCGCCTTCGGCTTGCTCAGCCGCTCACTCCCCTGGATGGCGTAGAAAATATGAGCCGTAGATAGATTGAGGTTGTGGTAGAGATGGGATTCCACATCCTCGAAGGTACTGAATTCCCCGGGCGGCTTGGCGACCGCCTTGTTGGATTTGCCGATCGCTGTCTCTGCCCCATCGCCTTGGTGAAGGGCGAGCAACCTCCGTCTGGTCAAAAAGTCTGCGGCCTTGGCGCGGAAGATCGGGTGGGTTGGGGGGATATCCTTCGTAAGGTGCCTGAACATGGGAGAAAGACCATTGAATCCCCCTAGGACCGATTAGAGGGCGATCTCATCGCTTACGGGCTCGCCATTGAGGATTATCTCATCCACCCGGTCGATGTAGTCTTCATCGGACTCCTCTTCCCCCTGCCTGATTTTCATTATGTGGTTGGGACCTTATGGTCGGGCGACCTTGGCGGCAAAGTACGATGTGAAGTCGCTCGCCAGTTGTTCAAAGGAACTGATGGACCACGGTGGCAATGAGATGTACCACCTATGGGCCAGGTCGCCCTGTGTTAACGGGAACATTCGGCACCTGGTCGCGTCTGATGCCCCGCATCTGGTCATGTAGATCCGGAACTTGCTCAGGTGAGTCTCGGGGTCCGACCTCCCTACGTATAAAGGTGGTTGAGGAGTAGCGACCCTTGGCTGCACGGGGGCAAGTTCGATGTGGACCGTGAGTCGCTCAGTCGGTCCGATGATCTTTCTACTTGCGTTTGCCCCAGTTTCCATGAGTTCTTTCATCTCGTCGAGTTGGCACTGCATATCGTCCATCGCCGTAGCTTGGTCACTCGTGGTTTGGCTCTCGGAGTGGGAGCCGAGGCGATCGTGTACTGATCTCCTGGCTCCGCGGTAGGCGATGAGGTCTTCGTCGCCGATCTCGGTTTTTTGGCGAGTCGGAGCCTGATGGCTGGCCTGCCTTCTGGGAGTCGGGTATGCTGAACTCCTGGTGACGGATTCGGGCTCCGTCGTCTCATGGTTTGGGCTAGAATGCCCCGGTCGCCAAGATGGGTCGCTTCCTAGACGGCTGAAAACGGAACCGCCTCGCCTCGCGAGTGTTTCTTCTCGTGGATCGAGGCTTCCTGACGATTGCTCGACAGTAACCCCTTGAGCTTCCGTTTGCCCGTGCAGCGGATGGCTGATGGGGTAATTGCGGGCATACCGCATGCTCTCTGTCGCTCCCGTAGGATGGCCATGGCCTCCTCGATCTGTTCCGCTTTTGGAACTGATCGAGCGAGAGGCTAGGGCCTTCCCTGTATTATAATAAGGGTGCGATCGTCTGTAGCACATGGGTTGGCTACCTCAAAATCTGTGGCTGCTGCTGGCAGCCAGCTAAGCGAACCAATGAGAGTACAACACGCATATCTTGTCGCTGTCTCGGGAGGTCCCACCTTGGCCTTTTCGGCGAGTCTATCGGTAGGTGAGAAGATGGTGACAGGCTGGGGTCAAAGGGCCTTATCCTGCGGCGCCTTTTCCGGATCTGCACGTGGGTCTCCATCCCGAGTTTCGGCCTTCGTAGACTTGACAGATGTTGGCTTTACGTAGCATGAGGAGGTCATCCATGATCGGGCACTTAGGACGATTGCTAGTTGCTGGGAGACGATCGCCTTGGGAGTCGATCGCTCAGCGCTGGGTCCTGTTCTGGGTCCTTCGATCGGCAAGTCTGCCTTGGTCTATTTGACTCTGGTTCGGTTGCCCAGTATTTGTGTCGATCGCCTATTGAGGTGTATAAATCTCGACACAACATACTCCTTTTCGTCAGCTTGTCTTTCGGCTTTATTGCTATAATTATAGGTTCATTTAGTTGGCCTGTAATCCTTAAACCCTATCGCGTAGAATATAAACTGTAATTGTTATATTCGTTTAATCTGCTTGTATTATCGATCCTGTCTTTAACCATTATACGACCCGATACCCAACAGTGGTATCAGAGCCCGTTTTGTTGGGTGTCAGGTTCTTTGGCTTCGTGGTGATACGGAATAACCCATCCGGGTTTCCGCTTAGGTATATCGGCTTGAACCTCGTCTTTAATTATTACTGCTAGCTTCGGTTCTATTGTCGCATTAGTTGTCTTTGAACAGTTTAGTGTTACTTGCTCTTTCCCTTGCCGGGGACTATTTTTTGTGTTAACTGGTTGGATTCATTTTTCGGGGTGACTCTTGTTTCCTTATTAATGAAAACTCAAACAAATTAAAACCTTAAAATCCAAAACAACACTAATCTTGCATTGCCAGGACCGGAAGTGTCCCTCGGATCTTTGTCAAGAGCTTGCGGATCCCGGTTTTAATTTAAATGGGTTTTAATTTCAAAATTCAAATCGAGTCCCTGAATTTGATTCTCATCAGCTGTGTGCTCCCTTTCCTGATCTTTGTGATTTTCGGGTTTCTTTGTGATTATCATATATTATGTGTTACAATGGGTTCTTTCTCGATTTTTAATATTGCACCCTTTGATGGTAAAGGAGATTTCCAAATTTGGCAACAAAAGAAGAAGGGCATTTTTATTCAACAAAAAGTTTTTAAAGCTATTGATCAATCCTTTTCTGACAATACTGCTGTCGATAAAAAGGCTGAGGCAGATGAGTTTGCGTATTCATCAATTATTCTAAATCTGGCCGATTCTGTAATTCAGAAAATTGGTAAACATGATACAGCTAAGGCACTGTGGGAAAAATTGGAAGAGACTTACACTAAAACTTCTCTGCCTAATTACTTGAAAATTTTTTCCGGTACAAACTTGATATTTCAAAGGCTATAAATGATAACCTGGACACTTTTACAAAATTAATCCAGGATATCAAACAAACCAGTGATAAAAATATTGATGAATACACCCCTATTGTTCTTTAAATGCCATCCCTGATTCTTACAGTGATGTTAAATCTGCTATTAAGTACGGTAGAGATAAAGTAACTCTTGATACTGTTATAAACGGTTTGAAAAGTAAAGAATTGGATTTGAAAAACAATAAGGGGAATAAATCTCTAGGTGAGGTTAATTTTGTGAGGGGAAGGTCTCAAAACCGCTTTCAAAAACAGAAACCTTCCTCAAGCCAAAGCCATCAGAGTAATTTTTCTGAAAAGAAGAAGGGCAAATGGAAGAGTAGGTCAAAGTCTCGACCTAAGAACCGTAAGTGCTATAATTGTGGTGAATCTGGTCATTACATTCATGAGTGCGCTAAACCTAAGAAAAATTATCAAAATGATAATGCCAACCTTGTGGCAGAAAGTGGTCGTGTAGATGATGTTTTCAAGGTGTCTGAAATTTGTGAACAAGCTAATACTGTGCATACTCTTACTTTGTGTGAAAATGAGTGGCTTGTTGATTCCGCTTGTATGTTTCATATGTCGCCTTTCAAAAGGCTATTTTCTGAATATAGAGAAGTGACAAATTAGTCTGTCTCTATGGCTAATGAGAAAAAGTGTCAAGTTCATGGTTTAGGAGATATTAAGTAACGTGTGACTCCGGTTATTTGTTAACTTTAAAGAACGTGAGGCATGTTCCTAATTTGTGTCACAACCTTGTTTCTTGTGGTACCCTTGATGATGAGGGGTATGAAGGTAAGTGGGGTAATGGGATTATGAAAATCTTTAAAGGAAACTTATGTGTTTTCAAAGCAATAAAAGGGAATAACCTCTATGTGAAAACTCCAAAATATGATTCTTCTGTGAATGCTGTCCAGGGTGACTCAACAGATCTATGGCATAAACGTCTAGGACACATTAGTGATAAGGGTCTGGAAATTTTGCAAAAACAAGGGGTGTTTGGGAAAGTTAAATTGTCCTCTGTGCCGTTTTGCGACTCCTGTGTGGTAGGTAAACAACATCGTGTTAAGTTTCCTAATCCCCATCCCCCTAGATCTCCTACTACTTATGACACTTTGCATTATTTGCATGCTGATGTGTGGGGGCCATCTAGTGAACCCACACACGGTGGAAATAGATATTTTCTATCTGTGATTGATGATTACTCTCGAAAGGTCTTTGTGTTCCTTCTGAAGAACAAATCTGATGTCTTTGAGAATTTTAAAAATTGGAAAACCTTGATTGAAAACCAAACTGGAAAGAAGATTAAAATCTTAAGGACCGACAATGGCCTTGAGTTTTGCAATCAAATATTTGATGAGCTTTGTGCTCAATCTGGTATTCAGAGACATAAGTCTGTCCCTTATTCGCCCCAACAGAATGGGGTGGCTGAACGTATGAATAGAACCTTGCTAGAAAGGGTCAGAAGCATGTTGGCTATGTCTGGGCTCTCGAAAAGGTTCTAGGGTGAGGCTTTACTAACTGCTGTTTATTTGATAAATAGATCTCCCTTTGTGTCGTTGAATGGTAATTATCCTGAATGTGTTTGGTCTGGTCGGTCTATTGATTTTTCAAATCTTCGTGTATTTGGCTGCTCTACTTATGTGCATCAGAAAAATGATAAGCTTGAGCCTCGTTCTGTAAGATGTGTGTTTCTGGGATACCCGGAAGGGGTAAAAGGCTATAGGGTTGGCTAAAGGGCCAAACCGGTTTCAAAACTATTATTAGTCGAGATATTGTTTTCAACGAAAATGAATTTCCTTGCCTTTTACCTGATCCGGAAAACCCCCTGCTCCAAATGAGGTGGAGATGCACATTTCTTTAGATAAAACGGATAATGTGCAAACAGAAACTAATCTTGATAATCATGATAATGCTGATGTGCATGATGAAATAGAAGAAGTACCTGAAGAGAATTTGCATGATTATCAACTTGCTCGAGATAGGCCTAGGAGAGAAATTAGAAGGCCTTCTCACTTAAATGATTATCATATGGCATCGTATGCATTCAATATGTTTGAATCCATTGATAATAGTGAACCTAAATCATATAATGAAGCTTTGAAAACCGAGAACTCAGAACAATGGCTTAATGCAATGAATGAAGAAATGACTTCATTGCACTCAAATGAAACATGGGCTCTTGTGCCCAAACCTGCCCACTGTTCTGTTGTTAATTGTAAATGGCTTTTGAAAGTTACAAAATGATTCAGTCAGATTTAAAGCTAGACCCATTGCTAAGGGTTTCACCCAGAAGGAAGGTATTGACTACACTGAAATCTTTGCTCATGTTGTTAAATTTACTGTTGTGCGAATAATGCTTGCTCTAGTTGCTCAATTTGATTGGGAATTAAAACAGCTAGATGTTAAAACTGCTTTCTTACATTGTGAACTTGAGGAAAAGATTTTCATGAGTCTACCTGAAGGTTTTGTTGATTCTAAGCACCTTAATCATGTTTGTTTGCTTAAGAAATCACTCTATGGTTTAAAACAATCTCCTAGACAATGGAAGAAGAAGTTTGTTGAATACATACTCTCTTAAATATACTAGGAGCAATTATGATCATTGCATGTATTTCAAAAGTGATTCCAAAAATCATGTTTTCTTGCTTATCTATGTTGATGACATGCTCTTAATTAGTCCTTGTGTGAAAATAGTTGATCATGTTATTAAATGCTTAAGTGCTAAATTTGACATGAAGCATTTGGGAGATGCCAAATGAATTCTCGGTATGAATATCCATCGTGATAGGATGAACTCCACGATTGTTTTAAATCAAGAAACCTACGTGCAGAAAATTTTATCTAAATTTTCAGTGGCTGATTCTAAACTAACGAATGTACCTTTAGCTGGTCACTTCCTTCTTAGTAAAGACCAATCCCCTAAGACAGATGATGATGTCAAGTATATGAAAAATATGCCTTATTCTAATGCAATTGGCTCTGTAATGTACTTAATGGTGAGTACGAGACCAGACATAGCCTATGCTGTAAGCTGTCTTAGCCGGTACATGGCCAACCCAGGGGTATATCATTGGCAAGCCGTTAAATGGCTACTCAGGTATTTGATGTAACACCCCCAATCCATTCAGGGATATTACACGCCGTAGACCCTCTCCTCGAGGATCTACCAGGCTGGTAACTAAAATCAAACATCTAAACATCCCCTTTAAGGCTAAAATGACATCAGTAGACCGATTTAGTCTTTCGATAATTACATACAACTCAAACATATTACATGCCCACGTAGGGGGTCGAATACAACACACTCCCGTACAACGGGAAAGAATACTGAAGCGGAAATAAAATACAACTAAACCAATGACATCATATGGATCCTCATGTGATTAGTATCGTTCATCTTTCATCATCCTTCATGCCGACCCTGTGCTATGCTCCAAAACCTGAATGCAATACAGACATCCATACCCCGAATACTCGTGGGTTAGCAAAACTCCACTGTTTTGCTAGTGCAAGAACAAGTGCAAAAATACGAGCCATACAATACAAGTTCCAAGAACAATAATAATCAGGAATCCTCAACGATCCAAACATAACGAAAAATACTTCCCGAGGCAAGAGTTGGGTAAAACATCCTAAAACAGAAATGTCGCAAATCAAGGGAAAACAATTTATAAAACGGTTTAAAATGCCATCGAGAGTTTTAATAGAAAACAATTTAGGATTATCAAATCCTTCTCTTTCAAAAATCAACGGGGGTCATAGCCCAAAGGTTTTGTTTTCACAAATGAAACCAACAACAATACACAAAGTTAAAACCCACGTCACGCGTCCTCGACGGACATAAAATACACACGCACCTGTGAAGTTTCACTCGTGAATCCAGGGCGAAGCCATTGGACTCCCTCTGTGGCCCCGTCGAACCCTCCCGAGGTGAGCAAACACATTCACAAAACATACACACGCACTCGTAAAGTTTTTACTCGTGAATCCAGGGTGAAGCCATTGGAATTCCCTCTGTGTCCCCGTCGAACCCTCCCGAGGTAAGCAAACACATTAACAAAACATACACACGCACTCGTGAAGTTTTTACTCGTGAATCCAGGGTGAAGCCATTGGAATTCCCTTCGTGGCCCCATCGAACCCTCTCGAGTGAGCAAAATACATTCACAAAACACACACAACAACTCGTGAAGTTTTTTACTCGTGAATTCAGGGTGAAGCCATTGGAATTCCCTCTGTGGCCTCGTCGAACCCTCCCGAGGTGAGTAAAATACATTCACCACTCGTGAATCCAGGGTGAAGCCATTGGAATTCCCTCCGTGGCCCCGTCGGACCCTCCCGAGGTGAGCGAAGCAATCATGCACAAATAACATATCACACCAATGATATCCAAACAATTCACCCAGAGGCATCAAACACTTGGCAAAACATCACGTCAAACCATAACACACCGGACAGAGATAATATGTGTATATACATTATCAAAGCATAATAACAACAACAACAACAAGCGAATTCATAGGGTTCACTTAATCATTCACGGGGCACAATATTCACAAAACACATGCGTTTTGAAAGTGAGCCCTTAACGAGGCTAAACCAAATCTTTTGAAAGTTCATTTCAAATAACCAAACAAACCCATTTAGACGGTCACCAATCATCACATCCACGAAACAAGAAAAGTATGGACAAGGTACTTGCCTCGAATAAGAACAACGCGGAGAATCGACCGAAGTAGGTTGGCACGAGCCGACTACGAACCCGCCGACTCCACCGAATGCCAAATCGCGATAATAAACTACGAAGGACAATAACAACAATGAAAATGAATTCCATAGCACGACTTAAAGCCGTTGAATTCAAAGAACGAATGACGAAAGTTCAAGTGTTTCCCCCAAAATGGCGAAGAACACGATTCGTCCCGTCAAAACACGAAAACGGAAATCCAAATCGAAATATGGATATACAATCCATAGTATATGTTTAACAACATCATTTAACAACAATCGATCCATCAAAAACGGATGGAAAACGAGATCAAGAACAAATCCCCCAAAAAGTCGATTCGAAGGAAATCAAGAAATATACTTTGATTCGATGAAGAACAATGGATTAAATTATGTTAAACACAAGAATACTATTAAGATTAATCATACCCATCATGGATTAATCAACGATACGGAACAAATCGGCCAAAAACGCAAAAACCCCAAAATTTTTCAATACAGGGTTCTAGGAAATCTCACCTTGATTCGCTGGATCAAAGGATGATATAGGATGATCAATCAATGATTTGAACTCAAGAACTTCGTGGATTTGTAGTTCAACAACATGGCTTCAAGATCCCTAAGGCTCCAGCCGCGGAAGAGAAAGATAGAAATGGGAAAAATGACCGAAACTGGATTGCTCTGTCACATTTATACTGGTGCAGCCTAGCGCGCGCTAGGCTGCCGGGCTAGCGTGCGCTATCGGCCCGGGCCGCAATCCAGAACCTCACTGCTCTACTAACTCGGCCAGGTAGCGTGCGCAGCCTTCCGGCCGTAACGCGCGCTACCTTCCGGTCGTAGCGTGCGCAGTGCCCGACAGTAGCGTGCGCTACCTACCGATCCACCCGAGTCCAGTACCCCACTGCCTTACTGCCTCGGCCGACTAGCGCGCGCAGCCAACCGGCCGTAGCGTGCGCTACCTTCCGGCATTAGCGCGCGCTACCTTCCGGACGTAGCGTGCGCTACGCCGGTTCCTGCCGCACCCGTCCGGCCAGTGCCCACAACCGCCCGGCCAGGACCCGTAACCATCCGGCCAGGACCCGCAACCGTCCGGCCAGTGCCCAACCACCAGGACTTGACGACTCGATTATCCGAAATCGCACGGAACGAACACGACAAAATGCTCGTGGGCAATATCATCGTCCCGAAATGAAATACCATGCAACAATTAATCACACGCGACCATGAAAAGGGTCAAAACAACAAATACGAATGCGGATACCCACAACTTTGGGTAAATTACAAAATGACCCAAAACGCCCGAAAATCACGATACGTAATCGAATAACCAAACCGAAGTTCACAACACGTCTAACAAAGTTAAACGGACTTACGGGAAACTCGAAACAGCAGTTTCGAACGAGATTCGCAAGAATCGAACTCAAGTGCAAAAAAGTCGCTAAGAAGCACGGAACTCAACAAAACGACACCGAAACGAACTCAGATGTCAAAAAGTGTAGAATTAATAATTCTAAAAATGACAAAATGGTCCGAATCGAGTCGTCAAAACGGACTCTCGCCAAAAAAGAAAATTATCGAAATTTGAAATTGCGGATATTACATTTGAATGGTTCTGCTAGGTACGGTTTGAAATTCGCCAAACACCCTCAAGGTGTTAAATTGGTAGGTTATGTGGACTCCAATTATGCTGCAAACCGTGATAATCGTAAGTCTACTACTTCCTATGTGTTTACTTTGTGTGGCGCACCCATTAGTTGGAAATCTCAGTTGCAACCTATAGTCGCTTTATCTACTACCAAGTCTGAGTATGTTGCTATAACAGAAGCGTTAAAAGAGGCTATTTGGTTAAAAGGACTTTTATCAGAAATTGGTTTTCTAAAAGATAAAGTCAAGGTTTTTTCGGACAGTCAGTCCGGTATTCAACTTTGTAAAAACCCTGGTTTTCATGATAGAACAAAACATATCGATGTACGTTTCCACTTTATTCGTGATATTGTCGCTAAATGTATTATCTATCTTGAAAAAATACCATCTCAATTCAATCCTTCAGATATGGGTACTAAGTGTTTGCCCGTTGAAAAATTTAAATCCTGTTTGAAAAGACTGAATTTCGATTCAGTCGAATAAATTTTTGAACTTTGTTTTTTAGGGGATCTCTTTGTGAGTTAGTCTTCTTTGTGATTGCTTTACCTTATTTACTGTGAGTAAGTACAGGTAACCCCGGAGCTAGGCGATGATGAGTTTTCTCCGAAACCCGAAAATACAATTGACTGGTTGGACCAAAAGGTGGAGAAATGTTAGTATTTGGTCTAACCGGCCCAGAAAATATATCTCCTCCTTTTTTATATAGTCTGGACCATATTATTTAAGTGCTGGATCAGCCCATTTGGCAGCCCTTTTGAACGGGAGCCATCCGATCCAGTTTTATTACCTACACCTAATCTGGACCGTCCGCGATTCTGCTCCCATTTTTCTTATCATTCTTCCTCCCGTGAGCCTCTGACTGAGATGATGAAATCCCGTGACACTTCTTGTATCCGATTTCATCGCTCCGTGTATAAAAGGCGCGGCAGGGCTGGAGTTTTGATACACCGAGATAAAAACCGATTTGAGCCTTGAGAATCCGAGTGAAAACGAGAGTAATCTCTTTGGTGAGAACCGTGAGTAAGATTGAGGCTTGGTTTTCTGAGTTTTCTAGGTTTGGTTAAGGAGCTACCGGGCTGTTGGCCGGCCGGAGGTGGTTCAGGTAGTCCTCTGTGGACAATCGTTCGTATCGGTGTCAATTGCTAGGGTTTTCGGAAGATCTCAGCCTACACATCTAGTTCCAACAAAGGGGTTTTTTTCGATCTTAATTTATCTCCGTTTAGATTGCTGTTCTTAGTGATTTTGTGCAATATATTATACACACACACACACATATATATATATATATATATTTTCGGTATTATTACATATATATATATATATATTATATATTTGTTATATATATATATATATATTATATATATTTGTTATATATATATATATATTCTGCATTTTTTGTTGCTTTAATTGCTTGGTGTATTTCCATCGTTATTATCGTTATCACTGCTAACTGAATCGGATCTTTGTGGTTTGCAGATTTATTGTGGACGATTAGTACTCCTTTTCGTCAGCTTGTCTTTCCGGTTTATTGCTATAATTATAGGTTCATTTAGTTGGCCTGTAATCCTTAAACCCTATCCTGTAGAATGTAAACTGTAATTGTTATATTCGTTTAATCCGCTTGTATTATCGATCCTGTCTTTAGCCACTATACGACCCGATACCCAACACATTATCTTGTAGTGCTCTGTGAAACTTAATGCTGCGACGTTGAACTACATAGTAGCAGCACCTATGTTGCACAGGTGCAGGGACGGTGCGGGGCGGGTGTATATGGGTATGGGAATATGAAATTTTGAAAATTTTAGGGTGCTATACGTCAAGGATACGTCTGTTATATTTATATTTTATTATAAATAATACCTGTAAAATATATATAAGCCATAAGCCACAATTTAAATATCATCGTCAACTCAATATATAAGTCCTTAGCGAATTCTAATCAATTTAAAACAAAGGAAAAATGACTGATTTGGGCCATGTACTTTGGTCCAATTAAGAGTTATGGACATCTATTTTTTAACAGTTATAGACATCCACTTTAAATTGTTAAACACGTTGGGACAAAATAGTAACTCCGTGAAACAAGTCAAAGACGCAGTTACTGTTTTGTCTCAACGTGTTTAACGGTTTAAAGTAGATGTACTGTTAAGAAAAAAAGTAAATGTCCATAACTGTTAAACCAAAGTACATGGTCTAAATCAGTCATTTTTCAAAAAATTTAATAGGGACCGTGAACCAAACCACTATAAAATCAAGAAACCGAATCCCCTAAACAATATTAATTTTGACTACATGACAAGTTTAAACTTAATTTATTTGAACTGCATGTCTAGAGCAAAATTTCTCAAATTTATATTTGGGATATTTATTTTATTATTTAATTCCTACCCTGTTGAAGGGTTCTTGGGCCCAAAAATTTATTTCTTATGAATCTAATCTAATTATGTTTGTTATAATTTCATAATATTGCATAGTAGCGAGTTGGCCTATTAAAAGAAAATATCGTAAGATTAAACAAATTCATTATATTAAAGATAATTAAATAATCTTTATGACTAAATGTGATTAAGAATTCTTAATCATTTAACAAGAGTTATCGATCGGGATAAATCTTCAAGTCTCCATCCTCACTTAAAATTCTTCTACTCTCCTACTAGACAAAGAGTTCCATTCGTTGCGGTATTATACATCGAAGCGATAATATACACTGCAAAACATAAATCGTCAAAGTACTTATATGACATACACACTCTGCGATTCCATGAGAAGAAGAGAAGAAAGATAATTCTATTATTTTTCTAACAAACAGGGTGCAACAAAAATAGAAAAATGACTGATTTAGGTCATGTACTTTGGTCTAATTAACAATTATGGACATCTACATTTTTAACAGTTATAGATATCTACTTTAAATCGTTAAACACGTCGGGAGAAAACAATAACTCCGTCTTTGACTTTCTTCACGGAATTACTGTTTTGTCCAACGTGTTTAACGGTTTAAAGTAGATGTATATAACTGTTAAAAATAGATATCCATAATTGTTAATTGGACCAAAATACATGACCTAAATCAGTCATTTTTTCTAAAACAAACCACATTGTCAATTTAAGTCATTACATAACAAATTTCAAATGAAATAACACATAACATTATCAAGTCTAAGCATCAAGCTGAATCGAATGATCATTATTTTCAACTGGTCCTCCTTCGTCACCGAATAAAATAGCATCCAAGTCAAGTTCATCAAGAGATAAATTGGCTAAGACCGCGTGGATACTATTCGGTACTTGGTAGTAAATGAATAGTTATGGAGGGAGTAAGAGTTAATAACTTTTTTTTATTAAAATTCTAGTGATAATATATTTATATTATCAAATAATTATTTAGTAATAATGATTTAATAATAATCTTACATAATTATTTTTTCAGTAATAATTTACTGTTAAATAGTGTAATACCCGAATAATTGTTGTGTATTTCATCTATATTTGAACCTTGTGGTATTTGAATATGTCGTATTGATAATCGAAGTGAGATTTTTCCGTATTCGTATTCCGATATTCATGATCATATCGTGTGGAGTTTGTCAATTCATACATGCTTCTGCATGACACTAACGTACGTTAAGGGTTGTACATAGCGTACGCTAGGAACTACAGGTAACGTACATTTCGGTTGAAGCATAGCGTACGTAATAGGCGGTCAAGGCAGATAAGGTGTGGTCGGCGTGTGGGGGCCAGATGAGGATACTGTCGGATCCCCCCGCGTGAACCTGGACAACTTTTTGTTAAAGTAAGTCAACGAAGCATAGCGTACGTTAGGAAGGGTAGAGTAACGTACGCTATGTTGATCAGATTACGTACGTAAAAGAGGTTAACGTACGTTATGGAGGACCGAGGCAGTCAGCTACTGCTCGGCGATAGCGTACGTAAGGATTTATTGATAGCGTACGTTAGACCGCTAACGTACATAATGTCTTTTGGATAACGTACATAAGGTTTAAAACTCTATTTATAGACATCAACCTCTATTTATTTCTCACTTTACCCTTCGGCCATTATTCGACTTCTATGACTTGGAGAGTTACCCTCACGACATTAACCCCTCATATCAGCGTCTGAATGTGATTGTTGAAGACTAAGAGCATTGGGGATTAGTGTTCAAGCATCCGAAGTTGAGTTTCATCAAGTGTTTCGTCGTTTCCTTCCATAGTAAGGTATGTGATGCTTTAACCACCTGATATCCTTAGTGTCGATTATGAACATGCTACTGAGATTATGGAGTTTGTTATGAACATTATGAATCAAACAACAAGTTTAGGAAGATTAGATTGGATGAACGTAGATTTTTCATTAGTAGTAGTTGAACCTTCATTATGCCTATCATAAGGATGTGATTTTCAAAGATTTTAATCTGTCTTGATGATGATTTCGTGATGAATTATATGATGAACGAATCGATTATGTTATCACCTATACTAAGTGAATTCGAGATGATGAACGTAGGGGTCGTTCTTCGAGTATAATCCAGGGTTTGTAAAGATTGTTTGGATTGATAATCTTTATATGAATGGTTAGAACGATATGATCATGTTGTAACAATCGTGGTGAACGTAGAACTTGGATTAAATGAATTTACTTGCGGAAGAATGAGAATCATAAGTGGAATTAACCTAGAATTTGGTTGAACGTACTTACCTATTATTAATTTGTTTAGATAACTGATACATGTATTAGAAATTGATGGGCAGAATTGGAATGTGGTTTGTGATGTTTTGAATATGCTGGAATCCGTAGACATCAACATGTTATCCCCGCTATGATCCTTCGTTTCTCATGTAGTATGGTATTCGTTCGACGTAGTGTGCTTTAAGTAATTAATCGGGAATCAGTCGTATGATGATAACTAGTTCGGTCACTTTTTGGAATGTTTAGCAGGTTCGTGTGATAGCCTTGTTACGTAAGTTGAGTTTGTCATTATTTTCTTTTGTGTAAGGTTCGAGCTTTGTGAACGGTTGATCGAAGGGGCGGCCTTTGAATTTGTTGAAGTCGTTGAAGTATTTACTTCTTGCCATATTTCTAAGGCAAGTACTTTAATTATGTTTATCCGTGTTGATGTCGGTTATGTTGTTATGGGTCGTGCATATGTGTTGTGATTGTTTTGTCCACCATGTGTTGGTGCGAGGGGATCATTATGGGAATCTATGCTATGTGCAGTGGATCGTTGGACGGGTACTTCCACCATGCGTTGGTTCGATGAGATCATCATGGGAATTTATGTTGTGTGCGTTGGATCATTGGAATACCACGAGTATGTTGAGATTGACATGTTGTGTTATGCATTGTTATTGTTTCTCGTTGGAGATACTTGTTGTTATCATTGTTGATATTATTGATGTTATTATTCAGGGGTCGCTGAATAAACCACTGTTGTATAATTATCATACTTGTATTAGCATTGTTTTGCTAACCCCTAAGCAGGTGAACATTTGTTTTATGCTCAGGATCCAGGAGGACGGGGAAACAACCACTAGAGCTGCATGATGACGAGGGTGCAGAGTGATGTTTACGGCCGGGAGGGTTTGTCAGTTGTGTTTTGTTTTAATAAAGTACTCGAGGACGTTGTCGTTTTTGGTTGTCTTTGATGTTTATTATCAGGAGTTAATCGATTTGCATTTTCCAGACTTGTAATGTAATAATAAATTTTGATGTTGGTATATATTAATGTTGTTTTAAATTTCTTAGCCTAGTAAATTTTTATATCAAGGATTTACGGCGCTGTAATAATCCTGAATATCTCGGGGTGTTATAGAATATGGTATCAGAGCTACGCTTATGGATATCTTGGCCGTTGGGTTAAATTAGTGTTCAGATATGTCTTTTTGAGTTAACCGGCTGCGAGTAAGATCATTGTACTGCCTACGTCTTCATGTGAGCGGTGGTTTTAAGTTTCCTAAACTCTATCTTGTTATTTACATGTTATTGTAATACCTCCAAACTACTCGGGAATATTACAGCACCGCAGACCCTCTCCGTGAGGATCTACCAGGCTAAATATAGAAAACACCACAATACAATACATGCCGACATGGGTAATTAACGAACCATTAGACTGATTTGGTCTTTTACCACAACATACACATCAACCATACATTACTCTTTCTCGCAACTCATACCCACGCAGGGGTTAACATAAATCAACATTCCCATAAAATGGGAATGATAAACACAACGAAAGGACAAAACAACAAGACATCACCAAATAATCAACACCGGTTTTCATGTGATTAGTATCGTCGTCTTCCATCATCCTTCGTAATGATCCTGTGAATTGCTCCCCAGCAACCTGCATGTACCTGGACGCAATACAGACATCCACCCCCCGAATACTCGGGGGTTAGCAAAACTCCACTGTTTTGCTAGTGCAAGTATAAATACAAAGACAAGCCATACTGTTGGCCACTAAGTATACTGGATACAGCTTGGAAAGTGTTTTAAACAACAAGCTGTACGGTTTTTAAATCTGAGTGGGTAGCGGAAGTCTTAAATACAGTAAGTTGTTGTGGATACAGCAACTCGATGTGCAGTGTATACTTAAATAATTACAGTTTAATAAAACAATAAAAGCAGAAGGTAAATAACACAGTATTTAAAGTGGTTCGAGGTAAACCCCTCTACGTCCAATGGTCCTCCACACAGGAGTAAAAAGTTTATTATAATTACTGCGTACACAACTACGTAATTGTAACAACACTTAATCAATATATCGTTCACACAGATTGATATAAAGATCTTAGCTTTCAACCGTTCACACAGATTGGTTTGAGCTAACACTTTGACTGGCTTCTTCACACACAGTTCTGAAGCTTCATCTTCTTCAATGCAAGTCCTTCACACACAGTTCGGGAGTAGCAAAGTTTCCTCAGTCCACACAGGGCTGATATGAGTTTGTTCAAAGATAGAACAGGGTTTGAACAACAGCTATGACTTTCTGGGCTACAAGCTGATGATGTGTTGTTCAAGGTTTGAGCACTGTATATCTCTTATATCTGAATAGAAGAAAGCTTAAGGAGATATGTTTTGCTCTGAATATTTCTTGTAAGCTTGATTGTTTGTAAGTCGTGAATAATCTGTAGATTTTCAGTCGTTCTTTCGTGTAGTTCAGTGGTGGATGATCTTCAAATTCTGGAGATATATATAGCCTCTGAAATATATCCGTTTGAAATATATCCGTTGAGCAAGATTCTATGACAACTGATATTTTGACTGAGATCCGGATATTGTGGGATTTGAAGATCTTCTGACTTACAGTATTTAAATACTTTATCCTTTAGTATTTAAATACTTCTTTATCAACGGGACTTGACTTCTAGCGAATACTGAAGATTCCTTCTTGTCTTGTTGAGAGCTGTATGGAAGGATCACTGTATTGATATTTCGAGACAGCTTCCATACTTCAGCTTTGCGGGACTCTTTGCTGTATGATCAATATACTGTATGGTTGGGACTGCGAGAAGTCTTCGATACATGTTTGATACTTGATCAGCTCTTCGATACAGCTAGAGGCGGTATTCTGGATTTGGCATATTGTCAAAACATTCTGACAATACGATCGATATAGGGATTTGTTATCCAAGCAGCACCTATACAGGGATTTGTTATCCCAATAATTTCCCCCTTTTTGATAATTTGCCAAGTCCTTCGGAGTCTTCCTTTTTGAAACCATAGGATGTTATCCAAACATCCTTGATGATGCCAAAACTTTGACACTTAGCGGTTTGAAGTAGGGCAGACTTATTGGTCTTCTTTCGAATGTTCTGGCCTTCGGTTTTTGGCTTAACACTAAGAACTTCTCGCAGTCAAGTTCATCTTTTATCAAAAGAAAGTTACATTGAAAACTTATGATTGGCGCGCAGGCACAATCTTACATTGTTTTCTAGATGCATACAACTTAAACTATGAACTGTTCGCAAACAAGTTCATACAGCTTGTGTATGAGATAGATTTCATAATATGAATACAGTAAGAATAAATAAAGTGACTGTAAACAAATAAGAACACAGTAGATTATGAGTTGTAATCTTTCAAGACAGGCAAACATTTTATTGATACTGAAATAGAGTACAAAGATTGCTGTTTTGAAAGTAAAATTACAATCAAATAATACACTAAGGTATTCAGCTCCTAAAGTCAGAGTGTCTCCGTGGTCCTTGGAAGGGTCATTCTTGGTGTTTCGCCACCAGTTCTGGTGAGCGTCCTTGTCTCGATTCTGATAAATTGCACGTCCTTCATAAGATTTATCAAAGACTAGGATTCAGTCTTCTGGATGGGTCACCAAGTCACCTTTTCGATGCTTTGACTTCATCTGCTGCTGTAGCGGGAGCAATCCGTCTTCCAGCTTCATCTTGAATTCCTCTGCTGCTTCCTGTACCGTCCTGCATCTATTGAATAAAGCGGATTCCCTGATAAGTACAACAAAATATCTTAACAGTTCATTTCTCCTCCAGTCTTTGATCTCTGCAGCGGTAGGTTGACGGTCTACAGGGAGGTTTATAGAGTGCGGATTTCGGACTAGGCTTTTCCAAGGATACTTAGGATCCTGGAATTCTGGTCTATCTCCATGTATCCTCACGTTCGATGTTGAGATATGGGCTATGTCAGCAGTGATGGAGTCTTCAAACAGAGCTAACAACTCTTTTTTTTTTTGCTCCAACCTCGTTCTCCTGGCGGCTTCCCGTGCTTCTTCCCCCTCTTTGGCATCATCAAGGTATGATACCTTTTCATCAAGACGTTCCAGGATCTCCATGTAACACCCCCAATCCGCTCAGGGATATTACACACCGTAGAACCTTTCCTCAAGGTCTACCAGGCTGGTAACAACATCGAACAGCCCAACAATGCCTTCAAGGCTAAAATGACTTAGTAAACCGATTTGGTCTTTCAATAAAAACATACAACTCAATTACAATTCGTGCCCACGCAGGGGTCAAAATACAACCACTCCCGTACAACGGGAAAAAATATAGCAGCGGAAAATAAAGTACAACTGAACCAATACACAACGTACGGTTCCTCATGTGATTAGTATCGATCATCTTTCATCATCCTTCATGCCGACCCTGTGTTATGCTCCCAAAACCTGAATGCAAAAACAAACATCCACCCCCGAATACTCGGGGGTTAGCAAAACTCCATTGTTTTGCTAGTGCAAGTACAAAGTGCAAATACGAGTCATACAAATCATATTCTAAGAATAATAAGAATCAGGAATCCTCAAAAATTCAAATACAACGAAACGAATATTCCCCGAGGCGAGAGTTTGAGTAAAACTTTCCAAATCCAAAAGATCACGAATAACGAGAACGGTTTGCAAAATGGTTTGAAATACCCTCGGGAGTTTTAATAGAAAACAATTTAGGATTTGTCAAATCCTACTCTTTCCAAAACCCGAAAGACGAAAGGGATCACCGCACCTAAAGGTTTACTTTCCGTAAAATGACCTTTACCAATACGTTGGGATTCTAGCCCCAAATTTCATCAACTCACAGTACACGAGAACGACAAAGAGGTTCGTTTTCCATCATCCAAACTCCACAATTAAAGGAGTTAACACACACAACAAAATACTCTAGTGCCATCCTAGTCAAGTAGGCCAAACGAACAACTTACCTATTACACACGTTCAAAACAATCGAATCATAATCAATTTCCCAAAACATACCGTTCACAAAACACTTACGTTTTGAAAGTGAGTCCTTAACGAGGCTAAACCGAATCTTTTGAAAGTTCAAATCAAACGATCAAACAAACACATAGAGACGATCACAAATTATCATATCCACAAAACAAGAATTGTATGGACAAGGTACTTGCCTAGGAACCACGTTCGTAACAAGACGATGGATGGAATGCGGTCGAACAACCCCAAACGCCCGAATACTATCAAGAACGCAATAGCACCGAAATTACTACGGGAAAACACCCCACGAATCATCAATCACCAACGGAATTCAACATCGGAATCATCGAACACCTATAATCCTCCGTAAGGAACAATAAAAACAACAAAGATACGATTACAATGAGAATCAAGGTAAAAAACAATGGAAATCCCACCAAACTATCAAAGGGAGACTCATTGGGACATTTAATCGAACACTTAACGCTCGATAACTCCCAAGAACACTCGAATCACCAATCGAGTTGAACAAGCCCGAAATACGGATATACAACCCATAGAACACGATTAATAAGGTTCAATAACATCAACCGATTCATGAAAATCGGACAAACAACAAAAATCAAGAAGAAAATCTCGAAAGTCAATTTTAGGATATTTGAAGAAATTACCTCGATCCGGAAAAGAACAAGGATTAGATGTTGTTAAACACATGAATAATATTAAAATTAATCCTATCCATCATGGATTAATCAACAATACGGAACGAATCGAACAAAAACCCAAAACCCCCAAAATTTCCCAAAGATAGGGTTCTAGGAAATCTAACATTAATTCGGTCGATCGGGGGAGGTTATGGGATGATTAATCGATGTTAGAAACTCAAGAACTTCGTGGATTGATAGAACAATAGCATGCCTTCGTGTTCCCCAAGTCTTGGCCTCGGAGGAGGTGAAATGACTGAGAAAACGGGTGAAGAAGTAGTGCCCGACCATATATACTGCCCAGCGACGCACGAGCAGGCACGCACGAGCGGTCGGTCGTGCGTCGAGTCGTGCGCGCCCACTGTCAGCAAACTGCCGGGGCACACGAGCACTGGGTACGAGCACTCGCTCGTGCGTATTCAGTCAGGGCCACACGAGCACCAGATCGTGCGTGCAGCTCGTGCGCACCTGGCCGGTCCCTGCCGCACGTGGCCGGCCCGTGCCTAGCTGTCATGACTCGACCACTCGAATTCTGGAAAACGTACAGAACGAACACGATGAATAGTATAACATTCAAAACACGAGTGAAGCACTAAACAAACACATGGTTCCGACAACCCAAAGGTTGAAAAGACGATACGAAGGCAAACACCCCAAAACTTTGGGAAATTACGAAATGGCCCAAATGACCAAAAATCACGATACGTGATCGAATAACTAAAACAAAGTTCACAACACATCTAACAAAGTTAAACAGTCTTACGGGAAACTCGAAACAGCAGTTTCGAGTGAGATTCGCAAGAATCGAACTCAAGTGTGGAAAAGTCGCTAAGAAGCAACAAAACGACATCAAAACGAACTCGAATGACAAAAAGTGTAGAATTAATCATTCTCAGAATGACGAAATGGTTCCAAGCGAGTCGTCAAAATGGCTCTCCAAAAAAAAAGAAAATTATCGGAAATCGAATTTGCGGATATTACACTCCAGAGCGGTCTCCTGTTTCGTCTCCATATTTGACATTCTCGAAACAAGGGAGGAGAGCACCTGCAACATATCCTTAATGTTCTTTTCATGAGCTCGCAGTTGGGAACCGGATTCGATTAGAGCATATGCGGTCTTGGCCTCAGATACGCGTAGTTTTGATTGCTCTTCTCTCAGGATCCTTTCTTTCTTCTCTTGCAGATTGCTCAGGGCTTGCTTGAAGACTTATGGCAAGACAGTGAAGGCTTCGACTACTCGAGAGACTTCATGCTTTAATCCAGTCATTTCTTCAATAGCAGATGTGTGAAGCCAATCAAGAGCCTTTTCTACAGAGTGTAGAGCATTGACTGCGTCCTGAATAAATACAGTTTGGAGGCCAAGGGCATGTAATCGCTCTTTCCTTGTTTCAGTGCGGGGAGAGTCTGGCTGGGCAAAGTCCTCTTCTCCATTCAACCTTCTCAAGTTCACGTCAGGGCGTGAAGTGAGTTGGACATCCTCAGGTATAGTATCATCGTCGGATTCCAAGGCAGTTGATGGGGCGGGAGCAGCTGTTTCGGTTCCGGCAGTAGGGGGTGTGGCATTCTCCTGTTTCGAAGAGGTTTCTGTAGACATGGATACAGGAGGGACCAATTCCTCCTAGTGTCTCTCAGCGTCCGCCTGTTCCGGCAGAGGGACTGAGTCCTCTTGCTGGAAGGCGCGTGATTCTTCTTCTTCGGCGGCGACGGCAGGCTTGGGTGCCTGTTGCGAAACATTTTCTTGTTCCTCGAGATGAGGGACTGAATCCTCATTGTCGGGAACGTTGTCTTGCTGTGGCGAAGGGGACGATTGATGGGCAGATGTCCCTTCATCTTTCTTGGCTTGGGCTTCCTCTCGACTCATTCGCAAACCAGCTTGGAGTGCGTCGTTATAATCATCGGAATCAGGATCAGATGTTGGACTATCGGGAGTTTCCATTGACGAAGCTTTTCCTTTCCTTTTAGCCTCATCCTTATCAAGCATATGACTCTCAATTAGCTCCTTGACGAATAAGTTGTCCCATTGGATCAGGACAACAATTTCTTGGGTGTCCGTCACTTCCAAAAGGAACTTCTCTTCGTTACACCACTCACTCCAGTTGTACAAGGTTTCATACGGAGCAAGTCTAAAATTTTTCCATTGGAGAAATCGATCGAATGACTGCTCAATCTGCACGGAAAACAGGGTCTTGGAAATTATTGTGTCTGGGGAGGGACTCCGTACAGCGTCTGGGTTTGCTGTAGGAAGGGGTTCCTCTACAGGTGTGGGATCCTATATTGGAGAGGGATTCCTTACAGGGGATGGTATCCCGAAGGAAGGTGGATCCTGAACGGCTGTGGAATCCCATATAGGAGAGGTAGCTATTGGCTCCAAACAGGCAGTCGACTCACCACAGTCTTTTGAGTTGGCAGATGTCCTCGTATCCGTCATAGCCGTAAAGGGCTCGGGATCTACTGTCGACACAGTAGCGGGCATCTCTTCCACAGGGGTTGGGCCCTGGGGTAGTTGATCAGTGGGTTGCGCCACGATAGGAGCATCCTCGTAGGGTTCTGTAGCTTTAGCTTTCGTAAGCCTCCTTAGCTTCCTTTTTGGCTTCTCAGCGGCAAATGGTGTCTTGCTGTGAGATCTTTTTCTTTTCTTTAAAGATTCGACACTTTGGGACTTAGAAGAAACGTCCCTCGGATCTTCAGATAGCGGCAAGTTCCGGATAAAAGGCCTGTTCACGATCAAGATGCTCTGATTGAAGGCAATGGGCCTTACGCCTCCTAAGAATATCTGCGAACTTATCTTCTTTGCTTCTGCGGTTTGCTGAAGTCCGCACTTCGTCAAAACATGGTTTAAGAATAAACCAAATGATTTCTTCTGAGTAGCAGGTTTGGACACATCTTCCTGCAAACGTTTAAGGATAACCTGACACCAGTTGACCTTCTCGCAGGTCATTATGGCGACCATCATCCTGAATCTGAGATTTGTGCACATCTCAAATGCACCTGTACGGTTCTCAATGACGCAGCAGCAAAAATCATGTAAATAAACAAACGGTAAACAAAAATTTTTCTTATGGCATGTGGTGTGAACCACTTCCACCGTTGCCAAACCGGTGAACAAGCCATAGTATTGAGTCAGCAGCTCTTGAGACCCAAAGGTCTCAAGTTCTTACATGGTCAGGCCATCAGAGGGTAGCCTGAAGATGTTTTTGAGAAGCTCTTGGTCAATGCGGATCTCCACTCCGCGAATGACTGCTGTCATATCAGCAACATGTCCTCCTAGAGCCAGAGGCAGAAAACGAACCACAGTGTTGAGGTAGAACTCCTCAACAAGATGAACGTCATATTTCTCGGCAGTGTGGCTCCCAAGGCGGTAGAGGCCTTATTGACGGATTCTAGTGGTGACGACCTCCATGGCATCGACGTCATCACTTTCAGCGTGAATGCGTTCCATCCATCGATGATGTTCAGAGACTTATTGAGAGAGGTGGAAGATGTCTGAGCAGACGCCATTGATGATTCTCAAGAAAAGATGAAAAAGATTCAAGAAGAATATGCAGTAAACATAGAAAAACTTGTAGGCTGAATTGCTTGAGTGCTCTTAAAATATGCAGAAGGCGTAAAGAGTCTCAAATGGCATTTGCAGTCCTTTTATAGTAGGCGGCGAAGAAGGGTTTTCAGAGAACGAATGGTCAGATTTAAGGGATGGGAACCGGTGTTTGAAATGAACGGTTACGATGGACTGAGTGTAACAAGTACACTTATCCATTAAATTTTAAAATAGGAGCGGGTCCCACTTTTGACATTTATTATTACCCTTAATGCCTGAAACGGCGGTATTAAATATTAAACAATTTGAAAACATTGCGGCTTTTGAGATTTGATTGTCCAGATGTCGTGTAAGGCATTTAATGTAAACGACGTTTGATATGAAAATAGGGCACGTGGACAAAAATTGTTTTTAAAATGAAATATTATAAAATATAATGAATCGAAATTCCATAGTATGTGCTGTATCCGCAACGATACAGCGTTCCCCCTTAAAAGGTACATATAGGTTTCAATTCCATACAACAACTTTTGGATTAATGCTGTATTCATGGGTCATACTATATCCCCCTTTAAATATTGCACACGTCAGCTGTAGGATGATTCATATCACTTTGTTCCCTACAGTGCTGTATTGAAGGCTCTGAGTGTACAGATAATTAATGGTGGATACTGTATTCTTGGGTCTTACAGCATTCCCCCTCAATTGTTGAGTAAAAACAGTAAATACTTACAGGGAGTCAGGCCGTAGCAATCCCAATTCTTGTCGAAGCATGTTGAATCTTGCTGTGTCGAGAGGCTTGGTGAAGATGTCGGCCAACTGAATATCTGTATGAATTTTTTCCAGCCGAACATCCTTGTTCTCAACACGATTCCTTATGAAATGATGCTTCATGTTGATATGCTTAGTGCGCGAGTGCAATACAGGGTTGTGCGTTATTTCAATTGCACTCGTGCTATCACACATGATTGGCGTTTCCTTGGCTTCAGTCCCATAATCTGACAACTGTTGCTGCATCCAAAGGATCTGCATACAGCAACTACCAGCAGCATAGTATTCTGATTCAGCCGTGGAAAGTGAGTTTGCCAGTTGATTCTTACTGAACCAGGAAACAAGTTTAGGTCCAAGAAAGTGACAAGTTCCACTTGTACTCTTCCTATCTAGCTTGCAGCCTCCGAGATCCGAGTCGCTGTATCTAACTAAATCGAATCTGCCTTCTTTAGGATACCAGCATCTACATCATTTGTTCCTTTAATATACTTCAGGATTCGTTTAGCTGTATTGAAGTGTGATTCTTTGGGTGCTACTTGATATCTCGCACACACTCCTACAGCAAACCGGATATCGGTCCTGCTAGCCGTTAGGTACAGGAGAGAGCCAATAAGCTTCATGTAGAGTGATTGGTCAACCGGCTTTCCGGCTTCATCAGCACTAATTTGCACGGAAGTGCTCATGGGGGTTGACGATGATTTGGAAGTGTTCATCCCAAATTTGTTGAGAAGCTCCTTGCTGTATTTTTTCTGGTTGATGAAAATTCCTGTAGGCAACTGCTTTACCTGAAAACCTAGGAAATAACTAAGTTCTCCCATCATACTCATTTCAAATTTACTTTGCATGAGATGACAGAACCTTTGACATAAAGCAAGGTTAGTTGAACCAAATATAATGTCATCTACATAGATTTGAACCATTAGAAGGTCATCACCTCCTGTATTTTGAACAAGGTCTCGTCCACAGCACCTTTCTCAAATCCATTATCGGTTAGATACTGGGATAGGGTCTCATACCATGCTCTAGGGGCTTGCTTAAGTCCATACAGTGCTTTCCTCAGCCTGTATACTAAATCGATGCCGTATGTGTTGGCAAACCCTGGTGGTTGTTCAACATAAACTTCTTTGGCAAGGTCTCCATTTAGGAATGCACTTTTGACGTCCATTTGGTATACAATGAAGCTCTTATCGGCGGCAAAGGCAAAAAATATCCTAATGGCTTCTAGTCTGGCTACACGGGCAAAAGTTTCATCGTAGTCTATGCCTTCTTCCTGTCTATAGCCTTGTGCAACTAGTCTGGATTTATTCCTTATAATTAGTCCATTTCGATCTTTCTTGTTTCTAAATACCCATTTGGTTCCAATAACTGACTGATGCGTCGGTCTGGGTACAAGATACCATACATTGTTTCTTTCGAAACCGTTAAGCTCTTCTTCCATATATGTTATCCGATGAGAATTATTAAGAGCTTCTATGGTAGAAATAGGTTCGGACTGGGGTAAGAATACAGCAATAGTGCACATATTGAGTCTTCTAAGCTCGGATTGAGATTTCCATTCAAGGAATGGTGATATCTCAGTATCTAGTTCTTCTTGTGCACACAGTACATTTCCTTGTGTACTCTGTATTCTCCTTCGGTTAGAAACACAAGCATTAATGTTTCCAATGATCAGCTCTTGCGGGTGATCTCTCAACCATCTTCGGTCGGGTTCTAATTCGGGGTCCCGTATGGTATCTTGAGTTGCTATAGTTTCAGCTTCAGCTTATACATCATCGGCTTCATCTACGTCGATTCGTACAGTTGCGGGGTTGATTTCTAGGTCAACAACAGGTTCTATGGGAGTTGGTGGATCTAATATGGAAAGTTGTTGGATGTTCTGAGTAACAGCTTCTACTCCTGTAGGGTCATGGTGGGGTTCGTCGAACACTACATGAACTGATTCCTCGATCGTCAGCTTCCTTTTATTAAAGATCTTGTAAGCTTTGCTGACGGAGGAATATCCTACAAATACTCCTTCATCTGACTTCTCATCAAAGGTTCTAAGTTGATCCTTCCCATTATTCAACACATAGCACCTGCATCAAAAAATGTGAAAATACGAAACTAATGGAGTTTTATTGTTCCATACCTCGTATGGTGTTTTGTTGTGGTGTTTGTTGACGATACAGTGGTTTTGAGTGTAGCATGCTGTATTGGTTGCTTCACCCCAGAAACGATGTGGCAACTTGCTTGCGGCAATCATTGTCCTTTTTGCTTCTTTCAGCGTCCTATTCTTTCGCTCAGCAACACCATTTTGTTGAGGTGTACGGGCAGTTGAGTATTCGTGCTGTATCCCATTTTCCGAACAGTATTGCTCTATAAAGCTATTAGTAAATTTTGTACCTCTGTCGGAACGAATAGACACGATACTCGATCCCTTTTCATTTTGAAGCTTTCTCAGGAGCTCAGGCAGCTTTGATGTTGTTTCCTTCTTCTTGCTTAGGAAAATTGTCCAAGCATACTTGGAGTAATCATCAACAACAATGAGACAGTATTTCTTACTTTCCAAACTTACCGGGTCTACAGGACCATAGAGATCCATGTGTAACATCTCCAACACTATGTGGGTTGAAAGGTAGGATTTGCTCTTCAGGGTGGACTTGATTTACTTGCCTTTTTGACATGGTCCACAGACACTGTCTTTTTGGAATAATACATTCGGCAATCATCTAACCAGTCCCTGTCTTGAGAGCTTGTTGATCGTCTTGAAGTTGACGTGTGACATCCTCTTATGCCATAGCCAGCTTAGATTTGCAGTGCCTTTGGCAACTAAACAAGGAATAGTGGAGCTCGTAGGCATCCAGTCAGCAATATACATATTACCTGATCTGCTTCCTGTGAGCACAACTTCTTTGGTCAGGATGTTCTTGACTCTACAGTGATCTATATATAATTTCACCGAGAACTGTTTGTCACAGAACTGGCTAATACTAAGTAGATTGTACTGTAAGCCTTCAACATGAGCTACATCAGTGACTTTGAATTTTCCGACAAGAAGGTTTCCTTTTCCTCTTGTTCTTCCTTTAGATTTATCACCGAAGCGCACTTTTGGACCGCGACCTTCTACGAAATATGATAGCTTGCTTCTATCTCCTGTCATGTGCTGGGAGCATCCGCTGTCGAAGTACCATTGTCCTTCTCAAAATGTCCTGTAGCACGTAAATTATGTAGATTTAGGTCCCCTTTGATTGTTGGGTCCGTAAATGTTAGTGCCTTTAGGTACCCAAACTTTCCTGACAGCAATTGGTTTACTGTTGGTAACATTTGGTACAGACTTGCGGTATCTACGTGGGGCATGTACGTAGTTACTGTATCCATGATAATCATTATGCATGTAAAAATCAGGGTTATTATTATTAATCCAGTACGTATGCCGTCTCGGAGGTGGAGCCATTTTCTTTGG
This sequence comes from Orobanche coerulescens, assembly GCA_033398695.1. Classification (NCBI taxonomy): domain Eukaryota; kingdom Viridiplantae; phylum Streptophyta; class Magnoliopsida; order Lamiales; family Orobanchaceae; genus Orobanche; species Orobanche coerulescens. Next base: position 187,368,920 of record CM065803.1, on the reverse strand, counting down.
CCTTACAGCTTGCCTTCTGGGTCTCCAGTTGGATTCCCAGAGCTGTTGCTGATAATGAGGCTCATGTATCCAATAGCTAGGCATGCTGTACTGAAAGTACTGCCGTGCGGGCCTTTGGTATTTGGATAAAGCCTTCTTTCTGAACGGCTGTTGGCGCTGTTGATATGCTCGGGGAGCATGCTGTTGCGTGCGCCTTACAGGTTGGAATGACTTATGATTCCGCTGTCTTAAATAGGATTGCGGGGGCGGAATGGCAGCCTTTGCTTTTCACGTTGCAGCAGGTTCCTTCACAGGACTAGGAGTATCTTCCGATACAGGAATGTGTTCCACACTCTTGACGAACACAATACTAGTTTTCCCTTTGTTGGAAAATGAGTTGTATCCTAATCCACTTTTATCATGAGCATGTTGCCCAGTTCTTAGAATTTCTTCCATTCTTTTAGATGATTTCTCGAAAGATTTCAGAATGGTCTCAAGTTCGCTTTCTCATTTCTCGAGAGTATTAAATTTAGCTTGAAGTAGAACAAAATCATTTGTCTTGCTTCCATTTTGAGACTTAGTCTCACTTAGTTCATGAGCAAGTTGATGATTGATCTTCATGAGTTTTTCATGCTCGGCCTTGCTGTTTTCACAATCAATAGACATATTTTCATAATTTATCTTTAGCAAATCGTTTTCTTCTTTCATCTCTATGTTGAAAAGTTGAAGCTGAATGTTTTCATTTTCCAAAGTCTCGTGGGCTTTTTGAATATTTTTAAATTCATTCATCATGTTTTCGAAAGTATGCGATGCATTTACTAGAATAGTTGAAGTTGAGCTTACCTCATCATCACTATCTTTTTCTTCCGGAATGTCCTTTGCCATAAAGCACATATATGCCTTATCTTCGAATTCATCGTCAGATGAGTCACTTTCAGTGACCACCTGAAGACATTCTTTGGATTTGGATGGTGTGGGGGAGGCTTCTGATTCTCCTATCAATGCCTTGAGCTTGTTTTTCCAAGCACGTCTTCGTTCATCCCTCTCTTGTTGCTCGGCTTCCGGCAACCTTTGAACTTTGGGATGAGGACATTTGTTTGCATAATGTCCTGGTTTCCTGCAATTATAGCATAGGTTAGCGTCACCAGAGGAAGTTTCAGTACTTACCTTGTGAGCAGGCTTAGGCCTGTAGGGAGTCTTTCCAGACTGTTTGATGAACTTTTTGAATTTGTGCATGAGGAGCGCCATTTCATCTTGTGACAGGATATCGTCATCACTGTCAGCATTCTTGTAATTTGGCTTTGATGGGCTGGGCATGCTGTGTCGACGGTTAGATACAGCGGCTAAGGCTGTAGTCCTAGCTGGAGATTCTATAGCTTTCTCTCTCCTGTCTATATCATACTCGAAAGCTTTGAGGTCAGAAAAGAGATCAAAGGTAGATATTTCACTAAGGTTACACGACACACGCATAGCTATGGTCTTAATGTCCCATCGGGCAGGGAGAGATCTGAAAATCTTTAAGTTTTTCTCCCTTTGAGTATAAATTTTGCCCAAAGCTTCAAGTTCACCAACAATTCCACTGAATCTGAGGTCAAGTTCCTCAAGTGTTTCAGTTGGTTTCATTTCAAAAGATTCAAATTGCTGAGTTAGTTTTGAAATTTTATTTTCTTTGGAGAGCTCAGTTCCCTCACAAATCTACTTGAGTTTATCCCAGATATCCTTGGTTGTTTTACAGCTCTTTACCTTCGAGAATGTGCCTTTTTCGAGGGTGACAAACAACGCATTCTTCGCAACATTGTCGAGGTTGTCATGCTTTCTTTCATCTGTGGTCCATTGATCGCGCTCCTTCTCGAGCATCTCAGCATGGGCTTAGCCTTCAATCCTTGCGGCCGTATTAACCTTCATGATCTTAATGAGGCCATCCTGTATAACAAAAATCATTTCTTCGTGCATTGCTGCAAGATGAGCCTCCATCCTGATTCTCCAATCATCAAATTCATTAATAGAGAACATATGAACTTTGTTGATCATTGATCTATCCATATGAGAATGTAGGAATGAAAATGACTGTTTTATAAAATAAGTGATTTTGGATCTGATTCGGTTAAAAATACGACTGATTCTTTTTAGAATCAACCGCTCTGATACCACTTATTGGCCACTAAGTAAACTGGATACAGCTTGGAAAGTGTTTTAAACAACAAGCTGTACGGTTTGTAAATCTGAGTGCGTAGCGGAAGTCTTAAATACAGTAAGTTGCTGTGGATACAGCAACTCGATGTGCAGTGTATACTTAAATAATCACAGTTTAATAAAACAATAAAAGCAGAAGGTAAATAACACAGTATTTAAAGCGGTTCGAGGTAAACCCCTCTACGTCCACTGGTCCTCCACACAGGAGTAAAAAGTTTATTATAATTACTACGTACACAACTACGTAATTATAACAACACTTAATCAATATATCGTTCACACAGATTGATATAAAGATCTTAGTTTTCAACCGTTCACACAGATTGGTTTGAGCTAACACTTTGACTGGCTTCTTCACACACAGTTCTGAAGCTTTGTCTTCTTCAATGCAAGTCCTTCGCACACAGTTCCAGAGTAGCAAAGTTTCCTCAGTCCACACAGGGCTGATATGAGTTTCTTCAAAGATAGAACAGGGTTTGAACAACAGCTATGACTTTCTGGGATATAAGCTGATGATGTGTTGTTCAAGATTTGAGCACTATATATCTCTTATATCTGAATAGCAGAAAGATTGGGGAGATATGTTTTGCTCTGAATATTTCTGGTAAGCTTGATTGTTTGTAAGTCGTGAATAATCTGTAGATTTTCAGTCGTTCTTTCGTGTAGTTCAGTGGTGGATGATCTTCAAATTCTGGAGATATATATAGCCTCTGAAATATATCCTTTTGAAATATATCCGTTGAGTAAGATTCTGCGACAACTGATATTTTGACTGAGATCCGGATATTGCGGGATTTGAAGCTCTTCTAACTTACAGTATTTAAATACTTTATTCTTTAGTATTTAAATACTTCTTTATCAATGGGACTTGACTTCTAGCGAATACTGAAGATTCCTTCTTGTCCTCTTGAGAGCTGTATGGAAGGATCACTTTATTGATATTTCGAGACAGCTTCCATACTTTAGCTTTGCGGGACTCTTTGTTGTATGATCAATATACTGTATAGTTGGGACTATGAGAAGTCTTGGATACATGTTTGATACTTGATCAGCTTTTCGATACAGCTAGAGGCGGTATCCATGATGTAGCATATTGTCAAAACATTCTGACAATATGATCGATACAAGGATTTGTTATCCAAGCAGCATCGATAAAGGGATTTGTATTCCCAACATATACATATCATACTCCAAGAACATAAAAATCGTGAATATACTTCCCGATATAATTCACTTGATCAAAACAGCTTGAATTATGAAAGATAGGAATAAAACCATTTTACATCTTACAAAACATTCTGCAATCTCGAGAGTTTTGAAAACATTTGGGGTTTAAGAATTCTCGAGCGTTTCAAACACTTAGGGACACATCCCAAAAGTTATTTATTTCAAAATACGATTCCGATAACAAAACACTGGGTCCACGACCCAACCATAACATCCCAATCACAAACACGGGGTCCACGGCCCAAATCATCCACATCACATACTCGCAAGAATAACCCAACGAAAACTACACCATGTCAAGCATTACCATGACAACAGTCTCACAGAACGACATTAGAGAGCACAACTTTGCAACTTGACCATACGGTCAAACTCGACACACCACAGAGTTACAATGCACAGAGCAACCACAGGACTCACGTACTCATACCAAATTATCACAGCCAAGAGACGAATCTCACACAACAAATTTACTAGTGCCATTCCAGCCAAGTACAATACCATTTGAACTGTCATTCTAATCACATGAACTATGCGCCAAAAATCAAAGTTCTCCAACAAAACATTTCAAAGTTAACTGTTGGTACGAGACTCACGGCCACCGTACCCCGCAGAGGCCCCGTCGGACCAATCACTGGGTAGTTAACCCTAGTTCGTGATACGCACACACACGGTAATACGTATCCCCAGAGACCCCGTCAGACTGTCCCTTGGTGAACATACACATACATATCCACAACGCCCATGGGAAGCCATAATCGGAATACTAGAATATGTAAACAAATGTAAAGTATTTGCTAGAATGGCCCCTTTATTCGACGTATACTCACAACTAATGTCACACAACAACAAACAAATACCGGAACCAAACAACACCAAACGCCACAACCTCCTTACAAAGGAGTGACAACTAATATCACACAACGTCACATAATCACCGAACAATTACACATATCAATACACCATCCTCGGAAAATAATTATGGTATACTATATTCCCTAAATATGTTCAACATCTTCCAACATACGGAACTAACGCACATATTCCGAAAGCACGTTAATCCATGAAGCATACGAGTTATCTTTTGAAAGACAACAATTATCGAGAATATACCGATCCTTTTTAAAGTTCATTTAAACATTCGGATAGCACATAATTTCATTCACCCAACAAATTACATCTACGAAACATGAAACGCATGGGCAAGATACTTGCCTCGGTACCACGAGCAACGAAACGACGAATGGACACGGTCGAGTAGCCGTCGAACTTCCAAGAACGACCAAGAACTCAACAACTCCACGAAAACTATGAAAATAACATCACCACGAATCAATAACGCTAAACGAAATCCGAAACAACCCGAAAAGCAACAAGAATCCGAGGGTTTCTTCGAGGAAATCAGAAATCAAGTCCCGGGTGATAACAATCGATATACGAGTTTTCAAACTGAAATCCACGACCAAGACAATCAAGAATACTTACCCGATCGGATGAGATCGGATAAAAATCACCAAAACCAAGAAAAACCCCCAAATTCAAGAAATTAGGGTTCAAGAGGAAAATACCTTGATTCGGACCAAGAAGATAATTAGATGATGTTAGATATACATAAATCCACCCCAAGATGAAGCTTGATGATGAAGATTGCTCAAAGTCGCCTCAGGAACTCACTTCTGTCGGAAAGAGATGAAAAAGGGTGAGAAATGATGAACTAAAGTTGTTGTCCAGTATTTATACTGGACAGTTATTAGCACGCGTTAAGCACAAACATTAGCGCGCGCTAATGGGGTCAACGCCCCAGAACACTCCGCCTGTAAAACAGTTAGCGTGCGCTCGCCAATATGCGTAGCGTACGCTAACGAGTCACGAAACCAGTCTAGTAGCTCCTGGACAGATCTGCACCTACCAGGTAGCGTGCGCTAGAAAGAGGAATTAACGTGCGCTAAGCAGTCGATAGCGTGCGCTAGAAAGAGGAATTAGCGTGCGCTAAGCAGTCGATAGCGTGCGCTAGCTACCAACCCTAGCGTGCACTAACGAGATTCCAGTTCCAGTCCAGTAGCTCCTAGACTACATCTAGACTGCCAGTTAGCGTGCGCGAAGCACCCGGTAGCGTGCGCTAGCAATGGCACAGTAGCGCGCGCTACACCACAAGCGGTAGCGTGCGCTATACTGAAATGATGTTTACGGCCGGGAGGGTTTGTCAGTTGTATTTTGTTTTAATAAAGTACCCGAGTACATTGTCGTTTTTGGTTGTCTTTGATGTTTATTATCGGGAGTTAATCGATTTGCATTTTCCAGACTTGTAATGTAATAATAAATTTTTCTGTTGGTATATATTAATGTTGTTTTAAATTTCTTAGCCTAATAAATCTTTATATCAAGGATTTACGGCGCTGTAATAATCCTGAATATCTCGGGGTGTTATAGAATATGGTATCGGAGCTAAGCTTATGGATATCTTGGCCGTTGGGTTCAATTAGGGTTCAGATGTGTCTTTTTGAGTTAACCGGCTGCGAGTAAGATCACTGTACTGCCTACGTCTTCATATGAGCGGTGATTTTAAGTTTCCTAAACTCTATCTTGTTATTTACATGTTATTGTAACACCTCCAAACCACTCGGGAATATTACAGCGCCGCAGACCCTCTCCGTGAGGATCTACCAGGCTAAATACAGAAAACACCACAATACAATACATGCCGACATGGGTAATTAACGAACCATTAGACTGATTTGGTCTTTTACCACAACATACACATCAACCATACATTACTCTTTCTCGCAACTCATACCCACACAGGGGTTAACATAAATCAACATTCCCATAAAATGGGAATGATAAACACAACGGAAGGACAAAACAACAAGACATCACCAAATACTCAACACCGGTTTTCATGTGATTAGTATCGTCGTCTTCCATCATCCTTCGTAACGATCCTGTGAATTGCTCCCCAGCGACCTGCATGCACGGGCCTTGTCTGAGACATCCACCCCGAATACTCGGGGGTTAGCAAAACTCCACTGTTTTGCTAGTGCAAGTATAAATACAAAGACAAGCCATACATATCATACTCCAAGAACATAGAAATCGTGAATATACTTCCCGAGATAATTCACTTGATCAAAACAGCTTGAATTATGAAAGATAGGAATAAAACCGTTTTACATCTTACAAAACATAGTGCGATCTCGAGAGTTTTGAAAACATTTGGGGTTTAAGAATTCTCCAGCCTTTCAAACACTTAGAGACACAGCCCAAAAGTCATTTATTTCAAAATACGATTCCGATAACAAAACACTGGGTCCACGACCCAACCATAACATTCCAATCACAAACACGGGGTCCACGACCCAAATCATCCACATCACATACTCGCAAGAATAACCCAACAAAAACTACACCGTGTCAAGCATTACCATGACAACAGTCTCACAGAACGACATCAGAGAGCACAAATTTGCAACTTGACCATACGGTCAAACTCGACACACCACAGAGTTACAATGCACAGAGCAACCACGGGACTCACGTACTCATACCAAATTATCACAGCCAAGAGACGAATCTCACACAACAAATTTACTGGTGCCATTCCCGCCAAGTACAATACCATTTGAACTGCCATTCTAATCAGATGGACTATGCGCCAAAAATCAAAGTTCTCTAACAAAACATTTCAAAGTTAACCGTTGGTACGAGACTCACGGCCACCGTACCCCGCAGAGGCCCCTTCGGACCAATCACTGGGTGGTTAACCCCAGTAGACACACACACGACAATACGTATCCCCAGAGGCCCCGTCAGACCGTCCCTTGGTGAACATACACACACATATCCACAACGCCCACGGGAAGCCATAATCCAAATACTAGAATATGTAAACAAATGTAAAGTATTTGCTAGAATGGCCCCTTTATTCGACGTATACTCACAACTAATGTCACATAACAACAAATAAATACCGGAACCAAACAACACCAAGTGCCACAACCTCCTTACAAAGGAGTAACAACTAATATCACACAATGTCACATAATCACCGAAAAATTACACATATCAATACACCATCCTCGGCAAATAATTACGGTCTACTATATTCTCTAAATATGTTCAACATTTTCCAACATACGGAACTAACGCACATATTTCGAAAGCACATTAATCCGCGAAGCATAGGACTTATATTTTGAAAGACAACAATTATCGAGAACATACCGATCCTTTTTAAAGTTCATTTAAACATTCGGATAGCACATAATTTCATTCACCCAACAAATTACATCTACGAAACATGAAACGCATGGGCAAGATACTTGCCTCAGTACCACGAGCAATGAAACGACGAATGGACACAGTCAGGTAGCCCTCGAACTTCCAAGAACGACCAAGAACTCGACAACTCCACGAAAACTATGAAAATAACATCACCATGAATCAATAATGCTAAACGAAATCCAAAACAACCCAAAAAGCAACAAGAATCCGAGGGTTTCTTCGAGGAAATTAGAAATCAAGTCCCGGGTGATAAAAATCGATATACGAGTTGTCAAACGGAAATCCACGACCAAGACAATCACGAATACTTAACTGATCGGATGAGATCGGATAAAAATCACCAAAACCAAGAAAAACCCCCCAAATTCAAGAAATTAGGGTTCAAGAGGAAAATACCTTGATTCGGACCAAGAAGATGATTAGATGATGTTAGATATACATAAATACACCCCAAGATGAAGCTTGATGATGAAGATCGCTCAAAGTCGCCTTAGGAACTCACTTACATCGGAAAGAGATGAAAAGGGTGAGAAATGACGAACTAAAGCTGCTGTCCAGTATTTATACTGGACAGTTATTAGCATGCGCTAAGCACAAACATTAGCGCGCGCTAATGGGGTCAACGCCCCAGAACACTCCGCCTATAACACGGTTAGCGTGCGCTCGCCAATATGCGTAGCGTGCGCTAACGAGTCACGAAACCAGTCCAGTAGCTCCTGGACAGATCTGCACCTACTAGGTAGCGTGCGCTAGAAAGAGGAATTAGCGTGCGCTAAGCAGTCGATAGCGTGCGCTAGCTACCAACCCTAGTGTGCGCTAACGAGATTCCAGTTCCAGTCTAGTAGCTCCTAGACTGCCTCTGGACTGCCAGTTAGCGTGCGCTACACACCCTGTAGCGTGCGCTAACAATGGCACAGTAGCGCGTGCTACACCACAAGCGGTAGCGTGTGCTACACTGAAATGAGTCAAAACTCATGCAATGATCTGGAACAGAAATCAAACACGTGTCAAACCATGACACGACCATACATGGCACAACAATCCAAAGACATGGGCAACGCCAAATCGATATCCCACAGAAAAACTCAACAAAAATGGAACGAAGATCTCGAGTATTATATTCTACCCCTCTTAAAAGAAGTTTTGTCCCCGAAACTTAAACATAAAACGATCAACGTGATACAGTCTCAGATAACACATGCTATCCGTTGCCAACGACCTACAACAAATCACATGCAGCAGTAGCGGCTACCATCCATATCGGTACACCATAACCACAACAAAACATAATGAATAAAAATCAATATGGTTAACCAACCCGACCAGAACAACAATCAAAACACGAGTTAATCGTTGCACAAATATGAAATTCCAACGACCCAAGGTTTAGAAGATCGAATATGAAGGTAATTTCCCGAACTTAAGGAAATTACGAAGTGATCCGAATGCTAAAAAATCATGATACGAGATCAATGAATACCGGACAACAAACGATCGAACAACAACGATCGAAACAACAACGGTCGAACAATCTTATCCGAATCATAATGAATAACAGAAATCGAATAGCATCCCCGAAGTCTACAGCATGAATCAAGACAATATATGATCCGGTGAAAACGACAAAATATACATTTTCATAAGATTCGCAGGAGCAGAACCGAATTCGAAAAAAGTCACAATGACAAACGGATTAACCCGAATCAATACCGCAACTCGTTCGAACAACAAAAATTGAAGAGTAGAACAAGTCCAGAAAAGTTCGACGAACACAAGCGAGTCGATAGAGTCGAACAAAACGAAAGCGAAAAAATATGGGTATTACACCATATCACCTTTAAAAGAGGTTTCGTCCCTGAAACCTAAACAACGAGAACGAAGTGCTAGAATAGTAACCTTCCCGGAAATCTTCTCTTGGTCCCGCATCTGATCTCCATGACTATCTGTACCGTGTTCACGACCGCGCCCTTTGCCCCTTGGCATACTAAGCGGATACTCACTCAATACAATGGCACAACATCGCAAAATAATATACCAAATTGCCAACTCGGCTTGACATATCACATAAGACAACTAATAGCAACTCGATAAGAAGATCCACGAGGTATCCTTTTAAATGATATCATTTGAAAATCCTTGGATATGCATGTTTATTCAAAATAAAACTTTGAAAGTATTTCTAGTCCCTCGGCCTTTTTGTCAAAACTTTTAAACAACGGACTTTAACTGTCTCATTTGAAATTATTTGCAAAACAATATTTCCTTACAACCGGCACTATCAAAATCACTATGCCACTACACATCATCATTTTAGAGTGATTCAAGGTCACGCACAATAACTGGCTCAGTACAGAAAACTTTTCTAAATCCGGGTTGGAAGTTAAACCGAGTAAAATTCTTCATCTCTCACAATATATTTTGAAAATAAAAATTGTATTGGTTTTTGAAAATAAAAATTTTGATGGTGTGAAAGATTTCTGAAAATCATGTACTCGAATCATTTGAAAATACAACAGTACGTCAAAAATCATTTTTGAAAATATTCTCAACACTACACAATAATCAACGACGGTAACATTTTACAAAATGTTCAAAGGTACTTTAAAACGACTCTTTCAATACCGCCGGGGTTCCTTTAGAAAATTCAAGGCCGGCTCGCCAATTTTAAACGATTTTCAAAGTCTACACGAAGCCGCCGATTAAGTAAACCGTCAAAACTTTATAAAATTTAATTTTCCACAACTTGCTCACGTTTATAAAATTCTCAGGAAAGCGTTTTCGAACACTCACAACAGACATAATTTATCACTTTATCAAACACGATCCATTACTATCAAATCCAATCACACTTCAACACCATCTGTCCACATAATTACAGTATCACACAAGCAACCGTCAAAAGATAATTAACATCTAAAACTGAAATCCTACCTCTCAGTAATGAGGACTCTTACAACAAGTGCATTCAGGACGACTTAACGTTCACACCACTAACTTAATCACAATTTTGAGCATTATTGACCAAATAATAATGCCAACATCACTACATACCTCCGAACCGACGATTATGAAATCAAAAAGTCGAAAGCAAGAGCCACGTTTCGAGTAAATTTTTGGTAGACCTCATTTGAGTTTTTAAAATCAATGTTTGAAAGCTTGCAATGCAAGATGAAAATAAAATATAAGTAGTTAAGTTCTAAAAAAAAATCCGGTCTCGAGGTCATCATACGAAATCAAAATTTTTCCTTTCTTGAAGGATGTTTTAAAATAAAATTTACATGACTCTTCAAAAATAATTAAACATTGAAATATCACATTGACAAACTTTCCTTGCGGGATCACACCAAGCCGTTACTCCAGTAAAACGATTCACACAATATATATACACATTTATACACCGGTATCACTTTTCATTCCAACACAACATGAGAATCATCAAGCATGGATTACATATTCAAAATTCACATTTAAAGTCCACATAATAACACAAACTCACACAAGCTCGTATAACACGAGACGTGATAGGTCGAAAATAGTGTGCAAATATTATTATTAATTATTGGGTTTTAATGAATTTTATATTGGCACATTGGGTTATTTTCTACTTATTTATATTTTGGATGCAATTTACTTCACTTGGCAATTTTTTGTTTAATTTAGGTGTTTGATGGAGTTTTTAAGCTTATGGAATAGTTTGGGCCATCAAACGGACCATGCCAAGGTGATTTGGGCTTTAATGAAGATACTCCTGCGCGACACTGGGTGGCCCATTCGGTGACCCAGTGCTGGCCCTGTTCTGAAAATAATCTTACTTGGGGCCAAGAAACGACTCCAATCCGTCCCAAGTGGTTCCATAAGGTGAAAATCGGTCCCTTGGATGGAGAATGAATTTTAATTGACTAAGGAAGAAAAGACTCCAAAAGAATAAAAACTCAAGAAGGATAAGAATGAAGGAGATCCAATTAAAGAAGGAAACTAAGAGATAAGGGAGTATTATAAAAGAAGGGGCTGAGATAATTAAATCATCATCATCAGCATCATCTTCACCCTGGAACACGAGGAGCATCATCTTCACGGCTGGACAGGAGAGGAAAAAGAAGGAGCACCGAGCCGAGCCACCGACGCGCGAGGAAGAAGACTACACCATTTGAATTTCTTTCTTCTCATGTATACTATTAATTTAATGTTTTCTAAAGCCATCATGTCCAACTAATTTACTATTTTAGTTCTTAGGGAATTTTGAATCTGTATCTATATTATTTATGTTTTAATCCCGTAGTATATTCTTGACTTAATTCTTTTGAATTATCTTTGTGTTATTGAGTAGATTTATTTATGATATAATTTACTTTAATTGGCCTGATCAACTTAATTGAGGTTTTTATATCTATTGCTAGATTTAGGGTTATAATACGTAATCGTTATAATTCTAAATTATAAGTAGGAACAATTTATTTTAATCAGTTGGGTAACACAAAATCAGGATCCCCTAGGTCGAGCTTGTGAACTCAATATCTTGTCTATTTCCATCGTTTTGGTTCCTAATGCATATAACGAACAAGATTTGAAGAGCTTGTTTTGAATCCTTCGTCTAAATAGGTTTAATTAAAGAGCTTGTTTTGATTAAATAAATTTAAGAAACGATTGGGGTTAACAGAGCTTGTTGTTGACTTCGGAGTAGGAGTTCATTAGGAATTAAGGAAAGATAAAGTGCTGCATTAATTCATAAATTAAATTAGAATGGGGGATAACGTAACTAAGAACTGGATATTAATCACAATCGTTTTTCCTTACTAAAATTTTACTTCTTTTTATTTGCCTACTTGTTATTTTAGTTTGTTTACTTTAAACCAACCAAACCCCCCCTTTAGTACATCTAGTATTATTATTTTTAGTATTATTTATTTAGTACTACTATTTCAGTTTCAGAAAAATATTCAACTCAAGAAGTTCGATTAATTCATCCGTTCCTCGTGGGATCGACCCTTCCTTATCAATACTACTATTTAGTATAAGTGACTCAAGGAATTTTTATAAATATCTAATTTTGACGCGTCTCGGCAGCGCGGTCCTCAGTTTCTAATCTCGATGATCTGAATCGAATAGTTCTCCCTTCAATGGTGAAAGAGGCGATACAAGAAGACAAGGAAAATCTAGATTTAGATGTGTCTCATAAAGTGAAAATCCATATACAGTCAAGCGATGCAATTAAGCGAATTTTGAGCGACGAGGTTGAAGAATTACTCTTGATTGATGAGATCAATAATACATATGTGCTCTATGAGATCATACCAAGACTGAACTATTCTCTGTTGCATGTTCCCTATATAGAGAGTATGATTGTAATTAGAATTCCTTGCACTAATGGGTTGAAGTGGTGCAAAAGAACAAAAATAATGGTGTATGTACTTGCTTTAAGACCTATACCAAAACCTCCTTGGTGCATTCGCTAAAAAGGGAAGTTCTAGTCGAGCCAACGACTTAAAATAAAGGCGCTAGCTGGGAGGCAACCCAGTGTTTATTTATTTTTATTTTTATTTTTATTTTTAGTTGTAGAACCAAATAAATTTCCATTTCCTTCTTTTATTTTTTCTTAGGTACCAGAGAGTCTTGGATATATGATTGGTCAGCAACAATGTACTTTGAATCAACTTTGGGGAGGTCGAGTATTGTGCAGAAAAACAACACTGGGTGACCCAGTACTGATAATCTGTCCTAATGTGAGAATTTACAAGAAAGCCTACTTTCTCTCCAAGATTAACACACCGCACTAGCCCGGTGAACTCTTTTCCCTTTTCCATACTTGATTTGCGCCTTACTTTTTTTTGTACTATTTCATGTCGTGGCTAAAATTGTGTTTCCCTGCACTTTGATTTAGATTTGTAATGACTGTCCTTTAGTTAATTGCGAATAGTTGGTGAAAAGCATAGTAGTATTTAGTATCAATTGCTCGTTTGGAATATTAGTTGGAATTAGCTCAATATGTGGTTTTTAGTTTTGCCTTTCTGTGGAAATTGTTTGGTTTTGTGTTGGTCGTTAATGGGATTTTTCTGTGAATTAAAGGCATAAAAATAGCAAAACTATTAGAAAATCCCAGAAGGAAGTATTATTAAAATTTCACTTGTGATTTATACTTGGCTATATACCTCTTCTTAAAATTTCGTTGGTCGTTGAATTCTTTTGGGCGTACTGCATGCATTATCGTTCTAAAAGGAGGCTCGTTGAAAAAAAGGGGAGAGGTGTTGAGCAGCAACAACTGCCTAATTTTGAGGGTCCCAAAATGTTGTGAAAAAAGTAACAACGAAAAATAAAGGACTAACCCACTGTTGGTGCATAGCTGCCGTCTCACACGAAAAAATGTTGGTGAAAAGAGTTACACGTTAGCAAATAACGGTATGAAAGCTATCACCTACGAAATATGATAAAGCTTGTGGATAGTGCATTCGCGTAAGTCCCTATCAATAAACAACTAATTGAAATAATAAGTTTGGGGAGATGATTAAAGTTTTTATCATAAGTTGGAATTTTTTTTACTATACTTCTCTTCTTAGAACTATTTAATAGGATTGCGTTTTTATGTGTAATAATTCTATGTAACTTTCATTAATTGTCTATGCAAAGCATATTTTTAATTATGCAGAAGAGGCGTTTATTACACCACTGTTTGAGTTAATGAAGGTTGAATATTTCAAGGCGTGCAAATCATATTACTACTTTTGTTATCGGTTCGATCCAACTCATTATAAATTGCTTGAGGACAAGCATTGTTATAAGTTTGGGGAGATTTGATCGGTCGAAAATAGTGTGCAAATATATTGTTAATTATTGGGTTTGAATGAATTTAATATTGGCACACTGGGTTATTTTCTACCTATTTATATTTTAGATGCAATTTACTTCACTTGGCAATTTGTTGTTTAATTTAGGTATTTGATGGAGTTTTTAAGCTTAAGGAATAGTTTGGGCCATCAAACGGACCATGCCAAGGTGATTTGGGCTTTAATGAAGAAACTGCTGCGCGACACTGGGTGGCCCTGTGTCAGTTCGGTGAACCAGTGTCGGCCTTGTTCCGAAAATAATCTTACTTGGGGCCAAGAAACGACTCCAATCCGTCCCAATTGGTTCCATAAGGTGAAAATCGGTCCCCTAGGCTGGAGAAGGAATTTTAATTGATTAGGGAAGGAAAGACTCCAAAAGAATAAAAACTCAAGAAGGATAAGAATAAAGGAGATCCAATTAAAGAAGGAAACTAAGAGATAAGGGAGTATTATAAAAGAAGGGGCTGAGATAATTAAATCATCATCATCAGCATCATCTTCACCCTAGAACACGAGGAGCATCATCTTCACGGCTGGACAGGAGAGGAAAAAGAAGGAGCACCGAGCTGAGCCACCGACGCGCGAGGAAGAAGACTACACCGTTTAAATTTCTTGCTTCTCATGTCTACTATTAATTAGATGTTTTCTAAAGCCATCATGTCCGGCTAATTTACTATTCCAGTTCTTAGGGAAGTTTGAACCCGTATCTATATTATTTATATTATAATCCCGTAGCATATTCTTGACTTAATTCCTTTGAATTATCTTTGTGTTATTGAGTAGATTTATTTATGATATAATTTACTTTAATTGGCCCGATCAACTTAATTGAGGTTTTTATATCTATTGCTAGATTTAGGGTTATAATACATAATCGTTATAATTCTAAATCACAAGTAGCAACAATTGATTTTAATCAGTTGGGTAACACAAAATTAGGATCCCTTGGGTCGAGCTTGTGAACTCAATATCTTATCTATTTCCATCGTTTGGGTTCCTAATGCATCTAACGAACAAGATTTGAAGAGCTTGTTTTGAATCCTTCGTCTAGATAGGTTTAATTGAAGAGCTTGTTTTGATTAAATAAACTTAAGAAACGATTGGGGTTAACAGAGCTTGTTGTTGACATCGGAGTAGGAGTTCATTAGGAATTAAGGAAAGATAAAGTGCTGCATTAATTCATAAATTAAATTAGAACGGGGGATAACGGAACTAAGAACTGGATATTAATCACAATCGTTTTTCCTTACTAAAATTTTACTTGTTTTTATTTGCCTACTTGTTATTTTAGTTTGTTTACTTTAAACCAACCAAACCCCCCCTTATTATATCTAGTATTATTATTTTTATATTATTTATTTAGTACTACTACTTTAGTTTCAGAAAAATATTCAACTCAAGAAGTTCGATTAATTCATCCATTCCTCGTGGGATCGACCCTTAATTAGCAATACTACTATTTAGTATAAGTGAGTCAAGGACTTTTTATAAATATCTAATTTTGACACGTCTCGACAGCGCGGTCAAGACGCAACAAAGTAGGGAGACTTACATCCACAGATCGCACGAAGATGATGGTTGCACATCGATACTTATCACGACCGACACCTAAGACGACGCATCGCGACACAACTCAGTCAGACAAAATCTGAAAAGCCAAGACAAGACAAGACAAGGCCCGACAACACACAACTCGACCCGACATCCTAGGTTTCCGCAACCTAAGCTCTGATACCATATCTGTAACACCCCCAAACCACTCGGGAATATTACAGCGCCGCAGACCCTCTCTGTGAGGATCCATCAGGCTAAATACAGAAAATACCACAATACAATACATGCCGATATGGGTAATTAACGAACCATTAGACCGATTTGGTCTTTTACCACAACATACACATCAACCATACAGTACTCTTTATCGCAACTCATACCCACGCAGGGGTTAACATAAATCAATATTCCCATAAAATGGGAATGATAAACACAACGGAAGGACAAAACAACAAGACATCACCAAATACTCAACACCGGTCTTCATGTGATTAGTATCGTCGTCTTCCATCATCCTTCGTAACGATACTGTGAATTGCTCCCCAGCGACCTGCATGTACCTGGACGAAATACAGACATCCACCCCCCAAATACTCGGGGGTTAGCAAAACTCCACTGTTTTGCTAGTGCAAGTATAGATACAAAGACTAGCCATACATATCATACTCCAAGAACATAGAAATCATGACTATACTTCCCGAGATAATTTACTTGATCAAAACAGTTTGAATTATGAAAGATAGGAATAAAACCATTTTACATCTTACAAAACATTTTGCGATCTCAAGAGTTTTGAAAACATTTGGGGTTTAAGAATTCTCCAGCCTTTCGAACACTTAGGGACACAGCCCAAAAGTCATTTATTTCAAAATACGATTCCGATAACAAAACACTGGGTCCACGACCCAACCATAACATTCCAATCACAAACACGGGGTCCACGACCCAAATCACCCACATCACATACTCGCAAGAATAACCCGACGGAAACTACACCGTGTCAAACATTACCATGACAACAGCCTCACAGAACGACATCAGAGAGCACAACTTTGCAACTTGACCATACGGTCAAACTCGACACACCACAGAGTTACAATGCACAGAGAAACCACAAGACTCACATACTCATACCAAATTATCGCAGCCAAGAGATGAATCTCACACAACACATTTACTGGTGCCATTCCAGCCAAGTACAATACCATTTGAACTGCCATTCTAATCAGATGAACTAAGCGCCAAAAATCAAAGTTCTCCAACAAAACATTTCAAAGTTAACTGTTGGTACGAGACTCACGGCCACCGTACCCCGCAGAGGCCCCGTCGGACCAATCCCTGGGTGGGTAACCCCAGTTCGTGATACGCATACACACGACAATACGTATCCCAGAGGCCCCGTCAGACCGTCCCTGGGTTAACATGCACATACACATCCACAATGCCCACGGGAAGCCATAATCCAAATACTAGAATATGCAAACAAATGTAAAGTAATTGCTAGAATGGCCCCTTTATTCGACGTATACTCACAACTAATGTCACATTACAACAAACAAATATCGGAACCAAACAACACCACATTCCACAACCTCCTTGAAAAAGAGTAACAACTAATATCACACAACGTCACATAATCACCGAACAATTACACATATCAATACACCATCCTCGACAAATAATTACGGTCTACTATATTCCCTAAATATGTTCAACATCTTCCAACATATGAAACTAACGCATATATATATTCTGAAATCACATTAATCCACGAAGAATACGAGTTATCTTTTGAAAGACAACAATTATTGAGAACATACCGATCCTTTTTAAAGTTCATTTAAACATTCGGATAGCACATAACTTCATTCACCCAACAAATTACATCTACGAAACATGAAACGCATGGGCAAGATACTTGCCTCGGTACAACGAGCAGTGAAACGACGAATGGACACGGTCGCATAGCCCTCGAACTTCCAAGAATGACCAAGAACTCAACAACTCCATGAAAACTATGAAAATAACATCACCACGAATCAATAACGCTAAACGAAATCCTAAACAACCCGAAAATCAACAAGAATCCGAGGGTTTCTTCGAGGAAATCGGAAATCAAGTCCCGGGTGATAAAAATTGATATACGAGTTGTCAAACCGAAATCCACGACCAAGACAATCAAGAATACTCAACCTATCAGATGAGATCAGAAAAAAATCACCAAAACCAAGGAAAACCCCCAAATTCAAGAAATTAGGGTTCAAGAGGAAAATACCTTGATTTGGACCAAGAAGATGATTAGATGATATTAGATATACATAAATCCACCCCAAGATGAATCTTGATGATGAAGATCGCTCAAAGTCGCCTCAGGAACTCACTTCCGTCGGAAAGAGATGAAAAAGGGTGAGAAATGACGAACTAAAACTGCTGTCCAGTATTTATACTGGACAGTTATTAACGTGTGCTAAGCAAAGACATTAGCGCACGCTAACGGGGTCAACGCCCCAGAACACTCCACCTGTAACACGGTTAGCGTGTGCTCTCCAATATGCGTAGCGTGCGCTAACCAGTCCAGTAGCTCCTGGATAGATCTGCACCTACTAGGTAGTGTGCGCTAGAAAGAGGAATTAGCGTGCGCTAAGCAGTCGATAGCGTGCGCTAGCTACCAACCCTAGCGTGTGCTAACGAGAATCCAGTTCCAGTCCAATAGCGCATGGACTGCCTCTGGTCTGCCAGTTAGCGTGTGCTACACACCCGATAGCGTGCGCTAACAATGGCACAGTAGCGCGCGCTACACCACAAGCGGTAGCGTGCGCTACACTGAAATGAGTCAAAACTCATGCAATGATCTGGAACGGAAATCAAACATGTGTCAACCCATGACACGGCCATACGTCGCACAACAATCCATAGACATGGGCAACGCCAAACTGATATCCCGCAGAAAAACTCAACAAAACTGGAACGAAGATCTCGGGTATTATAGTTATGACCTTCTTGATCATTGAACATTAGAAAGATATTGTTTCTTGTATATTGAGTATGTATGCTTACAGTATGTTCAGAAGAGGACGTGGACGCGGTCGCGGTCATGGACGTCGACGTAGAAATGCTGAGAGGGAAGTTTCACCCTCTGTCCCTGGTTCAATGTCAAATCAGGATAGCTACAGCTCGGGCGGACAACAAGAGCCTGTCAACAATGAATGAGAGAAAACTGTGGAGACAAATGCCAATCCTGCTGTTCCCGACATACTACGCCAAGTGGTCAACCAGATGACCCAAATTGCTCAAGTTGTGGACAGAATGCAAGTGGTGGTAGGACTACAGCCGGGAGAGAGACAACAAGGCATCACAGACTTGGGAAATCGAGGATATAGATGGCTATAGGAAGTGGCGAAGATGCACCCGCCGAAGTTTTATGGTTTTTATGAGACACCGACATGGGACCACTGGCTAAGAGAGATGCAGAAAGTATTTGTAGGGATTAACTGTCCGGTCGACAGGAGCCCCCATCGCCCAATATTTTCTGACAGGAGAAGCGTCTGAGTGGTGGGAATCCATCCGACCTATTGATCATGATGCCATTTGGGGAGAGTTCAAACTGATGATGGAAGCTCAATACTGCCCTCGTCCATTGAGGGAAGCCAAAGTTCGAGAGTTCTTCTCCGCACAACCGATGGACGAGTCTGTAACCCAAATGATTAAGACATTTAATCAACAACTGGCGTTCATTCGACACCTGGTAAGGAGTGATGCAGAAATGATGATTCATTTCGACATGAGAATGAAGCCGGAGATACAGAGGTACATGTCAAGATTTGAATGCACCACTCTCCGCTAGTATCAAGACAAAGCTTTGGCATATGAAATGAAAGAAGCATCTATGGAAATGTTTTCTGAATCCAATAAGCAAAAGGTCTCTGGTGGTTTTACAGAAAATAAGAATAGTGGTCCCACTCATTAAAGAAGCCTCTGCAACCATCCAAAAGCGGAAGGAACTCCAGATCTGTACCAGCCTTTACTGATGCGGCAAAAAATGTTTTAATTTTGGTCGCCCCGGACACCTGTGGCGTGACTGCTTTCATTCTCTAGTGACATGTTACGAATGCGGACAGGATAGGCATCGAGCGATGTTCTGCAATGCCACTAAATTATTTGGAGCTCGTACTTCGCAGCCGGCCCAAAAAGAAGCTAGTGTCCTGCAAACGCAGCAGAGTGTCCAGCCACCCCAGAGTTTTGGTCAAGGAAGAGGCAGAGGACAGTTCGACCGAAGGGGAGCATTGAGTGCTGGATCCGCTCCTCCACGCCTTTATGAGATGAGGAGAGCAGACATTCAGAATGCAGCTATTGCATCAGGTACCGTTCAGATCCTTTCGCAACCAGTTAGTATTTTATTCGATACAGGAGCTACACATTTGTTTATATCATTGTCTTGTGTTAATCGTTTGAACATTTTTTGTTTTCATGAATGTGAGCATTATATTGTGGGTTTATCGAGTGGGAAAAGAATTGTGGGGAATTTAGAAACTAGATATTTTCATGTATCAATTGGAGGCAAAGAGTGGCCCTCAAATCTGATTGTAGTATAAATACAAGGAGACGATCTGATTCTCGGAGACGATTGGCTTAGCCGTTATGGAGCTATTATGAACTACCGAAGAGGAATATCTCGATGATAGCTGAAGATGGTTCCAAATTATTATTCGAAGGATGGAGACCATGAAGCTCATGGAAAGTGATCAAAGCTATGAAAGCAGTCAAACTACTAAAGCAGGGTTGTACCGGGTCCTGGTGTTATGCGATGAAGAAAGAAGTGAAAAGTATAGATTTCATCCATTCCGGTTGTGAACGAATTTCCGGACGTGTTCCGTGATGAATTACCTGGACTACCTGTAATACCCATACTTTTTATAAATTTTTTGTTTTGGTGCTCCTGTATTTTGACACTCGTTGTAAGTGTCTAGTGAGTTGATGTTGATCTTAGAGTTTATATTATTTGGAATTTACTTCTTCTTGTTCGGATCGTTGCTACATTGGATTTCTGATGCGATTCTATCACTTGTGCATGAGGTGTAGCACACGCTATGTTCCCTTCATAGCGCACGCTATTTGAGTACTGACATGCTATCTACCAACAGTAGCGCACGCTACTAGTTTATTTGAGGCAGACATTTCAGAAAGGTACTGGACAGGAATTGAGATTCGTAGCGCACGCTATGTGTTGAAGATAGCGCACACTAGCCGTATTAGTAGCGCACGTTAAACAATGCAGTAGCGTGTGCTAAGGCTTGAGCATGGCAAAGGACAGTAGGTTCTGGACTTCAATTTATGGGCACCAACTATGAGGTAGCGCACGCCAACAATCGGCTAACGCACGCTAAGGGAAGGCGTTAGCGCAAACTACAATACTCGTAGCGCACACTATTGGGATAACAATCCCTGTATCGATATTGTTAGGATAAAACAATCCCTGTATCGAAAAGATCATGATAGAATGTTTTGACAATATGCCAATCCAGCATACATCAAGCAGCTGTATCGAAAAGCTGATCAATAGATATCAACCTGTATCGAAGATTTCTCGTAGCCCCAGCATACAGAATCAATCATATAGCAAAGGAGTCCTATAAAGACTTAGTATGGAAGCTGTTTCGAATCGACAATACATCTATCATTCCATACAGCATTCAAACAAGACAAGAAGGAATCTTTGTTATTCACTAAGTCAATGTCCCGTTTGAGAAGATATATTTAAATACTAAAGGATAAAGTATTTAAATATCAAATCACCAGAGATCTTCAATCTAGCGCAAAATTCGGATCATGTTTTATTCAACACATCATCCCGTTGGAACGGAATCTTGCTCAACGGATTTATATCAACAGATATATTTCAGAAAGCTATATATATATATCCCCAGCCTCTGAAGATCTACGACAGACACATACACACATAGACGCAAACAAATGATCGAATGAAGAACGAATATTCAGAGCAAACATATCTCCCAAAGCATTCTTCTATTCTGAAAGAAGAGATATACAATGCTCAAAACCGTGAACAACACATCATCAACTAAAAGCTCAGAAAGTCAAAGCTGTTGTTCAAATATTGTTCTAACCCTTGAACAAACCCATCAGCCATGTGTGGACCGAGAATCCTTGCTCTTCCCAAACTGTATGTGACAGACTTGCATTGAAGAAGACGAAGCTTCGGAACTGTGTGTGATGAAGCCAGTCAAGTGAAAGCTCAAACCAATCTGTGTGAACGGTTGAAGGCTAAGATCATTATATCAATCTGTGTGAACGATATACTGATTAGGTTTGATTATAAATACATAGTTGTGTATGTAGTATTTATAATAAACTTTTTCACTCCTGTGTGGAGGACCAGTGGACATAGAGGGGTTTACCTCGAACCACTTTAATTACTGTGTCAATTACTTTCTGCAATTACTGTTTTATTATTTGTGATTATCTTTAAGTATACACTTCATATCTAGTTGCTGTATTTACAACAACTTATTTTGACAAGACTTACGCTACGCACTCAGATTTGAAAACCATACAGCTTGTTGTTTATAACACTCTCCAAGCTGTATCATGTATACTTAGTGGCCATCAAGTGGTATCGGAGCGGTTGATTCTAAAAAGAATCAGTCGTATTTTTGATTGAATCATATCCTTAAATCACTTATTTTTATAAAATAGTCGTTTTTGTCCTTATACTCTCATATGGATTCATCATTGATCAATAAAGTTCCTATATTTTCTATTAATGAATTTGATGATTGGAGAATTAGGATGGAGGCTCATCTTGCAGCAATGCACGAAGAGATGATTTTTGTCATACAGGATGGCCCATAAAGATTATGAAGGTAAATCCAGCCCCAAGGATTGAAGGTCAGGCTCATGTAGAGATGCTTGAAAAAGAGCGCGAACAATGGACTTCTGACGAAAGAAAGCGCACCAACCTCGACAATGTTGCGAAGAATGCGCTATTTGTCACCCTTGACAAAGGCACATTCTCTAAGGTAAAGAGCTATAAATCAGTCAAGGATATCTGGGATAAACTCAAGTTAATTTGTGAGAGAACTGATCTCTTAAAAGAAAACAATATTTCAAAATTAACTCAGCAATTCGAATCTTTTGAAATGAAACCAACTGAAACACTTGAGGAACTTGACCTCAGATTCACTAGCATCGTTGGTGAACTTAAAGCATTAGGCAAAATTTATACTCAAAGGGAGAAAAACCTAAAAATTTTCAGATCACTCCCTGCCCGATGGGACATTAAGACCACAGCTATGCGTGTCTTGTGCAATCTTAGTGAAATATCTACTTTTGATCTCTTTTCTGACCTTAAAGCATTTGAGTACGATATAGATAGGAGAGAGAAAGCTGAAGAATCTCCCGCTAGGACTGCAGCCTTAGCCGCTGTATCCAATCGAAGGCACAGCATGCCGAGCTCATCAAAGCTCACTCATAAGAATGCTGACAGCGACGATGACATCCTGTCGCAAGATGAAATGGCGCTCCCCATGAATAAGTTCAAGAAGTTCATCAAGCAATCGGGAAAGACTCCATACATGCCCAAGCCTGTACACAAGGTAAGTACTGAAACTTCCTCTGGTTATGCTAACCTGTGTTATAATTGCAGGAAACCTGGACATTATGCAAATAAATGTCCTCATCCCAAATTTCAAAAGTTGCTGGAAGCCGAGCAACAAGAAAAAGATGAAAGAAGACGTGCTTGGAAAAACAAGCTCAAAGCCCTGATTGGTGAATCAGAAGCCGCCCCCGCTCCATCTAAATCCGAAGAATGTCTTCAGGTAGTCACTGATAGTGATTCATCTGATGATGACTTCGAAGATAAAGCCTATATGTTATTTATGGCCAAGGACATTCCGGAAGATGAAGATAGCGATGATGAGGTAAGCTCAACTTCAGCTATTCCCTCCAAGGCATCTCATACTTTTGCAAATATGATGAATGAGTTTAAGACCATTCAAATGGCTCATGAGACATTGAAAAATGAAAATATGAAGCTCCAACTTTCTAACTTAGAGCTGAAAGAAGAAAACGATTTGCTGAAAGTAAATTATGAAAATATGTCTATTGATTGTGAAAACAGCAAAGTCAAGTCTGAAAAACTCATGGAGAGCAATCATCACCTTGCTCATGAACTAAGTGAGACTAAATTACATAGTGAAAGCAATACAAATGATTTTGTTCTGCTTCAAGCCAAAGTAAAAACTCACAAAAAATGAGGAGAACTTGAGACCATTATAAAATCTTTCGAGAAATCATCCAAAAGAATGGAAGAAATTCTAAGCACTGGGCAACATGTTCATGATAAAAGTGGCTTAGGATACAACTCATTTTCCAATAAAGGGAAAACTAGTACTGTGTTCGTCAGGGGTGTGGAACCCATTCCTGTACCGGAAGAAGTTCCGAATCATGTGAAGGAACCCGTTGCATCGCAAACAGCAAAAACTGCCATTCCGCTACCTCAGTCCTATTCCAGACAGCGGAATCACCAGCCATTCAGGCCTGTAAGGCATATCCAACAGCATGCTCCCCAAGCATATCAGCAGCGCCAACAGCCGTTCAGAAGGAAGGTTGTATCCAAATATCAAAGGCCCGCACGGCAGTACTTTCAGTATAGCACGCCTAGGTATTGGATACAGGAGCCTCGTCACTCATCGTGACAGCTATTTTCCGCATAGTATCAACAACATCATTGGGAATCTAACTGGAGATCCAGAAGGCAAGCTGTTAGGCCAAAGAAAATGGCTCCACCTCCAAGACGGCATTCGTACTGGACTAATAATAACCCTGAATTATACATGCATAATAATTGTTATGGTTATAGCAACTACGTATATGCCCCACGTAGAAATCGCAATTATGGACCTAAACCATCCTACAGTAAACCTGATGGAATATTTATTCCATACATTATTTAATTTATGTTTTGATGATTAAAGTTGCTAAACAACAAAACAACATTGAGACGAAGCAAAACGACGAAGCAGACAAAGACGTAAAAAGCTGAGTAAAATGCATGTCTAGCGCACGCAAGTCATCATATGTTAGCGCACGCTAACGGGAAGTCATCTGCATATCAGCCTTGTTCGAAGTTAGCTGAAGTGAAGTCAGTTGATGGGATAGCGCACGCTACACGTTATCATTAATGCACGCTATCGAAGTCCTGTTACCGTTGTGAAGGAATTCAAACACAGAATAACGTATGCAATGAAGTCAGCATTAGCGCACGCTACAAAGAAGGAATAACGCACGCTAAGCAGTTTGAATCAAGTCAATCAGAATGTTGGGAAAAGCAGGTCAAAGTCAGCATATCAAACGGATACTTTGACAATCCATGCAACGGATATATTGTATTAGCGCACGCTACAATGTGTTATTAACGCACGCTAATACAAGATGGTTACGTACGTAAGGCATAAGGAATAACGTACGCTAAAGAAGAAACGAAGCTACTGGACTGAAACTGGAACAGTCTAGCGCACGCTAAAGATAAGGTCTAGCGCACCCTAGCTAGTCAACTGGCAGCAACGGCTAGTTTGTAGGAAATGCCTATAAATACCATTCCTATGGTATTGTTTGAGTGCAACAACTTCAAGCAAACAAGTCATACATCTGAGAATCATATACATACATTGTTGTTGTAATATTGAGCTTATATTGATTTTGAGTGTTTTATACATTCAACATTATACACGAGAGGTAAAAGAAAAGATACGATTGGATTCGGTGTTATTAGGATCAAGTATCCGACATTGTTAGAATCTCAATCGATATCTAAGTGAGGTTTATCTGGTACCCATAGAAAGCTACGGTGGTTGATTCCTTATCCAATAGAAAAGGAAAAATGGTTTTACTCGGACCGATAGAAGACGAACTTGTAACGGTAATCCCTCGACCGATAGAAGAGAGGCGTAGAGGTTTTGATCTTGATCCTAAAGAAAAAGATACATCGAGAGAGGACGTAGGTGTTGTTACCCAAAATATTATCCGAAGATAGTGTTGCTGGAATGATCGAGTAACCAACAAGTGCGGGAGCACGTCCGTGAGAAATTAAATGACACAAGATTTGCCGGGGTTGTTAATCCCGGGCTTGAATGCTCTCGCGAGATTTTATTAATAAGTATACTGTTGAGTACAAATATTAATGTTAGAATCTATCACAAAGAGTGTAAAGAATTCTAGTTTTCTAAGCTGTGGAGCGTATAGAATGCCGGAAGAATCAGATATGGAGTTCTGTGAATTCTTGCTATGGATGTTCTATGTGTGAGAATGTCTTTCTCTTTTCTTTCTCTTGTTTGCTGTGTTATTCGAAGCCCTTATTCTGTGTTATGGACCTTCTATTTATAGCAGACCAAGTTCCTGGGGGCCCCCCTGCGATCGCAGGCGATCGTCGTTATTTATATTATAATAAGACGGCCGATCATCTCGTCGCGTGGGGCTTTTCCCTTAAAGTCCGCGGTTGTTACTGACAGCCGTATGCGGTCCGACGGGAACTCGCATGCGCCCCGAGCCGTCACCCACCTTTCGGCGATCTTGTTGGTAGGTGAGGTAGGTGACAGATCGTGAGCACAGTGTCTTGTCTGCCAAGACCTTCGCAGTCTGCGGCCCTGTTGGTAGGTGAAGTAGGTGACAGTGTGGGCACCGATCTTGTCTGTCGACCTTTTGAGATTCGCACGCGGGTCCCCGAGATTTGGGCTTTGATGACTTTTGACGGATGTTGGATTAATACGTGGCACGAGACGATCGCCAATCAACAAAAGACGATCGCCAATCAACAAAAGGCGATCGCCGTGGGTGCCGAGTTCAGGGTGTTTTTCCCGAGCATATCTCTTATGGTAGATTTCCCGACTGCTATGACGATCGCCTTCGAGGCGTGTTTAAATGCCGCACAACAATTGCCCCCCAGCTCGGCTCGATGTTGAAAACACGGGGTGAGGTGGCACTTTTGGCGATCGCCAATGTTTTTGACGGCCGGGCGATCTGATTTCAAATTTGGACGATCTCCTTTTGCGCTGGGAGCGGCGGGAAAAGAAAAGTGGGCTCTCGAAACAATGCAAGGACACGCGTCGCGTTTCTATTGAGGGAGCCCGACGGTTCGTCAGACTTTGTCGATTGGCGTGCCCTCGAAAAGACGCGTACGCGGGACTCGAGGGCCACATTTATTGCGTCCCCCAACTGTAGGTTGCATCCCAGCCCTCGGACTTTCGCCTATTTGCACAGAGACCCCCGCCTCCATCTATAAAAGGGGCTAGGGCTACTCCATTTTCATCTTTTACGCGTCCTTGCCTTCCTGCTGAAGCTCTGCAAAAATTTCCGTAGCTTGTTGTGCCGACCGTCTTCCTTTCTTTAGGTAAGAAACCCAATTTTTCTTTCTCCCTTAATTTTTTGAGAATATGTCGGGAGGATCTAAGGTCTTCGAGGTCGGAAGCACTTCTGCCGCCGTGGCTTCGCCGGACCGGGAGGAAATTCCTGTGGGAATCCCCGTGGAAACGGCCGCAGAGGCTATTCGTGCGGGGATTGCACCCGCAGAGCTTGAGGAGCTTTTCAAAGAGGCCGTAGTGGCGGGCTCTGCGGCGGCGGAGGAGCGAGATGCGTCGCCGGTGGAGGAAGACGAACTGATGCGTTTGTCTTGGGAAAAAGATAGCGTCTCCGGCCCCGTCTATACGGCTTTTGCTAAACTTATGGAGGGGATTGCCGGGCCCTGTCCGGAGTTTGATTTCGAGGCTTACTCCGCCGCTCATCCCTACGTACATGTGAAGCGGACGGAGTTTCGGGCTGCTGAACCGTCTCAATGGACTCTTGGTCAGATTCGGAGTTCGGCGACCTGGAAGGACATGACCCGCTGGAGGGCCAAATATCATATCCCCTCTGATGTGTCATTGCACGTGCCCTCCGAGAACGAATGTGCCGACCAGCCTCCCGAGGGTATGGTCGCCATCAACGAAATGACCACTGCCACGGATCGCGGTTTCCCTTGCCGTCGCCGTTTCAGATCTGCGATCGCTCGAATTTGGCGCCTCTTGATTGACGCCGAACGCCCGCTGCAGACATCAAGACATTGACATTATTTGGCGGTCACAGTTGTTTCGCTTGCCTTCTGCGCTGGAGATGAATTATCTTTTTAAGCTGACTGTGCAGAAGGGATCGATCGGCAGTTACCATATCCAAGGTCGCCAGGGTAGGGTGGTTATCGGGATGCCGAGCAAGACTCGGGGCGACCTGAAAAAGTGGTGCTGGGTTGGTGGTGCATGGAAGTCGGCATCGAGCGAACCGCCGGAGGAGGAGTTGGATATCCCTACCAATTTTCGGGAAAGGAATCCAAGTAAGGGTTTCCTTTCTCCCTTTATTTGGATACTCCTTGGACTGATCTAATTTATTTCCCTTTTTGCAGGATCCCTTGTTCCATCGATCGACGATCTCCCCTTTGATTTCTCGATCGTCTGGGAGTGGATTCGCGCATTGCCGGTTTCCTATAAAGACGTTCAATCAGTCAGCCACGAATCTCATCGGTTGGGAGCTCGACTGTTTCGCTTCCCTCGCCACCTGAAGGCCCCTGGTATGACTTTTCATCCACTCTCTTCTGCGAGGCAATCGTCTCCAAGAGGTCGCCATGTTTACGTAAGTGTCTAACTTGTTTTAGTTTCTTCTTTGGCAGAGATTTATTTTCCCCGTATCGCCGAGCTACCGCAGGAGATCGCCATGTCTAATCCCGGTTTTCTCGGTTGCCTTCATCTGTGAAAGAAAACGGGTCGCGTTGCTGCGACGTCGTCTCGCCCTGCCCCTGTGGTGAGGCCAGTTGCGGTGCCGGTCGCCGAACCGGAATCTCAAGGTGAGGAACAACTTCAGCGCAACCGCAAGAGGCGGAGGCCGGAGGCGTCCCTTCCGTCGGCTGAGGTGGACTTAGCTATCATGGAGCCGCCGATCGCCGCTCCCCCCGTTTCTTCTGTTCCGATGTCGGAGGGGTCTGGTCCCAGGCCATCGGCGTCCAGCTCCAGGTCCTCTGCCGGCTACTTGAAAAGGACGGCGATTGCTGACGCCGAGACCCCTCGGGGAAAGCCCTTTTTTGGCCGTGATCCAGAGCTGGTCAACAGGTGAGAATGGTTTGAAACTTCCGAGCCAGGCGTTCTGAGTAAGGTTTAGGCTAACTCCTTGGTTTCCTTGGTTTGCGCTGCAGGGTTCGTCTTGCCGATCCGGACGTTGCTCCCATGGTGCTGGACTTTCTGTCGAGCAAGGCTCCGCAACAATCTCTCGACGTCCCTGCTTACGTTCGCCAGGCTATCACCTCTTTGCCCAAGGCTTGGACGACCGACCTCGATGCGATCGCTCGTCGGCGATCTGGAGACGCCATGCAGGCGACCGTTGCCCTGGCTCTTCAGACGGCGACGATGGTCGTCCAAGATGCAAGGGATTTTGAGGGGCGACCCTCCACTGCTCATCTCCATCGCGACCTCGAGGCCGCCCGGAACAAAAATATCGAGGATGTCAACCGGATCCGGGCTATGGAGAAGGAGTATGAGGAGACGGCCAAAAGGGCTAAGAAGGATGTGGATCGATTGATGCAGGAGCTGAGCCGTTCCAAGGAGGCTGCCGATCGGTCCCGTGATGAGGAGAAAGAAACTCGCCAGAAGCTCACGGCGTCTCAGGAGGAGGCGGCCGGACTGAAGGCGATGGTTGATCGGCTCAGCGGTGAGCTGGACGTGGCGAAGAAGGAGCTGGAGAAGGCTCAAGGTGAGAATGCCGCCAAGGTTGTCGAGCTAGCGGGGGATGAGAAGACGGTCGCAGAGTTGAAGGGCCAACTGAAGGCGATCGAGACCGATCCCTACCAGAGTGTGGCGCTCGCCGGCGAGTTCGCCTATTACTTGGCCTACGCTGACGCTGTCCGAGCCGCAAAAAAGGCAGGGATCGAGATCGGTCCCTTGATGGAGAGCTTCAAATCCTACGCCCTCGCGAATCCTTTGCACCCGGAGTTCTCCTTGCTGATCCTTGACTTAGACGACTTTGGGATCGACTTGAGTTGGTATACGGGTAAACTCATTCATCCCGAGGCCGAAGCCGATCCGCAACCCGAGGGCGAAGACCAGCAGGCGGGACCTTGACAGGCATTTTTGTTTTCCTCTGTAACTTTGTACTTTTCGTTTTCCTTTTGTAATGCCTTCGGGCCCCGTAATGTACTAAACTTGCGTTATGAACAAAATGTTCTTCTTTTCATACGATCGCCTTTGAATGTTTCCGTGCAACTTTTACAAGTATGTGTATGATTGCTTTCGACGTTTTGTTCATCCGATCGATTGGCTGAGTGTTGAAAGCATTGATATGTTTTGAATCGGAATCCTTACTTGTAATTTTTGTCGGACGACTCCGATCGTCCTGCGCGTGTTTGAGTGAGGCCGATCGTGTGTGGTTCCTTTTGTTCGATCGTATCTGGGATTAGCTCGACCCATCTCTGCCCCCTTGTTTTTGTTTACTTATTGTAAGTAAGGAAACAAAAACTAAGTCGTCGAGGCTATCTTCAGTTTTGTCGGTTCTGAAGATTTATGTATTGTTGGGGTGTTCGATGGACCGACCTCCCTTATCGTGTCTTTGTGTGCGAGGGATGTTGTGTATCCCGCGACTCACTTTTTGTGAGGGTCCTCCGTTAGACTACGCTTGCCTTGTGTTAAAACGAAAGGTGGGCGATCTTGGTCTGGAGGAATCCTTGCGCGGGGCGTCGTCGGTTTATTCGACTCCACGCCCGCGGCTTGTCAGCTCTGCTTCCACCTCGGCCCGCCATGAATATGGCGACCCTCGACGGTGTACGTTGAGACGGGGGTAGTGGCACGTCGCATTGTCTGGGTTCACCAAGTTAGATGATGAACCATTGAGGGAGGGCGATCGTGTCCACTGATTAGTTTTGGAGGGTCCTTCGGCTACGCCGGCCTCGTATTCAAATGAAGGGCGGGCGATCTAAGCTCGAAGGAACCTTGCATGGGTGATCGCCAGAATAGCTGGGATAGAGAACAAAAATATTTCATTATGTTCCTTGTACATTTGGCAGTTGAAAATGAATACAAAGTTATCATTGATAGTATTTCTTCAGATGTACAGCGTTCCAGGGATATCGGTCCGGAGTACCGTCAGGGTGTTCCAGCTCGTAGGCTCCCTTAGTTAGCCATTTCGATATTCTGAAGGGGCCTTCCCAACTTGGTCCAAAGACACCTGTGTGGGTTTGGATCTTTTTGAGGACGAGATCGCCCACTTGAAACCGCCTTTCCCTGACCTTCGAATTGAAGAACTTTTCGGATCTCCTTTTGTGGATAGTGTTCTTCATTTCCGAGGTCAGTCGACGTTCTTCGAGCATGTCGAGGTCGATCCGCCGGGCCACATCATTATCGATCGTCATCTCTTGCTCGGTTCGATGGCTGAGGACGGCGATCTCCGAGGGAATCACCGCTTCTGTTCCGAAGGCGAGGGCGAATGGGGTTTCGCCCGTTGAATTGCGGGTCGTTGTTCGGTAAGACCACAAAATGTCTGGGAGCTCGCTCGCCCATCGTCCTAGCCTGGATTCGAGTCACGCTTTAATTGTGTGTTTGAGGATCTTGTTCACTGCCTCTACATGCCCGTTCGTCTGAGGGTGACAGGGAGCCAAGAACAACCTTTTGATTCCCCATTTATCACAGAATTGCATGACTTCTAAGCCGTCGAACTGCTTTCCATTGTCGGAGATGATGGCCTGGGGTAGACCGAACCGGCATATGATGTTTCTCCAGATAAACTTGATCACTTGCTCTTGGCCGATCTTGTTTAGCGGTTCGGCCTCTGCCCATTTGGTGAAATAGTCGACCCCGACAATGGCGAACTTACAGCCTCCTGGAGCCGTCGGTAAGGGACATATAAGGTCGATGCCCCATTGAGCGAATGGCCATGGGCTGTACATCGAGGTGAGCTGCTCGGGGGAGATTTTAATACTTGGTCCCATTACTTGACATCTATGACACGACCTGACATAGGCGATCGCATCCTTCTGAAGTGACGGCCAGAAAAAACCTTGCCTGGTTGTCTTATGGATGAGAGCTCGTCCCCCAGCGTGATTTCCACAGATTCCGTCGTGGAACTCGGCGAAAACGAGCTGTCCTTCCTCCGGTGTAATACACTTGAGGAGGGGAAGGCTGAAAGCTCGCTTGTAAAGACGATCGTCCAATAGGGTGTATCTGGTCGCTCGGAGCTGGAGTTGGCGAGCTTTGATACGGTCGTCAGGGACCGTCCCGTCCTTCAAGTATGTGATGAACGGAGTCATCCAGCTTTCTTCGGCAACGGCAACTGTGGCCACCAGGTTTCTTTTGATTGCCGGCCTTGCTGACTTTGTAATTTGGATATTAGAGAAATCGGCCGCCCCATCCGACGAAGCTAGCTTGGATAGGGCATCGGCCTGAGAGTTGTGCTCTCTCGAGACTTGTTCGATTTGTACTTCTTCAAATTTCGTGCACATCTCGGAGACCAGCTCTTGGTATTTGATCATCTGTTCGCCACGTGCCTCATATTCTCCTTTGACTTGGTTCACGACCAGGAGGGAGTCCATGAAGATATGGAGGCGACGAACGTCTAGGGCGAGAGCCAGGTCGAGCCCGCCTACCAAGGCTTCGTATTCGGCTTCATTGTTGGTCGAACGAAACCCGAAACGCACGGCATTTGTGAAACTTTTTCCGTTGGGGCTAATGAGGACGATCCCTGCCCCTGATCGCGAGTTGGTCGCCGAACCGTCAACGTACAGCTTCCAGGCAGGTCGACCGATATGGGTCGGACTGTGAGGGAATGTTAACTCCACCACGAAGTCCACCAGAGCTTGGCCCTTGATCGCCGTGCGAGGAGCGTATGTGATGCCGTATTGGGCGATCTCTAGTGACCATTTGAGGAGTCGCCCATTGGTGTCCGGTCGATGTAGAACTTGCCTTAGAGGGAGAGTTGTCAAAACCTCCACTTGATGGTCGAAAAAGGAGGCTCTTAGCTTACGGACACTCATGACTAGAGCGTAGGCGATCTTCTCCAAAGGTGTATAGCGTGTTTCAGCGTCGTGGAGCGCTTGACTAACATAGTAGATCGGCAGATGGACTGGTCCCTCCGCTCGCACCAAGACAGCACTCAGCGCGACCTCCGAGGCCGCTAGGTAAAGGAATAATTTCTCACCGGAGATCGGCTTTGCCGAGATCCGGGGTTGGATAAATATTCCTTTATTTTGGCGAACGCCACCTGACTCTCCCTTGTCCATGCGAACTTTTTGTTCTTGATGGTCGCGAAGAAAGGCTTGCTTTTATCGCCGAGCCGAGATATGAAGCGGTTGAGGGCGGCCAGACAACCTGTGAGGCGTTGTACCGCTGATGTTCCGAGGTTCCCGCATGTCGAGGATCGCCCGTATCTTGGTGGGATTCGCCTCGATCCCCTCTCGGCCGACAATGTGCCCCAGAATTCCCGGAGCCCACCCCAAAGTTGCATTTCTTGGGGTTCAGCTTCATGTTGAACTCTTCGAGGATGGCGAATGTCTCGGCGAGATCATTGAGGTGATCTTCCTTCTTGAGGCTTTTGACCACGATGTCGTCGATGTAGACCTCCATGGTCTTGCCGATCTGATTAGCAAACATCCTGTTGACCAGACGCTGGTAGGTCGCCCCCGCATTCTTCAAGCCGAACGGCATCCGGACCCAAAAGTATATGTCTTTTTCCGTGTGGAAAGATGTGTGTTTTATGTCTTTCTCCGCCATTGGGATTTGATGATATCCGGCGAAGGCATCCATAAACGACATCATTTCGCAGCCTGCAGTACTATCGACCAAGTGATCAATATGAGGCATCGGAAAGTGGTCTTTTGGACAAGCCGCGTTGAGGTCGGTGAAGTCGATGCATAATCTCCAGGAACCAGTTGGCTTCTTGACGAGTACCGCGTTAGCGACCCATTGTGGGTCGTCCGTAGCTACCCCGATTAACTTGTTGTCGAGTAACTTTTGGACCTCTATGTCGAGCGCCGGGTCGATCTTTAGATAGTGGCAAGCGTGCTCGGGACTTATACCAACCATATCTTGATGCGACCAGGCGAAGACTCCGATGTTCTTACGTAGCAAATTGACCAGATCTCCTTTCAGTGCGAGGTCGATGCTTGCGCCGATCTGTACTTCCCGTTCTGGACGAGCCGGATCTATGACTATACTCTCCAACACTTCGATGGGGACGGTCGCTTCTTGCTTGGAACGATTTCCGGACTCGATCCTTGGATCGACGTCGAGACTCGGCTCGAAACCGATCCTTGGCTCGATGTCGTCCGTTAACTGATCCGAGATGGCGTCCTCTGAGTTGGGTTGGTACGATGTGTTTGGTTCGTCGATCTCCATGGGTCGATCGTCGATCGTTTCAACGTTACACATATCGGGGGAAGTATTGAAAATAGTAACGACATAAGAGTAATTTAAACATCTTTTTTCCATTAGCTGATCCCCCTTTACAGTACCGACCGTCCCATCGGCAGTGGGGAATTTGATACAATAAAAGAAGGACGAAGCGACCGCCTCAAAGGTTTCTAAGAATGGACGACTTAGGAACCCATTATAGATGCTGGGTCTATCTATGATTACAAAATTTAGGTTCCTAGTAATCCTAACCTTGGGATCGTAAAAGCATATCAGCTCGACGGAGAGCTTGATCCTCCCATAGGCTTGGACAGTGCTGTCGCCGAATCCTTGGAGCACGGTGTCGAATGGCCTGATGAATTTGGTTAAGTTTCCGAGCTGATCCAGAGCTGTTTTGAATATGATATTGCAGAAGCTCCCGTTGTCGACCAGCACGCGGTCGACCGCCTTCCCAAGGATACAGGCAGAGATCACCAATGCATCCTCTTTGGGGCATTGTACCCCCTCCCTGTCTTTATTGGAGAAGGTGATGAGCGCGTCTCTAGCGATGGTCGGCTCTGGGGGCACCACAATATGGACTCCGGCGAATGCCCTCAGTTCGGCCTTCCGCTTCCTGTTTGACGCGGTGGAAACCGGGGAAAGGCCCCCGAGGTTCCCCCCTCCTGCTTGGAGCATATTAATCCGACCGCCAGGGTTGATCGGAGGAATCGATTCATCGGAATGCTCTGGCTCGTGTTCGATCCTGGCGACCGGATTGGGAGGCGTCCTTTCGTTTTGACGGCGCTCGCGACCTCCGGTCCTCTCTGGTCGAGGTTCTGGCTTGGTGACCAGGTTGTCTAATTTGCCTTCTTCGAACAGTCGCCAGAGTTGCCTGAGGAGGTCGCGGCATTGGGTAGTGTTGTGGCGGGACTTTTGTGGTAGGCACAGAATTTGCTACGGTCTAGATGACCGTGGTCCCTTATTAGGCGTGGTATGGAAAGCCACTCCGCCCCTTAATTGCGTTGAAGATGTGGGTGGAGATAAGTTGAGGTTGTGGAGGAGGTGAACCTCTACATCACCGAAGGCTTTGAATTCGCCAGCGGCTTTGCGACCGCCTTTACGGGCTTGGCGACCGCCTTCTTGAACATGGGATGGCATCTTCCCCTCTCGGTGGGTTCCTCATCTAAACGGAGGAGAGCATCCTCTGCTGGCCAGAAATCGGCGGCTCTGACGCGGAAGACCGAGTAGGTCGGGGGGATATCCTTTGTGAGATGCCTGAACATGGGTGAGTGGCCGTAGAATCCCCCCAGGACTGAATAGAGGGCGAGCTCGTCGCTAATGGGTTCGCCGGTGAGGACTATCTCGTCCACCCGGTCGATGTAATCTTCATCTGGCTCGTCCTTCCCCTGCTTGATTTTCATCATGCGGTGGGGGCCTTCAGGGCGAGCGACTTTGGCGGCGAAGTACGACGTAAAGTCGTTCGCCAACT
Source organism: Orobanche coerulescens (assembly GCA_033398695.1). Taxonomy (NCBI): domain Eukaryota; kingdom Viridiplantae; phylum Streptophyta; class Magnoliopsida; order Lamiales; family Orobanchaceae; genus Orobanche; species Orobanche coerulescens. Next base: position 187,332,975 of record CM065803.1, on the reverse strand, counting down.
TCTCGAAGCAATTGATTGAGCGAGGTGGCAGTGAGATGTACCACCTGTGGGCGAGGTCGCCCAGAGTTAGCGGGAACATCCGACACTTCGTCGCATCTGATGCTCCACATCCGGTCATGTAGATCCGGAATTTGCTCAAGTGGGTCTCCGGATCCGATCTTCCCTCATATAGAGGTGTCTGTGGGGGAGCGATTGTTGGTTGAACCGGGGCGAGCTCGATCTGGACCGCGAGTGGTTCACTTGGTCCAGAGATCGATCTCCTGGCGCCTGCCCCAGTGTCTAGTAGCGCCTTCATTTCGTCGAGCTGGCGCTGCATTGCGGCCATCGCCGTGGCCTGACTGCTTGCTGATTGGCTACCGGAGCGCGAGCCGAGGCGATCATGTACCGATCCCCTGCCCCCATGGTGGATGACGAGTTCTCTGCCCGCGGATTCATTTCTTGGGCGAGTGGGGGCCTGTCGACCGGCCTGTCTTCTGGGAGTCGGATATGCCGAACTCCTGGTGACGGATTCGGACTCCGATGCCTCCCGACTCGGGCCCGACTGCCCGGGACGCCACGAGGGATCACTCCCTAGGCGGCTGAAGACGGAGTCGTCCCGCCTAACGAGAGCCTTTGCCTGCGGCTCAGGGTTTTCTGTTGATTTCTCAACATATATCCCTTTGAGCTTCCGCTTGCCAGCTCGGCGGATGGTTGACGGAGTGATGGTGGGCGAGTCGCATGCAATCCGTCGCTCCCTGAGGACGGCTATGGCCTCCTCAATGCATTCATGATGCAGGCCCGATCGAGTGAGAGACTAGGGCCGTCCCTTGGGGGCGGGAGTGAGGACCTAGCGTCGCCGCGGTCGCCCTCCATCGCGGGCTGGGATTCTGTCCGGGTCGGAATGATATTTCCGGTAGATCTCAGGGTGGCTCTCTTGGAAGTTGTTGCAGACGTCATTTTTCTGAAGGTTTATTTCTTTTGAAGAACAGGGAGTGTTTCTTCAAGTGTGAGTCCGGAGAACAATGAGTGTTCTACGAGACGATCGGAATAAAAGTGAAGGTACTTCAACCCCTTCTTCTAGCGCCAATTGTTGTTACCCAAAATATTATCCGAAGATAGTGTTGCTGGAATGATCGAGTAACCAACAAGTGCGGGAGCACGTCCGTGAGAAATTAAATGACACAAGATTTGCCGGGTTGTTAATCCGGGCTTGAATGCTCTCGCGAGATTTTATTAATAAGTATACCGTTGAGTACAAATATTAATGTTAGAATCTATCACAAAGAGTGTAAAGAATTCTAGTTTTCTAAGTCATGGAGCGTATAGAATGCGGAAGAATCGAGATATGGAGTTACGTGAATTCTTGCTATGGATGTTCTATGTGTGAGAATGTCTTTCTCTTTTCTTTCTCTTGTTTCTTTGTGTTATTGAAGCCCTTATTACGTGTTATGGACCTTCTATTTATAGCAGACCAAGTTCCTGGGCCCCCTGCGATCGCAGCGATCGTCGTTATTTATATTATAATAAGACGGCCGATCGTCTCGTCGCGTGGGGCTTTTCCCTTAAAGTCCGCGGTTATTCTTGTGATCAGGCCGATCTGACGGAACTCGCATGCGTCTGAGCATCACCCACCTTTCCGTGATGCTGTTGGTAGGTGAGGTAGGTGACAGACTGTGAGCACAGGTCTTGTCTGTCAGCACCTTTCGCAGGTCTGCGGCCCTGTTGGTAGGTGAAGTAGGTGACAGGCTGTGGGCACCGATCTTGTCTGTCAGCACCTTTTGAGATCTGCACGCGGGTCCCAGCCCGAGATTTGGGCTTTGATGACTTTTGACGGATGTTGGATTAATACGTGGCACGAGACGATCGCCAATCAACAAAAGACGATCGCCAATCAACAAAAGGCGATCGCCGTGGGTGCCGAGTTCAGGGTGTTTTTCCCGAGCATATCTCTTATGGTAGACTTCCCGACTGCTACGACGATCGCCTTCGAGGCGTGTTTAAATGCCGAACAACAGTAGGCTTCGTTAATATCCGAACCTCTATAAATCCTTGTGTGATTTATTTTCCGCAATTTATTTACGCTTCCACACAAAATGGCGCAAATATCCGATTTTATACCAACAATTGGTATTGGAGAGGTACTCCAATACGCGGCTTAACATCCGAGGAGAAGATCCAAAATGGCGTTTCAAATGGCTCCAGTGGAAGGCCTTGCTCTCAACCGACCACCATTTTTTGATGGCGTGAACTTCATGACTTGGAAGAAGAAGATGTCGATATTCATTCGAGCTTACGACATCGAACTTTGGAAGGTGATTTGTCTTGGTCCCAAAATTCCGACGAACTTCAACGGTACGCTTAAAACTTTTGAAGAATATGACGACTCCGATTGGAAAAATGACCATTTCAATTGTAAGGCAACTCAACTTCTTTATTGTGCCTTAAATCCGGAAGAACACAACCGGATATCATCGTGTGATAGTGCCAAAGAAATCTGAAAAATGCTTGAGGTAACACACGAGGGTACGTCTCAAGTCAAAGAGACGAAGATAAACATGCTCCTTCACGATTATGAATTATGCCAAATGAAGGACGACGAATCCATCTCGATTATGCTCGACCGATTTTCGGTCATCACTAATGGATTAACATGTTTCGGAAAACCACTTTCGAGTAGTGAGAAAGTAAAGAAAATTCTCCGATCACTACCTCGAGAATGGAACGGTACGGTAACGGCAATTATGGAATCTAAAGATTTAAACAATCTTGATTTTAGTGCTCTTGTTGGTTCTCTTATCAACTACAATATCGTTCTAAAATCTCGGAATGCCAAACCGAAACCGAAGGAGAGGTCGATAGCCTTCAAGGCTAAAATGTCGAAAAAGAAAGAAGAAATCCCGGTGGACGAAAGTGATGAAGAAATGGCATATTATGCCAAAAATATTAAAAAGTTCCAACACTTATTAAACTGGAGAAAAAAGGACATTCAAGCGGGGGAATCGAAGAACCCCGACAACACTTGTCGATTATGTGGTAAACCAGGCCACTTTGCCAAGAACTGTCGAGTAAAGCAAAAGGAAGTTTTAATCGCAACATGGAGCGACGAAGATCCCGATGAATATTTTCTTGACCAAAATAATCTCGCACTCATTGCCCGGAGTTCATTCGACGATAGCGACGTCGAAAGTCAAGTAAGTAACTCCTACGACGAACTCTTTGAAGCATTCGAATTATTACATACGGACTATCAAAATGCTTTAAATGAACTTAAATCCCTCAAGTCTAAATATAAACTTTGGAAGTTGAAAATTCCAAAATACTTGAAAAAGGGAAATTTGTCGAAATTGATCATTCGAAATGCATTGAAAATGAAAATATTTTGAAAAATGATCTTTTAAAAGTTCAAGATGAACTAAAAATTTTGACAAAGAAATTCTCGTGCGGCAACGATACATTTGAACAAATGTTATGTGTTCAAAAATATACTCTAAATAAAGAGGGGTTAGGATTCAAACCACGTTCGAAAAATGAATCCGTCAATTTTAATATACCCCGATGTGAAAAATGTTTGAAAATCGGACATCACATTTCAAATTGTAAAAGCCCAAGACGGACAATAAAAATCAAAAAGATTTGGATTCTAAAAGGAACCGTTATTCCTAACATTGTCCATATTTTGAAACAAAAACCAACTACAGGTTGGATCCCCAAAAATTAAATTATGATATTTTACAAAGGGGGAGAAGGAATATTTTTGAGGAAGAGATAATAATTTGAGGGGGAGTATTTTTTTATTAATGCATATTCATTTATATCATGCATATTTATATTTTGCTCTATATTTTTTTTTTACTTTTTGATGAAGACAAAAAGGGGGAGAAGGAGATGAATTGAGATAAAAATGAGAAAAAAAAGCATTCAAACAGGGGGAGTTGAAAAATTGAGAAATGAAAAACGAAGGAGTTGAAAAATAAGGGAGATGTTGAAAAGAAAAGAGAATTGGAAAAACTAACGAAACGATCAAAACCGAAAACTTTGATTCGTATACATATACATATATTTTATTTTTACAGATTTTATCCAATTCAAGAGTTGTTTTGTAATCATCAAAAAGGGGGAGATTGTTGGAATATTTATTCCACACATTATTTAATTTATGTTTTGATGATTAAAGTTGCAAAACAACAAAACAACATTGAGGCGAAGCAAAACGACAAAGCAGACAAAGACGCAAAAAGCTGAGTAAAATGCATGTCTAGCGCACGCAAGTCATCATATGTTAGCGCACGCTAACGGGAAGTCATCTGCATATCAGCCTTGTTCGAAGTTAGCTGAAGTGAAGTCAGCTGATGGGATAGCGCACGCTACACGTTATCATTAACGCACGTATCGAAGTCCTGTTACCGTTGTGAAGGAATTCAAACACAGAATAACGTATGCAATGAAGTCAGCATTAGCGCACGCTACAAAGAAAGAATAGCACACGCTAAGCAGTTTGAATCAAGTCAATCAGAACATTGGGAAAAAAAGGTCAAAGTCAGCATATCAAATGGATACTTTGACAATCCATGCAAAAGATGGTTACGTACGTAAGGCAGAAGGAATAACGTATGCTAAAGAAGAAACGAAGCTACTGGACTGAAACTGGAACAGTCTAGCGCACGCTAAAGATAAGGTCTAGCGCACGCTAGCTAGTCAACTGGCAGCAACGGCTAGTTTGTGGGAAATGCCTATAAATACCATTCCTATGGTATTGTTTGAGTACAACAACTTCAAGCAAACAAGTCATACATCTGAGAATCATATACTTACATTGTTGTTGTAATATTGAGCTTATATTGATAGTTTGAGTGTTTTATACATTCAACATTATACACGAGAGGTAAAAGAAAAGATACGATTGGATTCGATGTTATTAGGATCAAGTATCCAGCATTGTTAGAATCTCAATCGATATCTAAGTGAGGTTTATCTAGTACCCATAGAAAGCTAGAGTGGTTGATTCCTTATCCAATAGAAAAGGAAAAACGGTTTTACTCGGACCTATAGAAGACGAGCTTGTAACGGTAATCCCTCGACCGATAGAAGAGAGGCGTAGAGGTTTTGATCTTGATCCTAAAGAAAAAGATACATCGAGAGAGGACGTAGGCTTCGTTAATAGCCGAACCTCTATAAATCCTTGTGTGATTTACTTTCCGCAATTTATTTACGCTTCCACACAAAACGGTGCAAATATCCGATTTTATACCAACAAAACCTATTTGTGTCAGGAAAATCTGGGTACCTAAAGGCACTAACATCCACGGACCCAACAATCAAAGGGGACCTAAATCCACCCAATTTATTTGCTACAGGACATTTTGGAGAAGGGCATCTGGTACTTCGACAATGGATGTTCCCGGCACATGACAGGAGATAAAAGCAAGCTATCATATTTCGTAGAAGGTCGCGGTCCAAAAGTGAGCTTCGGTGATATATCTAAAGTAAGAACAAGAGTGGAGGGAACCCTACTTGTCGGAAAATTCAAAGTCACCGATGTAGCTTATGTTGAAGGCTTACAGCACAATCTACTTAGTATTAGCGAGTTCTGTGACAAACAGTTCTCGGTGAAATTCTATATAGATCACTGTAGAGTCAAGAACATCGTGACCAAAGAAGTTGTGCTCACAGGAAGCAGATCAGGTAATATGTATATTGCTGACTGAATGCCTACTAGCTCCACAATTCCTTGTTTTGTTGCCAAAGGCACTGCAGATCTAAGCTGGTTATGGCATAAAAGGATATCACACATAAACTTCAAGACTATCAACAAACTCTCCAGACAGGGAATGGTTACAGGATTGTCAAATGTTTCATTCCAGAAAGACAGCGTTTGTGGACCCTGTCAGAAAGGCAAGCAAATCAAGACCACCCTGAAAAGCAAATCCTACCTTTCAACCCACAAAGTGTTGGAAATGCTACATATGGATCTCTATGGTCCCGTAGACCCGGGAAGTTTGAGAGGTAAGAAATACTGTCTCGTTATTGTTGATGATTATTCCAGGTATGCTTGGACAATTTTCCTAAGCAAGAAGAAGGACACAACATCAAAGCTGCCCGAGCACCTGAGAAAGCTTCAAAATGAAAAAGGGTCGATTATCGTGTCCATTCGTTCCGACAGAGGTACAGAATTCACTAACCGCTTTATAGAGCAATACTGTTCGGAAAATGGGATACAACACGAATACTCAGCTGCCCGTACACCTCAACAGAATGGTGTTGCCGAGCGAAAGAACAGGACACTGAAGGAAGCGACAAGGACAATGATTGCCGCAAGCAAGTTGCCATAGCGTTTTTGGGGTGAAGCCACCAATACAGCGTGCTACACACAAAACCGCTATATCGTCAACTAGCATCACAACAAAACAGCATATGAGGTATGGAACAACAAAACTCCATTAGTTTTGTACTTTCACATATTTGGATGCAGATGTTACGTTTTGAACAACGGTAAGGATCAACTTAGAACCTTCGATGAGAAATTGGATGAAGGGATATTTGTAGGATATTCCTTTATTAGCAAAGCTTATAGGATCTTCAATAAAAGGGAGCTAACAATTGAGGAATCAGTTCATGTAGTGTTCGATGAACCTCACCATGATCCTACAGGAGTAGAAGACCTTTCTCAGAACATCCAACAACTTTCCATCATAGATCCACCAACTCCTATCGAACCTGTCGTTGACCTAGAAATCAACCCCGCAGCTATAAGATCCGATGTAGATGAAGCCGATGCTGTACAAGCTGAAGCCGAAACTACAACAACTCAAGATACAGTACGGGACCCCAAATTAGAACCCGACAGAAGATGGTTGAGAGATCACCCACAAGAGCTGATCATTGAAACATTGATGCGGGTGTTTCTACCCACAGGAGAATACAGAGTACACAAGGAAATGTACTATGTGCGCAAGAAGAACCCAATATTGAGATATCACCATTTCCTGAATGGACATCTCAATCCGAGCTTAGAAGACTTAATATGTGCACTATTGCTGTATTCTTAGCCCAGTCCGAACCTGTTTCTACCAAAGAAGTTCTCAACAATTCTCATTGGATCACATCTATGAAAGAAGAGCTTAACGGTTTCAAAAGAAACAACGTATGGTATCTTGTACCCAGACCTACGCATCAATCAGTAATTGGAACCAAATGGGTATTTAGAAACAAGAAGGATACAAATGGACTCATTATCAGGAATAAATCCCGACTAGTCGCCCAAGGCTACAGACAGGAAGAAGGCATAGACTACGATGAGACATTTGCCCCTGTAGCCAGACTAGAAGCCATTAGGATATTTTTTGCCTTTGCCGCCCATAAGAGCTTCATTGTATACAAAGTGTACGTCAAAAGTGTATTCCTAAATGGAGACCTCGCTAAAGAAGTATATGTTGAACAACCACGAGGGTTTGTCAATCCAGAAGGCGAAGACCTAGTATACAGGCTAAGGAAAGCACTGTATGAACTTAAGCAAGCCCCTAGAGCATGGTATGAGACCCTGTCCCAGTATCTAACCAATAATGGATTCGAGAAAGGTGTTGTGGACAAGACCTTGTTCAAAATACAGGAAGGTGATGACCTCCTGATGGTTCAAATCTATGTAGATGATATAATATTTGGTTCAACTAACCTTGCTTTATGTCAAAGGTTCTCTCATCTCATGCAAAGTAAATTTGAAATGAGTATGATGGGAGAATTTAGTTATTTCCTAGGTTTGCAGGTAAAGCAGTTGCCTACAGGGATTTTCATCAACCAGGAAAAATACAGCAAGGAGCTTCTCAACAAATTTGTAATGAATACTTCCAAATCATCGTCAACCCCCATGGCCACTTCCATGCAAATTAGTGCTGATGAAGCTGTAAAGTCGGTTGATCAATCACTCTACAGGAAGCTTATTGGCTCACTCTTGTACCTAACGGCTAGCAGGCCCGATATCCAGTTTGCTGTAGGAGTGTGTGCGCGATATCAAGTATCACCTAAAGAATCACACTTCGCAACAGCTAAACGAATCCTGAAATACGTCAAAGGAACAGTCGATGTAGGACTGTGGTATCCTAAAGGAGGCGGATTCGATTTAGTTGGCTACAGCGACTCGGATCTCGGAGGTTGCAAGGGACCTAGACTTGTATCTTGGTTTAGCAAGAAACAATTGGGTAACTCGCTTTCAATAGCTGAATCAGAATACTATGCTCTGGTAGTTGCTGTATGCAGATTCTTTGGATGCAACAACAGCTGTCATATTATGGAATTGAAGCCAAAGAAACGCCGATTATGTGCGATAGCACGAGTTCAATTGCTATCACTCACAACCCTGTATTGCACTCTCGCACCAAGCATATTCACATGAAGCATCACTTCATCAAGAATCATGTTGAGAACAAGGATGTTCGGCTGGAAAAAGTTCATACAGATAGCCGACATCTTCACCAAGCCTCTCGGCACAGCAAGATTTTGCATGCTTCGACATGGATTGGGTTTGCTACAGCCTGACTCCCTGTAAGTTTTTAATGCTTTTTCTCAGCAAATTGAGGGGGAATACTGTAAGACCCAAGAATACAGTATCCACCGTTAGTTATCTGTACACCCAGTCTATCAGAACAGCACTGTAGGAACCAAGTGATATGAATTATCCTACAGCTGACGTGTGCAATAATTAAGGGGGAATACCGTACGACCCAAGAATACAGCATTAATCCGAAAGCTGCTGTATCGAATTGAAACCCGTATGTACCTTTTAAGGGGGAACGCTATATTTTCGCGGATACAGCACATACAATGAGAAATTATCATGTTATTTATTTTAAAATATTTTATGTCCACGTGCCCTGTTATCATTACAAGCCGTTTGCATTAAATGCTTTACACGACATCTGGACATTGGTATCTTCAAGCCGCGATGTTTTCTAATTTTTTATTAATTGTACATCGCCGTTTCAGGCAATAAGGGTAATATAAAAAGTCAGAAGTGGAACCTGCTCCTATTTTAAATTAATTAGATAAGTTGTACCGGTTACACTCAGTCCAATCGTGATCGTCCATTTTAAACAAACGGTTCCCATCCCTTAAATATGACCATTCAGTCTCTGAAAACCCTTCTTCGCCGCCCACTATAAAAGGACTGAAAATGCCATTTGAGACTCTTTACGCTTTCTGCATACTGTAAGAGTTCTTGAGCATACAACCTACAAGTTTTCTATGTCTATTGCATTCTTGCTTGAAACCTTTTTATCTTTTCTTCAAGTATCAACAATGGCATCTTCTCAGACCTCTTCCATCTCTCTCAAGAAAACATCCAACATCATCGACGAACGGATCTTCTCCAGATCTGTCTTGCTTGAACGTGTTCATGCCGAAGTGGATGACGTCGAATCGATGGAGTACGTCATCACCAGGATTCGTCAATAAGGCCTCTATCGCCTTGGCAGCCACTCTGCTGAAAGATTTGATGTTCATTTGGTTGAGGAGTTCTACCTCAATGCTGCCATTCGTTTCCTTTCACAGGCCCAAGGAGAACATGTCGCTGACATCACATCCATCGTTCGCGGAGTCGAGATCCACATTAACCCAGAGCTACTCCAGAATATTTACAGGCTTCCTGCTGATGGCCTGTCAATGGAAGATCTTGATACTTTTGGGTCCCAGGAACTGTTATCCGCCTACTATGGATTGTTCACCGGTTCATCCTCAGTTGAAACGGTACACACCTCTTGCCATAAGAAAAACTTCTGTTTACCTTTTGTCTACTTACATGATTTCCGTTGTCGTATTATTGAGAACAGAACATGTGCTTTTGAGATGTGCACCAATCTTAGGTTTAGGATGATGGTTGCTATAATGACCTGTGAGAAGGTCAACTGGTGTCAAATCATCCTCAAACGGTTACAGGAAGAAGTTTCTAAGCCTGCTTCGCAGAAGAAATCCTTTGGTCTGCTGTTGAACTACATTATGACCAAATGCGGTGTCCCTCAAGACGAAAAAGCCAAGAAGATCACTTCTCGCATTTATATGGGAAGCATCCGACCCACCATCTTCAGGAAAGGACCCCTCATTGCAAACAGGCCCTACGTTCGCAAATTGCCGCTTTCTGCCGATCCAAGGGACGTATCTTCGAAGTCTCATAGCTAGGAGACTTCAAGGAAAACAAAAAGATCTCACAGCAAAACTCCAGTTGCTGTTGAGAAGCCGAAAAGGAAGCTAAGGAGGCTTTCAAAAGTTAAGACAACAAAAACCTCCAAGGACGCTTCTTCCGTGGCTCAACCTACTGAACAACTCCCCCAGGGCCCAACCCCTGTAGAAGAGATGCACGCTCATCGCCGATACAGTAGATCCCGAGCCTTTGGCGGCTATGACGGATGCTCAGACATCTGCCAACATACAAGACTCTGGCGAGTCGGCTGCCACTTTGGAGCCTATAGCTACTTCTCCTATACGGGATCCCACACCCGTTCAGGATCCATCTCCCATCAGGGTAACAACCCCTGTAAGGAATCCCTCTTCGATACAGGATTCCACACCTGTAGAGGAACCCATGCCTACAACGAACCCAGGCGCTGTACGCAGCCCCTCCCCGGACATAATTATTAACAAAACCCTACTTTCTGTGCAAATCGAACAGGCTTAGGATCGGTTTGTTCAATGGAAGAGTTACAGACTTGCTCCGTATGAAACCCTGTACAACTGGAGCGAATGGAGTAACGAATAAAGATTTGTTTTGGAAGTGACGAATGCTCAAGATGTTGCTGTCCTGATCCAATGGGACAACTTGTGCGTTAAAGAGCTTATTGAGAGCCATTTGTTTGAAAAAGCCAAATCACGAAAGAAAGGTAAAGCTAAGTCCGAGGAATCTCCCGTCAGTCCAAAGTCAGATCTCGACTCAGACGATGATGATGATGCCCTACAAGCTGGTCTAAGAAAGAGTCGCGAAGAATCTGAATTTCAGATGGGTGCAGGAACTTCAAGTCAACATCAATCACCTCCCCATCAACAAGACTCTGTTCCCGACAACGAGGATTCCGCCCCTCATGTCACTGAGGAACAATCTGTTTCGCAACAGGCACCCGAGCCTGTCGCCACCCAAGTAGAAGAAGAATCCAGCACCATCCCGCACGAGGAATCAGTCCCTCTGTCGGAGCAGGCGGAAGCTGAGAGACAGCAGGAGGAATCAGTCCTTCCTGTATCCATGTCTTCAGAACCCACTTCAGCACAGGAGGATGCAGCACCCCCTGTCGCCGAGCCCGAATCTGATACTCCCGCACCCTCAACCACTTTGGAATCCGATGACTGTATAATACCTTAGGATGTCCAACTCAATTCACGCCCCAATGTGAATTTGAGACGGTTGAATGGAGTTGAGGATTTTGCCCATCCAGACTATCCTAGGACTGCTACAAGAAAAGAGCGATTACATGCTCTTGGCCTCCAAACTATTTTCATCCAGGAAGCCGTCAATGCCCTGTACTATGTGGAAAAAGCTCTTGATTGGCTACACACTTCTGCCATTGAAGAAATGACAGGACTGAAGCACGAAGTCTTCCGGGTGGTAGAAGCCTTCACTGTCTTGCCACACGTCTTCAAGCAGGCACTGAGCCGATTGCAAGAAAAACAGGAGCAGATCCTGAGAGAAGAGCAATCAAAGCTACGCGTGTCTGAGGCCCAGACAGCATCTGCTCTGATCGAATCCGGTTCCCAACTTCGAGCCCACGACAAGAAAATACAAGATATGTCACAGGTGCTCTCCTCCCTTGTTGAGAAAATTTCTAATATTGAGACGAAACCGGATGCTGCTTTGCAAATCCTGGAACGCCTTGATGAAAAGGTGTCATACCTTGATGACGCCAAAAAGGGGGAAGAATCGAGGGAAGCTGCTAGGAGAACGAGGCTGGAGCAAGAGAAAGAAATGTTAGCTCCTTTTGAAGACTCCATCACTGCTGATATAGCCTGTATCACATCTCCAAATGTTAGGATATAGGGAGATCGACCAGAATTCCAGGATCCTAAATATCCTTGGAAGAGCCTAGTTCGAAAGCCGCAAGCTATGAACCTCCCGTCCGACCGACAACCTACTGCTGAAGAGATCAAGAACTGGAGGAGAATTGAACTGCTAAGATACTTTGTTGTTCTTATTAGGGATTCCTCATTATTCAACAGATGCAGGACGGTAAAAGAAGCCGCAGAGGAGTTCAAGAAAAGGCTGGAAGATGGAACGCTCCCGTTACAGCTGCAGATGAAGTCAAAGCACAAGAATGGTGACTTGGTTACCCATCCAGAGGATTGGATCCTAGTCTTCGATAAATCATATGAAGGTCGAGCCTTATATCTGAATCGAGACAGGGAAGCACATCAAAACTGGTGGAAGGGTACCAAGAATGATCCTAAAAGGCCATGGAGGCATTAAGACTACAGGAGTTAAATTTCCTTGTATTATAATTTTGTAATCTTATTTTCAGAATAGCAAAATTTTGTACTCCTCATTTTAATATCAATAAAATTTTTGCTTGTCTTGAAAGATTACAACTCGTACTCTACTATGTTAGTATATGTTACAAACACTTAAAATTTATCCTTGCTGTATTCAAATATGAAACTTATCTTAATACATAAGCTGTAAAGAACTTGTCTGCGAACAGTTCATAGTTTAAGTTGTATGTATCTAGAAAACAATGTAAGATTGTGCCTACGCGCCAAACATAAGTTTAATCATGTATCACTCATTTGATAAAAGCTGAACTTGCCTGCGAGCAGTTCTTAGTATTAGGCTATATGCTGAAGACCAGATCATTCGAACAGAAGACCAAGAAGTCTGCCCTCCTTCAAGACGCTAAATGTCAATGTTTTGGCATCATTAAAAATGTTTTTGGATAACATCACTTAGCTTTAAAAATAAAACTTCGAAGGACTTGGAAAATTATCAAAAAGTGGGAAATTGTTGGGATAACAATCCCTGTATCGAGATTGTCAGGACAAAATAATCCCTGTATCGAAAAGATCATGACAGAATGTTTTGACAATATGCCAATCCAGCATACAGCAAGCAGCTGTATCGAAAAGCTGATCAATAGATATCAACCTGTATCGAAGACTTCTCGTAGCCCCAGCATACAGAATCAATCATACAGCAAAGGAGTCCTATAAAGACTAAGTATGGAAGCTGTCTCGAATCGACAATACAGCTATCATTCCATACAGCATCCAAACAAGACAAGAATGAATCTTTGTTATTCACTAAGTCAAAGTCCCATTTGAGAAGATATATTTAAATACTAAAGGATAAAGTATTTAAATATTAAATCATCAGAGATCTTCAATCTAGTGCAAAATCCGGATCGTGTTTTATTCAAACACATCATCCCGTTGGAACGGAATCTTGCTCAACGGATTTATATCAATGGATATATTTCAGAAAGCTATATATATCCCCAGCCTCTGAAGATCTACGACAGACATATGCACACATAGACACAAACAAACGATCGAACGAAGAATGAATATTCAGATCAAACATATCTCCCAAAGCATTCTTCTTTTCTGAAAGAAGAGATATACAGTTCTCAAAACCGTGAACAACACATCATCAGCTAAAAGATCAGAAAGTCAAAGTTGTTGTTCAAATATTGTTCTAAACTTTGAACAAACCCATCAGCCCTGTGTGGGCTGAGAATCCTTGATCTTCCCGAACTGTGTGTGACGGACTTGTATTGAAGAAGACGAAGCTTCGGAACTATGTGTGAAGAAGCCAGTCAAGTGAAAGCTCAAACCAATCTGTGTGAACGGTTGAAGGCTAAAATAATTATATCAATCTGTGTGAACGATATACTGATTAGGTTTGATTATAAATATGTAGTTGTGTACGTAGTATTTATAATAAACTTTTTCACTCCTGTGTGGAGGACCAGTGGACGTAGAGGGGTTTACCTCGAACCACTTTAATTACTGTGTCAATTACCTTCTGCAATTACTGTTTTATTATTTGTGATTATCTTTAAGTATACACTTCATATCTAGTTGTTGTATTTACATCAACTTATTTTGACAAGACTTCCGCTACACACTCAGATTTGAAAACCGTACAGCTTGTTGTTTATAACACTCTCGAAGCTGTATCCTGTATACTTAGTGGCCATCACACACTAACGATACTGGCAGATGCCACTGAACTACCCGGTGAACCCGTTAGCGCACGCTATTCTCAGAAATTAGCGCACGCTAATAACCATTTAGTATAAATAGGACACTTCAGCCCCCAAATCATCATTTTTCTATTTCTTCTCCTCCCTTGGACGACTTTGGGCAATTTTGGGCGATTTGTTTAGATCCCCCCGAGATATCATCATATATCTGTATCTTCAAGCTTCTAGGTTGGATTATTTAACGTTTAATCTTCTCCACCGCTCCAAATCGAGGTAAACTTTGCATAACCCTAGATTTTCGGGATTTGGGGGTTTTCCTTCCGATCTCTTTGATTCATCTTGTTGTTATGGTGGAATATGTCGAGTATGAATTATCTACCTTGGATACATGTTTTCCTACAGATTTATTGGTATATATCCGGAATTATTGAGTATTTGGGATGGTTGATTGTGATTCACCATCTAAGAGTTTTATTGCCGGAATACATGTATCGTGGGTAGTAATTTCGGGTGGATTCCAACTTATTTTCATACCGATGGATTATTGATAGTTGATTACGAACTTGTCTAGGTTCGGAGTTGTCGATTCCTTCAACCTTGGTACCTTGTTGTTTGTACCCTTTTCTCTCATCCATGCAATTTATTCTTGTGAAAGTTATATTCTTAAATGTGAAAAGTAATGCATATGAGTATGAGAGTTATATTCGTTCACTACGAGAGGTCGTAACGAGGCCGAGAAGGGATCCGCGCATTGTCGGGTCCTCGAACATTTGGGTTAGCCACTCAGATATGGCCTGACGAGGCCGAGGAGGGATTCGCGCATTATCGGGTCCACGGTTAATAAGAGAGAAATTATCACTACTGAGATATATTTGGATAATTGCATTTTCCGTAAAATCATTATCATGGCTTTGAAATTGGTGCATGTGCTTTTACATGTAAGGTGTGATGTTTCACTTGTAATACTTGCTCTAACCCCTCTCGTGTGGGGAAAACTCTTTTCTTGTATTTCGGGTTCAAAGAATCCAAACGAGCGAGCACCGAGGTGGTACGATGATGAAGGCGAGGCGTGATACTGTGGCTAATCGTGTTCTCTTTACTTTGAGCATTGCCCCTTTGGACCATTTTATCCTTGTATTAATAGATGGTACTCGAGTACTATAGGAGTTCCTTTCCCGATGGATGTATAACTTTCTTGTTTTTCCTTGTGATCTTTGATGTTGTTTGGTTGGAGGTCCCTTGTATGTCTCGGATTTATTGATTCCTGTGTGGATATTGTGAAATTGGATGTGTTATGTGTGAAAATTAGCCTAGTAGGTCCCAGTCAGGGATTCACGACGCTGTAATATTCTCCAAAAATCTTGGGGTGTTACAGAATGTGGTATCGGAGCTTAAGTTTATAGATACCTAGGCTGTCGGTCTGTTGGGTCTAATTGTATTGTTTCGAGAGCATAATATCATTGCGCTACCGTCATTTCGTACGACTGGTACTCGTAAGTTCCTTATCTCATTTATCTTCTTTATTTCCTCATTGTAATTCGACTACGGGACATGGGAAAATCCATATCCATGATGGGTATGTTACGACTTATACTTATGAGTTTACTTCCCATTTCTCTCTCTAGAATGTCAGCGCGAGAGGACGTGGATGCGGCCATGGTCGTGGCCAAGGCGTGGCGCGGCCGGTGGGGTGGCCATATCCCTCGGCTCTGTAGAAGGCTCGACTATGCCTAATTTGTCGGATTTTGTTCAACCTAGTACCGGTAGCCATCGGGAGCCGTCGTCGGTCAGGAACTTCGAGGAATTACCGGATGTGGGCGTTGCCACTATACCGCAACAAGTGGCAAATAAAGCGGCTCTTTTGACCCAAGTAGTTCGGCACAACCAACCACCTTACGCAACCGACACGGGTAGAGAAATGGTTACAAGATGTGATCCATATGCGTCCTCCCCAGTTTATTGGTGCAAATGATCCGATCGGCTGGGAAGATTGGATTAATGAGATGAACAAAGTCTTTGTGGCCGTAAATTGTCCAGAGGTACATAAGTTGTCAGTTGCTCAGTATTTTCTAACGAGGGACGCTGCTAGTTAGTGGCAGGCAGTCGCACCTCAAGATTGTGTGGTTTCGTGGGACGAGTTTAAGGAATTTATGAAGGCCGAGTTTTGCTCGTGGCTTGTTTGGGAGGCCAGGATTCGAGCCTTTTATGAGGCTAAACCTCAAGATATCCTTGTATGTCAGGCAATCGTTGAATACAACCGTCAGCTCAATCATGTAAAGAGTTATGTGAAAGAAGAGAGAGATAAAATCCATCACTTTGACATGCGGATGAAGCCGAAAGTTCGACGCTATATGTCAGGATTTTCTTGCACCACAATGAAGGAGTATCAAGACAAAGCACTGGCATATGATATGTCCTTCACTAATACCAAAACAACAAGTGAGAGTAAGAAGCAGAAGACCTCCGGAAGGTTTTCTAGTGGTAGAGGTGGCAACCAACGGGGGTATAAGTCAACAAATTATTCAGTCAGTGGATCTTCCCATGCGTCGGGAAGTAAACGGAATTTCAGAGCTGGTACCAGTGTGTCCAATCGGGTCGTCACATGTTTTAATTGTGGCTAGCAAGGTAATCTTAATCGTGATTGCAGTCTACCTCCTTTGAAGTGTTATAATTGCGGCCAGGAAGGCCACAGATCTATGTATTGTGTTGTGTCGAGAATTACACTCTCCGACCGGCGATCGCCTCGGATATCGGGCGACCTAGCCACTACTGAGCGGCCAAGGCAGAACTGCCGACCAGCGACCAGGCAACCTAGCCTTAGCCCCGCAGGCAAGATAAATCGGCCAACCGAAGGTCCCAGGACAAGTCCCGGAGCCGAGCGATCGACATCAAATCCGATCGTCTCTCGGTACTTGGCCACCGACTCCTGGCGACCGACTAGCGGACGATCATCTCTCGGCACTTGCCGACCGACCCTTGGTGACCGACCGATGCCGACCTTCAGCGACTGGCCGATGCTGACCGTCAGTGATCAGCTAGAGATGACCGCATCATGCCGATAGTCATCCAGTCGGCAAAGGCCGAGCCTCTGGACTGAGCCCACATGCAGAGATAAGACAAGATCCGTAATTCACGGATCGTTGACCACATCCTGTCAGCATCCGTCCACCAGCCGACAAGCCCGCCGAAAGTTGTCATTAGGACCGCATGTGACAGTGACCCCGGACGCGTGCTGGCTCCTCATTGGACCGCACAGCTGGCTGCCAGCATCTACCATGGACTTTAGGCGGACTGCCCATGTGACCTTTAGGACGATCGCCCCATTATTATAATGGCCGGAAGACGATTACCCGCTAGGAAACAAGGCTCCTTAGACTCTATATATACAAGGCAGCAGGCACTTGTAAAAGGACCGAAATTCTGGATAAGAGACGAAACTTTTACCACCGGGATTCTTACTCTCTGAACTCTCAGATTCCCATCAAGTCTTACTCCCTAAAAGGCTTCAGAACTTCATTTCCTATGAGATTTCACACAGCACTTGGCTTTCTCCAACTCTTGGCAACAGCTATCTTTCGGTACTTACTTCTCTCGGCCTCTCTCATCGAGCAGACGATCGGTAGGGACGAAGAACACCGAGCTTCGCTCAAGAGCCGGATTAACAGAGTCTTTTTACACTCATTGTATTTAGATTTCTCACATTAATACTTGTATCCACGAATATTTGTATTAATAACATCTCGCGAGAGCATTCAAGCACGGGCCTAACAAAACCGGCAAATCTTGTGTTTATTCATATTCTCTCGGAAGTGCTCCCGCAAATTGTTGTTTGTTGTCCGTCTTCCAGCAGTATTTAATCTTCGGATAAATATTTTGGGCAGCAACAATTGGCGCTAGAAGAAGGGCATCTAACCCTCAAATTTTTATTCCTACCGTCCCGAAGAACACTCACTGTTCTCGGGGCATATACTTGAAGTGACACTCACTGCGCTTCAAAGAAATCTTTCAGAAATCATGTCTTCCGCCTCCGCGTCGAAGAAAGCCGCTGGCCAACCGGTCAAACGCCTCGTTCCGTCCCAGTCCGAGCCACAGCCGATGGTGGAAGGTAGCCGCCGCGGTCAGAGACGCTCGATCCCGTCCCTGGATGGCGGCCCAAGCCTCTCGCTCGATCAGTTTCGAACCAAGGAACAGATCGAAGAGGCCATGGCCGTCCTACAGGAGCGACGGAGTGCTCTCGACGCGCCTCCCGCTATCACCCCCTCGGCCGTCTGCCGGAAGTCCAAGCGGAAGCTCAAGGCATTACTGGCCGAGCGATCGCCAGGAGGCTCTCGTCCGCAAGAAGAGGCGCTCACCAGCCGGGGCACCTCTGTCTTCGATCGCCTGGGCAGTGACCCGTCTTGGCGACCGGGCATCCGGCCTCGGCTACGAGACGACGGAGTTTGAGTCCGTCACCGTGAGCTCGGCCTACCCGACTCCCGCAAGCGGCCAGCCGTCTGGCTCCCCCTCGCCAAATAGCCGAGGTCGGCAGCAGCGGAGTCCGGAGATCGGTACACGATCGCCTCGGCTCCCGCTCCCAAAGCCGATCAGCAAGCGACCGAGCCACGGCGATGGCTGCGATGCAACGTCAGCTCGATGACATGAAGGCGCTCCTGGAATCCAGGGCAGGCGCCATGAAGACGATCGCCGAGCCAAGCGAGCCGCTCGCGATCGACGTCGAGCTCGCCCCCGTGCAGCATAAGATCGCTCCTCCTGAAACACCTTTGTACAAGGGGAGATCAGACCCCCAAATGCACCTGAGCAAGTTCAACATCTACATGACCGGGTGTGGGGCTTCAGACGCGACCAGGTGCCGAATGTTCCCTATGACGCTGGACGACCTCGCCTACCGGTGGTACACCTCATTGCCACCTCGGTCCATTGGCTCCTTTAACCAGCTGGCGCACGTCTTCACGGAGTACTTCGCCACCAGGGTCGCTCGACCAGAAGGTCCCCTTCGCATGATGCAAATCAAGCAGGGAGAAAAAGAGTCCGACTCGGACTACATCGACCGAGTAGATGAGATCATCCTCAACGGTGAGCCCGTAAGCGATGATATCGCCCTCCACTCGGTCCTAGCAGGATTCAATGGCTTTTCGCCTATGTTCAGGCATCTTACGAAGAGCCAACCCACGACCTACGCGACCTTCCGGGCTAGAGCTGCAGATTTTCTGGCCAGGCAAAGGTTTCTTCTTAGCATGTGAGCAGCGCGATCGGCGCCCGATCGACGATCTCCCGCCCGATCGCCGATATCGACCTACGAATAACGCGATCGGCAGCCGAGCGACGATCGCCAGTCTTCCAGCCCGATCGCCGATCATCACACTGCATCACCAAAACCCGGAGGACACGATCGCCATCGACAGTTCACCATTTAACATGATGGACTAAGGCATCAGATCGCCTCCACCACACATCATAAAGCCATGGTCCTGGTAGTCGATGGAACCGGCTTCTTCGGCCATGCAAGGTCCCTTTCGGCCGAGATCGCCCGCCCTTCGTTTAAATACGAGGCCGGCGTAGTCTGAGGGCTCTCCAAAATTAATCAGTGGACACGATCGCCCGCCCTCAAGGTTCACCATCTAAAATGATCTATCCGGACAATGCGACACGTGCCACAACCCCCGTCTCAACGTACACCGTCGAGGTTCGCCATTTTCATGGTGGGCCGAGGTGGAAGCAGAGCTAAACAAGTCGCGGGCGTGGAGTTGAATCATCCGACGCTGCCCCGCGCAAGGACTCCTCTAGATCGAGACCGCACGCCCTTCATTTAAATACGAGGCGAGGCGCAGCCTAACAGAGGACCCTCACAATAAAGTGAGTCACGAGACACTCAATGTCTTCGCGCACCAAGACACGGTCATGGAGTCCGTCCATCGAACTCCGAGACTGTGCACGATTCCTCAGCGACGAAACAATCAAGTTTCTACGAGGGATCGACCAATGTTGTTTTTTGCAGGTACAAGACCAAAAGATAGCTAGCCAATCGACCATGATAGTCCAAGTCCGAATCCAAAGTCGGCTCAACAGTTCGCCCGTCCTCATCTTACACGATCGCCAGCAAGAACCACCTCGCCCTGTGTCTTCAACATCGGAGCAAGCTGGGGGGCAATTGTTGTGTCGAGAATTACACTCTCCGACCGGCAATCGCCTCGGAGATCGGGTGACCTAGCCACTACCGAGCGGCCAAGGCAGAACTGCCGACCAGCGACCAGGCGACCTAGCCTTAGCCCCGCAGGCAAGATAAATCGGCCAACCGAAGGTCCCAGGACAAGTCCCGGAGCCGAGCGATCGACATCAAATCCGATCGTCTCTCGGTACTTGGCGACCGACTCCTGGCAACCGAATAGCGGACGATCATCTCTCGGCACTTGCCGACCAACCCTTTGTGACCAACCGATGCCGAACTTCAGCGACTGGCCGATGCGGACCCTCAGTGACCAGTTAGAGACGACCGCATCATGCCGATAGTCATCCAATCGGCAAAGGACGAGCCTCTGGACTGAGCCCACGTGTAGAGCCGAGACAAGATCCACAATTCACGGATCGTTGACCACAGCCTGTCAGCATCCGTCCACCAGCCGACAAGCCCGCCGAAAGTTGTCAGTAGGACCGCCTGTGACAGTGACCCCGGACGCGTGCTGGCTCCTCATTGGACCGCACAGCTGGCTGCCAGCATCTACCATGGACTTTAGGCGGACTGCCCATGTGACCTTTAGGACGATCGCCCCATTATTATAATGGCCGGAAGACGATCGCCCGCTAGGAAATAAGGCTCCTCAGCCTCTATATATACAAGGCAGCAGGCACTTGTAAAAGGACCAAAATTCTGGAGAAGAGACGGAACTTTTACCACCGGGATTCTTACTCTCTGAACTCTCGGATTCCCATCGAGTCTTACTCCCTAAAAGGCTTCAGAACTTCATTTCCCACGAGATTTCACACAGCACTTGGCTTTCTCCAACTCTTGGCAACAGCTATCTTTCGGTACTTACTTCTCTCGGCCTCTCTCATCGAGCAGACGATCGGCAGGGATGAAGAACACCGAGCTTCGCTCAAGAGCCGGATTAACAGAGTCTTTTTACACTCATTGTATTTAGACTTCTCACATTAATACTTGTATCCACGAATATTTGTATTAATAACATCTCGCGAGAGCATTCAAGCCCGGGCCTAACAAACCCGGCAAATCTTGTGTTTATTCATATTCTCTCGGAAGTGCTCCCACAAATTGTTGTTTGTTGTCCGTCTTCCAGTAGTATTTAATCTTCGGATAAATATTTTGGGCAGCAACATATTTTACGGAAGAGGAAAAGACACTTAGGGCTCAAGCATCAGTTCCTACGCCTGGAGAATCGAGTGTTAATCAGAAATCATCCATGGGTCAGCCATCCCAGAGTTACAGTCGGGGCAGAGGCCGGGGTCAGTCCATTAGAGGGGGAGCCCCCAGTGCTGGTTCGGTACAACATCATGTCTATGAGATGATGGGAAGCTGATGATCCAGAGGCTACTGTGGCCACATGTATCGTTTATCTTTTATCTATTCCAGTTAGGGTGTTTTTTTGAATCCGGTGCTTCTCATTCTTTCATCTATTTAGATTGTATGCATCGCTTGAATATTGAGTGTTTGTCCGCTTGTGAACCATTTGTGGTTAAAATGCCTAGCAGGGATAGAATCGTGGGGAATAAGGAAGTTAGAGACTGTCCGGTAATAATCGTAGAAAGAGTGTGGCTTTCGAATTTGATCATCGTGGATATCATTGATGAATATTTGATCCTTGGCGAAGACTGGCTTGATAGACACAGAGCGGTAATGAATTATCGCACGAAGGTCATATCGATGTTGGCCGAAGATGGTACCGAGCATTCATTTATGGGGTGCAAGAGGGGATGTCATAAATTCATAATTAGCGCCATGAAGGCGTCAAAACTTATTAGAGAAGGCTGTGTTGGGTATTGGTATTATGCTGCGAAAGTAGAGGATGGAAAAGTCGAACTTTCCCCAATTCCTGTAGTAAATGAATTCCCGGATGTTTTTCCAGATGATTTACTGGTACTACCACCGAAGCCTGAGGTTGAGTTTACAATTGATTTAAAATCAAGTGTAACCCCGATTTTTAAGGCACCGTACCATATGGCACCTTCAGAAATGCAAGAGTAGAAAAGACAATTGGGAGAGTTGTTGGATAAAGGGTATATTAGACCTAGCGCTTCACCTAGGGGTGCAGCGGTCTTGTTCGTAATAAAGATAGATGGTTCACTGCGTCTGTGTATCGATTATCGGGAGTTAAACAAAGTGACCATTAACAATAAATACCCTTTTCCGCGTATCGATGATTTGTTTAATCAATTATAGGGAGCTGCGGTGTTCTCGAAAATCGACTTGAGGGGGTATTATCAGGTTCAGATAAAGGAATCCGACATTCCTAAAACCGCTTTCCGTACAAGGTACGGGCATTATGAGTTTGTGGTTATGCCTTTTAGATTAACCACCGCACCGGTGATATTTATGCAGTTGATGAATAAGATATTTATTGAGCATCTTGATAATTGTGTAGTCGTTTTCATCGAAGATATTTTGGTCTATTCTCTTGATGATGAGGAACATGCTCGGCATTTGCGATTAGTGATGGAAATTTTGTGGACTCAGCATCTCTATGCAAAGTTTTCTAAGTGTGAATTTTGGTTGAGGGTGTAATGCCCGGATACTTAATGTGTATTTATCCTGTATTCGATCTTGTAAGATTCGACTTTGTGACGTATTAATCGATGATCAGTTTCCCGTATTCGTATCCCTACGTTTTCGTATTCTTTGCCATGCACGCATGCATAACTCTGCACGTCCTTACGCACGCTAAAACATAAGCTTAACGCACGCTACGTGTAATACCCGGTTGTAATTCAGTCATTATCATTTCAGTAAATTTCATTCGGTAATTGTCACTATGTAGTTTTTCACTTGATAATAATCTTTCATCTGTATTCACCGTTCGGAATAACTTCGAGTTGTGTATCGATGTTGTTCATTGTTTCAACCTTACTCGGGAAACGAGACAAGAGTATCATCTCGATTGTTGTAATTGATTCATTAGCCGATGTTGACGTTGGAGTTCATGTCATTTCTAATCTCCTTATTGTTCAAATTGTGTTTTTGTTGGGCGAACCCCAGAAATTAGCGCACGCTAATAACCATTTAGTATAAATAGGACACTTCAGCCCCCAAATCATCATTTTTCTATTTCTTCTCCTCCCTTGGACGACTTTGGGCAATTTTGGGCGATTTGTTTAGATCCCCCCGAGATATCATCATATATCTGTATCTTCAAGCTTCTAGGTTGGATTATTTAACGTTTAATCTTCTCCACCGCTCCAAATCGAGGTAAACTTTGCATAACCCTAGATTTTCGGGATTTGGGGGTTTTCCTTCCGATCTCTTTGATTCATCTTGTTGTTATGGTGGAATATGTCGAGTATGAATTATCTACCTTGGATACATGTTTTCCTACAGATTTATTGGTATATATCCGGAATTATTGAGTATTTGGGATGGTTGATTGTGATTCACCATCTAAGAGTTTTATTGCCGGAATACATGTATCGTGGGTAGTAATTTCGGGTGGATTCCAACTTATTTTCATACCGATGGATTATTGATAGTTGATTACGAACTTGTCTAGGTTCGGAGTTGTCGATTCCTTCAACCTTGGTACCTTGTTGTTTGTACCCTTTTCTCTCATCCATGCAATTTATTCTTGTGAAAGTTATATTCTTAAATGTGAAAAGTAATGCATATGAGTATGAGAGTTATATTCGCTCACTACGAGAGGTCGTAACGAGGCCGAGAAGGGATCCGCGCATTGTCGGGTCCTCGAACATTTGGGTTAGCCACTCAGATATGGCCTGACGAGGCCGAGGAGGGATTCGCGCATTATCGGGTCCACGGTTAATAAGAGAGAAATTATCACTACTGAGATATATTTGGATAATTGCATTTTCCGTAAAATCATTATCATGGCTTTGAAATTGGTGCATGTGCTTTTACATGTAAGGTGTGATGTTTCACTTGTAATACTTGCTCTAACCCCTCTCGTGTGGGGAAAACTCTTTTCTTGTATTTCGGGTTCAAAGAATCCAAACGAGCGAGCACCGAGGTGGTACGATGATGAAGGCGAGGCGTGATACTGTGGCTAATCGTGTTCTCTTTACTTTGAGCATTGCCCCTTTGGACCATTTTATCCTTGTATTAATAGATGGTACTCGAGTACTATAGGAGTTCCTTTCCCGATGGATGTATAACTTTCTTGTTTTTCCTTGTGATCTTTGATGTTGTTTGGTTGGAGGTCCCTTGTATGTCTCGGATTTATTGATTCCTGTGTGGATATTGTGAAATTGGATGTGTTATGTGTGAAAATTAGCCTAGTAGGTCCCAGTCAGGGATTCACGACGCTGTAATATTCTCCAAAAATCTTGGGGTGTTACAGAATGTGGTATCGGAGCTTAAGTTTATAGATACCTAGGCTGTCGGTCTGTTGGGTCTAATTGTATTGTTTCGAGAGCATAATATCATTGCGCTACCGTCATTTCGTACGACTGGTACTCGTAAGTTCCTTATCTCATTTATCTTCTTTATTTCCTCATTGTAATTCGACTACGGGACATGGGAAAATCCATATCCATGATGGGTATGTTACGACTTATACTTATGAGTTTACTTCCCATTTCTCTCTCTAGAATGTCAACTGGCAGAGGACGTGGATGCGGCCATGGTCGTGGCCAAGGGCGTGGCGCAGCCGGTGGGGTGGCCATATCCCTCAGCTCTGTAGAAGGCTCGACTATGCCTAATTTGTCGGATTTTGTTCAACCTAGTACCGGTAGCCATCAGGAGCCGTCGTCCAGTCCGGGAACTTCTGCAGGGAATTACCCGGATGTGGGCGTTGCCACTATACTGCAACAAGTGGCAAATAAACTGGCTCTTTTGACCCAAGTAGTTCGGCACAACCAACCACCTTCTGCAACCGACACTGGGGTAGAGAAATGGTTACAAGATGTGATCCATATGCGTCCTCCCCAGTTTATTGGTGCAAATGATCCGATCGGCTGGGAAGATTGGATTAATGAGATGAACAAAGTCTTTGTGGCCGTAAATTGTCCAGAGGTACATAAGTTGTCAGTTGCTCAGTATTTTCTAACGAGGGACGCTGCTAGTTAGTGGCAGGCAGTCGCACCTCAAGATTGTGTGGTTTCGTGGGACGAGTTTAAGGAATTTATGAAGGCCGAGTTTTGCTCGTGGCTTGTTTGGGAGGCCAGGATTCGAGCCTTTTATGAGGCTAAACCTCAAGATATCCTTGTATGTCAGGCAATCGTTGAATACAACCGTCAGCTCAATCATGTAAAGAGTTATGTGAAAGAAGAGAGAGATAAAATCCATCACTTTGACATGCGGATGAAGCCGAAAGTTCGACGCTATATGTCAGGATTTTCTTGCACCACAATGAAGGAGTATCAAGACAAAGCACTGGCATATGATATGTCCTTCACTAATACCAAAACAACAAGTGAGAGTAAGAAGCAGAAGACCTCCGGAAGGTTTTCTAGTGGTAGAGGTGGCAACCAACGGGGGTATAAGTCAACAAATTATTCAGTCAGTGGATCTTCCCATGCGTCGGGAAGTAAACGGAATTTCAGAGCTGGTACCAGTGTGTCCAATCGGGTCGTCACATGTTTTAATTGTGGCTAGCAAGGTAATCTTAATCGTGATTGCAGTCTACCTCCTTTGAAGTGTTATAATTGCGGCCAGGAAGGCCACAGATCTATGTATTGTGTTGTGTCGAGAATTACACTCTCCGACCGGCGATCGCCTCGGATATCGGGCGACCTAGCCACTACTGAGCGGCCAAGGCAGAACTGCCGACCAGCGACCAGGCAACCTAGCCTTAGCCCCGCAGGCAAGATAAATCGGCCAACCGAAGGTCCCAGGACAAGTCCCGGAGCCGAGCGATCGACATCAAATCCGATCGTCTCTCGGTACTTGGCCACCGACTCCTGGCGACCGACTAGCGGACGATCATCTCTCGGCACTTGCCGACCGACCCTTGGTGACCGACCGATGCCGACCTTCAGCGACTGGCCGATGCTGACCGTCAGTGATCAGCTAGAGATGACCGCATCATGCCGATAGTCATCCAGTCGGCAAAGGCCGAGCCTCTGGACTGAGCCCACATGCAGAGATAAGACAAGATCCGTAATTCACGGATCGTTGACCACATCCTGTCAGCATCCGTCCACCAGCCGACAAGCCCGCCGAAAGTTGTCATTAGGACCGCATGTGACAGTGACCCCGGACGCGTGCTGGCTCCTCATTGGACCGCACAGCTGGCTGCCAGCATCTACCATGGACTTTAGGCGGACTGCCCATGTGACCTTTAGGACGATCGCCCCATTATTATAATGGCCGGAAGACGATTACCCGCTAGGAAACAAGGCTCCTTAGACTCTATATATACAAGGCAGCAGGCACTTGTAAAAGGACCGAAATTCTGGATAAGAGACGAAACTTTTACCACCGGGATTCTTACTCTCTGAACTCTCAGATTCCCATCAAGTCTTACTCCCTAAAAGGCTTCAGAACTTCATTTCCTATGAGATTTCACACAGCACTTGGCTTTCTCCAACTCTTGGCAACAGCTATCTTTCGGTACTTACTTCTCTCGGCCTCTCTCATCGAAAGCGACGATCGGTAGGGACGAAGAACACCGAGCTTCGCTCAAGAGCCGGATTAACAGAGTCTTTTTACACTCATTGTATTTAGATTTCTCACATTAATACTTGTATCCACGAATATTTGTATTAATAACATCTCGCGAGAGCATTCAAGCACGGGCCTAACAAAACCGGCAAATCTTGTGTTTATTCATATTCTCTCGGAAGTGCTCCCGCAAATTGTTGTTTGTTGTCCGTCTTCCAGCAGATTTAATCTTCGGATAAATATTTTGGCGGCAACAATTGGCGCTAGAAGAAGGGCATCTAACCCTCAAATTTTTATTCTACCGTCCCAAGAACACTCACTGTTCTCGGGCATATACTTGAAGTGACACTCATGCGCTTCAAAGAAATCTTTCGTAAATCATGTCTTCCGCCTCGCGTCGAAGAAAGCCGGCCAATGGCCAAACGCCTGTTCCGTCCCAGCCCGAGCCACGGCCGATGGTGGAAGGTAGCCGCCGCGGTCGAGACGCCGATCCCGTCTCGGATGGCGGCCCAAGCCTCTCGCTCGATCGGCCAACCAAGGAACAGATCGAAGAGGCCATGGCCGTCCCACAGAGCGACGGAGTGCTCTCGACGCGCCTCCCGCTATCACCCCCTCGGCCGTCTGCCGGAAGTCCAAGCGGAAGCTCAAGGCATTATCGCCGAGCGATCGCCGAGGCTCTCGTCCGCAAGAAGAGGCGCTCACCACCGGGCACCTCTGTCTCGATCGCCGGGCGGTGACCCGTCTTGGCGACCGGGCGTCCGGCCCCAGCTACGAGACGACGGAGTTTGAGTCCGTCACCGTGAGCTCGGCCTACCCGACTCCCGAAGCGGCCACCTGCTCCCCCTCGCCAAATAGCCGAGGTCGGCAGCAGCGAGTCCGAGATCGGTACACGATCGCCTCGGCTCCCGCTCCCAAAGCCGATCGGCAAGCGACCGAGCCACGGCGATGCAACGTCGCGATGCTCGATGACATGAAGGCGCTCCTGGAATCTGTGGCAGCGCCATGAAGACGATCGCGAGCCAAGCGAGCCGCTCGCGATCGACGCCGAGCTCGCCCCGTGCGGCATAAGATCGCTCCTCCGAAACACCTTTGTACAAGGGGAGATCGAGACCCCCAAATGCACTCCGAGCAAGTTCAACATCTACATGACCGGTGTGGGGCTTCGACGCGACCAGTGCCGAATGTTCCCTATGACGCTGGACGACCTCGCCACCGGTGGTACACCTCATTGCCACCTCGGTCCATTGGCTCCTTTAACCAGCTGGCTCACGTCTTCACGGAGTACTTCGCCACCAGTGTCGCTCGACCAGAAGGTCCCCTTCGCATGATGCAAATCAAGCAGGGAGAAAAAGAGTCCGACTCGGACTACATCGACCGAGTAGATGAGATCATCCTCAACGGTGAGCCCGTAAGCGATGATATCGCCCTCCACTCGGTCCTAGCAGGATTCAATGGCTTTTCGCCTATGTTCAGGCATCTTACGAAGAGCCAACCCACGACCTACGCGACCTTCCGGGCTAGAGCTGCAGATTTTCTGGCCAGGCAAAGGTTTCTTCTTAGCATGTGAGCAGCGCGATCGGCGCCCGATCGACGATCTCCCGCCCGATCGCCGATATCGACCTACGAATAACGCGATCGGCAGCCGAGCGACGATCGCCAGTCTTCCAGCCCGATCGCCGATCATCACACTGCATCACCAAAACCCGGAGGACACGATCGCCATCGACAGTTCACCATTTAACATGATGGACTAAGGCATCAGATCGCCTCCACCACACATCATAAAGCCATGGTCCTGGTAGTCGATGGAACCGGCTTCTTCGGCCATGCAAGGTCCCTTTCGGCCGAGATCGCCCGCCCTTCGTTTAAATACGAGGCCGGCGTAGTCTGAGGGCTCTCCAAAATTAATCAGTGGACACGATCGCCCGCCCTCAAGGTTCACCATCTAAAATGATCTATCCGGACAATGCGACACGTGCCACAACCCCCGTCTCAACGTACACCGTCGAGGTTCGCCATTTTCATGGTGGGCCGAGGTGGAAGCAGAGCTAAACAAGTCGCGGGCGTGGAGTTGAATCATCCGACGCTGCCCCGCGCAAGGACTCCTCTAGATCGAGACCGCACGCCCTTCATTTAAATACGAGGCGAGGCGCAGCCTAACAGAGGACCCTCACAATAAAGTGAGTCACGAGACACTCAATGTCTTCGCGCACCAAGACACGGTCATGGAGTCCGTCCATCGAACTCCGAGACTGTGCACGATTCCTCAGCGACGAAACAATCAAGTTTCTACGAGGGATCGACCAATGTTGTTTTTTGCAGGTACAAGACCAAAAGATAGCTAGCCAATCGACCATGATAGTCCAAGTCCGAATCCAAAGTCGGCTCAACAGTTCGCCCGTCCTCATCTTACACGATCGCCAGCAAGAACCACCTCGCCCTGTGTCTTCAACATCGGAGCAAGCTGGGGGGCAATTGTTGTGTCGAGAATTACACTCTCCGACCGGCAATCGCCTCGGAGATCGGGTGACCTAGCCACTACCGAGCGGCCAAGGCGAGCTGAGCCGGCGACTGTGCGACCTAGCCTTAGCCCCGCAGTAAGATAAATCGGCCAACCGAAGGTCCCAGGACAAGTCCCGGAGCCGAGCGATCGACATCAAATCCGATCGTCTCTCGGTACTTGGCGACCGACTCCTGGCAACCGAATAGCGGACGATCATCTCTCGGCACTTGCCGACCAACCCTTTGTGACCAACCGATGCCGAACTTCAGCGACTGGCCGATGCGGACCCTCAGTGACCAGTTAGAGACGACCGCATCATGCCGATAGTCATCCAATCGGCAAAGGACGAGCCTCGGATCGAGCCCACGTGTAGAGCCGAGACAAGATCCACAATTCACGGATCGTTGACCACAGCCTGTCAGCATCCGTCCACCAGCCGACAAGCCCGCCGAAAGTTGTCAGTAGGACCGCCTGTGACAGTGACCCCGGACGCGTGCTGGCTCCTCATTCGACCGCACACTGGCCGCCAAAGATCTACCATGGACTTTAGGCGATCGCCCATGTGACCTTTAGACGATCGCCCCATTATTATAATGGCTAAGACGATCGCCCGCTAGGAAATAAGGCTCCTCAGCCTCTATATATACAAGGCAGCAGGCACTTGTAAAAGGACCAAAATTCTGGAGAAGAGACGGAACTTTTACCACCGGGATTCTTACTCTCTGAACTCTCGGATTCCCATCGAGTCTTACTCCCTAAAAGGCTTCAGAACTTCATTTCCCACGAGATTTCACACAGCACTTGGCTTTCTCCAACTCTTGGCAACAGCTATCTTTCGGTACTTACTTCTCTCGGCCTCTCTCATCGAGCAGACGATCGGCAGGGATGAAGAACACCGAGCTTCGCTCAAGAGCCGGATTAACAGAGTCTTTTTACACTCATTGTATTTAGACTTCTCACATTAATACTTGTATCCACGAATATTTGTATTAATAACATCTCGCGAGAGCATTCAAGCCCGGGCCTAACAAACCCGGCAAATCTTGTGTTTATTCATATTCTCTCGGAAGTGCTCCCACAAATTGTTGTTTGTTGTCCGTCTTCCAGTAGTATTTAATCTTCGGATAAATATTTTGGGCAAGAACATATTTTACTAAGAGGAAAAGACACTTAGGGCTCAAGCATCAGTTCCTACGCTGGAGAATCGAGTGTTAATCGAAATCATCCATGGGTCAGCCATCCCAGAGTTACTGTCGGGGCAGAGGCAGTCACCCATTAGAGGGGAGCCCCAGGTCTTGGTTCGGTACAACATCATGTCTATGAGATGATGGGAAGCTGATGATCCAGAGGCTACTGTGGCCACATGTATCGTTTATCTTTTATCTATTCCAGTTAGGGTGTTTTTTTGAATCCGGTGCTTCTCATTCTTTCATCTATTTAGATTGTATGCATCGCTTGAATATTGAGTGTTTGTCCGCTTGTGAACCATTTGTGGTTAAAATGCCTAGCAGGGATAGAATCGTGGGGAATAAGGAAGTTAGAGACTGTCCGGTAATAATCGTAGAAAGAGTGTGGCTTTCGAATTTGATCATCGTGGATATCATTGATGAATATTTGATCCTTGGCGAAGACTGGCTTGATAGACACAGAGCGGTAATGAATTATCGCACGAAGGTCATATCGATGTTGGCCGAAGATGGTACCGAGCATTCATTTATGGGGTGCAAGAGGGGATGTCATAAATTCATAATTAGCGCCATGAAGGCGTCAAAACTTATTAGAGAAGGCTGTGTTGGGTATTGGTATTATCATTGAAAGTAGAGGATGGAAAAGTCGAACTTTCCCCAATTCCTGTAGTAAATGAATTCCCGGATGTTTTTCCAGATGATTTACTGGTACTACCACCGAAGCCTGAGGTTGAGTTTACAATTGATTTAAAATCAAGTGTAACCCCGATTTTTAAGGCACCGTACCATATGGCACCTTCAGAAATGCAAGAGTAGAAAAGACAATTGGGAGAGTTGTTGGATAAAGGGTATATTAGACCTAGCGCTTCACCTAGGGGTGCAGCGGTCTTGTTCGTAATAAAGATAGATGGTTCACTGCGTCTGTGTATCGATTATCGGGAGTTAAACAAAGTGACCATTAACAATAAATACCCTTTTCCGCGTATCGATGATTTGTTTAATCAATTATAGGGAGCTGCGGTGTTCTCGAAAATCGACTTGAGGGGGTATTATCAGGTTCAGATAAAGGAATCCGACATTCCTAAAACCGCTTTCCGTACAAGGTACGGGCATTATGAGTTTGTGGTTATGCCTTTTAGATTAACCACCGCACCGGTGATATTTATGCAGTTGATGAATAAGATATTTATTGAGCATCTTGATAATTGTGTAGTCGTTTTCATCGAAGATATTTTGGTCTATTCTCTTGATGATGAGGAACATGCTCGGCATTTGCGATTAGTGATGGAAATTTTGTGGACTCAGCATCTCTATGCAAAGTTTTCTAAGTGTGAATTTTGGTTGAGGGTGTAATGCCCGGATACTTAATGTGTATTTATCCTGTATTCGATCTTGTAAGATTCGACTTTGTGACGTATTAATCGATGATCAGTTTCCCGTATTCGTATCCCTACGTTTTCGTATTCTTTGCCATGCACGCATGCATAACTCTGCACGTCCTTACGCACGCTAAAACATAAGCTTAACGCACGCTACGTGTAATACCCGGTTGTAATTCAGTCATTATCATTTCAGTAAATTTCATTCGGTAATTGTCACTATGTAGTTTTTCACTTGATAATAATCTTTCATCTGTATTCACCGTTCGGAATAACTTCGAGTTGTGTATCGATGTTGTTCATTGTTTCAACCTTACTCGGGAAACGAGACAAGAGTATCATCTCGATTGTTGTAATTGATTCATTAGCCGATGTTGACGTTGGAGTTCATGTCATTTCTAATCTCCTTATTGTTCAAATTGTGTTTTTGTTGGGCGAACCCTTGTAATCATTGCTTGGAACCACCGTTTTGGGGTTTCCATACTTCCATTTCGTATTATTGTTTCCCAAATATTGATTCATATTGCTTTTATTCTCTTCCCGGATCATTTTTCATCATTTTAGGACCCAAGGGGGGTGTGGGCTGCGGCACAAGGAGTGTACGCCGCGGCACACACATTTTCCAGTTTTGGACGAGCAGCCTATACCGAGGGCCGCGGCTCATGCCGACAGGTCCGTGGCACACTGCCGCGGCACACTCGTCCGGGCCACGGCACACTCTTGTTGCAATTTTTGGCCAACCCGTCTGTACCGAGGGCCGCGGCTCATGCCGACAGGGCCGCGGCACACTGCCGAGTTACTGCCGCGGCACACTCGTCCGGGCCGCACGCCGCGATCACGGGGCGCTGGCCTCGTGCCGCGGCACACACTGCCGGCCGCTGCACACGGCAATACTATAATTCCAGTTTTTGTGCGGATCAACTCATTTTTTCCCATTTCTTCAACCTATACGAGAGAGAGGGCTTGAGGGGGGAGACTTTCCATCGTCTATCACTTGAGTGTTTGATTTTCTTCATCTCCTTTCGATCGTGAAGCTCGGATAGTCGATCTAACGCGTGTTCTTCGGATCAAAGTGCTTGGATCTTCAAGAGGTAATTTCTTCAACATCTTGGATTTCGATTTTGTATTGAGTTATGATGTTTTGGATGTTAAGATCATGTTATATGAAGTGATATACGTATTATTGTGAATATGTTTGAGTATTCATTGGATTATTGAAGAATTATTCAAGAACACTTTGGATATTGAGTTGGATTTGGGGGTTTTCGATTAATCATTGTTGTAATCAGGAATTTGAATATTCATATTGGATTATTGATCATATTGAAGATGTTTTGTTGGTTTGAAACACTTCTTGGGGATTTGATGTTGGTATTATTGAAGTTTGGTTGTAAACAATCGAAGTTTGGCCACAACGTGTTCGATATAATGCCCCAATGAACTTGGTTTAGTCGTATCGACGTTTTAAGTTCGTTATATTCGTGTTTGATTCGTATGTTGAACGGATTGTTGGTAATTGTGTTATTCAAGGTTGTTCGAGCGACCGATATCTCAATTGGGACGTTGTTCGTGGAAGGATAATTGTCACCGGTGTTGTGTAAGTTGATTCTTCCTCGGTTAAAAGGATATTCATTCCTTTTGTTGTTGTTCATTCATAATCATACTCATTCATCATTGTATTAACCGTATTGAGACTTGTAATTGTCGAATAATCACTTCATTCACGAGGAACGACGGTTCCAGTCATTTCATTGAGTTATCAATCACGTCACTATTATTTTCATCTCGGTGAGTCATTCTTGGCCTTGTCAAATTATTATTCATTGATTTTCATTGTGGTCATTCTCGTTCATATGACCTTCTGGGTTCATATTGCGTGGCCGGGTGTGGTTGTGTGGAATTTTTAGTCGGGCACACGATGGTCATGTATTGGGTTCACCGATACATTGGACCGTGCACACGGTAACGCTTACCTCCGTGAGACTAATTAGGTACAAGGACCGGTGTGTCCGGTCATTCGTCTTGTACACTTGCACAGAAGATTACGGGCGTACTATGATACTCATCTTTAGCGTAATTCATAACTAAGGATATTTCATAACTTCAGATATATCATGATTGTGCATTTTCAACCGTTGAGGAATATTGTTCTGTGTAACTGGCCCCGTTGGGGGATTTTGTTTTCAGGTCACGGCAAGGCAAAGGCACGGGAAGAGCATGTTCACGGCGAGGAGTCCCAGTGATACTAGTAGGGGCCCCCAGTCATCCCAGCCATCCCATTTTCTTTCAGTCATCCTTGTCTTTCTTCATATGTATTTCCGCTGCAAAATTCCGTTTGAGATGTTTATTTACTCAGGGTGGTGTATTTTATCTTCATATAAAATATACTAGTATTAGATTGTCCAGTGTATTGTACTTAAGCTCCTCATCGAAGTATTTGGTAATATAATGTGGTTCGGTACTACAATTATATTATTTAATTCATCAGTTTTCATTCGCCTGGTGGGTCCCAGTTGGGGGTCCACTGTAACACCCCAAACTAGGCGGATATTACGGTCTGCGTGGATCACAGTAGGACCCACCAGCGAATGAAAATGATGAATTAAATAATATAATTGTAGTACCGAACCACATTATATTACCAAATACTCCGATGAGGAGTTTAAGTACATTACACCAGACAAAACAATACTAGTATATTTTATATGGAGATAAAATACACCACCTGAATAAATGAACATCTCAAACGGAATTTTGCAATGAAAAGTACAAATGACAGAATAATCAAATGACTTAAATGATCAAACAAACGGAATGACTGGGGCCCCTACTAGTATCATCGGGACTCATCGCCGCCAACATGCTCTTACCGTGCCTTTGCCTTGCCGTGACTGAAACAAAATCCCCAACGGGCCGCCATACGTAACAACAATCCTCAAGGGTTGAAATTACACAATCATGAATTAATCAAGTTATGAAATGTCCTTAGTTATGAATTACGCCAAGAGGAGTATCATAGTACGCCCGTAGTGTTCTCGTGCGAGTGTACAAGACGAATGACCGACACACCCGCCCTGTACCTAATTAATCTCACGGTGTAACGCTTTCCGTGTGCACGGTCCAATGTATCGGTGAACCCAATACATAACCATCGTGTGCCCGACTAAAAATTCCACACACCACACCCGCCACGCAATATGAACCCTAAGGTCACATGAACGAATGACCATGATGAATATCAATGAATAATAATTAGACAAGGCCAAGATGACTCACCGATATGAAAGTAATAGTGACGTGATTGATAACCCAATGAAATGATTTGGAACCGTCGTTCCTCGTGAATGAAATGATTATTCGACAATTACAAGTCTCAAAATGATTAATATTATGATGAATGAATTATGATTATGAGCAATCAACAACAAAAAGGAATGAGTATCCTTTTAACCGAGTAAGAATCAACTTACTCAATACCGATGAAGAATGTCCGTCCACGAACAACGTCCTAAGGGAAACACCGGTCGCTCGAACAACCTTGAATAACAATAATTACCAACAATCGTTCAATACATGTATCAAGCAACAAAACACGACTAACCCAAAGGTCAAAACAACGATAATCAAACTCATAGGCATTCCAACGAATACATAACCGACCATACAACTTCGAAAATATCCAATCCCGAATATGTCGAAACCAACACCAAATTGAGTATTTCGAACCAACAAAACACTTCAATGATATCAATAATCCATTAGGAATCCATAATTCATGATTACAACAACATCAATCGGAAAATCCCCAATTAACCGAAGTCAACCCCAAGGGTTCTTGAAATAATTCCGAAAATAATCACTAAATCCGTAGGAATATATTTATCGAAGGTAGATAATCCATAACTAACATATTCCAATGATAATCCAAGCTTACACGAAGAAATCGGAAGGAAAACCCAAAAATCCGAAATTCTAGATCCAAGAATTTAATACCTTTGATTCGATGTTTTGGAGGTGATGAAGTGATGATTAATCCAACTCAAAGACTTGAAGATGATGATTGATGATTACACCTTGAAGGATAATCTCAAAATCGCCCAAATCGCCAAGAACCGACGAGAGAAGGAGATTAGAATGATAAATGACGAACTCTGACTAAACTGTCCAATTTATAGTCAGTCCAGGTTAGCGTGCGCTAGCCCTAATGCGTAGCGTGCGCTAACGGGAAATTTGGGTATTCCAGTACCCACTGTCCGAAAACGGTAGCGCGCGCTACGTACCTTTTTGTAGCGTGCGCTACGACCATATCATTAGCGTGCGTTAATGCTCATAGTTAGCGTGCGCTAACGAATAATTTGATGCCCAGTACTGGAATCCAGAAACTGCCTGTCCTCTGATCTGACCTCGATAGCGTGCGCTACAACCAACGATTAGCGCGCGCTAAAACATCGATTGCGTACGCTAAATATCACGCATAGCGTGCGCTATGAATTACTCCACTGCAGTCCAGTAGCCTCTGCACTCAACCTGATATCTCCTTAGCGCGCGCTACACCACATATTGGCGTGCGCTACTACAACTCACTAGCGCGCGCTACTTACCATTCGTAGCGTGCGCTGCCTAACTCACTGCGGTCCGGTACCTTGGAGCAGCCTGTGGCAATTCCTAGCGTGCGCTAAAGCTGAGTGGTAGCGTGCGCTACCTATACCCAATTAGCGTACGCTAAAAGGAGTACGTAGCGTGCGCTACCCCTCACGCAAAGCTCGCAACGAAAATGACAATGATGATAAACACGGCACGAAACTCCAATCAGATTAATGATGAATGACGATTGATGCACGATACAATTACTCTGAATGATGAATACCATGACTGAATCTGAGTGACAAATGATCAATAATGAGTGAAATTACTGAATGATAAATACCGAATGATAATTACTGAGTGATAATTACTGAATTACAACTGGGTATTACATACACCCCCCCTTAAAAGAGTTTCGTCCTCGAAACTAAGGGTCAAACAACTCTGGATAACTCTCCCGCATACTATCCTCGGTTTCCCAAGTAGCCTCTTCGACTCCGTGTCTACACCACTGAATTTTAACCAAAGGAATCGTCTTATTCCTCAACTGTTTGATTCGTCGTTCTAAAACTCGCATAGGACGCTCCTCATATGAATGATCGTCGGCGATCTCGATTTCGTTGAACTGAAGTATGTGACTCGGGTCGGCAACATACTTCCGCAACTGAGAGACGTGAAACACATTATGAATTCGGCTCAACGCCGGAGGTAAAGCCAATCGATAAGCTAACTCGCCTACTCGATCCAAAATCTCAAACGGTCCAATGAATCTCGGACTCAACTTTCCCCTCTTCCCAAAACGGAAGATACCACGACTCGGGGATACCTTGACCAACACATGGTCACCAGCCTCGAACTCTAATGGTCGACGACGGTTATCTGCATATGATTTCGCCGACTCGAAATACAACAAACGACTCGATCAAAGCTACCTTCTCACGGCGGCTATAAGCATATCGGGCTCGGTGCCCAATGATTCCGATAAGTCGTCCCAACACAACGGAGATCGACAACGGCGACCATACAAGGCCTCGTAAGGTGCCATCTTGATCAAGCATGCCAACTATTATTATACGTGAACTCGATCAATGGTAGTTGGGCTTCCCAATCGTCTTTCCAATCGAGGACGCATGCCCTCAACATGTCCTCTAATGTCCGAATGGTCCTCTCGATTGTCCGCTTGACCGAGGATGAAAAGCGATCGAGATTAAGCCGAGTTCACATAGCACGATGAATCGATTTCCAAAAATGCGACACAAACCGTCCGTCACGATCGGAAACGATACTTTTAGAAGTACCGTGCAGTCTGACTATCTCTTTGATGAACAGTTGAGCAAGTCTCTCGGGACCCCACGTTTCCTTGATCTCAAGGAAATGAGCTGATTTGGTTAAGCGGTACACGATCACCCAGATCGTGTTCATGCCACGACGACTCGTCGGCAAACTCGTGATGAAATCTATAGAAATGTCTTCCCACTTCCACTCGGGAATAGGAAGAGGTTTCAACATACCCACGGCCGTTGATGTTCGATCTTAACTTGTTGATGTGTTAAGCATCTCGAAACAAATTCTGCGACTTCTCGCTTCATATTGCTCCACCGGTAATTTTGTTTCGTGTCTTTGTACATCTTGCTAGACCGGATGAACAATAAGGGGTAGCATGAGCTTCACAAAATCGAGTTTTTCAACTCGTCATTCGCTGGTACGCACAACCGATTCTTAAAACGCAAAAGTCCATCCTCGTGGACCACAAATCCAGGGGCTTTCCCCCGAGCCACATCCTCTCGGATGCGCAACAATGATGGGTCTGAACCCTGATTCTCTCGAATTGCCTCCTCGAGTGATGATGAAATCTCTAACATACAAAGCTGCCCCTGAACTCGCTGAAGCCAGACCTCGTTCTCGGGTCTAAGGAATTCTACTCAAGCTCTTACGAATCGTTAAACGGGCAAGCATCTGCTCCTGAACGGACTTACGACTCAAGGCGTCGGCGACAATGTTCGCCTTGCCCGGGTGGTAGAGGATCTCGATATCATAATCTTTGATTAATTACAACCACCGTCTCTGACGCATATTTAACTCCTTCTAAGTAAATATATACTTTAAACTCTTATGATCGGTGAATATCTGACAGGTAACGCCATAAAGATAATGACGCCAAATTTTCAAAGCGAACACCACGGCTGCTAACTCCAGGTCGTGGGTCGGATAATTAACCTCGTAAGGTCTCAATTGTCGTGAAGCATAGGCAATGACCTTCCCGCTCGCATGAGCACACATCCGAGACCCCGTCCGACGCATCACTATAGACCACAAATCCTTCCGTCCCCTGCGGCAAGGAAAGTACAGGTGCTGACATTAACCGGCTCTTGAGTTCCTCAAAACTCCGTTGACACGCGTCGGACCACGTGTATTTCTTATCCTTCCGCAATAAGTTCGTCAAGGGTTGAGCAATTCTAGAAAATCCCTCTACAAATCGCCGATAATAACCCGCTAATCCGAGGAAGCTTCGGATTTCCTTAACGTTCTTCGGAGGTAGCCAATCTCGAATAGCCTCCGTCTTCTGAGGGTCGACACGAACTCCGTCTGATGAAATTACATGACCGAGAAAAGTCACTTCGGACATCCAGAACTCACATTTGGAAAACTTTTCATAAAGTTGTTCTCGTCTCAACACGTCGAGCACTTGATGAAGGTGAAACTCGTGTTCCTCCCGGTCACGAGAATAAATCAAAATGTCATCGATGAAGACAACAACAAACTGATCCAAAAAGTCGATGAAAACCCGATTCATTAACTCCATGAATACCGCAGGTGCATTAGTCAATCCGAACGGCATAACCACAAACTCATAATGACCATAGCGTGTTCGAAACGCCGTCCTCGCGATGTCCGACTCTCGGATCCGTAACTGATGATATCCAGACCTTAAGTCGATCTTGGAAAATACTGAAGCTCCCTGAAGTTGATCTAAGAGGTCATCAATACGGGGTAAGGGATACTTATCCTTGATCGTCACCCTGTTCAACTCCTGATAATCAATACATAAGCGGAATGAACCATCCTTCTTCTTGACAAACAACACTGGTGCTCCCCACGGGGACGCACTCGGTTGGGTATAACCTTTCTCGAACAACTCCTCAAGTTGATTCTTCAACTCCTGCATTTCGGTCGGGGCCATCCGGTATGGTGCCTTCTATATTGGAGATGTACCAGGCTCCAACTCAATTATGAATTCCACATCACCCTGTGGAGGCAAAGCAGGTAACTCGTCTGGGAGTACATCGTCAAGCGATAATGATGATACCACGAATGGTTGAACACCTCGATTGCCTGAGAATGGCCAATCGACGACAACGATACAATGAATGATTGAACACCTCGATTGCCTTAGAACGGCCAATCGATGAAAATGATACAATGAATGATTGAACACCTCGATTGCCTTAGAACGCCAATCGATGAAAATGATACAATGAATGATTGAACACCTCGATTGCCTTGGAACGCCAATCGATGAAAATGATACAATGAATGATTGAACACCTCGATTGCCTTGGAACGGCCAATCGATGAAAATGATACAATGAATGATTGAACACCTCGATTGAGTAATTATATCTGAAGTACACACTCGACTCCGATGACGGAAATGATAGTGACCATACGTTTACGAACATTGAGGATGGTATCATGACGATCCATCCCACTAATACCCAATATTACATCGTCCTCAAGTAAATCCACCACGATTTGGTCTATCAACGAATCGCGGTCATTAAGCTTAATTCGGTATGATTTTCGAAAATTCTTCCATCATCAGATAGACCGGTGGTAAGAGGTCCACAAGCAATAGGACTAACCAAATTAAGTTTATTCAAACATGATTCGAAAATGAATGAATGCAGTGCACCAGTATCAAAAGGTACACACAAGTTGAAATAAAATTACGAGTATACCCGAGATCATTCGCCACCGGATCGCCGATCCTCTTCATCACATGAATCCGGATTTGCCGGCCCTGACCGACGCTCCCGATCGATAAATATGAGCTCCGACTTTATTTGCTTCCATCGTCTTAAACGCAGCGACAGAGAAGTCGATTCAATCGCTGGTTGCTTGGGGCTGAGATGCCGCGAGCTGACTTGGAGTCCCTTCGGCAAAACGGGCCTTATGCCCAACAATTCCAGCTTATGGCATGTGATAGACGGCGTCGTGCATCTAGTGCTGAAATGGCCCCGCCCTGCAGCTTGAAACAGTGATGGTCGCACGGCGCCGGAATGAGATCCGCAGTTTAGGCGCCTTAGGAGGTTGCTCCGAAAAGTTAGGGCCCGCACGAGGCTTCTTGAAGGTCGTGACCGCCTTGATCGATTACGCTTCCTTGATTTCTTGCCGGATGAAGGTTGTTGCTCAAAGAATTTCCTTAGCAAAGAGTTTGTACGTGAGAGTCCTCTCGATTAATTCAGCCAGAGTGGCACAATGATGATTAAGCAATTGCATATGGGTCATCATGACCTGCATAAAAGTGAGTGGATCAACCCGAACATCTTCCGATCGAGCTGAGTCCTGGGTACGACTTCCTGGTAGTGAGTGATTATTTCCCAGATTTCGGCCCGTACCGCGGCCTCTCCCTCCGCGTCCTCTGCCGGCTCTCTCCATACTGAAGTAGGAAAGTCGCATGATGATCATAGATCTCGTATGAGTACCGCATTATGATTTACGTCATGAAATGATGAAAATGAGCATATGCGCTCTAACACAGTGATTATATGAATGATTAACTGAGGTGACATGATTATCTGATGAAATTCTTGAAATGATTATCTTGAACAAGTTAACAAGATTAATGATATGATCTTCCAGATTAACAACTGAGTAATGAAGTGAATCGAGTTATTAATGAGTTAACCTGACCGTCCTGGTCAAAATGACAATGATGATTGAGGATTGTTAACTGATGAATTATGAATGATTAATGCCAGAAATTATACCATGGCATTAGAAATCTTACGGTTCTTGGTCTGATTGGCTCGGCATTTGCACAGGTCACACGTGACGCGAAAGTCCAATGATACTAGTCCGATGACGATGATTTCAAATGAGACATGACTTGGAGGGTAGTATTCAAAACCACGCTCCGATACCAACTCTGTAACACCCCAAACTAGGCGGATATTACAGTGCCGTGGATCCCTGACTGGGACCCACCAGGCGAATGAAAATGATGAATTAAGTAATATAATTGTAGTACCGAACCACATTATATTACCAAATACTCCGATGAGGAGTTTAAGTACATTACACCAGGACAAAACAGAATACTAGTATATTTTATATGGAGATAAAATACACCACCCTGAATAAATGAACATCTCAAACGGAATTTTGCAGCGGAAAAGTACAAATGACAGAATAACTGAAATGACTTAAATGACTGAAACAAACGGAATGACTGGGGCCCCCTACTAGTATCACTGGGACTCGTCGCCGTCAACATGCTCTTCCCGTGCCTTTGCCTTGCCGTGACCTGAAAACAAAATCCCCCAACGGGCCGCCATACGTAACAACAATCCTCAAGGGTTGAAATTACACAATCATGAATTAACTGAAGTTATGAAATGTCCTTAGTTATGAATTACGCTGAAGAGGAGTATCATAGTACGCCCGTAGTGTTCTGTGCGAGTGTACAAGACGAATGACCGGACACACCCGTCCTTGTACCTAATTAATCTCACGGTGTAACGCTTTCCCGTGTGCACGGTCCAATGTATCGGTGAACCCAATACATAACCATCGTGTGCCCGACTAAAAATTCCACACAGCCACACCCGGCCACGCAATATGAACCCGGAAGGTCACATGAACGAGAATGACCATGATGAATATCAATGAATAATAATTAGACAAGGCCAAGATGACTCACCGATATGAAAGTAATAGTGACGTGATTGATAACCCAATGAAATGATTTGGAACCGTCGTTCCTCGTGAATGAAATGATTATTCGACAATTACAAGTCTCAAAATGATTAATATTATGATGAATGAATTATGATTATGAGCAATCAACAACAAAAAGGAATGAGTATCCTTTTAACCGAGTAAGAATCAACTTACTCAATACCGATGAAGAATGTCCGTCCACGAACAACGTCCTAAGGGAAACACCGGTCGCTCGAACAACCTTGAATAACAATAATTACCAACAATCGTTCAATACATGTATCAAGCAACAAAACACGACTAACCCAAAGGTCAAAACAACGATAATCAAACTCATAGGCATTCCAACGAATACATAACCGACCACACAACTTCGAAAATATCCAATCCCGAATATGTCGAAACCAACACCAAATTGAGTATTTCGAACCAACAAAACACTTCAATGATATCAATAATCCATTAGGAATCCATAATTCATGATTACAACAACATCAATCGGAAAATCCCCAATTAACCGAAGTCAACCCCAAGGGTTCTTGAAATAATTCAAAATAATCACTAAATCCGTAGGAATATATTTATCCAAGGTAGATAATCCATAACTAACATATTCCAATGATAATCCAAGCTTACACGAAGAAATCGGAAGGAAAACCCAAAAATCCGAAATTCTAGATCCAAGAATTTAATACCTTTTATTCGATGTTTTGGAGGTGATGAAGTGATGATTAATCCAACTCAAAGACTTGAAGATGATGATTGATGATTACACCTTGAAGGATACTCTCAAAATCGCCCAAATCGCCAAGAACCGACGAGAGAAGGAGATTAGAATGATAAATGACGAACTCTGACTAAACTGTCTAATTTATAGTCAGTCCAGGTTAGCGTGCGCTAGCCCTAATGCGTAGCGTGCGCTAACGGGAAATTTGGGTATTCCAGTACCCACTGTCCGAAAACGGTAGCGCGCGCTACATACCTTTTTGTAGCGTGCGCTACGACCATATCATTAGCGTGCGTTAATGCTCATAGTTAGCGTGCGCTAACGAATAATTTGATGCCCAGTACTGGAATCCAGAAACTGCCTGTCCTCTGATCTGACCTCGATAGCGTGCGCTACAACCAACGATTAGCGCGCTTAAACATCGATTGCGTACGCTAAATATCACGCATAGCGTGCGCTATGAATTAATCCAGTGCAGTCCAGTAGCCACTGGACTCAACCTGATCTGTC
This sequence comes from Orobanche coerulescens, assembly GCA_033398695.1. Classification (NCBI taxonomy): domain Eukaryota; kingdom Viridiplantae; phylum Streptophyta; class Magnoliopsida; order Lamiales; family Orobanchaceae; genus Orobanche; species Orobanche coerulescens. The sequence continues at coordinate 187,289,217 of CM065803.1, read as the reverse complement.
CTTAGCGCGCGCTACACCACATATTAGCGTGCGCTACTACAACTCACTAGCGCGCGCTACTTACCATTCGTAGCGTGCGCTACTTATAACTCACCTGCAGGTCGGTACCTTCCGGATCGCAGCTGGCAACCCTAGCGTGCGCTAAAGCTGAGTGGTAGCGTGCGCTACCTATACCCAATTAGCGTACGCTGAAAGGAGTACGTAGCGTGCGCTACCCCTCACGCAAAGCTCGCAACGAAAATGACAATGATGATAAACACGGCACGAAACTCCAATCAGATTAATGATGAATGACGATTGATGCACGATACAATTACTCTGAATGATGAATACCATGACTGAATCTGAGTGACAAATGATCAATAATGAGTGAAATTACTGAATGATAAATACCGAATGATAATTACTGAGTGATAATTACTGAATTACAACTGGGTATTACATCCACGGCACTGTAATATCCGCTTAGTTGGGGTGTTACAGAGTTGGTATCGGAGCGTGGTTTTTAATACTACCATCCGAGTCATGTCTCATTTGAAATCATCGTTATCGGACTAGTATCATTGGACTTTCGCGTCACGTGTGACCTGTGCAAATGCCGAGCCAATCAGACCAAGAACTGTAAGATTTCTAGCGCCATGGTATAATTTCTGGCAATAATCATTCATTCATAATTCATCAGTTAACAATCCTCAATCATCATTTTCATTTTGACCAGGACGGTCATGTTAACGCATTAATCACTCAATTCATTTCATTACTCGGTTGTTGATCTGGAAAATCATATCATTAATCTTGTTAACTTGTTCAAGATAATCATTTCAATAATTTCATCAGATAATCATGTCACCTCAGTTAATCATTCATGTAATCACTGTGTTAGAGCGTGTATGCTCATTTTCATCATCTCATATCATAATCATAACGTGATATTCGTGCGGGAAATATAACTATCATGTGACTTTCCTACTTCAGTATGGAGAGAGCAAGAAGGGGACGAGGAGGACGAGGCCGTGGTGCGGGCCGAATCCCTAGAGCTCGTGTGAATACATGTGCGAACGCAAGAAATAATGCTAATTCATCGAGCAGCGATGCTGCCACTCATTCACCTGGACGTGATCATTCACTATCGGGGAGTCGTACCCAGGGCACCGCTCAGTCGGAAGGTGTTCGGGTTGACCCACTTGCTTTTATGCGGGGCATGATGGCCCAAATGACTCAGATGGCACAACTGATGGAGACGATGCATAACTCAGCTAATCAAAATCAACAGGCTCCTCCTCCGCCACCTCAGAGGCAAGAGAGGAGTGTGGGCAGTATCACCGGCAACATCTCTCGCCAAAGACCGCCTACCTTCGAGGGTTCATCTGAACCGGCGGATATTGTTCATTGGCTCAAACATTTCGAGAAGTTATTTGCTATGGTAGAGTGTCCCGAAGGACACAAAGTTTCAGTTGCGGCTTACTATCTGGGTAAGGGCGCTCATTCTTGGTGGTTGTCGTTGAAGCCCACCGATGGATTATGTACTTGGGATCAATTCAAGACTCTCATGATGGAGAGGTATTATCCGGCCCCACTCAGAGAGGCCAAGCTGTCAGAATTACTCACTCCCGACCCCTCAGCAGACGAGGATGTTCTCGCCATTGCCGAGAAATTTCAGGAACTTCTTCCGTTCGCCTCATCTATCATCCATTCTGAGGCGGATAAGATTAAGTATTTCAGCAAGAGGCTGAAACCTCGTATGAGACTGCAGTTGCTTAATCATCATTGCACCACTCTGGCTGAATTCATCGAGAAAGCTCTTACGTATGAGCTTACCGCTAAGGAGATTGCTAAGCAGCAAACTTCATCTACTGGCAAGAAGTCTAAAAACCGTAATCAGTCCGACGGCAGTCAGGCCACTTTCAAGAAGCCTCGTGTGGGCTCTACTTTTTTTGAGCGACCTCCTATGACACTGAAACCCGCGAAGTCTCAGTCCCGAGCGGCCAGCTCAACCATCACCTGTTTCAATTGTGGAGAACCGGGTCACATCAGCACCAAGTGCCCGAGGCAGACTATCACGTGCCATAACCGTGGGATTGCTGGGCATAAGGCCCATTTTTGCCGTAGGGACTCCAAACCTACTCCGACGTCATCTCAGGTCCCGAAGCAGTCAGCCGTTCAGAATCAAGCTACTCAGTCAGCGTCGTTTAAAACGACAAGAGCGAATAAAGGTGGAGCCTATAGCCAGCAGACGGGAGCGTTCGGTGCCGGGACTAGCAAGCCCCGGATTTATGAGATGAAGAAGACCGACGATCCAGAGGCCCGGATGATCTTAGGTACACTCGATATTCTATCTCAACCTGTGTATACCCTTTTTGATACTGGTGCATCGCATTCATTCATTTCCGAGTCATGTTTGAGTAGATTACGTCTGGGTAGTGCTACTAGTGTTGAGCCTTATGTCATTGGCCTACCTGATGGTAGATGAATTATTGGAAATCATAAGATTCAAAATTGTTCGATTCAGCTTCATGGTCGTGTATGGCCAGCGGACCTAATCGTAGTAGATTTACCGAGAGACGACGTCATCTTGGGTATTAATTGGATGGATCGTCATGATGCCATCTGTTGTGCGGCGGTTAATACGCCTCGATAGGCGATCGGCATCACGGTCAGAAAAGCCAACCATGAAAGACATACTCCGGACAAACGCCTAGAGTTCGGCACAATGCGGCGATCGTCTTTTGGTAACCAGCGATCGTCTTTTGATACCTGGCGATCGTCTTTAAAGAGCGGACCAGAGGCGATCATCTCATGCCACATGGGGATCCAAAGATCCACAAAGTCGTCCGAAGACCGAATCTTGGACGATGGCCCACCCGCGGATCTTCAAAGGATACCGACAGATAGGATCATTGACCACCGTCACCTACCACACCTACCGACAAGGCCGCCGAAAGGTACGGTGGGCCCTCCTCGGACAATGACTGCAACACGTGCCGGCTTCCCATTGGTTCACCCAGCTGGACTCCAACTGCAACCTCGGACCTCAAGGGAACAGGCCCACGTGACGGGACGATCGGCCGTTTTATTTTAATATAGAAAACGGCGATCGCCCGCGATCGCCTGAGGGATCCCAACTACCTTGTCCCCTATAAATAGAGGACTCACTGTTGTGGCCAAGGAGTGACGAATTCTACTACGAATTAAGTGCAAAATACACACCAAAGAGAGAATCAAAGGCTCTTTTGGCAACCACTAACACATTCATAGTGATATTCATACACATTCGTCATATATCCCAAGCAAGAACTCACAGATTTACCTATCTGGTTCTTCCGGCAATCTACGCGCTCTAAAGCCTAGATAACTAGAAGTCTTTACACTCCTTGTATTAGATTCTAACATTAATATTTGTACTCGACAGTATATTTATTAATAACATCTCGCGAGAGCATTCAAGCCCGGGATTAACAACCCCGGCAAATCTTGTGTTATCTATTTTCTCACGGAAGTGTTCTCGCACTTGTTTGTTACTCGATCATTCCAGCAATACTATCTCCGGATAATATTTTGGGTAACAACAATTGGCGCTAGAGGAAGGACTTTCTAAACCTTCATTTTTTATTCCTACCGTCTCGAAGAACACTCACTGTTCTCCGGACATATACTTGAAGAAACACTCACTGTTCTTCAATAGAAAAACCTTCAGAAAATGACATCAGCAACAACCTCCAAGAGGGCCACCCTGAGATCTTCCGGAAATCTTATTCCGGCGAGGACCGAATCCCAGCCCACGGCGGAAGGCGACCGTGGCGACACTAGGCTCTCACTCCCGCCCCCGAGGGACGGTTCTAGCCTCTCACTCGATCAGTTCCAGATATCGGAACAGATCGAGGAGGCTATAGCCATCCTCAGGGAACGGCAGAGGGCCCGCGATTCGCCCACCATCACCCCGTCAGCTAACCGCCGGGCAAGCAAACGGAAGCTCAAGGGGATCTATGTTGAGAAATCGAAAGAAAGCCCCGAGCCGTAGGGGAAGGCTCTCGTAAGGCGGGACGATTCCGTCTTCAGCCGCCTAGGGAGCGATCCCTCATGGCGACTGGCACTGTGCCCCACCGAGACATCGTATCTCAATCCTTTACTGTGAGTTCGGCATATCCGACTCCCAAGAGACAAGTCGGCCACGAGCCTCGCCGCCCAAGGAAGGAACCCACCGGGCAGGAGCTCGTCATTCACCACGGGGCTAGGGATCGGTACACGATCGCCTTGGTTCACGCTCCGAGAGCCGGGCCAAGGCGACGGCGATCGCCGCCATGCAACGCCAGCTGGACGAGGTGAAGGCGCTCCTGGAAAATGGGGCAGGAGCCAGGAGACCGATCGCTGGGCTAAATGAACCACTCGCGGTCCAGATAGAGATCGCCCCAGTCCAATCAACGATCAATCCCCCACAAACACCTCCATATGAGGGGAGAACGGATCCGGGAACCCACTTAAGTAAATTCCGGATCTACATGACTGGATGCGGAGCTTCAGATGCGACGAAATGTCGTATGTTCCCGTTAACTCTGGGCGATCTCGCCCACAGGTGGTACATCTCGCTACCATCTTGCTCAATCAATTGCTTTGAGAAGCTGGCGAACGACTTCACGTCGTACTTCGCCGCCAAAGTCGCTCGTCCGGAAGGTCCCCACCGCATGATGAAGATCAGGCAGGGGAAGGACGAATCGGATGAGGATTATATCGACCGGGTGGATGAGATAGTCCTCACCGGTGAGCCCGTCAGCGACGAGATCGCTCACCACGCAGTCCTGAACGGATTCCATGGACGCTCGCCCATGTTCAGGCACCTCACAAAGGATTTTCCACCGACCTATACAGCGTTCCGCGTCAGAGCCGCCGATTTTCTGCCAGCGTAAGATGCTCTCACTCCGCTTAGACGAGGGACGGTCCGAAGAAGGAAAAGCACCTTCCCATGTCCGTAAGAAGGCGGTCGCCAAGCCCGTAAAGGCGGTCGCCAAGCCGCTGGCGAGTTCAAAGACTTCGAGGATGTACAGTCCACCTTCTTCACAACCTCAACTTATCTCCGCCCACATCTTCAACGCGATCAAGGGTCGCGAGTGGCTTTCCAAGCCAAATCCAATAAGGGACCACGGTCACCTAGACCGTAGCAAATTCTGTGCCTATCATAAGAGTCCCGCCACAACACTAGCCAATGCCGCGACCTCCTCGCATGCTCTCCGCGATCGCTTGAGGAAGGCAAACTGGACAATTTGATCACCAAGCCGTAACCCAGACGGAAAGAACCGGAGGCGCGAGCGCCGACCAAGCGAAAGAATTCCTCCCAATCCAATCGCCAGATCGAGCATGAGCCGAGTACTCGATGAGTCGATCCTCCGATCAACCCCCGCGGTCGGATCAACATGCTCCAAGCAGAGGTGGGAGCCTCGGGGCCTTTCCCGGTTTCCACCTCGCCGATGCAGCGAAAAGCCGAGCCGAGGGCTTTCGCCAAGTCCATGTTGTAGTACCCTGAGCCGACCATCTCTAGAGACGCGCTCATCACCTTTTCCAACAAGGACAGGAGGGAGTGCAATGTCCCAAAGAGGATGCACTAGTGATCTCCGCTTGCATCCTTGGGAAGACGGTCGATCGCGTCTTTGGTCGACAATGGGAGTTTCTGCAACATCATATTCAAATCCGCCCTAGACCAACTCGGCAACCTAATCAAATTCATCAAGCCTTTCGACACCGTGCTCCAAGGGTTCGGCGACAACACAGTCCAAGCCTACGGGAGGATCAAGCTCTCCGTTGATCTAGTATGCTTTTATGATCCCAAGGTTAGGATTACTAGGAACCTAAGCTTTGTAATCATAGATACGCCCAGCATCTATAATGGGTTCCTAGGTCGCCCCTTTTTAGAAACCTTTGAGGCGGTCGCCTCATCTTTCTTTTACTGTATCAAATTCCCCACTGCCGATGGGACGGTCGGTACTGTAAAAGGAGATCAGCTAATGGCAAAGAGATGTTTGAATTACTCCTATGTTGTTACTTCTTTCAATACTTCCCATACTATATGTAACATTGAAACGACCGACGATCAACCCATGGAGATCGACGAGCCTAACACTTCGTACCAACCCGACTCAGGGGACGCCATCTCTCATCAATTGATGGACGACATCGAGCCAAGGATCGGTTTCGAGCCAAGTCTCGACATCGATCCAAGGACCGAGTCCGGAGATCGTACCAAACGAGAGGCGACTGTTCCTGTCGAAGAGTTGGAAAGTATTACGATGGATACGGATCATCCAGAACGGGAAGTACAGATCGGCGCAAGCATCGACCACGAATTAAAGGGGGATCTGATCAACTTGCTACGTAAGAACATCGGATTCTTTGCCTGGTCGCATCAAGATATGGTTGGCATAAGTCCCGAACACGCCTGCCATTATCTGAAGATCGACCGGGCGATGAAGCCTGTTCACCAGAAGCGTAGGAAGTTCGGTCCCGAGAAATACGCGGCGCTCGACATAGAAGTCCGTGGTTACTCAACAACAAATTGATCGGAGTAGCCACAGACGAACCACAGGTCGCCAACGCGGTGCTCGCCAAAAGCCAATCGCTCTCGGAGATTATGCATTGACTTCACCGACCTCAACGCGGCATGTCCAAAAGATCACTTCCTGATGCCTCATATTGATCACCTGGTCGATAGCACGGCAGGTTGCGAAATGATGTCATTTATGGATGCCTTCGCCGGATATCATCAAATCCCAATGGCGGAGGAAGACATAAAACACACATCTTTCCACATAGAAAAAGACATATACTTTTGGGTCAGAATGCCGTTCGGCTTGAAAAACGCGGGGGCGACCTACCAGCGATTAGTCAACAGGATGTTCGCCGATCAGATCGGCAAGACCATGGAGGTCTACATTGACGATATCGTAGTCAAAAGCCTCAAGAAGGAAGATCACCTCAACGATCTCGCCGAGACGTTCGCCATCCTTGAGAAGTTTAACATGAAGCTGAACCCCAAGAAATGCAACTTCGGGGTGGGCTCCGGGAAGTTCCTGGGTCACATAGTGAGCCGAAGGGGGATCGAAGCGAACCCCACCAAGATACAGGCGATCCTTGACATGCAGGAACCGCGAAACATCAAGCAGGTGCAACGCCTCACAGGTTGTCTAGCCGCCCTCAACCGTTTCATATCACGACTCGGCGATAAAAGCAAGCCTTTCTTCGCGACCATCAAGAACAAGAAGTTCGCATGGACGAAAGAAAGCCAGATAGCATTCGCCAAGATAAAGGAATATCTATCTAACCCCCAGATCTTGGCAAAGCCGATCCCCGGTGAAAAATTATTCCTTTACTTAGCGGCCTCGGAGGTCGTGCTGAGTGCCGTTCTGGTGCGAGCAGAGGGGCAAGCCCACTTCCCGATCTACTATGTTAGTCAGGCGCTCCACGACGCTGAGACACGTTATACACCATTGGAGAAGATCGCCTACGCCCTTGTCATGAGTGTACGTAAGCTGAGGGCTTACTTCTTCGATCACCAAGTGGAAGTCCTAACAACTCTACCTCTAAGACAAGTCCTGCACCGACTGACACCAACGGCGACTCCTCAAGTGGTCGCCGGAGATCGCCTAATACGGTATCACTTACGCCTCGCACGGCGATCAAAGGCCAAGCTCGCGGACTTCGTGGTGGAATTAACGTCCCCTCACAACCACCTCCAGTCGGCCGACTCCGCCTGAAATTATACGTGGATGGCTCAATACCAATGCAAGAGCAAAGGTGGATTTTCCTCATTAGCCCCGACGGTCGAGTTTCACAAATGCCGTATGCTTGCTTTTCGTGCGACCAACAATGAAGCTGAATACGAAGCTTTGGTAGGCGGGCTTGATCTAGCCCTCGCCCTGGATGTTCGTCGCCTCCATATCTTCATGGACTCCCTTTTAGTCGTGAACCAAGTCAAGGGAGAATATGAGGCGCGCGGCGAACAGATGGTCAAATACCAAGAGCTGGTTGATCGCTGGAATTCGCGTAGTATGGTTTTCAAATCCGATCAATTTTAAAATTTGTAAAACCTCGGAGTATTTCCAAGGTGTCGAACCCAAGGGAATTGATGTGTCGAAAATAAAGGAAGTAACTCTACTCAAAATTTGACTGCTATTTAGGATTCCGAAAATTTTGTTTGTTACTAATTATCTAACTCAAAAATCGAAAAATAAAAATTAAATAAAAGATGAATTATCTAAATTAAGCAAATAAACAAATTAGCAAGATAAATCACAAGTCGAAAGGTAATTGATCCTAGGGTAGTATCATCTAATTGAGTTCACACAATTCGTTCACTTGATTCCTTTTCCCCAAATTTTAATTCAATCCTAGAAATAATCACTCAGCCGATCTAGAATTCCGATCAAGGCAACCTAGAAAGATAGTTAATTAAAACCCTTTTCCCGCTGTGGCTCAAAGGATTGAAATCACTTAAAAGCACCAACTTATTTATCTATGATTTATCTTTCTCCGCTAGGTCTCAAGATAAAATCATATTGTGTATCAAGTATTTCCACTAATCAATTACTCCTTCCTACAAAATTAATTAGCTAACATGCATCAATTAAGGGCCCTTTAATCTAACATGAGATTTAACACAACTTGAACACAACCCTAGGATGAAAGGTCAAAAGGTAATCAAAGGAATATCATGTGAACATCAATTAAAATTACTAACCCTAGAATCAATCAATGAATTAGCCAGACATACTTGAAATTAAACAAGAAATAGATGAAGAATGCATATTATTAATATGAAAAGAGAGATTACAACCCTTATGGATGAACTCCGAGTCTTCAATCTCCCAAAAACAATAATAATTCTCCTCCAAAAAGTTCTTGCATCAAAGAAATTAATCTTGCTAAGAAGTGTAAAAATCTGCTTAATATGATAAAAGAGTGATAAAGGCTGATGGAAGATAGATAAAAGATGATGAAACTAGGTCTAAAAACAGGTTTATATAGCCTAAGGGGTTAAAATCCCGATTAGCCCTAATCTAGGAAATAAATAATATCCAAAAGAGTCAAAATCCGTCCAAAAACGAGAGCTCACTGGGAAGCCTTTCGGCCTGGCCTATCGGCCGATAAGCCGGCCGATAGGTGGTTCGTCGATTTCTTCACTCGATAGGCGTGAGCTCCTTTGGACGGCCCTATCGGCCGATAGCCGCCGATAGGTCTTCTGCTTGGCGCAAAAATCCGCTTTCTTCGTCCGTTTGACTCGACTCTCGGTCCTTTGTCTCGTTTTGGGTCCTTTTGGCTCTAAAACCTCGCAAACACACTAAAACCAACCAAAACGCGTAATACGGCTCGACTAATCATAAATAAGCCAAATACGAGCACATTAATCACGAAACGAGATAAAAACCTAGTATAAAATCCTAGAAATAAGTGGTAAAATTACCACTTATCAAACCCCCCCAAACTTAAGCCTTGTTCGTCCCGAACAACAAAAAGAAAAGAAAAAGAAAATCGTGAATCATCGTGCAACTCATAGTGTTCAACCTAATCAATACTACCCTGTAATTCTCTCTAAATAATCCGAGTGTCGTAAAAGCGAGCTGCACTCGAATAATGATTCCACAAAGTAGTCAAGTTCCCCTAATCATTCGCTCATGAAGAAAATCCACCAAAGATTAACAAAACGTGAGTCAAATCGACCACAATATGAAAGGCTAAAATAAACAAGCTAGTTCGTCCTGCTACACCGAGTGGCACATTTTTCACGAGTTTCATAACAAATAAACCTCCAAGATTCCCTTATATATATGTTCACGAATTTAATTCGAGTTGACCACTAGGTTAGGATCTCGGGATGTTTCATCGGGGTAATCCTAGGTGGAACTTCCATTCTCATGTATTAGGAAACCGTTTGACGTAAAAGACACTCATGGGGCACATGGATGCTTCTAGTTACTAAGTTCCCGTCTACAATGGAGAAACAACTCGAATATATAATTTCCGCATGTCCGAATCAAGGTCGCCGCTTTACGCGAGAGTAAACAATGGTCACGCGAATACCCCTTACTAGGTTCCCTATCATTGGCACATGTGAAATATCTAAATCACTAGTCTAATCGTCGTCGCTTTTACGCGAGGGTAAACAACGGGTCACGCGAATGCCCCGGTTACTAGACTTCCCTTCATAGAACAACATTATCTCAACTTTTGGGAGAAACTGACCGACACTAAACTCAATCTAAGTGCCAACACGATCGATAAACAAGATTTACTCACTATCCGGAAGATGTAACCAAAATGTATTGACGGTGATTTTAAAACAAGTATGTATCGTCTCTTATCTGCCAAGACCTCTACAATCACGAAAAATTTTGGACCTAAATAAATACTATGCAAAACAGAAATAACTGACTACAACTCGACTAAAACTCGACTGCTTTCTTCGTAGAGAAAAACAGTGTCGTAACATCGGTTTCACACAAATAGAAGCACGAAAAATTCACTAATAAAGAAAAACTAAGATAAGCAAGGCTATCTAAAACAAACAATGAAAAGCAAATAAAAGCAAACACGAAATCAAAAAAAAACTACTACGACCTAAAAAAAATAGAAAATAGAAACTAGCAAACACACCAAACGAAAATGAACAAAAAAAAAAAAAAAAAAAAATCTAAAAACTAAGCAACAAAAAGCCAAATCCACGCAACACCAATAAAATAAGCACAAATAAAAACAACGGGCACCAACACAAGCAAATAAAGATACAAGGCAAACACGGTACTCACACGTAAAGAAATTAACAAAGCCGCACTTCTTCCCCCCCCCCCCCCAAACTTATTTCGCATCCCAAAGGAGGAATAAGTTTGAAAAGAGAAAGGAGTGGCTTTGTTAATGGAGTACCTGATCACTGTGGCGGAAATGGCGGGTTTGTCGGCGAGCTCGGATCATAGCGGGCATGTGAATCGGGGAAAGGAGCAAAGTGGTACATCTCGTGTAGCATTCGGTGGTAGTGGTCCTCCTGGGCCCACCTATCTTCCTGCCTCTTCCTCTCTTGCTCCCTCCAAGCAATCTCCTCTTGTCGCCACACTCTGTCCTCTTCGGCCTGCCTCTCCACGAGCTCGTACAACTCATTGACCCGAGTGGCAACAAGACCCACCCGAGTCTCAACCTCGCCAGCCGAGTTCCCAAAGAACCAAACTCGGTTGTCAAAGAACGCATACTCGCCAAGTGATAGTTGTCTTGCGCTTGCATATTCTCTTCGTGCATCTCTCTCTCTCTCTCAAAAATCTCGTCTCAAAAGCATCAAAACTGAGCTCTCATCTCGAAAACTAGTACCTCCACCGGCGGAATCTCGTCACGGCTACCCCCCTCGGGTATATCATCCATCTCCTCCTCGGCTCCCTCCAAGAACGGCTCATCAATGGTCACCTCCCGGCGTTGCCTCTTACGAGGCGCATCTAACGGTCGGATAAGTGCCACATGAGCCGCGGAGCTCATACTCCACCTCGCATATACATCGGGCGCGTCGCCCATCACCGAAGTCAAGGTCGGAGAGGGGAGTCGGAAGAGGGACACGGTTTTGTTCCGACTGCAATTTCCAAATAACCCCTCGGTGAAGGCAAGCATCTCCGCCTCTGCAGGTCGGTTTATCCAAATAGATGTCTCGGGATACCGGCTCTCCTCTAATGTGCACCCCAAGATGCTCCGCGATAGGGGTCACGAACGCCCCAATACCAATCCTCTCGCTCCGGCCACCGGCTTGTTTCTCCATATGCTCAATCGTAAAACATCCGGCGTGCTTCCGTACCGTTCAAGGCCGACCATAAAAGATGAAGATCGGTGGACAAGCACGCCCCCGAGTCTGCACCGCTCAAAATCGTCGATGTGAACAAAGCGGTGGACATAACGAGAACCGGGTTCCCGATCGAGGAGGCTTTGGCATATGTCGGATTATAAATAAGAAGCGTCTCCTCCTCGCGGAAATCATCTTGGACCACGGCTCTAAGTTTTCTTTGGCATGATCGCCTGCTGAATGATCCGTCCTCGGCCCCGTTGATAATGGCATTAACTTCATCACGAGAGCTCCCTTTCTATGTTGTCGAGATTGAAGCGAATAGAAGCCGAGTCCCGTTCTCTCTAAAAACCTCAAGTGTGGACAAACTCCAGTGAGCACGTGGTAAGCGAGGTAGTTAGCCCGAAAATTTGCTCAAACCCGCACCGCCTTGCTAGTAGCACAATATCATCGTAAACACCCATACCCCGAGCCGTCTCCTCATGCGTAAATCGGCAATGCTTGTGTGACATGCCGATAAGGTGCGACCACCTTCTTTTAGACTCGCCCGGTCAATCTCGGCTTGAACTTCTTCGGGTCGAGTGCAAATGGATCTAATAGCCGGCACTACCTTCATCGAGCCTTTTCCTTTCTCGTGGTTGCCTTAGATTTTCCGGCGTACTCGGATTCGACTTCTTGCTTTGCTTTCCCATTTCAACGCTCCTACAAAACAACCATCCAATTAAAATCCAATAAACACTCATAATACAAACATTCAACGAGCATCGACATAATCCCATAATCCCACAATATCAAGAGCCCTCTATAAATCACACAATCTCCCCCAAACTTAGACTCCCCCATTTCATATTCAAAGGATCAAAATCACCACCCATAATAACAAAACAACACACTACAATCATATTAGGGCAAACTCTCTCCAATCCAATCTAATTCATCAACAATTCAACTCCTATCAATCCCAATTACAATTCAATTCAACAAATCCACCCAATTTCAACAAAATGCGAAATTAGGGTTCTTCAAACTTGGGGTTTTTTTCAAAATTCTCAATTTCATCAATTAATCCCCCAAATTCAAGTACCCATGAACAATCAAGCATAGATAACTTGTTTCCTCAAGATTCTATCAACAATCGGGCATAAAATTCAAAGAACATCAAAGTTTAGCAAAAGCCCCAAAAAGTGGATCCCCAATTCGATTTTTATCAAAACTCCAAAAAGAATCCGTCAAAGTACTTCAAAACATGTATAGAATTGAAAACAAAAGGATTAAGCGTCGAAATTACGTACCTTGATCGAGTTTGAAGGAAGAAAAGTAGAAAAAACTTCGCCCCTTTCGTTCTTGTGTTCTATCGCCGAGAGTTGTGTAAGTGTGTGAGAAAATCGGGTGTGAAGTGTTTAAAAGGGGTATAAAATAACCAGTCGAAGTGGATACTAGCCGGTATGTTCCTATCGCCAGCCTATCGGCCGATAGCCGGGTCGATAGGAGCTTCGTCTCTTACATACCTTTATATCGGGTGGGATATCGGTCGATAGGCATACCCTATCGACCACCGCTTGTAATCAATAAAAATTTGTTTATTTTTTTCACTTATCGGCCGATAGGCTCGCCCGATAGGATTTTCTCGTCCCAAAATTTTTTTCACTGCTCTACTTCACATACTTGGTCCCGCTTTTGCTTGGATATGGCGATGAAAGACCCGCAGTATTCAAAACTCGGCATGCCCGGATTAGAACTTAACAAAAACTAACAAAGCTACTACGAAATTAGAAACTACAAAAATCACGCAAACGAAAAATCGAAAATAAATGAATAAAACGAACTAATATACATACATACGCTGGGTTACCTCCCAACAAGTGCTACGTTTAACGCCCTTAGCTAGACGATACCTCATTCATTCCGGTCTTCGAGGTAAGTAACATACTTCTCTTCGTGGTGCAAGGGCTTGAAATAGTGCTTCAACCGATGTCCATTCACAATGAACTTGTTCCCATCTTCTGTCATCACGACATGATCCATTTTGATTTACTTGAAAGACGGTGTATGGACCACCCACTTTGACATCAACTTCCCTAAATAGACGAAGCCGTGAATTAAAACGAGCACTTCGTCTCCCGGACGAAGTCCTTCTTCCGAATGCGATCATCGTGAAACTTTTTCGCTCTTTCCTTGTAAATCCTTGCATTTTCGAAAGCCTCGTTTCTCCATTCGTCGATTTCAGCAGCCTTCTCTCTTCTCGATCCACTAGCCTCAAGAAATTCAAATTAATCCGTCTAGTGGCCCAATACGCTTTAACTTCCACTCTACCGGTAAATGACAGGATTTCCCAAAGACGAGCTGGTATGGAGACATTCCAATTGGAGTCTTATACGTTGTCCGATAAGCCCAAAGTGCATCATCTAGATATTTAGCCCAGTCCTTCTTGTTCGTGACCGTCTTCTCTAAAATTTGTTTGATCTCCCGATTGGCGAGCTCGGCTTGTCCATTAGCTTGCGGATGATAGGCGGACGTAATCTTATGTTTAACTCCATATTTTGCAAGAAGGGTTCCTAACCACCTATTATTAAAGTGGCTCCCCCCGTCACTCAACAAAGCTCGTGGAGTCCCGAAACGAGTCAAAATGTTCTTATTAAGGAATTTAATCACCACTTTCGAATCGTTCGTAATCGCGGCATTGCCTCAACCCATCTCGATACGTAGTCGACCGCAAGTAGAATATACGAATAGCCTCGTGATTTTGCAAACGGACCCATAAAATCGATACCCCATACGTCAAACAACTCTACTTCCATAATAGTGTCTTTGCGGCATCTCGTCTTTTTGCTATGTTCCCAATCGTTGGCATCTATCGCAATGTTTCACAAAAGCTTGGCAATCTTTATGAATAGAAGGCCAATAGAAGCCACATTGGTACACCTTCATGGCCGTTCGATTCACGCAAAATGACCCCACTCGGTGCACTATGGCATTCTTCAATTATCCTTTGCCATTCGCTTTGTCGAACACACATGCGAATAATCCCGTCTCGCGCACCTCCGATAAAGAATAGGGTCTTCCCAATAGTAGAATTTAACGTCATGGAAGAATTTCTTTCTTTGATGAGAAGAAAGACCCGTTGGAACATGCTTGATAGCAAGGAAATTAACATAGTCCGCGTACCATGGTGTAACGTCGGCCAAGGCTAGGATATGCTCGTCTGAAAGTTCTCCTTTATTTCGATCCTCGAATCTTCTCCCTCAACCGGCTTCTCGAGACGGGAAAGGTGATCGGCAACAACATTCTCGCACCTTCCTATCCCGGATCTCCATGTCGAACTCTTGTAGAAGAAGTATCCATCTCACTAATCTCGGCCGAATCCTTCTTGGCAAATAGATAGCGAATCGCCGCATGATCGGTATGAACAATAGTGTGAGTGCCCACTAGGTAAGGTCGGAATTTGTCGAATGCATAGACCACAATGAGCAACTCTTTTTCCGTCGTGGTGTAGTTCATTTGGGCTGAATCCATCGTCTTACTCGCATAATAAATTACCCGGAAAAGCTTATCCCGCTTCGACCCAAAACGGCCCCAACGCCCAATCGCCGCGCCGCACATCAACTCGAATGGTGCACCCCAATCCGGAGTGATCAAGACCGGCGCGAAATTAAGGCTTGTTTCAATGTCTCAAACGCCCTCAAGCAATCATCATCAAACTCAAATTTTGTGTCTTTCTCGAGCAAGGAACATAACGGCTTCGTGATTTTTGAGAAATCCTTAATGAACCGTCTATAGAACCCCGCATGGCCTAGGAAGCTTAGATCGATTTAACATTGGTTGGAGGCGGTAATTTCTCGATAGCAACCACCTTCGCTCGATCAACCTCCAATCCTTCCGAAGATACTTTATGCCCCAAAGACTACTCCCTCTTGCACCATGAAGTGACATTTCTCCCAATTTAGAACAAGGTTCGTCTCCTCACACCGGCAAGTACCAAAGATAAATTTTTCAAGCAATGGTCGAAAGATGAACCAAAACTGAAAAATCATCCATAAAGACCTCCATTATGTTCTCGACTAATCCGTGAAAGATGGCCATCATGCACCTTTGAAAAGTTGCGGGTGCGTTGCACACGCCAAACGGCATCCTCCTAGTTTAATACCCCATAAGGGCACGTGAAAGCGGTCTTGTCCTGGTCTTCCGAGCGATAGCAATTTGATTGTACCACGAATACCCGTCCAAAAAGCAATAATACTGTATCCGCCAAACGATCTAGCATTTGATCAATAAATGGAAGTGGAAAATGATCCTTCCTCGTCGCCGCATTAAGTAGCCGTAGTCGATACAAACTCTCCATCCCGTGACTAGCCTTGTCGCGATTAATTCATCTTTCGTCCTTGATCACGGTCCGACCCCCTTTCTTAGAGACGCCTTGAGGCGGCCTCACCCACTCACTCTCGGAAATCGCATATATCATCCCAAAGATCTAACAATTTGAGCACCTCTTTTCTCACAACCTCTTGCATTGCCGGATTTAATCTTCATGCGGCCGCACCCTCGGCTTATGATCGTCTTCTAGCAAAATCCTGTGCATACAAATAGAAGGGCTTATTCCCTTAATGTCCGAGATCGTCCATCCAATCGCCCCTTTGTTTTCGCAGCACCCGTAATAGCTTCTCCAAGTTAGTAGGTCCGAGAGAAGAAGAAACTATCACGGATAGGACTCGTTCTCGCCCAAGAAGCAATATTGTAAGTGATCCAAAGAAAGGCTTAAGTTCGACTTCGGCACCTCGATCGATCGGTCCTCGCCGACAACTCCCCTTGAACGGGTTTGTTGACATCAAGATAGCATACATCTCTCTCATTAGATCGAGACTCGTCGCCTCCAACATTCGAACATACTCGCAATTCCTCGTAAATTTCTTCAACCTCGAATGTGAGTTAATGTATTGTGCACTGCAATGCTCCACCCAGTCGGTCGGGTGCGGCATAATAGACTCAATTGCATAACAGTCCTCGGGCGCATCCTCGGGCTTCTTCATCGAGTCATAGATGGAAATTTTCAGATTTTGGTCATTAACCCTAAGGTAAGATCACCCTCTTGAACGTCGATAAGTGCTCTCCCGTCGCTAGAAATGGTCTCCCAAAGATCAGTGGTTGATTCTCATCCTCGGGCATATCAAGAACTACGAAATCGGCCGAAGACTAAGTGTTGGACTCTAACTAACACATTCTCCACAACTCCTGATAAGAGATCGACCTGTCCGCCATGAGTAGAGAAATGGTAGTCGGCTTCATCTCCCCAATCTTCAACCTCTTAAAGATGGATAGAGGCATAAGATTTATGCTTGCCCCATGATCACACAACACATTACGGAACGTTTGGTCGCCAATGATGCATGTCAAAGTAAAACGTCCGGATCCTTCGCTTGAGCGGAGCTTGTTTTGAATGATAGCGCTACACTCCTCTGTCAAATTTATTGTTTCAAATTTCCCCAACTTCCTCTTGCTTGCCACAGCGTCTTTCAAGAATTTCACGTACTCGGCATGTCTCTCAAAGCATCTAGAAGTGGAATGTTGATATTCACCTTTTGAAACATGTCGATAAATCGTTGAAGCTTTTCATCATGTCTCGACTTGGCCAATCGCTGTGGAAATGGAGCTTTTACCTCAAAATCATTCACTTTCGAACCTCCAGGACCTTTCGGCCGATAGGGGGTCGATAGGATCCTCGCCGCATTCTCGTCTGGGTATCGGCCAGTAGATAGCCGGCCGATAGGTTGTGCTGTATTCCATCTTCTTTCTCGTTTTCTGCTCCCGTTTCTAATACCTCCTCGTTTCCAGATTCCATACCTCCAGCCCCATGATTACTGTACTTTGTCCCACTCCGAAGCTCGATTGCGTTGCATTGTTGAGTCTTCGGGTTGGTCTCGGTGCTGCTCGGAAAATGCCCCGCTTATGAAATCCGGCTTGGCGTTCGCCATTTGACTCATTTGGGTCTCCACCATCGACATCCGCTTTGTCAAGGCTATCACCGAGTTTCCAATAGATGTCACACTATGCTCGAGAGCCCCGAACCTCTTGTCTCGCTTTGTAGATAAAATCTTTTGGCTCGCCTCTAATCGCTCCAACATCTCTTCCATTGGTGTCTTAGCAATCGGCTCTTGAATAACCCTGCTTTTCACGTTAAATCCGGTGGTGGCCGGAGAGCATTGTTCGGGTTGGCATAGGAGAAATTAGGTGGTTTCGATTGTTCGGATAATAGTTTCCCTATTTCCCTTGCCTAAGTTTCCTCCTTGCAAGTAATTCACATCCTCCTCAATTGCAATAGGCTCGTTTAGCTCTTCAAAAACTGCATTGACTCCCAAAGTCTTCTTTTTTAGCATCTCAAGCTCTTTTTGTTGTTTTTCAAATTTCGCCTTCAAATCACCGTAGGCGTCCTCGTCACCGGAGGGAACCTTTCTTCTCGTCATCTTCCTATCGGTCACCTCCTCATAATCATTGTTTACCGCTAGCTCAATGAGATTTTTGGCCTCTTCATAATCGTTAGCCAGAAATCCCCCTTTCGATGAGTAGTCCAACTCTCTTCTAGCCTTCCTCGTCAAACCCCGATAAAACCGAATATAGATCTCCTCTTTGTCAATTCCATGTCAGGCATTTGCGAAGTAGCTTCTTGAATCGGATCCATGCCTCGTATAAATATTCATCCTCATATTGCTCGAATTGCAAGATATCGTTGATTTGTTTTTGCACCTTCGAGGGGGGATAGAACTGTGCTAAGAACAACCGAGTCATCTCTCTCCAAGTACCAATTTCCTTCCGATCTAGGCTCTTGTACCAATCTAGCGCATCGTCTTCTAAGGAGAATCGGAATAGGCGGAGCTTAATGACATCCGGAGGCACTCCGTTTTGCTTGATGGTGGCACATATGTCCAAAAACGACTCAAGATGAGCGTTTGGATCTTCATTCACTCCTCCGTATGTTTGAGACTTCACTGTAGCAATGAGGGACGGCTTAAGCTCGAAGTTGTTGGCATCAATCTTTCCCCAACCTCCTTCTTGATAATCGTCCAGCTTAGGTCGAAAGCGGGCATTCAAAGGGATCTTCTCGGGACGAGCGAGTTCTCGTGGTTGGTCAACAATGCCGGCTATGGTATCAACGAAAGGTATAGTAATAGTCTCGGTTCTCGCTTCTTGCTTCTTCCTCCTCAAAGACTTCTCGATTTCCGGGTCCAAAGGAAATAAGTCCTTTCCTTGGGATCTCGTGATCATGCACCGCCTACAAGGAAAAGAAAACAAGATGTGAGGAGACGAGATCGAATATTAATAATAAAAGTAAACAACCTAAAGTAACAATCTCTTCTTTTTCGAATTATCCCTATAAGTATTCTATCAATTCCCCGGCAACGGCGCCAAAAATTGATCGCTGGAATTCGCGTAGTATGGTTTTCAAATCCGATCAATTTTAAAATTTGTAAAACCTCGGAGTATTTCCAAGGTGTCGAACCCAAGGGAATTGATGTGTCGAAAATAAAGGAAGTAACTCTACTCAAAATTTGACTGCTATTTAGGATTCCGAAAATTTTGTTTGTTACTAATTATCTAACTCAAAAATCGAAAAATAAAAATTAAATAAAAGATGAATTATCTAAATTAAGCAAATAAACAAATTAGCAAGATAAATCACAAGTCGAAAGGTAATTGATCCTAGGGTAGTATCATCTAATTGAGTTCACACAATTCGTTCACTTGATTCCTTTTCCCCAAATTTTAATTCAATCCTAGAAATAATCACTCAGCCGATCTAGAATTCCGATCAAGGCAACCTAGAAAGATAGTTAATTAAAACCCTTTTCGCCAGGCTCAAAGGATTGAAATCACTTAAAAGCACCAACTTATTTATCTATGATTTATCTTTCTCCGCTAGGTCTCAAGATAAAATCATATTGTGTATCAAGTATTTCCACTAATCAATTACTCCTTCCGGACAAAATTAATTAGCTAACATGCATCAATTAAGGGCCCTTTAATCTAACATGAGATTTAACACAACTTGAACACAACCCTAGGATGAAAGGTCAAAAGGTAATCAAAGGAATATCATGTGAACATCAATTAAAATTACTAACCCTAGAATCAATCAATGAATTAGCCAGACATACTTGAAATTAAACAAGAAATAGATGAAGAATGCATATTATTAATATGAAAAGAGAGATTACAACCCTTATGGATGAACTCCGAGTCTTCAATCTCCCAAAAACAATAATAATTCTCCTCCAAAAAGTTCTTGCATCAAAGAAATTAATCTTGCTAAGAAGTGTAAAAATCTGCTTAATATGATAAAAGAGTGATAAAGGCTGATGGAAGATAGATAAAAGATGATGAAACTAGGTCTAAAAACAGGTTTATATAGCCTAAGGGGTTAAAATCCCGATTAGCCCTAATCTAGGAAATAAATAATATCCAAAAGAGTCAAAATCCGTCCAAAAACGAGAGCCCGCTGGGAAGCCTTTCGGCCTGGCCTATCGGCCGATAGGCTGGCCGATAGGTGGTTCGTCGATTTCTTCACTCGATAGGCAGGAGCTCCTTTCGGACGGCCCTATCGGCCGATAGGCTGGCCGATAGGGTCTTCTGTTTGGCGCAAAAATCCGTTTCTTCGTCCGTTTGACTCGACTCTCGGTCCTTTGTCTCGTTTTGGGTCCTTTTGGCTCTAAAAACCTGCAAACACACTAAAACCAACCCAAACGCGTAATACGGCTCGACTAATCATAAATAAGCCAAATACGAGCACATTAATCACGAAACGAGATAAAAACCTAGTATAAAATCCTAGAAATAAGTGGTAAAATTACCACTTATCACTGGTCGCCGAAATGTGCACAAAATTTGAAGAAGTGCTAATCGAACAAGTCCCGAGAGAGCACAATTCCCAGGCCGATGCTCTTTCCAAACTAGCATCATCGGACGGGGCAGCCGACTTCTCCAATATCCAAATCACAAAGTCATCTAGGCCGGCGATCGACAGAAATCTGGTTACCACGGTCGCCATCGCCGAGGAGAATTGGATGACTCCGTTCATCAAATATTTAAAGAACGGAACGGTCCCTGACGACCGTGTTAAAGCTCGCCAACTCCAGCTTCGTGCGACCATGTATACCCTATTGGACGATCGGCTTTACAAGCGAGCCTTCAGCCTTCCCCTCCTCAAGTGTATTACACCGGAGGAAGGTCGGCTCGTTTTAGCTGAGATCCATGATGGGATTTGTGGAAACCACGCGGGCGGGCGAGCCCTCATCCATAAGACAACCAGACAAGGGTTTTTCTGGCCATCACTTCGGAAAGATGCGATCGCCTATGCCAGATCGTGTCATAGGTATCAGATAATGGGCCCCAACATTAAACTATCACCCGAATAGCTCACCTCCATGTATAGCCCTTGGCCATTTGCGCAATGGGGCATCGACCTTATAGGTCCCTTGCCGACGACGGCTCCAGTAGTAAGTTCGCCATCGTTGGGGTCGAATATTTCACCAAATGGGCTGAGGCCGAACCGCTCAACAAGATCGGCCAAGAGCAAGTGATCAAGTTTATATGGAAAAACATCGTATGCCGATTCGGTCTGCCCTAGGCCATCATCTCTGACAACGGGAAACAGTTCGACGGTTTAGAAGTCATGCAATTCTGTGAGAAGTGGGGAATCAAAAGGTTATTCTCGGCGCCCTATCACCCTCAGACGAACGGGCAGGTAGAGGCAGTGAATAAGATCCTCAAACACACGATCAAAGCACGACTCGAATCCAAGCAAGGACGATGGGCGAGCGAGCTCCCAGACGTTTTGTGGTCCTACCGAACGACGACCCGCAATTCAACCGGCGAAACCCCGTTCACCCGTACCTTCGGAACAGAAGCGGTGATTCCTTCAGAGATCGCCGTCCTCAGCCACCGAACCGAGCAGGAGATGACGACCGACAACGATGTAGCCCGACGAATCGACCTAGACATGCTCGAAGAAAGACGGCTGACCTCAGAAATGAAGAACACAATCCACAAAAGGAGAGCCGAGAAGTTCTTCAATTCAAAGGTCAAAGAAAGAAGATTTCAAGTGGGCGATCTCGTCCTTAAGAAGATCCAAACCCACACAGGCGTTTTTGGTCCGAACTGGGAGGGACCTTTCAGAGTATCCAGATGGCTAACTAAAGGAGCCTACGAACTAGAACATCCTGACGGTACTCCGGACCAATACCCCTGGAACGCCGTGCATCTGAAAAAATACTATCAGTGATAAATTTGTATTCAATTTCAATGATGTACAAGGAATATAATGAGATTTTTTCCTATCCCATCTATTATGGCGATCGCCCCACCAGGCATATCGCATACCGCCGACGATCGCTGATCACGACGATCCTAGGTAAAATTAATGCAGCCATGGTCCTGGAGGTCGATGGAACCGACAACTTCGCCCATGCAAGGTTCCTTTGGGCTGAGATCGCCCGCCCTTCGTTTAAATACGAGGCCGGCGTAGCCGAAGGACCCTCCAAAATGATCAATAGGAACGATCGCACGACCTCAAGGTACATCATCTAACATGGTGAACCCGAACAATGCGACGTGCCGTTACCCCCGTCTCAACGTACACCGTCGAGGGTCGCCATCTTCATGGCGGGCCGAGGTGGAAGCAGAGCTGACAAGCCGCGGACGTGGTGTCGAATAAGCCGACAACACTCCGCGCAAGGACTTCTCCAGACCGAGATCGCCCGCCTTTCGTTTTAACACAAGGCAGGCGTAGCCTAACGGAGGACCCTCACAAAAAGTGAGTCGCGGGATACTCAATATTCCTCACACACGAAGACACGATTGGGGAGATCGGTCCATCGAACACCCCAACCACACATGACTCTTCAGAATCGGCAAAATGAAGATAGCTCGCCAGACAGACTAGTTTTTGTCTCCTTACTTACAATAAGTGAACAAAAACAAGGGGGAAGGGATAGGTCGAGCTAATCTCAAACATGATCGAACAAAGAGGAACCACACTCGATCGGCTTCGCTCAAAAACATGCAGGGCGATCGGGGTCGTCCGACAAAAATTACAAGTAAGAATTCCGATTCAAAACATGTCAATTCTTTCAACACTCAGACGATCGGTCGGATGAGAAAAAAGTCGAAAGCAAATATACACGTACTCATAAAAATTGCACGCAAACATTCAAAGGGCGATCGTATATAAAGAGACAGTATGAAAAAAGGAACATTTTATTCATAGCACGAATTTCATACATTACGGGGCCCGAAGGCATTACAAAAGAAAAACAAAAAGTACAAAGTTACAGAGGAAAACAAAATCTCTCTCAAGTCCCCTCGGGTTGCGGATCGGCTTCGGCCTCGGGATGAATGAGTTTACCCGTATACCAACTCAAGTCGATCCCAAAGTCGGCTAAGTCAAGGATCGGCAAGGAGAACTCCGGGTGCAGAGGATTCGCGAGGGCGTAGGATTTGAAGCTCTCCATCAAGGGACCGATCTCGATCCCTGCTTTCTTCGCGGCTCGGACAGCGTCAGCATATGCCAAGTAATAGGCGAACTCGCCGGCGAGCGCCACACTTTGGTAGGGATCGGTCTCGATCGCCTTCAGTTGGCCCTTCAACTCCGCGGCCGTCTTCTCGGCCTCCGCCAGCTCGACAACCTTGGCGGCATTCTCACCCTGGGCCTTCTCCAGCTCCTTTTTCGCCGCGTCCAGCTCGCCGCTGAGCCGATCCACCATCGCCTTCAGACCGGCCGCCTCCTCCTGCGACGCCGCGAGCTTCTGGCGGGTTTCTTTCTCCTCATCACGGGACCGATCTGCAGCCTCCTTGGAGCGGCTCAGCTCCTGCTTCAATCGATCCACGTCCTGCTTAGCCCTTTTGGCCGTCTCCTCATACTCTTTCTCCATAGACCGGATCCGGTTAGCATCCTCGATATTTTTGTTCCGGGCGGCCTCGAGGTCGCGATGGAGGTGAGCAGTGGAGGGTCGCCCCTCATAATCCCTAGCCGCTTGGACGGCCATCGTCGCCGTCTGAAGAGCCAGGGCAACGGTCGCCTGCATGGCGTCTCCAGATCGCCGACGAGCGATCGCGTCAAGGTCGGTCGTCCAAGCGTTGGGCAGAGAGGTGATAGCCCGCGAACGTAGCGGGGACTTCAAGAGATCTGCGGAGCCTTGCTCGACAGAAAGTCCAGCACCATGGGAGCAACGTCCAGATCGGCAAGACGAACCCTGCAGCGCAAACCAAGGAAACCAAGGAGTTAGCCTAAAACCTTACTCAGAACACCTAGCTCGGAAGGTTCAAACCATTCTCACCTGTTGACCAGCTCTGGATCACGGCCAAAAAAGGGCTTTCCCCGAGAAGTCTCGGCGTCAGCGATCGCCGTCCTTTTCAAAAAGCTGGCAGATGTCCCGGAGCTTGATGCCGATGGCCTGGGACCAGACCCCTCCGCCATCGGAACGGAAGAAACAGGGGGAGCGGCGATCGGCGGCTCCAAAATAGCTAAATCCGCCTCAGCCGACGGAAGGGACCCCTCCGGCCTCCGCCTCTTGCGGTTGCGCCGAAGTTGTTCCTCACCTTGTGATTCCGGTTCGGCGACCAGCACCGCAGCGGGCTTCACCACAGGGGCAGGGCGAGACGACGTCGCATCACCGCGACCCGTTTTATTTCCCAGATGAAGGCGACCGATAAAACCGGGATTAGACATGGCAATCTCCTGCGGTAGCTCGGCGATACGGGGAAAATAAATCTCTGCCAAAGAAGAAACTCAAACAAGTTAGACGCTTACTTAGACATGGCGACCTCTTGGAGACGATCGCCTCGCAGAAGAGAGTAGATGAAAAGTCATACCAGGGGCCTTCAGGTGGCGAGGGAAGCGAAACAGTCGAGCTCCCAACCGATGAGATTCGTGGCCGACTGACTGAACGTCTTTATAGGAAACCGGCAATGCGCGAATCCGCTCCCAGACGATCGAGAAATCAAAGGGGAGATCTTCGATCGATGGAACAAGGGATCCTGCAAAAAGGGAAATAAATTAGATCAGTCCAAAGAGTATCCAAACAAAGGGAGAATGGAAACCCTTACTTGGATTCCTCTCCCGAAAATTGGTAGGGATATCCAACTCCTCCTCCGGCGTTTCACTCGATGCCGACCTCCATGCACCACCATCCCAGCACCACTTTTTTAGGTCGCCCCGAGTCTTGCTCGGCACCCCAATAACCACCCTACCCTGGCGACCTTGGATATGGTAACCGCCGATCGATCCCTTATGCACAGTCAGCTTAAATAGATAATTCATCTCCAGCGCAGAAGGCAAGCGTAACAACCTGTGACCGCCAAATAATGTCAATGTGCTGATAATCTGCAGCCAGGCGTTCGGCGTCAACTGAAGAGGTGCCAAATTCCAGGCGATCAACAGATACGAAACGGCGAACGGCAAGGGAAACCGCAGTCCGGCAGCCAGGGTCATTTCGTTGATGGCGACCATACCCTCGGGAGGCTGGTCGGCACATTCGTTCTCGGAGGGCACGTGCAATGACACATCAGAGGGGATATGATATTTGGCCCTCCAGCGGGTCATGTCCTTCCAGGTCGCCGAACTCCGAATCTGACCAAGAGTCCATTGAGACGGTTCAGCAGCCCGAAACTCCGTCCGCTTCACATGTACGTAGGGATGAGCGGCGGAGTAAGCCTCGAAATCAAACTCCGGACAGGGCCCGGCAATCCCCTCCATAAGTCTAGCAAAAGCCGTATAGACGGGGACGGAGACGCTATCTTTTTCCCAAGACAAACGCATCAGTTCGTCTTCCTCCACCGGCGACGCATCTCGCTCCTCCGCCGCCGCAGAGCCCGCCACTACGGCCTCGTTGAAAAGCTCCTCAAGCTCTGCGGGTGCAATCCCCGCACGAATAGCCTCTGCGGCCGTCTCCACGGGGATTCCCATAGGAATTCCCTCCCAGTCCGGGGAAGCCGCGGCGGCAGAAGTGCTTCCGACCTCGAAGACCTTAGATCCTCCCGACATGTTCTCAAAAAATTAAGGGAGAAAGAAGAATTTGGTTTCTTACCTAATGAAAGGAAGACGGTCGGACAAGAAGCTCCGTAAATTTCGCACTTCAAATGCATGGATACAAAGGACGCGTAAAAAAGTGAAGAGAAGAAATGCAGGCCCCTTTTATAGATGGAGACGAGGGTCTAAATGCAAATAGGGGAAACCTCGAGGGCTGGTTCGCAACCGTCACGTGGGGACGCATTAAATGCCGCCCTCGAATCCCGCAGACGCGTCTTTTCGAGGGCACGCCAACCGACAAGACCGACAAAACCGTCGGACTCCCCCAACAGCGGCGCGACGCGTGTCCCTGCCACGTTAGAAAGCCCGCCTTCTTTTCCCGCTGCTCCCGACGCAAAAGAAGGTCGTCCATATTTGAAATCAGATCGGCTGATCGTTTAAACATTGGCGATCGCCAGCAGTGCCACCTCACCCCGTGTTTTCAACATCGAGGCGAGCTGGGGGGCAATTGTTGTGCGGCGGTTAATACGCCTCGATAGGAGATCGGCATCACGATCAGAAAAGCCAACCATGAAAGACATACTCCGGACAAACGCCTAGAGTTCGGCACAATGCGGCGATCGTCTTTTGGTAACCAGCAATCGTCTTTTGATACCTGGCGATCGTCTTTAAAGAGCGGACCAGAGGCGATCATCTCATGCCACATGGGGATCCAGCATCCGTCAAAGTCGTCGAAGACCGAATCTTGGACGATGGCCCACCCACGGATCTTCAAAGGATACCGAAAGATAGGATCATTGACCCCAGCCTGTCACCTACCACACCTACCGACAAGGCTGCCGAAAGGTACGAAGTGGGCCCTCCTCGGACAGCGACTCGCAACACGTGCTCGCTTCCCATTGGTTCACCCAGCTGGACTCCAACTGCAACCTCGGACCTCAAGGGAACAGGCCCACGTGACGGGACAATCGGCCGTTTTATTTTAATATAGAAAACGGCGATCGCCCGCGATCGCCTGAGGGATCCCAACTACCTTGTCCCCTATAAATAGAGGACTCACTGTTGCGGCCAAGGAGTGACAAATTCTACTACGAATTAAGTGCAAAATACACACCAAAGAGAGAATCAAAGGCTCTTTTGGCAACCACTAACACATTCATAGTGATATTCATACACATTCGTCATATATCCCAAGCAAGAACTCACAGATTTACCTATCTGGTTCTTCCGGCAATCTACGCGCTCTAAAGTCTAGATAACTAGAAGTCTTTACACTCCTTGTATTAGATTCTAACATTAATATTTGTACTCGACAGTATATTTATTAATAACATCTCGCGAGAGCATTCAAGCCCGGGATTAACAACCCCGACAAATCTTGTGTTATCTATTTTCTCACGGAAGTGTTCTCGCACTTGTTTGTTACTCGATCATTCCAGCAATACTATCTCCGGATAATATTTTGGGTAACAACACCATCATTAGTGTCCGTAAGCGTATGGTCACTATCATTTCAGACGATGGGGTGGAATGTGTGTTTCAGGGAGGTAATCCCAGCTGTTTTGGAAGAGTTATTAATTTGATGAAAGCAGTGAGATTACTCAATTAGCGGTGTATTGGTTATTGGTGCTATATGACTAAAACCGAGAAATCATCGATAATGTTGGCGGATATACCGGTAGTGAGAGAATATGCCGACGTATTCCCAGATGAGTAACCTGGTTTACCTCCACAGAGAGATGTGGAATTCACGATTGATTTGGAGCCTGGTACATCTCCAATATCGAAGGCACCGTACCGGATGGCCCCGACCGAAATGCAGGAGTTGAAGAATCAACTTGAGGAATTGTTCGAGAAAGGTTATATCCGACCGAGTGCGTCCCCATGGGGAGCACCAGTGTTGTTTGTCAAGAAGAAGGATGGTTCATTTCGTTTGTGTATTGATTATCGGGAGTTGAACAGGGTGACAATCAAGAATAAGTATCCCTTACCCCGTATTGATTATCTCTTAGATCAACTTCAGGGAGATTCAATATTTTCCAAGATCGACCTAAGGTCTGGATATCATCAGTTACGAATTCGAGAGTCGGACATCGCAAGGACAGCGTTTCGTACACGCTATGGTCATTATGAGTTCGTAGTTATGCCGTTCGGGCTAACTAATGCACCTGCGGTATTCATGGAGTTAATGAATCGGATTTTCATCGACTTTTTGGATCAGTTTGTGGTTGTCTTCATCGATGACATTTTGATTTATTCTCGTGACCGAGAGGAATACGAGGTTCATCTTTATCAGGTTCTCGACGTGTTAAGACGAGAGCAACTTTATGGAAAGATTTCCAAATGTGAGTTCTGGATGTCCGAAGTGACTTTCCTTGGGCATGTAATTTCATCAGATGGAGTGCGTGTTGATCCTCAGAAGACGGAGGCTATCCAAGATTGGTTACCTCCGAAGAATGTTAAGGAAATTCGAAGCTTTCTCGGATTAGCCGATTATTATCGGCGGTTTGTGGAAGGATTTTCTAAAATCGCTCAACCAATGATGAACCTTTTGCGAAAGGATAAGAAATACACGTGGTCCGACGCGTGTCAACGGAGTTTTGAGGAACTCAAGAGCCGGTTAATTTCAGCACCTGTACTTTCCTTGCCGCAAGGGACGGAAAGATTTGTGGTTTATAGTGATGCGTCCGGGCAGGGTCTCGGATGTGTACTCATGCAGAATGGGAAGGTTATTGCTTATGCTTCACGGCAATTGAGACCTTACGAGGTTAATTATCCGACCCATGACCTGGAGTTAGCAGCCGTGGTTTTTGCGTTGAAAATTTGGCGTCATTACCTTTATGGTGTCACCTGTCAAATCTTCACCGATCATAAGAGTTTGAAGTATATATTTACTCAGAAGGAGTTAAATATGGGACAGAGACGGTGGTTGGAATTAATCAAAGATTATGATATCGAGATCCTTTACCACCCCGGGAAGGCGAACGTTGTCGCCGACGCTTTGAGTCGTAAGTCCGTTCAGGAGCAGATGCTTGCTCGTTTAACAATTCAGAAAGAGCTTCAGCAGGAATTCCTTAGACCCGAGATCGAGGTCAGGCTTCAGCGAGTACAAGGACAACTTTGCATGTTAGGGATTTCATCGCCACTTGAAGAGGCAATCAGAGAGAATCAGAGTTCAGATCCATCATTGTTGCGCATCCGTGAGGATGTGGCTCAGGGGAAAGCCCCTGGATTCGTGGTCCACGAGGATGGACTTTTGAGATTTAAGAATCGGTTGTGCGTACCGGCGAATGATGAGTTGAAAAACTCGATTTTGAGAGAAGCTCATGCTACCCCTTATTCTGTTCATCCGGGGTCTAGCAAGATGTACAAGGACTTGAAACAAAATTACTGGTGGAGTAATATGAAACGAGAAGTCGCGGAATTTGTTTCGAGATGCTTAACCTGTCAACAAGTCAGGATTGAACATCAGCGACCGGCGGGTATGCTGAAACCGCTCCCTATTCCGGAGTGGAGATGGGAGGATATTTCAATGGACTTCATCACGAGTTTGCCGACGAGTCGTCGTGGCATGAATACAATCTGGGTGATTGTGGACCGTCTAACTAAGTCAGCTCACTTTCTCGAGATTAAGGATACTTGGGGTTTGAAGAGACTTACCCAGTTATTCATCAAAGAAATAGTGAGATTGCACGGTACTCCTAAAAGTATCGTTTTCGATCGTGACGGACGGTTTGTGTCTCATTTTTGGAAATCAGTTCATCGTGCTATGGGAACTCAGCTTAATCTCAGTACCGCCTTTCTTCCTCACTCCGACGGTCAATCAGAGAGGACTATTCAGACATTAGAGGACATGCCTCCTCGATTAGAAAGATGATTGGGAAGCCCAACTACCATTGATCGAGTTCACGTATAATAATAGTTGGCATGCTTCGATTAAGATGGCACCTTACGAAGCCTTGTACGGTCGTCGTTGTCGATCTCCTTTGTGTTGGGACGACTTATCAGAATCAATCGGCACCGAGCCCGATATGCTTATAGCTGCCCGTGAGAAGGTAGCTTTGATCAAGAGTCGTTTGTTGACCGCTTAGAGTCGACAGAAATCTTATGCAGACAATCGTCGTCGACCACTAGAGTTCGAGACAGGTGACCACGTGTTGGTCAAAGTGTCCTCGAGTCGAGGTATCTTCTGTTTCGGAAAGCGGGAAAAGTTGAGTCCAAGATTTATTGGACTGTTTGAGATTTTGGAACAAGTAGGTGAGCTAGCTTATCGATTGGCTTTACCTCCGGCGTTGAGCCGAATTCATAATGTGTTTCACGTCTCTCAGTTGCGGAAATATGTTTCCGACCCGAGTCACATACTTTAGTTCGACGAAATCGAGATCGCGGATGATCATTCGTATGAGGAGCGTCCCATACGAGTCGTAGAGCGGCGAATCAAACAGTTGAGGAATAAGGCGATTCCTTTGGTTAAAATTCAGTGGTCTAGACACGGAGTCGAAGAGGCTACTTGGGAAACCGAGGATAGTATGCGAGAGAGTTATCCCGAGTTGTTTGACCCTTAGTTTCGGGGACGAAACTCTTTTAAGGGGGGTGTATGTAATACCCGGTTGTAATTCAGTCATTATCATTCAGTAATTTCATTCGGTAATTGTCACTATGTAGTTTTTGTTGGGAAAAACAAACACCCTGTATCGAAACAACCGGGATACTCGAATCCCTGTATCGAATGTCATAAAGAAGGTTTTGACATATATGCCAAATACAGTAAAGGAAACTGTATCGAGGCTTAAGGATTTATCATGTATCGAAGACATGCCTCGAATCAGCATAAGTGAAGCTCATTAGTACAGCAAGAAGACTTGTAAAAAGACCAAGTATGGAAACTGTCTCGATGCTCTAAATACAGTCATCTTCCATACAGTTCACAAAAGGACAAGAAAGAACACAAATCAAGTCCCGTTGAACAAAGAAGTATTTAAATACTCAAGGATAAAGTATTTAAATACTGCCAGTCTTCAGATCTTCAGAATCCCGCGAAATCCGGATCATGTCATATTCCCGTTGAAGGACATCTTATTCAAACGGATATATCTCAACGGATACTTTCTCCAGAGACTATATATATCCTTGAAGACATTGAAGATCACTTACTGAACCAACTCAAGTAACCTAATACTCAAGCTATCAAAGTTATCATCAGAGCAAACATATCTCCAAAACATACTGCAAGTTAGAACGAAAGAGATATACAGTGCTCAACATCAAGAACAGCTATCATCAGCTCAAGAACTTGATATTCAAAGCTGCTGTTCTTACCTAGTTACCTACCCTTTTACCTCTGTGTAAAAACCGAGCTCTGTGTGAACTCAACAAGTTATTCTGACCTGTGTGGGACGAATAAGGACGAAGCTTTGGAACTGTGTGTGAAGAAGCTAGTCAAGAATAAAGCTTTAACCAATCTGTGTGAACGGTTGAAAGCGACATTCTTTGTATCAATCTGTGTGAACGATACAAGGATAGGTTTGTTTATAATTACGTAGTTGTGTACGCAGTAATTATAATAAACTTTTTACTCCTGTGTGGAGGACCAGTGGACGTAGAGGGGTTTACCTCGAACCACTTAAATTACTGTGTCATTTACCTTCTGCTTTTACTGTTTGAAATAACTGTGATATATTAAGTATACACCAAATACGTCGTTGCTGTATCCACGGCAACTAACTGTATCCAAGACTTCCGCTACGCACTCAGATTTAGATTCCGTACAGTTTGTTGTTTAAACGATTTTCCAAACTGTATCCAGTATACTTAAGTGGCCAACAGTTTTTCCCTTGATAATAATCTTTCATCTGTATTCACCGTTCGGAATAACTTCGAGTTGTGTATCGATGTTGCTCATTGTTTCAACCTTACTCGGGAAATGAGATAAGAGTATCATCTCGATTGTTGTAATTGATTCATTAGCCGATGTTGACGTTGGAGTTCATGTCATTTCTAGTTTACTCATTTTTCAAATTGTGTTTTTGTTGGGCGAACCCTTGTAATCATTGTTTGGAAACACCGTTTTGGGGTTTCCATACTTCCATTTCGTGTTATTGTTTCCCAAATATTGATTCCTATTGCTTTTATTCTCTTCCCGGATCATTTTTCATCATTTTAGGACCCAAGAGGGGGTGTGGGCCGCGGCACAAGGAGTGTGCGCCGCGGCACAAGGAGTGTGCGCCGCGGCACACATTTTCTAGTTTTGGCGGCGGCTGTGCAGAAGGCTGCGGCTCGTCGGCGAGGCCGTGGCACCTTCTTAGAGTCATCGCCAGCGGCACACTCGTCCGAGCCGCGGCACACTATTGTTGCAATTTTTGGCCAACCCATCATGCAGGGTCGCGGCTCATGCGGCAGGGCGCGGCACCTTTCTGAGTCACTGCCGCGGCACACTCGTCGGGCCGCGGCACACCGCCGATCACCGGGGCGATTTTGGCCTCGTGCGCGGCCACACGGTCGGGCCGCGGCACACAGTGCAGTCAGCACTATAATTGCAGTTTTTGTGCGGATCAACTCATTTTTTCCCATTTCTTCAACCTATACGAGAGAGAGGGCTTGAGGGGGGAGACTTTCCATCGTCTATCACTTGAGTGTTTGATTTTCTTCATCTCCTTTCGATCGTGAAGCCCGGATAGTCGATCTAACGCGTGTTCTTCGGATCAAAGTGCTTGGATCTTCAATAGGTAATTTCTTCAACATCTTGGATTTCGATTTTTTATTGAATTATGATGTTTTAGATGTTAAGATCATGTTGTATGAAGTGATATACGCATGATTATGGATATGTTTGAGTATTCAATGGATTATTGAAGAATTATTCAAGAACACTTTGGATATTGAGTTGGATTTGGGGGTTTTCGATTAATCGTTGTTGTAATCACGAATTTGAATATTCATATTGGATTATTGATCGTATTGAAAATGTTTTGTTGGTTTGAAACACTTCTTGGGGATTTGATGTTGGTATTATTGAAGCTTGGTTGTAAACAATCGAAGTTTGGCCACAATGTGTTCGATATAATGCCCCAATGAACTTGGTTTAGTCTTATCGACGTTTTGAGTTCGTTATATTCGTGTTTGATTCGTATGTTGAATGGATTGTTGGTAATTGTGTTATTCAAGGTTGTTCGAGCGACCGATATCTCAATTAGGACGTTGTTCGTGGAAGGATAATTGTCACCGGTGTTGTGTAAGTTGATTCTTACTCGGTTAAAAGGATATTCATTCTTTTTGTTGTTGTTCATTCATAATCATACTCATTCATCATTGTATTAACTGTATTGAGACTTGTAATTATCGAATAATCACTTCATTCATGAGGAACAACGGTTCCAATCATTTCATTGAGTTATCAATCACGTCACTATTATTTTCATCTCGGTGAGTCATTCTTGGCCTTGTCAAATTATTATTCATTGATTTTCATTGTGGTCATTCTCATTCATATGACCTTCTGGGTTCATATTGTGTGGCCGGGTGTGGTTGTGTGGAATTTTTAGTCGGGCACACGATGGTCATGTATTAGGTTCACCGATACATTGGACCGTGCACACGGTAACGCTTACCTCTGTGAGACTAATTAGGTACAAGGATGGGTGTGTTCGGTCATTCGTCTTGTACACTTGCACAGAACATTACGGGGGTACTATGATACTCCTCTTCAGCGTAATTCATAACTAAGGATATTTCATAACTTCAGATATATCATGATTTTGTATTTTCAACCCTTGAGGATTGTTGTTACGTATGGCGGCCGTTGGGGGATTTTGTTTTCAGGTCACGGCAAGGCAAAGGCACGGGAAGAGCATGTTGACGGCGAGGAGTCCCAGTGATACTAGTAGGGGGCCCCAGTCATACCAGCCATCCCAGTTTCTTTCAGTCATCCTTGTCTTTCTTCATATGTATTTCCGCTGCAAAATTCCGTTTGAGATGTTTATTTATTCAGGGTGGTGTATTTTATCTTCATATAAAATATACTAGTATTCTGTGTTGTCCTTGTGTATTGTACTTAAGCTCCTCATCGGAGTATTTGGTAATATAATGTGGTTCGGTACTACAATTATATTATTTAATTCATCAGTTTTCATTCGCCTGGTGGGTCCCAGTCGGGGGTCCACGGCTGTAATATCCGCTTAGTTGGGGTGTTACACTACGTGTTCGAAGTAATGTACGTTATAGTTGGTGTATTACGTACGTAAGGGTCAGTCAACTCAAGATCCGACAAAGGTCGGCGTGTGGGAGCCAGGGGAGATTCGTGAGATGCTCCGCGTGAACCTGGACGGATTTCCAACTATGCAAGTCAACGGACTTAATGTACGCTAAAGGGTATTTTTAACGTATGCTAAGGTCATAGTTATTACGTACGTAAAACCTTTAAGCTAACGTATCTAAGCCAATGCCAGAAACAAGTCAGTGGACTCTGGCCAGACGTTAACGTACGCTAATATTCTAGCATAGCGTACGCTAACCCTATTACGTACATAAAGGATGTTGGGTAACGTACGTAATGTTTTATATTTCTATTTATAGACTTCGACCCCATTTCATTTCTCATCCTTCCTTTGGCCGATTTTTGGGTTCTGGAGATTATCCCTCACCTTATATCACTCATATCATCATCTTAGCTCGAGTTGAAGATCATAGACCATTGGGGGATTGGTGTTCAAGCTCTCGGTGTTGAGTTTCTTCAAGTTTCTCCTTGTTCTTCACTATTTTGAGGTAGGTGATTCTTCACCAACTTGATTACGTATGCTTAGGGATGTTTTGAACATGTTTTTGAGATTATCAAGTCAGTTATATTCGTGAGTAGTTGAACATCATGATTTTAGAAGAGTAAGTTCAGTTATGCTTCGGTTCTCCTTTGTTGTTAAACATGTTGATCGAACATATTTGTGATTAGACTCTTCATATAGCATTCTGAGATTTTGAATCCTATTACAACTAGTCTTAGAAATCCTTAGAAATTATTGATCGAGCATTTCGTTGGAGAAGTTAATGGATTAATCTTAGAGTTAATTCCTAGAAGAAGATGATAATCAAGAGGAACCTAGTGATTTAGTTCTTATGATGATTCGTAGAAGTGTTTCGATATCTTGTTATGGAAGAATATGACTAGAATCCTTCTAAGACGAATTTCATGTCATAATTGAAGTATCCGACCGAAAGATGCGTTTAAACTTGAATAGTATTCGATGGGATTGTCGTTCGGACGAGTAGCGTAGTTTTGATTCAACCGAACGAATTGGGGCAGGTTTAGTTCACTCGCCATGATAGGGTATAACATGTCTTTTAATGATCCGTTTTATGGCTAAAATGATTATCCGGAACCGTTAGTTATACCGGTGTTATTGTTCGTTGAAGGTTCAGATTTTGGGGAGTTGATCGAGTGAGAATTCTCCAAGCGGATTGAAGCCTATTCGTAGTAGCAATTCTTATCGCCATTTTGAGACAAGTATCGTATTTTGAAATTGTTATTGTTGATTATTTTGATCATGTGTACTGTTGGATCATATTGCTGAACAAGAGATTATTTTCGTTGAATTGTCATGATATTCGTTATCGATTACTTGTATGTTCATGTTGATGGACATACGGATTTTGCATATATGTATGCATAAGTTGTGGTTGTGTATGTTGTGCAATATATGCTGAGGGCGCTGGATCGGATGTCCACCTCATGTTGGTCCGACGGGATCATCTTGGGATCTATGCTGAGGGCGCTGGATCATTGGACGGGTTTTCCACCTCGTGTTGGTCTGAAGGGATCATCTTGCGATCTATGCTGAGGGCGCTGGATCGTTGGAACACCCATGTTATGTTGATGGAATCATGTGGATTCGCATTGTTGGATTCCGATAGCGGAAGTCTGTATTGTGTATTTTATTATGCATTGTTGTTGCATATTCGATTTGTGTATTATGATACTTGTACTAGCATCGTTTTGTTAACCCCTTCGGGGGTGGACATTTGCTTTGATGTTTAGGTATCCGAGGAGCGGGGAAACAGTCATAGTACCGACATGACGATGAAGGGGATTAGTGATGTTAATTGTTGTTGCCTTGTCTTTCTGGTTTATTTTCAGTACTCGAGTACGCGTGTCTTGTTGATGTTTTGAGACAGTTGTATTAATGGACTCATTTGAACTGGTTTTGTATTTTGAACTTTAATGGCATCGTTGTATTATTTCTACATTTTTCAAATTAGCCTTGTAAATTCCTATATAAAGGGTTTACGACGCTGTAATTATTCCGAATGTCTCGGGGTGTTACAGAATATGGTATCGGAGCTAAGATTCATGGATATCTTGGCAGTTGGGTTTAGCTGGTTCTGTTTACGTTATTTGATTTATGGGTCGTTGTAACATCACTGCTCAGCCAGTATCGTCATGTGGACCGTGGTTGTAAGTCTCCTAATCTCTTATACTACCGTTTTATTTAATTTCTATTTTGTGAAAATTTACGGACTTTCTTTTAGAAAATTTTGCCCTGGATATTGAGTATTCGTGTTTACAGTATGTTGATGGGAGGTCTTAGACGCGGACGCGGTCGTGAACGCGGACATGGTAATGTGAGACAGGAGGATTCAACGACTACCCCAGAATTATCGGCTAGTCTAACCGACTCCCATTTTGGAGGACAACACTGATCAGCAAATGATAACATAAATCCTAACATGCCGGGGGTGCTTCAGCAGGTGGTCGCTCAGATGACCCAGTTCGCTCAGGTGGTTGACCGCATGCAGACCGTGATGGGCCAGCAGCGCAACAAGTATGATCGGGGAGACAAGTGGCTTATGGAGGTGGTCAAATTGCACCCACCAAAATTTGACGGTTCAGCTGATATGCCTACTTGGGATCACTGGCTAAAGGAGTTGGAAAAGATATTTGCGGGGATCAACTATCCCGATGATTGAAAGGTTCCTCTTGCCCATTATTTTCTGACTGGGGAGGCTTTTGACTGGTGGGAAGCTGTTCGACCTGAGGATCATAATGCTGACTGGACGGAATTCAGGTTAATGATGGAAGCACAATATTGTCCTCGTCCCGTCAGATAGGCTAGAGTCCGAGAGTTTTTCTCCCCACAGAGTTCGGAGGCATCTATGACAGACACAATCAAGACTTTTAATCACCAGCTGACTTGTGTCCGACACTTGGTCAGGACCAAGGCAGAGAAGATTTTCCATTTCGACATGCGGATGAAACCCGAGATTCAGCAATATATGTCCGGATTTGAATGTACTACCTTGCGATAGTATCAGGACAAAGCACTGGCCTATGACATGAAAGAGGCAGCGGTGGAGAAATCGGTAGAAGCAAAGAAGCAGAAAGTGTCTGGCAACTTCACGGAGAACAAGAGTGGTGGGCGCCGCAAGGGCCAGTCTTCATTTCATTCATCCAGGAAACCTCTGTATCCTTCCCGAGGTGGAAAGAATTTCCGGACAACATCAACAGTTTCGGATGCATCGAAGAAGTGTTATAACTGTGGTCGAGCAGGGCATGTTCGGCGTGATTGTTCCGCTCCTTATTTGACTTGTTTTGAATGTGGGCAAGAAGGGCACCGTGTGAATTTTTGCGGAAATGTGACTAGATCATTTGGTACTCGCACTCCAGCACCTGTTCCGAAAGAGACAAGTGTGAATCAGACACAGCAAAGTGGCTTTCAGCAGCAGAATGTTGGGAAAAGAGAGGCATCCAGTGCTGGGTCCGTTCCTCCGTGCCTGTACGAGATGAGGAAGTTAGACGATCAGAACTGGTGTTGCATCAGGTAAGATTCAGATCCTTTTGCAACCAGTTAGTGTCTTATTCGATTCAGGAGCTACGCATTCTTTCATATCATTGAACTGTGTTAATCATTTGAAAATATCGTGTTTATATGATTGTGAGCCTTATGTTGTGGGATTACCGAGTGGAGAATTGTGGGAACCCTAGAAACCATAGATTTTCCAGTGTCTATAGGAGGGAGAGATTGGCCCTCAAATCTTATTGTGGTCGACATCCATGGTGACGATCTAATTCCCGGAGACGATTGGCTTAATCGTTATGGGGCTATTTTGAATTACCGAAAGAGAGTTATTTCTATTATTGCTGATGACAGATCCGAATATTTCTTCAAAGGATGGATACCGGGAAGTTCAGAAAAATTGATCAAAGCCATGAAAGCAGTAAAATTACTGAAACAGGGTTGTCATGGATTGTGGTGTTATGCCATGAAGAAAGAAGACGGAGTAGGAATCTCATCTATTCTAGTTGTGAACGAATTCTCAGACGTATTCCATGACGAACTACCTGGGTTACCTTCGCGGAGAGAAGTAGAGTTCAATATCGAATTAGATCCTGGAGCCGCACCTATTTACAGAGCACCATATCGTATGGCGCCAACCGAGATGTACAAACTAAAGAAGCAGCTCGAGGAATTATTGCAGAAGGGTTACATTCAACCCAGCGTTTCTCCTTGGGGAGCGCCCGTTCTCTTTGTCCGGAAGAAAGATGGATCCCTCCGATTGTGTATTGATTATAGGGAGCTGAACAATGTGACGATCAAGAACAAGTACCCATTACCACGGATCGACAACTTATTTGATCAACGACAGGGGGCAAGGGTATTCTCGAAGATCGACTTGAGATCAGGATACCATCA
This sequence comes from Orobanche coerulescens, assembly GCA_033398695.1. NCBI lineage: Eukaryota > Viridiplantae > Streptophyta > Magnoliopsida > Lamiales > Orobanchaceae > Orobanche > Orobanche coerulescens. Next base: position 187,250,735 of record CM065803.1, on the reverse strand, counting down.
GTTAAGAATTAAGGAATCGGATATACTAAAATCTGCTTTCAGATCTCGGTACGGACACTATGAATTTGTGGTGATGCCATTCGGACTTACTAACGCTCCTACAGTGTTTATGCAATTGATGAATTGGGTATCCCTAGAGTGCTTGTATAAATTCGTGATCATTTTCATTGATGACATCTTAATCTATTCGAAAGACCCAGTGGAGCATGCAGAGCATTTGCGTATCGTTTTGAGTACTTTGAGAAATGAACAGCTTTATGCGAAATTTTCTAAATGCGAGTTCTGGATTAAGGAAGTAACCTTCCTTGGGCATGTGATATCAGCTGACAGAGTTCAGGTGGACCTGAAGAAAGTCAAAGCAATCTTGGAATGGGAATCTCCTAATAACGTGAAAGAAGTCTGAAGTTTCTTAGGACTTGCTAGATATTATCGCCGTTTTGTAGAAGGATTTTCCAAAATTGCTCGTCCGCTTACTCAGCTATTGCAGAAGACTCAGAAATTCATGTGGAATGAGAAATGCCAGGCTAGTTATGATGAACTTAAGAGAAGACTGACAATGGCGCCTATACTAGCGTTACCGGATGGAACCGATGGATTCATGGTATACAGTGATGCTTCAAACCAGGGTCTGGGATATGTGTTTATGCAAAAGGATAGGGTGATTGCCTATGCCTCTCGACAGTTTAAACCATACAAAGTAAATTACCCGACTCATGATTTGGAGTTAGCAGCTGTAGTCTTTGCCTTGAAGATTTGGCGACATTTATTTGTACGGCACTCATTATCAGATCTTCACAGATCATAAGAGCCTTAAGTATATTTTCAGTCAGAAGGAATTAAACATGAGGCAGAGAAGGTGGATGGAATTGATCAAGGATTACGACCTGGAAATCCTCTATCATCCAGGCAAAGCGAACATGGTAGCTGATGCACTGAGCCGCAAACCTATCTCTCTTCGAGTGTTGGAAGCGCTTACGTCCCAAACCAGCATTCAACAAGAACTGATTCGTGAAGGAATCGAAGTATAGTCGCATAGAGTCCAAGGGCAACTGTGTGTGATGGAACTAACTTCGTCGTTGGTCGAAGAAATCAAATCTAAGCAGTTGGATGATTCTCTGATTCTTCGATTATGTGACCAAGTAAATAAAGGAAAGGCCCCAGGATTCGGGATACAAGATGATGGAGTTCTGAGATTTCAGAGTCGATTTTACGTCCCTGATGATGATGTTTTGAGACAGACAATCTTGAAGGAAGCTCACACCACGTCCTATTCTATTCACCCGGGCACCAGTAAGATGTATAAGGACCGAAAACAAAATTTCTGGTGGGGAAATACGAAGAAGGACATAGCAGAATATGTTTCGAAATATTTAACATGTCAGCAGGTTAAGATTGAACATCAGCGGCCTGCCAGGATGTTAAAGCCACTTCCGATCCCTGAGTGGAAGTGGGAGGATATATCGAAGGACTTCATCACCAATATGCCAAGGACCAAGACGGGAATGAACATGAATTGGGTTATAGTTGATCGACTAACCAAGTCGGCTCATTTCCTGGGTATTAAAGACACTTGGGGATCCGAGAAATTAGCACGAGAGTTTATTGCGGAATAGTTCGATTGCATGGTACACCGAAGACCATTATTTCGGATCGAGATGGTCACTTCGTGTCGTATTTTTGGAAGGCAGTTCATAAAGCCTTGGGAACCGATCTGAACTTTAGAACGACCTATCATCCCCAGACGGACGGTCAGTCCGAAAGGACTATACAAATAGTAGAAGATATGCTAAGAGCTTGTGCCTTTGATTGGTCAACTGATTGGGAAGTTCATTTGCCATTGATTGAATTCACCTATAACAATAGTTGGCATGATTCCATTAAGATGGCACCGTTTGAAGCATTTTACGGAAGGAGATGCAGATCACCTCTGTGTTGGGATGACTCTTCTGACTTGATCGGGATGGAACCAGAGTTAATAGTTCAGACTCAAGAGAAGGTAGCTCTGATTTGTGAAAGGCTGTTAACTGCCCAGAGTCGACAGAAGTCTTATGCAGATGTGCACCGTCGCCCGTTGGAGTTTGAGATTGGGGACCATGTACTATTGAAGGTTTCTCCTACTCAGGGAATTTTCCGTTTTGGGAGGAAAAGAAAGCCGAGTCTGAGATATATCAGACCATTTGAGATACTCGGGAGAGTTGGGGAGTTGGCGTACAGGTTGGCCTTACCGCCATCACTGAGTCACGTTCATAATGTATTCCATGTATCCCAATTGCGGAAGTATGTACCGTATCCCAGTTATATCATCGATTTTGGCGAGATTGAAGTGGCTAATGATGGCTCGTTCGAATAAAAGCCAACCAAGATACTTGAGAGTCGAGTCAAGAAATTGAGGACTAAAACGATCTCCTTGGTTAATGTTCAGTGGTCTCGACATGGAGTCGAAGAAGCAACTTGGGAGACGGAAGATAGTATGAGGTCGAGATACCCGGAATTATTTTCGTTTTAAGTTTCGGGCCGAAACTTCTTTTTAGAGGGGTAGTATGTAATGCCCGGATACTTAATGTGTATTTATCCTGTATTCGATCTTGTAAGATTTGACTTTGTGACGTATTAATCAATGATCAGTTTCCTGTATTCGTATCCTTAGTTTTCATATTCTTTCCCATGCATGCATGCATAACTCTGCACGTCCTTACGCATGCTAAAACATAAGCTTAATGCACGCTACATGTTCGAAGTAACGTACGTTATAGTTGGTGTATTACATAGGTAAGGGTCAGTCAACTCGAGATCCGACAAGGGTCGGCGTGTGGGGGCCAGGGGAGATTCGTGAGATGCTCCGCATGAACCTGGATGGATTTCCATCTATGCAAGTGTAATACCACCAGTATTACATGCTTTTTCACTTTGGGCGCTCACGTCCATTTCTTCTGTTTGATAAATAAATGTACTCCATTGCAATAAAACATATTTTGTATAATATGGTTGTACTGTATTGTTCGCATCTGTTATTCGTGTATTGTGATGGTATGATGATTGTGAACTTTGTTGACATACCTCGTTGTCGTTAGGTGATTATCGGTGCGAATATGACGGTGGCCAACGTCTTGTTCCCCGAGAGATTTCCAGACGACATGGAGAGGGAGTCGTGTCATAAGAAATTAATGTGATAATAATTTGGCAAACAAAACTGTCCTTTACGTACGTTATACTCCGAGTCATTACGCATGCTATATCTGAGTCGTTACGTACGTTAAATATCGGCCCTTACGTACGTAACATCGGTCTTCGGTCTTGGACAGAATCTTCGTCGGGTAGTACGCGTGCCGACCAACTTTCGGCGTGATTGCGGCAGCAAGTCAACGAGGTGTTACGTCGTTAACCCGCTTTCGTTACGTGCGTAACGATGTGTAAATCGTCATCGTTCGGTGAGTTCCTTACGTACGTTAAATATTTTGCCATAACGTACGTAAAGTCTCTTACGTACGTAAACCATCAGGCATAACGTACGTAAGGGCAATCTGAGTTTATAAAAGAACACTTTGCCTTTCATTTCTTCCGTCCCAAAAATCATTCTTCTTCCTTGTACACTACTCTCCACCATCATTGAACCAATTCTAACCTCCCAATTCAAGTGATATCCTATTAGAGTACGTTAATCAAGCTTCGGGGAAGGTCTTGAAGGTGTTATCCTCTCGTTCTCCTTCGTCCACCGTCGTTCTTCATCATCTTTTGTCAGTAAAGGTAAGTTTATCCAACCTTGAACTCATTTCAGTATTGTTTAGTAAGTTTTAGTAAACCTCGGATGCCTTGGGTAGCTTAGAACCCTCAGTAATAATCGAACCGGTATATAACTATCGCAATTGTTAATCGATATCCATCAAAGCTAGAAATTCGAATGAATAATGGTAGAACTTATAATCATATTGCTAATCACCAAATTCTCGGAATCATCTTGAAGGATTTCATGTATAACCGTATTATCATGTTGAATAAAACCGTTAATGAATCCTTGATGAAGTTACCAACAATTTCTAGCCGAATAGATACCGAAACATGTTAAGATGATGGATTAATCGTTCTAGACTTGCATATTAAGACAACGATGAAATCTTGGTGATTGTTGGTTATAATTAACTAGGAATGTTGTGTTAGAACACTATTGTTTAGCGGAAGGATAACTTATAAAGAATGTTGCCGAACCTAAGAAATTAATGGCACGCATTATGGTTAAAAACGGAGAAATTTGATTCCGACATCATAAGCAACTAGGATAGGGTTCTAACAGGCGGGATGGGGAGGAACGTCGTTGATCATCATTGTTATCATAAGATGTTAATCGACAAACATGTAATAGGTCGGATTTCCAAGTGCGATCGTTCAAGCCGTTGCCTTGTCAAGAAATAACTCTCGTCGGATTTGAGGCAAGTGAATCTTGCTCAGACTTTACGTCTTATAATTTTAGACATAGTAAATGTTACTATTGTGGAATGGTGCTCTTACGATTATCTTGTCCGGAGTATTCCCGAGTAGATACTACCGTGACCCTTGGCCGCGGCCTTGGGAGTTTTCTCGTTGGACCGTGTTGCGGGATAAAACCTGAATGGTACCCATGTCCGGAGTATTCCTGTGTAGATACTTCCGTGACCCTTGGTTGCGACCTTGGGAGTTTATGTGCTGATAAAAGGAATAACATGGAACATTCGGTGATAACTTTATTCCTTGAAATTATTATATTTTACCTTTGAGTTTGGTTTGGATTGTTTCTGACCTAGGTTACTGGCACGACATGTCGTGCCAGGTAAATTTGTTGAATTTGTGCAGGACACCCCCGAAGGTTACGGCCAGGCATGAGCTGTGTTGGAAGAAGGCCTGTTAATTTCTTAAATCAATTTGAACATTCCACGTTGTGTAATAACCGTATGTACGGACACTATTTGTTTTTGTACTTTGGGTTGTACGAATACTTTCTTAATTACTTCCGTATATTACCACTTTTAATAAAATATTTTAGAAAATATTTTCAAAAACTTGCCTTGTGGGTCCCTCATGGGATCTACGGCCGTGGCGTCCGGTTCATTTTGGGGCGTTACGAGAAAATGGTATCGGAGCAAACACTCACGTGGAAAGTTTTACCAAAAATATTTTGAAAACGTTTTGCCTTCAAAATCCAACACTTCTGACGACCGTAACTCCTCGAGGGATGTCGAGGTAAAATACACGTAAATTCTTAAGGATCAAGTATGATGTTTGGATTCAGTAAGAACTCAGAGAATGTTTGCATTAAACTAACCTGTTAGATTGAACGAACATCACCAATGGCACGTCGAGGAGCTAGAAGAAACGTAAATGACGCACAAGGTTCCGCTATGAACAAGCGGGAAGACGAAACACCGGAGAAACTAATCCAAAGGAAATCAACCACCGCTGTTAATCGAACGAGCAGGAAGCGGAAAACCGTAACAACGGGGATTTGATCCAGCCTTCGTTCAGACTCTCGCCCGTGCCATTGCTATTGGAATCGCTCAGTCAACCGGGCGAAAAAGTACCGATCATTAACATAGAAGAGAACAGGAAGGACCGTTGGGTGGGAGAAATGTCAAGGCCGGACGCCATTATTCGGACGGGTCGGGGATAAGCACGTGGACGATGGATCTCGGAGATGGAGATCGCCTTGAGGTGATCGGTGCCTGTGTAACCGAAAAGTGCCACTCGGGATCAACCGACTCCGTGACACCGCGGCCGATGGTGGAGGACCTATAAGCCGAGAGGACGAGAATAGTCGGATGGCCCGAGTTTTCCAAACTATTGAGAGGCAATCTTGTCCCCGATCAGTTCAAACTGCACGAGCGCGGAGTTTCTTCAGCGCAGGGCCTCAGAATTTGCCAGTACCAGAAATCATTCGGGCATACAGGACGGAGCTAAGCTATGTCGCACAGATGGTTCCATCCGAAGACCAGCGGATTTGTCACCTTGCTCAACAGTTGCCAGAGGATGTTCAACGCTACGCGGCGGGGTTTCATTGCACCACGTTGAGGGCATATGAGGACGTGGTCACAGCATACGCCGGTACGGTTGTCAGTTCGGATGCCGGGCACAACCAAAAGAAGCAGAAGACAACAAATCAGTCCGGGAGCACCAGCAGAGTGAATTTGGGAATTGGGTTCCCCTCCAAATCAGCAGCTTCGTCCAAACAGAAAGGAACATCTAACGGGCCTTCTCACCGTAGCTGTTTCAACTGTGGCATAGCAGGGCATACCATGAGTCAGTGTCGTAAAGCATCGACAAAGTGCTTTTCATGCGGAAGGGGTGGGCACATGTCTCGCTACTGTTCTCGGATCAAACCTACACCAAACCCAGCTCCTCAGAGTCAACAAGGCTCGGTACAGACATCCAGAGCGTCTGCCATGTCCGACTACCGATCTCCACCTCAGCAATCTCCTCTACACGGTGCCGGAAGGGGACGTGGTCGCGGGGGAGGTACTGCACCCTCCTCAGGGACACTGCCGTCCCGCGTGTTCGAACTAAGGGCTACTGACGACCAGACTACTCCTGCTGTCTCAGATACACTCCTTATTAAATCTCAGCCTGTTCATGTACTGTTTGATACTGGAGCAACCCACTCGTTTATATCCGTAGAATGTGTTAACCGTTTGCATCTCCCTTGTGTACCCTGTGAGTCCTTTACTGTTAAACTACCCGAGGGTAGCAGGGTGGAGGGTAACTTGGAATTTCGAAACTATCCGATTCGTATCAATAATCTGGGCTGGACAGCCAATCTCATGGTCTTTCCACTCCAAAACGAGGATGTGATTTTAGGTATGGACTGGATGACGATGCACAAGACGGTATTGGATACCTATCACCTGACCGTTTCTATTACGACCGATGACGGTGCCACTCACACAATTAGAGGCCGAGAGCACTTCAGTACTAAAGGGTCCCTCAGTCTCCTTTCAGCAGTAGCATCTCATGATGATCGAGGAGCGTATTACTGGTGCTATATTCTTCAGGAGGGCACGTCACAATTGTCGGTTGCTAACATTCCTGTAGTGAACGAATTTCCGGACATATTCCCCGACGAACTACCTGGATTGCCACCACAAAGAGAGGTCGATCTCTCAATCGAACTTGAGCCAGGAACGACGCCTATCTCCAAGGCACCATACAGGATGGCACCAGCCGAAATGAAGGAACTAAAGTCACAACTCGAAGAATTGCTAAAGAAGGGGCTCATTCGTCCAAGTACTTCGCCATGGGGTGCGCCATTCTTTTGTGAAGAAAAAGGACCGCTCTCTGCGCCTGTGTATTGATTACAGGGAACTTAATAAGGTCACTATTAAGAACCGTTACCCACTTCCAAGGATTGATGATTTACTGGACCAACCGCAAGGGGCGATCAGTGTTTTCAAAGATCGACTTACGTTCGGGATATCACCAATTGAGAATTCGAGAGGAGGATATTCCTAAGACCGCATTTCGATCGAGATATGGGCACTACGAGTACATGGTGGTGTCGTTTGGCCCGACTAATGCTCCACCGCTTTTATGGAATTGATGAACAGGGTTCTGACAGAGTTTCTCGATAAGTGTGTGGTGGTTTTCATTGACGATATTTTAATTTATTCCCGAAGCCGATGGGAGCATGAGGAACACTTGAGGCAGGTGTTGAGCATTTTAAGGCAACATCAACTGTATGCTAAACTTTCTAAATGCGAGTTCTGGATGCCAGAGGTAACCTTTTTGGGGCATGTGATTTCAGCAGGAGGCGTTAAAGTAGACCCCCAGAAGATCGAGACAGTTATGAATTGGAAACCAACTAGAAACGTCAAAGAGGTGAGAAGTTTCCTGGGGTTGGCGGGATATTATCGACGGTTCGTCGAGGCCTTCTCCTGTGTCGCTCAGCCATTAACAAATCTGCTTAGGAAGAACACCAAGTTTGTCTGGACAACAGATTGTCAGGAGAGTTTCGACAAGCTAAAAAGGAAGCTTACTACTGCCCCAGTGTTGGTACTACCGCAGGGTACGGAGGGATTCGTAATATGCACTGATGCGTCTAAGCACGGGCTGGGATGTGTGTTCATGCAAAATGACAGGGTTATCGCTTACGCCTCTTGGCAACTTAAACCTTATGAGGTGAACTACCCGACACATGACTTGGAACTAGCTGCAGTGGTCCACGCTCTTAAGATCTGGAGACATTACCTATATGGGGTTACCTGTAAGATCTTTACGGACCACAAGAGTTTAAAGTATATTTTCATGCAGAAAGAGTTAAATATGAGACAGAGGTGTTGGCTGGAGTTAATCAAGGATTACGATGTAGAGATTCTATATCACCCTGGAAAGGCCAACGTCGTAGCAGACGCACTGAGTCGGAAAACTGCGCAGGAGGTGACACTATCCGGTTTGACAGTACAGCTGGAGTTGCAGCAAGATCTCAGGAGAAATGACATTGAAGTGTGGATACAACACCGCCAGGGACAGTTGTGCTCGATTGATATTCGCTCGTCTCTGCTGGACGAGATACGCCTAGCACAGATGGAGGATCCAGAACTTCGCGTGATCGGCGCAAAGGCCGAAGGGGGAGTTATTTCAGACAACAGGATCCAAGGGGGCTTAGTTAGATTCAAGAACAGGATTTGCATTCCACCTAATGACGAGCTTAAGCAAACTATACTCAAGGAATCTCATTCTACTCCCAATTCGATACATCCCGGGGCGAGCAAAATGTACAAAGACCTGCGAAAGAGTTTCTGGTGGAAGAATATGAAGCAAGAGGTAGCAAGGTTTGTCGCTCGATGTATGATATGTCAACAGGTAAAGATTGAACACCGTAGACCGGCCGGAATCATGCAGCCCTTACCCATTCCGGAATGGAAATGGGAGAGCATATCAATGGACTTTGTCACCAAGTTACCAGTGACGGCGGGGGGAAAGGACACGATATGGGTTATTGTAGACCGACTGACAAAGTCGGCACACTTCATTCCAATTCAGGAGGCCATCGGAACAGAACAGCTGGCTACCATATTTGTTCGGGAAATCGTGAGATTACATGGCGTTCCCTCGGGGATTATTTCGGATAGAGACACTAGATATGTGTCCCGCTTCTGGAAGGCTGTCCACCAGGCCATGGGTACTCAACTGCATTTCACCACTGCCTATCACCCTCAAACGAATGGACAAACATAACGCACCATACAGACCCTGGAAGATATGTTGAGAGCATGTGTACTCGATTGGGGCAAGGACTGGGCTAAACACCTCTGCTTAGCGGAATTTTCGTACAACAACAACTGGCATGCAAGCATAGGCATGGCCCCCTTTGAGGCCTTGTATGGTAGAAGGTGCAAGTCTCCCCTATGTTGGGACGATGCATCCGATGTCATCGCCACCGAGTTGGATCTAATCCAGGAATCTATTAAGAAGATATCCATTGTTCGAAAACACATGTTGGCAGCGCAGAGTCGCCAAAAGTCTTATGCTATGGACCGGCAGCAACCGTTGGAATTTATGGTTGGGGATCATGTTTGGGTTAAAGTATCGCCAATGCGGGGCATTCGACGCTTCGGCCAGAAGGGCAAACTAAGCCCGAGATTTATTGGCCCGTTTGAAATACTGGACCGAGTCGGTAGACTCGCTTATCGGCTAGCATTACCACCATCATTAGACGGAGTGCATAATGTCTTCCACGTCTCCCAGCTGAGAAAGTACGTGTACGATCCTAGCCACAAGATCAACTTCGAGGAAGTAGAGATTTCCAATGATGCTACCTTTAGGGAAGTTCCAACAGCGATTTTGGATCGACGCGTAAAGACACAAAGGAACAAGAACATACCCCTTGTTAAAGTTCAGTGGTCGCACCACGGTACGGAAGAAGCGACTTGGGAGACCGAGGCGAGCATGAGAGAGAATCATCCCGAGTTATTTTCTTAGTTTCGGGACGAAACTATTTTTAAGGGGGGTGGTATGTAATACCACCAGTATTACATGCTTTTTCACTTTGGGCGCTCACGTCCATTTCTTCTGTTTGATAAATAAATGTACTCCATTGCAATAAAACATATTTTGTATAATATGGTTGTACTGTATTGTTCGCATCTGTTATTCGTGTCTTGTGATGGTATGATGATTGACGAACTTTCAGTGACATACCTCAATGTCGTTAGGTAATTATCGGTGCGAATATGACGGTGGCCAACGTCTTGTTCCCCGAGAGATTTCCAGACGACATGGAGAGGGAGTCGTGTCATAAGAAATTAATGTGATAATAATTTGGCAAACAAAACTATCCTTTACGTACGTTATACTCCGAGTCATTACGCACGCTATATCTGAGTCGTTACGTACGTTAAATATCGGCCCTTACGTACGTAACATCGGTCTTCGGTCTTCGGACAGGAATCTTCGTCAGGTAGTACGCGTGCCGACCAACTTTCGGCGTGATTGCGACAGGTAAGTCAACGAGGTGTTACGTACGTTAACCCGCTTTCGTTACGTACGTAACGATGTGTGTAAATCGTTCCAGCGAGTTCCTTACGTACGTTAAATATTTTGCCATAACGTACGTAAAGTCTCTTACGTACGTAAACCGTCAGGCATAACGTACGTAAGGGCAATCTGAGTTTATAAAAGAACACTTTGCCTTTCATTTCTTCCGTCCCAAAAATCATTCTTCTTCCTTGTACACTACTCTCCACCATCATTGAACCAATTATAACCTCCCAATTCAAGTGCTATCCTATTAGAGTACGTTAATCAAGCTTCGGGGAAGGTCTTGAAGGTGTTATCCTCTCGTTATCCTTCGTCCACCGTCGTTCTTCATCATCTTTTGTCAGTAAAGGTAAGTTTATCCAACCTTGAACTCATTTCAGTATTGTTTAGTAAGTTTTAGTAAACCTCGGATGCCTTGGGTAGCTTAGAACCCTCAGTAATAATCGAATCGGTATATAACTATCGCAATTGTTAATCGATATCCATCAAAGCTAGAAATTGGAATGAATAATGGTAGAACTTATAATCATATTGCTAATCACCAAATTCTCGGAATCATCTTGAAGGATTTCATGTATAACCGTATTATCATGTTGAATAAAACCGTTAATGAATCCTTGATGAAGTTACCAACAATTTCTAGCCGAATAGATACCGAAACATGTTAAGATGATGGATTAATCGTTCTAGACTTGCATATTAAGACAACGATGAAATCTTGGTGATTGTTGGTTATAATTAACTAGGAATGTTGTGTTAGAACACTATTGTTTAGCGGAAGGATAACTTATAAAGAATGTTGCCGAACCTAAGAAATTAATGGCACGCATTATGGTTAAAAATGGAGAAATTCGATTCCGACATCATAAGCAACTAGGATAGGGTTCTAACAGGCGGGAGGGGGAGGAACGTCGTTGATCATCATTGTTATCATAAGATGTTAATCGACAAACATGTAATAGGTCGGATTTCCAAGTGCGATCGTTCAAGCCGTTGCCTTGTCAAGAAATAACTCTCGTCGGATTTGAGGCAAGTGAATCTTGCTCAGACTTTACGTCTTATAATTTTAGACATATGAAATGTTACTATTGTGGAATGGTGCTCTTACGATTATCTTGTCCGGAGTATTCCCGAGTAGATACTACCGTGACCCTTGGCCGCGGCCTTGGGAGTTTTCTCGTTGGACCGTGTTGCGGGATAAAACCTGAATGGTACCCACGTCCGGAGTATTCCTGTGTAGATACTTCCGTGACCCTTGGTTGCGACCTTGGGAGTTTATGTGCTGATAAAAGGAATAACATGGAACATTCGGTGATAACTTTATTCCTTGAAATTATTAGATTTTACCTTTGAGTTTGGTTTGGATTGTTTCTGACCTAGGTTACTGGCACGACATGTCGTGCCAGGTAAATTTGTTAAATTTGTGCAGGACACCCATGACGGTTACGGCCAGGCATGAGCTGTGTTGGAAGAAGGCCTGTTAATTTCTTAAATCAATTTGAACATTTCCACGTTGTGTAATAACCGTATGTACGGACACTATTTGTTTTTGTACTTTGGGTTGTACGAATACTTTCTTAATTACTTCCGTATATTACCACTTTTAATAAAATATTTTAGAAAATATTTTCAAAAACTTGCCTTGTGGGTCCCTCATGGGATCTACGGCACTGTGGCGTCCCGGTTCATTTTGGGGGCGTTACAGCAAGTCAACGGACTTAACGTACGCTAAGGGGTATTTTTAACGTACGCTAAGGTCATAGTTATTACATACGTAAAATCTTTAAGCTAACGTACGTAAGCCAATGCCAGAAACAAGTCAGCGGACTCTGGCCAGACGTTAACGTACGCTAATATTCGAGCATAGCGTATGCTAACCCTATTACGTATGTAAGTGATGTTGGGTAACGTACGTAATGTTTTAGATTTCTATTTATAGACTTCGACCCCATTTCATTTCTCATCCTTCCTTTGGACGATTTTCGGGTTCTGGAGATTATGCCTCACCTTATATCACTCATATCATCATCCTAGCTCGAGTTGAAGATCATAGACCATTGGGGATTGGTGTTCAAGCTCTCGGTGTTGAGTTTCTTCAAGTTTCTCCTTGTTCTTCACTATTTTGAGGTAGGTGATTCTTCACCAACTTGATTATGTATGCTTAGGGATGTTTTGAACATGTTTTTTGAGATTATCAAGTCAGTTATATTCGTGGGTAGTCGAACATCATGATTTTAGAAGAGTAAGTTCAGTTATGCTTCAGTTCTCCTTTGTTGTTAAACATGTTGATCGAACCTATTTGTGATTAGACTCTTCATATAGCATTATGAGATTTTGAATCCTATCACAACTAGTCTTCAGAGATTATTTAAATACTTAGAAATTATTGATCGAGCATTTCATTGGAGAAGTTAATGGATTAATCTTAGAGTTAATTCCTAGAAGGAGATGATAATCCAGAGGAACCTAGTGATTTAGTTCTTATGATGATTCGTAGAAGTGTTTCGATATCTTGTTATGGAAGAATATGACTAGAATCCTTCTAAGATGAATTTCATGTCATAATTGAAGTATCCGACCGAAAGATGCGTTTAAACTTGAATAGTATTCGATGAGATTGTCGTTCGGACGAGTAGCGTAGTTTTGCAATCAAATATTTGATGAGCTTTGTGCTCAATCTGGTATTCAGAGACATAAGTCTGTCCCTTATTCGCCCCAACAGAATGGGGTGGCTGAACGTATGAATAGAACCTTGCTAGAAAGGGTCAGAAGCATGTTGGCTATGTCTGGGCTCTCGAAAAGGTTCTAGGGTGAGGTTTTACTAACTGCCGTTTATTTGATAAATAGATCTCCCTTTGTGTCGTTGAATGGTAATTATCCTGAATGTGTTTGGTCTGTTCGATCTATCGATTTTTCAAATCTTCGTGTATTTGGCTGCTCTACTTATGTGCATCAGAAAAATGATAAGCTTGAGCCTCGTTCTGTAAGATGTGTGTTTCTGGGATACCTGGAAGGGGTAAAAAGCTATAGGGTTGGCTAAAGGGCCAAACCGGTTTCAAAACTATTATTAGTCGAGATATTGTTTTCAACGAAAATGAATTTCCTTGCCTTTTACCTGATCCGGAAAACCCCCCTGCTCCAAATGAGGTGGAGCTGCACATTTCTTTAGATAAAACGGATAATGTGCAAACATAAACTAATCTTGATAATCATGATAATGCTGATGTGCATGATGAAACAGAAGAAGTACCTGAAGAGAATTTGCATGATTATCAACTTGCTCGAGATAGGCCTAGGAGAGAAATTAGAAGGCCTTCTCACTTAAATGATTATCATATGGCATCATATGCATTCAATATGTTTGAATCCATTGATAATAGTGAACCTAAATCATACAATGAAGCTTTGAAAACCGAGAACTCAGAACAATGGCTTAATGCAATGAATGAAGAAATGACTTCATTGCACTCAAATGAAACATGGGCTCTTGTGCCCAAACCTGCCCACTGTTCTGTTGTTAATTGTAAATGGCTTTTCAAAGTTACAAAATGATTCGGTCAGATTTAAAGCAAGACCCATTGCTAAGGGTTTCACCCAGAAGGAAGGTATTGACTACACTGAAATCTTTGCTCCTATTGTTAAATTTACTACTTTGCGAATAATGCTTGCTCTAGTTGCTCAATTTGATTGGGAATTAAAACAGCTACATGTTAAAACTGCTTTCTTACATGGTGAACTTGAGGAAAATATTTTCATGAGTCTACCTGAAGGTTTTGTTGATTCTAAGCACATTAATCATGTTTGTTTGCTTAAGAAATCACTCTATGGTTTAAAACAATCTCCTAGACAATGGAAGAAGAAGTTTTATGAATACATGCTCTCTTTAATTTACTAGGAGCAATTATGATCATTGCATGTATTTCAAAAGTGATTCCAAAAATCCTGTTTTCTTGCTTATCTATGTTGATGACATGCTCTTAATTAGTCCTTGTGTGAAAACAGTTGATCATGTTATTAAATGCTTAAGTGCTAAATTTGACATGAAGCATCTGGGAGATGCCAAACGAATTCTCGGTATGAATATCCATCGTGATAGGATGAACTCGACAATTGTTTTAAATCAAGAAACCTACGTGCAGAAAATTTTATCTAAATTTTCAGTGGCTGATTCTAAACTAACGAATGTACCTTTAGCTGGTCACTTCCTTCTTAGTAAAGACCAATCCCCTAAGACAGATGATGATGTCAAGTATATGAAAAATATGCCTTATTCTAATGCAATTGGCTCTGTAATGTACTTAATGGTGAGTACGAGACCAGACATAGCCTATGCTGTAAGCTGTCTTAGCCGGTACATGGCCAACCCAGGGGTATATCATTGGCAAGCCGTTAAATGGCTACTCAGGTATTTGATGTAATACCCCCAATCCATTCAGGGATATTACACGTCGTAGACCCTCTCCTCGAGGATCTACCAGGCTGGTAACTAAAATCAAACATCTAAACATCCCCTTAAGGCTAAAATGACATCAGTAGACCGATTTAGTCTTTCGATAATTACATACAACTCAAACATATTACATGCCCACGCAAGGGGTCGAATACAACACACTCCCGTACAACGGGAAAGAATACTGCAGCGGAAATAAAATACAACTAAATCAATGACATCATATGGATCCTCGAGTGATTAGTATCGTTCATCTTTCATCATCCTTCATGCCGACCCTGTGCTATGCTCCAAAACTTGAATGCAATACAGACATCCACCCCCCGAATACTCGGGGGTTAGCAAAACTCCACTGTTTTGCTAGTGTAAGAACAAGTGCAAAAATACGAGCCATACAATATAAGTTCCAAGAACAATAATAATCAGGAATCCTCAAAGATCCAAACGTAACGAAAAATATTTCCCGAGGCAAGAGTTGGGTAAAACATCCTAAAACCGAAATGTCGCAAATCAAGGGAAAACAATTTATAACACGGTTTAAAATGCCATCGAGAGTTTTAATAGAAAACAATTTAGGATTATCAAATCCTTCTCTTTCAAAAATCAACGGGGGTCACAGCCCAAAGGTTTTGTTTTCACAAATGAAACCAACAACAATACACAAAGTTAAAACCCATGTCACGCGTCCTCGACGGACATAAAATACACACGCACCTGTGAAGTTTCACTCGTGAATCCAGGGCGAAACCATTGGACTCCCTCTGTGGCCCCGTCGAACCCTCCCGAGGTGAGAAAACACATTCACAAAATATACACACGCACTCGTAAAGTTTTTACTCATGAATCCAGGGTGAAGCCATTGGAATTCCCTCTGTGTCCCCATCGAACCCTCCCGAGGTGAGCAAACACATTAACAAAACATACACACGCACTCGTGAAGTTTTTACTCATGAATCTAGGGTGAAGCCATTGGAATTCCCTTCGTGGCCCCATCGAACCCTCCCGAGGTGAGCAAAATACATTCACAAAACACACATAACAACTCGTGAAGTTTTTTACTCGTGAATCCAGGGTGAAGCCATTGGAATTCCCTCTGTGGCCTCATCGAACCCTCCCGAGGTGAGTAAAATACATTCACCACTCGTGAATCCAGGGGGAAGCCATTGGAATTCCCTCTGTGGCCCCGTCGGACCCTCCCGAGGTGAGCGAAGCAATCATGCACAAATAACATATCACACCAAAGATATCCAAACAATTCACCCAGAGGCATCAAACACTTGGCAAAACATCACATCAAACCATAACACACCGAACAGAGATAATATGTGTATATATATTATCAAAGCATAATAACAACAACAACAACAACAACAACAATAACAACAACAAGCGAATTCATAGGGTTCACTTAATCATTCACGGGGCACAATATTCACAAAACACAGGCATTTTGAAAGTGAGCCCTTAACGAGGCTAAACCAAATCTTTTGAAAGTTCATTTCAAATAACCAAACAAACCCATTTAGACGGTCACCAATCATCACATCCACGAAACAAGAAAAGTATGGACAGGGTACTTGCCTCGAATAAGAACAACGCGGAGAATCGACCGAAGTAGGTTGGCACGAACTGACTACGAACCCGCCGACTCCACCGAATGCCAACTCACGATAATAAACTACGACGGACAATAACAACAATGAAAATGAATTCCATAGCACGACTTAAAGCCGTTGAATTCAAAGAACGAATGACGAAAGTTCAAGTGTTTCCCCCAAAACGGCCAAGAACACGATTCGTCCCGTCAAAACACGAAAACGGAAATCCAAATTGAAATATGGATATACAATCCATAATATATGTTTAACAACATCATTTAACAACAATCGATCTATCAAAAATGGATGGAAAACGAGATCAAGAACAAATCCCCCAAAAAGTCGATTCGAAGGAAATCAAGAAATATACTTTGATTCGACGAAGAACAATGGATTAAATGATGTTAAATACAAGAATACTATTAAGATTAATCATACCCATCATGGATTAATCAACGATACGGAACAAATCGACCAAAAATGCAAAAAACACCAAAATTTCTCAAAATAGGGTTCTAGGAAATCTCACCTTGATTCGTTGGATCAAAGGATGATATAGGATGATCAATCAATGATATAAACTCAAGAACTTCGTGGATTTGTTGTTCAACAACATGGCTTCAAGATCCCTAAGGCTCCAGCCGCGGAAAAGAAAGATAGAAATGGGAAAAATGACCGAAACTGGACTGCTCTGTCACATTTATACTGGTGCAACCTAGCGCGCGCTAGGCTGCCGGGCTAGCGTGCGCTATCGGCCCGGGCTGCAATCCAGAACCTCACTGCCCTACTGACTCGGCCAGGTAGCGTGCGCAGCCTTCCGGCCGTAGCGCGCGCTACACCCGCCCGTCGAGCGTCGCGATGCGGCTGATAGCGTGCGCTACCTGCCGATCCACCCGAGTCCAGTACCCCACTGCCCTACTGCCTCGGCCGACTAGCGCGCGCAGCCAACCGGCCGTAGCGTGCGCTACCTTCCGGCAGTAGCGCGAGCTATCTTCCGGACGTATCATGCGCTACGCCGGTTCCTGCCGCACCCGTCCGGCCAGTGTACGCAACCGCCCGGCCAGGAACCGAAACCGTCCGGCCAGGACCCGCAACCGTCCGGCCAGTGCCCGACCACTAGGACTCGACGACTCGATTATCCGAAATCGCACGGAACGAACACGACAAAACGCTCATGGGCAACATCATCATCCCGAAATGAAATACCATGCAACAATTAATCACACGCGACCATGAAAAGGGTCAAAACAACAAATACGAATGCGGATACCCACAACTTTGGGTAAATTACAAAATAGCCCAAAATGCCCGAAAATCACGATATGTGATCGAATAACCAAACCGAAGTTCATAACACGTCTAACAAAGTTAAACGGACTTACGGGAAACTCGAAACAGCAGTTTCGAACGAGATTCGCAAGAATCGAACTCAAGTGCGAAAAGTCGCTAAGAAGAACGGAACTCAACAAAACGACACTGAAATGAACTCGGATGTAAAAAAGTGTAGAATTAATCATTCTCAGAATGACGAAATGGTCCCAAGCGAGTCGTCAAAACGGACTCTCGCCAAAAAAAGAAAATTACTGAAATCCGAAATTGCGGATATTACATTCTACCCACTTAAAAGAAGTTTCGTCCCGAAACTTAAAAAAAGTAGGGATAAGCAATAACCCGCCAGGAAAATTCGACGAGATACACAAGAAACGCGTAACTTACACCCAATGGTGAAACGTTACAAGCAACACAAAGGAATGTACGGCGTGAAAACACGCTCCACGATGACCAACACAACATCGCCGTTAGGGATATAATAAAACCAACAAGTGACAAGCATCATCAAATAGATAATACAGTCAAGTCAATTATCCGAACAATCACAAAACACTAAGCACCTATTACAAGAAACACGCACAGTCGAGAAAACAGCAATTAAACACAAAACGGTTCACAAGGACAATCATAAACAGTTCGGACTACGCCGAAATTCTCAAAAAAAAAAGAAACTTCAGCTACCGTCTCGCAATGCACGGCTCGGTGACCCATCTACCCACATTCGAAACAGCTGACTAACGGTGAACGACAATTCTTCGTGGTACGAGATCAGGCAACAACAGTCGAACAACCCCGATCGAACAACAACGTTCGAATAACAACGATCAAATAACAATGATCGAACAACAGCGGTCGAAAAATGACTCCGAAGTCCACAATTCAACTCAAGACATTAAAAGAGCTGGTAGAAACTGGAAGATGTTACTTTCGAACAAGGTTCACAAGAATCGAACCGAACTCATAAAAGTCACAATGATAAACAGATCGATCTGAAACAAGGTCACAACCTGTTCGAACGATGAAACCGAAATACAGAACAAGTTCAGAAAGTATCAACGAACACGAGCAAGTCGATAGAATTTAGAAGGAGAAAGTGCAGAAGTCAAAAATAATATGGATATTACAATCGACTTCTTATAAAAGAAATGTCGTCCCCGCAACTCACAACAACGGAAGCAAGGTGACAAGACAACAAGCAACTGACAGAAACATCTTTCAAAGGACTCTCAAAACCGATCCTGATAACTGTTCTAAAGTTCGCGCCCCGAAAGACTCGGAACCCAACTCGCAAAACTGGATCCTGTGTCTCTCGGGTCCACACTTGAAACGTGTTACCGATGAGAAGGACAATTGTACGTATATGCCCCCGGCACATCACGGTTGAAACACTTCGGCTCGGCATACCGAATATACAACTGCTAGGTACAATGGAATATAACGTCGCAAAACAACAAACCGGAGATGCCAACTTGGAATAACATATCAACACATACTAAAATCACAACAACCACGGCATCGTTCGACGATTACAACGGCCCGAACGATACCCAGCATATAATTACTAAACATCACGAAACAAGCACGTATGTACACAATCATACAGACCTTCTCCGACCACAAGCAGGAAATGATGAGTTTTAAAAACGAAAACCACCTTTTGAAATCAATTTAGAAACACCGGTAGATCTTGAGTATCACTTTACAAAAAGTAGTACAAACACCCTTATCGAGACTTTGAAAACCATCTTGCATTTGAACAAAAATGAGGACACTTTTCTTTTAGTGAAAAACTTTTGGAATTATTCGACCCTCGGGCCTAAGCAAAAGCATTTCTAAATCATTGAAAATATCTCAAAACATTTTGGTCCTCGAGGTAGAAGAATTTTGAAACATATTGTAGCACCTTGGAAGTACCACGAGAAAACAATTCATTTTAAAAGTGCGTCTCGAATTTTATTTTCTAAGATACTCAAGGTTTTCAAAAATAATTCAATGGGCTAGAATGCCCAAAAATGCTCATGTAACAATATTCGTTTAAACATATTGTAATATACGCATCAAATCGTACAAAATCAAGACAATACATGTCTTTTACCGGAGAACAGACAGTCACATCGCAGTTCAAACTTGCTTAGTACCGGGGCTAAACCGCTGGTCCATCCGAAGCCCCTACGGACTGAGTAAATCGCACCCATAAACATTTCCATACCATATTGAGCACAAGGTTTCACGAAAACACTTGCAAACGAACAAATCAGTTTGAAATATACACGCAGCGGACAAAACCAACAATCAAGAATACATAACCAGCGACACTCCTCATATAAACAAAATATGAGAGTCAAATAACCACATATCACGAAATCAAAATCCATAGGAGGATTCCGGAACTTAACACCTAATCATACCAGTAACTCGCAACAGACGAGGACTATCACAACGAAGGGAGACTTACAGCCACAGGTCGCACGAAGATGATGATCGCCCCACGATACTAATCACGACCAACAAACTCCGACGACGCGTCGCGACACGACTCAGTCAGATAAAATCCGACGAGACAAAACTCAACAGACACCACTTGACCCAACAGCCTAGGTTTCCACAACCTAAGCTCTGATACCATTTTATGTAACACCCCCAATCCATTCAGGGATATTACACGCCGTAGACCCTCTCCTAGAGGATCTACCAGGATGGTAACTAAAATCAAACATCTAAACATCGCCTTTAAGGCTAAAATGACATCAGTAGACCGATTTAGTCTTTAGATAATTACATACTACTCAAACATATTACATGCCCACGCAGGGGGGCGAATACAACACACTACCGTACAACGGGAAAGAATATTGCAGCGGAAACAAAATACAACTAAACCAATAACATCATATGGATCCTCATGTGATTAGTATCGTTCATCTTTCATCATCCTTCATGACGACCCTGTGCTATGCTCCAAAACCTGAATGCAATACAGACACCCACCCCCCGAATACTCGGGGGTTAGCAAAACTTCATTGTTTTGCTAGTGCAAGAACAAGTGCAAAAATACGAGCCATACAATACAAGTTCCAAGAAGAATAATAATCAGGAATCCTAAAAGATCCAAACGTAAAGAAAAATACTTTCCGAGGCAAGAGTTGGGTAAAACATCCTAAAACCGAAAGGTCGCAAATCAAAGGAAAACAATTTATAAAACGGTTTAAAATGCCATCGAGAGTTTAAATAGAAAACAATTTAGGATTATCAAATCCTTCTCTTTCAAAAATCAACGGGGGTCACAACCCAAAGGTTTTGTTTTCAGAAATGAAACCAACAACAATACACAAAGTTAAAACCCACGTCACGCATCCTCGACGGACATAAAATACACATGCACCCGTGAAGTTTCACTCGTGAATCCAGGGCAAAACCATTGGACTCCCTCCGTGGCCCCGTCGAACTCTCCCGAGGTGAGTAAACACATTCACAAAACATACACACGCACTCGTGAAGTTTTTACTCGTGAATCCAGGGTGAAGCCATTGGAATTCCCTCCGTGGCCCCGTCGAACCCTCCCGAGGTGAGCAAACACATTCACAAAACATACACACGCACTCGTGAATCTAGGGTGAAGCCATTGGAATTCCCTTCGTGGCCCCGTCGAACCCTCCCGAGGTGAGCAAAATACATTCACAAAACACACAACAACTCGTGAAGTTTTTTACTCGTGAATCCAGGGTGAAGCCATTGGAATTCCCTCCGTGGCCCCGTCGAACCCTCCCGAGGTGAGTAAAATACATTCACCACTCGTGAATCCAGGGTGAAGCCATTGGAATTCCCTCCGTGGCCCCATCAGACCCTCCAGAGGTGAGCGAAGCAATCATGCACAAATAACATATCACACCAAAGATATCCAAACAATTCACCCAGAGGCATCAAACACTTAGCAAAACATCACGTCAAACCATAACACACCGGACAGAGATAATATGTGTATATTTATTATCAAAGCATAACAACAACAACAACAATGTTGTTACCCAAAATATTATCCGGATATAGTATTGCTGGAATGATCGAGTAACAAAAAAATGCGAGAACACTTCCGTGAGAAAATAGATAACACAAGATTTGCCGGGGTTGTTAATCCCGGGCTTGAATGCTCTCGCGAGATGTTATTAATAAATATACTGTCGAGTACAAATATTAATGTTAGAATCTATTACAAGGAGTGTAAAGACTTCTAGTTATCTAGGCTTTAGAGCGCGTAGATTGCCGGAAGAACCAGATAGATAAATCTGTGAGTTCTTACTTGGGATATATGATGAATGTGTATGAATATCACTATGAATGTATTAGTGGTTGCCAAAAGAGCCTTTGATTCTCTCTTTGGTGTGTATTTTGCACTGAATTCGTAGTAAATTCGCGTCCCTTTGGTCATAGCAGTGAGTTCTCTATTTATAGGGGACAAGGTAGCTGGGATTCCTCAGGCGATCGCGGGCGACCGCCGTTTTCTATATTAAAATAAGACGGCTGATCGTCCCGTCACGTGGGCCTGTTCCCTTGAGGTCCGAGGTTGCTGCTGGAGGCCAGCTGGGCGAACCAATGGGAAGCCAGCACGCGTCTCGAGTCGCCGTCCGGGGAGGACCCACTTTGTACCTTTCGGCGGCCTTGTCGGTAGGTGTGGTAGGTGACAGGCTGGGGTCAATGGTCCTATCTGTCGGTATCCTTTGAAGATCCGCACGTGGGCCACCGTCCAAGATTCGGTCTTCGACGACTCTGACGGATGCTGGATCCATACGTGGCACGAGATGATCGCCTCTGGTTCGCTCATTAAAGACGATCGTCAGACATCAAAAGATGATCGCTGGGTACCAAAAGACGGTCGCCGCATTGTGCCGAACTCTGGGCGTTTGTCCAGAGTAAGTCTTCCATGGTTGGCTTCTCTGATTGTGATGCCGATCGCCTATCGAGGCGTATTAATCGCCGCACAACAAATAACAACAACAAGCGAATTCATAGGGTTCACTTAATCATTCACGGGGCACAATATTCACAAAACACACGGGTTTTGAAAGTGGCCCTTAACGAGGCTAAACCAAATCTTTTGAAAGTTCATTTCAAATAACCAAACAAACCCATTTAGACGGTCACCAATCATCACATACACGAAACAAGAAAAGTATGGACAAGGTACTTGCCTCGAATAAGAACAACGCGGAGAATCGACCGAAGTAGGTTGGCATGAACCGACTACGAACCCGCTGACTCCGCCGAACGCCAACTCGCGATAATAAACTACGAAGGACAATAACAACAATGAAAATGAATTCCATAGCACGACTTAAAGCCGTTGAATTCAAAGAGCGAATGACGAAAGTTCAAGTGTTTCCCCCAAAACGGCCAAGAACACGATTCGTCCCGTCAAAACACGAAAATGGAAATCCAAATCGAAATATGGATATACAATCAATAGGATATGTTTAACAACATCATTTAACAATAATCGATCCATCAAAAACGGATGGAAAACGAGATCAAGAACAAATCCCCCAAAAAGTCGATTCAAAGGAAATCTAAAAATATACTTTGATTCGACAAAGAACAATGGATTAAATGATGTTAAACACAAGAATACTATTAAGATTAATCATACCCATCATGGATTAATCAACGATACGGAACGAATCGGCCAAAAACGCAAAAACCCCAAAATTTTTCAAAACAGGGTTCTAGGAAATCTCACCTTGATTTGCTGGATCAAAGGATGATATAGGATGATCAATCAATGATATGAACTCAAGAACTTCGTGGATTTGTAGTTCAACAACGTGGCTTCAAGATCCCTAAGGCTCCAGCCGCGGAAGAGAAAGATAGAAATGGGAAAAATGACCGAAACTGGACTGCTCTGTCACATTTATACTAGTGCAGCCTAGCGCGCGCTAGGCTACCGGGCTAGCGTGCGCTATCGGCCCGGGCCGCAATCCAGAACCTCACTGCCCTACTGACTCGGCCAGGTAGAGTGCGCAGCCTTCCGGCCGTAGCGCGCGCTACCTGCCGGTCGTAGCGTGCGCAGTGCCCGACAGTAGCGTGCGCTACCTACCGATCCACCCGAGTCCAGTACCCCACTGCCCTACTGCCTCGGCCGACTAGCGCGCGCAACCAACCGGCCGTAGCGTGCGCTACGCCGGTTCCTGCCGCACCTGTCCGGCCAGTACCCACAACCGCCCGGCTAGGACCCGTAACCATCCGGCCAGGACCCGCAACCGTCCGGCCAGTGACCACCAGGACTCGACGACTCGATTATCCGAAATCGCACGGAACGAACACGACAAAATGCTCGTGGGCAACATCATCGTCCCGAAATGAAATACCATGAAACAATTAATCACACGCGACCATGAAAAGGGTCAAAACAACAAATACGAATGCGAATACCCACAACTTTGGGTAAATTACAAAATAGCCCAAAACGCCCGAAAATCACGATACGTGATCGAATAACCAAACCGAAGTTCACAACACGTCTAACAAATTCAAACGGACTTACGGGAAACTCGAAACAGCAGTTTCGAATGAGATTCGTAAGAATCAAACTCAAGTGCGAAAAAAGTCGCTAAGAAGCACGGAACTCAACAAAACGACACCGAAACGAACTCGGATGTCAAAAAGTGTACAATTAATCATTCTCAAAATGACAAAACGGTCCGAAGCGAGTCGTCAAAATGGACTCTCGCCAAAAAAGAAAATTATCAAAATTTGAAATTGCGGATATTACATTTGAATGGTTCTGCTAGGTACGGTTTGAAATTCTCCAAACACCCTCAAGGTTTTAAATTGGTAGGTTATGTGGACTCCAATTATGCTGCAAACCGTGATAATCGTAAGTCTACTACTTCCTATGTGTTTACTTTGTGTGGCGCACCCATTAGTTGGAAATCTCAGTTGCAACCTATAGTCGCTTTATCTACTACCGAGTCTGAGTATGTTGCTATAACAGAAGCGTTAAAATAGGCTATTTGGTTAAAAGGACTTTTATCAGAAATTGGTTTTCTAAAAGATAAAGTCAAGGTTTTTTCGGACAGTCAGTCCGGTATTCAACTTTGTAAAAACCCTGGTTTTCATGATAGAACAAAACATATCGATGTACGTTTCCACTTTATTCGTGATATTGTCGCTAAATGTATTATCTATCTTGAAAAAATGCCATCTCAATTCAATCCTTCAGATATGGGTACTAAGTGTTTGCCCGTTGAAAAATTTAAATCCTGTTTGAAAAGACTGAATTTCGATTCAGTCGAATAAATTTTTGAACTTTGTTTTTTAGGGGATCTCTTTGTGAGTTAGTCTTCTTTGTGATTGCTTTACCTTATTTACTGTGAGTAAGTGCAGGTAACCCCGGAGCTAGGCGATGATGAGTTTTCTCCAAAACCCGAAAATGCAATTGACTGGTTGGACCAAAAGGTGAAGAAATGTTAGTATTTGGCCTAACCGGCCCAGAAAATATATCTCCTCCTTTTTTATATAGTCTGGACTATATTATTTAAGTGCTGGCTCAGCCCATTTGGCAGCCCTTTTGAATGGGAGCCGTCCGATCCAGATTTATTACCTACACCTAATCTGGACCGTCCGCGATTCTGCTCCCATTTTTCTTATCATTCTTCCTCCCGTGAGCATCTAACTGAGACGATGAAATTCCGTGACACTTCTTGTATCCGATTTTATCGCTCCGTGTATAAAAGGCGCGGCAGGGCTGGAGTTTTGATACACCGAGATAAAAACCGATTTGAGCCTTGAGAATCCAAGTGAAAACGAGAGTAATCTCTTTGGTGAGAACCGTGAGTAAGATTGAGGCTTGGTTTTCTGAGTTTTCTGGGTTTGGTGAAGGAGCTACCGGGCTGTTGGCCGGAGGTGGTTCGGGTAGTCCTCTGTGGACAATCGTTCGTATCGGTATCAATTGCTAGGGTTTTCGGAAGATCTGAGCCTACACATCTAGTTCCAACAAAGGGGGTTTTTTCGATCTTAATTTATCTCCGTTTAGATTACTGTTCTTGGTGATTTTGTGCAATATATTACACACACACACACATATATATATATATATTTGTTATATATATATATATATATATATATATATATATATTTTCGGTATTATTACATATATATATTATATGTATTTGTTATATATATATATATTATATATATTTGTTATATATATATTCTGCATTTTTTGTTGCTTTAATTGCTTGGTGTATTTCCATCGTTATTATCGTTATCACTGCTAATTGAATCAGATCTTTGTGGTTTGCAGATTTGTTGTGGACGATTAGTACTCCTTTTCGTCAGCTTGTCTTTCGGGTTTATTGCTATAATTATAGGTTCATTTAGTTGGCCTGTAATCCTTAAACCCTATCCCGTAGAATGTAAACTGTAATTGTTATATTCGTTTAATCCGCTTGTATTATCGATCCTCTCTTTAGCCATTATACGACCCGATACCCAACACATTATCTTGTAGTGCTCTGTGAAACTTAATGCTGCGACGTTGAACTACATAGTAGCAGCACCTATGTTGCACAGGTGCAGGGACGGTGCGGGGCGGGTGTATATGGGTACGGGAATATGAAATTTTGAAAATTTTAGGGTGCTATACGTCAAGGATACATATGTTATATTTATATTTTATTATAACTAATACCTGTAAAATATATTTAAGCCATAAGCCACAATTTAAATATCATCGTCAACTGAATATATAAGTCCTTAGCAATTCTAATCAATTTAAAACAAAGGAAAAATGACTTATTTGGGCCATGTACTTTGGTCCAATTAAGAGTTATGGACATCTATTTTTTTAACAGTTATAGACATCTACTTTAAATCGTTAAACACATTGGGACAAAATAGTAACTCCGTGAAACAAGTCAAAGGCGCAGTTACTGTTTTGTCCCAACGTGTTTAACGATTTAAAGTAGATGTACTGTTAAGAAAAAAAGTAAATGTCCATAACTGTTAAACCAAAGTAAATGGTCTAAATCAGTCATTTTTCAAAAAAATTAATAGGAACCATGAATCAAACCACTATAAAATCAAGAAACTGAATCCCCTAAACAATATTAATTTTGACTACATGACAAGTTTAAACTTAATTTATTTGAACTGCATGTCTAGAGCAAAATTTCTCAAATTTATATTTGGGCTATTTATTTTATTATTTAATTCCTACCCTGTTGAAGGGTTCTTGGGCCCAAAAATTTATTTCTTATGAATCTAATCTAATTATGTTTGTTATAATTTCATAATATTGAATAGTAGCGAGTTGGCCTATTAAAAGAAAATATCGTAAGATTAAACAAATTCATTATATTAAAGATAATTAAATAATCTTTATGACTAAATGTGATTAAGAATTCTTAATCATTTAACAAGAGTTATCGATCGGGATAAATCTTCAAGTCTCCATCCTCACTTAAAATTCTTCTACTCTCCTACTAGACAAAGAGTTCCATTCGTTGTGGTATTATACATCGAAGCGATAATATACACTGCAAAACATAAATCGTCAAAGTACTTATATGACATACACACTCTGCGATTCCATGAGAAGAAGAGAAGAAAGATAATTCTATTATTTTTCTAACAAACAGGGTGCAACAAAAATAGAAAAATAACTGATTTAGGTCATGTACTTTGGTCTAATTAATAATTATGGACATCTACCTTTTTAACAGTTATAGATATCTACTTTAAATCGTTAAACATGTCGGGAGAAAACAATAACTCCGTCTTTGACTTTCTTCACGGAATTACTGTTTTGTCCAACGTGTTTAACGGTTTAAAGTAGATGTATATAACTGTTAAAAATAGATATCCATAATTATTAATTGGACCAAAATACATGACCTAAATCAGTCATTTTTTCTAAAACAAACCACATTGTCAATTTAAGTCATTACATAACAAATTTCAAATGAAATAACACATAACATTATCAAATCTAAGCATCAAGCTGAATCGAATGATCATTATTTTCAACTGGTCCTCCTTCGTCACCGAATAAAACAGCATCCAAGTCAAGTTCATCAAGAGATAAATTGGCTAAGACCGCGTGGATACTATTCGGTACTTGGTAGTAAATGAATAGTTAAGAGCCTTTCTCACTGGGAAATATTGGTAACGGGGCGGATCAAGGGAAGCTACAGATTCTATATGCCCATATTATACGGGGTGGAATTATATCCAGTTCTTCATTATTAAATATAAAAACATTAACGAGGATGACATTAGAATTATATATTGCAAAATATATTTATGTTTCTACCATGATTTATTTTTTTGATTTTATTTGAAAATAATATATAAAATATGTTACACATATTTTATATATTAATTCACGTTATAGGTTATGCAAATATATATATTTATTTTATATTTTAAATAATATGGCGTGTTTGTGCCACATGGAAGATTATATTATCGGTAGTTTATAAAGTATAAATGAGTTCACAACCTATCTAATCTTAAATATATGTGAAAAAATGTAGTTTATACTTGAGATTAGTTGATCTTGAGTTTGACTATCAGTATACACTAATGTATTTTGTGTGCGTCGAAATCTAATTGCAGTGAGATAAATTCGTATATACTGACTTGATGAAGAATAAAAATCTCAAGATTTTTTATTTCTTAATTCTAGTTTGTACAATATTAACTTATATATTTATAATATTTATTGCTTTAATTTATTATGGGTGGGAGTTACATATAACTCAATATGCTCAATATTTGGGGAATGATATTTTTTATGATAATTAATATTACAGTAAAACAGTGTCCGAATCGTGCGGTTGATGATACTCCTTTGAGGAACTCAAAAAAATTATTATATCAAAACCCTACAAGTGAATTAACTTTGATACTATATTGGATGATATATTAATTTATTAAAGTTGTTGGTGACTTAAATTAATTAATAGACACGTGATATAAATAATTAACTTAGAAAGGCCATCAATTCTTAATTAGGATTTGGATAGAATGTGCAGTATTAATTTCTTAGTTTACCGAACTAATATCAATGGACTCAATTATATTATAGTCTTAAGGTAGCACTCAATTATATTATAGTCTTAAGGTAGCAAGTTGAGATCCATTTGGAGATTTTATCCTAATCTTCCGTAAATTCCCTAGGATAACCCAGAATGCCTACTAAAAACATTTGAGATCCATTTGAAGATTTTATCCTATTCTTCAAGTTTCCTAGGATAACCCAAAATGCCTACTAAAAACATCATGGGTACGGATGAATTACACTACTTACTCCCTCTCTTTTTCCTTTTCGTATTAAATTGTGAATCTTAATTTGTGTCTTTGATTCCGTTATTCAATAATGCTTTATATTTTTCAAAAGTTATATCAAATTATGGAAAATACGAAAAATAAAGATAGAAAAATAGGCCAGATTAGTCAGATTTCAAGAGATCCTACGCGAAGGCGTTGAGGTGATTTTATAGCTTGTTGCACACATAATGATCAGATCAAGACAACGAATAAATTAAAGATCTTGAGTATGATGTGTAACATTACGCTACAAGAGTAATTTTTTTTAGGATAATATTTGATATATTTTTGTTAGTATTTTTCTTAGTACTTTGTACATATTTTTCCCTGATTTGTGTGTTCATTGTATTATTTTATCATGTGTTTTGCATTATTTTGGTTCGGTAGAGATTTACTGTATTTTACTATATATTTATTAAATTTATAATTTAATTTTATTATTTATATTTTTAATTTTATTTGGAGGACTATTTGGAAAAATATCACACCTGATATTGTCGGACTCGACTCATACATAGTATAAGCTAGTCAGTTGGGCTCAATATTTTAAAAGCACTGAACTGCGCGTAGCAGCGCGCTTTCGCGCGCAACATGAAGCAAATGCAGCTAACCGCTAGCGAAAGGAACGAAAAGCGTTCACAAAAGATGACGTGGAATGAATTTTTTAGTTTAGGATTGTTTGGTTGGTTTTTCATTAAAATCTGTATGGATTAAGATTGTTGTATAGATTAATTTGTTGTTTGTTTTAATTCTGAATAAAATATTTGAATGATATAATTGACTATTTTACCCCTCATATGAATCAAAAACCAAAACCAAAACTACAAACAATAAGAGTTATTATTTAATAAGAGCTAATAACTTTTTTATTAAAAATTCTAGTAATAATATATTTATATTATCAAATAATTATTTAGTAATAATGATTTAATAATAATTTTACATAATTACTTTTTCAGTAATAATTTATACTGCTAAATAGTAACAAATATTATATAATAATTATATTAATTATCATTAATTAATAACTGATGATTAATTAATTAATGAATAGTATTATCAAATAATGATAAAAATAATTATTATAATAATAATTAGTATTATTTATTAATTACTAGTTTTTATTTATTAATTAATAGATATTAGTAATGAATTTAATTTTAATAATAATTATTTTATTATTAATTAATTTATAATTATTATTAAATGATAGTAGAAAATATTATTATTATTATTTTAGGATTATGAAGGTCATAGTGAATCTGATTTGTGGTCTGTGATTTTTAATTTAATTTGATTCTAAAAATTCTGATTTTTTGGTTCAAAATTTCTCGAGTTTGCAAAGGAGATGGATATGTTTCCACGTGTTACTCGCTTACAAGATTTTGTTGACCATATCCGTTGTTGTAGCATATGTCGAAATTCAAAGTTGAAGTTGTTGAAGTCGTATTTACGAATTACCATGAGTCAAGATAGACTAAACGGGTTAATAAATATCAACTATGATCAACTAATTGATAATTTTGCTTCAAGAATGCACGAAGGCTCCGTTTCAGGTGATGTAATTTTCTGTTATGTTATTTGGGGTTTTGGTTATGATGCCCGTTGTAACTTTTTTTTTTAGTAAAAATCGGTATGGGGATGAGCCGCCTAGATTGATTAGGTTTCAAATTCCTTAAAATTTTGTGTTTGTATGTCGTTAATATTGGGGGCATCTTTATAATTTTTCGCCCAGGGCATCCAAAAGCTCAGGACTGTCCTGATTGTTTGGTTGGGGTTTCATTAAAACCTGTATGGATTAAGATTGTTGTATAGATTAATATGTTGTTTGTTTTAATTATGAATAAAATGTCTGAATGATATAATTGACCATTTTACCTCTCCTATGAATCAAAAACCAAAACCAAAATTACAACCAATAAGAATTATTATTTAATACTCCCTCCCTTAATCTTTAGATGTCGTTTGACTTTTTGACACATATTTTTAGGTGCTTTGACCGTATAGTTAAAATTATTATCTTTAAATAATTTTTGTTGTGAATTAAAATTTAGATTGTATATTTTTATTCAAAAAAATAAAATTTAAAAAATGATAAATTTAACTACCCGATCAAAGCACCTAAAAATGTGTGTCAAAAAGTCAAACGACATCTAAAGAAAAATGGAGGGAGTAAGAGTTAATAACTTTTTTTTATTAAAATTCTAGTGATAATATATTTATATTATCAAATAATTATTTAGTAATAATGATTTAATAATAATTTTACATAATTGTTTTTTCAGTAATAATTTACTGTTAAATAGTGTAATACCCGAATAACTGTTGTGTATTTCATCTATATTTGAACCTTGTGGTATTTGATTATGTCGTATTGATAATCGAAGTGAGATTTTTCCGTATTCGTATTCCGATATTCATGATCATATCGTGTGGAGTTTGTCAATTCATACATGCTTCTGCATGACACTAACGTACGTTAAGGGTTGTACATAGCGTACGCTAGGAACTACAGGTAACATACGTTTCGGTTGAAGCATAGCGTACGTAATAGGCGGTCAAGGCAGATAAGGTGTGGTCGGCGTGTGGGGGCCAGATGAGGATACTGTCGGATCCCCCCGCGTGAACCTGGACAACTTTTTGTTAAAGTAAGTCAACGAAGCATAGCGTACGTTAGGAACGGTAGAATAACGTACGCTATGTTGATCAGATTACGTACGTAAAAGAGGTTAACGTACGTTATGGAGGACCGAGACAGTCAGCTACTACTCGGCGATAGCGTACGTAAGGATTTATTGATAGCATACGTTAGACCGCTAACGTACGTAATGTCTTTTGGATAACGTACGTAAGGTTTAAAACTCTATTTATAGACATAAACCTCTATTCATTTCTCACTTTACCCTTAGTCCATTATTCAACTTCTATGACTTGGAGAGTTACCCTCACGACATTAACCCCTCATATCAGCGTCTGAATGTGATTGTTGAAGACTAAGAGCATTTGGGATTAGTGTTCAAGCATCCGAAGTTGAGTTTCATCAAGTGTTTCGTTGTTTCCTTCCATAGTAAGGTATGTGATGCTTTAACCACTTGATATCCTTAGTGTCGATTATGAACATGCTACTGAGATTATGGAGTTTGTTATGAACATTATGAATCAAACAACAAGTTTAGGAAGATTGGATTGGATGAACGTAGACTTTTCATTAGTAATTGTTGAACCTTCATTATGCCTATCATAAGGATGTGATTTTCAAAGATTTTAATCTGTCTTGATGATGATTTCGTGATGAATTATATGATGAACGAATCGATTATGTTATCACCTATACTAAGTGAATTCGAGATGATGAACGTAGGGGTCGTTCTTCGAGTATAATCCAGGGTTTGTAAAGATTGTTTGGATTGATAATCTTCATATGAATGGTTAGAACGATATGATCATGTTGTAACAATCGTGGTGAACGTAGAACTTGGATTAAATGAATTTACTTGTGGAAGAATGAGAATCATAAGTGGAATTAACCTAGAATTCGGTTGAACGTACTTACCTTGTTATGAATTTGTTTAGATAACTGATACATGTATTAGAAATTGATGGGCAGAATTGGAATGTGGTTTGTGACGTTTTGAATATGCTGGAATCCGTAGACATCAACATGTTATCCCCGTTATGATCCTTCGTTTCTCATGTAGTATGGTATTCGTTCGACGTAGTGTGCTTTAAGTAATTAATCGGGAATCGGCCGTATGATGATAACTAGTTCGGTCACTTTTTGGAATATTTAGCAGGTTCGTGTGATAGCCTTGTTACGTAAGTTGAGTTTGTCATTATTTTTTTTTGTGTAAGGTTCGAGCTTTGCGAACGGTTGATCGAAGGGGTGGCCTTTGAGTTTGTTGAAGTCGTTGAAGTATTTACTTCTTGCCATATTTCTAAGGCAAGTACTTTAATTATGTTTATCCGTGTTGATGTCGGTTATGTTGTTATGGGTCGTGCATATGTGTTGTGATTGTTTTGTCCACCATGTGTTGGTCCGAGGGGATCATTATGGGAATCTATGCTATGTGCGCTGGATTGTTGGACGGGTACTTCCACCATGCGTTGGTTCGACGGGATCATCATGGGAATTTATGTTGTGTGCGTTTGATCATTGGAATACCACGAGTATGTTGAGATTGACATGTTGTGTTATGCATTGTTACTGTTTCTCGTTGGAGATACTTGTTGTTATCATTGTTGATATTATTGATGTTATTATTCAGGGGTCGCTGAATAAACCATTGTTGTATAATTATCGTACTTGTACTAGCATTGTTGTGCTAACCTTAAGTGGGTGAACATTTGTTTTATGCTCAAGATCCAGGAGGACGGGGAAACAACCACTAGAGCTGCATGATGACGAGGGTGCAGAGTGATGTTTACGGCCGGGAGGGTTTGTCAGTTGTGTTTTGTTTTAATAAAGTACTCGAGGACGTTGTCGTTTTTGGTTGTCTTTGATGTTTGTTATCGGGAGTTAATCGATTTGCATTTTCCAGACTTGTAATGTAATAATAAATTTTGTTGTTGGTATATATTAATGTTGTTTTAAATTTCTTAGCCTAGTAAATCTTTATATCAAGGATTTACGGTGCTGTAATAATCCTGAATATCCCGGGGTGTTATAGAATATGGTATCAGAGCTAAGCTTATGGATATCTTGGCCGTTGGGTTAAATTAGGGTTCAGATATGTCTTTTTGAGTTAACCGACTGCGAGTAAGATCACTGTACTGCCTACGTCTTCATGTGAGCGGTGGTTTTAAGTTTCCTAAACTCTATCTTGTTATTTACATGTTATTGTAATAGCTCCAAACCACTAGGGAATATTACAGCACCGCAGACCCTCTCCGTGAGGATCTACCAGGCTAAATACAGAAAACACCACAATACAATACATGCCGACATGGGTAATTAACGAACCATTAGACTGATTTGGTCTTTTACCACAACATACACATCAACCAAACATTACTCTTTCTCGCAACTCATACCCACACAGGGGTTAACATAAATCAACATTCCCATAAAATGGGAATGATAAACACAACGGAAGGACAAAACAACAAGACATCACCAAATACACAACACCGGTTTTCATGTGATTAGTATCGTCGTCTTCCATCATCCTTCGTAACGATCCTGTGAATTGCTCCCCAGCGACCTGAATGTACCTGGACGCAATACAGACATCCACCCCCCGAATACTCGGGGGTTAGCAAAACTCCACTGTTTTGCTAGTGCAAGTATAAATACAAATACACGCCATACTGTTGGCCACTAAGTATACTGGATACAGCTTGGAAAGTGTTTTAAACAACAAGCTGTATGGTTTTTAAATCTGAGTGCGTAGCGGAAGTCTTAAATACAGTAAGTTGTTGTGGATACAGCAACTCGATGTGCAGTGTATACTTAAATAATTACAGTTTAATAAAACAATAAAAGCAGAAGGTAAATAACACATTATTTAAAGTGGTTCGAGGTAAACCCCTCTACGTCCATTGGTCCTCCACACAGGAGTAAAAAGTTTATTATAATTACTGCGTACACAACTACGTAATTATAACAACACTTAATCAATATATCATTCACACAGACTGATATAAAGATCTTAGCTTTCAACCGTTCACACAGATTAGTTTGAGCTAACACTTTGACTGGCTTCTTCACACACAGTTCTGAAGCTTCATCTTCTTCAATGCAAGTCCTTCACACACAGTTCTGTTGGGTACCAAATCGGATATTTGCGCCGTTTGTGCGGAAGCGTAAATAATTGCGGAAAATAAATCACACAAGGATTTATAAAGGTTCGGCTATTAACGAAGCCTACGTCCTCTCTCGATGTATCTTTTTCTTAGGATTAAGATCAAAACCTCTACGCCTCTCTTCTATCGTTCGAGGGATTACCGTTACAAGCTCGTCTTCTATCGGTCCGAGTAAAACCGTTTTTCCTTTTCTATTGGATAAGGAATCAACCACTCTAGCTTTCTATGGGTACTAGATAAACCTCACTTAGATACCGATTGCGATTCTAACAATGCCGGATACTTGATCCTAATAACACCGAATCCAATCGTATCTTTTCTTTTACCTCTCGTGTATAATGTTGAATGTATAAACACTCAAACTAACAAAATAATCTCAATATTACAACAACAATGTAAGTATATGATTCTCAGATGTATGACTTGTTTGCTTGAAGTTGTTGTGCTCAAACAATACCATAGGAATGGTATTTATAGGCATTTCCCACAAACTAGCCGTTGCTGGCTGTTTTGACTAGCTAGCGTGCGCTAGCCTTTCCTTCTTAGCGTGCTCTAGCGTGCGTAAAGGCTTTCATGTAGCGTGCGTTAATCACTTTATATTTCAGTCCAGTAGCTACTGCCCTTGACAGTTAGCGTGCGCTACCATTTCCTTTGTAGCGTGCGCTAATCCAATATATCCGTTGCATGGGTTGTCAAAGTGACCGTTTGATATGCTGACTTTGACCTGCTTTTCCCAACGTTCGGATTGACTAGATTCAAACATCTTAGCGTGCGCTAATCATCCTTTGTAGCGTGCGCTAATGATGACTTCATTGCATACGTCATTATGTGTTTGAATATCTCCACAACAGTAACAACACTTCGATAGCGTGCGTTAATAATAGAGTGTAGCGTGCGCTAATAATAGAGTGTAGCGTGCGCTAATAATAGAGTGTAGCGTGCGCTATCCATCTGCTGACTTCACTGCAGCACTTACTGTAACTTGGTGGAATGCAATGACTCCTCGTTAGCGTGCGCTAACATATATCCCTTAGCGTGCGCTAATGCGATCGATTTGAAACTTTTGCGTCTTCGCTTCGTTGTTTTGTTCGCCTCGATGTTGTTTTGTAGTTTAGCAACTTTAATCATCAAAACATAAATTAAATAATGTGTGGAATAAATATTCCAACAATCTCCCCTTTTGATGATTACAAAACAACCCTTGAATTGGATAATCAGAAAATAATATATGTATATTTCTACGAATCAAAGTTTTCGGCTTTGATCGCTTCGTTAGTTTCTCCAATCCTTTTCTTTTCGACATATCCTTTATTTTTCAACTCCGTGCTTTTTCAGTTTTCAATTTTTCAACTCCCCCTATTTGTATGCTTTTCTTTTCTTTTCGACTTCTTCGATTTTTCTCATTTTTATCTCAATTCATCTCCTTCTCCTTTTTATCTCAATTCATATCTTTCTCCCCCTTTTTGTCTTCATCAAAAAGAAAAAAAATATAAAGAATACCAAAAGAAATATAAATATGCATGATATTAATTTATGCATTAATAAGGGTATAAACTCCCCCTGAAAATATTATTTCCTTCTCCCCCTTTGTAAAATATCATTTGTCAAAATTTATTTTTGGGGATCCAACCGATAGTTGGTTTTTCTTTTGAAACGTAGACGATGTTTGAAACGTTTGTTCCTTTAGGAACCCAAATCCTTTTAGTTTTTATCGTCCGTCTTGGGCTTTTGCAATTGGAAATATGATGTCCGATTTTTAAACACTTTTCGCAATGGGGTATATTGAAATTAACGGATTCGTTTTTCGAACGAGGTTTGAATCCTAACCCCTCTTTATTTAGAGTATATTTTTGAACACATAACATTTGTTCAAATTTATCGTTGCCGCACGAAAATTTCTTTGTCAAAATTTTTAGTTCATCTTGAACTTTTAAAAGATCATTTTTCAAAATATTTTCAA
The DNA here is from genome assembly GCA_033398695.1 of Orobanche coerulescens. Lineage (NCBI taxonomy): Eukaryota > Viridiplantae > Streptophyta > Magnoliopsida > Lamiales > Orobanchaceae > Orobanche > Orobanche coerulescens. The sequence continues at coordinate 187,213,771 of CM065803.1, read as the reverse complement.
TTTCAAGGCATTTCGAATGATTAATTTCGACAAATTTCCCTTTTTCAAGTATTTTGGAATTTTCAATTTCCAAAGTTTTATATTTAGACTTGAGGGACTTAATTTCATTTAAAGCATTTTGATAATCCGTATGTAGTAACTCGAATGCTTCAAAAAGTTCGTCGTAAGAATTACTTACTTGGCTTTCGACGTCGCTATCGTCGAATGAACTCCGGGCCATGAGCGCGAGATTGTTTTGTTCAAGAAAGTATTCATCGGGATCTTCGTCGCTCCATGTTGCGATTAGAACCTCCTTTTGCTTTACTCGACAGTTCTTAGCAAAGTGGCACTGTTTTACCACATAATCGGCAGTGTTGTCGAATTTCTTTGGTTCGCCCGCTTGAATGTCCTTCTTTCTCCGGTTTAATAAGTGTTGGAACTTATTAATATTTTTGGCATAATATGCCATTTCTTCGTCGCTTTCGTCCACCGGGGTTTCTTCTTTCTTTTTCGACATTTTAGCCTTGAATGCTATCGACCTCTCCTTCGGTTTCGGTTTGGCATTTCGAGATTTTAGAACAATCTCGTAGTTGATAAGAGAACCAACAAGAGCACTAAAATCGAGAGTATTTAAATCTTTGGATTCCATTATTGCCGTAACTGCACTGGCCCCATTCTCGAGGTAGTGATCGGAGAATTTTCTTTACTTTCTCACTACTCGAAAGTGGTTTTCCAAAACATGCTAATCCATTAGTGATGACCGAAAATCGGTCGAGCATAATCGAGATGGATTCGTCGTCCTTCATTTGGAATAATTCATAATCGTGAAGGAGCATGTTTATCTTCGTCTCCTTGACTTGAGACGTACCTTCGTGTGTTACCTCAAGCATTTTCCATTTCTTTGGCACTATCACACGATGATATCCGGTTGTGTTCTTCCGGATTTAAGGCACAATAAAGAAGTTGAGTTGCCTTACAATTGAAATTGTCGTTTTTCCAATCTGAGTCGTCATATTCTTCAAAATTTTTAAGCGCATCGTTGGAATTCATTGGGATTTTGGACCAAGACAAATCACTTTCCAAAGTTCGATGTCGTAAGCTCGAATGAATATCGACATCTTCTTCTTCCAAGTCATGAAGTTCGCGCCATCAAAAATGGTGGTCGGTTGAGAGCAAGGCCTTCTACCGAGAGATTTGAAACGCCATTTTGGATCTTCTCCTCGGATGTTAAGCCGCGTATTGGAGAACCGCTCCGATACCAATTGTTGGGTACCAAATCGGATATTTGCGCCGTTTGTGCGGAAGCGTAAATAATTGCGGAAAATAAATCACACAAGGATTTATAGAGGTTCGGCTATTAACGAAGCCTACGTCCTCTCTCGATGTATCTTTTTCTTAGGATTAAGATCAAAACCTCTACGCCTCTCTTCTATCGGTCGAGGATTACTGCTACAAGCTCGTCTTCTATCGGTCCGAGTAAAACCGTTTTTCCTTTTCTATTGGATAAGGAATCAACCACTCTAGCTTTCTATGGGTAATAGATAAACCTCACTTAGATACCGATTGCGATTCTAACAATGCCGGATACTTGATCCTAATAACACCGAATCCAATCGTATCTTTTCTTTTACCTCTCGTGTATAATGTTGAATGTATAAACACTCAAACTAACAAAATAAGCTCAATATTACAACAACAATGTAAGTATATGATTCTCAGATCTATGACTTGTTTGCTTAAAGTTGTTGTACTCAAACAATACCATAGGAATGGTATTTATAGGCATTTCCCACAAACTAGCCGTTGCTGGCTGTTTTGACTAGCTAGCGTGCGCTAGCCTTTCCTTCTTAGCGTGCGCTATCGCACATTTTTGCTCTAGCGTGCGTAAAGGCTTTCATGTAGCGTGCGTTAATCACTTTATATTTCAGTCCAGTAGCTACTGCCCTTGACAGTTAGCGTGCGCTACCATTTCCTTTGTAGCGTGCGCTAATCCAATATATTCGTTGCATGGGTTGTCAAAGTGACCGTTTGATATGCTGACTTTGACCTGCTTTTCCCAACGTTCGGATTGACTAGATTCAAACATCTTAGCGTGCGCTAATCATCCTTTATAGCGTGCGCTAATGATGACTTCATTGCATACGTCATTATGTGTTTGAATATCTCCACAACAGTAACAACACTTCGATAGCGTGCGTTAATAATAGAGTGTAGCGTGCGCTAATAATAGAGTGTAGCGTGCGCTAATAATAGAGTGTAGCGTGCGCTATCCATCTGCTGACTTCACTGCAGCTTACTTTGAAACTTGGCTGGAATGCAGCTGACTCCTCGTTAGCGTGCGCTAACATATATCCCTTAGCGTGCGCTAATGCAGTCCAGTTTGAAACTTTTTGCGTCTTCGTCTGCTTCGTTGTTTTGCTTCGCCTCGATGTTGTTTTCTAGTTTAGCAACTTTAATCATCAAAACATAAATTAAATAATGTGTGGAATAAATATTCCAACAAGTTCGGGAGTAGCAAAGTTTCCTCAGTCCACACAGGGCTGATATGAGTTTTTTCAAAGATAGAACAGGGTTTGAACAACAGCTATAACTTTATGGGCTACAAGCTGATGATGTGTTGTTCAAGGTTTGAGCACTGTATATCTCTTATATCTGAATAGCAGAAAGCTTTGGGGGATATGCTTTGCTCTGAATATTTCTTATAAGCTTGATTGTTTGTAAGTCGTGAATAATCTGTATATTTTCAGTCGTTCTTTCGTGTAGTTCAGTGGTAGATGATCTTCAAATTCTGGAGATATATATAGCCTCTGAAATATATCCGTTGAGCAAGATTCTGCGACAACTGATATTTTGACTGAGATCCGGATATTGTGGGATTTGAAGATCTTCTGACTTACAGTATTTAAATACTTTATCCTTTAGTATTTAAATACTTCTTTATCAACGGGACTTGACTTCTAGCGAATATTGAAGATTCCTTCTTGTCTTGTTGAGAGCTGTATGGAAGGATCACTGTATTGATATTTTGAGACAGCTTCCATACTTTAGCTTTGCGGGACTCTTTGCTGTATGATCAATATACTATATGGTTGGGACTGCGAGAAGTCTTCGATACATGTTTGATACTTGATCAGCTTTTCGATACAGCTAGAGGCGGTATTCTGGATTTGGCATATTGTCAAAACATTATGACAATACGATCGATATAGGGATTTGTTATCCAAGCAGCACCTATACAGGGATTTGTTATCCCAACAATTTCCCCCTTTTTGATAATTTGCCAAGTCCTTTCGAGTCTTCCTTTTTGAAACCATAGGATGTTATCCAAACATCCTTGATGATGCCAAAACTTTGACACTTAGCGGTTTGAAGTAGGGCAGACTTATTGGTCTTCTTTCGAATATTCTGGCCTTCGGTTTTTGGCTTAACACTAAGAACTGCTCGCAGTCAAGTCCATCTTTTATCAAAAGAAAGTTACATTGAAAACTTATGATTGGCGCGCAGGCACAATCTCACATTGTTTTCTAGATGCATACAACTTAAACTATGAACTGTTCGCAGACAAGTTCTTACAGCTTGTGTATGAGATAGATTTCATAATATGAATACAGTAAGAATAAATAAAGTGACTGTAAACAAATAAGAACACAGTAGATTATGAGTTGTAATCTTTCAAGGCAGGCAAAAATTTTATTGATACTGAAATAGAGTACAAAGATTGCTGTTTTCAAAGTAAAATTACAATCAAATAATACACTATGGTATTCAGCTCCTAAAGTCAGAGTGTCTCCATGGTCCTTGGAAGGGTCATTCTTGGTGTTTCGCCACCAGTTCTGGTGAGCGTCCTTGTCTTGATTCTGATAAATTGCACGTCCTTCATAAGATTTATCAAAGACTAGTATTCAGTCTTCTGGATGGGTCACCAAGTCACCTTTTCGATGCTTTGACTTCATCTGCTGCTGTAGCGGGAGCAATCCGAATTCCTCTGCTGCTTCCTGTACCGTTCTGCATCTATTGAATAAAGCGGATTCCCTGATAAGTACAACAAAGTATCTTAACAGTTCATTTCTCCTCCAGTCTTTGATCTCTGCAGCGGTAGGTTGATGGTCTACAGGGAGGTTTATAGAGTGCGGATTTCGGACTAGGCTTTTCCAAGGGTACTTAGGATCCTGGAATTCTGGTCTATCTCCCTGTATCCTCACGTTCGGTGTTGAGATATGGGCTATGTCAGTAGTGATGGAGTCTTCAAACGGAGCTAACAACTCTTTTTCTTGCTCCAACCTCGTTCTCCTGGCGGCTTCCCGTGCTTCTTCCCCCTCTTTGGCATCATCAAGGTATGATACCTTTTCATCAAGACGTTCCAGGATCTCCATGTAACACCCCCAATCCGCTCAGGGATATTACACACCGTAGAACCTTTCCTCAAGGTCTACCAGTCTGGTAACAACATCGAACAACCCAACAATGCCTTCAAGGCTAAAATGACTTAGTAAACCGATTTGGTCTTTCAATAAAAACATACAACTCAATTACAATTCGTGCCCACGCAGGGGTCAAAATACAACCACTCCCGTACAACGGGAAAAAATATAGCAGCGGAAAATAAAGTACAACTGAACCAATACACAACGTACGGTTCCTCATGTGATTAGTATCGATCATCTTTCATCATCCTTCGTGCCGAACCTGTGTTATGCTCCCAAAACCTGAATGCAAAAACAGACATCCACCCCCTGAATACTCGGGGGTTAGCAAAACTCCATTGTTTTGCTAATGCAAGTACAAAGTGCAAATACGAGTCATACAAATAATATTCTAAGAATAATAAGAATCAAGAATCCTCAAAAATTAAAATACATCGAAACGAATACTCCCCGAGGCGAGAGTTTGAGTAAAACTTTCCAAATCCAAAAGATCACGAATAACGAGAACGGTTTGCAAAATGGTTTGAAATACCCTCGGGAGTTTTAATAGAAAACAATTTAGGATTTGTCAAATCCTACTCTTTCCAAAACCCGAAAGACGAAAGGGATCACCGCCCATAAAGGTTTACTTTCCGTAAAATGACCTTTACCAAGACGTTGGGATTTTAGCCCCAAATCTCATCAACTCACAGTACACGAGAACGACAAAGAGGTTCGTTTTCCATCATCTAAACTCCACAATTAAAGAATTTAACACACAACAAAATACTCTAGTGCTATCCTAGTCAAGTAGGCCAAATGAACAACTTACCTATTACACACTTCGTCAATGCATGCAATCATGAAAGCCGTTCAAATTACTCATTTCCGGAAATGCCAATAATCCAAATCACATTTGTAAAATGCACCACAATTAACCGTCGATCCACGTCTCTGTGGACCCCTACCGAGACCCCATCGGATCTAAACCGGAGTGGTTAACTCGTCGATCCACGTCTCTGTGGACCCTTACCGAGACCCCGTCCGATCTAACCCATAGTGAGTATACACACACACACACGTTACTCATGCAATACTAATATGCTAAGAATGTAAGCTCATCAAGAATACTTACGAGAAATGGCCACTTACTCGACACTGTTATCAAACTCATCACAACACAACACGATTAACGCGGAAAACATGATTCCAATAACTTTAAACAACAGCGGTATCACCAAAGCCCTCAACGTTCAAAACAATCGAATCATAATCAATTTCCCAAAACATACCGTTCACAAAACAGATGCGTTTTGAAAGTGAGCCCTTAACGAGGCTAAACCAAATCTTTTGAAAGTTCAAATCAAACGATCAAACAAACACATAGAGACGATCACAAATTATCATATCCACAAAACAAGAATTGTATGGACAAGGTACTTGCCTAGGAACCACGTTCGTAACAAGACGATGGATGGAATGCGGTCGAACAGCCCCAAACGCCCGAACACTATCAAGAACGCGATAGCACCGAAATTACTACGGGAAAACACCCCACGAATCATCAATCACCAACGGAATTCAACATCGGAATCATCGAACACCTATAATCCTCCGTAAGGAACAATAAAAACAATGAAGATACGATTACAATGAGAATCAAGGTCAAAAACAACGGAAATCCCACCAAACTATCAAAGGGAGACTCATTGGGACATTTAATCGAACACTTAACACTCGATAACTCCCAAGAACACTCGAATCACCAATCGAGTTGAACAAGCCCGAAATACGGATATACAACCCATAGAACACGATTAATAAGGTTCAATAACATCAATCGATTCATGAAAATCGGACGAACAATGAAAATCAAGAAGAAAATCTCGAAAGTCAATTTTAGGATATTTCAAGAAATTACCTCGATCCGGCAAAGAACAAGGATTAGATGTTGCTAAACACATGAATAATATTAAAATTAATCCTATCCATCAAGGATTAATCAATAATACGGAACGAATCGAACAAAAACCCAAAAACCCCAAAATTTCCCAAAGATAGGGTTCTAGGAAATCTAACCTTAATTCGGTCGATCGGAGGAGGTTATGGAATGATTAATCGATGTTAGAAACTCAAGAACTTCGTGGATTGATAGAACAATAGCATGCCTTCGTGTTCCCCAAGTCTTGGCCGCGGAGGAGGTGAAATGAGTGAGAAAACGGGTGAAGAAGGAGTCTGCCCGACCATATATACTGCCCAGCGACGCACGAGCAGGCACGCACGAGCGGTCGGTCGTGCGCCGGTCGCGGCGCGCCCATCGCCAAGAAATCGCCGGCACACGAGCACTGGGCAAGAGCACTCGCTCGTGCGTGTTCAGTCAGGGCCGCACAGGCACCGGATCGTGCGTGCAGCTCGTGCGCCACGCTCGTGCGCACCTGGCCGGTCCCTGCCGCACGTGGACGGCCCGTGCCTAGCCGTCATGACTCGACGACTCGAATTCCCGAAAACGTATGGAACGAACACGATGAATAGTATAACATTCAAAACACGAGTGAAGCACTAAACAAACACATGGTTCCGACAACCCAAAGGTTGAAAAGACGATACGAAGGCAAACACCCCAAAACTTTGGGAAATTACGAAATGGCCCAAATGCCCAAAAATCACGATACGTGATCGAATAACTAAACCGAAGTTTACAACACATCTAACAAAGTTAAACGGTTTTACGGGAAACTCGAAACAGCATTTTCGAGTGAGATTCGCAAGAATCGAACTCAAGTGTGGAAAAGTCGCTAAGAAGCACGGAACTCAACAAAACCACATCGAAACGAACTCGAATGACAAAATGTGCAGAATTAATCATTCTCAGAATGACGAAACGGTTCCAAGAGATTCGTCAAAACGGCTCTCCAAAACAAAAAAGAAAATTATCGGAAATCGAATTTGCGGATATTACACTCCAGAGTGGTCTCCTGTTTCGTCTCCATATTTGATATTCTCGCAACAAGGGAGGAGAGCACCTGCAACATATCCTTATTGTTCTTGTCATGAGCTCGCAGTTGGGAACCGGATTCGATTAGAGCATATGCAGTCTTGGCCTCAGATACGCGTAGTTTTGATTGCTCTTCTCTTAGGATCCTTTCTTGCTTCTCTTACAGATTGCTCAGGGCTTGCTTGAAGACTTCTGGCAAGACAGTGAAGGCTTTGACTACTCGAGAGACTTCATGCTTTAATCCAATCATTTCTTCAATAGCAGATGTGTGAAGCCAATCAAGAGCCTTTTCTACAGAGTGTAGAGCATTGACTGCGTCCTGAATAAATACAGTTTGGAGGCTAAGGGCATGTAATCGCTCTTTCCTTGTTTCAGTGCGGGGAGAGTCTGGATGGGCGAAGTCCTCTTCTCCATTCAACCTTCTCAAGTTCACGTCAGGGCGTGAAGTGAGTTGGACATCCTCAGGTATAGTACCATCGTCGGATTCCAAGGCGGTTGATGGGGCGGGAGCAGCTGTTTCGGTTCCGGCGGCAGGGGGTGCGGCATTCTCCTGTTTCGAAGAGGTTTCTGTAGACATGGATACAGGAGGGACCAATTCCTCCTGGTGTCTCTCAGCGTCCGCCTGTTCCGGCAGAGGGACTGAGTCCTCTTGCTAGAAGGCGCGTGATTCTTCTTCTTCGGCGGCGACGGCAGGCTTGGGTGCCCGTTGCGAAACATTTTCTTGTTCCTAGAGATGAGGGACTGAATCCTCATTGTCGGTAACGTTGTCTTGCTGTGGCGAAGGGGACGATTGATGGGCGGATGTCCATTCATCTTTCTTGGCTTGGGCTTCCTCTCGACTCATCCGCAAACCAGCTTGGAGTGCGTCGTTATAATCGTCGGAATCAGGATCAGATGTTGGACAATCGGGAGTTTCCATTGACGAAGCTTTTCCTTTCCTTTTAGCGTCATCCTTATCAAGTATATGACTCTCAATTAGCTCCTTGATGAATAAGTTGTCCCACTGGAGCAATTTCTTGGGTGTCCGTCACTTCCAGAAGGAACTTCTCTTCGTTACACCACTCACTCCAGTTGTACAAGGTTTCGTACGGAGCAAGTCTAAAATTTTTTCATTGGAGAAATCGATCGAATGACTGCTCAATCTGCACGGAAAGCAGGGTCTTGGAAATTATTGTGTCTGGGGAGGGACTCCGTACAGCATCTGGGTTTGCTGTAGGAAGGGGTTCCTCTACAGGTGTGGGATCCTGTATTGGAGAGGGATTTCTTACAGGGGATGGTACCCCGAAGGAAGGTGGATCCTGAACGGGTGTGGAATACCATATAGGAGAGGTAGCTATTGGCTCCAAACAGGCAGCCGGCTCACCATAGTCTTTTGAGTTGGCAGATGTCCTCATATCCGTCATAGCCGCCAAGGGCTCGGGATCTACTGTCGACACAGTAGCGGGCATCTCTTCCACAGGGGTTGGGCCCTGGGGTAGTTGATCAGTGGGTTGCGCCACGATAGGAGCATCCTCGTAGGGTTCTGTAGCTTTAGCTTTCGTAAGCCTCCTTAGCTTCCTTTTTGGCTTCTCAGCGGCAAATGGTGTCTTGCTGTAAGATCTTTTTCTTTTCTTTAAAGATTCGGCACTTTGGGACTTAGAAGAAACGTCCCTCGGATCTTCAGATAGCGGCAAGTTCTGGATAAAAGGCCTATTCGCGATCAAGATGCTCTGATTGAAGGCAGTAGGCCTGGCGCCTCCTAAGAATATCTGCGAACTTATATTCTTTGCTTCTGCGGTTTGCTGAAGTCCGCACTTCGTCAAAACATGGTTTAAGAATAAACCAAACGATTTCTTCTGAGTAGCAGGTTTGGACACATCTTCCTGCAAACGTTTAAGGATAACCTGACACCAGTTGACCTTTTCGTAGGTCATTATGGCGACCATCATCCTGAATCTGAGATTTGTGCACATCTCAAATGCACCAGTACGGTTCTCAATGATGCGGCAGTAAAAATCATGTAAATAAACCAACGGTAAACAAAAATTTTTCTTATGCACCGTTGCCAAACCGGTGAACAAGCCATAGTATTGAGTCAGCAGCTCTTAAGATCCAAAGGTCTCAAGTTCTTCCATGGTCAGGCCATCAGAGGGTAGCCTGAAGATGTTTTTGAGAAGCTCTTGATCAATGCGGATCTCCACTCCGCGAATGACTGCTGTGATATCAGCAACATGTCCTCCTAGAGCCAGAGGCAGAAAACGAACCACGGCGTTGAGGTAGAACTCCTCAACAAGATGAACGTCATATTTCTCGGCGGTGTGGCTCCCAAGGCGGTAGAGGCCTTTTTGATGGATTCTAGTGGTGACGACCTCCATGGCATCGACGTCATCACTTTCAGCGTGAATGCATTCTATCACGACAGATCTAGAGAAGATCCATCCATCGATGATGTTCAGAGACTTCTTGAGAGAGGTGGAAGATGTCTGAGAAGACACCATTGATGATTCTCAAGAAAAGATGAAAAAGATTCAAGAAGAATATGCAGTAAACACAGAAAAACTTGTAGGCTGAATTGCTTGAGTGCTCTTAAAATATGCAGAAGGCGTAAAGAGTCTCAAATGGCATTTACAGTCCTTTTATAGTAGGCGGCGAAGAAGGGTTTTCAAAGAACGAATGGTCAGATTTAAGGGATGGGAACCGGTGTTTGAAATGAACGGTTACGATGGACTGAGTGTAACTAGTACACTTATCCATTGAATTTTAAAATAGGAGCGGGTCCCACTTTTGACATTTGTTATTACCCTTAATGCCTGAAACAGTGGTATTAAATATTAAACAATTTGAAAACATTGCGTCTTTTTAGATTTGATTGTCCAGATGTCGTGTAAGGCATTTAATGTAAACGACGTTTGATATGAAAATAGGGCACGTGGACAAAAATTATTTTTAAAATGAAATATTATAAAATATAATGAATCGAAATTCCATAGTATGTGCTGTATCCGCAACGATACAGCGTTCCCCCTTAAAAGGTACATATAGGTTTCAATTCCATACAACAACTTTTGGATTAATGCTGTATTCATGGGTCATACTATATTCCCCTTTAATTATTGCACACGTCAGCTGTAGGATGATTCATATCACTTTGTTCCCTACAGTGCTGTATTGAAGGCTCTGAGTGTACAGATAATTAATGGTGGATACTGTATTCTTGGCTCTTACAGCATTCCCCCTCAATTGTTGAGTAAAATAAATACTTACAGGGAGTCAGGCTGTAGCAATCCCAATTCTTATCGAAGCATGTTGAATCTTGCTGTGTCGAGAGGCTTGGTGAAGATGTCAGCCAACTGAATATCTGTATGAATTTTTTCTAGCCGAACATCCTTGTTCTCGACATGATTCCTTATGAAATGATGCTTCATGTTGATATGCTTAGTGCGTGAGTGCAATACAGGGTTGTGCGTTATTTCAATTGCACTCGTGCTATCACACATGATTGGCGTTTCCTTGGCTTCAATCCCATAATCTAACCACTGTTGCTGCATCCAAAGGATCTGCATACAGCAACTACCAGCAGCATAGTATTCTGATTCAGCCGTGGAAAGTGAGTTTGCCAGTTGCTTCTTACTGAACCAGGAAACAAGTCTAGGTCCAAGAAAGTGACAAGTTCCACTTGTACTCTTCCTATCTAGCTTGCAGCCTCCGAGATCCGAGTCTCTGTATCCAACTAAATCGAATCTGCCTTCTTTAGGATACCACAGTCCTACATCGACTGTTCCTTTAATATACTTCAGGATTCGTTTAGCTGTATTGAAGTGTGATTCTTTGGGTGCTACTTGATATCTCGCACACACTCCTACAACAAACTGGATATCGGGCCTGCTAGCCGTTAGGTACAGGAGAGAGCCAATAAGCTTCATGTAGAGTGATTGGTCAACCGGCTTTCCGGATTTATCACCACTAATTTGCACGGAAGTGCTCATGGGGGTTGACGATGATTTGGAAGTGTTCATCCCAAATTTGTTGAGAAGCTCCTTGCTGTATTTTTCCTGGTTGATGAAAATTCCTGTAGGCAACTGCTTCACCTGCAAACCTAGGAAATAACTAAGTTCTCCCATCATACTCATTTCAAATTTACTTTGCATGAGATGAGAGAACCTTTGACATAAAGCAAGGTTAGTTGAACCAAATATAATGTCATCTACATAGATTTGAACCATTAGAAGGTCATCACCTTCCTGTATTTTGAACAAGGTCTTGTCCACAGCACCTTTCTCAAATCCATTATCGGTTAGATACTGGGACAAGGTCTCATACCATGCTCTAGGGGCTTGCTTAAGTCCATACAGTGCTTTTCTCAGCCTGTATACTAAATCGATGCCGTATGTGTTGGCAAACCCTGGTGGTTGTTCAACATAAACTTCTTTGGCAAGGTCTCCATTTAGGAATGCATTTTTGACGTCCATTTGGTATACAATGAAGCTCTTATGGGCGGCAAAGGCAAAAAATATCCTAATGGCTTTTAGTCTGGCTACACGGGCAAAAGTTTCATCGTAGTCTATGCCTTCTTCCTGTCTATAGCCTTGTGCGACTAGCGTGGATTTATTCCTTATAATTAGTCCATTTCAATCTTTCTTGTTTCTAAATACCCATTTGGTTCCAATAACTGACTGATGCGTCGATCTGGGTACACGATACCATACATTGTTTCTTTCGAAACCGTTAAGCTCTTCTTCCATAGATGTTATCCGATGAGAATTATTAAGAGCTTCTATGGTAGAAATAGGTTCGGACTGGGGTAAGAATACAGCAATAGTGCACATATTGAGTCTTCTAAGCTCGTATTGAGATTTCCATTCAGGGAATGGTGATATCTCAGTATCTAGTTCTTCTTATGCACACAGTACATTTCCTTGTGTACTTTGTATTCTCCTTCGGGTAGAAACACCAGCATTAATGTTTCCAATGATCAGCTCTTGCGGGTGATCTCTCAACCATCTTTAGTCGGGTTCTAATTCGGGGTCCTGTATGGTATCTTGAGTTGCTATAGTTTCGGCTTCAGCTTGTACATCATCGGCTTCATCTACGTCGATTCTTATAGCTGCGGGGTTGATTTCTAGGTCAACAATAGGTTCTATGGGAGTTGGTGGATCTAAGATGGAAAGTTGTTGGATGTTCTGAGTAACAGCTTCTACTCCTGTAGGGTCATGGTGAGGTTCGTCGAACACTATATGAACTGATTCCTCGATCGTCAGCTTCCTTTTATTAAAGATCCTGTAAGCTTTGCTGACGGAGGAATATCCTACAAATACTCCTTCATCTGACTTCTCATCAAAGGTTCTAAGTTGATCCTTCCCATTATTCAACACATAGAACCTGCATCCAAAAATGTGAAAATACGAAACTAATGGAGTTTTGTTGTTCCATACCTCGTATGGTGTTTTGTTGCGGTGTTTGTTGACGATACATTGGTTTTGAGTGTAGCATGCTGTATTGGTTGCTTCACCCCAGAAACGCTGTGGCAACTTGCTTGCGGCAATCATTGTTCTTTTTGCTTCTTTCAGCGTCCTATTCTTTCGCTCAGCAACACCATTTTTTTGAGGTGTACGGGCAGTTGAGTATTCGTGATGTATCCCATTTTCCGAACAGTATTGCTCTATAAAGCTATTAGTAAACTTTGTACCTCTGTCGGAATGAATGGACACGATACTCGATCCTTTTTCATTATGAAGCTTTCTTAGGAGCTCGGACAGCTTTGATGTTGTTTCCTTCTTCTTGCTTAGGAAAATTGTCCAAGCATACCTGGAGTAATCATCAACAACAACGAGACAGTATTTCTTACTTCCCAAAATTACCGGGTCTACAGGACCATAGAGATCCATGTGTAACATCTCCAACACTCTGTGGGTTGAAAGGTAGGATTTGCTCTTCAGGGTGGACTTGATTTGCTTGCCTTTTTGACATGGTCCACAGACACTGTCTTTTTGGAATAATACATTCGGCAATCCTCTAACTAGTCCCTATCTTGAGAGCTTGTTGATCGTCTTGAAGTTGACGTGTGACATCCTCTTATGCCATAGCCAGCTTAGATCTGCAGTGCCTTTGGCAACTAAACAAGGAATAGTGGAGCTCGTAGGCATCCAGTCAGCAATATACATATTACCTGATCTGCTTCCTGTGAGCACAACTTCTTTGCTCAGGATGTTCTTGACTCTACAATGATCTATATAGAATTTCACCAAGAACTGTTTGTCACAGAACTGGCTAATACTAAGTAGATTGTACTGTAAGCCTTCAACATGAGCTACATCAGTGACTTTGAATTTTCCGACAAGAAGGTTTCCTTTTCCTCTTGTTCTTCCTTTAGATTTATCACCGAAGCGCACTTTTGGACCGCGACCTTTTATGAAATCTGATAGCTTGCTTCTATATCCTGTCATGTGCTGGGAGCATCCGCTGTCGAAGTACCATATGTCCTTCTCAAAATGTCCTGTAGCACGTAAATTATGTAGATTTAGGTCCCCTTTGATTGTTGGGTCCGTGAATGTTAGTGCCTTTAGGTACCCAAACTTTCCTGACAGCAATTGGTTTACTGTTGGTAACATGTGGTACAGACTTGCGGTATCTACGTGGGGCATATATGTAGTTACTGTATCCATGATAATCATTATGCATGTAAAAATCAGGGTTATTATTATTAATCCAGTACGTATGCCGTCTCGGAGGTGGAGCCATTTTCTTTGGCCTTACAGCTTGCCTTCTGGGTCTCTAGTTGGATTCCCAGAGCTTTTGTTGATACTTTGCGGACACTTGCTGTCTCGATGGATAATGAGTCTCATGTATCCAATACCTAGGCATGCTGTACTGAAAGTACTGCCGTGTGGGCCTTTGGTATTTGGATAAAGCCTTCTTTCTGAACGGCTGTTGGCGTTGTTGATATGCTCGGGGAGCATGCTGTTGCGTGCGCCTTACAGGTTGGAATGGCTTATGATTCCGCTGTCTTGAATAGGATTGCGGAGGCGGAATGACAGCCTTTGCTTTTCGCATTGCAGCAGGTTCCTTCACAGGACTAGGAGTATCTTCCGATACAGGAATGTGTTCCACACTCTTGACGAACACAATACTAGTTTTCCCTTTGTTGGAAAATGAGTTGTATCCTAAGCCACTTTTATCATGAGCATGTTGCCCAGTGCTTAGAATTTATTCCATTCTTTTATATGATTTCTCGAAAGATTTCAGAATGGTCTCAAGTTCGCTTTCTCATTTCTCGAGAGTATTAAATTTAGCTTGAAGTAGAACAAAATCATTTGTCTTGCTTCCATTTTGAGACTTAGTCTCACTTAGTTCATGAGTAAGTTGATGATTGATCTTCATGAGTTTTTCATGCTCGACCTTGCTGTTTTCACAATCAATAGACATATTTTCATAATTTATCTTTAGCAAATCGTTTTCTTCTTTCAGCTCTATGTTGGAAAGTTGAAGCTGAATGTTTTCATTTTCCAAAGTCTCGTGGGCTTTTTGAATATTTTTAAATTCATTCATCATGTTTTCAAAAGTATGCGATGCATTTACTGGAATAGTTGAGGTTGATCTCACCTCATCATCGCTATCTTTTTCTTCCGGAATGTCCTTTGCCATAAAGCACATATATGCCTTATCTTCGAATTCATCGTCAGATGAGTCACTTTCAGTGACCACCTGAAGACATTCTTCGGATTTGGATGGTGTGGGGGAGGCTTCTGATTCTCCTATCAGTGCCTTGAGCTTGTTTTTCCAAGCACGTCTTCGTTCATCCCTCTCTTGTTGCTCGGCTTCCGACAACCTTTGAACTTTGGGATGAGGACATTTGTTTGCATAATGTCCTGGTTTCCTGCAATTATAGCATAGGTTAGCGTCACCAGAGGAAGTTTCAGTACTTACCTTGTGAGCAGGCTTGGGCCTGTAGGGAGTCTTTCCAGACTGTTTGATGAACTTTTTGAATTTGTGCATGAGGAGCGCCATTTCATCTTGTGACAGGATATCGTCGTCACTGTCAGCATTCTTGTAATTTGGCTTTGATGGGCTGGGCATGCTGTGTCGACGGTTAGATACAGCGGCTAAGGCTGTAGTACTAGCTGGAGATTCTACAGCTTTCTCTCTCCTGTCTATATCATACTCGAAAGCTTTGAGGTCAGAAAAGAGATCAAAGGTATATATTTCACTAAGGTTACACGACACACACATAGCTATGGTCTTAATGTCCCATCGGGCATGGAGAGATCTGAAAATCTTTAAGTTTTTCTCCCTTTGAGTATAAATTTTGCCCAAAGCTTCAAGTTCACCAACAATTCCACTGAATCTGAGGTCAAGTTCCTCAAGTGTTTTAGTTGGTTTCATTTCAAAAGATTCAAATTGCTGAGTTAGTTTTGAAATTTTATTTTCTTTGGAGAGCTCAGTTCCCTCACAAATCTACTTGAGTTTATCCCAGATATCCTTGGCTGTTTTACAGCTCTTTACCTTCGAGAATGTGCCTTTGTCGAGGGTGACAAACAACACATTCTTCGCAACATTGTCGAGGTTGGCATGCTTTCTTTCATCTGTGGTCCATTGATCGCGCTCCTTCACGAGCATCTCAGCATGGGCTTAGCCTTCAATCCTTGCGGCCGTATTAACCTTCATGATCTTAATGAGGCCATCCTTTATAACAAAAATCATTTATTCGTGCATTGCTGCAAGATGAGCCTCCATCCTGATTCTCCAATCATCAAATTCATTAATAGAGAACATAGGAACTTTGTTGATCATTGATCTATCCATATGAGAATGTAGGAATGAAAAAGACTGTTTTATAAAATAAGTGATTTTGGATCTGATTCGGTTAAAAATACGACTGATTCTTTTTAGAATCAACCGATCCGATACCACTTATTGGCCACTAAGTATACTGGATACAGCTTGGAAAGTGTTTTAAACAACAAGCTGTACGGTTTGTAAATCTGAGTGTGTAGCGGAAGTCTTAAATACAGTAAGTTGCTATGGATACAACAACTCAATGTGCAGTGTATACTTAAATAATCACAGTTTAATAAAACAATAAAAGCAGAATGTAAATAACACAGTATTTAAAGTGGTTCGAGGTAAACCCCTCTACGTCCACTAGTCCTCCACACAAGAGTAAAAAGTTTATTATAATTACTGCGTACACAACTACGTAATTATAACAACACTTAATCAATATATCGTTCATACAGATTGATATAAAGATCTTAGCTTTCAACCGTTCACACAAATTGGTTTGAGCTAACACTTTGACTGGCTTCTTCACACACAGTTCTGAAGCTTCGTCTTCTTCAATGCAAGTCCTTCACACACAGTTCGGGAGTAGCAAAGTTTCCTCAGTCCACACAGGGCTGATATGAGTTTGTTCAAAGATAGAACAGGGTTTGAACAACAGCTATGACTTTCTGGGCTATAAGCTGATGATGTGTTGTTCAAGGTTTGAGCACTGTATATCTCTTATATCTGAATAGCAGAAAGATTGGGGAGATATGTTTTGCTCTGAATATTTCTTGTAAGCTTGATTGTTTGTAAGTCGTGAATAATCTGTAGACTTTCAGTCGTTCTTTCGTGTAGTTCAGTGGTGGATGATCTTCAAATTCTGGAGATATATATAGCCTCTGAAATATATCCGTTTGAAATATATCCGTTGAGCAAGATTCTGCGACAACTGATATTTTGACTGAGATCCGGATATTGCGGGATTTGAAGCTCTTCTGACTTACAATATTTAAATACTTTATTCTTTAGTATTTAAATACTTCTTTATCAATGGAACTTAACTTCTAGCGAATACTGAAGATTCCTTCTTGTCCTCTTGAGAGCTGTATGGAAGGATCACTTTATTGATATTTCGAGACAGCTTCCATACTTTAGCTTTGCGGGACTCTTTGCTGTATGATCAATATACTGTATGGTTGGGACTATGAGAAGTCTTCGATACATTTTTGATACTTGATCAGATTTTCGATACAGCTAGAGGCGGTATTCAGGATCCAAGCAGCATCGATACAGGGATTTGTATTCCCAACATATACATATCATACTCCAAGAACATAAAAATCGTGAATATACTTCCCGAGATAATTCACTTGATCAAAACAGCTTGAATTATGAAAGATAGGAATAAAACCATTTTCCATCTTACAAAACATTTTGCGATCTCGAGAATTTTGAAAACATTTGGGGTTTAAGAATTCTCGAGCCTTTCAAACACTTAGGGACACAGCCCAAAAGTCATTTATTTCAAAATACGATTCCGATAACAAAACACTGGGTCCACGACCCAACCATAACATCCCAATCACAAACACGGGGTCCACGGCCCAAATCATCCACATCACATACTCGCAAGAATAACCCAACGAAAACTACACCATGTCAAGCATTACCATGACAACAGTCTCACAGAACGACATCAGAGAGCACAACATTGCAACTTGACCATACGGTCAAACTCGACACACCACAGAGTTACAATGCACAGAGCAACCACATGACTCACGTACTCATACCAAATTATCGCAGCCAAGAGACGAATCTCACACAACAAATTTACTAGTGCAATTCCAGCCAAGTACAATACCATTTGAACTGTCATTCTAATCAGATGAACTATGCGCCAAAAATCAAAGTTCTCCAACAAAACATTTCAATGTTAACCGTTGGTACGAGACTCATGGGCACCGTACCCCGCAGAGGCCCCGTCGGACCAATCACCGGGTAGTTAACCCTAGTTCGTGATACGCACACACACGGTAATACGTATCCCCAGAGACCCCGTCAGACTGTCCCTTGGTGAACATACACATACATATCCACAACGCCTATGGGAAGCCATAATCGGAATACTAGAATATGTAAAAAAATGTTAAGTATTTGCTAGAATGGCCCCTTTATTCGACGTATACTCACAACTAATGTCACACAACAACAAACAAATACCGGAACCAAACAACACCAAACGCCACAACCTCCTTACAAAGGAGCAACAACTAATATCACACAACGTCACATAATCACCGAACAATTACACATATCAATACACCATCCTCGGCAAATAATTACGGTATACTATATTCCCTAAATATGTTCAACATCTTCCAACATACGGAACTAACGCACATATTCCGAAAGCACATTAATCCACGAAGCATACGAGTTATCTTTTGAAAGACAACAATTATCGAGAACATACCGATCCTTTTTAAAGTTCATTTAAACATTCGGATAGCACATAATTTCATTCACCCAACAAATTACATCTACGAAACATGAAACGCATGGGCAAGATACTTGCCTCGGTACCACGAGCAACGAAACGACGAATGGACAGGGTCGGGTAGCCGTCGAACTTCCAAGAACGACCAAGAACTCAACAACTCCACGAAAACTATGAAAATAACATCACCACGAATCAATAATGCTAAACGAAATCCGAAACAACCCGAAAAGCAACAAGAATCCGATTGTTTCTTCGAGGAAATCGGAAATCAAGTCCCGGGTGATAAAAATCGATATACGAGTTTTCAAACTAAAATCCACAACCAAGATAATCAAGAATACTTAACCGATCAGATGAGATTGGATAAAAATCACCAAAACCAAGGAAAACCCCCAAATTCAAGAAATTAGGGTTCAAGAGGAAAATACCTTGATTCGGACCAAGAAGATGATTAGATGATGTTAGATATACATAAATCCACCCCAAGATGAAGCTTGATGATGAAGATTGCTCAAAGTCGCCTCAGGAACTCACTTCTGTCGGAAAGAGATGAAAAAGGGTGAGAAATGACGAACTAAAGTTGTTGTCCAGTATTTATACTATACAGCTATTAGCGTGTGTTAAGCACAAACATTAGCACGCGCTAATGGGGTCAACGCCCCAGAACACTCCGCCTGTAACACGGTTAGCATGCGCTCGCCAATATGCGTAGCGTACGCTAACGAGTCACGAAACCAGTCCAGTAGCTCCTGGACAGATCTGCACCTACCAGGTAGCGTGCGCTAGAAAGAGGAATTAGCGTGCGCTAAGCAGTCGATAGCGTGCGCTAGAAAGAGGAATTAGCGTACGCTAAGCAGTCGATAGCGTGCGCTAGCTACCAACCCTAGCGTGCACTAACGAGATTCCAGTTCCAGTCCAGTAGCTCCTAGACTACCTCCGGACTGCCAGTTAGCGTGCGCTACACACCCGGTAGCGTGCACTAGCAATGGCACAGTAGCGCGCGCTACACCACAATCAGTAGCGTGCGCTACACTGAAATGATGTTTATGGCTGGGAGGGTTTGTCAGTTGTGTTTTGTTTTAATAAAGTACTCGAGTACATTGTCGTTTTTGGTTGTCTTTGATGTTTATTATCGGGAGTTAATCGATTTGCATTTTCCAGACTTGTAATGAAAATAATAAATTTTTCTGTTGGTATATATTAATGTTGTTTTAAATTTCTTAGCCTAATAAATCTTTATATCAAGGATTTACGGCGCTGTAATAATCCTGAATATCTCGGGGTGTTATAGAATATGGTATCGAAGCTAAGCTTATGGATATCTTGGCCGTTGGGTTAAATTAGGGTTCATATGTGTCTTTTTGAGTTAACCGGGTGCGAGAAAGATCACTGTACTGCCTACGTCTTCATATGAGCGGTGATTTTAAGTTTCCTAAACTCTATCTTGTTATTAACATGTTATTGTAACACCTCCAAACCACTCGGGAATATTACAGCGCCGCAGACCCTCTCCGTGAGGATCTACCAGGCTAAATAAAGAAAACACCATAATACAATACATGCCGACATGGGTAATTAAGGAACCATTAGACTGATTTGGTCTTTTACCACAACAATGTTGTGACAACATACACATCAACCATACATTAGTCTTTCTCGCAACTCATACCCACGCAGGGGTTAACATAAATGAACATTCCCATAAAATGGGAATGATAAACACAACGGAAGGACAAAACAACAAGACATCACCAAATACTCAACACCGGTTTTCATGTGATTAGTATCGTCGTCTTCCATCATCCTTCGTAACGATCTTGTGAATTGCTCCCCAACGACCTGCATGTACCTGGACGCAATACAGACGTCCACCCCCCGAATACTTGGGGGTTAGCAAAACTCCACTGTTTTGCTAGTGCAAGTATAAATACAAAGACAAGTCATACATATCATACTCCAAGAACATAGAAATCGTGAATATACTTCCCGAGATAATTCACTTGATCAAAATAGCTTGAATTATGAAAGATAGGAATAAAACCGTTTTACATCTTACAAAACATTTTGCGATCTCGAGAGTTTTGAAAACATTTGGGGTTTAAGAATTCTCCAGCCTTTTAATCACTTAGAGACACAGCCCAAAAGTCATTTATTTCAAAATACGATTCCGATAACAAAACACTGGGTCCACGACCCAACCATAACATTCCAATCACAAACACGGGGTCCACGACCCAAATCATCCACATCACATACTCGCAAGAATAACCCAACGAAAACTACACCGTGTCAAGCATTACCATGACAACAGTTTCACAGAACGACATCAGATAGCACAACTTTGCAACTTGACCATACGGTCAAACTCGACACACCACAGAGTTACAATGCACAGAGCAACCACAGGACTCACGTACTCATACCAAATTATCGCAGCCAAGAGACGAATCTCACACAACAAATTTACTGGTGCTATTCCCGCCAAGTACAATACCATTTGAACTGCCATTCTAATCAGATGAACTATGCGCCAAAAATCAAAGTTCTCCAACAAAACATTTCAAAGTTAACCGTTGGTACGAGACTCACGGCCACCGTACCCCGCAGAGGCCCCGTCGGACCAATCACTGGGTAGTTAACCCTAGTTCGTGATACGCGCACACACGGTAATACGTATCCCCAGAGACCGCGTCAGACTGTCCCTTGGTGAACATACACATACATATCCACAACGCCCATGGGAAGCCATAATCGGAATACTAGAATATGTAAACAAATGTAAAGTATTTGCTAGAATGGCCACTTTATTCGACGTATACTCACAACTAATGTCACACAACAACAAACAAATACCAGAAGCAAACAACACCAAACGCCACAACCTCCTTACAAAGGAGTAACAACTAATATCACACAACGTCACATAATCACCGAACAATTACACATATCAATACCATCCTCGGCAAATAATTACGGTATACTATATTCCCTAAATATGTTCAACATCTTCCAACATACGGAACTAACGCACATATTCCGAAAGCACATTAATCCACGAAGCATACGAGTTATCTTTTGAAAGAGAACAATTATCGAGAACATACCGATCCTTTTTAAAGTTCATTTAAACATTCGGATAGCACATAATTTCATTCACCCAACAAATTACATCTACGAAACATGAAACGCATGGGCAAGATACTTGCCTCGGTACCACGAGCAACGAAACGACGAATGGACACGGTCGGGTAGCCGTCGAACTTCCAAGAACGACCAAGAACTCAACAACTCCACGAAAACTATGAAAATTACATCACCACGAATCAATAACGCTAAACGAAATCCGAAACAACCCGAAAAGCAACAAGAATCCGAGGGTTTCTTCGAGGAAATCGAAAATCAAGTCCCAGGTGATAAAAATCGATATATGAGTTTTCAAACTGAAATCCACGACTAAGACAATCAAGAATACTTAACCTCTCGGATGAGATCGGATAAAAATCACCAAAACCAAGGAAAACCTCCAAATTCAAGAAATTAGGGTTCAAGAGGAAAATACCTTGATTCGGACCAAGAAGATGATTAGATGATGTTAGATATACATAAATCCACCCCAAGATGAAGCTTGATGATGAAGATTGCTCAAAGTCGCCTCAGGAACTCACTTCTGTCGGAAAGAGATGAAAAAGGGTGAGAAATGACGAACTAAATTTGTTGTCCAGTATTTATACTGGACAGTTATTAGCGTGCGTTAAGTACAAACATTAGCGCACGCTAATGGGGTCAACGCCCCAGAACACTCCGCCTGTAACACGGTTAGCGTGCGCTCGCCAATATGCGTAGCGTACACTAACGAGTCACGAAACCACCCAAAGAGTTTGGATAGATCTGCATCTACCAGGTAGCATGCGCTAGAAAGAGGAATTAGCGTGCGCTAAGCAGTCGATAGCGTGCGCTAGAAAGAGGAATTAGCGTGCGCTAAGCAGTCGATAGCGTGCGCTAGCTACCAACCCTAGCATGCACTAACGAGATTCTAGTTCCAGTCCAATAGCTCCTAGACTATCTCTGGACTGCCAGTTAGCGTGCGCTACACACCCGGTAGCGTGCGCTAGCAATGGCACAGTAGCGCGCGCTACACCACAAGCGGTAGCGTGCGCTACACTGAAATGATGTTTACGGCCGGGAGGGTTTGTCAGTTGTGTTTTGTTTTAATAAAGTACTCGAGTACATTGTCGTTTTTGGTTTTCTTTGATGTTTATTATCGGGAGTTAATCGATTTGTATTTTCCAGACTTGTAATGTAATAATAATTTTTTCTGTTGGTATATATTAATGTTGTTTTAAATTTCTTAGCCTAATAAATTTTATATCAAGGATTTACGGCGCTGTAATAATCCTGAATATCTCGGGGTGTTATAGAATATGGTATTGGAGCTAAGCTTATGGATATCTTGGCCGTTGGGTTAAATTAGGGTTAAGATGTGTCGTTTTGAGTTAACCGGCTGCGAGTAAGATCACTGTACTGCCTACGTCTTCATATGAGCGGTGATTTTAAGTTTCCTAAACTCTATCTTGTTATTTACATGTTATTGTAACACCTCCAAACCACTCGGGAATATTACAGCGCCGCAGACCCTCTCCGTGAGGATCTACCAGGCTAAATACAGAAAACACCACAATACAATACATGCCGACATGGGTAATTAAGGAACCATTAGAATGATTTGGTCTTTTACCACAACATACACATCAACCATACATTACTCTTTCTCGCAACTCATACCCACGCAGGGGTTAACATAAATCAACATTCCCATAAAATGGGAATGATAAACACAATGGAAGGACAAAACAACAAGACATCACCAAATACTCAACACCGGTTTTCATGTGATTAGTATCGTCGTCTTCCATCATCCTTCGTAAGGATCCTGTGAATTGCTCCCCAGCGACCTGCATGTACCTGGACGCAATACAGACATCCACCCCCCGAATACTCGGGGGTTAGCAAAACTCCACTGTTTTGCTAGTGCAAGTATAAATACAAAGACAAGCCATACATATCATACTCCAAGAACATAGAAATCGTGAATATACTTCCCGAGATAATTCACTTGATCAAAACAGCTTGAATTATGAAAGATAGGAATAAAACCGTTTTACATCTTACAAAACATTTTGCGTTCTCGAGAGTTTTGAAAACATTTGGGGTTTAAGAATTCTCCAGCCTTTCAAACACTTAGAGACACAGCCCAAAAGTCATTTATTTCAAAATACGATTCCGATAACAAAACACTGGGTCCACGACCCAACCATAACATTCCAATCACAAACACGGGGTCCACGACCCAAATCATCCACATCACATACTCGTAAGAATAACCCAACAAAAACTACACCGTGTCAAGCATTACCATGACAACAGTCTCACAGAACGACATGAGAGAGCACAACTTTGCAACTTGACCATACGGTCAAACTCGACACACCACAGAGTTACAATGCACAGAGCAACCACATGACTCACGTACTCATACCAAATTATCGCAGACAAGAGACGAATCTCACACAACAAATTTACTGGTGCCATTCCCGCCAAGTACAATACCATTTGAACTGCCATTCTAATCAGATGAACTATGCGCCAAAAATCAAAGTTCTCCAACAAAACATTTCAAAGTTAACCGTTGGTACGAGACTCACAGCCACCGTACCCCGCAGAGGCCCCGTCGGACCAATCACTGGGTGGTTAACCCCAGTTCGTGATACGCACACACACGACAATACGTATCCCCAGAGGCCCCGTCAGGCCGTCCCTTGGTGAACATACACATACATATCCACAACGCCCACGGGAAGCCATAATCCAAATACTAGAATATGTAAACAAATGTAAAGTATTTGCTAGAATGGCCCCTTTATTCGACGTATACTCACAACTAATGTCACACAACAACAAACAAATACCGGAAGCAAACAACACCAAACGCCACAACCTCCTTACAAAGGAGTAACAACTAATATCACACAACGTCACATAATCACCGAACAATTACACATATCAATACACCATCCTCAGCAAATAATTACGGTATACTATATTCCCTAAATATGTTCAACATCTTCCAACATACGAAACTAACGCACATATTCCGAAAGCACATTAATCCACGAAGCATACAAGTTATCTTTTGAAAGACAACAATTATCGAGAACATACCGATCCTTTTTAAAGTTCATTTAAACATTCGGATAGCACATAATTTCATTCACCCAACAAATTACATCTACGAAACATGAAACGCATGGGCAAGATACTTGCCTCGGTACCACGAGCAACGAAACGACGAATGGACACGGTCGGGTAGCCGTCGAACTTCCAAGAACGACCAAGAACTCAACAACTCCACGAAAACTATGAAAATTACATCACCACGAATCAATAACGCTAAACGAAATCCGAAACAACCCGAAAAGCAACAAGAATCCGAGGGTTTCTTCGAGGAAATCGGAAATCAAGTCCCGGGTGATAAAAATCGATATACGAGTTTTCAAACTGAAATCCACGACCAAGACAATCAAGAATACATAACCTATCGGATGAGATCGGATAAAAATCACCAAAACCAAGGAAAACCCCCAAATTCAAGAAATTAGGGTTCAAGAGGAAAATACCTTGATTCGGACCAAGAAGATGATTAGATGATGTTAGATATACATAAATCCACCCCAAGATGAAGCTTGATGATGAAGATTGCTCAAAGTCGCCTCAGGAACTCACTTCTGTCGGAAAGAGATGAAAAAGGGTGAGAAATGACGAACTAAAGTTGTTGTCCAGTATTTATACTGTACAGCTATTAGCGTGTGTTAAGCACAAACATTAGCACGCGCTAATGGGGTCAACGCCCCAGAACACTCCGCCTGTAACACGGTTAGCGTGCGCTCGCCAATATGCGTAGCGTACACTAACGAGTCACGAAACCAGTCCAGTAGCTCTTGGATAGATCTGCATCTACCAGGTAGCATGCGCTAGAAAGAGGAATTAGCGTGCGCTAAGCAGTCGATAGCGTGCGCTAGAAAGAGGAATTAGCGTGCGCTAAGCAGTCGATAGCGTGCGCTAGCTACCAACCCTAGCATGCACTAACGAGATTCTAGTTCCAGTCCAATAGCTCCTAGACTATCTCTGGACTGCCAGTTAGCGTGCGCTACACACCCGGTAGCGTGCGCTAGCAATGGCACAGTAGCGCGCGCTACACCACAAGCGGTAGCGTGCGCTACACTGAAATGATGTTTACGGCCGGGAGGGTTTGTCAGTTGTGTTTTGTTTTAATAAAGTACTCGAGTACATTGTCGTTTTTGGTTTTCTTTGATGTTTATTATCGGGAGTTAATCGATTTGTATTTTCCAGACTTGTAATGTAATAATAATTTTTTCTGTTGGTATATATTAATGTTGTTTTAAATTTCTTAGCCTAATAAATTTTATATCAAGGATTTACGGCGCTGTAATAATCCTGAATATCTCGGGGTGTTATAGAATATGGTATTGGAGCTAAGCTTATGGATATCTTGGCCGTTGGGTTAAATTAGGGTTAAGATGTGTCGTTTTGAGTTAACCGGCTGCGAGTAAGATCACTGTACTGCCTACGTCTTCATATGAGCGGTGATTTTAAGTTTCCTAAACTCTATCTTGTTATTTACATGTTATTGTAACACCTCCAAACCACTCGGGAATATTACAGCGCCGCAGACCCTCTCCGTGAGGATCTACCAGGCTAAATACAGAAAACACCACAATACAATACATGCCGACATGGGTAATTAAGGAACCATTAGAATGATTTGGTCTTTTACCACAACATACACATCAACCATACATTACTCTTTCTCGCAACTCATACCCACGCAGGGGTTAACATAAATCAACATTCCCATAAAATGGGAATGATAAACACAATGGAAGGACAAAACAACAAGACATCACCAAATACTCAACACCGGTTTTCATGTGATTAGTATCGCTGCCTTCCATCATCCTTCGTAACGATCCTGTGAATTGCTCCCCAGCGACCTGCATGTACCTGGACGCAATACAGACATCCACCCCCCGAATACTCGGGGGTTAGCAAAACTCCACTGTTTTGCTAGTGCAAGTATAAATACAAAGACAAGCCATACATATCATACTCCAAGAACATAGAAATCGTGAATATACTTCCCGAGATAATTCACTTGATCAAAACAGCTTGAATTATGAAAGATAGGAATAAAACCGTTTTACATCTTACAAAACATTTTGCGATCTCGAGAGTTTTGAAAACATTTGGGGTTTAAGAATTCTCCAGCCTTTCAAACACTTAGAGACACAGCCCAAAAGTCATTTATTTCAAAATACGATTCCGATAACAAAACACTGGGTCCACGACCCAACCATAACATTCCAATCACAAACACGGGGTCCACGACCCAAATCATCCACATCACATACTCGTAAGAATAACCCAACGAAAACTACACCGTGTCAAGCATTACCATGACAACAGTCTCACAGAACGACATGAGAGAGCACAACTTTGCAACTTGACCATACGGTCAAACTCGACACACCACAAAGTTACAATGCACAGAGCAACCACATGACTCACGTACTCATACCAAATTATCGCAGACAAGAGACGAATCTCACACAACAAATTTACTGGTGCCATTCCCGCCAAGTACAATACCATTTGAACTGCCATTCTAATCAGATGAACTATGCGCCAAAAATCAAAGTTCTCCAACAAAACATTTCAAAGTTAACCGTTGGTACGAGACTCACAGCCACCGTACCCCGCAGAGGCCCCGTCGGACCAATCACTGGGTGGTTAACCCCAGTTCGTGATACGCACACACACGACAATACGTATCCCTGCAGGCCCCGTCAGGCCGTCCCTTGGTGAACATACACATACATATCCACAACGCCCACGGGAAGCCATAATCCAAATACTAGAATATGTAAACAAATGTAAAGTATTTGCTAGAATGGCCCCTTTATTCGACGTATACTCACAACTAATGTCACACAACAACAAACAAATACCGGAAGCAAACAACACCAAACGCCACAACCTCCTTACAAAGGAGTAACAACTAATATCACACAACGTCACATAATCACCGAACAATTACACATATCAATACACCATCCTCAGCAAATAATTACGGTATACTATATTCCCTAAATATGTTCAACATCTTCCAACATACGGAACTAACGCACATATTCCGAAAGCACATTAATCCACGAAGCATACGAGTTATCTTTTGAAAGACAACAATTATTGAGAACATACCGATCCTTTTTAAAGTTCATTTAAACATTCGGATAGCACATAATTTCATTCACCCAACAAATTACATCTACGAAACATGAAACGCATGGGCAAGATACTTGCCTCGGTACCACGAGCAACGAAACGACGAATGGACACGGTCGGGTAGCCGTCGAACTTCCAAGAACGACCAAGAACTCAACAACTCCACGAAAACTATGAAAATTACATCACCACGAATCAATAACGCTAAACGAAATCCGAAACAACCCGAAAAGCAACAAGAATCCGAGGGTTTCTTCGAGGAAATCGGAAATCAAGCCCCAGGTGATAAAAATCGATATACGAGTTTTCAAACTGAAATCCACGACCAAGACAATCAAGAATACATAACCTATCGGATGAGATCGGATAAAAATCACCAAAACCAAGGAAAACCCCCAAATTCAAGAAATTAGGGTTCAAGAGGAAAATACCTTGATTCGGACCAAGAAGATGATTAGATGATGTTAGATATACATAAATCCACCCCAAGATGAAGCTTGATGATGAAGATTGCTCAAAGTCGCCTCAGGAACTCACTTCTGTCGGAAAGAGATGAAAAAGGGTGAGAAATGACGAACTAAATTTGTTGTCCAGTATTTATACTGGACAGTTATTAGCGTGCGTTAAGCACAAACATTAGCGCACGCTAATGGGGTCAACTCCCCAGAACACTCCGCCTGTAACACGGTTAGCGTGCGCTCGCCAATATGCGTAGCGTACACTAACGAGTCACGAAACCAGTCCAGTAGCTCCTGGATAGATCTGCATCTACCAGGTAGCATGCGCTAGAAAGAGGAATTAGCGTGCGCTAAGCAGTCGATAGCGTGCGCTAGAAAGAGGAATTAGCGTGTGCTAAGCAGTCGATAGCGTGCGCTAGCTACCAACCCTAGCATGCACTAACGAGATTCTGGTTCCAGTCCAATAGCTCCTAGACTATCTCTGGACTGCCAGTTAGCGTGCGCTACACACCCGGTAGCGTGCGCTAGCAATGGCACAGTAGCGCGCGCTACACCACAAGCGGTAGTGTGCGCTACACTGAAATGATGTTTACGGCCGGGAGGGTTTGTCAGTTGTGTTTTGTTTTAATAAAGTACTCGAGTACATTGTCGTTTTTGGTTTTCTTTGATGTTTATTATCGGGAGTTAATCGATTTGCATTTTCCAGACTTGTAATAATAATTTTTTCTGTTGGTATATATTAATGTTGTTTTAAATTTCTTAGCCTAATAAATCTTTATATCAAGGATTTACGGCGCTGTAATAATCCTGAATATCTCGGGGTGTTATAGAATATGGTATCGGAGCTAAGCTTATGGATATCTTGGCCGTTGGGTTAAATTAGGGTTCAGATGTGTCGTTTTGAATTAACCGGCTGCGAGTAAGATCACTGTACTGCCTACGTCTTCATATGAGCGGTGATTTTAAGTTTCCTAAACTCTATCTTGTTATTTACATGTTATTGTAACACCTCCAAACCACTCGGGAATATTACGGCCGTTGCACCCTCTCCGTGAGGATCTACCAGGCTAAATACAGAAAACACCACAATACAATACATGCCGACATGGGTAATTAAGGAACCATTAGAATGATTTGGTCTTTTACCACAACATACACATCAACCATACATTACTCTTTCTCGCAACTCATACCCACGCAGGGTTATCATAAATCAACATTCCCATAAAATGGGAATGATAAACACAATGGAAGGACAAAACAACAAGACATCACCAAATACTCAACACCGGTTTTCATGTGATTAGTATCGTCGTCTTCCATCATCCTTCGTAAGGATCCTGTGAATTGCTCCCCAGCGACCTGCATGTACCTGGACGCAATACAGACATCCACCCCCCGAATACTCGGGGGTTAGCAAAACTCCACTGTTTTGCTAGTGCAAGTATAAATACAAAGACAAGCCATACATATCATACTCCAAGAACATAGAAATCGTGAATATACTTCCTGAGATAATTCACTTGATCAAAACAGCTTGAATTATGAAAGATAGGAATAAAACCGTTTTACATCTTACAAAAAATTTTGCGATCTCGAGAGTTTTGAAAACATTTGGGGTTTAAGAATTCTCCAGCCTTTCAAACACTTAGAGACACAACCCAAAAGTCATTTATTTCAAAATACGATTCCGATAACAAAACACTGGGTCCACGACCCAACCATAACATTCCAATCACAAACACGGGGTCCACAACCCAAATCATCCACATCACATACTCGTAAGAATAACCCAACGAAAACTACACCGTGTCAAGCATTACCATGACAACAGTATCACAGAACGACATCAGAGAGCACAACTTTGCAACTTGACCATACGGTCAAACTCGACACACCACAGAGTTACAATGCACAGAGCAACCACATGACTCACGTACTCATACCAAATTATCGCAGACAAGAGACGAATCTCACACAACAAATTTACTGGTGCCATTCCCGCCAAGTACAATACCATTTGAACTGCCATTCTAATCAGATGAACTATGCGCCAAAAATCAAAGTTCTCTAACAAAACATTTCAAAGTTAACCGTTGGTACGAGACTCACAGCCACCGTACCCCGCAGAGGCCCCGTCGGACCAATCACTGGGTGGTTAACCCCAGTTCGTGATACGCACACACACGACAATACGTATCCCTGCAGGCCCCACAGCCGTCCCTTGGTGAACATACATATACATATCCACAACGCCCACGGGAAGCCATAATCCAAATACTAGAATATGTAAACAAATGTAAAGTATTTGCTAGAATGGCCCCTTTATTCGACGTATACTCACAACTAATGTCACATAACAACAAACAAATACCGGAACCAAACAACACCAAGCGCCACAACCTCCTTACAAAGGAGTAACAACTAATATCACACAACATCACATAATCACCGAAAAATTATACATATCAATACACCATCCTCGGCAAATAATTACGGTATACTATATTCCCTAAACATGTTCAACATCTTCCAACATACGAAACTAACGCACATATTCCGAAAGCACATTAATCTACGAAGCATAGGACTTATCTTTTGAAAGACAACAATTATCGAGAACATACCGATCCTTTTTAAAGTTCATTTAAACATTCAGATAGCACATAATTTCATTCACCCAACAAATTACATCTACGAAACATGAAACGCATGGGCAAGATACTTGCCTCGGTACCACGAGCAACGAAACGACGAATGGACACGGTCGGGTAGCCCTCGAACTTCCAAGAACGACCAAGAACTCGACAACTCCACGAAAACTATGAAAATAACATCACCATGAATCAATAACGCTAAACGAAATCCGAAACAACCCAAAAAGCAACAAGAATCCGATGGTTTCTTCGAGGAAATCAGAAATCAAGTCCCGGGTGATAAAAATCGATATACGAGTTGTCAAACTGAAATCCACGACCAAGACAATCAAGAATACTTAACTGATCGGATGAGATCGGATAAAAATCACCAAAACCAAGGAAAACTCCCAAATTCAAGAAATTAGGGTTCAAGAGGAAAATACCTTGATTAGGACCAAGAAGATGATTAGATGATGTTAGATATACATAAATACACCCCAAGATGAAGCTTGATGATGAAGATTGCTCAAAGTCGCCTCAGGAACTCACTTCTGTCGGAAAGAGATGAAAAAGGGTGAGAAATGACGAACTAAAGTTGTTGTCCAGTATTTATACTGTACAGTTATTAGCGTGTGTTAAGCACAAACATTAGCGCGCGCTAATGGGGTCAACGCCCCAGAACACTCCGCCTGTAACATGGTTAGCATGCGCTCGCCAACATGCGTAGCGTACGCTAACGAGTCACGAAACCAGTCCAGTAGCTCCTGGACAGATCTGCACCTACCAGGTAGCGTGCGCTAGAAAGAGGAATTAGCGTGCGCTAAGCAGTCGATAGCGTGCGCTAGCTACCAACCCTAGTGTGCGCTAACGAGATTCGAGTTCCAGTCCAGTAGCTCCTAGACTGCCTCTGGACTGCCAGTTAGCGTGCGCTACACACCCGGTAGCGTGCGCTAACAATGGCACAGTAGCGCGTGCTACACCACAAGCGGTAGCGTGCGCTACACTGAAATGAGTCAAAACTCATGCAATGATCTGGAACGGAAATCAAACACGTGTCAACCCATGACACGACCATACGTGGCACAACAATCCAAAGACATGGGCAACGCCAAATCGATATCCCACAGAAAAACTCAACAAAACTGGAACGAAGATCTCGGGTATTATATTCTACCCCTCTTAAAAGAAGTTTCGTCCCCGAAACTTAAACATAAAACGATCAACGTGATACAGTCTCAGATAACACACGCTATCCATTGCCAACGACCTACAATGAATCACATGCAGCACGTAGCGGCTACCATCCATATCGGTACACCAGAACCACAACAAAACATAATGAATAAAAATCAATATGGTTAACCAACCCGACCAGCACAACAATCAAAACACGAGTTAATCGTTGCACAAATATGAAATTCCAACGACCCAAGGTTTAGAAGATCGAATATGAAGTTAATTTCCCGAACTTAAGGAAATTACGAAGTGATCCGAATGATCAAAAATCATGATATGAGATCAATGAATACCGGACAACAAACGATCGAACAACAACGATCGAAACAACAACGGTCGAACAATCATATCCGAATCATAACGAATAACAGAAATAGAATAGCATCCCCGAAGTCTACAACACGAATCAAGACAATATATGATCCGATGACAACGACAAAATATACATTTTCATAAGATTCGCAGGAGCGGAACCGAATTCGAAAAAAGTCACAACGACAAATGGATTAACCCGAATCAATACCGCAACTCGTTCGAACAACAAAAATTGAAGAGTAGAACAAGTCCAGAAAATATCGACGAACACAAATGAGTCGATAGAGTCGAACAAAACAAAAGCGAAAAAATATGGGTATTACACCATATCACCTTTAAAAGAGGTTTCGTCCCTGAAACCTAAACAACGAGAACGAAGTGCTAGAATAGCAACCTTCCCGGAAATCTTCTCTTGGTCCCGCATCTGATCTCCATGACTATCTGTACCGCGTTCACGACCGCGCCCTTTGCCCCTCGGCATACTAAGCGGATACTCACTCAATACAATGGCACAACATCGCAAAATAATATACCAAATTGCCAACTCGGCTTGACATATCACATAAGACAACTAATAGCAACTCGATAAGAAGATCCACGAGGTATCCTTTTAAATGATATCATTTGAAAATCCTTGGATTTGCATGTTTATTTAAAATAAAACTTTGAAAGTATTTCTAGTACCTCGGCCTTTTTGTCAAAACTTTTAAACAACGGACTTTAACTGTCTCATTTGAAATTATTTGCAAAACAATATTTCCTTACAACCGGCACTATCAAAATCACTATGCCACTACAGATCATCATTTTGGAGTGATTCAAGGTCACGCACAATAACTGGCTCAGTACAGAAAACTTTTCTAAATCCGGGTTTGAAGTTAAATCGAGTAAAATTCTTCATCTCTCACAATATATTTTGAAAATAAAAATTGTATTGGTTTTTGAAAATAAAAATTTGATGGTGTGAAAGATTTCTGAAAATCATGTACTCGAATCATTTGAAAATACAACAGTACGTCAAAAATCATTTTTGAAAATCTTCTCAACACTCCACAATAATCAACGATGGTAACAATTTACAAAATGTTCAAAGGTACTTTAAAACGACTCTTTCAATACCGCCGGGGTTCCTTTAGAAAATTCAAGGCCGGCTCGCCAATTTTAAATGATTTTCAAAGTCTACACGAAGCCGCCGATTAAGCAAACCGTCATAACTTTATAAAATTTAATTTTCCACAACTTGCTCACGTTTATAAAATTCTCAGGAAAGCGTTTTCGAACACACACAACAGACATAATTTATCACTTTATCAAACACGATCCATTACTATCAAATCCAATCACACTTCAACACCACCTGTCCACATAATTACAGTATCACACAAGCAACCGTCAAAAGATAATTAACATCTAAAACTGAAATCCTACCTCTCAGTAATGAGGACTCTCACAACAAGTGCATTCAGGACGACTTAACGTTCACACCACTAACTTAATCACAATTTTGAGCACTATTGACCAAATAATAATGCCAACATCACTACATACCTCCGAACCGACGATTATGAAATCAAAAAGTGGAAAGCAAGAGCCACGTTTCGAGTAAATTTTTGGTAGACCTCATTTGAGTTTTTAAAATCAATGTTTGAAAGCTTGCAATGCAAGATGAAAATAAAATATAAGTAGTTAAGTTCTAAAATAAATCCGGTCTCGAGGTCATCATACGAAATCAAAATTTTTCCTTTCTTGAAGGACGTTTTAAAATAAAATTTACATGACTCTTCAAAAATAATTAAACTTTGAAATATCACATTGACAAACTTTCCTTGCGGGATCACACCAATCCGTTACTCTAGTAAAACGATTCACACAATATATATACACATTTATACACTGGTATCACTTTTCATTCCAGCACAACATGAGAATCATCAAGCATGGATTACATATTCAAAATTCACATTTAAACTCCACATAATAACACAAACTCACACAAGCTCGTATAACACGAGACGTGAAAGGTCGAAAATAGTGTGCAAATATTATTATTAATTATTGGGTTTTAATGAATTTTATATTGGCACACTGGGTTATTTTCTACCTATTTATATTTTGGATGCAATTTATTTCACTTGGCAATTTGTTGTTTAATTTAGGTGTTTGATGGAGTTTTTAAGCTTAAGGAATAGTTTGGGCCATCAAACGGACCATGCCAAGGTGATTTGGGATTTAATGAAGAAACTCCTGCGCGACACTGGGTGGACCATTCGGTGACCCAGTGTCGGCCCTGTTCCGAAAATAATCTTACTTGGGGCCAAGAAACGACTCCAATCCGTCCCAATTGGTTCCATAAGGTGAAAATCGGTCCCCTAGGCTGGAGAAGGGATTTTAATTGACTAAGGAAGAAAAGACTCCAAAAGAATAAAAACTCAAGAAGGATAAGAATGAAGGAGATCCAATTAAAGAAGAACACTAAGAGATAAGGGAGTATTATAAAAGAAGGGGCTGAGATAATTAAATCATCATCATCAGCATCATCTTCACCCTGGAACACGAGGAGCATCATCTTCACGGCTGGACAGGAGAGGAAAAAGAAGGAGCACCGAGCCGAGCCACCGACGCGCGAGGAAGAAGACTACACCGTTTGAATTTCTTTCTTCTCACGTCTACTATTAAGTTAATGTTTTCTAAAGCCATCATGTCCGGCTAATTTACTATTTTAGTTCTTAGGGAATTTTGAACATGTATCTATATTATTTATGTTTTAATCCCGTAGCATATTCTTGACTTAATTCTTTTGAATTATCTTTGTGTTATTGAGTAGATTTATTTATGATATAATTTACTTTAATTGGCCTGGTCAACTTAATTAAGGTTTTTATATCTATTGCTAGATTTAGGGTTATAATACGTAATCGTTATAATTCTAAATTATAAGTAGGAACAATTTATTTTAATCAGTTGGGTAACACAAAATCAGGATCCCCTGGGTCGAGCTTGTGAACTCAATATCTTGTCTATTTCCATCGTTTTGGTTCCTAATGCATATAACGAACAAGATTTGAAGAGCTTGTTTTGAATCCTTCGTCTAAATAGGTTTAATTGAAGAGCTTGCTTTGATTAAATAAATTTAAGAAACGATTGGGGTTAACAGAGCTTGTTGTTGACTTCGGAGTAGGAGTTCATTAGGAATTAAGGAAAGATAAAGTGCTGCATTAATTCATAAATTAAATTAGAATGGGGGATAACGTAACTAAGAACTGGATATTAATCACAATCGTTTTTCCTTACTAAAATTTTACTTCTTTTTATTTGCCTACTTGTTATTTTAGTTTATTTACTTTAAACCAACCAAACCCCCCCTTTAGTATATCTAGTATCATTAATTTTAGTATTATTTATTTAGTACTACTATTTCAGTTTCAGAAAAATATTCAACTCAAGAAGTTCGATTAGTTCATCCGTTCCTCGTGGGATCGACCCTTACTTATCAATACTACTATTTAGTATAAGTGACTCAAGGAATTTTTATAAATATCTAATTTTGATGCATCTCGACAGCGCGGTCCTCAGTTTCTAATCTCGATGATCTGAATCGAATAGTTCTCCCTTCAATGGTGAAAGAGGCGATACAAGAAGACAAGGAAAATCTAGATTTAGATGTGTCTCATAAAGTGAAAATCCATATACAGTCAAGCGATGCAATTAAGTGAATTTTGAGCGACGAGGTTGAAGAATTACTCTTGATTGATGAGATCAATAATACATATATGCTCTATGAGATCATACCAAGACTGAACTATTCTCTGTTGCATGGTCCCTATATAGAGAGTATGATTGTATTTAGAATTCCTTGCACTAATGGGTTGAAGTGGTGCAAAAGAACAAAAATAATGGTGTATGTACTTGCTTTAAGACCTATACCAAAACCTCCTTGGTGCATTTGCTAAAAAGGGAAGTTCTAGTCGAGCCAACGACTTAAAATAAAGGCGCTAGCAGGGAGGCAACCCAGTGTTTATTTATTTTTATTTTTATTTTTATTTTTAGTTGTAGAACCAAATAAATTTCCATTTCTTTCTTTTATTTTTTCGTAGGTACCAGAGAGTCTTGGATATATGATTGGTCAGCAACAATGGACTTTGAATCAAGTTTGGGGAGGTCGAGTATTGTGCAGAAAAACAACACTGGGTGACCCAGTACTGATAATCTTTCCTAGTGTGAGAATTTACAAGAAAGCCTACTTTATCTCCAAGATTAACACACCGCACTAGCCCGGTGAACTCTTTTCCCTTTTCCATACTTGATTTGCGCCTTACTTTTTTTTTTGTACTATTTCATGTCGTGGCTAAAATTGTGTTTCCCCGCACTTTGATTTAGATTTGTAATGACTGTCCTTTAGTTAATTGCGAATAGTTGGTGAAAAGCATAGTAGTATTTAGTATCAATTGCTCGTTTGGAATATTAGTTGGAATTAGCTCAATATGTGGTTTTCAGTTTTGCCTTTCTGTGGAAATTGTTTGGTTTTGTGTTGGTCGTTAATGGGATTTTTCTGTGAATTAAAGGCATAAAAATAGCAAAACTATTAGAAAAGCCCAGAAGGAAGTATTATTAAAATTTCACTTGTGATTTATACTTGGCTATATACCTCTTCTTAAAATTTCTTTGGTCGTTCAATTCTTTTGGGCGTACTGCATGCATTATCGTTCTAAAAGGAGGCTCGTTGAAAAAAAGGGGAGAGGTGTTGAGCAGCAACAGCTTCCTAATTTTGAGGGTCCTAAAATGTTGTGAAAAAAGCAACAACGAAAAATAAAGGACTAACCCACTGTTGGTGCGTAGCTGCCGTTTCACACGAAAAAATATTGGTGAAAAGAGTTACACGTTAGCAAATAACGGTATGAAAGCTATCACCTACGAAATATGATAAAGCTTGTGGATAGTGCATTCGCATAAGTCCCTATCAATAAACAACTAATTGAAATAATAAGTTTGGGGAGATGATTAAAGTTTTTATCATAAGTTGGAATTTTTTTTACTATACTTCTCTTCTTAGAACTATTTAATAGGATTGCGTTTTTATGTGTGATAATTCTATGTAACTTTCATTAATTGTCTATGCAAAGCATGTTTTTAATTATGCAGAAGAGGCGTTTATTACACCACTCTTTGAGCTAATGAAGGTTGAATATTTCAAGGCGTTCAAATCATATTACTACTTTTGTTATCGCTTCGATCCAACTCATTATAAATTGCTTGAGGACAATGTTATAAGTTTGGGGAGATTTGATAGGTCGAAAATAGTGTGCAAATATATTGTTAATTATTGGGTTTGAATGAATTTTATATTGGTACACTGGGTTATTTTCTACCTATTTATATTTTAGATGCAATTTACTTCACTTGGCAATTTGTTGTTTAATTTAGGTGTTTGATGGAGTTTTTAAGCTTAAGGAATAGTTTGGGCCATCAAACGGACCATGCCAAGGTGATTTGGGCTTTACTGAAGAAACTGCCGCGCGACACTGGGTGGCCCAGTGTCAGTTTGGTGAACCAGTGTCGGCCTTGTTCCGAAAATAATCTTACTTGGGGACAAGAAATGACTCCAATCCATCCCAATTGTTTCCATAAGGTGAAAATCGGTCCACTAGGCTGGATAAGGAATTTTAATTGATTAGGGAAGGAAAGACTCCAAAAGAATAAAAACTCAAGAAGGATAAGAATGAAGGAGATCCAATTAAAGAAGGAAACTAAGAGATAAGGGAGTATTATAAAAGAAGGGGCTGAGATAATTAAATCATCATCATCAGCATCATCTTCACCCTAGAACACGAGGAGCATCATCTTCACGGCTGGACAGGAGAGGAAAAAGAAGGAGCACCGAGCCAAGCCACCGACGCGCGAGGAAGAAGACTACACCGTTTAAATTTCTTTCTTCTCATGTCTACTATTAATTTGATGTTTTCTAAAGCCATCATGTCCGGCTAATTTACTATTCCAGTTCTTAGGGAAGTTTGAACCCGTATCTATATTATTTATATTTTAACCCCGTAGCATATTCTTGACTTAATTCCTTTGAATTATCTTTGTGTTATTGAGTAGATTTATTTATGATATAATTTACTTTAATTGGCCTGATCAACTTAATTGAGGTTTTTATATCTATTGCTAGATTTAAGGTTATAATACGTAATCGTTATAATTCTAAATCACAAGTAGCAACAATTGATTTTAATCAGTTGGGTAACACAAAATTAGGATCCCTTGGGTCGAGCTTGTGAACTCAATATCTTATCTATTTCCATCGTTTTGGTTCTTAATGCATCTAACGAACAAGATTTGAAGAGCTTGTTTTGAATCCTTCGTCTAGATAGGTTTAATTGAAGAGCTTGTTTTGATTAAATAAACTTAAGAAACGATTGGGGTTAACAGAGCTTGTTCTTGACTTCGGAGTAGGAGTTCATTAGGAATTAAGGAAAGATAAAGTGCTGCATTAATTCATAAATTAAATTAGAACGGGGGATAACGGAACTAAGAACTGGATATTAATCACAATCGTTTTTCCTTACTAAAATTTTACTTCTTTTTATTTGCCTACTTGTTATTTTAGTTTGTTTACTTTAAACCAACCAAACCCCCCCTTTATTATATCTAGTAATATTATTTTTAGTATTATTTATTTAGTACTACTACTTTAGTTTCAGAAAAATATTCAACTCAAGAAGTTCGATTAATTCATCCGTTCCTCATGGGATCGACCCTTAATTATCAATACTACTATTTAGTATAAGTGAGTCAAGGACTTTTTATAAATATCTAATTTTGACACGTCTCGACAGCGCGGTCAAGACGCAACAAAGTAGGGAGACTTACATCCACAGATCGCATGAAGATGATGGCTGCACATTGATACTTATCACGACTGACACCTAAGACGACGCGTCGCGACACAACTCAGTCAGACAAAATCTGAAAAGCCAAGACAAGACAAGACAAGGCCCGACAACACACAACTCGACCCGACATCCTAGGTTTCCGCAACCTAAGCTCTGATACCATATCTGTAACACCCCAAACCACTCGGGAATATTACAGCGCCGCAGACCCTCTCTGTGAGGATCCACCAGGCTAAATATAGAAAATACCACAATACAATACATGCCGACATGGGTAATTAACGAACCATTAGACCGATTTGGTCTTTTACCACAACATACACATCAACCATACATTACACTTTCTCGCAACTCATTCCCACGCAAGGGTTAACATAAATCAACATTCCCATAAAATGGGAATGATAAACACAACGGAAGGACAAAACAACAAGACATCACCAAATACTCAACACCGGTCTTCATGTGATTAGTATCGTCGTCTTCCATCATCCTTCGTAACGATACTGTGAATTGCTCCCAGCGACTTGCATGTACCTGGACGAAATACAGACATCCGCCCCCCAAATACTCGGGGGTTAGCAAAACTCCACTGTTTTGCTAGTGCAAGTATAGATACAAAGACAAGCCATACATATCATACTCCAAGAACATAGAAATCATGACTATACTTCCCGAGATAATTCACTTGATCAAAACAGTTTGAATTATGAAAGATAGGAATAAAACCATTTTACATCTTACAAAACATTTTGCGATCTCAAGAGTTCTGAAAACATTTGGGGTTTAAGAATTCTCCAGCCTTTCGAACACTTAGGGACACAGCCCAAAAGTCATTTATTTCAAAATACGATTCCGATAACAAAACACTGGGTCCACGACCCAACCATAACATTCCAATCACAAACACGGGGTCCATGACCCAAATCATCCACATCACATACTCGCAAGAATAACCCGACGGAAACTACACCGTGTCAAACATTACCATGACAATAGTCACACAGAACGACATAAGAGAGCACAACTTTGCAACTTGACCATACGGTCAAACTCGACACACCACAGAGTTACAATGCACAGAGCAACCACAAGACTCACATACTCATACCAAATTATCGCAGCCAAGAGACGAATCTCACACAACACATTTATTGGTGCCATTCCATCCAAGTACAATACCATTTGAACTGCCATTCTAATCAGATGAACTAAGCGCCAAAAATCAAAGTTCTCCAACAAAACATTTCAAAGTTAACCGTTGGTACGAGACTCACGGCCACCGTACCCCGAAGAGGCCCTGTTGGACCAATCCCTGGGTGGTTAACCCCAGTTCGTGATACACATACACACGACAATGCATATCCCCAGAGGCCCCGTCAGACCGTCCCTGGGTTAACATACACATACACATCCACAACGCCCACGGGAAGCCATAATCCAAATACTAGAATATGCAAACAAATGTAAAGTAATTGCTAGAATGGCCCCTTTATTCGACGTATACTCACAACTAATGTCACACAACAACAAACAAATACCGGAACCAAACAACACCACACGCCACAACCTCCTTGAAAAAGAGTAACAACTAATATCACACAACGTCACATAATCACCGAACAATTACACATATCAATACACCATCCTCGACAAATAATTATGGTCTACTATATTCCCTAAATATATTCAACATCTTCCAACATACGAAACTAACGCATATATTCTGAAATCACATTAACCCACGAAGAATACGAGTTATATTTTGAAAGACAACAATTATTGAGAACATACCGATCCTTTTTAAAGTTCATTTAAACATTTGGATAGCACATAACTTCATTCACCCAACAAATTACATCTACGAAACATGAAACACATGGGCAAGATACTTGTCTCGGTACAACGAGCAATGAAATGACGAATGGACACGGTCTCATAGCCCTCGAACTTCCAAGAAAGACCAAGAACTCGACAACTCCACGCAAACTATGAAAATAACATCACCACGAATCAATAACGCTAAACGAAATCCTAAACAACCCGAAAATCAACAAGAATCCGAGGGTTTCTTCAAGGAAATTGGAAATAAAGTCCCGGGTGATAAAAATCGATATACGAGTTGTCAAACCGAAATCCATGACCAAGACAATCAAGAATACTCAACCGATCAGATGAGATCGGATAAAAATCACCAAAACCAAGAAAAACCCCCAAATTCAAGAAATTAGGGTTCAAGAGGAAAATACCTTGATTCGGACCAAGAAGATGATTAGATGATATTAGATATACATAAATCCACCCCAAGATGAAGCTTGATGATGAAGATCGCTCAAAGTCGCCTCAGGAACTCACTTCCGTTGGAAAGAGATGAAAAAGGGTGAGAAATGACGAACTAAAACTGTTGTCCAGTATTTATACTGGACAGTTATTAACGTGTGCTAAGCAAAAACATTAGCACGCGCTAACAGGGTCAACGCCCCAGAACACTCCGCCTGTAACACGGTTAGCGTGCGCTCTCCAATATGCGTAGCGTGCGCTAACGAGTCACGAAACCAGTCCAGTAGCTCCTGGATAGATCTGCACCTACTAGGTAGTGTGCGCTAGAAAGAGGAATTAGCGTGCGCTAAGCAGTCGATAGCGTGCGCAAGCTACCAACCCTAGCATGCGCTAACGAGAATCCAGTTCCAGTCCAATATCGCCTGGACTGCCTCTGGTCTGCCAGTTAGCGTGTGCTACACACCCGATAGCGTGCGCTAACAATGGCACAGTAGCGCGCGCTACACCACAAGCGGTAGCGTGCGCTACACTGAAATGAGTCAAAACTCATGCAATGATCTGGAACGGAAATCAAACACGTGTTAACCCATGACACGGCCATACGTGGCACAACAATCCAAAAACATGGGCAACGCCAAACTGATATCCCGCAGAAAAACTCACCAAAACTGGAACGAAGATCTCGAGTATTACAGTTATGACCTTCTTGATCATTGAACATTAGAACGATATTGTTTCTTGTATATTGAGTATGTATGCTTACAGTATTTTTAGAAGAGGACGTGGATGCGGTCGCGGTCATGGACGCGGTCGCGGTCGCGGTCGCGGTCATGGACGACCCTGTTAGAAATGCTGAGAGGGAAGTTTCACCCTCTGTCCCTGGTTCAATGTCAAATCAGGATAGCTACAGCTCGGGCGGACAACAAGAGCTTGTCAACAATGAACGAGAGAAAACTGTGGAGACAAATGCCAATCCTGCTGTTCCAGACATACTATGCCAAGTGGTCAACCAGATGACCCAAATTGCTCAAGTTGTGGACAGAATGCAAGTGGTGGTAGGACTGCAGCCGGGAGAGAGACAGCAAGGCATCACAGACTTGGGAAATCAAGGAGATAGATGGCTATAGTAAGTGGCGAAGATGCACCCGCCGAAGTTTGATGGTTTTTATGAGACACCGACATGGGACCACTGGCTAAGAGATATGCAGAAAGTATTTGCAGGGATTAACTGTCCGGACGACAGGAGCCCCCATCGCCAAATATTTTCTGACAGGAGAAGCGTCTGAGTGGTGGGAATCCATCCGACCTATTGATCATGATGCCAATTGGGGAGAGTTCAAACTGATGATGGAAGCTCAATACTGCCCTCGTCTATTGAGGGAAGCCAAAGTTCGAGAGTTCTTCTCCGCACAGCCAACAGACGAGTCTGTAACCCAAATGATTAAGACATTTAATCAACAACTGGCGTTCGTTCGACACCTGGTCAGGAGTGATGCAGAAATGATGATTCATTTCGACATGAAATGAATCCGGAGATACAGAGGTACATGTCAGGATTTGAATGCACCACTCTCCGCTAGTATCAAGACAAAGCTTTGGCATACAAAATGAAAGAAGCATCTATGGAAGTGTTTTATGAATTCAATAAGCAAAAGGTCTCTGGTGGTTTTACAGAACATAAGAATAGTGGGCCCACTCATTCAAGAAGCCTCCGCAACCATCCAAAAGTGGAAGGAACTCCAGATCTGTACCAGCCTTTACTGATGCGGCAAAAAATGTTTTAATTTTGGTCGCCCCGGACACCTGTGGCGTGACTGATTTCATTCTCTAGTGACATGTTACAAATGCGGACAGGATAGGCATCGAGCGATGTTCTGCAATGCCACTAAATTATTTGGAGCTCGTACTTCGCAGCCGGCCCAAAAAGAGGCTAGTGTCCTGCAAACGCAGCAGAGTGTCCAGCCACCCCAGAGTTTTGGTCAAGGAAGAGGCAGAGGACAGTTCGACCGAAGGGGAGCATCGAGTGCTGGAGCCTCTCCTCCATGCCTTTATGAGATGAGGAGGGCAGACATTCAGAATGCAGCTATTGCATCAGGTACCGTTCTGATCCTTTCGCAACCAGTTAGTATTTTATTCCATACAGGAGCTACACATTTGTTTATATCATTGTCTTGTGTTAATCGTTTGAACATTTTTTTGTTTTCATGAATGTGAGCATTATATTGTGGGTTTATCGAGTGGGGAAAGAATTGTGGGGAATTTAGAAACTAGAGATTTTCATATATCAATTGGAGGCAAAGAGTGGCCCTCAAATCTGATTGTAGTAAAGATACAAGGAGACGATCTGATTCTCGGATACGATTGGCTTAGCCGTTATGGAGCTATTATGAACTACCGAATAGGAATATCTCGATGATAGCTGAAGATGGTTCCAAATTATTATTCGAAGGATGGAGACCATGAAGCTCAGGGAAAGTGATCAAATCTATGAAAGCCGTCAAACTACTAAAGCATGGCTGTACCGGGTCCTGGTGTTATGCGATGAAGAAAGAAGTGAAAAGTATAGATTTCATCCATTCCGGTTGTGAACGAATTCCGGACGTGTTCCGTGACGAATTACCTGGACTACCTGTTATACCCATACTTTTTATAAATTTTTTGTTTTGGTGCTCCTGTATTCTGACACTCGTTGTAAGTGTCTAGTGAGTTGATGTTGATCTTGGATTTTATATTATTTGGAATTTACTTCTTCTTGTTCGGATTGTTGCTACATTGGATTTTTGATGCGATTCTATCACTTGTGCATGAGGTGTAGCACACGCTATGTTCCCTTCATAGCGCACGCTATTTGAGTACTGACATGCTATCTACCAACAGTAGCGCACGCTATTAGTTTATTTGAGGCAGACATTTCAGAAAGGTACTGGACAGGAATTGAGATTCGTAGCGCACGCTATGTGTTGAAGATAGCGCACACTAGCCGTATTAGTAGCGCACGTTAAACAATGC
Source organism: Orobanche coerulescens (assembly GCA_033398695.1). Taxonomy (NCBI): domain Eukaryota; kingdom Viridiplantae; phylum Streptophyta; class Magnoliopsida; order Lamiales; family Orobanchaceae; genus Orobanche; species Orobanche coerulescens. Next base: position 187,168,965 of record CM065803.1, on the reverse strand, counting down.
AGTAGTGCGTGCTAAGGCTTGAGCATGGCAAAAGACAGTAGGTTCTGGACTTCAATTTATGGGCACCAACTATGAGGTAGCGCACGCCAACAATCGGCTAACGCACGCTAAGGGAAGGCGTTAGCGCACACTACAATACTCGTAGCGCACACTATTGGGATAACAATCCCTGTATCGATATTGTTAGGATAAAACAATCCCTGTATCGAAAAGATCATGATAGAATGTTTTGACAATATGCCAATCCAGCATACATCAAGCAGCTGTATCGAAAAGATGATCAATAGATATCAACCTGTATCGAAGATTTCTCGTAGCCCCAGCATACAGAATCAATCATATAGCAAAGGAGTCCTATAAAGACTTAGTATGGAAGCTGTTTCGAATCGACAATACATCTATCATTTCATATAGCATTCAAACAGGACAAGAAGGAATCTTTGTTATTCACTAAGTCATTGTCCCGTTTGAGAAGATATATTTAAATACTAAAGGATAAAGTATTTAAATATCAAATCACCAGAGATCTTCAATCTAGCGCAAAATTTGGATCATGTTTTATTCAACACATCATCCCGTTGGAATAGAATCTTGCTCAACAGATTTATATCAACAGATATATTTCAGAAAGCTATATATATCCCCAGCCTCTGAAGATCTACGACAGACACATACACACATAGACGCAAACAAATGATCGAATGAAGAACGAATATTCAGAGCAAACATATCTCCCAAAGCATTCTTCTATTCTGAAAGAAGAGATATACAATGCTCAAAACCATGAACAACACATCATCAGCTAAAAGCTCAGAAAGTCAAAGATGTTGTTCAAATATTGTTCTAACCCTTGAACAAACCCATCAGCCATGTGTGGACTGAGAATCCTTGCTCTTCCCAAACTGTGTGTGACAGACTTGCATTGAAGAAGACGAAGCTTCGGAACTGTGTATGATGAATCCAGTCAAGTGAAAGCTCAAACCAATCTGTGTGAACGGTTGAAGGCTAAGATCATTATATCAATCTGTGTAAACGATATACTGATTAGGTTTGATTATAAATACATAGTTGTGTATGTAGTATTTATAATAAACTTTTTCACTCCTGTGTGGAGGACAGTGGACGTAGAGGGGTTTACCTCAAACCACTTTAATTACTGTGTCAATTACTTTCTGCAATTACTGTTTTATTATTTGTGATTATCTTTAAGTATACACTTCATATCTAGTTGCTGTATTTACAACAACTTATTTTGACAAGACTTACGCTACGTACTCAGATTTGAAAACCGTACAGCTTGTTGTTTATAACACTCTCCAAGTTGTATCATGTATACCTAGTGGCCATCAAGTGGTATCGGAGCGGTTGATTCTAAAAAGAATCAGTCATATTTTTGATTGAATCAGATCCTTAAATCACTTATTTTTATAAAACAGTCGTTTTTGTCCTTATATTTTCATATGGATTCATCATTGATCAATAAAGTTCCTATGTTTTCTATTAATGAATTTGATGATTGGAGAATTAGGATGGAGGCTCATCTTGCAGCAATGTACGAAGAGATGATTTTTGTCATACAGGATGGCCCCATAAAGATTATGAAGGTAAATCCAGCCCCAAGGATTGAAGGTCAGGCTCATGCAGAGATGCTTGAAAAAGAGCGCGAACAATGGACTTCTGACGAAAGAAAGCGCACCAACCTCGACAATGTTGTGAAGAATGCGCTATTTGTCACCCTTGACAAAGGCATATTCTCCAAGGTAAAGAGCTATAAATCAGCCAAGGATATCTGGGATAAACTCAAGTTAATTTGTGAGAGAACTGAGCTCTCGAAAGAAAACAATATTTCAAAATTAACTCAGAAATTTGAATCTTTTGAAATGAAACCAACTGAAACACTTGAGGAACTTGACCTCAGATTCACTAGCATCGTTGGTGAACTTGAAGCATTAAGCAAAATTTATACTCAAAGGGAGAAAAACCTAAAAATTTTCAGATCACTCCCTGCCTGATGGGACATTAAGACCACAGCTATGCGTGTCTCGTGCAATCTTAGTGAAATATCTACTTTTGATCTCTTTTCTGACCTTAAAGCATTTGAGTACGATATAGATAGGAGAGAGAAAATTGAAGAATCTCCCACCAGGACTGCAGCCTTAGCTGCTGTATCCAATCGAAGGCACAGCATGCCGAGCTCATCAAAGCTCACTCATAAGAATGCTGACAGCGATGATGACATCCTGTCGCAAGACGAAATGGCGCTCCCCATGCATAAGTTCAAGAAGTTCATCAAGCAATCGGGAAAGACTCCATACATGCCCAAGCTTGTACACAAGGTAAGTACTGAAACTTCCTCTACTGATGCTAACCTGTGTTATAATTGCAGGAAACCTGGACATTATGCAAATAAATGTCCTCGTCCCAAATTTCAAAAGTTGCTGGAAGCCGAGCAACAAGAAAAAGATGAAAGAAGACGTGCTTGGAAAAACAAGCTCAAAGCCCTGATTGGTGAATCAGAAGCCGCCCCCGCTCCATCTAAATCCGAAGAATGTCTTCAGGTAGTCACTGATAGTGATTCATCTGATGATGACTTTGAAGATAAAGCCTATATGTGCTTTATGGCCAAGGACATTCCGGAAGATGAAGATAGCGATGATGAGGTAAGCTCAACTTCAGCTATTCCCTCCAATGCATCTCATACTTTTGCAAATATGATGAATGAGTTTAAGACCATTCAAATGGCTCATGAGACATTGAAAAATGAAAATATGAAGCTCCAACTTTCTAACTTAGAGCTGAAAGAAGAAAACGATTTGCTGAAAGTAAATTATGAAAATATGTCTATTGATTATGAAAACAGCAAAGTCAAGCCTGAAAAACTCATGGAGAGCAATCATCAACTTGCTCATGACCTAAGTGAGACTAAATCTCATAGTGAAAGAAATACAAATGATTTTGTTCTGCTTCAAGCCAAAGTGAAAACTCACGAAAAATGAGGAGAACTTGAGACCATTATAAAATCTTTCGAGAAATCATCCAAAAGAATGGAAGAAATTCTAAGCACTGGGCAACATGTTCATGATAAAAGTGGCTCAGGATACAACTCATTTTCCAATAAAGGGAAAACTAGTATTGTGTTCGTCAGGGGTGTGGAACCCATTCCTGTAACGGAAGAAGTTCCGAATCATGTGAAGGAACCCGTTGCACCGCAAACAGCAAAAGCTGCCATTCCGCCACCTCGCCCTATTCCGCATAGAATCACCACCATTCGCACTGTAAGGCGTATCCAACAGCATGCTCCCCGAGCATATCAGCAGCGCCAACAACCGTTCAGAAGGAAGGCTGTATCCAAATATCAAAGGCCCGCACGACAGTACTTTCAATATAGCACGCCTAGGTATTGGATACAGGAGCCTCGTCACTCATCGTGACAGCTAGTTTCTGCATAGTATCAACATCATTGGAAATCCAACTGGAGATCCAGAAGGCAAGCTTTTAGGCCAAAGAAAATGGCTCCACCTCCAAGACGGCATTCGTACTGGACTAATAATAACCCTGAATTTTACATGCATAATAATTATAATGGTTATAGCAACTACATATATGCCCCACGTAGAAATCGCAATTACGGACCTAAACCATCCTACAGTAAACCTGTTGGAATATTTATTCCATACATTATTTAATTTATGTTTTGATGATTAAAGTTGCTAAACAACAAAACAACATTGAGGCGAAGCAAAAGGACGAAGCAGACGAAGACGCAAAAAGCTGAGTAAAATGCATGTCTAGCGCACGCAAGTCATCATATGTTAGCGCACGCTAAGTCATCTGCATATCTGCCTTGTTCGAAGTTAGCTGAAGTGAAGTCAGCTGATGGGATAGCGCACGCTACACGTTATCATTAACGCACGCTATCGAAGTCCTGTTACCATTATGAAGGAATTCAAACACAGAATAACGTATGCAATGAAGTCAGCATTAGCGCACGCTACAAAGAAGGAATAGCGCACGCTAAGCAGTTTGAATCAAGTCAATCAGAATGTTGGGAAAAGCAGGTCAAAGTCAGCATATCAAACGGATACTTTGACAATCCATGCAACGGATATATTATATTAGCGCACGCTACAATGTGTTATTAACGTACGCTAATACAAGATGGTTACGTACGTAAGGCAGAAGGAATAACGTACGCTAAAGAAGAAACGAAGCTACTAGACTGAAACTGGAACAGTCTAGCGCACGCTAAAGATAAGGTCTAGCGCACGCTAGCTAGTCAACTGGCAGCAACAGCTAGTTTGTGGGAAATGCCTATAAATACCATTCCTATGGTATTGTTTGAGTACAACAACTTCAAGCAAACAAGTCATACATCTGAGAATCATATACTTACATTGTTGTTGTAATATTGAGCTTATATTGATAGTTTGAGTGTTTTATACATTTAACATTATACACGAGAGGTAAAAGAAAAGATACGATTGGATTCGGTGTTATTAGGATCAAGTATCCGGCATTGTTAGAATCTCAATCGATATCTAAGTGAGGTTTATCTAGTACCCATAGAAAGCTAGAGTGGTTGATTCCTTATCCAATAGAAAAGGAAAAATGGTTTTACTCGGACCGATAGAAGACGAGCTTGTAACGGTAATCCCTCGACCGATAGAAGAGAGGCGTAGAGGTTTTGATCTTGATCCTAAAGAAAAAGATACATCGAGAGAGGACGTAGGCTTCGTTAATAGCCGGACCTCTATAAATCCTTGTGTGATTTATTTTTCGCAATTTATTTATGCTTCCGCACAAAATGGCGCAAATATCCAATTTTATACCAACAATTGGTATCGGAGAGGTACTCCAACACGCGGCTTAACATCTGAGGAGAAGATCCAAAATGGCGTTTCAAATGGCTCCAGTCGAAGGACTTGTTCTCAACCGACCACCATTTTTTGATGGTGTGAACTTCATGACTTGGAAGAAGAAGATGTCGATATTCATTCGAGCTTACGACATCGAACTTTGGAAGGTGATTTGTCTTGGTCCCAAAATTCCGACGAACTCCAACGGTACGCTTAAAACTTTTGAAGAATATGACGACTCCGATTGGAAAAATGACCATTTCAATTGTAAGGCAACTCAACTTCTTTATTGTGCCTTAAATCCGGAAGAACACAACCGGATATCATCGTGTGATAGTGCCAAGGAAATCTGGAAAATGCTTGAGGTAACACACGAGGGTACGTCTCAAGTCAAAGAGACGAAGATAAACATGCTCCTTCATGATTATGAATTATTCCAAATGAAGGACGACGAATCCATCTCGATTATGCTCGACCAATTTTCGGTCATCACTAATGGATTAACATGTTTCGGAAAACCACTTTCGAGTAGTGAGAAAGTAAAGAAAATTCTCCGATCACTACCTCGAGAATGGGACAGTACGGTAACGGCAATTATGGAATCTAAAGATTTAAACAATCTTGATTTTAGTACTCTTGTTGGTTCTCTTATCAACTACGAGATCGTTCTAAAATCTCAGAATGCCAAACCGAAATCGAAGGAGAGGTCGATAGCCTTCAAGGCTAAAATGTCGAAAAAGAAAGAAGAAATCCCGGTGGACGAAAGTGATGAAGAAATGGCATATTATGCCAAAAATATTAATAAGTTCCAACACTTATTAAACCGGAGAAAGAAGGACATTCAAGCGGGGGAATCGAAGAAACCCGACAACACTTGTCGATTATGTGGTAAACCAGGCCACTTTGCCAAAAACTGTCGAGTAAAGCAAAAGGAAGTTTTAATCGCAACATGGAGCGACGAAGATCCCGATGAAGATTTTCTTGACCAAAATAATCTCGCGCTCATGGCCCGGAGTTCATTCGACGATAGCGACGTCGAAAGTCAAGTAAGTAACTCCTACGACGAACTCTTTGAAGCATTCGAATTATTACATACGGACTATCAAAATGCTTTAAATGAAATTAAATCCCTCAAGTCTAAATATAAAACTTTGGAAGTTGAAAATTCCAAAATACTTGAAAAGGGGAAATTTGTCGAAATTGATCATTCGAAATGCATTGAAAATGAAAATATTTTGAAAAATGATCTTTTAAAAGTTCAAGATGAACTAAAATTTTTGACAAAGAAATTCTCGTGCGGCAACGATAAATTTGAACAAATGTTATGTGTTCAAAAATATACTCTAAATAAAGAGGGGTTAGGATTCAAACCACGTTCGAAAAACGAAGCCATCAATTTCAATATACCCCGATGTGAAAAATGTTTGAAAATCGGACATCACATTTCAAATTGTAAAAGCCCAAGACGGACAATAAAAATCAAAAAGATTTGGATTCCAAAAGGAACCCTTATTCCTAACATTGTCCATATTTCGAAACAAAAACCAACTATAGGTTGGATCCCCAAAAATTAAATTATGATATTTTACAAAGGGGGGGAAGGAATATTTTTGAGGAAGAGATAATAATTTCAGGGGGAGTATTTTTTTATTAATGCATATTCATTTATATCATGCATATTTATATTTTGCTCTATATTTTTTTTTACTTTTTGATGAAGACAAAAAGGGGGAGAAGGAGATGAATTGAGATAAAAATGAGAAAACAAAAGCATTCAAATAGGGGGAGTTGAAAAATTGAGAAATGAAAAACGAAGGAGTTGAAAAATAAGGGAGATGTTGAAAAGAAAAGAGAATTGGAGAAACTAACGAAACGATCAAAGCCGAAAACTTTGATTCGTATAGGTATACATATATTTTATTTTTACAAATTTTATCCAATTCAAGAGTTGTTTTGTAATCATCAAAAAGGGGGAGATTGTTGGAATATTTATTCCACACAATTTTTAATTTATGTTTTGATGATTAAAGTTGCTAAACAACAAAACAACATTCAGGCGAAGCAAAAGGACGAAGCAGACGAAGACGCAAAAAGCTGAGTAAAATGCATGTCTAGCGCACGCAAGTCATCATATGTTAGCGCACGCTAAGTCATCTGCATATCAGCCTTGTTCGAAGTTAGCTGAAGTGAAGTCAGCTGATGGGATAGCGCACGCTACACGTTATCATTAACGCACGCTATCGAAGTCCTGTTACCGTTGTGAAGGAATTCAAACACAGAATAACGTATGCAATGAAGTCAGCATTAGCGCACGCTACAAAGAAGGAATAGCGCACGCTAAGCAGTTTGAATCAAGTCAATCAGAACGTTGGGAAAAGCAGGTCAAAGTCAGCATATCAAACGGATACTTTGACAATCCATGCAACGGATATATTGTATTAGCACACGCTACAATGTGTTATTAACGCACGCTAATACAAGATGGTTACGTACGTAAGGCAGAAGGAATAACGTACGCTAAAGAAGAAACGGCTCTTACCGGATCAAATCGAATACTAGCGCACGCTAAAGATAAGGTCTAGCGCACGCTAGCTAGTCAACTGGCAGCAACGGCTAGTTTGTGGGAAATGCCTATAAATACCATTCCTATGGTATTGTTTGAGTACAACAACTTCAATCAAACAAGTCATACATCTGATAATCATATACTTACATTGTTGTTGTAATATTGAGCTTATATTGATAGTTTGAGTATTTTATACATTCAACATTATACACGAGAGGTAAAAGAAAAGATACGATTGGATTCGGTGTTATTAGGATCAAGTATCCAACATTGTTAGAATCTCAATCGATATATAAGTGAGGTTTATCTAGTACCCATATAAAGCTAGAGTGGTTGATTCCTTATCCAATAGAAAAGGAAAAACGGTTTTACTCGGACCGATAGAAGACGAGCTTGTAACGGTAATCCCTCGACCGATAGAAGAGAGGCGTAGAGGTTTTGATCTTGAGCCTAAAGAAAAAGATACATCGAGAGAGGACGTAGGCTTCGTTAATAGCCGAACCTCTATAAATCCTTGTGTGATTTATTTTCCGCAATTTATTTACGCTTCCGCACAAAACGGTGCAAATATCCGATTTTATACCAACAAAACCTATTTGTGTCAGGAAAATCTGGGTACCTAAAGGCACTAACATCCACGGACCCAACAATCAAAGGGGACCTAAATCCACCCAATTTATTTGCTACAGGACATTCTGGAGAAGGACATCTGGTGCTTCGACAACGGATGTTCCCGGCACATGACAGGAGATAAAAGCAAGCTATCATATTTCGTAGAAGGTCGCGGTCCAAAAGTGAGCTTCGGTGATAAATCTAAAGTAAGAACAAGAGGGGAGGGAACCCTACTTGTCGGAAAATTCAAAGTCACCGATGTAGCTTATGTTGAAGGCTTACAGCACAATCTACTTAGTATTAGCCAGTTCTGTGACAAACAGTTCTCGGTGAAATTCTATATAGATCACTATAGAATCAAGAACATCCTGACCAAAGAATTTGTGCTCACAGGAAGCAGATCAGGTAATATGTATATCGCTGACTGGATGCCTACTAGCTCCATAATTCCTTGTTTTGTTGCCAAAGGCACTACAGATCTAAGCTGGTTATGGCACAAAAGGATATCACACATAAACTTCAAGACTATCAACAAACTCTCCAGACAGGGAATGGTTACAGGATTGTCAAATGTTTCATTCCAGAAAGACAGCGTTTGTGGACCCTGTCAGAAAGGCAAGCAAATCAAGACCACCCTGAAAAGCAAATCCTACCTTTCAACCCACAAAGTGTTGGAAATGCTACATATGGATCTCTATGGTCCCGTAGACCCGGTAAGTTTGAGAGGTAAGAAATACTATCTCGTTATTGTTGATGATTATTCTAGGTATGCTTGGACAATTTTCCTAAGCAAGAAGAAGGACACAACATCAAAGCTGTCCGAGCACCTGAGAAAGCTTCAAAATGAAAAAGGGTCGAGTATCATGTCCATTCGTTCCGACAGAGGTACAGAATTCACTAACCGCTTTATAGAGCAATACTGTTCGGAAAATGGGATACAACACGAATACTCAGCTGCCCGTACACCTCAACAGAATGGTGTTTCCGAGCGAAAGAACAGGACACTGAAGGAAGCGACAAGGACAATGATTGCCGCAAGCAAGTTGCCATAGTGTTTCTGGGGCGAAGCCACCAATACAGCGTGCTACACACAAAACCGCTATATCTTCAACTAGCATCACAACAATACAGCATATGAGGTATGGAACAACAAAACTCCGTTAGTTTTGTACTTTCACATATTTTGATGCAGATGTTACGTTTTGAACAACGGTAAGGATCAACTTACAACCTTCGATGAGAAATCGGATGAAGGGATATTTGTAAGATATTCCTCTATTAGCAAAGCTTACAGGATCTTCAATAAAAGGAAGCTAACAATTGAGGAATCAGTTCATGTAGTGTTCGATGAACCTCACCATGATCCTACAGGAGTAGAAGACCTTTCTCAGAACATCCAACAACTTTCCATCATAGATCCACCAACTCCTATCGAACCTGTCGTTGACCTAGAAATCAACCCCGCAGCTGTAAGATCCGATGTAAATGAAGCCGATGCTGTACAAGCTGAAGCTGAAACTACAAAAACTCAAGATACAGTACGGGACCCCGAATTAGAACCCGACAGAAGATGGTTGAGAGATCACCCGCAAGAGCTGATCATTGAAACATTGATGCGGGTGTTTCTACCCACAGGAGAATACAGAGTACACAAGGAAATGTACTATGTGCGCAAGAAGAACCCAATACTGAGATATCACCATTTCCTGAATGGAAATCTCAATCCGAGCTTAGAAGACTTAATATGTGCACTATTGCTGTATTCTTAGCCTAGTCCGAACCTGTTTCTACCAAAGAATCTCTCAACAATTCTCATTGGAAGAAGAGCTTAACGGTTTCGAAAGAAACAACGTATGGTATCTTGTACCCAGACCTACGCATCAATCAGTAATTGGAACCAAATGGGTATTTAGAAACAAGAAGGATACAAATGGACTCATTATCAGGAATAAATCCCGACTAGTCACCCAAGGCTACAGACAGGAAGAAGGCATATACTACGATGAGACATTTGCCCCTGTAGCCAAACTAGAAGCCATTAGGATATTTTTAGCCTTTGCCGCCCATAAGAGCTTCATTGTATACCAAGTGTACGTCAAAAGTGCATTCCTAAATGGAGACCTCGCTGAAGAAGTATATGTTGAACAACCACGAGGGTTTGTCAATCCAGAAGGCGAAGACCTAGTATACAGGCTAAGGAAAGCACTGTATGAACTTAAGCAAGCCCCTAGAGTATGGTATGAGACCCTGTCCCAGTATCTAACCAATAATGGATTCGAGAAAGGTGCTGTGGACAAGACCTTGTTCAAAATACAGGAAGGTGATGACCTCCTGATGGTTCAAATCTATGTAGATGATATAATATTTGGTTCAACTAACCTTGCTTTATGTCAAAGGTTCTCTCATCTCATGCAAAGTAAATTTGAAATGAGTATGATGGGAGAATTTAGTTATTTCCTAGGTTTGCGGGTAAAGCAGTTGCCTACAGGGATTTTCATCAACCAGGAAAAATACAGCAAGGAGCTTCTCAACAAATTTGTAATGAATACTTCCAAATCATCGTCAACCCCCATGACCACTTCCATGCAAATTAGTGCTGATGAAGCTGGAAAGCCGGTTGATCAATCACTCTATAGGAAGCTTATTGGCTCACTCCTGTACCTAACGGCTAGCAGGACCGATATCCAGTTTGCTGTGGGAGTGTGTGCGCGATATCAAGTATCACCTAAAGAATCACACTTCGCAACAGCTAAACGAATCCTGAAATACGTCAAAGGAACAGTCGATGTAGGACTGTGGTATCCTAAAGGAGACGGACTCGATTTAGTTGGCTACAGCGACTCGGATCTCGGAGGTTGCAAGGGACCTAGACATGTATCTTGGTTTAGCAAGAAACAATTGGGTAACTCACTTTCAATAGCTGAATCAGAATACTATGCTGCTGGTAGTTGTTGTATTCAGATTCTTTGGATGCAACAACAGTTGTCATATTATGGAATTGAAGCCAAAGAAACGCCGATTATGTGCGATAGCACGAGTTCAATTGCTATCACTCACAACCCTGTATTGCACTCTCGCACCAAGCATATTCACATGAAGCATCACTTCATCAGGAATCATGTTGAGAACAAGGATGTTCGGCTGGAAAAAGTTCATACAGATATCCAGCTAGCCGACATCTTCACCAAGCCTCTCGGCACATCAAGATTCTGCATACTTCGACATGGATTGGGTTTGCTACAGCCTGACTCCCTGTAAGTTTTTAATGCTTTTTCTCAGCAAATTGAGGGGGAATGTTGTAAGACCCAAGAATACAGTATCCACCGTTAGTTATTTGTACACCCAGTCCATCAGAACAGCACTGTAGGAACCAAGTGATATAAATTATCCTACAGCTGACGTGTGAAATAATTAAGGGGGAATACCGTACGACCCGAGAATACAGCATTAATCCGAAAGCTGCTGTATCGAATTGAAACCCGTATGTACCTTTTAAGGGGGAACACTGTATTTTCGCGGATACAACACATACAATGAGAAATTATCATGTTATTTATTTTAAAATATTTTATGTCCACGTGCCCTGTTATCATTACCAGCCATTTGCATTAAATGCTTTACACGATATCTGGACATTGGTATCTTCAAGCCGCAATGTTTTCTAATTTTTTATTAATTGTACATTGCTGTTTCAGGCAATAAGGGTAATATGAAAAGTCAGAAGTGGGACCTGCTCCTATTTTAAATTAATTAGATAAGTTGTACCGATTACACTCAGTCCAATCGTGATCGTCCATTTTAAACAAACGGTTCCCATCCCTTAAATCTGGCCATTCAGTCTCTGAAAACCCTTCTTCGCCGCCCACTATAGAAGGAATGAAAATGCCATTTGAGACTCTTTACGCTTTCTGCATACTGTAAGAGTTCTTGAGCATACAGCCTACAAGTTTTCTATGTCTATTGCATTCTTGCTTGAAACCTTTTTATCTTTTCTTCAAGTATCAACAATGGCATCTTCTCAGACCTCTTCCATCTCTCTCAAGAAAACATCCAACATCATCGACGGACGGATCATCTCCAGATCTGTCTTGCTTGAACGTGTTCATGCCGAAGTGGATGACGTCGAATCGATGGAGTACGTCATCACCAGGATTCGTCAATAAGGCCTCTATCGCCTTGGCAGCCACTCTGCTGAAAGATTTGATGTTCATTTGGTTGAGGAGTTCTACCTCAATGCTGCCATTTGTTTCCTTTCACAGGCCCAAGGAGGACATGTTGCTGACATCACAACCATCGTTTGCAGAGTCGAGATCCACGTTGACCAAGAGCTACTCCCGAATATTTACAGGCTTCCTGCTGATGGCCTGTCAATGGAAGATCTTGATACCTTTGGGTCCCAGGAACTGTTAACCGCCTACTATGGCTTGTTCACCGGTTCATCCTCAGTTGAAACGGTTCACACCTCTTGCCATAAGAAAAACTTCTGTTTACCTTTTGTCTACTTACATGATTTCTGTTGTCGTATTATTGAGAACATAACAGGTGCTTTTGAGATGTGCACCAATCTTAGGTTTAGGATGATGGTTGCTATAATGACCGGTGAGAAGGTCAACTGGTGTCAAATCATCCTCAAACGGTTACAGGAAGAAGTTTCTAAGCCTGCTTCGCAGAAGAAATCCTTTGGTCTACTGTTGAACTACATTCTGACCAAATGCGGTGTCCCGCAAGACGAAAAAGCCAAGAAGATCACTTCTCGCATTTATATGGGAAGCATCCGACCCACCGTCTTCAGGAAAGGACCCCTCATTGCAAACAGGCCCTACGTTCGCAAATTGCCGCTTTATGCCGATCCAAGGGACGTATCTTCGAAGTCTCATAGCGAGGAGACTTCAAGGAAAAGAAAAAGATCTCACAGCAAAACTCCAGTTGCTGTTGAGAAGCCGAAAAGGAAGCTAAGGAGGCTTTCAAAAGTTAAGACAACAAAAACCTCCAAGGACGCTTCTTCCGTGGCTCAACCCACTGAACAACTCCCCCAGGGCCCAACCCCTGTGGAAGAGATGCCTGCTACTGTCGATACAGTAGATCCCGAGCCTTTGGCGGCTATGACGGATGCTCAGAGATCTGCCAACATACAAGACTCTGGCGAGTCGGCTGCCACTTTGGAGCCTATAACTACTTCTCCTATACGGGATCCCACACCCGTTCAGGATCCATCTCCCATCAGGGTAACAACCCCTGTAAGGAATCCCTCTTCGATACAGGATTCCACACCTGTAGAGGAACCCATGCCTACAGCGAACCCAGGCGCTGTACGCAACCCCTCCCCAAACACAATTATTAACAAAACCCTACTTTCTGTGCAAATCGAACAGGCTTACGATCGGTTTGTTCAATGGAAGAGTTACAGACTTGCTCCGTATGAAACCCTGTATAACTGGAGCGAATGGAGTAATGAAGAAAGATTTGTTTTGGAAGTGACGGATGCTCAAGATGTTGCTGTCCTGATCCAATGGGACAACTTGTGCGTTAAAGAGCTTATTGAGAGCCATTTGTTTGAAAAAGCCGAATCACGAAAGAAAGTTAAAGCTAAGTCCGAGGAATCTTCCGTCAGTCCAAAGTGAGATCTCGACTCAGACGTTGATGACGATGCCCTACAAGCTGGTCTAAAAAAGAGTCGCGAAGAATCTAAATTTCAGATGGGTGCAGGAACTTCAAGTCAACATCAATCACCTCCCCATCAACAAGTCTCTGTTCCCGACAACGAGGATTCCGCCCCTCATGTCACTGAGGAACAATCTGTTTCGCAACAGGCACCCGAGCCTGTCGCCACCCAAGTAGAAGAAGAATCCAGCACCATCCCGCACGAGGAATCAGTCCCTCTGCCGGAGCAGGTGGAAGCTGAGAGACAGCAGGAGGAATCAGTCCTTCCTGTATCCATTTCTTCAGAACCCACTTCAGCACAGGAGGATGCAGCACCCCCTGTCGCCAAGCCCGAATCTGATACTCCCGCACCCTCAACCACCTTGGAATCCGACGACGGTATAATACCTTAGGATGTCCAACTCAATTCACGTCCCAATGTGAATTTGAGACGGTTGAATGGAGTTGAGGATTTTGCCCAGCCAGACTCTCCTAGGACTGCTATAAGAAAAGAGCGATTACATGCTCTTGGCCTCCAAACTGTTTTCATCTAGGATTCCGTCAATGCCCTGTACTCTGTGGAAAAAGCTCTTGATTGGCTAAACACTTCTGCCATTGAAGAAATGACAGGACTGAAGCACGAAGTCTCCCGGGTGGTAGAAGCCTTCACTGTCTTGCCACACATCTTCAAGCAGGCATTGAGCCAATTGCAAGAAAAACAGGAGCAGATCCTGAGAGAAGAGCAATCAAAGCTAGGCGTGTCTGAGGCCAAGACAGCATCTGCTCTGATCGAATCCGGTTCCCAACTTCAAGCCCACGACAAGAAAATACAAGATATGTCACATGTGCTCTCCTCCCTTGTTGAGAAAATGTCTAATATTGAGACGAAACCAGATGCTGCTTTGCAAATCCTGGAACGCCTTGACGAAAATGTGTCATACCTTGATGACGCCAAAAAGGGGGAAGAATCGAGGGAAGCTGCTAGGAGAACGAGGCTGGAGCAAGAGAAAGAAATGTTAGCTCTTTTTGAAGACTCCATCACTGCTGATATAGCCCGTGTCACATCTCCAAATGTTAGGATACAGGGAGATCGACCAGAATTCTAGGATCCTAAATATCCTTGGAAGAGCCTAGTTCGAAAGCCGCAAGCTATGAACCTCCCGGCCGACCGACAACCTACTGCTGAAGAGATCAAGAACTGGAGGAGAAATGAACTGCTAAGATACTTTGTTGTTCTTATCAGGGATTCCTCATTATTCAACAGATGTAGGACGGTAAAAGAAGCCGCAGAGGAGTTCAAGAAAAGGCTGGAAGATGGAACGCTCCCGCTACAGCTGCAGATGAAGTCAAAGCACAAGAATGGTGACTTGGTTACCCGTCCAGAGGATTGGATCCTAGTCTTCGATAAATCATATGAAGGTCGAGCCTTATATCTGAATCGAGACAGGGAAGCACATCAAAACTGGTGGAAGGGTACCAAGAATGATCCTAAAAGGCCATGGAGGCATTCAGACTACAGGAGTTAAATTTCCTTGTATTATAATTTTGTAATCTTATTTTCAGAACAGCAAAATTTTGTACTCCTCATTTTAATATCAATAAAATTTTTGCTTGTCTTGAAAGATTACAACTCGTAATCTACTGTGTTATTATATGTTACAAACACTTAAAATTTATCCTTGCTGTATTCAAATATGAAACTTATCTTAATACATAAGCTGTAAAGAACTTGTCTGCGAACAGTTCATAGTTTAAGTTGTATGTATCTAGAAAACAATGTAAGATTGTGCCTGTGCGCCAAACATAAGTTTAATCATGTATCACTCTTTTGATAAAATATGAACTTGCCTGCGAGCAGTTCTTAGTATTAGGCTATATGCTGAAGACCAGATCATTCGAACAGAAGACCAAGAAGTCTGCCCTCCTTCAAGACGCTAAATGTCAATGTTTTGGCATCATTAAGGATGTTTTTGGATAACATCACTTAGCTTTAAAAATAAAACTTCGAAGGACTTGGAAAATTATCAAAAAGGGGGAAATTGTTGGGATAACAATCCCTGTATCGAGATTGTCAGGACAAAACAATCCCTATATCGAAAAGACCATGACAGAATGTTTTGACAATATGCCAATCCAGCATACAGCAAGCAGCTGTATCGAAAAGCTGATCAATAGATATCAACCTGTATCGAAGACTTCTCGTAGCCCCAGCATACAGAATCAAACATACAGCAAAGGAGTCCTATAAAGACTAAGTATGGAAGCTGTCTCGAATCAACAATACAGCTATCATTCCATACAGCATCCAAACAAGACAAGAAGGAATCTTTGTTATTCACTAAGTCAAAGTCCCATTTGAGAAGATATATTTAAATACTAAAGGATAAAGTATTTAAATATTAAATCATCAGAGATCTTCAATCTAGCGCAAAATTCGGATCGTGTTTTATTCATACACATCATCCCGTTGGAACGGAATCTTGCTCAACAGATTTATATCAACGGATATATTTCAGAAAGCTATATATATCCCCAGCCTCTGAGGATCTACGACAGACACATACACACATAGACGCAAACAAACGATCGAACGAAGAACGAATATTCAGAGCAAACATATCTCCCAAAGCATTCTTCTTTTCTGAAAGAAGAGATATACAGTTCTCAAAACTGTGAACAACACATCATCAGCTAAAAGCTCAGAAAGTCAAAGCTGTTGTTCAAATATTGTTCTAAACTTTGAACAAACCTATCAGCCCTGTGTGGACTGAGAATCCTTGGTCTTACTGAACTGTGTGTGACGGACTTGCATTGAAGAAGACGAAGCTTCGGAACTATGTGTGAAGAAGCCAGTCAAGTGGAAGCTCAAACCAATATGTGTGAACGGTTGAAGGCTAAAATCATTATATCAATCTGTGTGAACGATATACTGATTAGGTTTGATTATAAATATGTAGTTGTGTACGTAGTATTTATAATAAACTTTTTCACTCTTGTGTGGAGGACCAGTGGACGTAGAGGGGTTTACCTCGAACCACTTTAATTACTGTGTCAATTACCTTATGCAATTACTGTTTTATTATTTGTGATTATCTTTAAGTATACACTTCATATCTAGTTGCTGTATTTACAGCAACTTATTTTGACAAGACTTCCGCTACACACTCAGATTTGAAAACCGTACAGCTTGTTGTTTATAACACTCTCCAAGATGTATCCTGTATACTTAGTGGCCATCACACACTAACGATACTGGCAGATGCCACTGAACTACCCGGTGAACCCGTTAGCGCGCGCTATTCTCAGAAATTAGCGCACGCTAATAACCATTTAGTATAAATAGGACACTTCAGCCCCCAAATCATCATTTTTCTATTTCTTCTCCTCCCTTGGATGACTTTGGGCAATTTTGGGCGATTTGTTTAGATCCCCCCGAGATATCATCATCTATCTATATCTTCAAGCTAGGTTGGATTATTTAACGTTTAATCTTCTCCACCACTCCAAATCGAGGTAAACTTTGCATAACCCTAGATTTTTGGAATTTGGGGGTTTTCCTTCCGATCTCTTTGATTCATCTTGTTGTTATGGTGGAATATGTCGAGTATGAATTATCTACCTTGGATACATGTTTTCCTACATATTTATTGGTATATATCCAGAATTATTGAGTATTTGGGATGGTTGATTGTGATTCACCGTCTAAGAGTTTTATTGCCGGAATACATGTATCGTGGGTAGTAATTTCGGGTAGATTCCCACTTATTTTTATACCGATGGATTATTGATAGTTGATTACGAACTTGTCTAGGTTCGGAGTTGTCGATTCCTTCAACCTTGGTACCTTGTTGTCCGTACCCTTCTCTCTCATCCAGGCAATTGATTCTTGTGAAAGTTATATTCTTAAATGTGAAAAGTAATGCATATGAGTATGAGAGTTATATTCGTTCACTCCGAGAGGGCCTAACGAGGCCGAGAAGGGATCCGCGCATTGTCGGGTCCTCGAACATTTGGGTTAGCCACTCCGATATGGCCTGACGAGGCCGAGGAGGGATTCGCGCATTATCGGGTCCACGGTTAATCAGGGAGAAATGATCACTATTGAGATATATTTGGATAATTGCATTTTCCGTAAAATCATTATCATGGCTTTGAAATTGGTGCATGTGCTTTTACATGTAAGGTGTGATGTTTCACTTGTAATACTTGCTCTAACCCCTCTCGTGTGGGGAAAACTCTTTTCTTGTATTTCGGGTTCGAAGAATCCAAACGAGCGAGCACCGAGGCAGTACGATGATGAAGGCGAGGTGTGATACTGTGGCTAATCGTGTTCTCTTTACTTTGAGCATTGCCCCTTTGGACCATTTTATCCTTGTATTAATAGATGGTACTCGAGTACTATAGGAGTTCCTTTCCCGATGGATGTATAAATTTCTTGTTTTTCCTTGTGATCTTTGATGTTGTTTGGTTGGAGGTCCCTTGTCTGTCTCGGATTTATTGATTCCTGTGTGGATATTGTGAAATTGGATGTGTTATGTGTGAAAATTAGCCTAGTAGGTCCCAGGCAGGGATTCACGACGCTGTAATATTCTCCAAAAATCTTGGGGTGTTACAGAATGTGGTATCAGAGCTTAGGTTTATGGATACCTAGGATGTCGGTCTGTTGGGTCTAATTGTATTGTTCCGAGAGCATAATATCATTGCGCTGCCGTCATTTCGTACGACCGGTACTCGTAAGTTCCTTATCTCATTTATCTTCTTTATTTCCTCATTGTAATTCGACTACGGGACATGGGAAAATCCATATCCATAATGGGTGTGTTACGACTTATACTTATGAGTTTACTTCCCATTTCTCTCTCTAGAATGTCAACTGGCAGAGGACGTGGATGCGGCCATGGTCGTGGCCGAGGGCGTGGCGCAGCCGGTGGGGTGGCCATATCCCTCAGCTCTGTAGAAGGCTCGGATATGCCTAATTTGTCGGATTTGGTTCAACCTAGTACCGGTAGCCATCAGGAGCCGTCGTCCAGTCCGGGAACTTCCGCAGGGAATCACCCGGATGTGGGCGTTGCCACTATACTGCAACAAGTGGCAAATAAACTGGCTCTTTTGACCCAAGCAGTTCGGCACAACCAACCACCTTCTGCAACCGACACTGGGGCAGAGAAATGGTTACAAGATGTGATCCGTATGCTTCCTCCCCAGTTTATTGGTGCAAATGATCCGATCGGCTGGGAAGATTGGATTAATGAGATGAACAAAGTCTTTGTGGCCGTAAATTGTCCAGAGGTACATAAGTTGTCAGTTGCTCAGTATTTTCTAATGAGGGACGCTGCTAGTTGGTGGCAGGCAGTCGCACCTCAAGATTGTGTGGTTTCGTGGGACGAGTTTAAGGAATTTATGAAGGCCGAGTTTTGCTCGTGGCTTGTTTAAGAGGCCAGGATTCGAGCCTTTTATGAGGCTAAACCTCAGGATATCCCTGTATCTCAGGCAATCGTTGAATACAACCGTCAGCTCAATCATGTAAAGAGTTAAGTGAAAGAAGAGAGAGATAAAATCCATCACTTTGACATGCGGATGAAGCCGAAAGTTCGACACTATATGTCGGGATTTGCTTGCACCACAATGAAGGAGTATCAAGACAAAGCACTGGCATATGATATGTCCTTCACTAATACCAAAACAGCAAGTGAGAGTAAGAAGCAGAAGACCTCCGGAAGGTTTTCTAGTGGTAGAGGTGGCAACCAACGGGGGTATCAGTCAACAAATTATTCAGTCATAGGATCTTCCCATGCGTTGGGAAGTAAACGGAATTTCAGAGCTGGTACCAGTGTGTCCAATCGGGTCGTCACATGTTTTAATTGTGGCCAGCAAGGTCATCTTAATCGTGATTGCAGTCTACCTCCTTTGAAGTGTTATAATTGCGACCAGGAAGGCCATAGATCTATGTATTGTATGTAAGAGGAAAAGACACTTGGGGCTCAAGCATCAGTTCCTACGCCTGGAGAATCGAGTGTTAATCAAAAATCATCCGTGGGTCAGCCATCCCAGAGTTACGGTCGGGGCAGAGGCCGGGGTCAGTCCATTAGAGTGGGAGCCCCCAGTGCTGGTTCGGTACAACATCATGTCTATGAGATGAGGGGAAGCTGATGATCCAGAGGCTACTGTGGCCACATGTATCGTTTATCTTTTATCTATTCCAGTTAGGGTGTTTTTTTTAATCCGGTGCTTCTCATTTTTCATCTATTTAGATTTTATGCATCGCTTGAATATTGAGTGTTTGTCCGCTTGTGAACCCTTTGTGGTTAAAATGCCTAGCGGGGATAGAATCGTGGGGAATAAGGAAGTTAGAGACTGTCTGGTAATAATCGTAGAAAGAGTGTGGCTTTCGAATTTGATCGTCGTGGATATCATTGATGAAGATTTGATCCTTGGCGAAGACTGGCTTGATAGACACAGAGCGGTAATGAATTATCGCACGAAGGTCATATCGATGTTGGCCGAAGACGGTACCGAGCATTCATTTACGGGGTGCAAGAGGGGATGTCATAAATTCATAATTAGCGCCATGAAGGCGTCAAAACTTATTAGAGAAGGCTGTGTTGGGTATTGGTATTATGCTGTGAAAGTAGAGGATGGGAAAGTCGAACTTTCCCCAATTCCTGTAGTAAATGAATTCCCGGATGTTTTTCCAGATGATTTACCGGTACTACCACCGAAGCCTGAGGTTGAGTTTACAATTGATTTAAAATCAAGTGCAACCCCGATTTCTAAGGCACCGTACCATATGGCACCTTCAGAAATGCAAGAGTAGAAAAGACAATTGGGAGAGTTGTTGGATAAAGGGTATATTAGACCTAGCGCTCACCTTGGGGTGCACCGGTCTTGTTCGTAATAAAGAAAGATGGTTCACTGCGTCTGTGTATCGATTATCGGGAGTTAAACAAAGTGACCATTAACAATAAATACCCTTTTCCGCGTATCGATGATTTGTTTAATCAATTACAGGGAGCTGCGGTGTTCTCGAAAATCGACTTGAGGGGGTATTATCAGGTTCAGATAAAGGAATCCGACATTTCTAAAACCGCTTTTCGTACAAGGTACGGGCATTATGAGTTTGTGGTTATGCCTTTTAGATTAACCAACCCACCGGTGATATTGATGCAGTTGATGAATAAGATATTTATTGAGCATCTTGATAATTATGTAGTTGTTTTCATCGACGATATTCTGGTCTATTCTCGTGATGATGAGGAACACGCTCGGCATTTGCAATTAGTGATGGAAATTTTGTGGACTCAGCATCTCTATGCAAAGTTTTCTAAGTATGAATTTTTGTTGAGGGTGTAATGCCCGGATACTTAATGTGTATTTATCCTGTATTCGATCTTGTACGATTCGACTTTGTGACGTATTAATCGATGATCAGTTTCCCATATTCGTATCCCTACGTTTTCGTATTCGTTGCCATGCATGCATGCATAACTCTGCACGTCCTTACGCACGCTAAAACATAAGCTTAACGCACGCTACGTGTAATACCCGGTTGTAATTCAGTCATTATCATTCAGTAATTTCATTCGATAATTGTCACTATGTAGTTTTTCACTTGAAAATAATCTTTCATCTGTATTCACCGTTCGGAATAACTTCGAGTTGTATATCGATGTTGTTCATTGTTTCAACCTTACTCGGGAAACGAGACAAGAGTATCATCTCGATTGTTGTAATTGATTCATTAGCTGATGTTGACGTTGGAGTTCATGTCATTTCTAATCTCCTTATTGTTCAAATTGTGTTTTTGTTGGGCGAACCCTTGTAATCATTGCTTGGAACCAACGTTTTGGGGTTTTCGTACTTCCATTTCGTGTTATTGTTTCCCAAATATTGATTCCTATTGCTTTTATTCTCTTCCCGGATCATTTTTCATCATTTTAGGACCCAAGGGGGGTGTGGGCCGTGGCACAAGGAGTGTGCGCCGTGGCACACACATTTTCCAGTTTTGGCCGAGCAGCCTGTACCGAGGGCCGCGGCTCATGCCGACAGGGCCGCGGCACACTACCAAGTCACTGCCGTGGCACACTCGTCCGGGCCGCGGCACACTCTTGTTGCAATTTTTGGCCAACCCGTCTGTACCGAGGGCCGCGGATCATGCCGACAGGGCCGCGGCATACTGCCGAGTCATTGCCGAGGCACACTCATCCAGGCCGCGGCACGCTGCCGATCACTGGGGGCAGTTTTGGCCCTGTGCCGCGGCACACTTCGGCCGGGCCGCGGCACACAGTGCAGTCAGCACTATAATTGCAGTTTTTGTGCGGATCAACTCATTTTTTCCCATTTCTTCAACCTATACGAGATAGAGGGATTGAGGGGGAGACTTTCCATAGTCTATTACTTGAGTGTTTGATTTTCTTCATCTCCTTTCGATCGTGAAGCCCGAATAGTCGATCTAATGCGTGTTCTTCGGATCAAAGTGCTTGGATCTTCAAGAGGTAATTTCTTCAACATCTTGGATTTCGATTTTGTATTGAGTTATGATGTTTTGGATGTTAAGATCATGTTGTATGAAGTGATATACGCATGATTATGGATATGTTTGAGTATTCATTGGATTATTGAAGAATTATTCAAGAACACTTTGGATATTGAGTTGGATTTGGGGGTTTTCGATTAATCGTTGTTGTAATCACGAATTTGAATATTCATATTGGATTATTGATCGTATTGAAGATGTTTTGTTGGTTTGAAACACTTCTTGGGGATTTTATGTTGGTATTATTGAAGTTTGGTTGTAAACAATCGAAGTTTGGCCACAACGTGTTCGATATAATGCCCCAATAAACTTGGTTTAGTCGTATCGACGTTTTGAGTTCGTTATATTCGTGTTTGATTCGTATGTTGAACGGATTGTTGGTAATTGTGTTATTCAAGGTTGTTCGAGCGACTGATATCTCAATTAGGACGTTGTTCGTGGAAGGATAATTGTCACCGGTGTTGTGTAAGTTGATTCTTACTCGGTTAAAAGGATATTCGTTCCTTTTGTTGTTGTTCATTCATAATCATACTCATTCATCATTGTATTAACCGTATTGAGACTCGTAATTGTCGAATAATTTCTCGCAATAATCATTCATTCATAATTCATCAGTTAACAATCCTCAATCATCATTTTCATTTTGACCAAGACGGTCATGTTAACGCATTAATCACTCAATTCATTTCATTACTCGGTTGTTGATCTGGAAGATCATATCATTAATCTTGTTAACTTGTTTAAGATAATCATTTCAATAATTTCATCAGATAATCATGTCACCTTAGTTAATCATTCATGTAATCACTGTGTTAGAGCGTGTATGCTCATTTTCATCATCTCATGTCATAATCATAACGTGATATTCGTGCTGGAAATATAACTGTCATGTGACTTTCCTACTTCAGTATGGAGAGAGCAAGAAGAGGACGAGGAGTAAGAGGCCGTGGTGCGGGCCGAATCCCGAGAGCTCGTATGAATACACATGCGAACGCGAGAAATAATGCTAATTCATCGAGCAGCGACGCTGCCACTCATTCACGTGGACGTGATCATTCACTATCGGGGAGTCGTACCCGGGGCACCGCTCAGTCAGAAAGTGTTCGGGTTGACCTACTCGCTTTTATGCAGGGCATGATGGCCCAAATGACTCAGATGGCACAACTGATGGAGACGATGCATAACTCAGCTAATCAAAATCAACAGGCTCCTCCGCCGCCACCTCAGAGGCAAGAGAGGAGTGTGGGCAGTATCATCGGCGACATCTCTCACGAAGTCCGCCTACCTTCGAGGGTTCATCTGAACCGGCGGATATAGTTCATTGGCTCGAACATTTAGAGAAGTTATTTGCTATGGTAGAGTGTCCCGAAGGACACAAAGTTTCAGTTGCGGCTTACTATCTGGGTAAGGGCGCTCATTCTTGGTGGTTGTCGTTGAAACCCACCGACGGATTATGTACTTGGGATCAATTCAAGACTCTCATGATGGAGAGGTATTATCCGGCCCCACTCAGAGAGGCCAAGCTGTCAGAATTACTCACTCCCGACCCCTCAGCAGACGAGGATGTTCTCGCCATTGCCGAGAAATTTCAGGAACTTCTTCCGTTCGCCTCATCTATCATCCATTCCGAGGCGGATTAGATTAAGTATTTCAGCAAGAGGCTGAAACCTCGTATGAGACTGCAGTTGCTTAATCATCATTGCACCACTCTGGCTGAATTCATCGAGAAAGCTCTTACGTATGAGCTTACCGCTAAGAAGATTGCTAAGCAACAAACTTCATCTACTGGCAAGAAGTCTAAAAACCGTAATCAGTCCGACGGAAGTCAGGCCACTTTCAAGAAGCCTCGTGTGGGATCTACTTTTTTGAGCGACCTCTATGACACCGAAACCCGCGAAGTCTAAGTCCCGAGCAGCCAGCTCAACCATCACCTGTTTCAGTTGTGGAAAACCAGGCCACGTCAGCACCAAGTGCCTGAGGCAGACTATCACGTGCCATAATTGTGGTATTGCTGGGCATAAGGCCCGTTTTTGCCGTAGGGACTCCAAACCTACTCCGACGTCATCTCAGGTCCCGAAGAAGTCAGCCATTCATAATCAAGCTACTCAGTCAGCGTCGTTTAAAATGACAGGAGCGAATAAAGGTGGAGCCTATAGCCAGCAGACGGGAGCGTCCGGTGCCGGGACTAGCAAGCCCCGGATTTATGAGATGAAGAAGACCGACGATCCAGAGGCCTGGATAATCTCAGGTACACTCGATATTCTATCTCATCCCGTGTGTACCCTTTTTGATACTGGTGCATCACATTCATTCATTTCCGAGTCATGTTTGAGTAGACTACGTCTGGGTAGTGCTACTAGTGGTGAGCCTTATGTCATTGGCCTACCTGATGGTAGATGAATTATCGGAAATCGTGAGATTCAGAATTGTCTGATTCAGCTTCATGGTCGTGTATGAGCGGACCTAATCGTAGTAGATTTGCCGAGAGACGACGTCATCTTGGGTATTGATTGGATGGATCGTCATGATGCCATCATTAATGTCCGTAAGCGTATGGTCACTATCATTTCAGACGATGGGGTCGAATGTGTGTTTCAGGGAGGTAATCCCAGCTATTCTGGAAGAGTTATTAATTTGATGAAAGCAGTGAGATTACTCAATCAGAGGTGTATTGGTTATTGGTGCTATATGACTAAAACCGAGAAATCATTGATAATGTTGGCGGATATACCGGTAGTGAGAGAATATGCCGACGTATTCCCAGATGAGTTACCTGGTTTACCTCCACAGAGAGATGTGGAATTCACGATTGATTTGGATCCTGGTACATCTCCAATATCGAAGGCACCGTACCGGATGGCCCCGACCGAAATGCAGGAGTTGAAGAATCAACTTGAGGAATTGTTCGAGAAAGGTTATATCCGACCGAGTGCGTCCCCGTGGGGAGCACCAGTGTTGTTTGTCAAGAAGAAGGATGGTTCATTTCGTTTGTGTATTGATTATCGGGAGTTGAACAGGGTGACAATCAAGAATAAGTATCCCTTACCCCGTATTGATGATCTCTTAGATCAACTTCAGGGAGCTTCAATATTTTCTAAGATCGACCTAAGGTCTGGATATCATCAGTTCCGAATTCGAGAGTCGGACATCGTAAGGACAACGTTTCGTACACGCTATGGTCATTATGAGTTCGTAGTTATGCCGTTCGGGCTAACTAATGCACCTGCGGTATTCATGGAGTTAATGAATCAGATTTTCATCGACTTTTTGGATCAGTTTGTGGTTGTCTTCATCGATGACATTTTATTCTCGTGACCGAGAGGAACACGAGGTTCATCTTCATCAGGTTCTCGACATGTTAAGACGAGAGCAACTTTATGGAAAGATTTCCAAATGTGAGTTCTGGATGTCCGAAGTGACTTTCCTTGGGCATGTAATTTCATCAGATGGAGTGCGTGTTGATCCTCAGAAGATGGAGGCTATCCAAGATTGGTTACCTCCGAAGAATGTTAAGGAAATCCGAAGCTTTCTTGGATTAGCCGGTTATTATCGGAGGTTTGTGGAAGGATTTTCTAAAATTGCTCAACCAATGATGAACCTTTTGCGAAAGGATAAGAAATACACGTGGTCCGACGCGTGTCAACAGAGTTTTGAGGAACTCAAGAGCCGGTTAATTTCAGCACCTGTACTTTCCTTGCCGCAAGGGATGGAAGGATTTGTGGTTTATAGTGATGCGTCCGGGCAGGGTCTCGGATGTGTACTCATGCAGAATGGGAAGGTTATTGCTTATGCTTCATGGCAATTGAGACCTTACGAGGTTAATTATACGACCCACGACCTGGAGTTAGCAGCCGTGGTTTTTGCGTTGAAAATTTGGCGTCATTACCTTTATGGCGTCACCTGTCAGATCTTCACCGATCACAAGAGTTTGAAGTATATATTTACTCAGAAGGAGTTAAATATGCGACAGAGACGGTGGTTGGAATTAATCAAAGATTATGATATCGAGATCCTTTACCACCCGGGGAAGGCGAATGTTGTCGCCGACGCTTTAAGTCGTAAGTCCGTTCAGGAGCAGATGCTTGCTCGTTTAACAGTTCAGAAAGAGATTCAGCAGGAATTCTTTAGACCCGAGATCGAGGTCTGGCTTCAGCGAGTACAAGGACAACTTTGCATGTTAGAGATTTCATCGCCACTTGAGGAGGCAATCAGAGAGAATCAGAGTTCAGATCCATCATTGTTGCGCATCGGTGAGGATGTGGCTCAGGGGAAAGCCCCTGGATTCGTGGTACACGAGGATGGACTTTTGAGATTTAAGAATCGGTTGTGCGTACTGGCGAATGACGAGTTGAAAAACTCGATTTTGAGAGAAGCTCATGCTACCCCTTATTCTGTTCATCCGGGGTCTAGAAAGATGTACAAGGACTTGAAACAAAATTACTGGTGGAGTAATATGAAACGAGAAGTCGCGGAATTAGTTTCGAGATGCTTAACCTGTCAACAAGTCAAGATTGAACATCAGCGACCGGCAGGTATGCTGAAACCGCTCCCTATTCCGGAGTGGAAATGGGAGGATATTTCAATGGACTTCATCACGAGTTTGCCGACGAGTCGTCGTGGCATGAATACAATCTGGGTGATTGTGGACCGTCTAACTAAGTCAGCTCACTTTCTCGAGATTAAGGATACTTGGGGTCCGAAGAGACTTGCCCAGTTATTCATCAAAGAAATAGTGAGATTGCACGGTACTCCTAAAAGTATCGTTTCTGATCGTGACGGACGATTTGTGTCTCATTTTTAGAAATCAGTTCATCGTGCTATGGGAACTCAACTTAATCTCAGTACCGACTTTCATCCTCAGTCCGATGGGCAATCAGAGAGGACTATTCAGACATTAGAGGACATGCGTCCTCGATTGGAAAGATGATTGGGAAGCCCAACTACCATTGATCGAGTTCACGTATAATAATAGTTGGCATACTTCGATTAAGATGGCACCTTACAAAGCCTTGTACGGTCGTTGTTGTCGATCTCCTTTGTGTTGGGACGACTTATCAGAATCAATCGGTACCGAGCCCGATATGCTTATAGCCGCCCGTGAGAAGGTAGCTTTGATCAAGAGTCGTTTGTTGACCGCTCAAAGTCGACAGAAATCTTATGCAGACAATCATCGTCGACCACTAGAGTTCGAGACGGGTGACCAAGTATTGGTCAAGGTGTCCCCGAGTCGAGGTATCTTCTGTTTCGGAAAGCGGGGAAAGTTGAGTCCAAGATTTAGTGGACCGTTTGAGATTTTGGAACTAGTAGGCGAGCTAGCTTATCGATTGGCTTTACCTCCGGCATTGAGCCGAATTCATAATGTGTTTCACGTCTTTCAGTTGCGGAAATATGTTGCCGACCCAAGTCACATACTTCAGTTCGAAGAAATCGAGATCGCAGATGATCATTCGTATGAGGAGCGTCCCATACGAGTCTTAGAGCGGCGAATCAAATAGTTGAGGAATAAGGCGATTCCTTTGGTTAAAATTCAGTGGTCTAGACACGGAGTCGAAGAGGCTACTTGGGAAACCGAGGATAGTATGCGGGAGAGTTATCCCGAGTTGTTTGACCCTTAGTTTCGGGGACGAAACTCTTTTAGGGGGGGTGTATGTAATACCCGGTTGTAATTCAGTCATTATCATTCAGTAATTTCATTCGTTAATTGTCACTATGTAGTTTTTCACTTGATAATAATCTTTCATCTGTATTCACCGTTCGGAATAACTTCGAGTTGTGTATCGATGTTGTTCATTGTTTCAACCTTACTCGGGAAACGAGACAAGAGTATCATCTCGATTGTTGTAATTGATTCATTAGCCGATGTTGACGTTGGAGTTCATGTCATTTCTAATCTCCTCATTGTTCAAATTGTGTTTTTGTTGGGCGAACCCTTGTAATCATTGCTTGGAACCACCATTTTGGGATTTCCGTACTTTCATTTCGTGTTATTGTTTCCCAAATATTGATTCCTATTGCTTTTATTCTCTTCCCGGATCATTTTTCATCATTTTAGGACCCAAGGGGGGTGTGGGCCGCGGCACAAGGAGTGTGCGCCGCGGCACACACATTTTCCAGTTTTGGCCGAGCAGCCTGTACCGAGGGTCGCGGCTCATGCCGACAGGGCCGTGGCACACTGCCGAGTCACTGCCGCGGCACACTCGTCCGAGCCGCGGCGCACTCTTGTTGCAATTTTTGGCCAACCCGTCTCTACCGAGGGCCGCGGCTCATGCCGACAGGGCCGCGGCACACTGCCGAGTCACTGCCGCGGCACACTCGCCTGGGCCGCGGCATGCTGCCAATCACTGGGGCGATTTGGCCTGTGCGGCACACTTCGGCCGGCCACACAAAGGCGATCAAGACTATAATTGCAGTTTTTGTAAGGATGAACTCATTTTTCCCATTTCTTCAACCTATACAAGAGAGAGGGCTTGAGGGGGGAGACTTTCCATCGTCTATCACTTGAGTGTTTGATTTTCTTCATCTCCTTTCGATCGTGAAGCTCGGATAGTCGATCTAACGCGTGTTCTTCGGATCAAAGTGCTTGGATCTTCAAGATGTAATTTCTTCAACATCTTGGATTTCGATTTTGTATTGAGTTATGATGTTTTGGATGTTAAGATCATGTTGTATGAAGTGATATACGCATGATTATGGATATATTTGAGTATTCATTTGATTATTGAAGAATTATTCAAGAACACTTTGGATATTGAGTTGGATTTGGGGATTTTCGATTAATCATTGTTGTAATCATGAATTTGAATATTCATATTGTATTATTGATCGTATTGAAGATGTTTTGTTGGTTTGAAACACTTCTTGGGGATTTGATGTTGGTATTATTGAAGTTTGGTTGTAAACAATCGAAGTTTGGCCACAACGTGTTGATATAATGCCCCAATGAACTTGGTTTAGTTGTATCGACGTTTTGAGTTCGTTATATTCGTGTTTGATTTGTATGTTGAACAGATTGTTGGTAATTATGTTATTCAAGGTTGTTCGAGCGACCGATATCTCAATTAGGAAGTTGTTCGTGGAAGGATAATTGTCACCGGTGTTGTGTAAGTTGATTCTTACTCGGTTAAAAGGATATTCATTCCTTTTGTTGTTGTTCATTCATAATCATACTCATTCATCATTGTATTAACCGTATTGAGACTCGTAATTGTCGAATAATCACTTCATTCACGAGGAACGATGGTTCCAATCATTTCATTGAGTTATCAATCACGTCACTATTATTTTCATCTCGGTGAGTCATTCTTGGCCTTGTCAAATTATTATTCATTGATTTTCATTGTGGTCATTCTCGTTCATATGACCTTCTGGGTTCATATTGCATGGCCGGGTGTGGTTGTGTGGAATTTTTAGTCGGGCACACGATGGTCATGTATTGGGTTCACCGATACATTGGACCGTGCACACGGTAACACTTACCTCCGTGAGACTAATTAGGTACAAGGACGGGTGTGTCCAGTCATTCGTCTTGTACACTTGCACAGAACATTACGGGCGTACTATGATACTCCTCTTCAGCGTAATTCATAACTAAGGATATTTCATAACTTCAGATATATCATGATTGTGTATTTTCAACCCTTGAGGATTGTTGTTCTGTGTAACTGACCCCGTTGGGGGATTTTGTTTTCAGGTCACGGCAAGGAAAAGGCACGGGAAGAGCATGTTGACGGCGATGAGTCCCAGTGATACTAGTAGGGGGGCCCAGTCATCCCAGCCATCCCAGTTTCTTTCAGTCATCCTTGTCTTTCTTCATATGTATTTCCGCTGCAAAATTCCGTTTGAGATGTTTATTTATTCAGGGTGGTGTATTTTATCTTCATATAAAATATACTAGTATTCTGTATTGTCCTGGTGTATTGTACTTAAGCTTCTCATCGGAGTATTTGGTAATATAATGTGGTTCGGTACTACAATTATATTATTTAATTCATCAGTTTTCATTCGCCTGGTGGGTTCCAGTCGGGGGTCCACGGCACTGTAATATCCGCTTAGTTGGGGTGTTACAGAGTTGGTATCGGAGCGTGGTTTTGAATACTACCTTCGGAATCATGTCTCATTTGAAATCATCGTCATCGGACTAGCATCATTGGACTTTCGCGTCACGTGTGACCTGTGCAAATGCTGAGCCAATCAGACCAAGAACTGTAAGATTTCTAGCGCCATGGTATAATTTCTCGCAATAATCATTCATTCATAATTCATCAGTTAACAATCCTCAATCATCATTTTCATTTTGACCAAGACGGTCATGTTAACGATTTAATCACTCAATTCATTTCATTACTCGGTTGTTGATCTGGAAGATCATATCATTAATCTTGTTAACTTGTTCAAGATAATCATTTCAATAATTTAATCAGATAATCATGTCACCTCAGTTAATCATTCATGTAATCACTGTGTTAGAGCGTGTATGCTCATTTTCATCATCTCATGTCATAATCATAACGTGATATTCGTGCGGGAATTATAACTATCATGTGACTTTCCTACTTCAGTATGGAGAGAGCAAGAAGAGGACGAGGAGTAAGAGGCCGTGGTGCGGGCCGAATCCCGAGAGCTCGTATGAATACACGTGCAAACGCGAGAAATAATGCTAATTCATCGAGCAGCGACGCTGCCACTTATTGACCTGGACGTGATCATTCACTATCGGGGAGTCGTACCCGGGGCACCGCTCAGTGAGAAGGTGTTCGGGTTGACACACTCGCTTTTATGCAGGGCATGATGGCCCAAATGACTCAGATGGCACAACTGATGGAGACGATGCATAACTCAGCTAATCAAAATCAACAGGCTCCTCCGCCGCCACCTCAGAGGCAAGAGAGGAGTGTGGGCAGTATCATCGGCGACATCTCTCACGAAGAACGCCTACCTTCGAGGGTTCATCTGAACCGGCGGATATAGTTCATTGGCTCGAACATTTAGAGAAGTTATTTGCTATCGTAGAGTATCCCGAAGGACACAAAGTTTCAGTTGCGGCTTACTATCTGGGTAAGGGCGCTCATTCTTGGTGGTTGTCGTTGAAGCCCACCGACGGATTATGTACTTGGGATTAATTCAAGACTCTCATGATGGAGAGGTATTATCCGGCCCCACTCAGAGAGGCCAAGCTGTCGGAATTACTCACTCCCGACCCCTCAGCAGACGAGGATGTTCTCGCCATTGCCGAGAAATTTCAGGAACTTCTTCCGTTCGCCTCATCTATCATCCATTCCGAGGCGGATAAGATTAAGTATTTCAGTAAGAGGCTGAAACCTCATATGAGACTACAGTTGCTTAATCATCATTGCACCACTCTGGCTGAATTCATCGAGAAAGCTCTTACGTATGAGCTTACCGCTAAGGAGATTGCTAAGCAACAAACTTCATCTACTGGCAAGAAGTCTAAAAATCGTAATCAGTCCGACGGCAGTCAGGCCACTTTCAAGAAGCCTCGTGTGGGCTCTACTTTTTTTGAGCGACCTCCTATGACACCGAAACCCGCGAAGTCTCAGTCCCGAGCGGCCAGATCAACTATCACCTGTTTCAATTGTGGAGAACCGGGTCACGTCAGCACCAAGTGCCCGAGGCAGACTATCACGTGCCATAACTGTGGTATTGCTGGGCATAAGGCCCGTTTTTGCCGTAGGGACTCCAAACCTACTCCGACGTCATCTCAGGTCCCGAACCAGTCAGCAGTTCAGAATCAAGCTACTCAGTCAGCATCGTTTAAAATGACAGGAGCGAATAAAGGTGGAGCCTATAGCCAGCAGACGGGAGCGTCCGGTGCCGGGACTAGCAAGCCCCGGATTTATGAGATGAAGAAGATCGACGATCCAGAGGCCTGGATGATCTCAGGTACACTCTATATTCTATCTCAACCTGTGTGTACCCTTTTTGATACTGGTGCATCGCATTCATTCATTTCCGAGTCATGTTTGAGTAGACTACGTCTGGTAATATAATGTGGTTCGGTACTACAATTATATTATTTAATTCATCAGTTTTCATTCGCCTGGTGGGTCCCAGTCGGGGGTCCACGGCTGTAATATCCGCTTAGTTGGGGTGTTACACTACGTGTTTGAAGTAATGTACGTTATAGTTGGTGTATTACGTACGTAAGGGTCAGTCAACTCAAGATCCGACAAAGGTCGGCGTGTGGGGGCTAGGGGAGATTCGTGAGATGCTCCGCGTGAACCTGGACGGATTTCCAGCTATGCAAGTCAACGGACTTAACGTACGCTAAGGGCTATTTTTAACGTATGCTAAGGTCATAGTTATTACGTACGTAAAACCTTTAAGCTAACGTATCTAAGCCAATGCCAGAAACAGGTCAGTGGACTCTGGCCAGACGTTAACGTACGCTAATATTCTAGCATAGTGTACGCTAACCCTATTACGTACGTAAAGGATGTTGGGTAACGTACGTAATGTTTTAGATTTCTATTTATAGACTTCGACTCCATTTCATTTCTCATCCTTCCTTTGGCCAATTTTCGGGTTCTGGAGATTATCCCTCACCTTATATCACTCATATCATCATCTTAGCTCGAGTTGAAGATCATAGACCATTGGGGATTGGTGTTCAAGCTCTCGGTGTTGAGTTTATTTAAGTTTCTCCTCGTTCTTCACTATTTTGAGGTAGGTGATTCTTCACCAACTTGATTACGTATGCTTAGGGATGTTTTGAACATATTTTTGAGATTATCAAGTCAGTTATATTCGTGAGTAGTCGAACATCATGATTTTAGAAGAGTAAGTTCAGTTATGCTTCGGTTCTCCTTTGTTGTTAAACATGTTGATCGAACATATTTGTGATTAGACTCTTCATATAGCATTCTGAGATTTTGAATCCTATTACAACTAGTCTTAGAAATCCTTAGAAATTATTGATCGAGCATTTCGTTGGAGAAGTTAATGGATTAATCTTAGAGTTAATTCATAGAAGAAGATGATAATCAAGAGGAACCTAGTGATTTAGTTCTTATGATGATTCGTAGAAGTGTTTCGATATCTTGTTATGGAAGAATATGACTAGGATCCTTCTAAGATGAATTTCATGTCATAATTGAAGTATCCGACCAAAAGATGCGTTTAAACTTGAATAGTATTCGATGAGATTGTCGTTCGGACGAGTAGCGTAGTTTTGATTCAACCGAACGAATTGGGGCAGGTTTAGTTCACTCGCCATGATAGGGTATAACATGTCTTTTAATGATCCGTTTGATGGTTAAAATGATTATCCGGAACCGTTAGTTATACCGGTGTTATTGTTCGTTGAAGGTTCGGATTTTGGGGAGTTGATCGAGTGAGAATTCTCCAAGCGGATTGAAGCCTATTCGTAGTAGCAATTCTTATTGCCATTTTGAGGCAAGTATCGTATTTTGAAATTGTTATTGTTGATTATTTTGATCATGTGTACTGTTGGTTCATATTGCTGAACAAGAGATTATTTTCGTCGAATTGTCATGATATTCGTTATCGATTACTTGTATGTTCATGTTGATGGACATAGCGATTTTGCATATATGTATGCATAAGTTGTGGTTGTGTATGTTGTGCGATCTATGCTGAGGGCGCTGGATCGGATGTCCACCTTGTGTTGGTCCAACGGGATCATCTTGGGATCTATGCTGAGGGTGCTGTATCATTGGATGGGTTTTCCACATCGTGTTGGTCCGAAGGGATCATCTTGCGATCTATGCTGAGAGCGCTGGATCGTTAGAACACCCATGTTATGTTGATGGAATCATGTGGATTCGCATTGTTGGATTCCGATAGCGGAAGTCTGTATTGCGTATTTTATTATGCATTGTTGTTGCATATTCGATTTGTGTATTACGATACTTGTACTAGCATCGTTTTGTTAACCCCTTCGGGGGTGGACATTTGCTTTGATGTTTAGGTAGCCGAGGAGCGGGGAAACAGTCATAGTACCGACATGATGACGAAGGGGATTAGTGATGTTAATTGTTGTTGCCTTGTCTTTCTGGTTTATTTTCAGTACTCGAGTACGCGTGTCTTGTTGATGTTTTAAGACAGTTGTATTAATGGACTCATTTGAACTGGTTTTGTATTTTGAACTTTAATGGTATCGTTGTATTATTTCTACATTTTTCAAATTAGCCTTGTAAATTCTTATATAAAGGGTTTACGGCGCTGTAATTATTCCGAATGTCTCGGGGTGTTACAGAATATGGTATCGGAGCTAAGATTCATGGATATCTTGGCAGTTGGGTTTAGCTGGTTCTGTTTACGTTATTTGATTTATGGGTCGTTGTAATATCACTGCTCAGCCAGTGTCGTCATGTGGACCGTGGTTGTAAGTCTCCTAATCTCTTATACTACCGTTTTATTTAATTTCTATTTTGTGAAAATTTACGGACTTTCTTTTAGAAAATTTTGCCCTGGATATTGAGTATTCGTGTTTACAGTATGTTGATGGGAGGTCTTAGACGCGGACGCGGTCGTGGACGCGGACATGGTAATGCGAGACAGGAGGATTCAGCGACTACCCCAGAATTATCGGCTAGTCTAACCGACTCCCATTCTGGAGGACAACAGGGATCAGCAAATGGTAACACAAATCCTAACATGCCGGGGGTGCTTCAGCAGGTGGTCGCCGTATGACCTGGGCCAGTGGTTGACCGCATGCAGACCGTGATGGGCCAGCAGCGCAACAAGGATAATCGGGGAGACAAGTGGCTTACGGAGGTGGTCAAATTGCACCCACCAAAATTTGACGGTTCAGCTGAGATGCCTACTTTGGATCACTGGCTAAAGGAGTTGGAAAAGATATTTGCGGGGATCAACTATCCCGATGATCGAAAGGTTCCTATTGCCCAGTATTTTCTGACTGGGGAGGCTTTTGACTGGTAGGAAGCTGTTCGACCTGAGGATCATAATGCTGACTGGACGGAATTCAGGTTAATGATGGAAGCACAATATTGTCCTCGTCCCATCAGAGAGGCTAGAGTCCGAGAGTTTTTCTCCCCACAGAGTTCGGAGGCCTCTGTGATAGACACAATCAAGACTTTTAATCACTAGCTGACTTGTGTCCGACACTTGGTCAGGACCGAGGCGGAGAAGATTTTCCATTTCGACATGCGGATGAAACCCAAGATTCAGCAATATATGTCTGGAATTGAATGCACTACCTTGCGACAGTATCAGGACAAAGCACTGGCCTACGACATGAAAGAGGCAGCGGTAGAGAAATCGGCGGAAGAAAAGAAGCAGAAAGTGTCTGGCAACTTCACAGAGAACAAGAGTGGTGGGCCTCGCAAGGGCCAGTCTTCATTTCATTCATCTAGGAAACCTCCGTATCCTTCCCGGGGTGGAAAGAATTTCCGGACAACATCAACAGTTTCGGACGCATCGAAGAAGTGTTATAACTATGGTCGAGCATGGCATGTTCGGCGTGATTGTTCCGCTCCTTATTTGACTTGTTTTGAATGTGGGCAAGAAGGGCACCGTGTGAATTTTTGCGGAAATGTGACTAGATCATTTGGTACTCGCACTCCAGCACCAGTTCCGAAAGAGACAAGTGTGAACCAGACACAGCAAAGTGGTTTTCAGCAGCAGAATGTTGGGAAAAGAGAGGCATCCAGTGCTGGGTCCGTTCCTCCGTGCCTGTACGAGATGAGGAAGTTAGATGATCAGAACTGGTGTTGCATCAGGTAAGATTCAGATCCTTTTGCAACTAGTTAGTGTCTTATTCGATTCAGGAGCTACGCATTCTTTCATATCATTGAACTGTGTTAATCGTTTGAAAATATCGTGTTTATATGACTGTGAGCCTTATGTTGTGGGATTACCGAGCGGAGAGAGAATTGTGGGAACCCTAGAAACTAGAGATTTTCCAGTGTCTATAGGAGGGAGAGATTGGCCCTCAAATCTTATTGTGGTCGACATCCATGGTGACGATCTAATTCCCGGAGACGATTGGCTCAATCGTTACGGGGCTATTTTGAATTACCGAAAGAGAGTTATTTCTATTATTGCTGATGACAGATCCGAACATTTCTTCAAAGGATGGATACCGGGAAGTTCAGGAAAATTGATCAAAGCCATGAAAGCAGTGAAATTACTGAAACAGGGTTGTCATGGATTGTGGTGTTATGCCATGAAGAAAGAAGACGGAGTAGAAATCTCATCTATTATAGTTGTGAACGAATTCTCAGACATATTCCATGACGAACTACCTGGGTTACCTCCGCGGAGAGAAGTAGAGTTCAATATCGAATTAGAGCATGGAGCTGCACCTATTTACAGAGCACCATACCATATGGCACCAATCGAGATGTACAAACTAAAGAAGCATCTCGAGGAATTATTGCATAAGGGTTACATTCAACCCAGCGTTTCTCCTTGGGGAGCGCCCGTTCTCTTTGTCCGGAAGAAAGATGGATCCCTCCGATTGTGTATTGATTATAGGGAGCTAAACAAGGTGACGATCAAGAACAAGTACCCATTACCACGGATCGACGACTTATTTGATCAACGACAGGGGGCAAGGGTATTCTCGAAGATCGACTTGAGATCAGGATACCATCAGTTGAGAATTAAGGAATCGGATATACCAAAATCTGCTTTCAGATCCCGGTACGGACACTATAAATTTGTGGTGATGCCATTCGGGCTTACTATGAATTTGTGTTTATGCAATTGATGAATTGGGTATCCCTAGAGTGCTTGTATAAATTCGTGGTCATTTTTATTGATGACATCTTAATCTATTCGAAAGACCCAGTGGAGCATGCAGAGCATTTGCGTATCGTTTTGAGTACTTTGAGAAATGAACAGCTTTATGCGAAATTTTCTAAATACGAGTTCTGGATTAAGGAAGTAACCTTCCTTGGGCATGTGATATCAGCTGACAGAGTTTAGGTGGACCTGAAGAAAGTCGAAGCAATCTTGGAATGGGAATCTCCTAATAACGTGAAAGAAGTCCGAAGTTTCTTAGGACTTGCTAGATATTATCGCCGTTTTGTAGAAGGATTTTCCAAAATTTCTCATCCACTTACTCAGCTATTGCAGAAGACTCAGAAATTCATGTGGAATGAGAAATGCCAGGCTAGTTTTGATGAACTTAATAGAAGACTGACAACGGCGCCTATACTAGCGTTACCGGATGGAACCGATGGATTCATGGTATACAGTGATGCTTCAAACCAGGGTCTGGGATATGTGTTGATGCAAAAGGATAGGGTGATTGCCTATGCCTCTCGATAGTTTAAACCATACGAAGTAAATTACCCGACTCATGATTTGGAGTTAGCAGCTGTAGTCTTTGCCTTGAATATTTGGCGACATTTATTTGTACGACACTCATTGTCACATCTTCACAGATCATAAGAGCCTCAAGTATATTTTCAGTCAGAAGGAATTAAACATGAGGCAGAGAAGGTGGCTGGAATTGATCAAGGATTACGATATGGAAATCCTCTATCATCCAGGCAAAGCGAACATGGTAGCTGATGCACTGAGCCGCAAACCTATCTCTCTTCGAGTGTTGGAAGCGCTTACGTCTCAAACCAGCATTCAACGAGAATTGATTCGTGAAGGAATCGAAGTATGGTTGCATAGAGTCCAAGGGCAACTGTGTGTGATGGAACTAACTTCGTCGTTGGTCGAAGAAATCAAATCTAAGCAGTTGGATGATTCTCTGATTCTTCGATTATGTGACCAAGTAAATAAAGGAAAGGCCCCAGGATTCGTGATACAAGATGATGGAGTTCTGAGATTTCAGAGTCGATTTTACATCCCTGATGATGATGTTTTGAGACAGACAATCTTGAAGGAAGCTCACAACGCGTCCTATTCTATTCACCCGGGCACCAGTAAGATGTATAAGGACCTAAAACAAAATTGTTGGTGGGGAAATACGAAGAAGGACGTAGCAGAATATGTTTCGAAATGTTTAACCTGTCAGCAGGTTAAGATTGAACATCAGCGGCCTACCAGGATGTTAAAGACACTTCCGATCCCTGAGTGGAAGTGGAAGGATATATCGATGGACTTCATCACCAATATGCCAAGGACCAAGACGGGAATGAACATGAATTGGGTTATAGTTGATCGACTAACCAAGTCGGCTCATTTCCTGGGTGTTAAAGACACTTGGGGACCCGAGAAATTAGCACGAGAGTTTATTGCGGAATAGTCCGATTACATGGTACACCGAAGACCATTATTTCGGATCGAGATGGTCGCTTCGTGTCGTATTTTTGGAAGGCAGTTCATAAGGCCTTGGGAACCGATCTGAACTTTAGCACGACCTATCATCC
This sequence comes from Orobanche coerulescens, assembly GCA_033398695.1. Classification (NCBI taxonomy): domain Eukaryota; kingdom Viridiplantae; phylum Streptophyta; class Magnoliopsida; order Lamiales; family Orobanchaceae; genus Orobanche; species Orobanche coerulescens. The sequence goes on along the minus strand of CM065803.1, from coordinate 187,130,427 downwards.
CCAGATGGACGGTCAGTCCGAAAGGACTATACAAATAGTAGAAGATATGCTAAGAGCTTGTGCCTTAGATTAGTCAACCGATTGGGAAGTTCATTTGCCATTGATTGAATTCACCTATAACAATAGTTGGCATGATTCCATTAAGATGGCACCGTTTGAAGCATTTTACGGAAGGAGATGCAGATCACCTCTGTGTTGGGATGACTCTTCTGACTTGATCGGGACGGAACCAGAGTTAATAGTTCAGACTCAAGAGAAGGTAGCTCTGATTTGTGAAAGGCTGTTAACTGCCCAGAGTTGACAGAAGTCTTATGCAGATGTGCGCCGTCGCCCGTTGGAGTTTGAGATTGGGGACCATGTACTATTGAAGGTTTCTCCTACTCAGGGAATTTTCCATTTTGGGAGGAAAAGAAAGCCGAGTCTGAGATATATCAGACCATTTGAGATACTCGAGAGAGTTGGGGAGTTGGCGTACAGGCTGGCCTTACCGCCATCACTGAGTCACGTTCATAATGTATTCCACGTATCCCAATTGCGGAAGTATGTACCGGATCCCAGTTATATAATCGATTTTGGAGAGATTGAAGTGGCTAATGATGGCTCGTTCGAAGAAAAGCCAATCAAGATACTTGAGAGTCGAGTCAATAAATTGAGGAATAAAACGATCTCATTGGTTAAAGTTCAGTGGTCTCGACATGGAGTCGAAGAAGCAACTTGGGAGACGGAAGATAGTATGAGGTCGAGATACCCGGAATTATTTTCGTTTTAAGTTTCGGGCCAAAACTTCTTTTTAGAGGGGTAGTATGTAATGTCCGGATACTTAATGTGTATTTATCCTGTATTCGATCTTGTAAGATTTGACTTTGTGACGTATTAATCGATGATCAGTTTCTTGTATTCGTATCCCTACGTTTTCGTATTCTTTGCCATGCATGCATGCATAACTCTGCACGTCCTTATGCTCGCTAAAACATAATCTTAACGCACGCTACGTGTTCGAAGTAACGTACGTTATAGTTGGTGTATTACATAGGTAAGGGTCAGTCAACTCGAGATCCGACAAGGGTCGGCGTGTGGGAGCCATGGGAGATTCGTGAGATGCTCCGCGTGAACCTGGATAGATTTCCAGCTATGCAAGTCAACGGACTTCACGTACGCTAAGAGATATTTTTAACGTACTCTAAGGTCATAGTTATTACGTACGTAAAACCTTTAAGCTAACGTACGTAAGCAAATGCCAGAAACAAGTTAGTGGACTCTGGCCAGACGTTAACGTACACTAATATTCGAGCATAGTGTATGCTAACCCTATTACGTACGTAAGTGATGTTGGGTAACGTACGTAATGTTTTAGATTTCTATTTATAGACTTCGACCCCATTTCATTTCTCATCCTTCCTTTGGCCGATTTTCGGGTTCTGGAGATTATCCCTCACCATATATCACTCATATCATCATCCTAGCTCGAGTTGAAGATCATAGACCATTGGGGATTGGTGTTCAAGCTCTCGGTGTTGAGTTTCTTCAAGTTTCTCCTTGTTCTTCACTATTTTGAGGTAGGTGATTCTTCACCAACTTGATTACGTATGCTTAGGGATGTTTTGAACATGTTTTTTGAGATTATCAAGTCAGTTATATTCGTGAGTAGTCGAACATCATGATTTTAGAAGAGTAAGTTCAGTTATGCTTCAGTTCTCCTTTGTTGTTAAACATGTTGATCGAACCTATTTGTGATTAGACTCTTCATATAGCATTATGAGATTTTGAATCCTATCACAACTAGTCTTCAAAGATTATTTAAATACTTAGAAATTATTGATCGAGCATTTCATTGGAGAAGTTAATGGATTAATCTTAGAGTTAGTTCCTAGAAGGAGATGATAATCAAGAGGAACCTAGTGATTTAGTTCTTATGATGATTCGTAGAAGTGTTTCGATATCTTGTTATGGAGGAATATGACTAGAATCCTTCTAAGATGAATTTCATGTCATAATTGAAGTATCCGACCGAAAGATGCATTTAAACTTGAATAGTATTCGATGAGATTGTCGTTCGGACGAGTAGCGTAGTTTTGATTCAACCGAATGAATTGGGGCAGGTTTAGTTCACTGGCCATGATAGGGAATAACATGTCTTTTTATGATCCGTTGGATGGTTAAAACGATTATCTGGAACCGTTAGTTATACCGGTGTTATTATTCGATGAAGGTTCGGATTTTGGGGAGTTGATCGAGTGAGAATTCTCCAAGCGGATTCAAGCCTATTCGTAGTAGCAATTCTTATCGCCATTTTGAGGCAAGTATCGTATTTTGAAATTGTTATTGTTGATTATTTTGATCATGCGTACTGTTGGTTCATATTGTTGAACAAGAGATTATTTTCGTTGAATTTTCATGATATTCGTTATCGATTACTTGTATGTTCATGTTGATAGACATAGAGATTTTGCATATATATATATGCATAAGTTGTGGTTGTGTATGTTGTGCGATCTATGCTGTGGGCGCTGGATCGGATGTCCACCTCGTGTTGGTCCGACGGGATCATCTTGGGATCTATGCTGAGGGAGCTGCATCATTTGACGTGTTTTCCACCTCGTGTTGGTCCGACGGGATCATCTTGGGATATATGATGAGGGCGCTGGATCGTTGGAACACCCATGTTATGTTGATGGTATCATGTGGATTCGCATTGTTGGATTCCGGTAGTGGAAGTCCGTATTGTGTATTTTATTATGCATTATTGTTGCATATTCGATTTGTGTATTATGATACTTGTACTAGCATCGTTTTGGAAGTGTAAGAAACCATAAGAGGGAACTGTCTCCTTTGGAAGCGAAAAGGCAATCTTGCCTCAGAAGGAGTAAGAGTCAATCTTGGAATGTAAACCATATCCCCTGCATTACTTCCCTCCAAAACTCTTGCTTGAAGAACATAAGATCCCAACTTTGTAATAACTAATCTTGTTCCATTACACAGACCAGATGTATGATCAATATTCCGCAACACATTACAGGAACTCCAACCTACAGAAAAAATAACGATTAGTTGTCAATGCTATAAAATAAAATATTTTTTTTAGAAAATAAAATTAATTTTCTGAAATTAAAAGCATATAATTCGTAATATAGACCTTTAATTTCAATTGATGATTGGGCACCCCAGAACACTTTATGCTATTTAAATATTCCACAGAGTACATTTGCTCGAATGCACTTATCCCTCTATCCGTAGTAGCAATTGAATCTGCACTTAAATAAATTATTTTCATCTGAATTTTGTGCGGACACTATATACTCATTAATACGATCAACTTCATCTAAAGTAGGGGCTAAAATTGCTCTTCCTTACAAATATGATAAATCTCCATTGTGATCCCAAAATAAAGGATAAGTTGCATCGACAATTGAACGAATATAGTCATTAGATTCAGTTATTAAAAGATCATTAGGAATCTCAACTTCAACCTCTCCATCATTGTCTCCCCCTAATGTTCCATCACCTATTGATGTCATCCAATGCAAGAATCTTATTAAACTATGTGCATCATCTGCATTATGCAAACTCTGAAGCCTCATGTTCCTTGTTAAGCGCAGAACCTTGCAACTACGCCAAATAGCCGATGAATTAATTGTAGCATGTACAATATATTGTCTAGTACCCTTAGGAATTACGGGTAATATCTGACAAAAATATCCTCCAAATACAATTACTTTACCCCCAAATGGCTGATTATATGCTTCGGGTCGTTCATTGCACATGATATCGCGCACACTACGATCAAGATCCTCGAAGCAAAATCTGTTTAAAAAAAATTCAATCAAATGCAAGAAATATTTTCAATTGAAAAAACATATTTAACCAAATTTAACTATTAGTATATTATAATTTTATTTAAAATTAAAAAACAGACCTATTCATCATCGAAGCCTCATCCCATATGGTAAGATCTGTTTTTACAATGAGTTCAGCGAGAGCACTTGGTTGCTTTATATTGCAAGTGGAAATCTCATTCAAATTTAAAGGAATTGCAAATCTGGAATGAGCCGTCCGGCCGCCCAGTAATAGCAATGAAGCTATGCCACTAGATGCAACATTTAATACAATACCACCACTCGAACGACCAACGGCTGAAAGTGTCTTCCAAACAAAAGTTTTACCAGTCCCACCAGAACCATACAAAAAGAAGACTCCCCCACGTTGGCTATCGACGGCTGTCATAATTGTATTGTACACAATACGCTGCTCACTATTCAACATGCTTACAATCTTACGATATTCTGCTGTAAGCGCATCTCTATCATAAGCAAGCTCAGCAGCTATTAATGGATTAGTGAAAGAAACAACATCAATATTATCCGGATATGGCAAAAGTCGGATATTCTTCAAGAGATCTACCTCTTTGCTGTATGATATTCTCAATCTCGCGCAAACACAAAGTCTTAATTTGATCCTCAATAAGTATCAAATCTGTACGGAAAAAAATCAAAAAAAAGAAGAGAAATTTAGGGAGTGATGGAAAAAAATATCTAAATAGGTACCTTCGCGCCTCAATCTCATTCTATACTTGAATTGAATATCAGTAGATAAATAACTCCAGCACTTATCCCAAACAAAGTCCGGACGTGACATAGAATCGGAAGTGAGCAAAGTGACAAACAATGATCTCAACATATTTTCTGATCCCCAAGAACTTGCTTCAATTATAGCATCAACATACTCCTTGTCATCATCCAATAATCCTCGAGCATAACATGCATCTCTAAATGTCTGATATAAAACACCGTTAAATGTCTTTATATCATCATAGCATTCACATCCACGCACTACGTTCAGCAAGATTCTTAAGAAATATAGCTCCCCAAATCCTGGATAAACATAATATAACCTTCAAAATGCATTACCCTTTTTCCTTGGTCGCCATTGTCGTAATTTAGCATCCCAAACAAACCACTTTGGAAACTCTGCATATGTCAATTCTTTTGCTTGAGGATAAATCTTGTTTGCCTACATCCATGCTGTAAACATTGTGCATTTGGAAGAATGTCGATCCAATACATACTGAAAAGTAGTTCCCTCATGAAAGATCACATTTTGCTATCCCTCAAGATGAAACCCAAGCCTGACTACCATAGGTTCCCTAAAATAAATCTTATATCCAAACAACCTCCAAGCAGCCTCCGAAGCAGAAATGTATCTACAGTCGTAGTACATCTTAATCTCATCAACTAATTCAGATGAAGTATCCCCATCAGCATCACGATTGAATGAAGCTGTTACTCTATCATTGCCCTTGTGCACATACTTAAATAAATACTTTATAGAACGGGATTGATTGCACCATTCAACATTTATATGTGCATGGTACTTCATCCTTAAATAACGATTATGAGGAAAGACGGACCTGCATTCATAAAAATAATAATCGTTATATCAGGAATTCCAAACAGAATATCAATATATTAAGAAAATAAAAAATATTATAACATGAAAAGTAGTATACCTGTTGTCGAGATCAATACCATTTTTAACAATTCGCCTTCCATCATCCCTACGACGGTATACTATATATCCCTCCACATCCACCGTAGTTTTATCGGTGAATTTTTTAGGGAAATGTTTAGTGCAGCTCCCATTAGACATGCACGATGAATTATTATTTGCTAATCCACATGGACCATGCATAATGTATTCCGACACGGCATCGTAGTATAGAGGGTCAAGATCTTTATCTGGTATCTCAGCAGAAATTATATTGTCGACAACATCCTCATTACACGTACCATCAAAATTACTCAAGAATAAAAAAATATGAGCATGAGGCAGTCCGCGCTTTTGAAACTCAATTGTATATTGTTGCGATATTTCTTACACGCAAGTGCACGTTATCGTTTACAAGTAATAAAGTGATAAGTAGAGTATCGTTCCTAATAGGACTGAATCTCTAACTACCGATTTTTATGTATTCCAGTTTTATTTGAACAATCGAATTTGGGTTTTGCAATTAATAACTAAAAGAATTACTAAAAGACTAAACAGTAGAAAATGATAGCGTGAATAAAGGGAAATCAAATGATGAATAAGTCTAGGATTCTGAATCCACCTCGGTTTATCCGAATTTACTCTCGATTATCCGTAATAAATAATTTTCCCAATTTATTGAAGGCGAAGATTGCTAATATATTCTACCGCCTCTCCCGAGGTCAATAGATTTGTCTAAAGGCGAATAATGCACTCTATCCCTAGGTGAATTAATTCGTCAATAGGCGAAAAGCATAAAATCTCCAAAAGGCCACGTAGTTCCTATGAGTATATTCCTATCTCACAGAATAAAACGGTCCTCACCAATAGTTCCTCACCAATTCTCCTCTCCCGATTCGAATTGAATGATTAAATCAATACAATTATTGGCCAGATAATTGAAAGCATTAAACACAATTGGGAAAACTCAACAAAAAGTTAATTAATTTGATAATCTCAAGCAATTCGTCAAAACGTAAGTTTCATCAAAATCCTAGATTAGGGTTTTAGCCCGACATACTAATAATTGAAAATACAGAATAAATGAATGAAAGCATTAAAATCAAATGCAGATGAAGCTCGGATTCCTCCGTTCTTCGGCTTCCGCCCTCTGCTCTTGAAGTCTTCTGCCGTCTCCAAGCTTAAGATCCAAAAGATAAAAAATCCAAGATGATTAATTAGGGTCTTAAACCCTTATTTATAGCTCAGCACATCCTCCAAATCGCGTCCGTATGAGTAGGTCGAAAACTGGCTTCGAAACGGCCCAAATCCGCGCGGACATACAAAAACCGCCTAGTGTGCCGCGGCTCACTAAGTCTGTGCCGCGGCACACTGCCTTTAGCTGGATGCCTGGGCGTCATTTAATTCTTCTGTGCCGCGGCTCACCTGGGCTGTGCCGCGGCACAGTCTGATTCACTTTGTGCCCGTAGGTGTCTTCTGTGCCGCGGCCACCTTCCTTGTGCCGCGGCTCATAGCCAAGATTTGCCGTTTTCGCCCGTTTCGCCTCGTTTTAGCTTCCGGACTTCAATTTCCTGACAAACATACAAAATTAAGGCATTAAAGGCTCATTTAAACAATTTCACTCTCCAAAATAATACAAAATAATGACAAATAAGCGTATAAAAATACGCCTAACAAATACCCCCAAACTTAAACCTTTGCTTGTCCTCAAGAAAAAAGAATTAATTTCAATAAAAGAATGTCGTGAATCATCGTGCGACTCGTAGTGTTCAACCTAATCAATACTATCCTGTAATTCTCTATGAATAATACGAGTGTCATAATAGCGAGCTACACTCAGAACACTGATCCCACAAAGTAATCAAGTTCAGTCCTAATTACTCGTTCATGAAGAAAGTCTAGCTCAAAGATTAACAAAACGTGAGTCAAATCGACCGTCAATATGAAAGGCTAAAATAAACAAGCTAGTTCGTCCCGTTCCACAGTGTAATGGCAAAATTTTCACGAGTTTCATAAAAATAATCCTCGGACAGTATTCCCTTATATATATGCTCAAGAATTTGATTCGAGTTGACCACTAGGTTCGGATCTCGGGATGCTTCATCGGGATAATCCTAGGGTGGAACTTCCATTCTCATGTATTGGGAAACCGTTTGACGTAAAAGACACTCATGGGGCACATGGATGCTTCTAGTGACTAAGTTCCCTTCTACAGTGGAGAAATAACTCGAATATATAATTTCCGCATGTCCGAATCAAGGTCGCTGTTTTACGCGAGGGTAAACAACGGGTCACGCGAACACCCCCGGTTACTAGGCTCCCTATCATCGGCATGTGAAATATCTACATCACTAGTCTAATCAGGGTCGTCGTTTTACGCGAGAGTAAACAACGGGTCACGTGAATACCCCCGGTTACTAGACTTCCCTTCATAGAACAAAAATTATTTCGACTTTTGGGAAAAACTGATCGATTCTAAACTCAATCTAGGTGCCAACACTACTAATGTAACTGTACGACTAACCAACCGAAAAATGTAACCAAACGTATCGACGGTGATTTTAAAACAGGTATGCATCCTCTCTTATCCGCCAAGACCTCTACAATCACGAAAAAATTTCGGACCTTATTGACTACTAAGCAGAACAGAAATCACTGACTATAACTCGACTAAAACTCAACCGTTTCTTCAGAGAGAAAAACAGTGTCGTAACATCAGTATCACACAAATAGAAGCACGAAAAATTCACGAATAGAGAAAAATTAAGACAAGCAAGGCTATCGCAAAAAAAAATAACGCAAAGTAATGAAAAGTGCAACGAAATAAAGTACAGCATTGAATGTAGCAACTGAAAGTAAACCCCCCCCAAACTTAGGACGTACATTGACCTCAATGGACAAAATATGATATGCAATAAAAGTAAAAGGTCAAGTACTCCCCTCCAGTCCTCTCACGAGCTGGTGCCGGCATCAACCGGTGAGCTTGCACGCTTCTTGACTACATCATGCGGAGTGTGAATAAATGAGCTTGCATCATCAAAAAGGAAGTTAAGTACGAGCTCTCAAGTTTAACATGATGTAAGGGTTGGGGATAATGTAATTCGATAACATGATTCATTTCATATAATTTGAAAATGCCTGGCTTACCAATTTTTCATTGCTGCAATTTATCAAACACTTTGTGTGCACCAGTTAAAATGAAGAACAAAAATATTGATGGTTAAATCCAAATCCCAAAAATAATAACACAGATAATAATCCTAAATAACGACAACAATCATCACCAATTCGTTCATAAATATCAATTTCATAACAATATCAAATTCCCCATATTCCAACTCCATTTTAGAAACAACATTGAAGAACAACAAGCAATATATAACTTCAATTCTTTTCAAATCAAGTATCACTTATGATTAAGAAATCAAGACTTACCTGAAGAATTTGAGAAGGAGACAAAGATAAGGTTATCGAATTACCTTATTGTGCCATCAAAAATCCGAGGGAAGAGCCCCTTGTGCTGGCCGATCAACTGAAAGAAGCATACCTGGCCATTCTTATAATGCGACGGGGGCCGCGGCACAACATAAGTGAGCCGCGGCCCAGAGTACAGTCGGTCTGGGGTGCATTTGTAATACTGCCGGGTGCCGCGTCTCAGTTTGGGCGTGCCGCGGCTCAATGTGTTAGTGTGCCGCGGCTCATTTGCCGCATGCCGCGGCACAAAGTACAGTCTCCTGGGCGCTTCTTGGACATTTGGTGTGCCGCGGCTCAGGGTTAGTGTGCCGCGGCTCAGTGACCTGGTGTGCCGTGGCTCAGTAGGATCGTGCCGCGGCACAGGGTACAATTTGATCGGCCATGTTTCATCAGCTGGTGCGTGCCGCGGCTCACTTGTATTGTGCCGCGGCCCATCTTTGAATTCCTCCCCTTGGCAGATTCCTGCACAGAATTTTTACACGAAAACATCAAGACGAGAGGGAAAGACGGATCAAAGAAGAATGACAACAAAGAAAGACTCTAAAAATGCAAGAAAACAATAAAGAATCTACAACTTATACTCGGGTTGCCTCCCGAGGAGCGCTAAGTTTATAGTCTTCAGCCGGACTTTTCTCGCATTCATCCGGCGGTGGATAAGGCGACGCTCGTTTTCTGCGTGTCTATTGGATTTCCCAAGTATGCCTTCAACCGTTGTCCATTAACTTTGAATTTTCGGGCATCTTTTTGTACTTCCACTGCACCATGTGGAAACACTTGAACTACGGTGAATGGTCCCGACCATCGTGAATGAAATTTCCCGGGAAATAACTTTAAGCGAGAGTTAAATAGTAACACCTCTTGTCCCGGGACAAATGCTCTCTGCGTGATGTGCTTATCATGCCAAAGTTTTGCATTTTCGTATGAGTCGTGGAAAATTTCTTCCAACTCGTTCAGCTGCAAACAACGCTTTTCACCAGTGGATTTCAGATCAAAGTTTAGTTTCTTTATCGCCCAGTAAGCACGATGTTCCATCTCTACGGGTAAATGGCAACTTTTCCCATAGACCAATCTGTAAGGCGACATTCCGATAGGTGTTTTATACGCAGTCCGGTACGCCCAAAGTGCATCATCGAGTTTAAATGACCAATCTTTTCGAGACGAGCTGACCGTCTTTTCTAGAATCCACTTCAGCTCTCGATTTGATATCTCTACTTGACCGCTCGTCTGAGGATGGTATGCTGTAGCAACACGATGAGTGACTCCGTATTTTCTCAAAACCGCATCAAGAAATTTGTTGTCGAAGTGTGACCCACCATCACTGATAATAGCACGTGGCGTCCCAAAGCGTGTGAAGATATATTGTTTAATAAACTTGATTACGACATTGGACCCATTCGTAGGTAGTGCTACCGCTTCAACCCATTTTGAGACATAATCTACGGCCACCAAAATATAGAGATTCTTATTTGATGGAGGAAATGGACCCATGAAGTCGATCCCCCATACATCAAACAATTCAACTTCAAGTATGGTGTTCAGCGGCATTTCGTGTCGTCTTGAGATGTTTCCCGTCCGTTGACACCGATCACACGCGGACACAAAGGAGTGAGCATCTTTGAATAAGGACGGCCAATAGAATCCCGATTGTAAGACCTTTGCCGCTGTTCTATTTCCACTAAAATGTCCACCGTAGGGTAATGCATGGCAATGGTTCAGCATACTGTGGATTTCCTCATCTGGAACACATCTACGAATGATTTGATCGGGGCATCTCTTGAAAAGAAAAGGATCGTCCCACAAATAATACTTGGCGTCCGAGATTAGCTTCTTCTTTTGATGGCGTGAGAGGTCGTTCGGAATTGTTTTACTTGCCAAGTAGTTCACTAGATCAGCATACCAAGGCGCTTGTTTTGAATCCAACTTGTAGAGCTGCTCGTTGGGGAAGGTTTCTATGATTTGTGGCTGACTCTCTTCCTTCTCCAGGGGACTCTCTAATCGTGAAAGGTGATCGGCTATAATGTTTTCAGTCCCTTTCTTGTCCCTAATCTCCAAGTTGAATTCTTGAAGGAGTAGCACCCACCGAATCAACCTTGGTTTGGTATCCTTTTTCTCCAAAAGGTATTTTATTGCTGAATGGTCGGTCCACACTATCACTTTCGTTCCCAGTAGATAAGCCCGAAATTTATCAAATGCAAAGATCACCGCCAACAATCCCTTCTCCATTGTGGCATAATTTCTTTGGGCGTCATCGAGTGTTCGGCTCGCATAGTATATGACATGGAACACCTTCCCTCGTCTCTGCCCCAAAACAGCCCCAATGGCAAAGTCGCTAGCATCACACATTAACTCGAATGGAAGGTCCCAATCCGGAGCGACTATCAACGGTGCCGTGCTTAGAGCTTTCTTCAACAATTCGAAACTTTCTTTACAAGACTCGTCAAAAGTAAATGGGACATCCTTCATGAGTAGATTGCACAGCGGCTTTGTGATCTTCGAAAAATCCTTAATAAATCGGCGATAGAAACCGGCATGTCCCAAAAAACTTCTAATCCCCTTGACCTAAGTGGGCGGAGGCATCTTCTCAATTGTTTCAATTTTCGCTCGGTCGACTTCAATTCCATGTGAGGATATTCGATGGCCAAGCACAATGCCCTCCTGCACCATAAAATGACACTTCTCCCAATTCAAGACTAAATTTGTCTCTTCGCATCTTCTCAAGACCTTCTGCAAATTTTCCAAACAAATGTCAAACGAATCTCCAAAAATAGAAAAATCATCCATAAAAATCTCAATACACTGCTCTACCATGTCAGAAAAAATAGCCATCATACACCGTTGAAAAGTAGCCGGCGCATTACACAATCCAAAAGGCATGCGCCTATAAGCGAAAATGCCGTAAGGACATGTAACGCTGCTTTCTCTTGGTCCTCAGGGGCTATGTAAATCTGATTATACCCCGAGTAACCATCGAGAAAGCAATAGAAATCGTGTCCGGCTAATCTATCTAACATCTGATCAATAAAAGGCAAGGGGAAATGATCTTTTCTAGTGGCCTTATTTAATTTCCTATAATCTATGCACATACGCCACCCCGTGACAATCCTAGTGGGAATTAATTCATTATTATCGTTTTGAACAACTGTTATCCCACCCTTTTTCGACACAACTTGAACCGGACTTACCCACTTACTATCAGAAATTGGAAAGATCATACCTGCGTCGAGGAGTTTTAAAACCTCGACTTTTACCACCTCCTTCATGTTAGGATTCAGCCGGCGTTGATTCTCCACGGATGGTTTGTAGTCTTCCTCCATCAAAATCTTGTGCATGCAAATTGACGGGCTGATCCCCTTAATATCCGCAATAGACCATCCAAGAGCAGATTTGTACTCCCTCAAAACTCTTAATAATTTCGCCTCTTGATCTCCCGCTAAAGTGGCCGAAAGAATAACTGGAAGGGAGTTGTCGGGCCCCAGGAATGCATATTTTAAATGAGGTGGCAGCTTCTTGAGTTCCAACTTTGGAGGTTTTTCGATCGATGGGGTTGGTCGAGTTAGTGAACTTCCAAGCTCCTCGAATGGTTTACAAATAAAAATTGGCGGGGAAGCATCCATGTGTCGTACGTAGGCTGCATGCTCTCCATTTAGTTCTAAACAAATTTCAATCAAAACGGATTCCAATGGAACGGGTGGATAATTTTCTCGAAAAGTTCTACTCACGCACGAGTCAATGACGTCAACTTGGAAACAATTTTCAGCGTCACTTGGATATTTTACGGATCGAAAGATATTGAATGTTACTTGCTCCTCTTGAACACGTAGAGTCAGCTTCCCCTTTTCCACATCGATCAAGGTTCGGCCGGTCGCCAAGAACGGTCTTCCCAAGATAATCGGGATATCTTGATCTTCCTCCATATCGAGCACAATAAAATCTGCTGGAAAGATAAATTTGTCAACCTTTACTAACACGTACTCTATTACTCCCCTTGGATATTTGATAGATTGATCCGCTAATTGCAAGGAGACCGTCGTCGGCTTGGCTTCCCCAATGTACAACTTTTTAAAAATAGAAAGGGGCATAAGGTTTATGCTGGCCCCGAGATCGCAAAGGGCTCTTTCAAAAGACGAATTTCTGATGATACAAGGGATGGTAAAACTTCCCGGATCTCTCAATTTAGGTGGGAGCTTCTTTTGTAAAATAGCGCTGCACTCCTCCGTTAAAGCGACCGTCTCATATTCCTCGAGCTTTCTTTTGTTTGACAAGACTTCTTTCATGAATTTTACATAACTCGGCATTTGTTCCAACACGTCGGCAAATGGAATGTTTATGTGCAATTTCTTGAAGACGTCGAGGAATTTTGAAAACTGCTTGTCCAGTTTTTGCTTTTGGAAACGCTGTGGGAATGGAATTTGAGGAGTGGGCTGAGCAGTTGATACTTCCTTTGGCTTGGGCGCCTCATCCTTTTCCTTCTCGTTCTGCTCAATCGGATGCTCTTTCAACTCCTTTCCACTTCATAATTCGATCGCTTGCACATTCTCCTTGGGTTTCACTTCGGCTGCGCTGGGCGATGCACCTTGAGACCGAGAAGACAATAAATTAGCAATCTGCCCCATTTGTGTTTCTAGATTTCGGATGGAGGTAGAATGATTTTGGAGGGTCATCTCGGTGCGGGTCATGAATTGGCTTGTGTTAGCCGCCAATTGAGCAAGAGCATCTTCCAATGATACCTTTGGTGATTGAGGGGGCTGCTGTGGGGGCTGCGCGAAGTGAGCTCGTGGAGGTTTCAAAGCTTGCCCATTTCTCCACGGAAAATTTTGTTGATTTCGCCACCCTTGATTATAAGTGCTGGGGTAAGAATTGTTCTGTCGATTTCCATTTCCCACAAATTGGGCTTGCTCCATCGGATGTTGTTCGAACGGATTTCCAACTTGACACTCTGCGCTCGGGTGGGATCTGTTACACCAATTGCATGTCACAATGGTAACGGGGGAAGGTGCGTGCGAAAATGCTTGGAGCTGTTGGGTCAAGGCGGCGACTTGAGCTGACAATGTGGAAATCGGATCATTACTTGAAACTTCCATAACTCGCTTCGGCGTCAATCTTTCCGATGGCCATTGATATGCATTTGCGGCCATAGCTTCCAACAACGAGTGTGCCTCGGCCATAGTCTTCCCCATCAAAGCCCCACCGGCGGCTGCATCCACGAGAGTGCGTGTAGAGGCACTCAATCCATTGTAGAATGTCTGAATTTGAAGCCAGTATGGAAGGCCGTGGTGTGGGCATCTTCGTAACAAATCTTTATACCGCTCCCATGCCTCGTGAAGCGATTCCATATCGTACTGACCGAAAGTGGTGATCTCGTTTCTTAATCTCGCCGTCTTAGAAGGTGGAAAGAATTTGGCAAGGAAGGCTTGCGCTAACTCTGCCCATGTTGTGATCGACCCCGGCGGTAAGGAATTTAACCAAAATTTCGCTTTATCCCTCGAAGAGAAAGGGAAAAGCCTCAATCGGATGGCATCGTCTATGACACCATTAGTCTTGAACGTGTCACATATCTCAAGGAAAGAAGAAATATGAGCATTTGGGTCGTCATTCGGCAATCCACAGAATTGGCTACTTTGCACCATCCCGAATGATCGCAGGCTTGATCTCAAAATTATTGGCTTGGATCGTGGGACGCCGAATTCCCGAAAAGTTTGCGTTGATCTGCGGCATGGCATAGTCTCGAAGAGCTAGTTCCGGTTGAACTTGACGCACATGGTTATCTCCTCCTTGGACTTCGATATTCTCGGCCATGTTGACCGTCGTCTGCAACTCTCTTTTCTCCTTCCTGTTCCTTCGAAGAGTGCGCTCGAGCTCGGTATCCAAAGGTAGTAGGCCTTCGTTACCGAGTGTTCTCATGCACTACACGAAAGGTCCTGAAAGGAAAAACAAATACACAAAATTAAATACAAAAATAATAAAATAAAAACGTTCAAATTAAGACTAGAAATACTTAAATCGATATTAGAAAATTTCAGTCCCCGGCAACAGCGCCAAAAACTTGTTGCGAAATTTCTTACACGCAAGTGCACGTTATCGTTTACAAGTAATAAAGTGATAAGTAGAGTATCGTTCCCACGAGGACTGAATCTCTAACTACCAATTTTTGTGTATTCCAGTTTTATTTGAACAATCGAATTTGGGTTTTGCAATTAATAACTAAAAGAATTACTAAAAGACTAAACAGTAGAAAATGATAGCGTGAATAAAGGGAAATCAAATGATGAATAAGTCTAGGATTCTGAATCCACCTCGGTTTATCTGAATTTACTCTCGATTATCCGTAATAAATAATTTTCCCAATTTATTGAAGGCGGAGATGCTAATGTATTCTACCGTCTCTCCCGAGGTCAATAGATTTGTCTAAAGGCGAATAATGCACTCTATCCCTAGGTGAATTAATTTGTCAATAGGCGAAAAGCATAAAATCTCCAAAAGGTCACGTAGTTCCTATGAGTATATTCCTATCTCACAGAATAAAACGGTCCTCACCAATAGTTCCTCACCAATTCTCCTCTCCCGATTCGAATTGAATGATTAAATCAATACAACTATTGGCCAGATAATTGAAAGCATTAAACACAATTGGGAAAACTCAGCAAAAAGGTAATTAATTTGATAATCTCAAGCAATTCGTCAAAACGTAAGTTTCATCAAAATCCTAGATTAGGGTTTTAGCCTGACATACTAATAATTGAAAATACAGAATAAATGAATGAAAGCATTAAAATCAAACACAGATGAAGCTCGGATTCCTCCGTTCTTCGGCTTCCGCCCTCTGCTCTTGAAGTCTTCTGCTTCCCTCCTCTTCTGCCGTCTCCAAGCTTAAGATCCAAAAGATAAAAAATCCAAGATGATTAATTAGGGTCTTAAACCCTTATTTATAGCTCAGCACATCCTCCAAATCGCGTCCGTATGAGTAGGTCGAAAACTGGCTTCGAAACGGCCCAAATCCGCGCGGACATACAAAAACCGCCTAGTGTTCCGCGGCTCACTAAGTCTGTGCCGCGGCACACTGCCTTTAGCTGGATGCCTGGGCGTCATTTAATTCTTCTGTGCCACGGCTCACCTGGGCTGTGCCGCGGCACAGAGTACAGTTCACTTTGTGCCCGGCTGGGTGTCTTCCTGTGCCACGGCCCTGCTTCCTTGTGCCGCGGCTCATAGCCAAGATTTGCCGTTTTCGCCCGTTTCGCCTCGTTTTAGCTTCCGGACTTCAATTTCCTGATAAACATACAAAATTAAGGCATTAAAGGCTCATTTAAACAATTTCACTCCCCAAAATAATACAATATAATGATAAATAAGCGTATAAAAATACGCCTAACATATATGCAGCTGCATTTGAAAAAAACTTTAGAATAGTTCAGCTGCATATACCTATTGCGTCATGATAATTTTGTATCATATACCGCGCCACCAACAAATGATGAAGGTAATATAATTCTCTTTCCGGTCGAATAAGAATTTGTATCTCCGCGATTTAAAGTATCATCCAATGCAGAATAAGAATCACATCAAAAGTCCGATTGATGATTTGTTACGTATGTAATACTGTAATATCCGCAAATTCGATTTCCGGTAATTTTCTTTTTTTTGTCAAGAGTCCGTTTTGACGACTCGCTTGGGACCATTTCGTCATTCTGAGAATGATTAATTCTGCACTTTTTGCCATCCGAGATAATTTCGGTGCCGTTTTGTTGAGTTCCGTGTTTCTTAGCGACTTTTCCGCACTCGAGTTCGATTCTTGTGAATCTCATTCGAAACTACTGTTTCGAGTTTCCCACAAGTCCGTCTAACTTTGTTAGACGTGTTGTGAGCTTCGGTTTGGTTATTCGATCACGTATCGTGATTTTCGGGCGTTTTGGGCCATTTTGTAATTTACCCAAAGTTGTGGGTATCCTCATTCGTATTTGTTGTCTTGATCGATTTTCGTGTTTATTTGGTTGCGTGTGATTCATTGCCGCATAGTATTTCATCTCGGATCGATGATGTTGTCCACGAGCATTTCATCGTGTTTCGCCTGCGCGCTTAAATCAATCATTGGGTCGTGGCGGCTGGCATCGCCGGACGGTGCGGCAGCATCGCTGGCGGCTGCATCGCCGGGCAGACACAGTAGGAACCGGCATAGCGCGCGCTACTGCCGGAAGGCTGCGCACGCTAGCCGGCAGGAGTAGAGCATGTTATGCGGCCGGCCAGTGCACGCTATCGGGCTGGGCAGAGAGGTCCCTGGAGTTCTGGACTCGGGGAGGATCGGTAGGTAGCGCATGCTGCTGTCGGTCGTAGCGCGTGCTAACCGGCATGTGTAGCTCACACTGTCGGCCGACTAGCGCACGTTACCTGGCCGAGCAGTTTAGTCTAGAGGGTTCTGGACAGGTCGCCTAGCGTGCGCTAGCGTCCGCGCAGCGCACGCGATCGGGGTCGGGAAGGCGAGTCCCGATCAGCAGGTCGGGTCGTCAGTGCCGGGTCATGTGGGCCCCGACCGAGGGTTCTGGGCGATACTGGCCGATAGTGCACGCTACTGCCGGAAGGCTAGCGCGCACTAGGCCGCGCCAGTATAAATATGGCTGAGCAGTCATATTTTCATCCGTTTTTCATTTCCATCTTCTCATTTCCGCGGCTGGAGGCTTGGTGGTCAAGGAGGTATGTTGTCAAGCAATTAATCCATGAAGTTTGGGAGTTCATATCATTGATTAATCATCCTATAACATCCTTTGATCCAGCGAATCAAGGTTAGATTTCCTAGAACCCTATCTTTGGGAAATTTTGGGGTTTTCGGGTTTTTGTCCGATTCATTCCGTATTGTTGATTAATCCATGATGGGTATGATTAATATTAATATTATTCATGTGTTTAACATCATTCAATCCATTGTTCTTCGTCGAATCAAGGTATATTTCTTGATTTCCTTCGAGTTGACTTTTTGGGGGATTTGTTCTTGATTTCGTTTTCCATCTGTTTTTGATCAATTGATTGTTGTAAAATGATGTTTTTAAACATATCTTATGGATTGAATATCCATATTTCGGTTGGTAATTCCATTTTCATATTTTGTCGGGTCGATTCGTGTTCTTGGCCGTTTTGGGGAAAACCCTTGAACTTTCGTCATTTGTTCCTTAAAATCAGCGGCTTTGGGTCGTACTTTGGAATTCATTTTCGTTGTGATTGTTGTCGTTCGTAGTTTATTGTTGCGGGTTGTCGTTCGGCGGAGTCGGTGGGTTCGTAGTCGGTCCGAGTCTCCTCACTTCGGTCGATTCTCCGCATTGTGGTTATTCGAGGCAAGTACCTTGTCCATACAATTCTTGTTTTATGGATATGATAATTGGTGATCGTATCCATGTGTTTATTTGATCGTTTGGATTTCACTTTCAAAGATTCGGTTAGCCTTGTTAAAGGCCCTCTTTCAAAACGCGTGTGTTTTGTGAACATTGTGTTCGTGGATGGTTACGTGAATTACTATGAATACACTTGGTGTTGTCGTTGTGCTTTGATAATATATATGTATATATTATCTCATATCGGTGCGTTGTGATTTGACCATTGCGTCATGCATTATGTTGGTTGCCTTTGGGTGAATTACTTGGATATCCTTGATGTGATATGTTATTGTGTGAATGTGTGGATATGGTTTAAGGTCTATGGTGACAGATGGCATGTGATCATTTGGTCAGGATGCAACAAGTGATTGATCCAACCGTTAGAGCCTGAGATAATCTACGGTGACACATGGCATGTGATCATGTGGTCAGGATGCAACAAGTGATTGATCCAACCGTGAGATGTTTGTAACACCCCCAATCCGCTCAGGGATATTACACGCCGTAGAACCTTTCCTCAAGGATCTACCAGGCTGGTAACAACAATCGAACAACTCGACAATGCCTTTAAGGCTAAAAAGACTCAGTAGACCGATTTGGCCTTTCAATAAAAACATACAACTCTAACACATCACATGCCCACGCAGGGGTCGAATACAAAATGCTCCCGTACAATGGGGAAAAAATATTGCAGCGGAAATAAAATACAACTAAACCAATACGACATCAACGGGTCCTCGTGTGATTAGTATCGTTCATCTTTCATCATCCTTCATGCCGACCCTGTGCTCTGCTCCAAAACCTGAATGCAATACAGACATCTACCCCCCGAATACTCGGGGGTTAGCAAAACTCCACTGTTTTGCTAGTGCAAGAACAAAGTGCAAATACGAGCCATACAATTCACATTCCACGAATAACAATAACTAGGAAATCCTCAAAGATTCAAACGTAACGAAAAGTACTTCCCGAGGCATGAGTTTGGGTAAAACACTCCAAAACCGATAGATCATAAATCAAGGGAAACAAGTTATAAAACCGTTTAAAATGCCATCGAGTGTTTTAATAGAAAACAATTTTACGATTATCGAATCCTTCTCTTTCCAAAAATCAACAGGGTCACAGCCCAAAGGTTTTGTTTTCGCAAATAGAAAACCAACAACAATTCACAGGGCCAGAGCCCAACATCACGTGTCCTCGACGGACATAAAAATCAACACAACGTAATCACGCACGCGCATCGCCTAGGACCGGGACGAAGCCACAAATCCCACTCGAGGCCTCGAAGGACCCTCCCGAGCTGGCTAGCGAAACAAATCACACACTTGCATCGCCTTGGGAACAGGGTAATACCATAGATCCCGCCCGAGGCCTCGAAGGACCCTCCCGAGCTGGCTAGCTAAACAGATCAAACACATATCACAATCATAAGTTATCTTGACATCGTACTCGCAAGTACCGATTCTAGGAGCCCTCTACAGACCTACCCGATTAGATAACCTTATGGTCAAATCATATCAAATGGCCGTACTCGCAAGTAACGCGCCACCGGAGGCCTCACGAGTCCCTACCCGGTAAACATCAATCGAATATACCCACAAGTTATCGTGACATCACACTTGCAAGTGATGATTCTCGGAGCCCTCTCCAGACCTACCCGAATTGATAACCTTGTGGTCGAATCATCAATGCATAGAGTTTACAACGACAAGGGTTTCACATTTGCCACAATCACAAATATGTCAAATCATGAGTTAATGCCAACAACACTTAGAAAAACACCACGTCAAACCATAACGCACCGAAAAGAAACCATATACGTCCACACGCAATACGAAGTGCAACATCAAAACCAAGCATATCCATAGAATTCACATAGTTCACAAACCACACCATTCACAAAACACACGCGTTTTGAAAGAGGGCCTTTAACAAGGCTAATCAAATCTTTTGAAAGTTCAATTCAAACGACCACACAAACACATTTAGACGATCACCAATTATCATATCCACAAAACAAGAATTATATGGACAAGGCCCGACGAACACGGCTCAACCGGAAAGCTTCGAAACGCCCGATGTTTTTGAAAAGGAAAACGACAACGAACGGAAGGGTTCAACTTGGTTTCTTCGCAAGAAACTCGACCCTAACAACATATAATCCATAAATCAACAATCATACGAGGAAGGATAATCGTAGAATGCCCGAAAACCCCTCTATGACATTCTACCGGACACTTTCAAGGCGTCGATCAAGAACTCGACCAAAACAACGAATCGATACGATCCAACCATGGAATAACAAGGGAAAAGATATAAAACATCTAAATAATCATCAATCCATCATAATCCTAAGTTAAATCGGATTAATCGGACGAAAACAACCAAAATACCCAAATTCCCCAAAACTAGATTTCTAGGAAATCTGACCTGATTCGGTAGATCGGAGGATGTTATTGGATGGATGATTGATGATATGAACCTCAAAACTTCAAGGATTAATTGTATAACAACATCCTTCCATGATTCCAACACCTCCAGCCGCGGAAGAGAAGGAAAACCGAGTGAAAATGGCTGAAGAAAAACGCTGCCAGGCCTTAAATAGCCGATCGTTACGTGACGTAATCGCCATGGCTTACGTCACGAATCGCCATGGCCGAACTCACCGCTGAAATACCGTAAGCGTTACGTGACGTTACGGCCAGGGCCTTACGTGACGAATCGGCCTTACGACGTAATCGCCGATCACTACCGTGACGTTACTCGGCGTGGTCGGGCCCCGGCCTCAAAGATGCCCGACCATGACTCGGCCGGGACCAACTCCGACGGCCCGAACGACCCCGAAACCCGAACCTGAGTACGAATTAATGATACGGTTACGAAGTACTCGCAAATACGAATCCGAGCACTAAGAGAACACACGATTCCGACTACCCAAAGGCTCGAAATTCGACAACGGAAAGTAATTACCCCAAACTTTGGGAAATTACGAAAATGGCCCAAAACGCCCGAAAATCACGATACGTGATCGAAACACCAAGACAAAGCTCGCAACATGAATAATAACATTAAATGAACTTACCAGAAAGTCGAAACAAAAGTTTTGGACGAGATTCGCAAGAATCGAACTCAAGTGCGGAAAAACCGCTAAAAAAAACGGAACTCAACAAAACGACACCGAAACGAGCTCGTATGACAAAAAGTGCAGAATTAATCATTCTCGGAATGACTAAAAGGTCATGAGCGAGTCGTCAAAACGGACTTCCGCCGAAAAAAGGAATTTACCGAAAATCGAAAATTGCGGATATTACATTCTACCCTCCTTAAAAGAAGTTTCGTCCCGAAACTTAAAATAAGTAGGGAGAAGCAATATCCACTGTCAGGAAAACTCGACAAGATACCCAAAAACCGAAAACTCGCGCCCGACGGCGAAACGCTGCAAGAAATGCAAAGGAACATACGGCGTGAAAACACGCTCCACGACGACCAACACAACGCCACCGATAGAGACATAATAAAACCAACAAGTGACAAGCGTCATCAAACAGATAATACAACCAAGTCGATTATCCAAACAATCGCAAAACACAACGAACGAAAATCAATATGATTGACCACCCCAACGGTACATCAATCAAAACGCGAGCCAATCGCTGAAGAAATACGGAATTCCACCGCCCAAGGGTTGGAAGATCGAAAACGAGACAAATTTCTCGAATATAAGGAAATTAGGAAGGAGTCTGAACGCTCAACAATCACGAAACGAGATCAACAAAAACCGAACAATCAAACGATCGAACCACAACGGTCGAGACAACAAAAATCGAACAATCATGTTCGAATCACTAAGAACAATAAAATTCAAACAACAACTCTCAGGTTCACGTCTCGGCTCGAGACAATATATGATCCGGTAAAAGCAACAAGATGTGATTCACATAAGATCCATAGGAAAGGGAATAGCAATTGAAAAGTCACAACGACAAACGAGTAATTTCAAAACACCACACTCGTTCGATCAATAAAAGAAAGGGATAGGGCAAGCTCATAAAATGTTAACTGTAATACCCGATTGTAATTCAGTCATTATCATTCAGTAACTTCATTCGGTGATTGTCACTCAGTGGATTTTCACTCATTTATAATCATTCATCAATCATATTCGTTCACCGTGTTCACCGTTCGGAAAACTTCGAGTTGTGTATCGTTATTGTTCATTGTTTCAACTTTCCTCATATGAGTTCGACTTTGTTAGATCACCATTAATTTTTGGTAACTCCAAAAATTCTAAATCTTTGCAATATTATAGAGCATCGAATTAGCTTTCCAATGGTTCAAACGGTGAGTCAATCGGAGTGCGAACGAGAGAGTTATGGTCGTTTTAGCTCACCCGCTCATTTTTCAGTTATTGGCCGATCACTGCCGACCGAACTCGGCCGTGTCGTCCGACACGGCCCGTGCCGTACTCTTCCGGAAGTGCCGGGTCTCGCCTCGAGACCCGACTGTCGCCTGCACGGCCGAGTCGAACTCTTCCGGATAAGCGTAACCGATCGCTGACACGCCCGACCGTGTTCCGTGACACGGCCGAGTCATGCCGAGTCAGCCGTCGACGGGTCACTATCGGAAGGCCCTCGCGCGCGACCGTGTCAAGCAGACACGGTCTAGTCCTCGCCGCCACCGGTAACACGACCGTGCCGATCGGGCACGGCCGTGTCCGGCAGGCGCTCAACTCCTTTAAATTCGCTTTTTCAAAGATTTCAGCCCATTTCTCTTCCTTTTCTTCACCTTCAACCGAGAGAGAAAGCTTGAGGGAGGGTTTTTCCTTCACAAATCATTTGAGTGTTTGATTTTCTTCATCTCCTTTTGATCGTGAAGCCCGGATAATCAATCTAACGCGTGTTCTTCGGATTAAAGTACTTGGATCTTCAAAGGTAATATTTTCCAACACCTTGGATTTCGATTTTTGTGTTGAGATACGATGTTTTGGACGTTATAATCATGATATATGAAGGGATATGTATATGATTATGAGTTTGTATAATGATTCATTGGATTATTGAGGAATTATTCAAGAACACCTTGAAAATCGAGTTGGAATTAGGGATTTTCGACTAATTGTTGTTATAATCACGTTTTTGGATATTCATAACGGATTATTGATCGTATTGGAGATGTTTTGTTGGTTTGAAACACTTCTTGGGGATTTGAGGTTGATATTGTTGAGGTTTAGTTGTAAACAATCGGAGTTTGGACGCAACGTGTTTGATTTAATGCCTCTATGGACTTAGTTTAATCGTATCGACGTTTTGAGTTCGTTATATTCGTGTTTGATTCGTATATTGAATGGATTGTTGGATATTGTATAATTCAAGGTTGTTCGAGCGACCGATATCTCAATTAGGACGTTGTTCGTGGAAGGATAATTGTCACCGGTATTGTGTAAGTTAATTCTTACTCGGTTAAAATGATATTCATCCCTTTTGTTGTTGATCATTCATAATCATAACTCATTCATCATTATATTAATCATTTTGAGTCCTGTAATTGTCGAATAATCATTTCATTCACGAGGAACGACGGTTCCAAATCATTGCATTGGGTTATCAATCACTTCACTATTATTTTCATCTCGGTGAGTCATTCTTGGCCTTGTCTAATTATTATTCATTGATATTCAATATGGTCATTCTCGTTCATGTGAGCTTCTGGGTTCATATTCCGTGGCCGGGTGTGGCTGTGTGGAATTTTTAGTCGGGCACAGGATGGTTATGTATTGTGTTTACCGATACATTGGACCGTGCACACGGGAAAGCGTTACACCGTGAGACTAATTAGGTACAAGGACGGGTGTGTCCGGTCATTCGTCTTGTACACTCGCACAGAACACTACGGGCGTACTATGGTACTCCTCTTCAGCGTAATTCATAATTAAGATATTTCATAACTTCAGATATAATCATGATTGTGTATTTTCAACCCTTGAGGATTGTTGTTCTTTATAACTGACCCCGTTTGGGGATTTTGTTTTTCAGGTCATGGCAAGGCAAACGCACGGGAATAGCATGTTGATGTCGAGGAGTCCTAGTGATACTAGTAGGGGCCCCGATCTTTCGATTATTCATGTTATTGTCCTTTATTTTCCATTGCAGACTTTCATTTGAATACTCCGTTTCATTCGGTTGTGTATTTTATCTTCATATAAAATACACTAGTATTCGTATTGTCTGGTGTGTTGTAACTAAACTCCTCATCGGAGTAATTATTGTTGTAATGTAGTTCGGTACTACATTTATCTTGTGTAATTCATTCATTTTCATTTGCCTGGTGGGTCCCGGTTGGGGATCTACGGCCGTAATATCCGCCTAGTTTGGGGTGTTACGAGTTGGTATCGGAGAGTGGTTTTGAATACTACCTTCCGAGTCATGTCTCATTTGAAATCATCGTCATCGACTAGTATCATTGGACTTTCGCGTCACGTGTGACTGTGCAAATGCCGAGCCAATCGATCAAAGAATCGTAAGATTTCTAACGCCATGGTATAATTTCGGCAATAGTCATTCATTCATCATTCATCAATTTACAATCCTCAAACATCATCATTCATTGTGATTAGGACGATCATGTTAACTCATCAATCACTTAATTCATTTCATTACTCGCTTAATAATCGGACGATCATGTTAACTCATTAATTACTCAATTCATTTCATTATTCGTTGTCAACTGGATGATCATATTATCAATCTTGTTAAGTTATTCAAGATAATCATTTCAAGAATTTCATCGATAATCATGTTACTTGATAAATCATTCATATAATCACTAAGTTAGAGCATGTATACTCATTTTCATCATCTCATGACATAATCATAACGTGTTAATCATGCGGAAATATAATCATTATGCGACCTTCCTACTTCAAGATGGAGAGAGTCATCGAGGATGCATGGGGAGAGAGGCGGACCGAAACCCGAGAAATAATTACTGGCCGGGAAATCGTGCCCAGGACTCGGCTCGATCAGAGATGTTCGGGTTGATCCACTCACTTTTATGCAGGCCATGATGACCCATGTGCGGTTGCTCAATCATCATTGCGCCACTCGACTCAGTTAATCGAGAGAACTCTCCCGTATGAGCCAGCTGCTAAGGAAAGTGCGGAACAACAACCTTCATTTGTCAGCAAGAAATCAACGAAGCGTAATCAATCCGAAGGCGGTCAGTCAACCTTCAAGAAGCCTCGTGTGAGTCCTATCGTTTCTGAGCGACCTCCTACGGCGCATAATCGTGCGGGATCTCATTCCCGAGCGGCCATCACCTGTTTCAATTATGGAACGCCGGGTCATTTCAGCACTGAGTGTCTGAAACCGTCTATCACGTGCTATAATTATGGTAATTTCGGGCATAAGGCCTGTTTTTGCCGAAGGGACTCCAAGTCGGCTCCGGCATCTCGAGCTCAAGCAATCACCTTTCGTAATCGATCGCTTTGTCAACGCTGTTTAAGACACTGGAAGCAAATAGAGTTGAAGTCGTATTTATCGACGGAGCGTCCGGTTCGGGGCCGGCAAGTCCTGATTCATATGATGAGGAGGATCGACGATCCGTGGCGAATGATTTCAGGTATACTCGTAATTTTATTTCAACTTGTGTGTACCTTTTGATTCTGGTACACCGCATTCATTCATTTTCGAATCATGCTTGAATAGACTTATTTCGGGATAGTCCTATTGCTTGTGGACCTCATACCATCGGTCTACCTGACGATGGAAGAATTTTCGGAATCATACCGAATTAAGCTTAATGACCGCGATTGGTTGATGGATCTAATCGTGGTGAACTTATCTTAGGACGATGTAATTTTCGGTATTAGTTGGTTTAACCGTCTTGATACTATCCTCAGTGTTTGTTAGCGTTTGGTCGCTATCTTTCCGTCGTTGGTTGTCGAATGTGTGCTTCAGAAGTAATCCCCGTTGTTCCAGAGAAATTTTATTATGGCGGAAGCGAGAAATTCCGCAATCGAACTATTCAATCATTCATTGTATCATTCTCATCGATTGGCCTTTCTAAGGCAATCGAGTTATTCAATCATTCTTTGTATCATTTTCATCGATTGGCCTTTCTAGGGCATTCGAGTTATTCAATCATTCATTGTATCATTCTCATCGATTGGCCTTTCTAAGGCAATCGAGTTATTCAATCATTCTTTGTATCATTTTCATCGATTGGCCTTTCTAGGGCAATCGAGTTATTCAATCATTCATTGCATCATTTCCCTCGATTGGCCTTTCTAAGACAATCGAGTCATTCAATCATTCATTGTATTATTTTCATCGATTGGCCTTTCAAAGGCAATCGAGTTATTCAAACATTCCTTGTATCATCTTCATCGATTGGCCTTTCTAAGGCAATCGAGTTGTTCAATCATTATTGGTATCTCTTTTTATCGATTGACCATTCTAGGGCAATCGAAATGTTCAATCATTCGTGGTATCATTGTCATCGATTGACGATGTATTTCCGCATTTGTTATCTGGTTGCTTTCACCTAGAGTAGGGGAATTCAGGAGTGAGTTAGAGCCGGTACGTCCCCTTTATCGAAGGCACCGTATCGGATGGCCTCGACCAGAATGCAGGAGTTGAAGATTCAACTTGAGGAATAGTTCGAGGAAGGTTATCTTCGACCGATTGCGTCCCCGTGAGGAGCACCAGTGTGACTGTCAAGGAGAAGGATGGCTCGTCTCGTGTGTGTATTAATTACCTGTGAGTTGAACAGGTGATGATCAAGAGTAGTATCCTTTACCTCGTATTGATGATCTTTTAGATCAACTTCGGAGCTTCGGTATTTTCCAAGATCGAATTAAGATCTGGATATCACCGATTGCGGATTCGAGAGTCGGATATCGCGAGACAGCGTTCGTACACGCTATGGTCATTATGAGTTCGTAGTTATGCCGTTCGGGCTAACTAATGCACCTGCAGTATTCATGGAGTTAATGAATCGGGTTTTCATCGACTTTTTGGATCAGTTTGTTGTCTCCATCGATGACATTTTGATTTATTCTCGTGATCGAGAGGAACACGAGGTACGTCTTCATCGTGTTCTCGACGTGTTGAGACGAGAACAACTTTATGGAAAGTTTTCTTAATGTGAGTTACGGAGGTCCGGTGACTTTCTCGGGCACGTAATTTCATCTGCCAGAGTTCGTGTCGACCCTCAGAAGACGGAGGCTATCCGAGATTGGCAACCTCCGAAAGATGTTAAGGAAATCCGATGTTTCCTCGGATTAGCTGGTTAATTATCCAACCCACGGCCGGAGCTAGCAACTGTGGTTTTCGCGTTGGAAATGTGGCGTCGTTACCTTTATGGCATCACCTGTCAGATCTTCACCAATCACAAGAGTTGAAGTATATATTTACTCACAAGGAGTTAAATATGCGACAGAGGCGGTGGTTGGAACTATACAAAGATTTTGATATCGAGATCCTTTACCACCCGGGCAAGGCGAACGTTGTCGCCGACGCCTTGAGTCGTAAGTCCGTTCAGGAGCAGATGCTTGCTCGTTTAACAGTTCAGAGGGAGCTTCAACAGGAACTCCTTAGACCCGAGATCGAGTTCTGGCTTCAGCGAGTTCAGGGACAGCTTTGTATGTTAGATATTTCATCGTCACTTGAGGAGGTAATCAGAGAGAATCAGAGTTCAAACCCTTCATTGTTGCGCATCCGTGAAGATGTGGCTCAGGGGAAAGCCCCTGGATTCGTGGTCCACGAGGATGGACTCTTGAGATTTGAGAATCGGTTGTGCGTACCGGCGAATGACGAGTTGAAAAACTCGATTTTGAGAGAAGCTCATGCTACCCCTTATTCTGTTCATCCGGGATCCAGCAAGATGTACAAGGACTTGAAACAAAATTACTGGTGGAGTAATATGAAGCGAGAAGTCGCAGAATTTGTTTCGAGATGCTTAACCTGTCAACAAGTCAAGATGGAACATCAGCGACCGGCGAGTATGCTGATACGGCTCCCTATTCCAGAATGGAAGTGGGAAGACATTTCTATGGATTTCATCACGAGTTTGCCGACGAGTCGTCGTGGCATGAATACGATCTGGGTGATTGTGGACCGCTTAACTAAATCAGCTCATTTCCTTGAGATCAAGGATACGTGGGGTCCCGAGAGACTGGCCCAGTTGTTCATCAAGGAGATAGTGAGACTTCACGGTGCCCCTAAGAGTATCGTTTCTGATCGTGACGGACGATTCGTGTCTCATGTTGGAAATCATTTCATCGTGCTATGGGAACTCAGCTTAATCTCAGTACTGCCTTTCATCCTCAGTCCGACGGACAATCAGAGAGAACTATTCAGACATTAGAGGACATATTGAGGGCATGCGTCCTCGATTGGAAGGAAGATTGGGAAGCCCAACTACCATTGATCGAGTTCACGTATAATAATAGTTGGCATGCTTCCATTAAGATGGCACCTTACGAGGCCTTGTACGGTCGTCGTTGTCGATCTCCCTTGTGTTGGGATGACTTGTCAGAATCAATCGGCACCGAACCCGATATGCTTATAGCCGCCTGGGAGAAGGTAGCTTTGATCAAGAGTCGTATGTTGTTGACCTCAGTCGGCGTAAATCATATGCTGATAATCGTCGTCGACCACTAGAGTTCGAGACGGGTGACCATGTTTTGGTCAAGGTATCCCCAAGTCGAGGTATTTTCCGTTTCGGAAAACGGGGGAAGTTGAGTCCGAGATTCATTGGACCGTTTGAGATTTTGGATCGAGTAGGCGAGTTAGCATATCGATTGGCTTTGCCTCTGGCATTGAGCCGAATTCATAATATGTTTCACGTCTCTCAGTTGCGGAAGTATGTTGCCGACCCGAGTCACATACTTCGGCCGATTTAAATCGAGATCGCGGATGATCATTCGTACGAGGAGCGTCCTGTACGAGTGTTGGAGCGGCGAATCAAAAAGTTGAGGAACAAGACGATCCCTTTGGTCAAGATTCAGTGGTCCAGACACGGAGTCGAAGAGGCTACTTGGGAAACCGAGGATAGTATGCGGAAAAGTTATCCCGAGTTGTTTGACCCTTAGTTTCGGGGACGAAACTCTTTTAAGGGGGGGTGTATGTAATACCCGGTTGTAATTCAGTCATTATCATTCAGTAACTTCATTCGGTGATTGTCACTCAGTGGATTTTCACTCATTTATAATCATTCATCAATCATATTCGTTCACCGTGTTCACCGTTCGGAAAACTTCGAGTTGTGTATCGTTATTGTTCATTGTTTCAACTTTCCTCATATGAGTTCGACTTTGTTAGATCACCATTAATTTTTGGTAACTCCAAAAATTCTAAATCTTTGCAATATTATAGAGCATCGAATTAGCTTTCCAATGGTTCAAACGGTGAGTCAATCGGAGTCCGGACGAGAGAGTTATGGTCGTTTTAGCTCACCCGCTCATTTTTCAGTTATTGGCAGATCACCGCCGACCGAACTCGGCCGTGTCGTCCGACACGGCCCGTGCCGTACTCGTCCCGGAAGTGCCGAAGTCTCGCCTCAGGACCCGACTGTCGCCAGCACGGCCGAGTCGAACTCTTCCGGATAAGCCAGAACCGACTGCCGACACGCCCGACCGTGTTCCAGGACACGGTCGAGTCATGCCGAGTCGCTGTCCGACGGGTCACTATCGGAAGGCCCTCCGTGCCGCGACCGTGTCAAGCAGGACACGGTCGAGTCCCTGTCGGCCAGCTGTGCGACACGACCGTGCCGATTGGCACGGGCCGTGTCCGACAGGGCAGTCAACTCCTTTAAATTCGTTTTTTCAGCATTTCAGCCCATTTCTCTTCCTTTTCTTCACCTTCAACCAAGAGAGAAAGCTTGAGGGAGGGTTTTTCCTTCACAAATCATTTGAGTGTTTGATTTTCTTCATCTCCTTTTGATCGTGAAGCCCGGATAATCAATCTAACGCGTGTTCTTCGGATTAAAGTACTTGGATCTTCAAAGGTAATATTCTCCAACACCTTGGATTTCGATTTTTGTGTTGAGATACGATGTTTTGGACGTTATAATCATGATATATGAAGGGATATGTATATGATTATGAGTTTGTATAAGGATTCATTGGATTATTGAGGAATTATTCAAGAACACCTTGAAAATCGAGTTGGAATTAGGGATTTTCGACTAATTGTTGTTATAATCACGTTTTTGGATATTCATAACGGATTATTGATCGTATTGGAGATGTTTTGTTGGTTTGAAACACTTCTTGGGGATTTGATGTTGATATTGTTGAGGTTTAGTTGTAAACAATTGGAGTTTGGACGCAACGTGTTTGATTTAATGCCTCTATGGACTTAGTTTAATCGTATCGACGTTTTGAGTTCGTTATATTCGTGTTTGATTCGTATATTGAACGGATTGTTGGATATTGTATAATTCAAGGTTGTTCGAGCGACCGATATCTCAATTAGGACGTTCGTGGAAGGATAATTGTCACCGGTATTGTGTAAGTTAATTCTTACTCGGTTAAAAGGATATTCATCCCTTTTGTTGTTGATCATTCATAATCATAACTCATTCATCATTATATTAATCATTTTGAGTCCTGTAATTGTCGAATAATCATTTCATTCACGAGGAACGACGGTTCCAAATCATTGCATTGGGTTATCAATCACTTCACTATTATTTTCATCTCGGTGAGTCATTCTTGGCCTTGTCTAATTATTATTCATTGATATTCATTATGGTCATTCTCGTTCATGTGACCTTCTGGGTTCATATTGCGTGGCCGGGTGTGGCTGTGTGGAATTTTTAGTCGGGCACACGATGGTTATGTATTGGGCTTACCGATACATTGGACCGTGCACACGAGAAAGCGTTACACCGTGATACTAATTAGGTACAAGGACGGGTGTGTCCGGTCATTCGTCTTGTACACTCGCACAGAACACTACGGGCGTACTATGGTACTCCTCTTCAGCGTAATTCATAATTAAGATATTTCATAACTTCAGATATAATCATGATTGTGTATTTTCAACCCTTGAGGATTGTTGTTCTTTGTAACTGACCCCGTTTGGGGATTTTGTTTTTCAGGTCATGGCAAGGCAAACGCACGGGAATAGCATGTTGATGTCGAGGAGTCCTAGTGATACTAGTAGGGGGCCCCGATCTTTCAGTTATTCATGTTATTGTCCTTTATTTTCCGCTGCAGACTTTCATTTGAATACTCCGTTTCATTCAGTGTTGTGTATTTTATCTTCATATAAAATACACTAGTATTCGGTATTGTCCTGGTGTGTTGTAACTAAACTCCTCATCGGAGTAATTATTGTTGTAATGTAGTTCGGTACTACATTTATCTTGTGTAATTCATTCATTTTCATTTGCCTGGTGGGTCCCAGTTGGGGATCTACGGCACTGTAATATCCGCCTAGTTTGGGGTGTTACATTAACGAACATAAACGAGTCGACAGAGTCGAAAATATAGAAGTTCCAAATCCGATCCACTTCGAATAATAGAACTAGTAAAACCAGATGATGTCACTTCCGAACAAGGTTCACAAGAATCGAACCGAACTCGAAAAAGCCACAGCGATAACCAGATTGACCCAAAACAAGATCACAGCTCGTTCGAACGACGAAACCGAAATACAGAACAAGTTCAGAAAGTATCAACGAACACGAGCGAGTCGATAGACTTGAGAAAGAGGAAATGCAGAAGCCAAAAATAATATGGGTATTATATTCGACCTCATCTAAAAGAAGTGTCATCCCCGAAACTCACAACAACGAAATCAATGTGACAACACAACAAGCAACCGATAGAAACATCCTTCGAAGGCCTCTCAAAGCCGATTCTGATAACTGTGTTGAAGCGCGAACTCCGAAAGTCTTGGTAGTCAATTCGCAAAACTGAATTCGGTGTCCCTCGAGTCCACACTTGAAATGTGTTACTAACGAGAAGGACAATTTACACGTGCATGCCCCGGCACATCACGGTTGAAACGCCTCGGCTCGGCATACCGAAAATATAAATGCTAGATACAATGGGGCATAACGTCGCAAAACAACATAGCGGAGATGCCAACTCAGCACAACAAGGAATCATAATACATATCATATACAACGATTATCATCGTAAAATAATACACACAAACACTACAGCAACGACGGTATCGTTCGGCGACCTCAACAGCCCGAACAATAACCAGCACATAATTACAAACATTATGAAACAATCACATATGTACACAAACGTACAAACCCAAGCTTTAACAGCTCACACAAGTGCGATAACACGCAAGCCACCACGAAATGACAACAATAAGGATCGTCATCACACCTCCCACAAGGGCTAACAAAATATATGCGTGGCGAATGACTCGACGCTCACGCCACCAATTCAATCACAATTCGGGGTTAACACCGTAACGAAAGTTCGAAAACCATACACGCATTTCCGGTCCGCAAACAGGAATGATAGGTTTTAAAAACGAAAACCACCTTTTGAAAACAGTTTGGAAACAACAGTTGATCTTGAGTATCATTTTACAAAAAGTAGTACAAACACCATTATCGAGACTTTGAAAATCATCTTACGTTTGAACAAAAATGAGGACACCTTTCTTTTAGTGAAAAACTTTCAAAAATATTCGACCCTTGGGTCTAAGCAACTGCATTTGAAAATATCTCAAAATATTTTTGGTCCTCAACCGGAAATTTTTTGAAATGTATTGCGGCATTAGAAAACACCTTGAAAACACACCGCAAGAAAATAATTCGTTTTAAAAGTACGTCTCGAATTTTAATTTTCTAAGATACTCAAGGTTTTCAAAAATAATTCAATGGGCTAGAATGCCCAAAAATTTCAGGTAATTACACGGAACAATATAGCACCGTGGGTCCCGTGCCGGAACCCACCAGGCTAAAAACCTTTTATAAACTACCAAAAAGGCCGATCACGGTAATATTTCAAAAACTCACAAAATCCATTTACAAAATACTAAATTCCGTCATAAGAATTTCGCCAAAATGATCAAGGCCATAATGCCAAAAACTCGGTTAAGGGAATTGGTTTTCGAAATAAAACTCAATCGGTAAAATACCGAAAGCCATTACAAAAGAACTCACACAGCGGATAAAAGAAATAAAGTCAAACATGCACAAGACAGCAACACTACTCCTCATATGAACGAAAAATGGGAGTCAAATAATTACATATCACGAAATCAAAATCCATAAGAGGATTCCGTCAATTAACTCATAATCATAAAAATAGCTCGTGTCACACGAGGCACAACACAAAGAAGGGAGACTTACATCCACAGGTCGCACGAAGATGATGATCGCCCACGATACTAATCACGACCAACAAACTCAGACGACGCGTCGCGACACAACTCAGTCAGATAAAATCCGACGAAACAAGACTCAAACAACACGACTTGACCCGACAGCCTAGGTTTCCACAACCTAAGCTCCGATACCATTTATGTAACACCCCCAATCCGCTCAGGGATATTACACGCCGTAGAACCTTTCCTCAAGGATCTACCAGGCTGGTAACAACAATCGAACAACTCGACAATGCCTTTAAGGCTAAAAAGACTCAGTAGACCGATTTGGCCTTTCAATAAAAACATACAACTCTAACACATTACATGCCCACGCAGGGGTTGAATACAAAAAGCTCCCGTACAACGGGGAAAAATACTGCAGCGGAAATAAAATATAACTAAACCAATACGACATCCACGGGTCCTCGTGTGATTAGTATCATTCATATTTCATCATCCTTCATGCCGACCCTGTGCTCTGCTCCAAAACCTGAATGCAATACAGACATCCACCCCCCGAATACTCGGGGGTTAGCAAAACTCCATTGTTTTGCTAGTGCAAGAACAAAGTGCAAATACGAGCCATACAATTCACATTCCACGAATAACAATAACTAGGAAATCCTCAAAGATTCAAACGTAACGAAAAGTACTTCCCGAGGCATGAGTTTGGGTAAAACACTCCAAAACCGATAGATCATAAATAAAGGGAAACAAGTTATAAAACCGTTTAAAATGCCATCGAGTGTTTTAATAGAAAACAATTTTAGGATTATCGAATCCTTCTCTTTCCAAAAATCAACAGGGTCACAACCCAAAGGTTTTGTTTTCGCAAATAGAAAACCAACAACAATTCACAGGGCCAGAGCCCAACATCACGTGTCCTCGACGGACATAAAAATCAACACAACGTAATCACGCACGCGCATCGCCTAGGACCGGGACGAAGCCACAAATCCCACTCGAGGCCTCGAAGGACCCTCCCGAACTGGCTAGCGAAACAAATCACACACATGCATCGCCTTGGGAACAGGGTAATACCATAGATCCCGCCCGAGGCCTCGAAGGACCCTCCCGAGCTGGCTAGCTAAACAGATCAAACACATATCACAACCATAAGTTATCTTGACATCGTACTCGCAAGTATCGATTCTCGGAGCCCTCTCCAGACCTACCCGATTAGATAACCTTATGGTCAAATCATATCAAATGGCCGTACTCGCAAGTAACGCGCCACCGGAGGCCTCACGGGTCCCTACCCGGTAAACATCAATCGAATATACCCACAAGTTATCGTGACATCGCACTCGCAAGTGACGATTCTCGGAGCCCTCTCCAGACCTACCCGAATTGATAACCTTGTGGTCGAATCATCAATGCATAGAGTTCACAACGACAAGGGTTTCACATTTGCCACAATCACAAATATGTCAAATCATGAGTTAATGCCAACAACACTTAGCAAAACACCACGTCAAACCATAACGCACCGAAAAGAAACCATATACGTCCACACGCAATACCAAGTGCAACATCAACACCAAACATATCCATAGAATTCACATAGTTCACAAACCACATCATTCACAAAACACACGCGTTTTGAAAGAGGGCCTTTAACAAGGCTAATCAAATCTTTTGAAAGTTCAATTCAAACGACCACACAAACACATTTAGACGATCACCAATTATCATATCCACAAAACAAGAATTATATGGACAAGTTACTTGCCTCAAAATCGGCACGCAAGTATCCCGACGAACACGGCTCAACCGGAAAGCTTCGAAACGCCCGATGTTTTCGAAAAGGAAAACGACAACGAACGGAAGGGTTCAACTTGGTTTCTTCGCAAGAAACTCGACCCTAACAACATATAATCCATAAATCAACAATCATACGAGGAAGGATAATCGTAGAACGCCCGAAAACCCCTCTATGACATTCTACCGGACACTTTCAAGGCGTCGATCAAGAACTCGACCAAAACAACGAATCGATACGATCCAACCATGGAATAACAAGGGAAAATATATAAAACATCTAAATAATCATCAATCCATCATAATCCTAAGTTAAATCGGATTAATCGGACGAAAACAACCAAAATACCCAAATTCCCCATAACTAGATTTCTAGGAAATCTGACCTGATTCGGTAGATCGGAGGATGTTATTGGATGGATGATTGATGATATGAACCTCAAAACTTCATGTATTAATTGTATAACAACATCCTTCCATGATTCCAACACCTCCAGCCGCGGAAGAGAAGGAAAACCGAGTGAAAATGGCTGAAGAAAAATGCTGCCAGGCCTTAAATAGTCGATCAGGTCGGGTTACGACGTAATCGCCATGGCTTACGACGAATCGCCATGGCCGAACTCACCGGAAATTGCAGGCGTTACGTCGTTACGGCCGGGCCTTACGTGACGTAATCGCCTTACGTGCGAATCGCCGATCACTACCAGACGTTACTCGCCAGTGGCTCGCCTCAGATGCCCGCCATGACTCGGCCGGGACCAACTCCGACGGCCCGAACGACCCCGAAACCCGAACCTGAGTACGAATCGAAGATACGGTTACGAAGTACTCGCAAAGACGAATCCGAACACTAAGAGAACACACGATTACGACTACCCAAAGGCTCGAAATTCGACAACGGAAAGTAATTACCCCAAACTTTGGGAAATTACGAAAATGGCCCAAAACGCCCGAAAATCACGATACGTGATCGAAACACCAAGACAAAGCTCGCAACATGAATAATAACATTAAATGAACTTACGAGAAAGTCGAAACAATAGTTTCGGATGAGATTCGCAAGAATCGAACTCAAGTGCGGAAAAACCGCTAAAAAGCACGGAACTCAACAAAACGACACCGAAACGAGCTCGGATGACAAAAAGTGCAGAATTAATCATTCTCGGAATGACGAAACGGTCATGAGCGAGTCGTCAAAACGGACTTCCGCCGAAAAAAGAAATTTACCGAAAATCGAAAATTGCGGATATTACAATGTTGTGACTTGTGTTTTCGCTAGCCAGCTCGGGAGGGTCCTTAGAGGCCTCGAGTGGGATTTGTGGCTTCGTCCCAGTCATAGGCGATGCGTGTGCGTGATTTGTTTTATGATTGTGGCCAGCTCGGGAGGGTCTTTAGAGGCCTCGAGTGGGATTTGTGGCTTCGTCCCGGTCCTAGGCGATGCTTGTATGTGATTATGTTGTGTTGATTTTATGTCCGTTGAGGACACTTGATGCGGGCTCTGGCCCTGTGAATTTTTGCTGGTTCTATTTGTGAAAATGAAACCTTTGGGCTGTGACCCCTGTTGATTTTGGAAAGAGAAGAATTTGGAAATCCTGAGTTGTTTCTATCAAAACTCCCGATGGCATTTTAAATCACTTTATAAATTGTTTCCCTTGACTTGGGATCTTTCGATTTTGGAAAGCTTTACCTAAACTCTTGCCTCGGGAAGTATTTTCGTCATGTTTAAATCTTTGAGGATTCCTGGTTATTATTATCCTTAGGACTTGTATTGTATGGCTCGTATTTTTGCACTTTGTACTTGCACTAGCAAAACAGTGGAGTTTTGCTAACCCCCGAGTATTCGGGGGGTGGATGTATGTCTTTGCATTCAGGTTTTGGGGAGCATAACACAGGGTTGGCATGAAGGGTGATGAAAGATGATCGATACTAATCACACGAGGATCCGTATGATGTCATTGGTTTAGTTGTATTTTATTTCCGTTGCAGTATTCTTTCCCGTTGTACGGGAGTGTGTTGTATTCGACCCCTGTGTGGGCATGTAATGTATTTGAGTTGTATGTATTTATTGAAAGACCAAATCGGTCTACTGAGTCATTTTAACCTTAAAGGCATTGTTGAGATGTTCGATGTTGTTACCAGCCTGGTAGATCCTTGAGGAAAGGTTCTACGGCGTGTAATATCCCTGAGCGGATTGGGGGTGTTACAAATACGGTATGACTCAACCATTGTATAGCCATCCACCAAAAACTGTTGAAACAAACGTCTTGAAAATAAGATATGAGGAGATTCATCAGACCTTTCTTGTAAACAATAAACAAAATACTTTCGCAAGGCCACATTTTTCTGAGTACGTGCCTTACTCTTCTCAGTTTGGCAATGCGGAACGTCATCTCTGAAACCATCTTCTCCATATAAAAAAAGCACTGTATATTGCAAAGGCAAATAAGACACATGCAACTCACTTATTCGCCTCAACCGTCCAGATCCACTCTCTACAATAATATCTCTATGTCCAGGAATATCATCTACATCTCCAACAATTAAAGCTGCTACCTCAGAAACTTGTGGCAAATTATAGCATTGTCCATCAGAATTTCTACGACAAACCAACTTCAATTTAAGGTCAATAGTTACATCACCCCGTAACCTTTCTCCAGCAAAACAAAACCAACGCACAAGTAAATTATTTTCATCAAGAATTTTTATATTATTTTAACAATATCATTATGGACTCCCCCATCATTATCTTCTTGCCTGTTAAAAAAAACAATTAATAAGAAATATAAAAATAAAAATACTTTATTTGATAAGAAGTAATAACGGAATTCTTATAAAGAATCATAAAAAAGTTACCTCACAAATCGCATTCTATTACGTATCTCATTTTCGGTATCGTAAATATATAACTGAGCAAATATTGCTTCGGAGTTTCTGGTTGGCAACAAACTGCCCATCAAATGATAATTTTCACCATTCAATCGAAACTCTGGTACTGATCTTCCGTCATTTAATGACGTATCTATTTTGCCACCCATTGACATGAAGGAGAACATTGTATTATACACTCGAATGCTCTCAATAAAGCGCTTACTTAAATTATTTGTACCATATAATAAATCTTTGAACAATTGGGGAGGCTCTCTCATAAATGGTAATTGTATTTTCCCTGAAACAGAAATGCAAAAATATTTCAACTAAAATAAAATTTTGCATATTAAAAATAATATTAATAATGTAAGATTACAAATAAATAACAAAGTTTACCATGAGTACAACATAAAGAATAGATGGGAGAATCAGTACACTCGGTACTTTTCTCTAATCTCTCATCGTACTAAAAAATAAGCCCCACAATAATTACATTTCCAATTAGGATCCCCAAGATCATAATAACCTGCACATTAATTTTAATAATAAGAAGGAAAAAAACATTTAAAATGTTAGATGAATATTTACTTAACTAACTTTATTATTTATCATGTATAGAAAAATGTATTTATTCAATTGAAGACTAATTGAAGACTGAACTTTAATATTCTAAAGAAGTCATTTTTTTTCTACAATTAAAAAGTCATCTTAATATCATATGTTGTTATTCTTTAACACCATTATTTATAGGTTATTTTAAAATATTTTTTATTAATTTCCTACACATTTAATATTAAGTCGGTGGAGTGTCTTCATAGTCCCTCCTAACCCTAATTCCCATAGAAGTCAGTAGCCGCCTCCCCCTTTCTTCCTCCCCCAGCTGTACAGATCGAACTGTGAGCTCATCCTTATCCCTTAACCCTCCTAACCGTCCTAACCCTAATTCCCGTAGCAGTCAATAGCCGCCACCGCACCTTCCTTCCTCCCCCAGCTGCCAGATCGAACTTGTGAGCTCATCCTTACTCCCGCAGCTGAGATTTCTGCGCAATCCCACTTTTATTCTTTAACCTCCAGATAACCTTTCAACAATACGATGTATTTTTCTTCTATCCCCATCCCTAAATCTAATCCCTCAATATAAATCATAAGACGCGTTCTTCAGCTAGCCGAAATTCTGGTGGTTTCCAACGGATATGAATAGCAGAAGGATTAAATCTCCTTCGTTCAATTGAGTGTACATAAGTTTCATCTAGAGTCTTATGATCGATAAAAGTTTATTATAAATATTTCATATTTCTTACTAATCATATTCAGATATGATAATATTCTTACTAATCATATAATTTTGTATTATCTAGGTTTAGACAGTCATGGGGTTCTGTTAATAATAATTGCAGTCCCGATTCAACCGATGTTATGCTAGCAAATTGAATATCTGATATTGAAGATGAATCCACAGAGATAAGTCTTTCATTGAATATTTTGTTATGTATTTATGTTTTAATCCAATAATATAAATACCATGCATGAGAAAAAAACAGACTTTGCATTTATTTAGTACTTATTATCTTACTCCAAAAATCTTCTGCATCAAAATAAAGCTAGCAATTGAAAAAAATAATATTTTTGAACCTGGAAATATCTGATGTTCCCTTTCACCAGCTTGATTTATACTGACCACATCAATATAAGGATTTCCAGTGCATTGTAGAAAAGTAATCATTGGGCATGAGTTTTGAAACGAAGAACATTGCTCTGAAATACAAAATGTTTTATCAAAATAATATAAATCATTTGAATAATTATGTATCTTATATAACAAACTCTGGTTGACAAATCATATAACATGTTATTAATTGCAATTCATACCTGAACTTTACATGTTGTCTTTTATTTTTGTATGTAGACATCAGTGAAAATGACTCCAAGATTGTAGGCAATTCATCATAACTGCCTATACCCTTCCCCAAACTCATATTTGTTCTTCTTGTTTTAGACTGATTTCTCAATGACATTTTTAAGGAACTGGGATTTACAACAGTACCATCACATCTATTCAATAATCTTGAAACTGAATCAAGTTCAGTTGAATCAGAAACTGTTCCCAAAAGATCATAAGATTCCAGAATATAAGGACCTGACAAATATCTTACAACATGCTACAACAATACTTGACAGGAAAATGTATAGAACTTAACTCAACAGGAAAAATATGTCTAACTTACTGAAATCCATATGCATTGAAGAATTACTGCTCAGCATGTTGTTACTTGTCACATCATTTTCTCTTCTTCTATTCCTTTTCATAGACTGTTGTGTTCTGCCTTCATCCATTATGGAAACTAACATCAAACATTAATTATTTTGAACAGGAGCTGCAGCATTATCGGAGAAAATATAGCAGAATAAGGAAAATTCAATAAGGAAATTCAGAAGGAAAGAATGAGGTTGCTGTCTTTATATAGAAGAGTCTGTAGTTTAATGGTCAGAATACTAAAGGATGTTTTGAAAATTGAAATTTTGTTCATAGATCCCAATATTAATTTATTGAAATTCAACTATCTCTAGAATACCCCCTAATTAAATGATGATGAGAATAATTAATGTTTATAGTCCATCATATCCTACATAAAGCTGACTGCTACAGAAAAATAAATGATGTTTATAGACCTATTAACAATTTGATAATTTATGTTCAATTCATTAAATAGCAGTACACTATTACTAATAACAATAACAATTAAACATAAATTATTAATCACAATAACAATTAAATATAAATTTTAATATTTACAGTGATGGAAATCTTTTATGAAATATATGCTTATCTACATATAAGATTTCAGTAAATATTTCATTTCACTGATGGGATTATGAACATCATTTAATTTTACAGCATTCCTATTAGTTTTGCTGGACTTGAAATATAGATAAGTGAAGGTTGAAAATCCTAAAATATAGAACACATGTTTTTCTTTATAAAAACAGCAAATATTTATGAAATAGGGACAAATCCATTTTTCTGCCATAGCTTTGTATATGCATACTAAGTAAACCATTTCTACATGTTTTCTTTTCATAACTTATAATGAGATATGTAAACTATGTAAATCATTTTTAATGTTATTTGGATGAGACATTATTTCTGTTTAATATGTATTTGATCTGCTTAATAGTTTTCTCTTATACAGGTGAGAAATACTGGATCATCAAATTTTCTTCAAATATGCACAGAAGTTATTAATGAATTGATAAGGTAAGAATTTAATTAAAATTTTCATACATAGCATATTAGAATTAAACCATCTTATGTGCATTTGCTCTTAACATTATCTATTTGGATAAGACATATAATTTTATTAATACCATTTTCATGTCATTTTGGATAACAAATATTTGCCTATCTTCATTTCAATACCATTTTGTTAACAACTATTCAATTTTAATGTTTATTTTATATGAATAACTTCAGATTTCAAACAGCAATTAAAAATAAAAATCTGCTAAAATTAGCATGTTGTTACCGCATTCAGTAAATTTATATTGACTTAACATTATATATTATATAAACAATAAACTCAACTCATCTGAATTGAAAACTTAATGTTTGCATCAACAAAACCCTTTTCAGATTCTTGAACTCTCTGTCCAAAATACATGTTAAAAAAAATCCGAAAAGAAAAAAATGCAGTATACAGGAGTATAAATTATAAACTTCATATAAGATTTAAAAATGCAACTCTCTTCCAATAAGATTATAAACTTCATAAGATTATAAACTTCCAGGAGTAAAAAAAATGCAGTATACAAGAGTATTAAATTTAAAAAGCAACTCTCTTCCAATAAGATTATAAACTTCATAAGGTTGTTCCAACCTGCAAACATCCTTAGAAGAAGTCCCAGAATCAGTATTTCCTGCAGCACATTCCTGTAAAAGAAAAATTGTCAGACAAAAAATTCATGGTATGATTGATTTTTACAAATCAAACCTCATAAATAAGAATACCAAGGCAAGCCTCTCACACACATTATAAGCACTGGTTCCAATTAACATGTTGGCTATGTCATCCCAGAGAAGAAAAATTGCACTTGATTTCCCATCCACAACTTTAATGTGAATCTTGAACCGAGCATTCCCAACAACATAATTTCCACACTTTTCACAAAAAAACTGTGCATCCTTCTCACTGACCTTCCTTCTATACTTTAAACAACTTGTGTAGCACCAATCTTTCTAAAACAAAACATCAGAAATTGAACAGACAATCCAAACCTTGGCAGCCTATAAATTTACATAAAACAAATTAAAAATAAAATGCTGGTAAATAAAAAAAAAGTGAAAAAATTTCAAAATACTCACAGTATCTAATGACTTCAATTGATCAAGAGTCATAAAAACACATGAGGCAGACCTTAAATCTTTTTTGACACTAAGTACAGAAGAATTTGATAACTGACTGCCACTGTAAGTTTTGCATGCTTCACTGACAGGTAGCCTGAATGAACACAATTGCAAACTTTTTCAACAACACATATATTGAAATCAATAAAATCCAATGAGGTTGTTGGATAAAGACAATACTTGCTAATATACTCAAAAATTTCATCCACTTGTTGATCAACAACCACATTTGTAGCATAGAATGCATTTGAAACACCAACCTCACCTATCAAATAATATGCATATTTTTATTTATATTACAAATGATGATGTGATATTTAAATACAGTAAACAATATAGAAACCAAACCTCTCGTATTTTTTAGCTCTACATAACTGAACAATAATAACAGAGTAACCTCCAGATCTATTCTTCAATTGTTCAATAAGACTCTGCACTTGATTACAATAAGGATCCCACAAAACACACTGCAATTTTGTCTTCCTAAAACATG
This sequence comes from Orobanche coerulescens, assembly GCA_033398695.1. NCBI lineage: Eukaryota > Viridiplantae > Streptophyta > Magnoliopsida > Lamiales > Orobanchaceae > Orobanche > Orobanche coerulescens. The sequence continues at coordinate 187,087,245 of CM065803.1, read as the reverse complement.
TTAAATAAAACAAAATATAAATATTATAATAATGAGAAACAATTGTTATTATCAGAATAGATTAGTAAATGATGTAGTAGACACAATTATAAATCATAAAATCAGAAAAAAAATATCAATAAAATCTTACTCCAAATCCTCCAACAAAAGATGAATATACCTATTCCCCTTTACAATCACATCTTCCCTCATTCTTGAATCATTGAAATCAAAAATATTACCAATAATATCTGCAAATATAATATATAATTAATAAAACAGAAGACATAAAACAAATAAAAAAAAGAACTTTTCAAGAAATTTACCAAACAAAGGAGCCTCATCCCTTGAAGAACCACTTTTAATATCAGAAAAACTGCGAAAACTGAAAATTGTCTTGGGAAATCTGGTTGAAACTGTCGGACCAACATAGGTATTTTTATGGAATGATATTTTGTATGGATGTACTGCAACAGGAAAATTCTTAGGTCTGTCCACAACCGAAAAATTATTCTATATGGTAAAGTCCACCCTCAGTAATTAAATCCAAGAATCTGTCAATGAAATATCCCTTCACTGAAGCTTGAATGCGCGCACCCTTTGAATCAAATAATAATATATTGTTATATAATAATACAAAGCGAACTATAATAAACAAACCACTGGTAAAAACTTACAAATTTATCCACCAGCAAAAACTCTAACGATTCAGAAAAATTTCCATGAGCAGGAATCTACCACTTTCGACAGCAACGAACCTGAATTTTCCAATCAATCCTGTTTTTATTCAAATCATTCAATTTACTGAAGGAGTTTGACATGATATTCTTGACCTGGGACAATAAACTAACTATATGAATATGCTATTATAACACAGGTGGCTACAAAAACAGGCTAGAGACCGATGAGGATGATGAAAGCCAACACCTATTTATAAGCTTCCATAGAAGCACCTGGAAGGAGAAGACGAAGGGACGAAATACTGGACTCACACGGGGCAGATGAAGGGATAAAATAGTGGATTCTGACACGGAGAAATGTTAATAAGTTAATTAGTGCATTGTATAATTAATTCCTTAGTGCATTGTATAATGAATGAACAATGTAAATGCGAAACAACAAAAAATATGGGGAGGGTAAGACCGGGGAGATAGAAGGTTGCACATTATAAATGAATGTGCATGAGGTAAAACTAATGTACATGAGATAAAACTGTATTTACAAACATAAATACAGTACTGAATGGGAAGGGACAGGTATTAATTTGCATGAGTTAGTATATTTCAAATCATCATCATTAGTTATGGGGGAGTGAAAGTAAAAAGACAGAAGGGGAAAAGCTTTATTGATAATATAAGTTGTATTTGATAATGATGAAGCTCGTTGAGGAAAGAAAAGAGCAAAAGCATCCAATTAATATGCTTTAACTGATAGTATGAAGCTAAATTTCAAATCATCATTTATTTATGGATCAAAAAATATATCTTACAAATATCGAAAAAATATTAAAAATAAGATTAATATCAGGATACAATGTGAAAACAAATGTGAACACAAAGAGGTTAAGAATGGATTTTTAGTTAAAAAGTACGTGGTTTAAGTGTGAACACATGATCTGGAATTATATATTTATAGACTTCAAAATTAATAAAATAATAATTTTTAAAATTTTCAAATCCCACAACTCAATCATTCACGGCTGCCAAGGAGATGCTAATGTCATGGATGACATCAGCGGCGAGTTGAATTTCCGGTCCAACCGGGTGTTGACACGTGGCGTGTAACACCCCCGAGATATTCAGAGTATATTACAGTGCCGTGGACCCCAACATGGGACCCACCAGGCTACAATCAAGAAAACTCCACTCGACTAACCATTTCGGTTAGTGAGGACACACATTTAAATGATACGACATAAAAAGATACGCCCGGAGCAACCGGCGAAATAAGCATCACTTGACGTAACAATTTTAAAGTAATATAATACGGAGTTTGAAATGAAAAGCCTAAGTACTCGCGAGTACAATCTATAGGTTTTATAATTGTGAGAACAACCAAATCGAAATGGACAAAAGAAATACAAAGACCCAAATGCACATGTCAACGACCCTGGCCAACGTCCTCGTACTGTCCCGGTGCCCGCTCGTCTGGATAATCAAAACCTGAAATCCATAACAAGAATTTCCCCAAAACGAGTCCCCAAAGGGGTTAGCAATTACGCTAGTACAAGTAATCAAGGCAAACCAATCGCTTACACATTTCATAGTACATGCACCAATATCATTTCAAAAACCAAAACTAGACATGTCTTTTCCGGAAACAAACAGTCACAATTAATTTGCCTAGAACCGGGACGAAGCCACGAATCCCACTCGAGGCCTCTAAGGATCCTCCCGAGCTGGCCACATTCATAAAACAAACCAAGCACCACACGTCACCTAGGATCGGGACGAAGCCACGAATCCCACTCGAGGCCTCTAAGGACCCTCCCGAGCTGGCTAGCGAATCAAACTCATGAATCCAGGACGAAGCCATAGATTCCCTCGAGGCCCCGTCGGACCCTCCCGAGGTGAGTAAAGCACACACAATATACATTACCATTTCACGTTAAGCATAAAGGTTTCCAGGAATACTTGCCTTGAATAAAAGACGGCGCAACGAACGGAAGGAAAAACACCGACGACTGTTAGGAGCCGATAATCACGAACCTAACGATACGAAGAACAAAATCACCACCAATTCTAACTAAATACAGAATTGGAAAACACCCGAAAACCCGCCTACGATTTATGTGTATTCGTATCAAACAATGACGAGGGCGGATCGCAACCACACCCTCTCGATTATGCAAATATCACGAAATACACCATGAGTTCATAGGAGAACAAGAACAATGACGAGATTAATCATAATCAACAAGGATTAATCAACAACACGAAGCAAAACGAACATTACACCCGAAATCCCCCAAATCCCCCAAGGTAGGTTATAAGAGATTTTACCTTGATTCGAAGATGAACGATGGATGATTAGGGATAGGTGGATGATTTGATAGTTGAATATGCCCTTACAATGGAGTTTGGATCGAAATCGGACGAACCCTAGCCTCAGTCGTCGCTCCCGTCGCGAAAAGAAAAGAGAGATGTGAGAAATGAGGAAAAACTGGGCCGCTGCCAGTTTATATACTGGCAGGTGTTACGGCCGTAACACACCTCACATACGGCCGTAACATAGGAACATTACGGCCGTAACCTGTCTCTCTCACGGCCGTAACTGGCCTCTGGAAAGAACTGGGCAAATTTGACGAATGACACATACGGCCGTATCAAGAATACCATTACGGTCGTATCGATACTTACGGCCGTAACTCGAGCATGATACGCCCGTAACTCGGAACAGGACCAGGGGGGTAAGAAACGAAGCCTTGTTACGGCCGTATGAAATAAGCTTACGGCCGTAACTCATGATTATTACGGCCGTAACATATACGGCTTACGGCCGTAACATGGCCTGTGGCGAGGCGATCTTGCTTTCGACGAGGAGACGATCGAAAAGAGAAAAATAACAAGGTGTATCCATGACCAACGGATACACTCACCACGAATTTAAGTCAGAAACCAAAACGTTACGATGAAGCGTGATTCCGAAAGCCCGAAGGTTCAGGAACAACAAAGATAACAAGAATACCCTAAACTTAGGAAAATTACGAAATGGCCCAAACGTTCAAAATCCGCGATACGACGTCGGATTAACAAACCGAAACTCCCAACACGAACAACTCAACTATACGAACTCGTGAAACCAAAGAAATTACAAAAGCGAACGAGTTCCACGAGAATCGAACATCCATGCCATAAATCATGACATAAAACCGAATAATATCAAAACATCACCAAGATCATCCCCGATGGAGAAACTCCAAGAATAACATAGATTCAAAATGTCGACTTGGTTACAAGCGAGCTATAACAAAAAATGAAAATACACTAAAACAGGAATATTAGAAAAGAAGGAAAAATGCGGATATTACATTCTACCCCTCTAGAAATAAGTTTCGTCCCGAAACTTAAGAAACAAACAACTCGGGGTATCTAGCACGCATGCTATCCTCGGTTTCCCAAGTTGCTTCCTCGACACCATGTCTCGACCACTGCACCTTGACCAAAGGGATGGTCTTATGCCTTAGTCGTTTATCACGATGCTCCAAAATCTTCAAGGGACGCTCCTCGAAGGTAAAGTCCTCGGCAATATCGATCTCACTATAGTCGATGATATGACTAGGATCAGGGACATATTTCCTTAGCTGGGAAACATGGAAAACGCTATGTACGTGACTCAAGGCGGGAGGTAACGCCAAACGATATGCTAACTCACCGACTCTCTCGAGAATCTCGAAGGGTCCAATAAATCTCGGACTCAGCTTCCCCTTCTTCCCGAAACGGAAAACTCCTCTTGTCGGCGACACCTTCAGCAAAACGTGGTCTCCCACCTCGAATTATAAAGGTCGACGACGGACATCGGCATATGACTTTTGTCGACTCTGGGCAGTCAACATCCGTTCCCGAATTAAGTCTATCTTCCGCCTCGTCTCTCAAACGACATCCGGCTCGGTCCCAACCAAATCGAACGCCTCATTCCAACAAATCGGTGATCGACATCGCCGCCCATAAAATGCCTCATACGGTGCCATCCGAATCGACGCGTGCCAACTGTTGTTGTACGTGAATTCGATCAATGGCAAATGCTCCTCCCAGTCATTGCTCCAATCGAGAGCACAAGCACGCAACATATCCTCAAATGTCTGGATAGTGCGCTCCGACTGCCCATCTGACTGGGGGTGAAAAGTGGTACTCAAACGCAAACGAGTACCAAACGCCTTATGCACCGCCTGCCAAAAGTGTGATACAAAACGGCCATCACGATCCGAAACAATAGACTTCGGAGTACGGTGAAGCCTCACAATCTGCGCGATAAATATACGAGCCAACTTCTCCGGGCCCCAAGTGTCCTTGATGCCCAGAAAATGTGCCGACTTGGTCAGACGATCAACAATCACCCAAACCATATTCATGCCCGATCTCGATCTCGGCAAACTCGTAATGAAATCCATCGATATATCTTCCCATTTCCATTCGGAGCAGAAGTGGTCGCAATAACCGGTCAGTCGATCTTTGGATTTTGACACCACGACAAGTCAAATATTTCGCTACAAACTGCGCGACCTCCTCCTTCATATCATTCCACCATAAATTCCTCCTCAGGTCCTTGTACATCTTACTCGAACCAGGATGAACGGAGTAAGGTGTAGCATAGGCCTCGCGCAGAATACTCTGTCTCAACTCTAAGTCGTTCGGTACACAGAGCCGACTCTGGAATCTCAAAACACCATCCTCGTGAATCACAAACCCAGGAGACTTTCCTTTAAGAATGTTCTCTCGGATTTGAGTAATCATCGGATCCTCTAACTGCTTCAGCTTAATTTCATCAATCAAAGACGACGAAACCTCTAAAGCACAAAATTGCCCGACAGTCCCAGGCAACAAAACCTCCACATCAAACTCAATCAAAGCCCGCCGAAGCTCAGACTGAGACGTAAGGATCTCAAGCGTTCGCAACGCAACCGGTTTCCGACTCAAGGCGTCAGCCACGACGTTCGCCTTGCCCGGATGATAAAGGATTTCGAGGTCATAATCCTTAATCAGCTCTAACCACCTCCTCTGCCTCATATTCAACTCCCGCTGAGTAAATATGTATTTCAGACTTTTATGATCGGTAAAAATCTGACATGTAGAGCCGAAAAGGTAGTGACACCAAATCTTGAGCGCAAAAACAACTGCCGCTAATTCCAAATCATGAGTAGGGTAGTTGAGCTCATACGGCCTCAACTGTCTCGACGCATAGGCAATGGTCTTGTCGTGCTGCATCAATACGCACCCAAGACCTTGACCCGAAGCATCACTATAAACGACAAAACCCTCGTTGCCACATGGCAATGCCAAAACCGGGGCTGAGGTCAAACGCCTCTTCAGTTCCTCAAAACTTGATTGCCTCTCGTCATTCTAGACGAACTTCTCGGATTTCTGGAGCAACTGAGTAAGCGGCCGAGCTAGTTTCGAGAAACCCTCGACGAACCTACGGTAGTAGCCGGCCAGGCCCAAGAAACTACGGATCTCCTTCACATTCTTGGGAGGTGCCCAATCCAAGACTGCCTCAATCTTCTGCGGATCCACTCGAACTCCCTCGGCTGAAATCACGTGACCCAAAAACATCACTTCGTTCAGCCAGAACTCACATTTCGAGAACTTCGCATAGAGTTGCTCGGCCCTCAAAATGTCTAACACTATCCGAAAATGATGGGCATGCTCTTCCTCATTCCTCGAATAGATAAGAATATCGTCAATGAAGACGACGACACACTTATCCAGATACTCGATAAAGACTTTGTTCATCAACTGCATGAACACCGCCGGCGCAATAGTTAACCCGAAAGGCATAACCATAAACTCATAATGTCCGTATCTCGTCCGAAAGGCTGTTTTCGGCACATCAGACTCCCTCACCCGGAGCTGATAGTACCCCGATCTCAAATCAATCTTTTAGAATACCGCCGCTCCCTGCAACTGATTGAACAAGTCATCAATCCTCGGCAAAAGATACTTGTTCTTGATGGTCACCTTGTTCAGTTCGCGATAGTCGATACACAAATGCAGTGAACCATCCTTCTTACGCACAAACAGGACCAGTGCGCCCCAAGGCGAGGTGCTCGGTCGAACATACCCCGACTCAAGAAGTTCACTCAGCTTTTTCTTCAACTCGGCCATCTCTGAAGGTGCCATGCGATACGGCGCCTTCGAAATTGGAGCCGCGCCCGGCTCTAACTCTATAGCAAACTCGACCTCACGATCTGGTGGCAATCCCGGTAACTCATCAGGAAATACATCAGGAAACTCACTAACGACTGGAATCGACGAAAGCTCGACTCCACCATCCTCCGCCTTCAAGGCGTAGCACCAATAACCAGTACACCCCTTTCGCAGGAGTTTCATCTCCTTCAAGGCGTTAATAACAAACTTCTGGTTTCTCTTTCGCCCCGTGAAAGAGTGTTCAGTGCCGTCCTCGGATAACATGGTAATGATCCTCGTGCGGTAGTTCATGATTGCACCATGCCGCTCGAGCCAATCATCCCCGAGAATCAAATCCTCACCCTCGATACTCACGACAATAAGATTAGCGAGCCAAGCCCTCTCACAAATAGACACAGAACAGTCCCGGACTTCTCGATCACCGACAATTCTATCACCGCTAGGAAGTTTAACGATGAAAGGCTCGCATGGTGACAAGATGTCGAGACTCAAGCGGCGTACACTCTATAGAAATGAATGAATGCGTAGCACCCGAATCAAAAAGCACACTGACAGGATGAGAATGGATATGAACGTGCACTGCCGCCACGATGTTCTTTGGATCATCGGCCCTCCTCATCTCATAGATACGCGGCTGGGCAGAGCCGACACTGGAAGCTCCTCCTCTAGCGGGCTGACCCCAACCCCTACCTCGGCCGGCACTCGGCGGTGGCGGCGGAGCGAATGAGCCCTGGTTCACACTCGGCTCCATAGGTGCTGGGTGAGAAGAACGGGCGCCGCGAAATTGTCTGAGCTTCTCGCAAAAAGAAGCCTTATGGCCCGACTGACCACAAGTATGACAAGTCAAAGGTGGACGAAGGCAATCCCGGTTCACGTGGCCTGGCTTGCCACAGTTAAAGCATCTGGGGTCCCGGACGAAGGTTCCAGCGGCACTTCGGAAACTCCCAGAGAAATGAGCCGAACCACCCGTAGAAATGTTTACAGGTTGAGATTTCTGCTGGCCTCCACTCTTGGGACCAGAAAAATTTCCGACCGACTTCTGCTTCTTGCTCTCACGAGCCAAATCACTAGCCGTCACCGACATATCATAAGCAAGAGCTCGACTCTGATAATCCTTCAAAGTAGTGCAAACGAGTCCAGACATATAGTCCCGAATGGACAGCTTCATCCTCCTGGAAAAATGAAAAATTTTGTTGCTCTCTTCGACAACTTGGGTCTTCATATAGCCCAATTCCTTGTTAAAATCGGCAATGGCTTGGGACACGGGAATATCCCGAGGTTGAACATCGTAGAAAGCATGGACTCGAGCCTGTCTAACTGGCCATGGACAATATTCAGTTTCCATCAATTTCTGAAATTCGGACCACGAAGCAACATGATCTTTGGGCCCCACGGCTTCCCACCAATCCATAGCGTCCCCAGTGAGAAAGTATTGGGCAATAGGGACCTTGCGGTCCTCGGGACAGTTGGTGGCAACGAAGACTTTAGATATCTCCTTGATCCACCCTTCCCAGCCGATCGGGTCCGAAGCTCCCGAAAACTGAGGAGGATGCATCTTGATGACATCCTGAAGCCAGCGATCCGCTCCGCCCCGATTAGCATGGGCCTGATCGGGGTTCTGGACCACCTGAGCTATAACCGCCATTTGGTTAACCATTTGCTGCATAACGTCCACAATACCAAGGTCGGCGCGCTCCTGAGAAGAAGCATGACTGTCATGGTCACCGGTGCTGCCGGCTCCCGAAGAATGCGACGTGGCCGCCCCACCGGCTGCCCCACGTCCTCGGACGCATCCACGACCACGACCACGACCACGACCACGGTTTCCTCCGGCATCCATACTAGTGTAAGAGATAACAGAAGTATATTGATGATGAGTAAAGGGGGAAAAAGTAACTACGATTCGAAAAGCGGGAATACTATGCAAGAAAACAAAGGACCGAATAAGAAAACTTACGAGCACTGGAAGTACCGAGATGCTGGCAGCGGTGTGACAATGTGCAAAACAAAACACGACTAGACCCAAATAACCAACAAGCCTAGGTATCCATAAACCTTGCGCTCCGATACCATTTTCTGTAACACCCCCGAGATATTCAGAGTATATTACAGTGCCGTGGACCCCTACATGGGACCCACCAGGCTACAATCAAGAAAACTCCACTCAACTAACCATTTCGGTTAGTGAGGACACACATTTAAATGATAAGACATAAAAAGATACGCCCGGAGCAACCGGCGAAATAAGCATCACTTGACAATGTAACAATTATAAAGTAATACAATACGGAGTTTGAAATGAAAAGCCTAAGTACTCGCGAGTACAATCTATAAGTTTATAATTGTGAGAACAACCAAATCGAAATGGACAAAAGAAATACAAAGACCCAAATGCACATGTCAACGACCCTGGCCAACGTCCTCGTACTGTCCTGGTGCCCGCTCGTCTGGATAATCAAAACCTGAAATCCATAACAAGAATTTCCCCAAAACGGGTCCTCAAAGGGGTTAGCAATTACGCTAGTACAAGTAATCAAGGCAACCCAATCGCTTACACATTTCATAGTACATGCACCAATATCATTTCAAAAACCAAAACTAGACATGTCTTTTCCGGAAACAAACAGTCACAATTAATTTGCCTAGGACCGGGACGAAGCCACGAATCCCACTCGAGGCCTCTAAGGACCCTCCCGAGCTGGCCACATTCATAAAACAAACCAAGCACCACACGTCACCTAGGATCGGGACGAAGCCACGAATCCCACTCGAGGCCTCTAAGGACCCTCCCGAGCTGGCTAGCGAATCAAACTCATGAATCCAGGACGAAGCCATAGATTCCCTCGAGTCCCCGTCGGACCCTCCTGAGGTGAGTAAAGCACACACAATATACATTACCATTTCACATTAAGCATAAAGGTTTCCAAGAATACTTGCCTTGAATAAAAGACGGCGCAACGAACGGAAGGAAAAACACCGACGACCATTAGGAGTCGATAATCACGAACCTAACGATATGAAGAACACAATCACCACCGATTCTAACTGAATACGGAATTGGAAAACACCCGAAAACCCGCCTACGATTTATGTGTATTCGTATCAAACAACGACGAGGGCGGATCGCAACCAAACCCTCTCGATTATGCAAATATCACGAAATACACCATGAGTTCGTGGGAGAACAAGAACAATGACGAGATTAATCATAATCAACAAGGATTAATCAACAACACGAAGCAAAACGAACATTACACCCGAAATCCCCCAAATCCCCCAAGGTAGGTTATAAGAGATTTTACCTTGATTCGAAGATGAACGATGGATGATTAGGGATAGGTGGATGATATGATACTTGAATATGCCCTTACAATGGAGTTTGGATCGAAATCGGACGAACCCTAGCCTCAGTCGTCGCTCCCGTCGCGAAAAGAAAAGAGAGATGTGAGAAATGAGGAAAAACTGGGCCGCTGCCAGTTTATATACTGGTAGGTGTTACGGCCGTAACACACCTCACATACGGCCGTAACATAGGAACATTACGGCCATAACCTGACTCTCTAACGGCCGTAACTAGCCTCTGGAAAGAACTGGGCAAATTTGACGAATGACACCTACGGCCGTATCAAGAATACCATTACGGCCGTATCGATACTTACGGCCGTAACTCGAGCATGATACGCCCGTAACTCGGAACTGGACCAGGGGGGTAAGAAACGAAGCCTTGTTACGGCCGTATGAAATAAGCTTACGTCCGTAACTCACGATTATTAAGGCCGTAACATATACGGCTTACGGCCGTAACATGGCCTGTGACAGTAGGCCAGTCTGAAACACTGCTCGACGAGGAGACGATCGAAAAGAGAAAAATAACAAGGTGTATCCATGACCAACGGATACACTCACCACGGATTTAAGTCAGAAACCAAAACGTTATGATGAAGCGTGATTCCGAAAGCCCGAAGATTTAGGAACAACAAAGATAACAAGAATACCCTAAACTTAGGAAAATTACGAAACGGCCCAAACGTTCAAAATCCGCGATACGACGTCGGATTAACAAACCGAAACTCCCAACACGAACAACTCAACTATACAAACTCGTGAAACCAAAGAAATTACAAAAGCGAACGAGTTCCACGAGAATCGAACATCCATGCCATAAATCATGACATAAAACGGAATAATATCAAAACATCACCGAGATCATCCCCGATGGAGAAACTCCAAGAATAACATAGATTCCAAATGTCGACATGGTTACAAGCGAGCTATAACAAAAAATGAAAATACACTAAAACAGTAATATTAGAAAAGAAGGAAAAATGCGGATATTACATGGCGCAATATGATCCGTCTATTTAATTATCCTTCGAACGGTCATAACTTCTTCATACGAACTCGGATTCAGATGATTTTTTTTAAAACGATCGTCTCGACGAGATGAATAAAATGAGACCAGTCGTGACTATATTTAAATTTTGGAAAAATGTCATCCTTGAATCAATTGATTTGTCTTGTACCGGTTGGTTAACCTGCAGATATAATTTAATTCTAATTAATTATCCAAAAATAACACAAAATTATATAAAATTCTAACAAAATAAAATAATACAAATATATGGTGAAAATGATAAATTATCACACAAAACACACAATTATATATATAATCAATATCAAAATAGAACCAGTGATCATGACCCAAGTGAGATCAGAGTAAAATAGGATGTCGCACCACATTCTAACAACTTCATTGAGAATCGAATGCAAAAAAAATTCAATACCCTCACGGTGGATGTCACTCTTCACTCCAGTGTATATATGAGATATTCGAGAAGAGTTCACTCATATCAAAGCATAATGTATCATTATCATATGCTTGGTCAAAAATCAAATCTCCACTACTAAAAATAAGCTCATGCATAAATCAAAAGGTCTTTCTTTTGGTTGTAACGTGGCTTTGGGTGTGGGTAGGATAAAGGGAAAATTATGAGGTTTGCTAGCCAAGATCAGTTGTGAATTTAGATGCATAACAAATCCTATAAATAACAATCAACATCCCCTCTTTTGTAATGAAAACTCTCAAATCATCATCCCCAAGTGATTCTGTACTTTACATGGTAATTGAATATTCATCTGGCAAGGTTATACTCTTGTGAAAGAAAAAGTATGCAATGGATCTTCTGGAAGGAATTATGTGTAATATCCGTACCTTTCTATTCTTAGCAGTTTCCATTTTCGGTGTATGTCTATTTTTATTGACTCGCTTGTAACCATTTCGACGTTTTGAATCTACCTTATTCTTGGAGTCTTTCCATTTGGACGAGTTTTGGCGATATTTTTACGTGATTCCATTTTATATCATGTTTTTCCGTATGTACGTTCGATTCTCGTAAAACTCGTTTGTTTTCGTTGTTTCTTGGTTTGCATGAGTTCGTATGATTGAGTTGGTTGTGTTGAGACTTTCGGTTTGTTAATCCGATGTCGTATCGCGATTTTCGGGCACTTGGGCCATTTTTGTAATTTCCTATAAGTTTAGGGAATTCTATATTCGTTGTCGTATTTAGGATTCCCGGGTAGTCGGAATGATGTTTTCATGTAACGGTTAGACTCTTCATCGAATATCCTTCGTAGCCATATGTTCGGTTCGATAGCAGGTCCGGGTTTTGGAGTCGTCCGGAATGGTTTGGACAGTAGTTGCCATACTGCTGTCCAGTAGGGTGTTACGGCCGTAACACCCCATTCGTTACGGCCGTAATGTTGGCCTTGTTACGTCCATAATGTAGCCTTTGTTACGGCCGTAACAGCCCGCTGTTTTAAGAACAACGGGCAGTTAAGAAACAACAGTTTTCATCCATTCTCTTCGTTTTCTTCGACGTGCGACTTCAGAGGCGATTTCCACCGGTATTGCTCGGGGTTTTCTTCAAATCCCATCACCGTAGAGTCGTGTTAGCATATTACCATCATCGTAATCATCCTCCATCATCCGAATCCGAGGTATTTTCTTCAGGAACCCTAGCTTGTCTAATTTGGGGGTTTTTCGGGATTGATTCCGAATTGTTCATGTATGTTATGAAACTCCTTACCGATTGTTGTTATTGGGTGATTCCCAATCCGTTTTCCTCGAGTTTAATCCGTGAATTATTGATACGGGGAGATTTTGCATAAACCCTCACCCGTATCGATTGAACGTTTATTGTCATGAATTGTAATCGGGGTTATGGGTGTATTCCATTCGATTATTGTTGTCCGTTAGGACTGAGTTATATTGATCCTTCATTTAGGAACCATCGTTTTCCGTCCGGATCATTCGTAGTCGTTGTTCGTCCCCATTTTGTCGGAGATGTCTCAAAGGCAAGTACTTTACATTTGTTTACCTGTTCTAGTATTTGAATTATGGCTATTCGTGGTTGTATGGATGGATATGTGTATGTTCACCTAGGGACAGTCCGACGGGGCCTCTAGGGATACGTATTTCCGTGTGTGTGCGTATCACGAACTATGGTTAACCACCCAGGGATGTCCGACGGGGCTCTGCGGGGTACGGTGGCCGTGAGTCTCGTAGCAAGGTTAACTTTGAATTGTTTTGTTGGAGAAAATGTGTTTTGTGCGTGTGCACCGTAAATATTCCGGAATATAAATGATTTCTAAAATGATTTTGGCGCATATATTCATCTGATTAGAATATAGTTCAAATGGATTGTACTTGCACTAGCAGTTGTCGCTAACCCCTTAAATGGGGGAAATACTTTTTGTATTTCAAGTACAAGTCTTGGAGACAAGCGAGCACTCGAGCCGTATGAGAATGATGGGCAAGCATGATACTGTTCAGTAGTCATTTGTTGTGTTCGGCTCTGTCGGTTGTTATTGATGTCTTGTTTTGGGATTTCTGTATTATGAAATTGGTTTAAGTACTTGAGTACTTCCGTTTTGAGTTTGTTAACGTTGTGTCCTCGCTTTGGGAAATGGATTTGATGTTAGATTTTATTTGACGGATTGTAGTCTTTTATTTGAATTGTCGTTTTGTTGATGGTTGTATGTCTTGGTCGGATGTTATTTTGGTACGTTAGCCTGGTGGATTCCACGGAGTGGGGTCCGCGGCGCTGTAATATACCCTGATCGTCTTGGGGGTGTTACAGAATATGGTATCAGATCTTAGGTTTATGGATACCTAGGCTGTCGGTTATTTGGGTCTAGTCGAGTGTCGTTTTTGAACAGTATCGCTGCCATGCCATCATCTTAATACGCCGGTGCTCGTAAATTGTCCTAACTCGACTCGTTACGTTGTCCTATTCTGTTTCCTTTCCTGATATCTTGTTGTGTTTTGCGTTTGAATTGTACTCACCCGCTACTTCTTCAGAATTCCTGTTGGCCGAGGACGCGGACGCGGTAGGGGACGTGGCGCAGCAGGTGGGGCGGCCATGTCCGATAACTTGGGAACCGATTAGGCTATGCCTTCTTTGTCGAATAGTGTTCCGCCTAGTTTCGGGGGTCAGCAGGATTAGTCTGCTAGCTCCGGTAATGCACAAGAGAATGTTGGAGTGGCGAATATTTTACAAGTAGCGAACCAGATGACGCTACTGACTCAGGCCGTTTTGGTTGGCCAGGTTAATGCTAACCCAATTCTGCCTACTGGATCCGGTAATGATAAGCTACTTCAGGACATGATTCGTATGTGTCCTCCGCAGTTTGATGGTGCTTCTGAGCCTTCCGGTTGGTAAAATTGGTTGTTTGAGATGGAAAAGGTGTTTGAGGCTGCTAACTGCTCTGAGGAGAGGAAGGTACCCATCGCTCAGTACTTCCTCGCCAAAGAGGCGGCAACGTGGTGGCAAGCGGTGAAACCACATGATCGGGCAGCCACGTGGGCAGAATTCCGAAGGTTGATGGAAGATGAGTTTTGTCCGTGGCCAGTTAAAGAGGGGAGGATCCGAGCTTTCTTTGAGGCTAAGCCCCAGGATGTTCCTATCTCTCAAGCTATCAAGGACTACAACCAACAGCTTCATTATGTGAGAAACCAAGTCCAAGATGAGCTTGATAAGATCCACCACTTCGATATGCGGATGAAACCGAGGGTGCGTCATTACATGTCTGGTCTGGGATGCACAACTTTGAAAGAGTATCAAAATAAGGCAATGGCTTATGAGATGTAGTTTTCTGCGACAGAGACGGAAGCCGAGGGGAAGAAAGAGAAGACCTCCGGCCAGTTTTCAGGAGGCAAGTCTGGTGGGCATCCGAAGAATCAGTTTGGTTCGCGAGTCTTCGGGAATCAGTCCCCGTCATTTGGGCGAGGAAATAGTTCTAAGTCTGTTCCTACTGGTTCCGTTCGCGGTCCTACGTGATTTAACTGTCCCGGCCACATTATAAGTGAGTGTGATAGGCCCCCGATTTAGTATCTTGCGTGCAGTCGGATGAGACATCGAGCTAAGTTTTGTACGGATGCAGTTCGGGCGCCAGTTACTCAGATATCAGCCCCAGCTGCGGGAGAGCCGAGTGTGAATCAGATGCCGACAGTTCCTCAGCCAAAGCAGAATTTTGGTAGAGGTCGAGGATGTGGACAGCCTTCTAGAGGGGGAGCTTCTAGTGCTGGGTCTGTTCCGCCCCGAGTATATGAGATGAGATGAGCAGGAGATCCTGACGCGACGGTGGATACAGGTACCGTTCACATCCTTGACCATCCTGTTTCCGTATTATTCGATTCTGGTGCTACGCATTATTTCATATCTATAGATTGTGTGCGTCGTCTGCATATTGATTGCCTAGTTGCGTGTGAACCATTTGTTGTTAAACTGCCTAGTGGGGATAGCATCGTGGGGGATCGTGAGGTTAGAGATTTTCCAGTGAGTATCGCGGGGAGGGTTTGGCCTTCTAATTTGATTGCGGTAGATATTTGAGATGAGGATTTGATTCTAGGTGAGGATTGGCTGGACCGTCATGGGGCGATCATGAATTAGAGAACGAAAACTGTTTCGATGTTAGCCTCTGACGGTACCGAGCATTCTTTTGTGGGGCGTAAGGGGAGTAGCCAGAGATTCCTGATCAGCGCCTTGAGGGCGGTGAAACTTCTTCGGGGAGGTTGCACGGGTTATTGGTGTTACGCTTTGAGATCGGAAGAGGGGGATTCGAGCTCTCGTCTATTCCGGTAGTGTGTGAGTATCCTGACGTCTTTCCAGATGAGTTGCCGGGTTTGCCGCCGGACCGAGAAGTTGAGTTTACCGTCGATTTAGAGTCGGGTGCAGCACCGATTTCTAAGACGCCATATCGTATGGAACCTGCCGAGATGCTTGAGTTGAAGAAATAGTTGGGAGAGTTACGAGACATGGGGTATATTTGACCGAGTGCTTCGCCTTGGGGCACACCGGTCCTGTTTGTGAAGAAGAAGGATGGGTCACTTCGTTTGTGTATCGACTACAGAGAGTTGAACAAAGTGACCATCAAAAACAAGTATCCGCTCCCGAGGATCGATGATTTGTTCGACCAATTGCAAGGGGCAACCGTGTTTTCGAAGATTGATTTGAGATCAGGGTATTATCAGCTCCGAGTGAAGGATACCGATATTCCGAAGACGGCCTTTCGGACGAGATACAGTCACTACGAGTTTGTGGTTATGCCTTTTGGGCTAACCAACGCACCAGCCGTGTTCATTCAGCTTATGAACAAAGTATTTATCGAGTACCTCGATAAGTGTGTAGCCATTTTTATCGATGATATCCTGATTTACTCGAGGAGCGAGGAGGAGCATGCCCGTCATTTGCATATCATGTTAGATATTTTGAGAACTCAGCATCTCTTTGCGAAATTCTCAAAGTGTGAGTTTTGGTTACGGGAGGTTATGTTTCTGGGCCACGTGATATCGACCGAGGGTGTTCGTGTGGACCCACATAAGATAGAGGCAGTGTTGGATTGGGCGCTGCCCAAGAACGTGAAGGAGGTCCGTAGTTTTCTGGGTTTGGCCGGATATTACCGTAGATTCGTCGAGGGGTTCTATAAGCTCGCTCGACCTCTGAATCAGTTGTTACAGAAGTCAGAGAAGTTTGTGTGGACTGATGAGAGGCAGAATAGTTTTGAGGAGTTGAAGAAGCGGTTGACGACCGCTCCTGTTTTGGCTTTACCGAGTGGTAATGAGGGTTTCTTAGTCTTTAGTGATGCTTCGAGCCAAGGGCTCGGATGTGTACTCATGCAGCACGGGAGGACGATTGCCTATGCTTCCCGTCAGTTGAAACCGTACGAGTTGAATTACCCTACCCACGATCTTGAGTTGGCCACGGTTGTATTTGCGTTGAAGATCTGGCGTCATTACTTGTACGGTTCGTCGTGTCAGATTTTCACCGATCATAAGAGCCTAAAGTACATTTTTACGCAGAAAGAGCTTAACATGAGATAGCGAAGATGGTTGGAGTTGATTAAGGATTACGACCTCGAGATTTGCTATAATCCGGGCAAGGCAAATGTGGTGGCAGATGCCTTGAGATGGAAATCGGTATCACTTCGGGCGCTTGAGTTGCTTACGGATCAGTCGGGACTTCAGTGAGAGTTTATGAGGTTGAGCATTGAGGTTGTGCTACCAGAGAGTTTCGGGCAGTTGCGTACACTTGAGATTTCGTCGTCTTTAGTCGAGACATTAAGTCGGGACAGTTAGAGGACCCGATGTTTATTCAGCTTCGAGAGAATGTAGGGAAGGGGAAAGCCCCGGGATTCGTGATACATGAGGATGGTGTGTTGAGATTCCAAGGTCGGCTTTGTGTTCCGAACGACTTTGAATTGAGGCAGAGTATTATGCGAGAGGCTCACGCGTCACCTTACTCGGTCCATCCGGGCTCGAGTAAAATGTATAAAGATTTGAGAAAGAATTTCTGGTGGAATGACATGAAGAATAAGGTAGTCGAGTTTGTAGGTAAGTGTTTGACTTGTCAACAAGTCAAAATCGAGCATCAGGGGCCAGCCGGATTGTTGAAACCACTTCCCGTCCCGGAATGGAAGTGGGAGGATATCTCCATGGATTTTGTCACGAACTTGCCGAGGACTAAGACCGGAATGAATATGGTGTGGGTGATCGTAGACCAACTGACTAAGTCGGCACATTTTCTGGGCATCAAGGACACTTGGGGTCCGGAAAAGTTGGCTCGTGTTTTTATCGCATAGATAGTGAGACTTCATGGTAAGCCGAAGACCATTATTTTGGACAGAGATGGCCGATTCGTATCGCATTTCTGCAGGCGGTACATAAGGCATTGGGAACACGTTTGCGTTTGAGTACATCTTTCCACCCTCAGACCGACGGACAGTCCGAACGTACCATTCAGACGTTCGAGGATATATTGCGCGCGTGTGCGTTAGACTGGAGTAGTGACTGGGAGGAGCATATGGCCTTGATTGAGTGTACGTATAATAATAGTTGGCACTCATTGATTAAGATGGCACCGTATGAGGCACTTTATGGCCGACGTTACCGATCACCGATATGTTGGGATGAACCGTCCGATCTAGTTGGCACCGAGCCGGACCTTGTGTTGAATTGATTAGAAAGAGAATGTTGGCGGCTCAGAGTCGACAAAAGTCTTATGCGGATGTTAGGCGTCGACCTTTGGAGTTTGAGGTGGGAGATCATGTTTTGTTGAGAGTGTCCCCGACGAAGGGAGTTTTTCGTTTTGGGAAAAAGGGGAAGCTTAGCCCGAGGTATATTGGGCCTTTTGAGATATTGGATAGAGTCGGTGATTTGGCATACCGTTTGTCTTTGCCTCCATCGTTGAGTTATGTTCATAGCGTATTTCATGTCTCCCAGCTGAGGAAGTATGTTCCAGACCCATCCCATGTTATTGATTTCGGGGACGTGGAGATCGAGAAGGATGTTACGTTTGAGGAGAGGCCCGTCAGAATTTTAGAGCATCGAGTCAAATAGTTAAGGCACAAAACCATTCCTTTGGTTAAAGTGCAATGGTCGAGGCATGGAGTAGAAGAGGAAACGTGGGAGTTAGAGAAGGATATGCGTTCGAGGCACCACGATCTTTTTGATTCTTAAGTTTCGGGACGAAACTTTATTTTAGAGGGGGAGAATGTAATATCCGTACCTTTCTATTCTTAGCAGTTTCCATTTTCGGTGTATGTCTATTTTTATCGACTCTTTTGTAACCGTTTCGACGTTATGAATCTACCTTATTCTTGGAGTTTTTCCATTTGGACGAGTTTTGGCGATGTTTTTACGTGATTCCATTTTATATCATGTTTTGTCGTATGTACGTTCGATTCTCGTAACACTCGTTCATTTTCGTTGTTTCTTGGTTTGCATGAGTTCGTATGATTGAGTTGGTCATGTTGAGACTTTCGGTTTGTTAATCCGATGTCGTATCCCGATTTTCGGGCACTTGGGCCATTTTTGTAATTTCCTATAAGTTTAGGGAATTCTATATTCGTTGTCGAATTTTGGATTCTAGGGTAGTCGGAATGATGTTTTCATGTAACGGTTAGACTCGTCATCGAATATCCTTCATAGCCATATTTTCGGTTCGATAGCAGGTCCGGGTTTCGGAGTCGTCCGAAATAGTTCGGACAGCAGCTGCCAGACTGCTGTCCAGCAGGGTGTTACGGCCGTAACACCCCATTCATTACGGCCGTAATGTTGGCCTTGTTACGGCCGTAATGTAGCCTTTGTTACGTCCGTAACAGCCCGCTGTTTTAAGAACAGCGGGCAGTTCAGAAACAACAGTTTTCATCCATTCTCTTCATTTTCTTCGACGTGCGACTTCAGAGGTGATTTCCACCAGTATTGCTCGGAGTTTTCTTCAAATACCATCACCGTAGAGTCTTGTTAGCATATTACCATCAGCGTAATCATCCACCATCGTTCGAATCCGAGGTATTTTCTTCAGGAACCCTAGCTTGTCTAATTTGGGGGTTTTTCGGGTTTTTTCGTGATTGATTCCGAATTGTTCATGTATGTTACGAAACTCCTTACCGATTGTTGTTATTGGGTGATTCCCAATCCGTTTTCCTCGAGTTTAATCCGTGAATTTTTGATACGGGGAGATTTTGCGTAAACCCTCGCCCGTATCGATTGAACGTTTATTGTCATGAATTGTAATCAGGGTTATCGGTGTATTCCATTCGATTATTGTTGTCAGCTAGGACTAAGTTATATTGATCCTTCATTTAGGAACCATCGTTTTCCGTCCGGATCATTCGTAGTCGTTGTTCGTCCCCATTTCGTCGGAGATGTCTCAAAGGCAAGTACTTTACATTTGTTTACCTGTTCTAGTATTTGAATTATGGCTATTCGTGGTTGTGTGAATGGATATGTGTATGTTCACCTAGGGACGGTCCGATGGGGCCTCTAGGGATACGTATTTCCATGTGTGTGCGTATCACGAACTATGGTTAATCACCCAAGGATGTCCGACGGGGCTCTGCGGGGTACGGTGGCCGTGAGTCTCGTACCAAGGTTAACTTTGAATTGTTTTGTTGGAGAAAATGTGTTTTGTGCGTGTGCACCGTAAATATTCTGGAATATAAATGATTTCTAAAATGATTTTGGCGCATATATTCATCTGATTAGAATGTAGTTAAAATGGATTGTACTTGCACTAGCAGTTGTCGCTAACCCCTTATATGGGGGAAATACTTTTTGTATTTCAGGTACAGGTCTTGGAGACAAGCGAGCACTCGAGCCATATGAGAATGATGGGCAAGCATGATACTGTTCAGTAGTCATTTGTTGGCGTTCGGTTCTGTCGGTTGTTATTCATGTCTTGTTTTGGGATTTCTGTATTATGAAATTGGTTTAAGTACTCAAGTACTTCCTTTTTGAGTTTGTTAACGTTGTGTTCCCGCTTTAGGAAATGGATTTGATGTCAGATTTTATTTGACGGATTGTAGTCTTTTATTTGAATTGTCATTTTGTTGATGGTTGTATGTCTTGGTCGGATGTTATTTTGGTACGTTAGCCTGGTGGATTCCACGGAGTGGGGTCCACGGCGCTGTAATATGCCCTGATCGTCTTGGGGGTGTTACATTATGTATCACTCAAGGGATAGTTCAAGTGCTATTTTATGTATATATAGTGATGATTTTCGCACTTGACCTCCCGCATTTTTCTTTCTGGCCGTTCTTTTTTTTTTTGCCTTTATTTATATTTTTTTATCCAGTTCAATACTCCAATGTACTTCAATGTACTTCACACCCTTTCAATTTCAACGAAAGCTCTTGATCTCCACAATACTATTATGAACATCGGTCCATATTTGTCACACATCTAGTTCACAATTAAATCTTTGACTAGAGGGTGCAAATGGATGAGTCATCAACAAGAATGGATAATGGCTAAAGTAATGTGCATGATCAAAGAAATAGGCTAAGGCTAAATGGGGTTTCTAAGGATAAAATATAATGGGTGGGAAAATATAAGCCAACAAGGGGTTAATCCTAATTGCCTTTATCATCTTAATGCAAGAGTTTATGAATGTAGTCTCGAAATGTACAAATGAGCAAGTTCTAGAATGAACACAAAATTTTTGACCACACAACAAAAAAATATAGAGCGTATATATAAGGATTGCTCTAAGGCTCAAAACTCACAAAAATGGTGTTGTGTACTGAATTCCATACACCTTCATCCAAATCCATTATCAAAACCAGTGAAACATCCCAAAAATATTTTTTTCACCAATGTTTTCTCAAGAAAATGGTGTCGTAATTTTCAACCTCTTTTTTTATATATTATTATTTTTTTATATATATTTATATATATAGATAGATGTAATACCCACAATTTCGATTTCCGGTAATTTTCTTTTTTTTTGCCGGAAGTCCATTTTGATGACTCTATCATGACCGTTTCGTAATTTTGAGAATATTTAATTCTGCCCTTTTTGATGTCCGAGTTCGTTTCGGTATCGTTTTGTTGAGTTCCGTGTTCTTAAGCGACTTTTCCGTACTTGAGTCAATTCTTGCTAATCTCGTCCGAAACTGTTGTTTCGAGTTTCTCGTAAGTTCAATTAATGTTATTATTCATGTTGCAAGCATTGGTTTAGTGTTTCAATCGTATATCGTGTATTTCGGACGTTTTGGGCCGTTTTCGTAATTTCCCAAAGTTTGGGGTAACTACTTCCGTTGTCGAATTTTGAACCCTCAGGTGGTCGGAATCGTGTGTTCTCTTAGTGGTTAGATTCGCCTTTGCGAGTACTTCGTAACCGTATTTTTGGTTTTTATTCAGGTCCGAGTTTCAAGGTTGTTCGGGCCGTCGGATCGACCGAGTCCTAACTGGCAAGAACTGGCCGAGTAACGGCCGTAAAGGCCCAGCAGTTGCGGCCGTAAGGCCGGCTACGTACGTAAGCCTTGGCCAGTTACGTACGTAACACTGCCGGCAGTTCTGGGCAATAGCCTCTCGGCCATGGGCAGTTACGGCCGTAAGCCCTTGGCCGGTTACGTACGTAACGCTACCGGCAGGCAGCCTATTTAAGGCCCTGCAGACGGGTTTTTCACCATTTTTCTCATTCATTTCCTTCCCTTACGTGGCTGGAGGTGTGTTGATCATGGAGAGATGTTGTTGGACAATCAATCCATGAAGTCTTGGAGTTCATATCATCAATTATCCATCCTATAACATCCTTTGATCGAGCGAATTAGGTTAGATTTTCTAGAAATCTAGTTTTGGAGAATTTGGGTATTTTGGTTGATTTCGTCCGTTTAATACGATTTAACTTAGTATTGTGATGGATTGCTGATTATTTAGATGTATTATGTCATTTCCCTTGTTATTCAATGGTCGGATCGTATAGATTAATCGTTTTCGTCGAGTTCTTGATCGACGCCTTGAAGGTGTCCGATAGAATATCATAGAGGAGTTTTCGGACGTTCTACGTTTACTCTTCCTCGTATGATCATTGATTTATTACTTATATGATGTTAGGGTCGAGTTTCTTACGAAGAAACCATGTTGAATCCTTCCATTCGTCGTCGCCTTCCTTTTCGATGGCATCGGGCGTTTCGAAGCTTCCTGGTTGAACCGCCTTCGTTGGAATACTTGCGTGCCGATTTTGAGGCAACTACCTTGTCCATACAATTCTTGTTTTGTGAATATGATAATTAGTGATCGTCTCTATGTGCTTGTTTGATCGTTTGATTTGAACTTTCAAAAGATTCGGTTTAGCCTCGTTAAGGGCTCACTTTCAAAACGCGTGTGTTTTGTGAATATTGTGCCCTGTGAATGATTAAGTGAACCCTATGAATTCGCTTGTTGTTGTTGTTGTTGTTGTTTTTATGCTTTGATAATATATATACACATATTATCTCTTTTCGGTGCGTTATGGTTTGACGTGGTGTTTTGCTAAGTGTTGGTTGCATTAACTCATGATTTGATGTGTTGTGATTGTGGCAAATGTGAAACCCTTGTTGTTGTGAACTCAATGCATTGATGATTCGACCACAAGGTTATCAATTCGGGTAGGTCTGTAGAGGGCTCCGAGAATCGTCACTTGCGAGTGCGATGTCACGATAACTTGTGGGTATGTTCGATTGATGTTTGACCGGGTAAGGACCTGTGAGGCCTCCGGCGGCATGTATTTGCGAGTACAGCCAGTGTGTATGATTTGACCATAAGGTTATCTAATCGGGTAGGTCTGGAGAGGGCTCCGAGAATCGGTACTTGCGAGTACGATGTCAAGATAACTTATGGGTGGTTTGAGTTTGTTTCGCTAGCCAGCTCGGGAGGGTCCTTAGAGGCCTTGGGTGGGATTTGTGGCTACGTCCCGGTCCTAGGCAATGCCTGTGCGTGTATGTTTTGTGAATGTGTTTGCTCACCTCGGGAGGGTTCGATGGGGCCACGGAGGAAGTCCAATGGTATAGCCCTGGATTCACGGGTAAAACTTCATGAGTGCGTGTGTATTTTATGTCCGTCGAGGACGCGTGACGTGGGTTTTAACCTTGTGTATTGTTGTTGGTTTCATTTGTGAAAACAAAACCTTTGGGCTATGACCCTTGTGGATTTTGGGAGAAGGATTCGGTAATCCTAAATTGTTTTCTATTAAAACACTCGATGGGATTTTAAACTGTTTTATAAATTGTTTCCCCTGATTGGTGATCTTTTAGTTTTGGAATGTTTTTCCCAAACTCTTGCCTCGGGAAGTACTTTTCTTTACGTTTGGATCTTTGAGGATTCCTGGTTATTGTTATTCGTGGAATGTGAATTGTATGACTCGTATTTTGCACTTTGTTCTTGCACTAGCAAAACAGTGGAGTTTTGCTAACCCCCGAGTATTCGGGGGGTGGATGTCTGTTTTTGCATTCAGGTTTTAGGAGCATAACACAGGGTCGGCGCGAAGGATGATGAAAGATGATCGATACTAATCACATGAGGACCCATACATTGTTGTATTGGTTCAGTCATATTTTATTTTCTGCTGCAGTATAATTACCCCGTTGTACGGGAGGATTTTGTATTCGACCCTTGCGTGGGCATGTATTGAGTTGTATGTATTTATTGAAAGACCATATCGGTCTACCGAGTCATTTTAGCCTTAAAGGCATTGTTGAGATATTCGATGTGTGTTTACTAGCCTGGTAGATCCTTGAGGAAAGGGTCTACGGCGTGTAATGTCCCTGAGCAGATTGGGGGTGTTACAATAATGGTATCGGAGATTTGGTTGTGGAAACCTAGGCTGTCGGGTTTAGTGGTGTCTGTTGAGTTTTGTCTTGTCGGATTTTGTCTGACTGAGTCATGTCACGACGCGTTGTCTGAGTTCGTTGGTCGTGATTAGTATCGTGGGGCGATCATCATCTTCGTGCGACCTGTGGATGTAAGTCTCCCTTCTTTGTTATTGTGCCTCGTTTGATGCGAGTTACTTGTATGATTATTCGTTAAGTGATGGAATCCTTCTGTGGATTTTGATTTCGTGATATCTGGGTATTCGACTCTCATATTTTATTTATATGAGGAGCGGTGTCGCTGTAAATGTATTTTCGAACTGTATTTTATCTGCTGCGTGAGTCCTTTCAAAATGACTTTCAGTATTTCACAAACTGAGTTCTACTTCGTAAAACCGATTCCCTAAATCGAGTTTTGGCACTTTGGCCTTGAATGTTTTATGACGGTTTGATAAAAGAATTTTGTGAGCTTCGGGCATTCTGGCCTATTGAATTTTTGAAAACCTTGAGTATCTTAGAAAATAAATTTCGAGACGTACATTTTAAAATGAATTATTTTCTCGTGGTACTTCAAGGTGCCACGGTATGATTCAAAATTATTCCAGTCGAGGACCAAAACAATCTGAGACATTTTCAATTATTTAGAAATGCTTTGCTTAGACCCGAGGGTCGAATATTTCTGAAAGTCTTTCACCAAAAAGAAAGTGTCCTCATTTTTATCAAACGCATGATGATTTTCAAAGTCTCGACAATGATGTTTGTACAACTTTTTGAAAGGTGATACTCAAGATCAACTAGTGTTTCCAAAATCATTTTTTTTCAAAGGTGGTTTTCGTTTTTAAAACCTATCGTTCCTGTTTGTGGTCCGGGAATGTATGTATAATGTTCGCACTTTCGTTAGGGTGTTAACCCCCGAGTTGTGATTGAATTTGTGGTGTGAGCACTGAGTCGTTCGCCACGCAATTGTTGTATTAGCCCTCGGTGAGAGGTGTGATGTTGATCTTTAATGTTGTCATTTCATGGTGATTTGCGTGCTATCGCACACGTGCGAGATGTTAAAGCTTGGGTTTGTACGTTGTGTAAATGTGTGATTGTTCATGATGTTTTGTGATTATGTGCTGATTATCGTTCGGGCCATTGAGATCGCCGAACGGTGCCGTCGTTGATGTGATGTTGATACGTGTGTTGCTTTATGATAATAATCATCGTATGTGTTGCGTGTTATAATTTTCTATTGTGATGAGTTGGCATCTCCGGTTTGTTGTTTTGCGATGTTATATATTCTATTGTACTTAGCAGTTGTATTTTCGGTATGCCGAGCCGAGGTGCTTCAAACGTATTGTGCCGGGGGCATGTACGTGCAAATTGTCATTCTCGTCAGTAACGCTTTTCAAGTGTGGACTCGAGGGACACAAAATTCAGTTTTGCGAATTGGTTACCAAGATTTTTGGAGTTCGCGCTTTAGCACAGATATCAGGATCGGCTCTGAGAAGCCCATGGGAGATGTTTCTGTCGGTTGCTTGTTGTGTCGTCACCTTGATTTCGTTGTTGTGAGTTTCGGGGACGACATTTCTTTTAAAAGAGGTCGAATGTAATACCCGTATTGTTTTTGGACTTCTGCATTTCCTCTTTCTCAGGTCTATCGACTCGCTCGTGTTCGTTGATACTTTCTGGACCTGTTCTGTATTTCGGTTTCATCGTTCGAACGTGCCATGATCTTGTTTTGGGGTCGATCTGGTTATCGCTGTGACTTTTCCGAGTTCGGTTCGATTCTTGTGAACCTTGTTCAGAAGTAACATCTTTTGCTTCTACTAGTTCTTTTGATGTCTTGGGTTGAAGTGTGAACTTCGGAGTCATTGTTCGACTGTTGTCATTCGATCATTGTTGTTCGATCATTGTTGTTTGATCGTTGTTACTCGATAATTGCTTTTTGATCGTTGTTATTCCATCATTGTTATTTGATCGTTGTTATTCGATCGTTGTTGTTCGGTCGTTGTTGTTCGATCGTTGTTGTTCGATCGGGGTTGTCTGACTGTTGTTGCCTGATCTCGTACCGCGAAGAATTATCGTTCACTATTCGTCAGCTGTTTCGAGTGTGGCCAGGTGGGTCAATGAGCCGTGCATTGCGAGATGGTAGCTGAGAGATTTGGGTATCGAGGCTGCGTCTCTGCTCCGAAAGGGCACATAGATGCCTAGTATGCTTTTTGAGGATTTCGGCGTAGTCCGAATTGTTTGTGATTGTCCTTGTGGATCGTTTTGTGTTTATTTTCTGTTTTCTCGATTGTGCGTGTTTCCTTGTAACAAGTGCTTTGTGTTTTGTGATTGTTCGGATAATTGACTTGATTGTATTATCTGTTTGATGACGCTTGTCACTTGTTGGTTTTATTATGTCTCTAACAGTGGCGTTGTGTTGGTCGTTGTGGAGCGTGTGTTCATGTTGTATATTCCTTTGCGTTGCTGGTAATGTTTCGCTGTTGGGTGTAAGTTACGTGTTTCTTGTTTATCTCGTTGAGTTTTCCTGGCTGGATATTGCTTCTCCCTACTTGTTTTAAGTTTCGGGACGAAACTTCTTTTAAGGAGGGTAGTATGTAATACCCGCAAGTACGATTTCTGGTAATTTTCTTTTTTTCCGGAAGTTCGTTTTGATGACTCTATCATAACCGTTTCGTCATTTTGAGAATATTTAATTCTGTCCTTTTTGATGTCCGAGTTCGTTTCGGTATCGTTTTGTTGAGTTCTGTGTTCTTAAGTGACTTTTCCGCACTTGAGTCGATTCTTGCGATTCTCGTCCGAAATTGTTGTTTCGAGTTTCTCGTAAGTTCAATTAATGTTATTATTCATGTTGCGAGCTTTGGTTTAGTGTTTCGATCGTATATCGTGTATTTCGGACGTTTTGGGCCGTTTTCGTAATTTCCCAAAGTTTGGGGTAACTACTTCCATTGTCGAATTTCGAACCCGTGGGTGGTCAGAATCGTGTGTTCTCTTAGTGGTTAGATTCGACTTTGCGAGTACTTCGTAACCGTATTTTCTTTTTTTATTCAGGTCCGAGTTTTGAGGTTGTTCGGGCCGTCGGATCGACTGAGTCTTGACTGGCAAGAACTGGCCGAGTAACGGCCGTAAAGGCCCGGCAGTTACGGCCGTAAGTCCGGTTACGTACGTAAGCCTTGGCCGGTTACGTACGTAACACTACCGGCAGTTTTGGGCAGTAGGCTTGGCCATGGCCGGTAACGGCCGTAAGCCCTTGGCCGGTTACGTACGTAACGCTGCCGGCAGGTAGCCTATTTAAGGCCCTGCAGACGGGTTTTTCACCATTTTTCTCATTCATTTCCTTCCCTTCCGAGGCTGGAGGTGTGTTGATCATGGAGGGATGCTGTTGGACAATCAATCCATGAAGTCTTGGAGTTCATATCATCAATTATCCATCCTATAACATCCTTTGATCGAGCAAATCAGGTCAGATTTTCTAGAAATCTAGTTTCGGGGAATTTGGGTATTTTGGTTGATTTCGTCCGTTTAATCCGATTTAACTTAGGATTGTGATGGATTGATGATTATTTAGATATATTCTGTCATTTACCTTATTATTCCATGGTCGGATCGTATAGATTCATCGTTTTGGTCGAGTTCTTGATCGACGCCTTGAAGGTGTCCAATAGAATGTCATAGAGGGGTTTTCGGACGTTCTACGGTTACTCTTCATCGTATGATCATTGATTTATTGATTATATGATGTTAGGGTCGAGTTTCTTACGAAGAAACCGTGTTGAATCCTTCCGTTCCTCGTCGCCTTCCTTTTCGATGGCATCGGGCCTTTCGAAGCTTCCCGGTTGAACCACCTTCGTTGGAATACTTGCGTGCCGATTTCGAGGCAAGTACCTTGTCCATACAATTCTTGTTTTGTGAATATGATAATTAGTGATCGTCTCTATGTGTTTGTTTGATCGTTTGATTTGAACTTTCAAAAGATTCGGTTTAGCCTCGTTAAGGGCTCACTTTCAAAATGCGTGTGTTTTGTGAATATTGTGCCTCGTGAATGATTAAGTGAACCCTATGAATTCGCTTGTTGTTGTTGTTGTTATGATTTGATAATATATATACACATATTATCTCTTTTCGGTGCATTATGGTTTGACGTGGTGTTTTGCTAAGTGTTGGTTGCATTAACTCATGATTTGATGTGTTGTGATTGTGGCAAATGTGAAGCCCTTGTTGTTGTGAACTCGATGAATTGATGATTCGACCACAATGTTATCAATTTGGGTAGGTCTGTAGAGGGCTCCGAGAATCGTCACTTGCGAGTGCGATGTCACGATAACTTGTGGGTATGTTCGATTGATGTTTGACCGGGTATGGACCTGTGAGGCCTCCGGCGGAGTGTACTTGTGAGTACAGCCAGTATGTATGATTTGACCATAAGGTTTTCTAATCGGGTAGGTCTGGAGAGGGCTCCGAGAATCGGTACTTGCGAGTACGATGTCAAGATAACTTATGGGTGGTTTGAGTTTGTTTCGCTAGCCAGCTTAGGAGGGTCCTTAGAGGCCTCGGGTGGGATTTATGGCTTCGTCCCGGTCCTACGCGATGCCTGTGCGTGTATGTTTTGTGAATGTGTTTGCTCACCTCGGGAGGGTTCGACGGGGCCACGGAGGGGGTCCAATGGTATTGCCCTGGATTCACGAGTAAAACTTCACGAGTGCATGGGTATTTTATGTCCGTCGTGTAACACCCCCAATCCGCTCAGGGATATTACACGCCGTAGAACCTTTCTTCAAGGATCTACCAGGCTGGTAACAACACAGAACATCTCAACAATGCCTTTAAGGCTAAAATGACTCTGTAGACCGATTTGGTGTGTCAATAAATACATACAACTCAAATACATTACATGCCCACGCAGGGGTCGAATACAACACATTCCCGTACAACGGAAAAGAATACTGCAATAGAAATAAAATACAACTAAACCAATGACATCATACAGATCCTCGTGTGATTAGTATCGTTCATCTTTCATCATCCTCCATGTCGACCCTGTGTTCTGCTCCAAAACCGGAATGCAAAAACAGACATCCACCCCCCGAATACTCGAGGGTTAGCAAAACTCCACTGTTTTGCTAGTACAAGTACAAGTGCAAAAATACGAGTCATACAATTCACATTCCACGAATAACAATAACCTGAAATCCTCTAAGATACAAACGAAACGAAAAGTAGTTCCCGAGGGAAGAGTTTGAGAAAAATATTCCAAAACCGAAAGATCACAAATCGATGGAAATAATTTATAAAACAGTTTAGAATGCCATCAAGAGTTTTAATAGAAAACAATTTAGGATTATCAAATCCCACTTTTCAAAAACCCAAAAGACGAAAGGGTTCACCGCCCCAAAGGTTTATTTTCCGTAAAATGACCTTTACCAACTATTGGGAATTTAGCCCCAAATCTCATCAACTCACAGTACACAAGAACGACCACAAGGTTCGTCTCCCAACATCAAAATCCACAATTAAAGGATTTAACACAAACAACAAAATACTCTAGTGCCATCCTAGCCAAGTAGGCCAAACGAACAACTTACCTCTTACACACTTAGTCCATGCATGCAATCATGAAAACCGTTCAAAAGCACTCATTTCCGGAAATGCCATAATCGAATCACATTTGTAAAATGCACCACAATTAACCGCGGACCCACAACTTCATGGACCCCTACCGAGACACCGTCGGATCTAACCCGTAGTGGTTAAAAGCAAGCTCGCGGTTCCACAACTTCGTGGAGCCCTACCGAGACCCCGTTGGATCTAACCCGTAGTGAGCATACACACACACACACGTTACTCATGCAATACTAATATGCTAAGAATGTAAGTTCATCAAGAATACTTACTAGAGATGGCCACTTACTCGACGCCGTTATCAAACTCTTCAAAACACAATAACAAGATTAAACACGGAATACACGATTCCATAACTTTAAACAACAGGGATATCATCAAAGCTTTCAACGTCCAAAATAACCAAACCAAAAACAATTCCTCAAAACACACCGTTCACAAAACACACACACATTTAGAAAGAGAGCCTTTAACGAGGCCAAAACAAATCTTTTGAAAATTCATTTCAAATAACCGAATAAACACACCAAGATGATCACCGATCATAATGTCCAGAAAACGAGAAGCGTATGAACAAGGTACTTGCCTCAAAATCACGATCGCAACGAGACGATGGATGGAATGCGGTCGAATAGCCCCGAACCCCCGAACAATATCAAGAACGCGATAGCACCACGAGTACTACGAGAACAACACCACACGAATCATCAATCACCAAACGGGATTCAACATCGGAAATCCTCGAGCACCTAATATCCTCCGGAAGGAACAATAAAAGATGATTACGACGAGAATCAAGGCAAAAACGATGGAAATCCCAACAAACTATCGAAAGGAACTCATTGGGACATTTAATCGAACACTCAATGTTCGATAACTCCCAAGAACACTCGAATCACTAATCGAGTTGAACCAACTCGAAATATGGATATACAACCCATAGAACACGATTAATAACATCATACTACACCAACCGATGTATCAAAATCGGACTAGAATCGAAATCAAGAACAAATTCTCCAAAAAGTCAACTTGAAGGAAAATCAAGAAATATACCTTGATTCGACGAAACACACGGATTGGATGATGATATAATCAACAAGAATACTCCAAAACGTCTTGGAAATGATTAGAATCGGCCAAGAACTCGATTTCCCGAGCCTCCCGTCGCCAGCCGCCGAAAAAAAGAAAAAAAAGGGTGAAAAATGAAGGTCTGGCCGAGCCCAAGCTATATATAGCCGGCAGGGTTACGGCCGTAACCGGCAGTGCCTTACGGCCGTACTCGGCAGGCCTTACGGTCGTACTCGGCAGGCCTTACGGCTGTAACCGGCATTCGTCAAAAAATCTGCCCAGCATTTGCCGGACACTTACGGCCGTAACTGGCAGACATTATGGCCGTAACCGGCCTTCATCTGGAAGATGCCCAGCGCTCGTACGGCCGTACCCGATCACGCCTTACGGCCGTAACTGGCATTCGTCAGGCCATGCCTGCCGAGCACGTGCGGCCGTAACCGGTACCTTACGGCCGTAACTCGGCCAGGATAGGCCCTGCTCCGACCGTGGCCACTCCGACGGCCCGACGACCCTAAAACCCAAACCTGAATATAAACCGAAGGTACGGTTATGACGTACTCGCAAATACGAATCTAAGAGCTAAGAGAACACACGATTCCGACCACCCGAAGGCTCGAAATACGACAACTGAAGTAAGTACCCCAAACTTTGGGAAATTACGAAAATGGCCCAAAACGCCCGAAAATCACGATACGTGATCGAATAACCAAACCGAAGTTCACAACACGTCTAAAAAAGTTAAACGGACTTACGGGAAACTCAAAACAGCAGTTTCGAACGAGATTCGCAAGAATCGAACTCAAGTGCGGAAAAGTCGCCAAAAAGCACGGAACTCAACAAAACGACACCGAAACGCACTCGGATGACAAAAAGTGCAGAATTAATCATTCTCGGAATGACGAAGCGGTCATGAGCAAGTCATCAAAACGGACTTTCGCCGAAAAAAAAAGAAATAACCGGAAATCGAAATTACGGGTATTACACACTACCCTCCTTAAAAGAAGTTTCGTCC
This sequence comes from Orobanche coerulescens, assembly GCA_033398695.1. NCBI lineage: Eukaryota > Viridiplantae > Streptophyta > Magnoliopsida > Lamiales > Orobanchaceae > Orobanche > Orobanche coerulescens. Next base: position 187,055,076 of record CM065803.1, on the reverse strand, counting down.
CGAAACATAAAACAAGTAGGGAGAAGCAATGTCCCGCCAGGAGAACTCAACGAGATACATAAGAAACGCGTAACTTACGCCCATCGGCGAAACGTTACAAGCAACGCAAAGGAATATATGGCGTGAAATCACGCTCCAAGACGACCAACACAACGTCGCCGTTAGGGATATAATAAAACCAACAAGTGACAAGCGTCATCAAATGGGTAATACAATCAAGTCAATTATCCGAACAATCACAAAACTCAACGAACGAAAATCAATACGATTGACCAACCCAACGGTTCATCAATCACAACGCGAGCGAAACCCTGAACAAATACGAAATTCCACCGCCCAAGGGTTGGAAGATTGAAACGATACTAATTTCCCGAAGGAGTCTGAACGTTCAACAATCACGAGACGAGATCAACAAAAACCAAACAATCAATCGATCGAACCACAACGATCGAGACAACAAAAATCGAATAATCATGTTCGAATCACGAAGAACAATAAAATTCAAGCAACAACTCCAAGGTTCACATCTCGACTTAAGACAATATATGATCCGGTGAAAACCACAGGATGTGCATTCACATAAGATCCACAGTAAAGGGAATATCAATTGAAAAGTCACAAAGACAAACGAGTTATTCCGAAACAATACCACACTCGTTTGATCAACAATAGCAAGGGGCAGGACAGCTCAGAAAATGTCAACGAACATAAACGAGTCGACAGAGTCGAAATACAGAAGTTCAAAATCCGATCCACTTCGAATCGAAGACTTAATAGAACCAAATGATGTCACTTCCGAACAAGGTTCACAAGATTCGAACCGAACTCGAAAAAGTCACAGCGATAGCCAGATCGACCCAAAACAAGATCACAGCTCGTTCGAATGATGAAACTAGAATACAGAACGAGTTCATAAAGTATCAATGAACATGAGCGATTCGATAGACTGGAGAAAGAGAAAATACAGGAGTCAAAATAGTACGGGTATTACCTTCGACCTCGTCCACGAAATTCACAAAAACAGGAGCAAGGTAACGAGTCATTAAACAACCGACACATAACGGAACAATCACTGATGCACACGGTCATACCAAACCAAGTTCTAACAGCTCGCACATGCGCGACAATGCAGAAATCACTACGAGGCGGCAACATTCAACACCAACATCCCACCTCTCACAGAGGGCTAACACAACAAATATGTGGAAAATGACTCAACGCTCACACCGCCAACTCGATCATACTCGGGAGCAAACATGATAACGCGAACATCATACATACATACCCAGCCCTCAAACGGGAATGGATAGGTTTTAAAAAAACGAAAACCTCATTTTGAAAATAATTTAGAAGAACACCGGTTGATCTTGAGTATCACCTTTCAAAAAAAGTACAAACGTGAAACATCGTTATCGAGACTTTGGAGAACCATTTCGCATTTGATAAAAATGAGGACACTTTCTCTTGGTGAAAACTTTCAGAATATTCGACCCTCGGGTCTGAGTAAAAGTGTTTCTAAAACATTGAAAATATCTCAAAATATTTTGGTCCTCGAGGTAGAAGAATTTTGAAACATATTGTGGCATCTTGGATGTACCACGAGAAAATAATTCATTTCAAAAGTACGTCTCGAAATTTATTTTTCTAAGATACTCAAGGTTTTCAAAAATCCAATAGGCTAGAATGCCCAAAGCTCACACATATCGACGTACGCTAAAACACCTCCTAGTACACGCATCAAAACATTTAAAATCAAGACAATACATGTCTTTTAACGGAAAATAAACGGTAAAATACCACAGTTCCAAAACATCACGGTTTGAATAACCAGAAATCCATATCACAACATCACGCTACCACCACACCAGTAGAGCCACATAACACACATGCCCGGCTTTCACAAAACCTAGGATTCAGAACAAAACCACTGACCCTATTCGAGGCCTCTAAGGACCCTCCCGCACTGGAAAGTGAACAAGTCGAATGCGTATAAGCACAAAGCTTCCACAAGAGGACTTGTAAAACGAGCAAATCGATTCGAAAATCATCAGCAACGGACAAAAACAACAGTAAAAAGACATCAGCAGCGAAGACACTCCTCGTATAAACCAAGTACGAGAGTCGACTAAATACATATCATGAAATCAAAATCCACATAAGGATTTCATCACTTAACAAATAATCATAAAAATAGCTCTTGTCACACGAGGCACAACACAAAGAAGGCAGACTTACATCCACAGGTTGCACGAAGATGATGATCGCCCCACGATACTAATCACGAACAACAAACTCAGACGACGCGTCACGACACAACTCAGTCAGACAAAATCCGACGAGACAAAACTCAGCAGACACCACTGACCCGACAGCTTAGGTTTCCACAACCTAAAGCTCCGATACCATTTATGTAACACCCCCAACCCAGTCAGGGATATTACACGTCGTAGAACCTTTCTTCAAGGATCTACCAGGCTGGTAACAACATAGAACATCTCAACAATGCCTTTAAGGCTAAAATGACTCCGTAGACCGATTTGGTCTTTCAATAAATACATACAACTCAAATACCTTACATGCCCACGCAGGGGTCGAATACAACAGACTCCCGTACAACGGGAAAGAATACTGCAACGAAAATAAAATAAAGCTAAACCAATGACATCATACGGATCCTCGTGTGATTAGTATCGTTCATCTTTCATCATCCTCCATGCCGACCCTGTGTTCTGCTCCAAAACCTGAATGCAAAAACAGACATCCACCCCCCGAATACTCGGGGGTTAGCAAAACTCCACTGTTTTGCTAGTACAAGTACAAGTGCAAAATACGAGTCATACAATTCACATTACACGAATAACAATAACCCGGAATCCTCAAAGATCCAAACGAAACGAAAAGTACTTCCCGACGGAAGAGTTTGAGAAAAATATTCCAAAACCGAAAGATCACAAATCAATGGAAATAATTTATAAAAAAGTTTAGAATGCCATCGAGAGTTTTAATAGAAAATAATTTAGGATTATCAAATCCCACTTTTCAAAAACCCAAAAGACGAAAGGGGTCACCGCCCCAAAGGTTTACTTTCCGTAAAATGACCTTTACCAAACCGTTGGGATTTTAGCCCCAAATCTCATCAACTCACAGTACACAAGAACGACCACAAGGTTCGTCTCCCAATATCAAAATCCAAAATTAAAGGATTTAACACAAACAACAAAATACTCTAGTGCCATCCTAGCCAAGTAGGCCAAACGAACAACTTACCTCTTACACACTTAGTCCATGCATGCAATCATGAAAACCGTTCAAAAGCACTCATTTCCGGAAATGCCATAATCGAATCACATTTGTAAAATTCACCACAATTAACCGCGGACCCACAACTTCGTGGACCCCTACCGAGACCCCGTCGGATCTAACCCGTAGTGGTTAAAAGCAAGCTCGCGGTTCCACAGCTTCGTGGAGCCCTACCGAGACCCCGTCGGATCTAACCCGTAGTGAGCATACACAAACACGTTACTCATGCAATACTAATATGCTAAGAATGTAAGTTCATCAAGAATACTTACTAGAGATGGCCACTTACTCGACGCCGTTATCAAACTCTTCAAAACACAATAACAAGATTAAACACGGAATACACGATTTCAAACTTTTAACAACAGGGATATCATCAAAGCTTTCAACGTTCAAAATAACCAAACCATAAACAATTTCTCAAAACACACCGTTCACAAAACACACACACACATTTAGAAAGAGAGTCTTTAACGAGGCCAAAACAAATCTTTTGAAAATTCATTTCAAATAACCAAATAAACAAACCAAGATGATCACCGATCATAATGTCCACAAAACGAGAAGTGTATGAACAAGGTACTTGCCTCAAAATCACGATCGCAATGAGACGACGGATGGAATGCGGTCGAATAGCCGCGAACTCCCGAACAATATCAAGAACGCGATAGCACCACGAGTACTACGAGAATAACACCACACGAATCAGCAATCACCAAACGGGATTCAACATCGGAAATCCTCGAGCACCTAATATCCTCCGGAAGGAACAATAAAAGATGATTACGACGAGAATCAAGGCAAAAACGATGGAAATCCCAACAAACTATCGAAAGGAACTCATTGGGACATTTAATCGAACACTCAATGTTCGATAACTCCCAAGAACACTCGAATTACTAATCGAGTTGAACCAACTCGAAATATGGATATACAACCCATAGAACACGATTAATAACATCATACTACACCAACCGATGTATCAAAATCGGACTAGAACCGAAATCAAGAACAAATTCTCCAAAAAGTCAACTTGAAGGAAAATCAAGAAATATACCTTGATTCGACGAAACACACGGATTGGATGATGATATAATCAACAAGAATCCTCCAAAACGTCTTGGAAATGATTAGAATCGGCCAAGAACTCGATTTCCCGAGCCTTCCATCGCCATCCGCCGAAAAAAGAAGAAAAAGGTTGAAAAATGAAGGTCTGGCCGAGCCCAGGCTATATATAGCCGGCAGGGTTACGGCCGTAACCGGCAGTGCCTTACGGCCGTAACTCGGCCCTTACGGCCCGTTTCGGCAGCCTTACGGTCAGAATCGCATTCGTCAAAAATCCGCCAAAGACTACGGACACTTACGGCCGTGAATCGCGCACATTACGGCCCTAACCGCCTTCGTCTGAAGATGCCTGGCGCTCAGACGGCCGTACCGATCACGCCTTACGGACGAATCGCATTCGCCGTGCCATGCTCACGAGAACGTACGGCCAGAATCGTACCTTACGGCCGTAACTCGTCCAGGCCAGGCCCTGCTCCGGCCGTGGCCACTCCGACGGCCCGACGACCCTGAAACCCAAACCTGAATATAAATCGAAGGTAAGGTTATGACGTACTCGCAAAGACGAATCTAATACCTAAGAGAACACATGATTCCGACCACCCGAAGGCTCGAAATTCGACAACGGAAGTAATTACCCCAAACTTTGGGAAATTACGAAAATGGCTCAAAACGCCCGAAAATCACGATACATGATCGAATAACCAAACCGAAGTTCACAACACGTCTAAAAAAGTTAAACAGACTTACGGGAAACTCGAAACAGCAGTTTCGAACGAGATTCGCAAGAATCGAACTCAAGTGCGGAAAAGTCGCCAAAAAGCACGGAACTCAACAAAACGACACCGAAACGAACTCGGATGACAAAAAGTGCAGAATTAATCATTCTCGGAATGACGAAACGGTCATGAGCGAGTCGTCAAAATGGACTTTCGCCGAACAAAAATAAATAACCGGAAATCGAAATTACGGGTATTACACACTACCGTCCTTAAAAGAAGTTTCGTCCCGAAACTTAAAACAAGTAGGGAGAAGCAATGTCCCGCCAGGAGAACTCAACGAGATACACAAGAAATGCGTAACTTACGCCCATCGGCGAAACGTTACAAGCAACGGAAAGGAATTAATGGCGTGAAAACACGCTCCACGACGACCAACACAATGTCGCCGTTAGGGATATAATAAAACCAACAAGTGACAAGCGTCATCAAACGTATAATACAATCAAGTCAATTATCCGAACAATCACAAAACACAACGAATGAAAATCAATACGATTGACCAACCCAACGGTTCATCAATCACAACGCGAGCCAAACCCTGAACAAATACGGAATTCCACCGCCCAAGGGTTGGAAGATTGAAACGAGACTAATTTTCCGAATGAGTCTGAACGTTCAACAATCACGAGACGAGATAAACAAAAACCAAACAATCAATCAATATAACCACAACGATCGAGATAACAAAAATCGAACAATGATGTTCGAATCACGAAGAACAATAAAATTCAAACAACAACTCCAAGGTTCACATCTCAACTTGAGACAATATATGATCCGGTGAAAACCACAGGATGTGCATCCACATGAGATCCACAGGAAAGGGAATAGCAATTGAAAAGTCACAACGACAAACGAGTTATTCCGAAACAATACCACACTCGTTTGATCAACAAAAGCAAGGGGCAGGACAGCTCAGAAAATGTCAATGAACATAAACGAGTCGACAGAGTCGAAATACAGAAGTTCAAAATCCGATCCGCTTCGAATTGAAGAGTTAATAGAACCAAATGATGTCACTTCCGAACAAGGTTCACAAGATTCGAACCGAACTCAAGAAAGTCACAGCGATAGCCAGATCGACCCAAAACAAGATCACAGCTCGTTCGAACGATGAAATCAGAATACAGAACGAGTTCATAAAGTATCAACGAACATGAGCGAATCGATAGACTGGAGAAAGAGAAAATAGAGAAGTCAAAATAGTACGGGTATTACCTTCGACCTCGTCCACGAAATTCACAAAAACAGGATCAAGGTAACGAGTCATTAAACAACCGACACATAATGGAACAATCACCGATGCACACGGTCATACCAAACCAAGCTCTAACAGCTCGCACATGCGCGACAATGCAGAAATCACTACGAGGCGGCAACATTCAACACAACATCCCACCTCTCACAGAGGGCTAACACAACAAATATGTGGAAAACGACTCAACGCTCACACCGCTAATTCGATCATACTCGGGAGCAAACATCATAATGACAACGCAAACATCATACATACATACCCAGCCCTCAAACGGGAATGGATAGGTTTTTAAAAAAAAAAACTCATTTTGAAAATAATTTAGAAGAACACCGGTTGATCTTGTGTATCACCTTTCAAAAAAAGTACAAACGTGAAACATCGTTATCGAGACTTTGGAGAACCATTTCGCATTTGATAAAAATGAGGACACTTTCTCTTGGTGAAAACTTTCAGAATATTCGACCCTCGGGTCTAAGTAAAAGTGTTTCTAAAACATTGAAAATATCTCAAAACATTTTGGTCCTCGAGGTAGAAGACTTTTGAAACATATTGTGGCATCTTGGATGTACCACGAGAAAATAATTCATTTCAAAAGTACGTCTCGAAATTTATTTTTCTAAGATACTCAAGGTTTTCAAAAATCCAATAGGCCAGAATACCCAAAGCTCACACATATCGACGTACGCGAAAACACCTCCTAGTACACGCATCAAAACGTTTAAAATCTAGACAATACATGTCTTTTAACGGAAAATAAACGGTAAAATACCTCAGTTCCAAAACATCACGGTTTGAATAACCAGAAATCCATATCACAACATCACGCTATCACCACACCGGTAGAGCCACATAACACACATGCCCGGCTTTCACAAAACCTAGGATTCGGAACAAAACCACAGACCCCATTCGAGGCCTCTAAGGACCCTCCCGCACTGGCTAGTGAACAAGCCGAATGCGTATAAGCACAAAGCTTCCACAAGAGGACATGTAAAACGAGCAAATCGATTCGAAAATCATCAGCAACGGACAAAAACAACAGTAAAAAGACATCAGCAGCGACGACACTCCTCGTATAAACCAAATACGAGAGTCGACTAAATACATATCATGAAATCAAAATCCATAGAAGGATTTCATCACTTAACAAATAATCATAAAAATAGCTCTTGTCACATGAGGCACAACACAAAGAAGGGAGACTTACATCCACAGGTCGCACGAAGATGATGATCGCCCCACGATACTAATCACGACCAACAAACTCAGACGACGCGTCGCGACACGACTCAGTCAGACAAAATCCGACGAGACTAAACTCAACAGACACCACTGACCCGACAGCCTAGGTTTCCACAACCTAAAGCTCCGATACCATTTATGTAACACCCCCAATACGCTCAGGGATATTACACGCCGTAGAACCTTTCTTCAAGGATCTACCAGGCTGGTAACAACATAGAACATCTCAACAATGCCTTTAAGGCTAAAATGACTCCGTAGACCGATTTGGTCTTTCAGTAAATACATACAACTCAAATACATTACATGCCCACGCAGGGGTCGAATACAACACACTCCCGTACAACGGGAAACAATACTGCAACGAAAATAAAATAAAACTAAACCAATGACCTCATACGGATCCTCATGTGGTTAGTATCATTCATCTTTCATCATCCTCCATGCCGGCCCTGTGTTCTGCTCCAAAACCTGAATGCAAAAATAGACATCCACCCCCCGAATACTCGGGGGTTAGCAAAACTCCACTGTTTTGCTAGTACAAGTACAAGTGCGAAAATACGAGTCATACAATTCACATTCCACGAATAACAATAACCCGGAATCCTCAAAGATCCAAACGAAACGAAAAGTACTTCCCGAGGTAAGAGTTTGAGAAAAATATTCCAAAACCGAAAGATCACAAATCAATGGAAATAATATATGAAACAATTTAGAATGCCATCGAGAGTTTTAATAGAAAACAATTTAGGATTATCAAATCTCACTTTTCAAAAACCCAAAAGACGAAAGGGGTCACCGCCCCAAAGGTTTACTTTCCGTAAAATGACCTTTACCAAACCGTTGGGATTTTAGTCCCAAATCTCATCAACTCACAGTACACAAGAACGACCAAAAGGTTCGTCTCCCAACATCAAAATCCACAATTAAAGGATTTAACACAAACAACAAAATACTCTAGTGCCATCCTAGCCAAGTAGGCCAAATGAATAACTTACCTCTTACACACTTAGTCCATGCATGCAATCATGAAAACCGTTCAAAAGCACTCATTTCCGGAAATGCCATAATCGAATCACATTTGTAAAATGCACCACAATCAACCGCAGACCCACAACTTCGTGGACCCCTACCGAGACCCCGTCGGATCTAACCCGTAGTGGTTAAAAGCAAGCTCGCGGTTCCACAGCTTCGTGGAGCCCTACCGAGGCCCCGTCGGATCTAACCCGTAGTGAGCATACACACACACACGTTACTCATGCAATACTAATATGCTAAGAATGTAAGTTCATCAAGAATACTTACGAGAGATGGCCACTTACTCGACGCCGTTATCAAACTCTTCAAAACACAATAACAAGATTAAACACGGAATACACGATTCCATAACTTTAAACAATAGGGATATCATCAAAGCTTTCAACGTTCAAAATAACCAAACCATAAACAATTCCTCAAAACACACCGTTCACAAAACACACACACATTTAGAAAGAGAGCCTTTAACGAGGCCAAAACAAATCTTTTGAAAATTCATTTCAAATAACCGAATAAACACACCAAGATGATCACCGATCATAATGTCCACAAAACGAGAAGCGTATGAACAAGGTACTTGCCTCAAAATCACGATCGCAACGAGACGACGTCTGGAATGTGGTCGAATAGCCCCGAACCCCCGAACAATATCAAGAACGCGATAGCACCACGAGTACTCGAGAACAACACCATACGAATCATCAATCACCAAACGGGATTCAACATCGGAAATCCTCGAGCACCTAATATCCTCCGGAAGGAAAAATAAAATATGATTACGACGAGAATCAAGGCGAAAACGATGGAAATCCTAACAAACTATCGAAAGGAACTCATTGGGACATTTAATCGAACACTCAATGTTCGATAACTCCCAAGAACACTCGAATCACTAATCGAGTTGAACCAAATCGAAATATGGATATACAACCCATAGAACATGATTAATAACATCATACTACACCAACCGATGTATCAAAATCGGACTAGAATCGAAATCAAGAACAAATTTTCCAAAAAGTCAACTTGAAGGAAAATCAAGAAATATACCTTGATTCGACGAAACACACGGATTGGATGATAATATAATCAACAAGAATCCTCCAAAATGTCTTGGAAATGATTAGAATCGGCAAAGAACTCGATTTCCCGAGCCTCCCATGCCAGCCGCCGAAAAAAGAAGAAAAAGGGTGAAAAATGAAGGTCTGGCCGAGCCTAGGCTATATATAGCCGGCAGGGTTACGACCGTAACCGGCAGTGCCTTACGGCCGTAACTCGGCCCTTACGGCCGTACTCGGCAGGCCTTACGACCATAACCGGCATTCGTCAAAAATCGCCAAAGACTACGGACACTTACGGCCAGAATCGGCAGACATTACGGCCAGAATCGCCCTCGCCTGAAGATGCCCAGCCGTGCCGCAGATTCGATCACGCCTTACGGCCAGAATCGCATTCGCTGTGCCATGCTCGCTGAGCACGTACGGCCGTAATAGTACCTTACGGCCGTAACTTACGGCAGTTCTGCCCGCTCGGCCACTCCGACGGCCCGACGACCCTGAAACCCGAACCTGAATATAAATTGAAGGTACAGTTACGACGTACTCGCAAAGACGAATCTAAGAGCTAAGAGCACACATGATTCCGACCACCCGAAGGCTCGAAATTCGACAACGGAAGTAATTACCCCAAACTTTGGGAAATTACAAAAATGGCCCAAAATGTCCGAAAATCACGATACGTGATCGAATAACCAAACCGAAGTTCACAACACGTCTAAAAAAGTTAAACGGACTTACAGGAAACTCGAAACAGCAGTTTCGAACGAGATTCGCAAGAATCGAACTCAAGTGCGGAAAAGTCACCAAAAAGCACGGAACTCAACAAAACGAGACCGAAACGAACTCGGATAACAAAAAGTGCAGAATTAATCATTCTCGTAATGACGAAACGGTCATGATCGAGTCGTCAAAACGGACTTTCGCCGAAAAAAAAGAAATAACCGGAAATCGAAATTACGGGTATTACACACTACCCTCCTTGAAAGAAGTTTCGTCCCGAAACTTAAAACAAGTAGGGAGAAGCAATGTCCCGCCAGGAGAACTCAACGAGATACACAAGAAACGCGTAACTTACGCCCATCGGCGAAACGTTACAAGCAACGCAAAGGAATATATGGCGTGAAAACACGCTCCACGACGACCAACACAACGTCGCCGTTAGGGATATAATAAAACCAACAAGTGACAAGCGTCATCAAACGGATAATACAATCAAGTCAATTATACGAACAATCACAAAACACAACGAACGAAAATCAATACGATTGACCAACCCAACGGTTCATCAATCACAACGCGAGCCAAACCCTGAACAAATACGGAATTCCACCGCCCAAGGGTTGGAAGATTGAAACGAGACTAATTTCCCGAAGGAGTCTGAACGTTCAACAATCACAAGACGAGATCAACAAAAACCAAACAATCAATCGATATAACCACAACGATCGAGATAACAAAAATCGAACAATGATGTTCGAATCACGAAGAACAATAAAATTCAAACAACAACTCCAAGGTTCACATCTCGACTTGAGACAATATATGATCCGGTGAAAAACACAGGATGTGCATCCACATGAGATCCACAGGAAAGGGAATAGCAATTGAAAAGTCACAACGACAAACGAGTTATTCCGAAACAATACCACACTCGTTTGATCAACAAAAGCAAGGGGCAGGACAGCTCAGAAAATGTCAATGAACATAAACGAGTCGACAGAGTCGAAATACAGAAGTTCAAAATCCGATCCGCTTCGAATTGAAGAGTTAATAGAACCAAATGATGTCACTTCCGAACAAGGTTCACAAGATTCGAACCGAACTCAAAAAAGTCACAGCGATAGCCAGATCGACCCAAAACAAGATCACAGCTCGTTCGAACGATGAAATCAGAATACAGAACGAGTTCATAAAGTATCAACGAACATGAGCGAATCGATAGACTGGAGAAAGAGAAAATAGAGAAGTCAAAATAGTACGGGTATTACCTTCGACCTCGTCCACGAAATTCACAAAAACAGGAGCAAGGTAACGAGTCATTAAACAACCGACACATAACGGAACAATCACCGATGCACACGGTCATACCAAACCAAGATCTAACAGCTCGCACATGCGCGACAATGCAGAAATCACTACGAGGCGGCAACATTCAACACCAACATCCCACCTCTCACAGAGGGCTAACATAACAAATATGTGGAAAACGACTCAACGCTCACACCGCCAATTAGATCATACTCGGGAGCAAACATCATAATGACAACGCGAACATCATACATACATACCCAGCCCTCAAACGGGAATGGATAGGTTTTAAAAAAAAACGAAAACCTCATTTTGAAAATAATTTAGAAGAACACCGGTTGATCTTGAGTATCACCTTTTAAAAAAGTACAAACGTGAAACATCGTTATCGAGACTTTGGAGAACCATTTCGCATTTGATAAAAACGAGGACACTTTCCCTTGGTGAAAACTTTTAGAATATTCGACCCTCGGGTCTAAGTAAAAGTGTTTCTAAAACATTGAAAATATCTCAAAACATTTTGGTCCTCGAGGTAGAAGAATTTTGAAACATATTGTGGCATCTTGGATGTACCATGAGAAAATAATTCATTTCAAAAGTACGTCTCGAAATTTATTTTTCTAGGATACTCAAGGTTTTCAAAAATCCAATAGGCCAGAATACCCAAAGCTCACACATATCGACGTACGCTAAAACACCTCCTAGTACACGCATCAAAACGTTTAAAATCAAGACAATACATGTCTTTTAACGGAAAATAAACGATAAAATACCACAGTTTCAAAACATCACGGTTTGAATAACCATAAATCCATATCACAACATCACGCTACCACCACACCGGTAGAGCCACATAACACACATGCCCGGCTTTCACAAAACCTAGGATTCGGAACAAAACCACTGACCCCATTCGAGGCCTCTAAGGACCCTCCCGCACTGGCTAGTGAACAAGTCGAATGCATATAAGCACAAAGCTTCCACAAGAAGACTTGTAAAACAAGCAAATCGATTCGAAAATCATCAGCAACGGACAAAAACAACAGTAAAAAGACATCAGCGGCGACGACACTCCTCGTATAAACCAAATACGAGAGTCGACTAAATACATATCATGAAATCAAAATCCACAGAAGGATTTCATCACTTAACAAATAATCATAAAAATAGCTCTTGTCACACGAGGCACAACATAAAGAAGGGAGACTTAGATCCACAGGTCGCACGAAGATGATGATCACCCCACGATACTAATCATGACTAACAAACTCAGACGACGCGTCGCGACACGACTCAGTCAGCCAAATCCGACGAGACAAAACTCAACAGACACCACTGACCCGACAGCCTAGGTTTCCACAACCTAAAGCTCCGATATCATTTATGTAACACCCCCAATCCGCTCAGGGATATTACACACCGTAGAACCTTTCTTCAAGGATCTACCAGGCTGGTAACAACATAGAACATCTCAACAATGCCTTTAAGGCTAAAATGACTTCGTAGACCGATTTGGTCTTTCAATAAATACATACAACTCAAATACATTACATGCCCACGCAGGGGTCGAATACAACACACTCCCGTACAACGGGAAAGAATACTGCAACGAAAATAAAATAAAACTAAACCAATGACATCATACGGATCCTCGTGTGATTAGTATCGTTCATCTTTCATCATCCTCCATGCCGACCCTGTGTTCTGCTCCAAAACCTGAATGCAAAAACAGACATCCACCCCCCAAATACTCGGGGGTTAGCAAAAATACGAGTCATACAATTCACATTCCACGAATAACAATAACCCGGAATCCTCAAAGATCCAAATGAAATGAAAAGTACTTCCCGAGGCAAGAGTTTGAGAAAAATATTCCAAAACCGAAAGATCACAAATCAATGGAAATAATTTATGATTATTAAATCCCACTTTTCAAAAACCCAAAAGACGAAAGGGGTCACCTCCCCAAAGGTTTACTTTCCGTAAAATGACCTTTACCAAACCGTTGGGATTTTAGCCCCAAATATCATAAACTCATAGTACACAAGAACGACCACAAGGTTCGTCTCCCAACATCAAAATCCACAATTAAAGGATTTAACACAAACAAAAAAATACTCTAGTGCCATCCTAGCCAAGTAGGCCAAACGAATAACTTACCTCTTACACACTTAGTCCATGCATGCAATCATGAAAACCGTTCAAAAGCACTCATTTCCGGAAATGCCATAATCGAATCACATTTGTAAAATGCACCCCAATTAACCGCGGACCCACAACTTCGTGGACCCCTACCGAGACCCATTCGGATCTAACCCGTAGTGGTTAAAAGCAAGCTCGCGGTTCCACAGCTTCGTGTAGCCCTACCGAGACCCCGTCGGATCTAACCCATAGTGACCATACACACACATACGTTACTCATGCAATACTAATATGCTAAGAATGTAAGTTCATCAAGAATACTTACTAGAGATGGCCACTTACTCGACGCCGTTATCAAACTCTTCAAAACACAATAACAAGATTAAACACGGAATACACGATTCCAAAACTTTAAACAATTCCTCAAAACACACCGTTCACAAAACACACACACATTTAGAAAGAGAGCCTTTAACGAGGCCAAAACAAATCTTTTGAAAATTCATTTCAAATAACCGAATAAACACACCAAGATGATCACCGATCATAATTGTTGGCCACTTAAGTATACTGGATACAGTTTGGAAAATAGTTTAAACAACAAACTGTACGGATTCTAAATCTGAGTGCGTAGCGGAAGTCTTGGATACAGTAGGTTGCCGTGGATACAGCAACTAAGTGTATAGTGTATACTTAATATATCACAGTAATTTAAAACAGTAAAAGCTGAAGGTAAATAACACAGTAATTAAAGTGGTTCGAGGTAAACCCCTCTACGTCCACTGGTCCTCCACACAGGAGTAAAAAGTTTATTATAATTACTGCGTACACAACTACGTAATTATAAACAAACCTATCCTTGTATCGTTCACACAGATTGATACAAAGAATATCGCTTTCAACCGTTCACACAGATTGGTTAAAGCTTCCTTCTTGACTAGCTTCTTCACACACAGTTCCAAAGCTTCGTCCTTATTCGTCCCACACAGGTCAGAATAGCTTGTTGAGTTCACACAGAGCTCGATTTTTACACAGAGGTAAAAGGTAGGTAACCAGATAAGAACAGCAGCTTTGTATTTGAAGTCTTTGAGCTGATGATGGCTGTTCTTGATGTTGAGCACTGTATATCTCTTTCGTTCTTAATTGCAGTATGCTTTGGAGATATGTTTGCTCTGATGATAACTTTTGATAGTTTGAGTGTTAGGTTACTTGGTGTAACTGATCTTCAATGTCTTCATAGGATATATATATAGTCTCTGAAGAATGTATCCGTTGAGATGTATCCGTTTGAATGAGATTCCGTTCCAACGGGATTATGACACGATCCGGATTTCGCGGGATTCTGAAGATTCAAGATCGGCGTATTTAAATACTATATCCTTGAGTATTTAAATACTTCTTTATTCAACGGGACTTGACTTGTGTTCCTTCTTTGTCTGTTGTGAGTCAGATGGAAGATAACTGTATTTCGAGACAGTTTCCATACTTGGTCTTTTTACAAGTCTTCTTGCTGTACTGAAGAGCTTCACTTTACGCTGATTCGAGGCAGGTCTTCGATACAGGATGAAGCCTCAAAGCTTCGATACAGTTTCCTTACTGTATTCGGATTGGCATATATGTCAAAACCTCTTTTATCAAATAACATTCGATACAGGGATCGGGTATCCCGGCTGTTTCGATACAGGGCTTTTGTTTTCCCAACAATTTCCCCCTTTTTGACAATTTGCCAAGACAAACTTTCTTAACTCTTCAAGTCTTCTTGATGATGCCAAAACCTTCTTCATGAGGCGATCTTCTTTGATGACTTCTGGTAGATTTCTTGGTCTTTCGTCAAAAGGTCTGACTTAGTCTACAATGATGAACTGCTCGCAGGCACGTTCGATACAGTTTAAGGATTATTACAACTTAAGCTTATGATTGGCGCGCAGGCACAATCTTACAATGTATTCTAAGCTTACAACTGAAATTATGAACTGTTCGTAGACTAGTTCGTACAGCTTATTTTTCAATCAAGTTTATCTAACTTGAGATTTCTATCAAACAATTTAGGTAATCATACATTAACACAGTAGATTACGAGTTGTAATCTTTCAAGACAAACAAACGATTTTATTGATATTCAAAATGATTGAGTACAGAGTTTGCTGTTTCGAATAGAAATTACAGAATAAAAAAAATACATAGATTTCATCTCCTTTATCTATAATCCACATGCCTCCATGGTCTTTTTCCGGGTTCATTCTCGGTACCACGCCACCAGTTTTGAAGAGAATCATTGCCTAGATCCTGGTATATCGCTCTTCCTTCATAAGATCGATCGAAGGCAAGTATCCAATCTTCTGGATGGGTGACCCGATCTCCTCTTCTATGTTTGGATTTCATTTCGATTTGGAGAGGGAGTTTACCTTCTTCTAGCATCTTCGTAAATTTATCTGCGGCCTCCGCTAACGTTTTATAGTTCTTGAAGATGGCGGATTCCCTGATGAGTCTGACAAAATATCTCATCAGTTCGTTCTTCCTCCAGTGCTTCACTTCGTCGGCAGTTGGGTTGCGGTTGGTCGGCAGACGAATTTCCGAAGGTCTCTGAATAAGAGTTTGCCAAGGGACATTGGGGTCATGGAATTCCGGTATGGAGCCTGAAATTTTAAAACTATGGGATGGAGGTGCTAGCTTGTTCAATTCGGCAGTGATACTGTTCTGAGCAGCCTCAAATTCCCTTTCTTGTTGCAGCCTTATTCTCCTAGCAGCTTCTCGTGCCTCTTCCCCCTTTTTGGCTTCATCAAGACTTTGCAGGATTTCTAGAGTAGCGTCCTGTTTCGTCTCGATGCTGGTCATTCTTTCGACAAGGGAGGAAAGAGTCTGCGACATTTCCTGAATGCATTTGTCGTGAGCACGCAGTTGAGAGCTGTTCTAAATCATTGCACAAGCGGTCTTGGCTTCAGCTATCCTCGTTTTTGTTGCTTCCTCCTTCAGCAGTTGCTCCTGTTTATCTTCCATGACTTTCAAGGCTTGCTTGAAAACTTCTGGCAAAAGAATGAATGCGTCGACAACACGAGATACTTCATGTTGAAGAGTGGTCATTTCTTCGACGGCAGAGGTGTGCATCCAATTCAGTGCTTTTTCAACGGAAGATAGAGCATTTACTGCATCTTGGATAAACATACCAAGGCCAAGAGCACGCAGGCGCTCTTTTCGTGCGGCAGAGATCGGAGAATCTGGTTGGGCAAGGTCTGCAGCGCTGTTCAACCTTCTTACATTCACGGATGGACGTGAAGTAAGTTGGACATCCTCAGGTTCGGTACCATCCTCGGATTCCACGGTTGAAGGGGCGGGAGCAGCTTCCTGTGGTTCGGCGATAGGGGGTTGAGAAGCGTCCTGTTGCGAAGATTCTTCAGCAATCATGGATGCAGGAGGGACTGAATCCTCCTGTTGGCTTTCAGGAATGGCTTCTTCTTCGGTCGCAGCAGGCTCAGGTGCCTATTCCAAAATATCTTGAACTTCCTCGACTGGAGGGACTGATTCCTCTTGGTTGGGAATGTTCTCAGGCTGTGGCGAAGGGGGATTGGCCTGGGTAGAAGGCCCTTCGTCATTTCTGGGTGGAGAGGCGTCTCGAGCTTCAGCCTCATCACGACTCATTCTCAAACCTGCTTGTAAAGCGTCGTCGTC